>CM074781.1:11778298-13245614 GCA_037355745.1 Pseudo-nitzschia multiseries
AATGTTGTTCCACAGATTTGTCTCCGACACAGAAATCTGGGTTTTTGGGAATGACCCATCATTATGACGAAGTACCAGTAATACCGGTATGTACGTTCCGGTACTATTCGTACTCGTGCTCGTATTCAAATACCGGTATCTAGTACGAAGTAAGATTATTTAGGACGAAGTTTTATGTACCGTACAAGTAAGATTACCGGTAGGTTTGTGTTATGAGACGAGATGTCACTCAGGCTCAAGGGCCCAGGACTGATTTGAAGCACTGAGTCTCCTACCGGTAGAAACATCATGGATATACCGGTAGTACTCGTACCATACGAGAAAAAAAGCCTCGAACACACGACTTGTTTGTTTCTTTTCCACAAAACCGATTGTGATGAATTGAGGTTCAACTCTGAAACAATCTCTACCACCCACAAAAGACAACATGACTGTATCAATCTATCGATGGTGTTCTCGAGCCGTTGTTCAACAAACGAATAAAAGATGTTGGAGAGGCACACTTTCGACGAAAACCCGGAGCTTTCTGTCTCGTGAACCGTCGGTGACCGTGCTGTCTCGGTCGTTTGCCTCGTTCAACCGCGGGGAGGTTCAGGGTGAATTCGGCGCTTACGCCGAGCACTACGACGAATCGATTCGCTCTCCCGAAACCTTCTGGAAGGAAGCGGCTAGCTCCCTTACCTGGTTCGAGGAACCACAAACAACCGTGCGGAGAAACGAAAGCAACCCCCATTTCCACGACTGGTTCCCGGACGGCAAGATCAACACGAGTTTCAATTGCCTCGATGTGCACGTGAACGACGGACGCGGAGACCAGAAAGCCCTGATTTACGACTCGCCCATGACCGGCAAGAAGGAAGAATACACATACAACGAACTTTTAGAGAAAGTTAGTTTGTTTGCGGGTGCACTCCAGAACGATCTGGGAGTCCAGCCCGGAGATCGCGTCGTCATTTACATGCCGTTGATCCCCCAGGCTGCGATTGCCATGCTCGCATGCGCTCGCATAGGTACGTCTCTTTCTTGAACTGTTGGCACCGGTACGGCTCGAACATACACCGAATCGAATCAAACCGAACCGAACCGAACCGAACCGAATCGAACTCACCAACGACTTGTTTCTCCGTGATTTTTGAAGGAGCTGTTCATTCCGTTGTTTTTGGAGGCTTTGCCAGCCACGAACTCTGTAGTCGAATCGAACATTCGAGTCCCAAAGTCATAATTACCGCCAGTTGTGGAGTAGAGCCGACAAGAATTGTCCCCTATCGCCCAATCGTCGAGGACGCGTTGAAGTTGTCGAAACACAAGGTAGAAAGTGTGGTTGTAGTCCAACGACCCGACGTAGAAGAATGCGAGTTTGGACCGTTGGACGTGGACTACGAAGAGCTCATCCAGAACGCAGACCCGGTCGAGGCATTGCCGCTGCCATCCACCCATCCCCATTACATTTTGTACACCAGCGGCACCACGGGGCTTCCAAAGGGAGTCCTTCGTGACACGGGTGGCCACGCAACAGCTCTGAAATATTCCATGGACACATTCTACTCATCTCGTCCCGGAGACGTCTTTTGGGCTGCCTCGGACATTGGGTGGGTCGTAGGACATTCCTATCTTATTTATGGCCCCCTTCTTCACGGCTGTACCACAGTCATGTACGAAGGCAAACCTGTCGGGACCCCCGACGAGGGTGCTTTCTGGCGCATGATCGAAGAACACAAAGTAAACACTATATTCACGGCACCAACCGCCTTTCGAGCAATCAAACAGGCAGATCCCGATGCGGAATTTGCCAAAAAGTACAATCTCGATTCGTTGAAAAACGTCTTCCTTGCCGGAGAACACAGTGATCCCGAAACCATTCGTTGGCTAGAAAGAACTCTGCCCCATGTCCCATCTCCGGTAGATCACTGGTGGCAAACCGAGCTGTAAGAATGAGGATAAAACTGCGTGGATTATTCGACACAGTTGGATTTTGCTTCTCTGACACAAGGCATAAAATAAACTTTTCACTCACTTGCTTTCTGGTCGTTTGTCGTTCGGGGTACGCTTTACGGAACGGATATACCATACAGTGGGTAAGTTGATAATTATCATCGGATCGTTTGCAGTGCCTTACCGGATAACTGATCTAATGTATCTTTTACTCTGTCGTGCAGTTGGCCTGCGGTCGGAAATGCTACTGGACTGGGAAGGGTGCCGATCCGACACGGATCTTGCAGTATGCCAGTTACTGGATTCGAAATAGCGATCTTTGACGATGAGGGCAATGAACTACCACCGAATGAACTGGGAAACATGGTCATTAAGACGCCATTGCCTCCAGGTTCCCTCAAGACCCTATACAAAGATGACGAACGCTATGTAGAAAAGTATTTAGAAAAATATCCGGGATATTACGATTCTGGCGATGCAGCTTTCATCGATGAAGATGGTTATATTTCTATCATGGGAAGAACAGACGACACGATCAACGTTGCAGGCCACAGGCTTAGTACCGGAGCTATGGAAGAGGTTCTTTTGGAGCACGAGAGTGTTGCCGATTGTGCGGTAATCCCCGTTCGGGATGAACTAAAGGGCCAGCTTCCTTTTGGGTTTGTCGTTTGCAGCAAGGGTACCGACCCAGCAGATTACAATAAAATCTGCGACGAACTTGTAAAATTGGTGCGTGAAAAACTAGGTCCTGTCGCAGCATTCAAAAATGTCGCTGTGGTCGAATGTGGATTGCCAAAGACAAGGTCGGGAAAGGTACGTTCTATTCGCACACAAGTGGTAGTGTACGACGTTAGAAAGTTATCGTGAATAATTCCTCTTACATCTTACTGGTACCGGGTACGTTGCAAAGATTTTGAGAGGAATGATGGCCAAAATCGCTAATGGAGAAAAATATTCGATATCACCAACAATAGAGGACAAATCCGTGGTTGAGAAGATAGCACCAATAATTCAGGATTTGGTTGCCAAAAAAAAGTAGCTAGGGAAAGTATCGCCGCAAAAGATTCCAGAGTTCCGTCGATGACAAAGCTTCAATCAATTTCATGGCAGCAAGCTTTTCCTCCTTATCGTAGAACTCATTGTAATGTTTCCCACGAATGAATTCTTCGGCTTTTGCGCCTTTCGCAGGACTCAACGACAGAAACGATAGCAATCGACCCACCGTTTCATCCCAATCTGAAGCATAATCCTCGTAGAATAGGGTTAGAACGGGAATGTCTTTCTTTTCTAGTAGGGCGACCGCATGATTGTGCCACTCAGTGTAGGCTATAAATTCTCCATAACACGGAACTTGCTTTGCGTACTGTAACAACTCGTTGCTCAAAATGCCGTGACGCCTCTCCTGTTTGAAGGAACGAGTGTCCCGAAACTCACAGTATGCTCGGAAACCTTCCTTTGTTTTGTTGAATATTTCTACTCTTTCTTCATATTTCGCATTGTTGTCACGACGTGCCCACCGTCGCTCTTTCAGATGTAACCGTGCAACAATGTTATCGAATGGATCACGAATCAAATGGACAGCCCTCTTTGGAATGTCCGTAGAGTATGTTGTCTTAACTTTCTCCTTATTGAATATTCGTTTGCCACTGCGACATGCCACTTCAAAAGCGTCTAACGTATTGTTGTATTGCTTGCTACCAGGCGTCTGACAAGCATCGCATTCTCCACCACAATGTGTTTTTGTGAGAATGTACTTTGGTGGTAACGACCAGGAGGGATATCGGAAGAATGGACCATCTATTGAGTCTGTGAAAACCGATATGCTCTCTTCTTTGGTATCTTGTTCCTGTCCGTAGTTTGTCGCTGTTGTTGTTTCAGTGTAGTCCTGTATAAGATGATTTGTGTACGTCGTTCCACTGTTGGGAAACGACATCAACCAGGCAACTTCTAATGATTTCTCTCCTATATGTTGACGATTTATGGCAACACTCTCCTCGGTTTGTTTCTCATTACTTTCATCTTTGTAAGTTCTTGAAAAAATCATTGATGAATTGTTTGTCGTAGGTTCTGTAAGCGAGGCTCTCGATTTGTCAATGATACTCGTGCCAAGATCGGGAAGTTCGTCTTCTGGAGAGGCATCGTGATTGGATGTTTCCCAATTGCCGTTGTAAGTTTCATTCGTCACACCGAACGAACCGGGCGCTTTACCGTAGCTTTCTTTGATGTCCGCGAAAAAATTCAGTTTTCCAAAAAATTGCAGGATCGAAAAAATCGCCAGGAGTGAGATAGAAGAAAGGAAGATGCCATGCTTCGAAGACAGGGAAGCGTGACGATCATTGTCTCTCATCGCCACGATTTCTTCTTTCTCCCAAATAGCAAATATCGAGAAATGGTCGACCGTCTAGCTATGTTGCGAACGTCGATTGGACAAGATTACTCTGGTATCGTGATTGCCATTCCTCATCTCGTTCCAAGGTATGACACAAGATATTTGAGCCGACCCCTGACTAGAGCAGCAGACTTGATTGATCTCGGTATCATCGTTACTTCGTATTTTTTTAAATTTAGGGTTTTTAAAAAAATTCAAATTTGAAACGGGACTAATCCATCGAAATCAATCTTGTGGCGCGACGCAAGACGTCAACCGTAGCCATCCTTTCTTTTTGATTGAATCGTTTCAACTTTTGTCACACATCATCACACATCACCTTCAGGTGAGAGTCTTCTTCTGGACCTTCGATTGGATCCACGAAGCCGGATTGCACAACAAGCAACAAGCCAACGACGAGGCGAGCATTCGGAACAATTCCCTACCAAAAAGAAAACAGCGACGCACAAGAAAAAATACAAGAACTTGATCATGTACTGTGTCGACGTTCTTGGTTTCGGAGGACGAGCTCCTGCCGAGGTATGTTGGATATATCCCGTATTTCAGCGATGTATGCAGGAAAGGATAGATGAAACAATCATTCATCGAGCAGATTGTGCCGTGAGGCGAATTGATGCATTGCATATGTGGCGTGAGTTAACATAATGTTTTCGTCACGTTTTTTTCTTTACTACGTTGCCAAATTCTGGTATCTTTCAGGTGTTGGATTTTCTATCCAAGGCTCGCCTCGAATGCGGAATCGACGAAATTATCCCCAGTAGATCACAATCCATCCAGTCCGCTCTTCTCGAAGCTCCATACCGGACCTTTCTACAGGAATCATGCAAAGACTCCAAGGCAACGACGTCTCTTTCGCTTTACTGCCTCCCTACGACGGTGACGGAATACATTGCTTCCTCCTCCGAAGCAGACCTAGTTCGTTCGAAAATCTTAGGTGGTGGTGTCGTTGTCGCATATGACGTTGCCAGCGCCTCACTTGTCGGAGGTTCCATTGAAGACGCCTTGGCCGCAATCAAAGGAGATGAAAAATCCCAATCCGCGTTCGCAGGAGCAGCCCTAGCAGCTGTTTCCCAACTTGATGCAAAGGCAGTGGTAGAAGCGGTCGGTCCCTCGAAAAGAAAGGATGTCGTCATCGTTGTCGGTTCAGGTGGTCGCGAACACGCGTTAGCAGTTGCATTGGCCAAGTCTCCATTGGTGTCCGAAGTTTTGTGTTGTCCAGGAAACGGAGGAACGGCGTCGGAAGAAAACCCAAAAATTAAGAACCAAGGGGCCGATCAAAGCAACAAAACTGTTATCGCTCTCACCAAAGAGGTTGGCGCCAAAATGGTTGTCGTTGGTCCCGAAGCTCCCTTGGTTGCTGGATTAGTTGACGAATTAAGTGTTGAGTGTCCTGAAGTCTTGTGTTTTGGTCCCTCAAAGGCCGCGGCTGAGCTAGAAGCTAGCAAGGCATTCAGCAAAGATTTTCTTCAAGAGTGCGGTATTCCTACTGCCAAGTATCGCACTTTCACAGACTCCGCCGAAGCAATAAAATACGTCGAGTCGTTGGGCGACAATGACAGACAAGTAGTTAAGGCATCGGGACTTGCAGCTGGGAAGGGGGTCCTGCTGCCAACTACCAAACAAGAAACCATCGATGCTGTGAAAGAAATCATGTCAGACAAAGCATTCGGCGATGCTGGAGATACGTGCGTGATTGAGTCCTTTTTGACTGGGCCAGAAGCATCTTGCTTTGCTCTTTGTGATGGAAAAACTGCCGTGCTCATGCCAGCAGCACAAGATCACAAACGCGCATTAGACAACGACGAGGGTCTCAACACTGGGGGTATGGGTGCATACGCACCTGCTCCCTGCGTGACACCCGACCTACAGAAAGAAATTGAAGCCATGTGCATCAAAACTGTCGAGAAAATGGCCGATCGAGGGACTCCATACGTTGGCCTCCTCTATGCCGGAATGATGTAAGAATTTGTCAATACCGTTTTTGGTGGACGATGTGCATTTCGACGTTCTCACACTTTTCTCATCGGTTCGTACACGTATTTGAAAAAAGGTTAACTCCCGATGGACCGTATGTACTCGAGTTCAATTGCCGCTTCGGTGATCCAGAAACTCAAGTTGTTCTCCCACTTCTTGAGACCGACTTGTACGAGATTATGACAGCTTGCTGTACTGGTACTCTCGACAGCATCGATGTCCGCTTCAAAGAAGATATTTCAGCTGCCACAGTTGTTTGCGCTGCACAAGGATACCCATTGTCATATCCCAAGGGTATGGAAATCAAGGGGCTTGATGAAACGAAATCAATTGAAGGTGTCAAAGTTTACCATGCCGGAACGAAATTGGATGAAAATTGTATCACTCGTTGTTCTGGAGGTCGTGTCTTAGCTGTTACAGGACTTGGATCGGATCTCAAATCTGCGTTGAAGACATCATACAAGGGTGTCGATGCCCTTTCTTTCATTGGTGATGATGGAGCGCCATTGATGCACCGCAGAACTGATATTGGAAAGAAAGCTACACAGAAAAAACTTAGAATTGGTGTTCTTGGGTCAACGCGGGGAACAGCCTTGATTCCAGTCATGGAGGCATGTGCATCCGGTGCATTGAATGCTGAAATCGTTGCTGTTATCAGCAACAAATCAGACGCCCCGATCCTAGAAAAGGGGAGGTCTCTTGGGGCAACCGTCGTGTCGAAATTTGTCTCGGCGAAGGGGTTGTCTCGTGAACAATATGATGCGGAATGCACAGCTGCCCTTGTTGGAGCCGGAGTCGAATATGTTCTTTTGATTGGATACATGAGAATCCTTTCTGGATCTTTCTGCAAATTTTGGGCTGGACGCTGCATTAACGTCCATCCGTCGCTACTACCAAAGCATGCCGGAGATATGGATCTTAGGGTTCACCAAGCTGTCATCGACGCGGGAGAAGAAGAGAGTGGTTGTACGATTCACGAGGTGACCGAAGAGGTGGACGGCGGACCTATCCTTGTTCAGAAGAAAGTTAGTGTCACAAAGGACGACACCGCTGAAAGTCTGAAAGCAAAAGTACAGCCACTCGAAGGGCCTGCCTTTGTGGAAGCCATTGAGAGTGTTACTAGGGCAAAAGCCATTAGTTATGCGGATGCTGGTGTGAGCATCGACGCAGGAAACAACCTAGTGGAAATGATCAAGCCTTACTGCAAAGCAACTCGTCGTGCAGGTTGTGACGCGGACCTTGGGGGTTTTGGTGGTCTCTTTGATCTTTCTGCTGCAGGATATGATGCGAAGGAGACTGTTTTGATCGGTGCAACAGACGGTGTAGGGACCAAGCTACGAATCGCGCAGACAACGAAGAAACATTCTACTGTTGGAATTGATCTTGTCGCTATGTGCGTCAACGATCTTATTGTTGCAGGAGGGGAACCCTTGTTCTTCCTTGACTATTTCGCTACAGGTCATTTGGAGGTCAACGAAGCTTCCGAAGTTGTAAAGGGCATTGCAGAAGGATGCAGGCAAGCTGGGTGCGGGCTTATTGGTGGCGAAACGGCTGAAATGCCATCTATGTACGCTCCTGGTGACTACGATCTTGCTGGATTCAGCGTAGGAGCAGTGGCTAGGGATCGTATCCTACCACAGAACATTGGTGTTGGGGACGCCTTGCTCGGTCTTGCTAGCAGCGGAATTCACAGCAATGGTTTCAGTCTCGTCCGAAAATTGATCGAAAAAGAAGGCCTCTCTTATGACAGTCCGTGCCCATGGGATTCTTCAGTCGAAACCATTGGGGATTCATTACTCACTCCTACAAAGATCTATGTCAAGGCATGCCTGCCTCTACTCAAGAAAGGTATTATTAAGGGGATGTCTCACATAACTGGTGGCGGTCTGCTAGAGAACCTTCCTCGCACTCTGCCGAAGGGAATTGGCGCAGAGATCACTAACCATCCCTGTCTCCCTAGCGTTTTTGCCTGGATGAAAAATGCGAGTGGCCTTGACGACAACGAAATGCTTCGCACATTCAATTGTGGTGTAGGAATGGTAATTGTTGTTGACAAGGAATCTGCAGCCGAAGCAAAACAAATGTTGATCGATGCGGGAGAGGAAGTTGTTTACGATCTAGGAAGCCTTGTATCTCATCCTGAAATGGAAGTCAAAATGGTTAACCCTTTGACCAGCAACTAAGCGAGCGCAAACATTTAGCTCTCAAACCATCATTTAATAAAAGTCCATTATCTATTGACATTATTTCAGCTCATTTGCTCTCTTTTTATTTACTGGTTGCTTGTCATCCGCTTATTTGCCTTCTGGGTCATCAAATTCAACCATTTCAAAAATCCAACCAATCAAATTCAACCATGTACGCGCAATACCGGCCTGGTCTGGGTTTGGTTCAAATTTCGAACCAATGAAATGCAACTGTAGATAAAGGAACCCGGATATATGGCCGGGATTGAGTAATTGCAGTACAAAACCTACGCTGACTTCTGTAAAATAGTTCGTGTTATTAATTGGTTCCAGTATTAATAAGTCAGTTATTATATACTCAAGTCAAGAATTTTCATGTGCCCACAAGTACAGTCAGCGAGTCTGACTTCGACACTTTTTTGGTATAAATAATAATAGAAGTAGTTCGTACCGTACGGTACGTAATATGTAATCACCCCTCCTCCGTTTTGGTTGGCAAGACTCATCCCCTCTCTAAAGAAAAATTCGGGAGCACCCTAAAGAAAACTCCTCCTTCTCCCCAGATACAACGAGGAGGAGAGCAAGGAGGAGGGGTGATTAGGTATGTAATACCATGGTCGTAAGGGAGAGCACAAAGGGAAGAGGAGGAGGTTCTTGCTAGGGACCAATGCTTGCTGTTTGTTGCTGCTGTTGTTGGGGGGGGGGGGGGGGGGGGGGGCTGCTTCCTCTTTCGATCCGGATTACATTCCCCCCTTTTCACTGTAAATTGCGTGTATTCTCCTCTCGCCACAGTCGACCGTGTTGTATGTGTGAAAAATTACTTTAGTATGGAAAAACGGTACTAAAGTATTTTTTTTGACTCCGTGTTGACCAAATCAAAAAGTAATACTATTAGCTGTTTTTCACACGCAAATTCGTGCTTTAAGCAAGTCACTCCTACTCTGCACTCAGTCCACTGTGTTGTATGTGTCAAAGAATACTAAAGTAATTTTTTGAGATTTGCACACGCAACTCCGTGTGTTGAGTCCCCTTGCCCACAGTCCACCGTGTTGTATGTGTAAAAAATTACTAAAGTAATCTTTGGAGATTTACACACACAACTCCGTGTGTTGAGCAAATCTCCCTATATATTTCCAGCCGTTCTTACCAGTCATAATTATTTTTAACCAATTTACCATAAGCAGCTTAGTGTTTTAAAGCGTTTCTCAAATACCAACCCCGGGTGTTGCGTAATACATAAGAAGCCAAAGAGGGAACAAACGCGCAGGATTCGCAGCAGCAGCAATAGCATCAGCACGCGTGATTTGATTTCATTGCTTCTCATTTTGTGTACAATCATGTAGAATCTCTACTACAACCTTTATTTATTGCTGTTTTTCCATTGTGATAATTCATAGTTTCATCATCAACCACTTTGCAAAAGCTAATTCGAACTCCCCTCTCTGTTCTCCCCCGACCATGGGAATAGACCCTTTACTCTGCTTCCTTTCATATTACAACAACAAGAAACCCATACTATCACACTGTAAGTCATTGCCGGTCCTTTGTTTGCTTGGGGGGGGAAGATGCTCAGGCTGCTTCAATTCAAATGGTTGTTGTTGTTGTTGTTGTTGTTGTTGTCATTTATATTCCAATCTCATTACTCTTTTTTTTCTTTTTCTTGTTTGACCATGGGAATAGGAGCCTTTCCAGCAACCACCATAGTTCGAACGATTCCACTCCGGAATAGTACTAGCAAGGTTGCTCCTGCTCCGCGGACGCGGTCTACTACTAGTGTTCCAGGTAAAGATCTGCGTTGTTGGACTCGTTCTTCATCAAACGACGCAACAGCAGCAGCAATAACAACAACAACAACCCAGCGTCGGTCTGTAGCAGCCAAGAATTCTTCATTGAGCAACCCCTACAAGAAGAAGAAACCCCCTCCTCCTCCCTCTGACTCTCCAACCACCACTCCTGTTGGAAAGAGGAAAAAGTGCGCCCGGCGGACCCTTCCTCTTTCTGCCCCGGTTGCTCCTTCAATCCCGACGCCTGTTGCTCTTCCTTCAATTCCAGCGCCTGTTGCTCCTTTGAGACCGGATCCGGTTGCTCCTTTAATGCCTTCTGCTGCTGCTGCTCCTACAATTATTGTCCCTGCTATTCCAATGATTTGTCCCGTTGCTGCTCCTCTGTTGATTCCGGCTGCTCCTTCAGCCGCTGCCGCCGCTCCTCCTCCCTTGATTCTGGCCGCCGCTGCTCCTCCTCCTGCTGCTGCTCTTCCTTCAATTCCAACTGCTGCTGTTGCTCCTCCTCCTCCTTCAATTCCAGCTGCTGCTCCTGCTCCTCCTCCTTCGATTCCAGACGGTGCTGCTCCTCCTTTGATTTCGGATCCAGCCGTTGCTCTTTCTACACTGCCAATGGACGATCTGGTTCCTACTGTATCATACAATGAAGACGAAGAGAGTGATGGAGAGGTATACAGTGCTGTGGCTGCAGCTGCTGCTGGTGTTACGGTTACAGAGTTCCATCTGCCTTCTGTAACAGTTCCAACAATTCCAACACTCTCTGTCAACTCTGACTGTGACTTTCGCGAAGCTGCAATAGCCACTTATGAAGGGAATTTCTCACTTGGAGCCACCCACAGCTCTGGGAACCACCACAGAGAGGATCAAGGCACTTACCTTCAATACTACGAGGCACAAGAGGAGCAAGAACAGTTTGGAGTTTGCCTTCTTCAAATCACTTGCTGCTCATCCAGAAGCTGCACCGCTTGTTGATTTTATTCCTGATCCTGAAGCACCGATGATGAAAACACGCCATTTCTATGTTCTATATTAAATTCCTTTCGTGACCAGAAGTACCAAAGCTACCAAAGGGTAGATTTCCTATGCGTATGAATCAATGAGTCCCGTATCCATCTAAGTAATCGATTCCCACGGCATATCGATTCCCACGGCGCATCGATTCCCATCGCGCATAAACGGTGAGCAATCCCTGTCTTACGATATTGCCATTGTTCTTCGGTGAGCAAACTCTGATTTCATAAAATATCACACGAGCTACGGGAGCAATTCCTGACCTTAATGATAAACATTTCATGGAGTCTTCCTAACGGAACAAGAGAAGAAAACCGTTGGCATGTGATTCTCACACAATACATATACATGCATACAAATATATATGGTCAACGACTAATACATGTACGGAAATAATCAGCGAGTAATCTCAGCACTACGCAACAGCAGTTGCAACGTATTCATCTCAACAAAAGAGATATCTTGCATTTCGGCAAGATTTCACTTTATCTTATACTTTTAACATTCAACTGATTTATATCCCAAAATTCACACTAGTTGCTACCAACTACCTGTAATCTACATACTAAGGTCTGTCTCGCTGCAATCTGAATAAGTCACAGCAAGAGGAGATCTGGCGTTTCCCTAGTCTCGCCTGTAGTCTGATTATCCGTTGCCGAAAGTATCCAACCACAATTGTCACGCGTAGAGTACAATCGTTCGTCTACTAACACACTAACACAGCGTTGCTGTTCGTCAGAAGCCTTTGAATCAGACTCTCAAAGAATCGGATTCAGAAGGAAAATAATAGATTAACAGTCGCAAGCTCTAAGAAGGCTTGCACACAAGAAGGAACAGGAACGGAATTGAACACAATCCCTACGCTGGCATATGCACATCGCACATTGTACACGAAGCAGTTCCCATTCTCAGTCACCGCGCAATTCTTTCCAAGGCTCCGAACCACCACAGATGCCGAACATACCGTTGATGCCCGGCAATGCACTCGGAGGCGAAGAGAAGAATGACGCCGAAGTCACCACTATCGAACGCTTTCCCAGCTTCGATGCTGATATGAGAAAGATACTCATATCCTTACTCAACATAACAAGTGAGATTACTAGCAAGTTGTGCCTAGCTCTCAAAGAAGGCGAATTATGCGAGTGGAAGTCGTTCCTCGACACACTTATCGAACCGGATTTTGCACGCGAACTTACCTATACGGAGCAAGGATTGCCAACGCATATCCCTCGATCCATCCAAAGGAGCATAGAAGCACTTGCGGATTTCGCTATCGACCTACAAGAAGAAGATGTCGCCCTAGAAGATGACGAGAGGAACTGGAAAGATGTAAAGTCATATACTTACAGGGAATTCCAGTCATTCCGCAAAGAACGTGCCCAACGCTTGCGTAATGAATCTGTTCTGAACCCACCACCTCCTCCGGCGGGAAGTAACAAAAAGTCCCCTCAGCAGGTAAAGTACGAATCATGGTGCCGAAAAGCACGAGATGAAAAGTCCTTTACACCCCTCACAAATGACTCGAGATTCGAACACTGGCTCGTCGGTTTCAAAGCTAAACTCGAGGCATACGACATCGATACAGAGACATCCCTCGATGAAACTTGGCCTCCAGCTACGCTTCAGGGTTATACCCGTGACCTCTTTGTCAAGCAGTGTGCCTTCTTCTGGGTACTAATGTTGGAAGTCTTCAAGAGTGACCTTTCTGCATCATGTGTACACAGTCATTCTACCACTCGTGATGGACGCAAGGCATACTTCGATTTCATAAACCTCCATAGCAAATCAAAAGCAAAGGTATACGACAACTCGACTCAGCTACAAGCTTTGCTCAAGTTGAACCTCAACAATTGGAAGGAATCCAAAGTGAAATTCATCACACATTGGTTTGACGAATTGAATCACCTAAACAAGCTCCGTCCTCCCAACAAGCCCCTTGAGTACCATACTGTTAAATCAGCATTGTGTCAGGCATGCTATTCCAGCTTCCAGCTGAGTGAACAGTTTGCCAAAGTCAAGGATCCAGGTGGGACGAATAGCACCGTAACAGATGCAGTTGCCAAAGCCGCTGCTATCCACGATCTCAAAATCACGCTTTTACTCGAAGCAACTCGACTTGATTCCCAGTCCGCGATGTCTGCTCCTCGGTCGACCGTACGTGCACACGTTCATGAATTCTCTTCTGAATCGAGCCAAAACCATGATGACTATGCTCTCCCCATCGAATTCGAAGGAGACTATCAAGATTATGCTGTGTTTAAGGCTGGACGTACCCCTGACCCTACCACAAGGTTGCCTACAAACATATGGAAGGCCTTGTCACGTCAGGACATGAAGAGTTGGCTCAGTTTTTCTCCTGAAGGCAAGAAAATCGTGGTTGCCTCATTGCGACACGACTTACTTAACACGGACCAACCTGACCCCAACAGTACCAAACCCATTACCCGGAAGGCATACCAACATGAACACTCGGTATCTTTTCGAGAAGACGATACTTCAACTAAAGATGAGCATGCCAATTCCGCAGCAGACATTCATCCTGCTGTAGAGAATGATCGCAGAGGTGTTTTCCATGCATCCCTAGGTGTATACAAATCAACAACCTCTTCGTCTAAGGACCAGCGACCTCTCAAGTCTTCCGTGTCACCCGCGCATCCAGCTCGATTCCTTTCAGACAACCCTGACATTCAGTACAAAAAGGACGGTGACACCCAAATACCTGTGGGAACACCATCGTATTCCGCCAATTTTCACCAGTGGTATACTCCCGAAGATGATCTCACCTTTCCTAATGATGGTCCCGTAACGTCATACACATACCGTATACACAAAACTACGGTTACTAGCCCTGGTTTTGCCATGGTCGATCGCGGCGCAAATGGCTGCATCATCGGTAATGATGCGTGCCTCATCTCCAAGGATATCCCACCACGATATGTTAACGTCACCGGCATTAACAATCATCAGGTACAAAATATTCCCATTGCTACATGCGGAGCATATTCCATGTCGAACAGAGGCCCCGTCATTCTCATTTTCAATGAATGTGCCTATACAGGACGACATCCTTCTATATTGTCATCCGGCCAGATGGAAGCATATCTTTCCACTGTAGACGACACGTCCATCAAAGCAGGCGGAGGACAGGTCATCACCACCTCCGATGGCTATGCACTGCCTCTTAGCATACGACACGGTTTACCATACCTTGCGATGCGAAAGTATACGACTGTTGAATTTGACACGCTACCACATGTTATCATGACATCCGATAAACATTGGGACCCATCTGTTCTCGATACCACGATCAGTGCGAAGGATGAACAATTTCTCCAGAAATATCCTCCTCAACCACAGCAACTCCCTTATGCCGATTACGACGAATATGGGAACCCACGCTGCCTTGAAGGGTTAGATATCTCTGTTTCTCCCGGGTCCTCCACGGTCACATCCCTCAGCTCGTATTCCAGCCATTCCACCCGATCTCCCTTTCTTCCTATTGATGATCATAGGACCAACGACCGCTCCTTTTGGCTTACTTCCACCGACTACGCTCATCAAGAACGTCTCGCATGCTGCGCGCTACCCGCAGTCTCTGGAACAGTCACTGCGTTTCCGACAGATTGTACAGCCAGTGACACTACACGCATTGCAGCTACGCCCCGCGAAAGATACCCCAACGAACATGACTACTTATCCCTGAAACCTTTCTTTTGTTGGGTTTCCACCGATCGCATCAAAGCTACTTTTGAAAACTCGACCCAATACGGTTCGTTAGCGGTTAGCCCTGATGGTAACATTTTCAAACGGTTTCATTCCCCTCAACCGGCCATGAACGTTCGCCCCTTCAATGACGATGTTATGTCTGATGCTGTCTATTCAGATGTCCCAGCAATTGATGGTGGATCCAAGATTGCTCAGATCTTCTTTGGCCGCAAATCACATATTATACACGTTGAAGAAATGCGTACCACCGGCGATTTCCTATCCTGCTTTCAGAACTTTGTTCGAAAATGGGGCAGGCCCATCCGCCTCCTTTGCGACCACGGTAACTATCAATCCAGTAAGAAAGTCATGGATTACCTCAAAATGTTATGGATTGGACTCTGGCAAAGTGAACCGTATCATCAACACCAAAATCAATTCGAACGACGATACCAAACGTTCAAACGCATTGTCAATCGCGTCATGGATCGTACCGGCACACCACCACACATGTGGTTACTGTGCATGACATACGTCGCGGGTCTCCTCAATGTTGTTTCTGACCCTACGCTGTCCGATAAACAACCGATCTTCATTGCCACGGGTACACTTGGCGACATCAGCGCATACACCAGTTTCTTCTGGTTTGAACCTGTGTATTTCAAGACCAATGACTCTCCTTTCGGTACCAAATCTACCGAACGCCTAGGTCATTTCGTCGGCATCGCCGAACATGTTAGCAATGGACTCTGCTTTCGAATCTGGGATCCAGTTACCAACAAGTTACTAGACCGATCCGGTGTTCGATCTGCTCTTACACCTGAATCACGTAACAAACGCGCGGGCCTATTTACTGATGATGGTTTCATAAAATGGCGTAACGCAAAAGATTCGTTACCCCGTATATACGCCACTGGAGAAGCTCCAGCTTTCAAACATGGGGAGCATACCAATCAGAATAAACTCATTGACGAGTCTACTAAACCAAACAGCTCAGTTCCCCCTAGCGTTTCACCTGCTGATTCTGACACCGCCGCTGACACCGTTCCATCTGCACCCAACAAACAACCAGATACCACGCCCCACGCATCTGGCACTCAACCAATTCTTCAACCGCCCGCCCACCCCTCGCTACCGAGCTTTCTTTATAAGAAGGTCGATGACAGCCCAAGCTGGTCACCTTCTCCACTCCCTAACAACTATGGGGAGAGTCTTGATGGTCCTCCTACGACACACATCTTCAGCAAAACATCCGACGGCGTTCTCCTTACTGAAGATGATTTTGATCCACCAGAATTAGCATAATTTGATGTTAGTGACGTCGCAACTCCACACACAAACCCCGCTACTCCTTCCGTAGACCCATCACAGGTAGTTGTTACCAACGAAGAAGGTAACGCACAATTTGACGATGACGGTAAACCTATTACCATTCCTACGATCCCGATTGCCGATCTACAAGGACGTTCCTTCCTTGTAACCAATCCAGATGGCACTCGGAAACGTCTTACCATCGTCGATGTTGAAGACAGTCTTGAACGCAACAAAGACTTCATCAAGTTCAAGTGCAAACACTCCGATGACGAACTCGATGATATCATTGCATACAATGACGTCATGAATTACATACATTGTGATTCAACACAAGAAGACGGCAAACTCTGGTCGTTTCGCCGCATCCTAGGACACCAAGGTCCACTGGATAACAAGCATCCTCAATACAAAGGTTCCAAGTACAACCTTTGGATTGAATGGGAAAATATGGAACGCACATATGAACCCCTGGCCAACATTGCGGCTGATGACCCTGTCACCGTTGCAAAATATGGGAAAGACAACAACTTGCTTGACCTCCCGGGTTGGAAACGCCTCAAGCGAATCACCAACCTAGCGCGACGAACCAAGAAACTTGATCGACTCGTGCACCAAGCCAAACTACGTTCTTTCCGTACCACTCCGCAGTATCAATATGGATTCAAAGTGCCTCGTAACCACAAAGAAGCCCTCCGTTTTGATCAAGCCAATGGAAACACCAAATGGGAAGATGCCACCACCCTGGAAATGGCACAACTCAATGAGTACAATACATTCATTGATAAAGGCGTGTACAAGACGAGCTCCATTCCCCCCGGATTCCAACAGATCAAGGTACACATGATATACGCTGTCAAGCACGACGGTAGACACAAGGCTCGTCTCGTTGCTAACGGTAATCTCACTGAGGCCCCTATCCATAGTGTTTACGCAGGTGTCGTATCTCTCCGCGGCCTACATATGTGCCTATTCCTAGCTGAACTCAACGACTTGGAAGCATGGGGCACCGACATAGGTAACGCCTACTTAGAAGCAGTCACCTGCGAGAAAGTATGCATCAAGGCAGGTCCCGAATTCGGATCGCTGGAGGGTCACCTGCTGATCATTTACAAAGCCCTATATGGTCTCAGGTCTTCAGGCAAGTGCTTTGGAGACTTACTCGCGGCTTGTCTTATCGAACTCGGCTTCGAAAGATCCCGCGCAGAACCGGAAATATTCCTCAAACCCGGAACGAACAAGCATGGTGAACGTGTATATGAGCTTATATGCACATATGTCGATGACCTATGTCTCTGCATGGCCGATCCCAATTCCTTCTTGAAGATATTGCAATCGTCACCATATAATTTCAAATTGAAGGGATCCGGACCTATGAACTTTCACTTAGGTTGTGGATTTGAGCGCGACGAACATGGTGTTCTGTGCATGAATCCTATAAAGTTCATCGAAAAGATGGAAGCGTCTTACGAACAAATGTTCGGATGCAAACCTAGCACTAGGTTTCAATCACCCATTGCGGAGAACGATCATCCTGAATTGGACTCCTCAGCCTTTCTTGAAGAAACCGGTATACAGAAATACCAAAGTATGATCGGTTCACTCCAATGGATCATCGCTATTGGCCGTTTCGACGTACAAACAGCCGTGATGACGCTCTCAAGTTTCAGAGCTCAGCCACGAGATGGGCATCTCGAACGTGCAAAACGTATCTATGGATATATCTCCAAGTTTAGACATTTTAAAATCAGATTCCGCGTGGAACCGCCCGATTTTATATTGACTAAACCCGACACCATCGACTGGTCCAACACCGTCTATGGGGAGCATTCTGAAGAGCTACCCGACGACGCTCCTGCACCGCTTGGAAAGACAGTAGTGTTAACACACTTCTATGATGCCAACCTCATGCATGATATTCTCAGTGGCAAGGCAGTAACAGGCATTCTTCATTTCGCGAACAAGACTCCCATGATGTGGTTCTCGAAGAAGCAGTCTACTACGGAGACAGCCACCTTTGGAGCTGAATTTGTTGCAGGAAGGACTTGCATCGAACAGATCGTCGATTTACGCCACTCATTCCGATACCTAGGAACACGAGTTCATGATATCTCATACTCTTGGGGTGACAACGAAAAGATGATCCAAACGTCAACCTTCCCTTACGCAAGGTTGCACAAACGTCATAATATTCTGTCGTTTCACTACGTACGAAGCATGATAGCGAGAGGTTTCATTTTAATGATGCACATCCCAGGTAAGGATAACTGTGCAGACATTCTCACCAAGCATTGGAGTCACTCAGTTGTGTATCCACTGCTCAGGCCCATCTTCCACTTCTGTGGTAATACTGGCGACCTTCTTCAGGATGATGGAAGCATCATGTAGAGCGTGACGACCCTTCACAAGGAGACATGGGGAGTATTAAATTCCTTTCGTGACCAGAAGTACCAAAGCTACCAAAGGGTAGATTTCCTATGCGTATGAATCAATGAGTCCCGTATCCATCTAAGTAATCGATTCCCACGGCATATCGATTCCCACGGCGCATCGATTCCCATCGCGCATAAACGGTGAGCAATCCCTGTCTTACGATATTGCCATTGTTCTTCGGTGAGCAAACTCTGATTTCATAAAATATCACACGAGCTACGGGAGCAATTCCTGACCTTAATGATAAACATTTCATGGAGTCTTCCTAACGGAACAAGAGAAGAAAACCGTTGGCATGTGATTCTCACACAATACATATACATGCATACAAATATATATGGTCAACGACTAATACATGTACGGAAATAATCAGCGAGTAATCTCAGCACTACACAACAGCAGTTGCAACGTATTCATCTCAATAAAAGAGATATCTTGCATTTCGGCAAGATTTCACTTTATCTCATACTTTTAACATTCAACTGATTTATATCCCAAAATTCACACTAGTTGCTACCAACTACTTGTAATCTACATACTAAGGTCTGTCTCGCTGCAATCTGAATAAGTCACAGCAAGAAGAGATCTGGCGTTTCCCTAGTCTCGCCTGTAGTCTGATTATCCGTTGCCAAAAGTATCCAACCACAATTGTCACGCGTAGAGTACAATCGTTCGTCTACTAACACACTAACACAGCGTTGCTGTTCGTCAGAAGCCTTTGAATCAGACTCTCAAAGAATCGGATTCAGAAGGAAAATAATATTCTAACAAGGGCCCCTATTGGTTCAAACAAGAGAGCACTCGTCAACTGGTGCATGCTGATTCACTCGTTGGATTTTTACAAGGTGAAATATAGGGGACATGATCTTTCCAAGGATCCAAGGCTTTTTGCTCAAGCACAGTATCAGTTGGGGGTCGTCTCTATAAAGTTCAGGTGTCATTTTTGCTACCTTCCAGAAGAACAGAATCACCTACTCGCAGACCCAAGATTTCAACGAGGCTGGAGGATTCCAAGCCTACTGGAAGAATATCTTCAAAATTGCAAAAACCTACAAGGCGGACTACGGCACGTGCCCAAACAAGGCTTGCTTTGACGTCAATTGGTACATCAAACGGAAAAAAGCTATCAACGATCCAAGCAACCCGTTGGATCCGTTCAACAACCTTAAACACTTCGTTTGGTGTGCAATGGAGAACATCATGACCAAATGGGCTACTCGCGGATGACTTGAGCCAAGTTCTATTGTCAAGGAAGACTTCAAAACCAGAGTTTTCACTGAGGGGGAGTTTGTTGGGATTGAATACATACAACTCAAGCCAAACTACAATGGACAGAAGAAACGGAGTCTTTCCCTCAAGAATCCTGTGCTGGATGATCACAATACCAAGAAAACTACTCTTCCATGTCCATACAATGGCAATCCTATGTCTACGTATCAAACTGCCATCAAGCTACTCTCTCTTGTCCCTGATAACTGTGAAGGGGTCAATATGATCTTTTGCAAGTTGTCTTCCAAGAAACAAATAGAGGCAAGTGTTGTTCGTTTCTTTTTTGAGTGTCGCGTCTTTGTTTTTTTCATATCTAACCATCTCGCGCTGTTTTTTACTCTGTCTTTGTAGATCTGGAAGAAACAGGGCTGTTCTTGGAGGTTGAATCCTAAAGCTAATCAAGTCATTGGAAAGAACAGAATCAACCAAATCTTGGTTCTAATTGCAACATGGAGTGGATATGAGAACCCTGACCGCTGTACTGCCCATGGCAAAAGACACAAGTCTATCTCCAAGGTCGCAAATGCTGGTATTTCCGCTTCTCTTGTCAAGGGACTTGGAGGTCACACTCATCTGAATACCACTACAAATTACATCCATCCAGATCAGCAGGCTGTTGACGCTGCTGTTCGCGCCAAGCATGGATCCCCTTCCAAGATTCCCGCACTCGTTCCAGCTCCCAAGCCAATTCCAGCTCCCAAGCCGGCTCTGGCTCCCGCGCCGGCTGTAGCTCCCACTTGTGCGCCGTCGCTGTTGCCGTCGCCTGCACCTATGTCCCCAGCTACGTCTGCAGAAGAATCCAAAACTCCAGCTCTGTTCATGGACGATTCCCCCGCGGTATCTGTCCAGCATTCATTTGGTGACTACTCCAACGATTCTGTTCCTTCAGATTGTGCTGCTGGAAATTTGGGGTTGATGACCCAAACCTTTGAAGTCCCCAATGAATCTCCCCCTCCAATGTCCTCCAATATTTCTTTCATCACAGGAGAGGAGCCTTCTCCAGTTCCTTTGCCGTTCTCTGATCAGCGTCGTCATTACCATGATGAGGTGAAACTGTGCTCAACGCCAAGGCCCAAGACTCACTACAACGGAGGTCGCGGTGTGTTTGCCAAGGATCGTCTGCAATACAAGAATCATCACCATTGCAAGCCGCGCTACAATCATCCTCACAAAGCACGATAAGGTCGTCCTCGCAAACATCGATACAAGGATCGCGCCGGCAGTCAATACGAGGACCACCGTTGGTACGAGGAGCCATCGCGCCCCCCTCATACTCATTCATACGAACCACAATATGAAGACCGCAAGCCACCACCTTGTCAAGAACCTCGCCATCTCTCTTGTGGTGAATCTCCCTCCTACAAGCCGCGCTACAAGGAACGCAAGCCGCCACTGCGATACAAGGACAAACGCAAGCCACCACCCTGATACAAGGAACGCAAGCCACCACCGTGTCGTTCCTACGAGCTGGAATACGAGCAACGCAAGCCGCCCTCGCGACGTCATTCATACGATCCCCAATCCGAGGAGCGAAAACCACCGCCGTGTCCTCCTTCTACCAGTTCTCCGTCCTACGAGCAGCGCCCGTCTCTTGCTGAAAGAGGCTCTTGACAACGTCCTCCTCCTTGTCAAGACCAGCTTCATGTTTCTTTTGGTAACAATTGCTATTACCGAATGGAGGATTATGGCGCGTGGGGTCCTACTCCAGTGGAAGTGCTTTCACACAGCACTGCTCGTCGTAATTATGGCAGGGAATTTTTTCAATCCAATGACCCAGAAGTTCAAATTACTGAGGTTCACCACCAGAGTTCTTGGAGAGATGTGGAACTGCCTGAATGGGGATCACAAATTTGTTGGTAGCAAGTACTAGTTTTTTGGTGTTTCTACTACGTTTGAGTGCAAAACTGCCTTTTTTGTTGCCATTTTGGCCCCAACAGCCTCAATATTTACCATAGATTGCTCTCTAGCAAGAAATAGGTCTACAGACTAATTCTAGCTTTTTTTTTGAATACACCCTGGTCCCTAGTCTGTTGTGTATTAGTCTGTTCTGGGAGTATCAAAATGAGTGCTAGGTGAATAGTGCTCAGAATACGACTGGAAATCACGACAGAAAATTCTACTAGTACCATACGGTACTAGGTAATCACTTCTACTCATATTAATTATGTACCACTCATATGGAGTATTTAACTACTAGTACCATACGGTAGTAGCTAACCACTTCTACTCATATTAATTAAGTACCACTCATATGGAGTATTTCGTAAATTACCAAAGGATCATTCCATTATCAGAGCAGAAAATCCTACTAGTATTCGTGTAGGAATTCTACGGCATATTTTCAAAATTACTTTAGTATCATGCCATTGTCAGAGCAGAAAACACTACTAGAAATTGTGTAGCCATTCTATGGCATATTTTTGAAATTACGAAAGTATCATGCCATTGTTGAGGCAGAAAATACTACTAGAAATTGTGTAGCTATTCTATGGCATATTTTCGAAATTACCAAAGTAACACCCCTCCCCGCACCTTTTTCGCGCCCATTGAGTCTGTTTTAAACTTCCGAGTCCCTTTTATTTTTTCTTACTTAGGCATTGATTTTGCGAGTGCACGTGCTTTCCAGTGCGAGCCATGGTATTACCCGGTACCTAAATAATAAGAGATTATTATTAGTATGTCAGAGCAGTGTCCGACTCCTCTCTTAGCAATTTGCGCATGATTTAACCGTAACGGTCCCAATCTCTGACATAATAAGATAACAGCTTTACACTAAAACCAACCAATCAAATTCAACCATTTATCATGTATGCGCATGTGAGTGCGCGTGTGCAGGTTTGATTCGATGTGGGATTGGATCAAACCAATGGAATTCAACCATATTGGTATAAGAAACCCGGATATACGGCCCTACAAGTGATGGTAGTACAAAACCTACGGTAGTACATAACCTAAGTAGACTCTACGGTAGTACAACATCTACGTAGAATCTACGAGAAAAACCCGGATATACGGCCCTACGAGTGATGGTAGTACACAACCTATGTAGAATCTACGACAAAGAAACCCGGATATACGGGTCTTACAAGTAATGGTAGTACAAGACCTACTGTAGTACAAAATCTTCATAGAAACTACTGTGGTACAAAACCTACGCTGACAACTATGTAAGAAAGGAACCCGGATATACAGAATGGGACATACAAAACCCGGATGTATGGTCAAAACCTGGATGTATGGTACAAATCCTACACTGACAGGATCAATAATAACTAGGGTTATTATTAATTTTTAGTATTAATAACTCAGTTATTTTATAGTACTTTCTAAAACTGCGCGCGCAGGTCTGTCAGACAGTCTGACAACTGATCGATTCTGGTAAAAATAATAAGAGATTATTTATACTAAGTCAGCGAAAAGTCAGACTTCAGTCTTAAGGATTGTGCGCAGTTTAACGGTTAACGGTAATTTCCTCTGACTTGGTCGAATAACCACTTTTTGCAATTCTAACCAATCAAATTCAACTATACATGTGCATGCCGGCCTGGCCAGCAAGATGTGGGATTGGATCAAACCAATGAAATGCAACCTTATACCACTGAAACCCGGATATGATTAAAAACCCGGATATATGGCCAAAGAAACCCAGATATATGGCCGGGATTGAGTAATTGCAGTACAAAACCTACACTGACTCCGGTAAAATAATTCTCCTTATTAATTCATTCCAGTATTAATAAGTCAGTTATTATATACTCAAGTCAAAAATTGCGGGCGTGCAAGTCAGTCAGGGAGTCTGACTTGGTGTCGATTCTGGTAAAAATAATAAGAGATTATTATTTGTATGTTAGAGCAGTGTCGGACTCCTCTCTTAGCGAAATGCGCGTGATTTAACCGTAACGGTCAGCAATCTCTGCCATACTAAGATAACAACTTTACACTAAAACCAACCAATCAAATTCAACCAAGTTCAAGCATGTGCGCGACCAAGTGACAAAGCCGGACCCTCCAATTCCCAAATTCTTCAGCCAATCAGCTTTAACGTGGTCACTGTGCACGGGCCCGGGCTCGCAGCGCCCTCTCACCAAACAAGGAACACAACAAACACAACAAACACATACACTTTGATTCCGGCAAGAAGAAGAAACATAAAGACACAAAAAACGTCAAAAACGTTGAAAACGTCGAAGCAACGAAAACAAGAACAAAACAGCCAAAACACTTGCAATTTCCACAAAATAACACCACCATCCTCAACAAAACACTCCCCTCGGTCTCCAGCAACAAAAATGTCCTACACAAGTGGCCTATTTGCCAGAGCAGCACGACACGTCCAACAGGATGACCTCGATGGCATTCCAGCAAATACACAAATTGCCTATGGTCGAAAAGGGGCAGAGTTCCTCCAGTATTGCACTACCATGTTTGGCTACCTGGATTATCCGCAAACAGTAACTGAAGAGAAGGTATTTGGCTTCCTTTTCTATCAGGCCTATCGATCCCGAAGGAGAAGAGGTCGGAAGATGAAGTGAGAGCAAGAGGGAACACAGCCGATAGTAGAAAGAATATTCGATGCCGGCGACTATGCAATGGTGATGGACAAAGTACAACAGCAATCATAATTGCGAGGAGACCCTTGTGGAGGAGCTGGAGGACCCTGTAGGTTGGGATACAGTGAATCAATACTTGTGTTCCATCCTCAAAATACTGAGGCATCAGAGGAGTCAAAACGCAAACAATCTCACGAAGGAACACATTTGATCTGAAAGAGTCACCCAACTGCTGCGAGTCGTTCAAGTCCGAAAGAAGAAGATCAAAAAAATGAGATTCGATGAGAAGATAGATCATGCATTGTCACCATACATGAATGTGCAAAACATCGAGCGGATAGAGGATTTCTTGTTCTCTAAGAATCAGTACAAACCAAGTTATCATGTGGCAGCCTTGAGAGACAGATTCTGTTTCCTTATGACACATGGAGGGGTTCTCCGGGGCGAGTCCTTATTCAAATGTGAGCTGTCCGACCTGTGTGACCTCATCAAATACGATGAAGGCACACACGCCTGCCAGATCCTAATTATGCAAATAATAACAGGCAAAACGAATGGTCAGAAAACTTTATATGGACGCGTTATGAGACATCGAAACGTTAACATGTGTCCGATTGGTGCGTTGGGCTTCTATTTGATGGCACGATTCCATTCAACGGCTGAGCTTGCGCACTATGACTTTGCAAGTAATGCCACTTGGTTCAACGTCAAATTACTCACAGATTGTAATAACACAGGGAACTATCAACAGTCCATCACCGATCAAGCCTATGCGAGTACAATGAAACAAGCTTGCAAGGCCTTGGGGATCACTTCAAAGCATTTTGTTCACTTTGGCCGTGGTACAGGTGCAGTTGCATGTGAAATGCAAGAGGTTGATCCCCAATACATCAAAATGATTGGCAATTGGAACCTTGACGTCAGAGAGGATCGATATTCTTCCAAACTCCCTTTGAAGGCTATGAGGGCATTGGCTGGGCATTCACAAGATAAAGGGGGGTTCTTCTTGCCAAGATGTAGTCTCGATCAACCTCCAGAGCTTCGGCGTCAAGTCTTCCCCTTCCTTGACAAGGCAATGAACACCACCGTCAATAGCACCCCAAAGCCGACTGCTCAAGCTTTCTTTGAGCTCCTCCTCAATTTACAATGTGTTGTACTGCAGGATGCGGCCATCTTGCTCCACCAAGGTAGGAAGAATCACCTCTTTTTGTTGCCTGTTTTTGCAACTACTGCGTTTCACACGTATCAAGCCGCTCTCATGGAGAAGGTCAGCGTTGAAGCATGAATGGGAGCTACTACCTCAATCGAAAGGAGTATTGATGTTGCCCTTCCGGGGGTTCGCGACCGGCTTCAAAACCTTCATTCAGAAGTCCATAATGCTTCACAGGACATTCGGCGGATACAGGCTTCAGTTACCACCTTCAGACAACAACAAGGTGTTGTCAACAACCAACTCCACCACTTCCTGCAGCACATGCATTCGTTTCAACTGCCAGCAGCGCCACCAACCGAAGCAACAACTGACACGCCGGATGAGGATCCTCCAGAAACAAGAAAGTACTTGTTGTTTTGTACCCATAAGTCGGTTTCATCAATGTGGAATGAGTGGTTTGGACTTGGGGTCTTCGATGACATTGACTTCCCCGGGGGGATTGAAGACCTTGAAAAGATTGGCAGCCGATGGAGAAAGCATTACAACACAGCCGACCAGAAGCATTTCTCCTGTCTCAAGTGCATTGTTGATTATGTGAAGGGTAGAGTTGTTGCTGGCGAATCCTTAGAGGCCATACTGGAAGAAGGCGACAACTTAATGAAGACAAAGGCAAAGACCCTTTCAACACTCCACACCCATCTTCGAAAGACCAAGTCCTTTCAACTTCCCACCACCAACCAATTGCCAATCGATTCATGGCCCATCCCCAAAGCATCAAACACTATGCAAGCAGTTTGACTTGTAGATTGTTGATTGGTTTCCCATTGTTGATTGGAGAGGAGTCGATTGGAGAGGAGTCGATTGGAGAGTTGATTGGAGAGTCAATTGAAGAGTCGATTGTTGATTGGAGAGGGGGAGAGCCGCGGATTGGAGAGGGGGAGAGCCGTGGATTGGAGAGGAGGAGAGTCGATTGTTGATTGGAGAGGGGAGGAGGAGAGGAGAGTCGATTGTTGATTGGAGAGGGGGAGAGCCGGGGATTGGAGAGGAGGAGGAGAGTCGGTTGTTGATTGGAGAGGGGAGGAGGAGAGGAGAGTCGATTGTTGATTGGAGAGGGGGAGAGCTGCGGATTGGAGAGGAGGAGGAGAGTCGATTGTTGATTGGAGAGGGGAGGAGGAGAGGAGAGTCGATTGTTGATTGGTGGAGGAGGACGAATCCCATGGTCGATTCGATTCCAAGATTGTTTTGCTTAGCATCAGTTTAGGATGAATCCCATGGCCGATTCCTTTCCAAGATGATTTCGCTTAGCCAAGTTTAGCAGAGCCAAAAAAGATGCAGAGTTTAGTTCCAAATTTGAAATTATGAGCACTTTGTTGCAAAAGTAGAAATTATGAAGTGGAATCACTTGTTATCTAGTAATATCGTGTTACGTAGTGGAATCACGTGCAAATTGCAAATTGCAATTAGAGTTTCTTCCTTTTGCAAATCACTCCAAGCAATCGTGTCGGATCCCATTTCGTTGAGTATTGAAGAACGCGTCGTGCTTAGTTGAATATCAAAAAACAGAAATCATCTTAGAAAAAGTTTTGGGATTTACCTCGGCTGGCGAGTTTAGTCCCAGCGGGTAGGGCTGTCTTAATTTATGTTCGATCTTCAGTTCCTTATATTCATATAAAAAACTGGAGTGTTGATCACTTGTCGGGTTTGGGTTCGGGTTTGGTCCGTTGGATAGAAGACGTGTGGGACTAAAATAAGTGCCCAGTACAAAACCTACGCTGACAGGATTAATATTAACTTAAGTTGTTGTTAAATTCGAGTATTAATAACTCAGTTATTTTATGGTACTTTCTAAAACCGCGCGCGCAGGTCTGTCAGACAGTCTGACAACTGATCGATTCTGGTAAAAATAATAAGCATGATGTAAACTGCACTAGATGATTCTCGATTGCAGTCGCACACACACATTCATCATCGCCTGGCCTACGTTGCGAATCAAGTTTTTCAACGTGAAAGATTATGAATGATTATTACGAAGTAATCTTACTCGTAATCTTACGAGTTACTCTGACTGGTACTCGTACCCGGTACCGGTACAAGAATAGCTTCTACTTCGTAGGGAGTACGAAGTACTCGTACGAGTACCTCCTTCGTACTTCGGTATTATTTAGATGAACGGGACTGGTGGGTCGTCAGTCTTGGCTGTGAACGACACGGGTCAAAAAATACGGTGTAAGTTACGAACAAGATGATTCGTACGGTACAAGTTCGTACGGTACTAGAGTTTCCATTCAGTAATTGGTTTTCCGGAGCCGACAGATACCAGCCATCTCTGAAGTGTGAAGGCTATCCTTACCGTACTCACAATCGAGCAAGCCTTTTCCTAGCTCTTGCATCTGTTGAAGCGACTGTACTGTGTGGGCGGCTGCATCAGATCATACTAGTTGCGACGACGAAAGAAATAGTGACGACAAGAAAGAGCAATCAACGCAGCCATGACAGTAACAACCGGTGAAAGCGGAAAGACGCAAGATAAATCGAAATTTAGCTCGATATTTTCGTCATCATGTGCTGCCTCGGTGTTTATGGCTGCTTATGTTTCTTTTGCGATGCTCAATCTGTAAGTTATTTTATGCAGATCATTGGTCACAAAATCACGCGTTGTTACCACTGTTGCTTTTATCGCTCAATTTGCTGTTCTTTAATTTAAGCTACGGATTGATGTACCCTTTGACAAGAGTCAAACTAGATGACTTCCAGCCCGATTCCTTCATACGTCCGCTCTGGGATACTGAGGCCAAAATTGCGATGAAGGTTTACTTATCTACAAAACAAAAATACAGCCAAGAATTCCTGCAATCAGAGTTCACCGAATCAGCGCCTGAAGGAGACGAAAACTCAAAAGATATTGTTCTGTTGTGGAAACAGCAAATCGATACACCCTCGCTTTCCAAAACTTTCCTCATATCCAGTCTGGACTGCTTCAATGTAAACGAAGACGAGGAGATGGCATGTGCTGCTGACAATGTCAGCAATCAAGGCGGTGCGTCAATCGATCCGTCCCTTAAATTTGCTCAGGAGTGGCTGGACAGTCAGGACAAAGCCTCCCTAGAAGATGACGGAAGTATCTTTTCAACCATACAATCTGCTGCGGGACAGGGAATTGAATCTACCTCGATACTTCTGACGCTCGGACAAACTATCTCGAAAAAGGCAAATTCTTTATTAGAAACCTTGGGATTGGCGAAGGATACCACGACAAATGAAAATAGCGCTGCTAGCAAGGGTATCCTGGGGCGATCAAACGTGCACTTACCGGCATCTTCACCAATTTGGTCCAATTTAATGAACAACGCGACAATATATGTTCACGTAGTATTGGTTAGAGAAGAATTTTTCTCGGAAAATCCCGACTTGACATTTAAGGAAGCTTCGATGGCACTAGGGCAAGCCTCGCGATCCCATGCCTTGTTGCTAGGTAAAGTTGATCTCCTCAAATACGACATCCCCTCTCATCTTGGAAGACCAAACAGGGTCCTACTTTACGATGTAGCTTATCTGTTTCGAAAGTACATCCTGCGGGATGGCAATATTGGGCGGCCTCCATGGGACATGGAGGTTACTAAACCAGAATATTTCGCAGCCTACCAGCAAATACAGCAAATGAAAGATGAAGGGAGAGGCTATCCGTACTGGAAGCCAGAAGTTGCTGTCAAGTACCTTATAGACGAAGATTCATATCCAATGGACATTGCCCATGTCTCAGGAATGGTGAGTACATCGGATGGTGTTCTCCTTATCTTCATTTTCATTTGTTACCGAATCTGCGTGTTGCAATTGAATCTTCGATGTGTTTCATTTGGTGAACTCTAGCCTAAGCGAATGAATACCTTGATCCCCAGTGATGCTCAGCAAGTAATCTGACGCCACCCCTTGCACCAAATGATTCATGCGCCTGTACTTAGGATTTTGTACGTGTTCAAAAGACCAAAGACCATCCGTCCGGGATAGCACATATTCCAGCTTTGCATGTTGACGAAATCGGACTGACCAGTGACAAATATATTCCCATCAACCACACTGTTACGAGCCTACCATTGCGAATTTCATTCGATCGCAGTGATATGCAAGGTGAACAAACTGGCCGAGCCTCAACAGCCACAGCAGGAGGTATCAGCCCGGCTAGATGGCGTCTGTTAAATCATTTGTCACAGTCTTTAGAATCTCAACGAGATCTTGGATTCGAGCAATCTGATATCGATGATCTACGGCGATTGATTGCCGATACAAACGTTGCACTGTTGGGGATTACTGTTCTGGCGAGTGCTTTGCATATGCTCTTTGAATTTTTGACCTTCAAAAATGAAGTATCCTTCTGGAAGAATAATTCTGATTTGACTGGTCTCTCGGTTCGATCACTTTTTCTGGATATGATTGGTCAATTTATCATTGTCCTTTATTTGATTGAACAAGAAACATCCTTTCTAATGACTTTGACGAGCACTTTTGGAGTATTAGTTGCTCTTTGGAAATGCAAACAGGCCGCAGGATTTGCCTTGGTGCCCGTTTCGGATGAAGATAAGGAGAAGAAAGGTTCGGTCATCAATATCTTGCCACGAATGTTCGGTTACCAATTCAAAGCGACGAGACTGCAACATTCATCCGCAAGTTCCAATGCTACTCAATCGGATTCTGTATCGTCCAAGGAGAATGTGGGAAAGGGAGGACAAAGTGACAGTAATTCCCTTGATCTTGAGGCACTGACCCTTGAAGCAGATCGCCAAGCCACCGTGTGGTTAGGATCCGTCTTACTTCCATTGGTTATTGGATACACAATTTACTCCCTTGTTCAGCAAGAGCATGCCTCGTGGTATTCATGGCTTATAACATCCGCAAGTAGTGGAGTTTATGCATTCGGATTCGTTCTGATGACCCCCCAGCTATTCCTCAACTACAAAATGAAGAGTGTTGCTCATTTGCCATGGCGCGTCCTTGTCTATAAAAGCTTGAACACTTTCATCGACGATCTGTTTGCATTTATCATTCGTATGCCCACCATGGCTCGCATGAGTTGCTTCCGAGATGACATTGTTTTCTTCATCTACCTCTATCAACGATGGCTTTACCCAGTCGACGTTTCACGACCGGTGGAAGGTGGGGGCGAAGGAGAAGGTGTTTCCGAAACGAATGTTTCTGACGATAAGAAAAACCAATAGAATTTAAAAGGAGACCAGATGCTATCCTAGAAAGTTATTAATGCCTTCCTCGGTAATAACGAATCAGACATGTTCCGTAGAACGATACATCTCATATCAAATTGACAACACGTCTTGCTATCACCATTGCACGAACCAAAACAATGTTGACTGTAGGGGTAGAGGCCAGGACAATCAATTTGTTGGTGTTTCTACCGAAGTTGCCCCGAATCCGCAATCGTAACTGTTGAGGAAGGTGTGCAAAAATAAATAGTCATTTGCAATTGTACCCGAAAAAATCGTTAGACTTTGTTTTCAACAAAAAATGCCCAACATCCAACAAACGCATTTGATTGAAAATAATACCAAAATAATACCAAAAAGTAGGACTCACCTTTCACTCGGGTAGAACCGGAGTCGCTTCCCACTTGTTCGATGGCCGAAAGAACACTTTGTCCGGAAATCACCTGTATTGGAATAAACCGGAAGGAGAAAATGAAGACGGCCCTAAGTTTATCTGTTGCAACAGCAAATTTTGGCTTCAGCGCGTTGGTCTCGCTGCCGAGATGCTACTCACCTTTCCGAATACAACGTGCTTTCCATCTGACAATCAGGGGAAGACGAACATATTCAATCATGAAAAAAATGCGTTGAGAGATGTGTGGGATGTCGCTACTATACTCTTCATTTTTTCGGATATTTCTTCCAAGTCAATAGTCAGACTTACCGAGCCACGGAGTGTCGGCTGTGCACAAAAAGACTATTTTTTAATTGAATCAAAGGGATTGCGTTACAAAGCAATGTGAGAAAGATACTTTGAAAACTGATATTCCACTCCCAATAGCTTTCACATCCCAATGTGCCTCCATCGTCGGCTTGAACGAAACCGACTCACATTGAGACCCATTAGTGTTGGGACCAGCATTCGCCCTGAATGTTGCAAGGAGAACAAAATAAAGTAAAATCAGAACAAGTACTGCATTTGGCAACAATAAGAGAGACTACTCAAAGAGAATCGACCACTATGCTGAGTTTCGATCTCATATAGTTATGTAGTTCCAAACAAATCGTCTTACATGGATAGAGTCCCGGCGCTGTTGTTACGAAATTTAGACGATTCGATTCGATTCGATTCGATTCAATAAGTTAGTACATGAAATTGTTGTGAACACAAAACACCAAATGGTTTCTCAAACCAGCCTCAGCCCCATACATTACATACCCCGAATGCTTCAAGATGACTTCATAACGTTTCAACGCGGATGAATGTCAACGAAGAAGAAGATAATGATGACGAGATAAAAGAATTGAGTGACGATAGATCATCCAAGCGCAAGACACTAGACACAGACCCATGCAACCATCAGAACTCACAGTTTTCGTCGGCAAATTTTTCTCCATATATCTGAGAGGATTCGTATCGAGGGTCGGAAAAGAAAAGAAACACGCGGTCAACAATATTTAGAGAGATACCGTCCGAAATTGGTTCTTTCCACCATGCACATGCAAAGCGCGCTGTGATGATCGAGAACTTACGCTTTCTCCACCCGTTCCATCTCCTCTGCAGCAAAAAGAAACACGTACGTAAGGAAGGGGTCAGAAAACAAAACTTCGGATGAAAAATCGAGTAGACGTACGCGTACGTGCAGTGCCCATCAAAGAATTAAAAAACCGAACAAAGGATTGAATTTCTTGTTGGACATATTCTGTCGGTTTACCTTGTGAAATCCCCACCCTGACACATAAAGGAGGTGATTACTATCCATTCAGTCACGGATCCACGAATAAAGGCAGCCACAAAACAAAACACAGAGAAAGGAACGGCAATGACAATGACAATGAGTGGATGTGTTGTCCAGCACGATCGAACACACACGAAAGTCGCGGTATTCCTGCATTCGCCCGCGAATCTCGCACGAACCTCGATGAAACGTCGATCCTTTGTAATGAAGGAGTTTCCCCGAACGCCCGATTCCCTTCTCTCCGGTACACCTGTCGAGATAAGAGATACGAGAACGACGGAACGGACAAAACGGACGTCCACGCACACACGCAAGGGGTGAGAAACGAAACGAAGCGAAGCGGCACGAGACGAGACGAGACGACGCGAAACAAAGCACAGCACAGTACAGCGCAGCAAGATCGCGAGACCGATTGGCAACAAACAACGAAGGATGAACGATGTTACTGTATTCCAACCTACAAACACCGGAAATTCTCGGCTGTCTTTGGCACGATATCGGCTCTTAGTTCCATCTCGACTCTCCCTCTGGGACTCCCGCCGATCGAGATATCGAAGAACACAACCGGGTTGGTATCGCTCATTGTCGTATGTTTTCTGTTCTCGTCTAATGTCTTCCTTTGCGTTTGGTTTGGTTTGGTTTGGTTTGGTTTGGTTTGGTTTTGATTGACAAATCATCGACTCCGTGAGCTGAGCTGCCGTCGAGGATTGCACGAACTCTAATCTTGTTTCCATCCGTAGTGGGCACAGTAGAGCATCCTACCGGTACGTACCGATAGTCGCATGCAGAGTTATTTTTGGGATTTTTTATCACGGAGCAACGATTCATTCAAGTTAGTCGAGTAAAGTAGAGTAAAAACAATTCCGCGAAAACAAATCACCTCGTCCACCTGATCTTTCCCTACCGAATCCTGTATGGGACTTTACGTACCGGTGGATACGTCTATGAAGTACGGAGTATTACTTCATGTACGTAACGGTACGAGCATCGAACACTCCTGCTTGTACCGGTAATTACTCGCACTTTACGGTCTCCCGCACTTGGGAAACAGAAAAAAGGATGTTGAATGTGTTGGCACGAAGTTGTCTGCCGTACTGTTGCTGGTTGTTCATTGATCGTTGACCGCTGCGTTGTCATTATTTCTTGTCGTCCACATATTAGTACCGCACTGCCATTCTCATTGCCGCTGTACGTACCTGTACTTTGTGCATCGAAGCAATCATTCTTGGATCGTTTGCAGGGAACTACACTAGCAGCGCAGAAGCAATCACAATCACAATCGCTACCAACAAACGCCGACAATCATCAACCATGCCTCGTCGAAGCAAACGAACGAGCCAAAACGACGATCGCCACAGCGATCGGGGAGCGGAAGGGGCAGCACCGGAACAGGAACCTCGGGGCAACAACAGCAATGGTAACGAAAACAGCAACATCAACAACGGCAGCAACAACGGCAACGACGTAGCGGCGCACGTCCGAGAACGGCAGCGAGCCGTGGCGGAGCGAGAGGCGGCGAGACTGGCTCGACCGGAACGATCGCGTCGATCCGTCCTGGCGCACGCCGATCGCAAGTTGTCCGCGGTCAGCAGCACCCCGTTCGGGGTCTTGACGAGCAACCACAGCCACCGGAGGAAGAGCTCCGGGGACGACGACGACGACGACTCGGAGGCCGAGGGATGGTGCGGCCCGTTTTCGGTCGCGAGACAAATGATTGCTAGGAGAGAAGAAGCAAAACGGAAGAGAGAAGAGGAACTCGCGGGGGACCAGGAACTACAAATACATCATCCCCTCGATGGGCTCATGAACGAAGTCAGTCTGCAACAGCAGCGCAAGATCCATCCATCGATGCAGTGGAGGAGCCGCTTGTCCGAAAACAACGAGGGGGCGACCAAGGTTGCATCCACCTACGCGAAACGACAGAGGCGGTTTGATTTGTTCAAGTCAGGAACGAGCCGAATTCCGTCTCTCTTTCAGATCACCGTCAATTTTATTGTTGACAACTTCGAAGACGTCGAGTCGCTGGGAGTCGTCGAGAACGACGTTCGGGTCGCTATTGCCAACGAATTGGTCGCGCGGAACAAGCTCGACGGAGGGGCGTTCGAAGCCCTGATCGAGACCCACACGATGGAAACGCTAGAGATCATGGATTGCGCCGGCATTCCCCAGGATGCCATGGCTTCGGCGCTCGCAAGCATTGTGGGGTTGCGGTACTTGCTGCTGACACACGCGGGGCGTTGTTTCGGACGAAAAGCCGTAAACGCGCTGCTGGAGAAGAACGCCGGCGCGCAATTGTGTTGCCTCTCCATCGCCGGTGCCTATCTGTTGCAAGACGAGGACGCGGCGAAAATCATCGAGGCGCACGACTCCACCCTGCAATCCATAGCCTTCCGATCGTGTCCTCTGCTCGGAGACAAGTTTGTCACCGCGATCCACAACAACCAAACGCTTGGCAAGAACTTGCTCGAACTGTCCCTGCAAGACATGTCCCTTTCGGGCAATCAGCTCGAACAGTTGGTAGATTCAAAGGAAGCCCTGCGAGGAATCAAGAGCCTCACGCTCCGATCGATTACCGGGTTAACCGACGAGGTGCTTGCGAAGATACTTGAGGTTGCCCACGAGTTCCTCGATAGCCTCGACATTGGCTATAACTATTCGTTGTCGGATGCGACTCTGTCTTCGATTCGAAAACACAACAGTTTGCGTCTCCTGACGTTGGTCCTGGACGGGATAAAAGGAATGACCGCGGCCGGATTGGAAGCTCTGTTCACCCATCCCCTAGAGGGCTTACCTCCCCCTCCCAAACTCAAGGTGTTGAAGCTAGCGTCCATCGATCACGAGGCTGTCACCGACGAGCTTTTGAGGCTTGTCACTGCAGGTGTTTCGGCTACTCAACAACAAACTGACGAAGCCACCAATCCCAGCGTGGAGGTTGCAGGTTTTCCGGCACGACTTGCCCCTTATCGCAGTCGAGGACGAGGCGGAGGCCTTGTTCAGCTCGATGTTCAAGGAAGTACGCTCGTGACAGATCAGATGTTAGAACATCTGGTAGAGACGTCGGCGACTACTTTAGAAACTTTGAACGTGAGTTATTGCCCCCTCATCCAGGATCAGGGGCTCGGATACTTGGTCTCAAAACTAGACCGCCAATTGACCAAAATCGAAGTGTGGGGTTGCGCCCAGTTGACGGATGATTTTTTTGACGGGCACGATCGCGTTCAAGATGGGACACTGGAAATAATCGGTGCTTGGATGAAAAAGAGCGGAACCAGGACTTTGAGATGATTGGATGGGGAACAATCCATGACTCGGTATTCCATTCAGAACGATTTGTTGCAACTCGATGCATGCCAATCGGTTTAACGGAAGACTGATTTTTCAAACATATACGAAAGATACAAATCGGTTCCTATGCTCTACCAACTGCACAAATATTTCTCTCTTTCGAGCACGCATGGAGAGAACACAGTGCCAAAGGTCGTATTCATAGGTTAATTTGAACATTAAAACTGATGCATCGAGTGATTTGTACACGTTCAATAAAACGAAGATTTATGTCATTTTGGACTAAATAATATATTATTACAACTCTTCATCCTCACTTTGAATATCCGTATCATTTTCGTCGGAAGATTCGATCGCTTTCTCCTCATCTTCTTCCTCTTCCTCAACGAACGGTACCAGAGTCCATTGGACTACCGCACCTTCGTTGGAACAACGGGTGGTCATGAGTTGTTGTCCTAACCAGTATAACAGTGAAGGATACGTGTCGCCGGCATCTTTGCCTTCATTAATTTCTTTCAAATCTTCGTCGAGCTCTGCGTAACTTTCAAAAAATTCTTCCCTTTCATCAAACCAATCCTCCTCATCTTTCCCCCCTCGTCTTGCAACCCCTAGGCACATGAAAGGTTCGAATTCTCTACCAGTTGCATTTATCCTTTGTTGCGTGTAACGTGGAATCACGGTGTGTATGGTACCAGAAGGAACGTCCTTGCCATTTCCAAAAGAAAGATATTGATTCCAACGTTTTACGCATGGGTAAACATGAACAGGCCCACCTGGTTGGTTGTCCAATGACTCGCCATCCAGGCATCGTCCGGCCCGAAGCCCGTCCATCATAGTCAAACTACATTTTGGGCCGGTTGGCATGAATGATCCGGGCGTGACATCGACGATGCCAGATTCACTAAAACAGACAAGAATCAAATACACCCAAGTCAGAGTACAGTTCTTACGAACGAAACAGCAGTGGTGCTTTCCCAGATAGTCCAATCACAGATAATCACACTCACAGACGTTCTAGATTCCCACTCGTACTACATGGCCCAATAGACCATCTTGTATGATTGCGAACTTCCTCTAAAATCACTGCTCCCGTCTCCCATTTATCAGCCAATGTTGGGACCACTTCGTCGTGGAAACATGGTACAAGGCGAACACGATTATATTGGTCTCCAAGGCCCAAGCACAGAGGCATACTTGAATTTACAGTCTCAGTTGCGACAATCAATGTGCCATGTCCTTCTAACTGCATGTTGTTTTCGACTTTATTTTTTGTTTCCGTACCATCTGCTGAATTGCCGGCGTTAGTGGCATTTAGCGACAACAGTTCTGCTTCCTCGATCTTTCTGGACAAATCAATAGCATCCTTGACTTCGGAATCATATGAATCCACAAATTTGCGAGCAAACAAGTCTCCAGAGAGCTCCAACACATCGATGTAATCCAAACCAAGGGTCGTAGGTGATCTTCCGCAGTGATTCGGATCGGGCATCATGCATTTGCGTTGGTCTCTTTCCGAAAGTTCTTGTTCATTTTCCCACCGATCGAAAATCAAATGCAAAAAGTTCCAATTGTGGTGCTAAGACGGGACGCGACACAGTGTCAGCACCATCATAAGATCGCGTGATACGATACTTGGAAATTACAAGTGCGATGGGGTCGCGCTCAAACGAAAAAGTCTCTACCGATCTCACCTTGTTGCAAAAATGCGTGTTTCGCAGGACAGTCCCAAAAAAGTTTTCGTCCGCCACAACAGCATGTTCGATGTAATCCAAATACTGCCTCAGAAATGTACCCTTCTCATCTTGTGGATTAGCCAAGTAATGGGCAAATTCTTTGCTGATGATGAACCATTGACTGGAAGTGTAGAAGTCCGCATTGTTCTGTTCCTTCGTGATGATTGGCAATCTATGAATGCGGTGAAGTCGATCGTCACACTCGACAAAGTAATTCCAGATGGACTCGGCGGGCCTCGCTGGTTTGAGGATGATGTGCATAAAATTGGCATCAATGGGATATTCTGCAAGCTTATTCCTGATGCGCCGGTTGCTCACGATGGGATAGGATGTACTTGCCATATGGACGAAGTGTGTAAACTGTATGTCATGTCGGTCTATGTGGTTTAGTATTTGAAGCGTGGCATTCACCATGCTGCAGAAGCCCCAGCAATAGAGAGCAAGAGGAGGATCAAAAGTGAAATTATGGAACTTTTCGAGTGCGCAAGTGAACGAATCATCGGAGAACGTTCGAACGCCTCGAACCATCGTCACATTTGTGTCTCTATCTTCTCAAGCACGTACGTGCAAGGCATGGAACTTTTCTAGATATACTGTGTGGTAACGTACCTAAAGCCACCCCAATTGACACGAACGCGGTGGGGATGATCCAACACGAAGACTCGGTCTCTTTGGTTGGCATATTCCTTCAGTTTCATGTAATTTTCTTCGTACTTGCCATCGATGTGAACAACAAAGGTCGTGGTTGGTTCGTCAACTGATTCAATGATACGTATAGTTGCCTCGGCGCTATCGTGAGCCAGTATCCCGTAGCACAAGACAACTTCTTCGGCGGAAATGTAAAGGGAACCCTCATTGATTTCATTGCGGGGAGGTTGATAGGTGCGGTTTTGTACAATTCCCATGTGAACGCCTTTGGGCAGATTGTTGAAATCCCACGGTTGCTCATCGTTGCAAGACGAATTGAATTTTGTGCTGGCAAAGGGAAGTGGCGTTTCAGTGGCAATGGCTTTGAGAAAGTAACCGTAGTGTTCCGCAATCAGTTCGCGGCATTCCGGGGTTTTTGTCTTTTCGAACAGCTCCACAAAACGGCCCGTCTTTTTCATTTCTGCCGCAATCGCATCCACGGCCAGCGCCGCTGCTGTTTCAGCATCGCCCGCAAAGTCGACATCGCTGAGATCAACCTTAGTAGATCGTATTTGTTCCTGGTGTTCCGTCAACATCGGTGTCGATAGGGGTTCCGATGGCTCTTCCTGGGCAATGCAAAGCGACCAACCCATCCATACTGATAATGTTACCAGTTTCGCAACAGCAAACAGATTTTTCATGGTGTACGATGAACCTTAACAGAAGATGACTTCACTTCACAAGAAACGACTTGTGTTGCGTCTCGCAATGGACAATCGAGCTCCCAAATTAGCCTTAGCTAATTCGCGTCTTCTTGAATTTGAATTTGCGACTCCCGAGTACAACCAATAATCTGTTTCTTGTGCAAGAAGGAAGAACAATAGCCACCGGATTTTTAGTGCTCGTAGATGATGTTGTAGCAGTTTCTGTCAGTGCCGATGGACTACCTACGGTACGGGTAAGAAACCGGTACGAGATTGTATTTCCTATGGGTCGTGACAAATGACAAAAAGTGCGTTCGAGAAACCATGGCCGAAAAACCGAAAACGGAATGGAACGAAATTCAAAATTGATACTGAATCAATCAATCGTGACTGACTAAACGAATGATAAATCGTACTATTGTTTCAGTTTTCCATTCGGTTCGTATGTTTTTTGTTGTATCGGTAGGTCATCCCCTATCACTCCGAAAAACATACAGCCCGCCGACACAATACGAGTACGAGTACGTACTGGTACGAGTACGAAGGGTGATCTTACATATGGGTGCTGCACTTGAAGTCACTGGGCCCTGACAAGCTCCAGACAAAGAAAATTCTCAGTATTTTGTACCGTAGACTGTATTCAAACGAAAACTCCGCGAACTCTTCAATCATCCATTCTGTGGTACGAGTACCGTACCGTACGGTACTACCTACCATTTTGGTTCATTGTAAACAATAGATGGCAATGCATATACTACAATACTTTTGTTTCGATGATTGCAGGCAAAAAGGTCATTATTGTAGCATTGGATAATGCGATATGAATTCAACTGTGCAGATCAAGAGAACTCACAAACTTTCAAACATAGTTCGTGTTGTTGGAACACAGGCCTCTCGCAGTTATTTATTGTACATCTTGAGTAGCTCGATAGATCCAATCATTCGTGAATGACAACGATTCATAGATACTTTTCGCGTCGTTTCAGCATATTGCTGGCAGCTGCATGTCTTCAAGCCGGGCCAAAAATTCGAACGATTCGATTCTATTCGATTCGATTCATTTTCATTTTTTATTTTTATTGTTGTCCTTGACGCGACTCGGGAAAACTCCCAATTGGCGGTCGTACTGAAAGGCATTGTGCACGGACGATCGCCCTCCCGGTCCTCTCCCAGGCCCTGCCATTATCTTCAGTACCGGTTCGTTGGTTCCACCCTCGTGTTGTATGCGAAGAAAGTTCGCTTGATTGTGATAATTTGGAGTGTATATAAAGTCGTGCCCATCCCCATGTAGGTACATGACAGGAAATTCGTTGTTCAACTCGTCTCGAAGGAAGACACGAAAGGCGTTGAAAAATTCACTGTGATCCTCCGATGGATGAGCGTGCGCCATCAGAATGACACCGTCACATGTCTTCATGTCAACAAGATTGAGAAGCATTACATCTCTCACCCACTTGTATTCAGCTCGAAGACGCGTCTGCCATTCTACTGCGTCGTGCACACGGCCGGCAACGATATTGAGTCCAAAAACGAGGCTTCGCTTTCGGATGAAATAAAAGTTCTCCTCGTATCCAGGTTGGCGGGCGATGGAAAAGGTGTGATTCCAATTGTTTTCGAATCCGAGAAAGTGGTTTGTCCAGTGACTCCAACCAGTATCGATTTCTGCCCGAATGCAATCGTTCCATTCGTTATCGCCCGGGACTAAAAATGCTGGCGCATCGGATTCGAGCATAATATCACGCATGATTTCGTAGTCCTCGACGTTACAGGGTGTATCACCGACGAAAATATCCCCCAAATGAACTAAAAATTCGCATCCCTCCGTCTGTGTCGCGATTTGATCCGGTAGCTCGGCAAGTTCTCGCTCAGTGTATGGTGCGTCTGCAATCACACAGAACGTCAAGATGGAGTCCGAGTCTTCATTTGCGTCGAACGGTAATATAGGTGGCCTTGCGACCGGGTCTACTTCCTCCGTTGGAATGTATGTCGGGGTGACAGACGGAACTTCCGTTGGTGATGCAGTAATCGTTGGAGATGCAGAACGAGTAACGGAAGGTGCAAGAGACGGAAGGTCTGATGGTAAATGTGAAGGAGCCGATGTCGAGGGCATAAAGGTCGGTTGTGCCGTGTCTGGTTTCAATGGAGTAGTCGAAGGAGACGTTGTTGGTCCGCTTTTAATTTTTGTCGTGGGACTGTTTGTGGGACTGTTTGTGGAACCAACACCCGAAAAATCAAATCCATCTCCTTGACTTTTGTCTCCGATGGTATTTTTGCCAAAGCCAATGGTCGAGCCAACTACTATCAGACAAATTGCAATCAAAGCAATGGCAGTCACTCCCAAGACCAACGGGGTATTGTTGAGCATCATATCCATTACACTATCGTAACCCCCAACGACCCGTTTCCAGAAAGTGCTCCCCATGAGCGCCAATGATTCTTTCAACTTTTTCCCGAACGACTTCTCGACATTGTAGACTTTTTCGTGAACTCTTACTTCTATGCTGGTCGTTTGGTCGTTTTCGTTGCTTTTCAAAATAGAATCGTCGATTATGGCACATTCGGATGAGATACTCCTGCTGTCGTCAGAATTCTCATTCGTGTCGGTCCGATTGATCCAATCGCTGAAAAACGGCATGGTAAATCGATGGAGATAGCCTTGTTGTTGTACAACGTCCACAGCCACGAACAAGAGCAACTGTAATTGACGACAAGCGTTGTTTCGACCTTTCGAGGCTCCGGGGAAGAAATGGTCCGATTTCGATGGAATGCCAAAACTTCTTTCGACCCGTATTATTTGAGTATCGCAGCAAGGTCCAGTGAAAACGGCGTCAGCGATTGTCAATAATGGAATGAACGTGGGGGGGAGGACGAAAACCAGAATGGAACATAAGCCTGACTCTATCCTATCTCAGTGGTTTTTCTCCTTATTGCATAAATGCTCTAACCGACGGAAGACGTTGTGATGGATCTTGATGAATTTTTGTCACGCTCTCGTCACCTTCGCCCGAATCGACAAATTTTTCGTGTTGAATTGGTGGGTTTCTCGACAAACAACCAACAAGGTTTTACGCGTTTCACTCAGATGGATCGTGCGGGATTTGAATACCATACCGGCAAGCGTGGCGTTCCATTCTTTCAAAATCGTATTCGATCGGGGACGTTTTGTTTTTAGGAACTTGCTGCTTGCGCGGCAGATGTACGAGTAATACTATCAATAGGGGATGAACGGAAGGATCAGCGCATGCACACCCTACTGTATGAACTTTTATTCTCTAATTCTTGTACAAAAATTTAGGGAGGTATTGCGGAGTATCATTATTTTCTTGTACCGTACCGTATTTTTTATTTTTGAATGAACGTGCCACCTAATGTAACGTACCTGCTGTATCACCGTAATCGTACCGGTACTGACCGATAAATAATGTAGAATTACAACGAATCTATTGGTTTTCTGGTTTTTGTCGGGTACATATGATATATTAGTTCTATCGGTATGTACGATTCATACCGAAAGTACGAGACACGATACACGACACACGACACACGACTGCATTCTCAATCGAAGGATTTACCGTACAACCACCGGTAAGCTACGTACCGGTAATCTTACTCGGACCTGGTATCGGTACGAGTACTCGTACGAGTAATCGCCTTTAGAGCTAGTCAGCTAACCGGTATGAAGCCAAAACTAGAAAACCAAACCACTTCCAACCAATGTTAACGCCTCGAGAACGAAAACCGCTTCGACACCATGTTCGACACAGTCGAGTCAGCTGCTTTGTGAAATTGTAATCATCCATCCATTCATCCATTCATTCATTCATTCCACAACACCGATCCCCATGGACGTGATCATACCCGGACCATCCATCCGATCATTTTGTGCCGCCATCGGCTGTTTATCTCGGATCGGCAAGGAATTGTACATCGACTTCGACCCGATCGATGGCCTGTCGATTCGTTCTCTTAACGATTCCAAATCCGTATTTGGTAGCTTTCATTTCGAGCCCGCGTTTTTCTTCCGTTGCAGGTCTGCTCCCACATACTCCGATGAAATACTGTCCACGTCGGCCAGAAGGCGGAAGCGAAAAATCAATCAGCAATCCAGAAACAAGGACAGTGGCAACGACATCGAAATCGACATCGAAATCGACAACGACAACGACAACGACGACAGTAACGACGACGACGAACGCTGGACCGTTCGGATTGCCATGAAAGCGCTGGCTGCCGTTGTGCGCCAACGCAAGGAGATTTTGAACCTTCGAATAACCACCCAGGGCGATCACTTGTCCTTTGAGTTCAAGATTCAAAAGATTGGTGGCTCGGTGGTCCGCGTGACACACAAGGTTGGATACAGCAGTGCGCAGGGAGTTGCGGCGGTGACCGCTACGGACGGGTCTTCCGAATTGGTAGTTCAGCCGACGGTTTTGACCACCATGCTGGAACCTCTCAAACGGTCGATCGAAATCGCTATTTTGGTCAACGAGACGCATCGATTGGTATCCAGTGTCTCCTTTGCGCACGACGATCTACCCGGCGATGGAGTACCCGCTCTGAATCCCGAACAGCAGAATGCCTCTCTAAAAACGGAGACTAGTGTTAGCTACGACGATTTAGTGGAGGTTCACTACGTTGGAAGTGTTAGCAGAACCCAAAGCCAGGGCAACACCAGCAGTGATACTAGTGCTATCGAACCACCGGGGGATATTGATGACCAAGTAGTCTTGGTATTCACCCTCAAGGAGTTCAAGGCATTTTTGCAGTACTGCTCGCACGCACTGGTGGATCAGGAGCTTCAGGTCACCATACAGTTCTTTTGGGGGGGGAGACCGATAGTGGCAAAAACCGTGGGGGATCAATTCAGCGCCGAACTTGTTATGGCCACCTTGGACCACAATTTATTGGGAAGCATGAAAACTTCGGCAACATCCGTCGCAGCGACATCCGCGTCGAATGCACCACCAAATCCCCGATCGAGGCATTGAACCAAAACCAAAACAGGATCAAGTACAGGGAGTACACAATCATAATATATACCTCTAGCTTCCCTAAAAATGAGTTTTCTATTACATATACCAGCAGTATGAAATACGTGTACTCAATACTGGGCATTCTAAATTTAAAAAACATTGCCTAGTGATCCCTCTTCATCAATGCCTCCTCCTCCATCTCTTTTTCGTTCCTCTTCATCCAAGTGTTTGGTCTGAGGCTGAGTAACTTCTTGGCTGAAACAGGTTCCATCATTGTTGGTGCCATTGTAATCGTCGTCACCATCTGTGATGGGGGGGGGGGGGGGGGGGGGGGGGTCTTTTGCTTCCTGCAGTGTATAGGGAGCTGACAGTTCCACTATTTTCATGTCTGTCGTGATGAGGGTGTCAGCATCAGGGGGGCTGGATCCGGATAATGTTGTAGCCGATGCTATCCTCTTCGTACCGTCAGCGTCTGGATTCAGGGTGTGTTCCTTCTTAGTATTACTGGGGTTGCTGCTAGAGCTATGGTTCCTATCATATCGCCTATCGGAGATAAGGCTATTGTTTCTTGTGCATGGTACCATGTTTTTGAGTTGATTTTCTGTTCTAGGGTTATTTTGTTCAATCCTCATCTTTTTTTGACGTTGGTTGTTTTGTCAACACGATTGAATGAACAAAATTGTAAGGAAAAATTGGTACGAAGATCGTACCGGTACTACAGGTACATTACTAATGAATACTATCTTTTTAATATGGATTCCGGAGCTTGGCTGTACACAATGTATCACGAACTCGGTATGTGATGACAACTGCTTGTTTCAGTGTGCTTCTTTTTTTCTAACGCTCGGAATCGTATTGAGTTTGCACAACACTTCCTCCTTGTCTCACACAGAGTGCAATTACGTAGATACACGAATGATCAAACTTCCATCAAGCCAGGCCACACCATCGGACTTGCCCATACGGATGAAAATTTCAATAACGCCGATCTAGGAGATTGCATGGACTACACAAATGACCTGGGCACCAACGCAAAACCCACATCATTGAATTTTCAGAAGCTCTTTGCGCTTTACGGCCAGAAAGGACAAGATGGAACAAGAAGACAGCGGCAGCTACGTGGGAGACGCTGGGACGAGCCGTTGTTTCTGTTGCTGCTGTCATTGTTGTCCTTTGGAGCTAGGCTAGTCCAGCCTAGGCCAGTCCAGTTTGTTCTCGTGAAAAGCAGTTCAGAATGCAACACAGCAAATGGATTGAATTAGATTGAATCGCACGGTGCACCACCCAAACAACACGGATTCATTTGGGTGGCGGTGTTCATGGTAGTGATTATGATGGATTCTCACAACACAAGGCTAGTCTTGCCTAGTAGGCTAGACCGGCCTAGGCTAGTCCAGCCTAGACTAGTCCAGCCTAGTCATTGTTGCTGTCGTCGTTGTCGTAGTCGTCGTTGTCGTTGTCGTAGTCGTCGTTGTCGTTGTCGTTGTCGTTGTCGTTGTCGTTGTCGTTGTCGTTGTCGTTGTCGTTGTCGTTGTCGTTGTTGTTGTCGTTCTTGTCGTGGCCGTTGTTGTCGTTGTTGTTGTTGTTGTCGTTGTCGTTGTCGTTGACGTTGCTGTGATCCTCCCTTCTGTTTCACTCATCATATCTGTGTTTGAAAGCCTAGGTTTACCTATGCCCTTGCTGTGTGAGTTTTTTTTTTGGTACACAAATATCATTTGTGCTACATAAGAGTACAGGGCTATACCTTATCATAGACCCACATAAGCTTTATCATATGTTTACCTCTGTTTGAAAAGTATGAGATTTGATGAAGAGATTCATGTCATTGTTCTAGATGGATATCTGTGTTTGAAAGTTTAGGTTTACTATAGTATGCCCTTGCTGCGTGGGCTATTTTTTTTTGTACATGAATTTAATTTGTGTTACATAAGAGTACAGGGATATACCATTATCAAAGACCCACAGCAGCGTTATCATAGGTTCACCTCTGCTTGAAAAATACAATTGTGGTGGTACAAGTACTGTAGTGGTGCATCTTCTGTGCAACACCAAAGTCGGAGTGAATGACATAAACAACACCAAGTTGCATGAACTTTCCTAAGAAGGCTATGGTACACCAAAGTCTGGCCATCATGCAGTACAAAGAATAGTTGCTCTTTTTTGTTCTGTTGAAGCCTACGGGTACTGGTACACATTTTTGGTATCTAGTTCATGTGAAACGTACCGGTACGCAGTTATATTACTTGTACTACATGTACATGTGTTACTTGTATCCTCCTAAAATCTTTAAATTCTGCTCTCATGTACGGTACATGATACTGTACGATATGGTGCGATATCTGCAACAGAATCCCATTTCTGTTGTTTCTGTTCATGTCGGCCAATCACAAGTTGGCGAATTGGGTCTGCATATTCTATGATGAACTAGTAGTACTTGCCACGATGGGCTAAAACTTTACCAAACACCATTGTTTTAATTTGGAGTCAGGGAATGGCAGTCATGAAGTTGTCTAATCATTCGTGGAAATATGACACAAGTTTCCCAGCATGCCTGATGAGCAACAAAGCATCTTTGTGGAAATTCCCAAACGCTATCATCTGTATTCACAGCATTTTACAGATCGATGGTAGCAGATGGAGAACCAGAAGAGCAAACTGTGGAAAAGATCACTAAAATTGTGAAAACTTACGCAGATGTTCTTGTGTTGGATACAGGTATCAACTATTTCATGCTCCAGTTTCCAAAGATTAAAAAACTAAGCATTGATTTCATGTGAACTGATTACATCTCAGCCTGGAGAAGGGGCTTTTAAGCACTGGCCCTAAGATCAATGCCATCACAGTCTTTCTGTTGAAAGATGAGGTGAAAAGATTCCATTATGTGCTTGTGAATGGACTCCAATCTTTGATCCTCTTCATGTATAATTGGGAGGGTAAGTACTTGGGCAAAAATGTTCTTCAACCAGCTCTCAAAAGAAAATACAATGAGGTTATCTGTGTTTTAGCACTTTATATTTTTAATGAACGGAATTTGGGTAATCGACCTCTACCAATGTTTGTGGGTGCATGGCAGATTGAGAGAGAGACGAGGACTGATTTGGCCTAAAAACGTTCCGCTGTATCTCGGCAAGGTGGCTTGCCTGTTTTCTTGGCCCGGTCTGAAAATGTTCCGGTTTCCTGGCAAGATGTCTTGTCTATTTTCTATCTTCACTTTGAGTGATGTACTTTCATTAATTAGCTATGGCTATCTGAGGCCAGGCATTCTTCAAACTTATTACTGTTCTATTAGGTAAAATAGAATTATTATTACAACACATCTGACATCAAGCTGCTCCAATCTCAGCAGTACATTTTTACTCCTGGTTTGTTGACCAAGTCATTGACAAGGACATTGTAATAAACATATCTAACACCAAGCTGCTCCAATCTCAGCAGCGTACATATCTACTTCTGATTCGTTGACCAAGTCATCAACAAGGACACCGTAAAGGGGGCTCATCGATTTCAATTTTAAACTGACATATTACACAGATGGCTTCAAATGCATTAGGGAATGTTTTCACAGGATGTTACACCTTCGTCATCCCATTGAAGCCTTCATGGCGTTTCAGGGCTCGTGTCTTAAATCTCTTGACCACGTATCCATCATGTGCATTTGGGGTTGATGCAGTGTCATTATGCCCTATACATGATGCATGAAACCCAAAAATTAGATACAGTTCTTCTCAGATAATGTCCGAAAAACAGTAGTTATGGGAAGTCGAGGTTGAAGGTGAGGGGGGAATAATGTGCGTGTTGGAGCTGGATACTGCAATGGGAATATTGTTAGAGGAGGAGATAGGAGGATTGAGGTGTATCATTTGTGGCAATAGTTTGTTGAGGTTGAGGTAGATAATGAGTTGGTAGAAATCCATTTCTAATAAGGACAGAAGAAGAATTGCAATATTGACCAACATACTCAGAAACATATGGTAACCATTTTGATTTACATTGAGGACATGTATCAAAGTCATGGTATTTGTGAGAATGTTGAGAAACAGAGTAACAAATGTTACAGATAATCAGACAAAAATGAAGCATTGATTGTTGACAGTGTACGCAACGTTGCCGCATAAGGACAAGGCAAAGGTTGATAGTGTAATTGTCAAGTGATGACTCATAGGAACTTAAGCGGAGTTTAAGAAGTGGTAGGGATATTGTTTGCAGGCCGGTAGAAACAGGGATTTTTAGTTTGGCAAGTGAAAACAATATGTGTTTGCATACTAGATGGATGTCAGGACACAAACAGATAATAGTTTTGCTAGAAGCAACTATGGTGTAGACATTGCCGGAAGAACCGGTGACAAAAAGTGAGAAGGAGGGTGGTGCTTTGGAGTGGTGTCAGAGAATATAAAATGATTCTGAAACTGAACGGCGTAAAACGTTTTTTGTCAACAAACAGCCAAACTGTGCAGAGAAGGCATAGGAGAAAATGAGGGCATTGTATGTGGGCAAACAAGATCAGAGAAAGTGTAACTGTAATCAATAATGAACGGAAAATATATTAAGGAAGCGCGTACTGGAGCCATTGCGTTTTGAAGAAGACATGGCCAAACGGAAAGAAAGGGGAATGTTGGGGTAAAAGCAGAAGCGCTGAAACACAAAGTAGACGTAATGAAAGCGATCGTAAGTGTAAGTGTTTGTTGTCATGAAGTATCAGATGTACATTGAGTGCCGATAAATATTTCGGGGAATAAAGGAAAACAAGATAAACAAAAATAAATGGCTGAATGACGATCAAAGCGTTATTTTTTAGGAAGATAAATGACCGCCAAAGATACAGGGAATATAAAGTATTGGCGTACGTATGGAATTGAATATAGATATAGCGATCAATATAAGACAGTTACGGTTACATAGGTGAGGAACCAATCACGAGGCTCATTCAAATGTAAGTAGATAGAAAATACCTGATAACAAGGCCCAGTAGCAATAACTAACCAAATTTGTGACAGGCACCGAGGCTGAGACAAATTTTAGAAACCTATTTTGAGGCTCTAGCCCTGGTGATTCCCGCTACTCGAAAAACGAATAAAATTAATAAAAAACACATAAAAAGTATGTGTTTTTTTATATGTATTCACTTCTTAATAAAGTTTGTCAGTCAACGTGTGTCCGGCTGACAGTTTTTAATCACTTAACTAACACTGAATAGATTTCAACGGAATCATAGAATCAAAGATTTCAGTCTGAATCTATCGTGTGCACCTCTTGCACCTCTTTTGCCGGGCACGCTTTTTTGGTGATCATCGCTAATTTTGCTGAGCTGAAAAATTGCAAACAGTCCGGAAAAGGAAGAAACCCAACAACAGTATGACTTGTCTCTCCAGCAAGAAATCAGCCATTAATTCAACTTCAAGGATCGCGGCACGGATCGCGACACAACAACACGACAACAAGTTATTTTCTTTTGAGCTGACTCAGCAGCAGGGCAGGGCAATGTCCTTCTACCCCTTCACTACAATTGCTATTGTTGCTCTTGCTAGTTTATTAGACCATTCATCTGAAGATGAAGATGAATCAATTCGATAAGCAATCCCCTCACAAAAAGAACGAATACTTTCTATACCAACCATCATAACAATCAACATGGCACCGACTGCTGCTGGTGGAAGGAAAGCCGGCATCTCCAACTACACAAAGCCTGAGTTGGAGAACTTGTTCCGATGCATGAGAAGTATCCTACCAATTGGACCAGAAGAGTGGGACGCCGTTACAAGCCTACACACTGAAGAATATCCTGGTAGGGACACTGATTCAATCAGGAACACATACATTCGTTTGTACCAGAAGAAGATGCCAACTGGTGATCCAATTAAGAAATGGGATGTTAAACAAGCCAAGGAAATCAAGTATCTGATTGGTGATAAAGCCTCCATTCTGAATGGAGAAGAAACGTTTGATCTTGAAACAGGGGAGTTTGTTGTCCCTGCTGATGAGGAGTCGTCCGATCCTCCACTCTGTCAACCAACTCAACCAACTCAACTGACTCAAGGAACAACTCAATCGACTCAAGGAGCGACTCAAGGAACGACTCAAGGAATGGAGGGCAACCATCGTCCCCCACTTCTACTTGGTCAACCAACTCAACCAACACAAATCGATGAAGCAACGAAGCTCACTCCTACCAGTACCATTAGTGGTGGTGTCAGCACTACTACTACTATTAAGAAGAGAGCTTACAATGGCAAAAAGGACAAGGACACACATTTGATGAGTGTGATTGCTGCAGCATTGAAAGAGGGAAGAGAGGATCGAAAGCTTCAGCAGGAGGCATTGGAATCCCATCGAAAGCTTCAGCAGCAGGCATTGGAATCCCATCAATCGGCCTTGGAACTCCAGCAACGATGACAGGGCAAGGCGGATGAAGAGAGGAAAGTGGCAGATCAAGAGAGGAAGGTGTTGTTGCAGGCACTCATTGCTCAACTTGGTACTTGTGGTGGTCCTTCTACTGCTGACGGGAAGGCCCTCAAAAGAAAACTGCAACATCTTCGACTCTCGTTGGCTGATGACAGTCAACTCTTGTGTGCTGATGACAGCAGCAGCAACAAAAGCGATTTCAAATGAGATGTTAGTACTAGTTAGTATTGAAGACGAATCAAATCAATTGATTAGGTAGTTAGTTAGTTAGTTAGTTAGTTAGTTAGTTAAGATAAAGGAATCGATTATTAAACTCAACAACACTACCACCGTTGTTCCAGACAGAACTTGGGCTACAGAGATCATAGAAAAACTCTATTGCAACCCCTTAAAAGAGGGATCCAAAACCACTACTAGAGGTGCGCTGGAGCAAAATTATTCAAACTTGTTGTCAACTGCTCTAAATACGACTTATCAATCGATGATGAACTAATCAATCGGAGGTGTTGTCGGCTGCTCTAAATAGGACTAATCAATTGCTAATGCAATCTAATTCGTAAGGCTAATTTGTAACTACTATCCATTATCTAATTTATCTAATTTGCTAAGATCGAATCGAAAACATCGTTTGCAGTTTCTGTTGGTACCAATTCATAGGAGAAGAAACCTTCAGTCCGACTCATGTACGTGTTGAGTATGGTGTTTATTCCAACTTTAGCTGTCTGGAAATTGTACAGACAAACAAGGAGCTTCAGAATAATCTTCCTGTCTCCTGCTTCTTCCAGGAACATACTGTCCTTCATCCGGGGAAATCCCCCTTGGATCTGTCGCATTCCCCATTCAGAGAGCTGTCGAACGCTGGTAGCAGCGCGATTCACTGTAAGATCTGCTGCATTGAAGGGATCACGTTGGCAACTCCGCATGAGGTATGGCTTTCTAGACAGTTTGAAAGCTGAATCGACAATAAGCTTTGCTAGGTATTTATCGTACATGAGCTCCATCTTTTCATAGAGCCCATAGTCAGCTTGAGTACTATCATGCCAACAGCTTGGAGCATTCAAGATGCAACCCCGGATCCTGTCGTCCGGAGCAAAGATCAAAACACTGTTGACGTATGTCCCACAAGTCCAACCAATGTAGTATTGGTTTTGCTTCATCCAGTTACCAGACTGTTGGATATGGAGTTTGAGGCCATCGCAGGCACCCCACACTCTGTGAGGTGCTAACACAGGATACTTTGCAGCAATAGTATCGACGTATTGTTGAATCTCTTCTTCATTTGGCAAGCAAACTTTTGCAGCAGGATGGTGTTGTAATGCAGAAAGAAGGAGCTTCCGTCCAAATTTCAGCCATCTGTACATAGGAGAAGCTGTTAATCCAAACGCTAGAGCAACTGCTCTTGCTACTGATCCTCTCGTTCAGAACCAGAATAAGACAAGAGTAAGGCACCCAGTTGCATTGAATTGTTTTGTCGACCAGATCAGAAGTGTTCTTATCAACAGTGTAAGAATTATAGAGCGGCTCAAATATATCTAAGAGCTCCCTGAATACTACATGATTGACTCCACAGCAGTTTAGAAGGGCTTGATCGTTGCTAGATTGGTACAGATAAATAAAAGGAGATTGGCAGTATCTTTTAATTGTTATCCTAGGAGTTCTACGATCCCTTCTTATCTTATCTTCCTTGCCGAGCAGTGGACTTTTGTAATCGGGGGTTGAGTAGTTATCATAGTAGTCTCCAATTAGTGCTAGTAACTCCAGGGCCATGTTGATTGTCGATTATAAAAGAAAGAGTGTTTCGCGAAAGAGTGTTTCGCGAAAGAGTGTTTGCGGCTTGCTGGAGAGAAATGTGAGTGTTTTGGTGAGGATAGCTAGTACCTACTAGTAATTCGTATCAGCAAAGCCAATCATAATTGTATGGTACATGAAAGTCTGAAATTTTCAACTGCCGGCCTGCCAGCCAAAATAGGCCGGTAGGTGGCACGGGTAGTGATTAAACAGACAGTTACTGTTTCTTCTTTAGGGATTCCGAATTTCAAATTTGGCAGTTAATAAAAGTATTCGTCCGTTGGGTGTGATAAAAAAGTATTCATTCTATATACTTTTTATTCACTTCGCATTCTATTCACTTTTTCTAGCGGGAATCACTCAATGTCACACGGCATAATTAGGAACGAAACGAGTCCCAGGAGATATATTATTTCGGACAGGGGTCAACTTGACACTTTTAAAAGGTACATCCGTACACTTTTGAAAATTAGGTATTATGGTACGATCAATATATATAGAGAGTATGAACACCAAAATATCAATGGCATCCCCAGCGCGGAGCGCAGTGCCCTACTAGTGCCCTTTTCACATAAGCCCCACCCCCTAATATTGCCCTCTTTTTATAATCCCCCAACCCCCAACCCCTGCCCCAGTACAGTGTTCACCAGAGCAACGTGACTCCAACCAAGTTGGCTCGGTTATATACTGGGTTCACCATAAAGGGTGGAGGTCGGGGTGGTGGCTGAGCAAATGAGGTCACAGGATCGAATTGTACATATAATCATACCTTTCGTTGGTATTGTTGTAGTTGAAAAGTGTATGGCAAAAGTGTATGAATGTACCAAAAAAGTGTGAGATTGACCCGGTACCTATTATTTCCGGGGTTCTGCCCGCCACTCTGGACGATAGTACGTACAGGTAATTATGAACTAGTACGCTGTGTATAAATTTGTGTGCTATTGAGTTTTGGAGAAACTTTAAGATTCTCAGCTAGTTCTGTGACAGGATTGGAAAAGAACTGGGTTCTTTAATAATCGGAATTCGGGTGAGACTTCAAGGAGAATTTGATATTCCAATATGATTGAACAATGTCAGATGACAGAGACTTTCTTGTCATTGACTCATGACCAATGGAGTGGTGTGTCAATGACTGTGGTATTCAACCCCTCACGATTGAATTCCCACTATTCAAGAAAATCTGAAATCTGATGTCACCTAGCAATGCCACACCAGCCAGGCTTCAATATTGAAGTCTGGATGATCTACATATCTTAATTCCTCTATGTGCAATGTACGTTGGATTTTAGTTCAATGCCTTTTTAGTACTGTTAGCGAATGAAGACAAGCTTTCTCAACGGTCCTTGGAGATGTTGACAGAGCTTGCTCGCAATCTTAGTTTTAATCTACTTACACATATATACCTACACACTACTACATTACTATGTAAGTACTACCTTCTACTTCTAAAGGCATATGACGCTGTCTAAACAGTCAAGTAACTGCTTTGACCAACTACAACTACAGAACTTGAGTAACTATTAACAAGCAACCAACTGCTCCTACCAATTGTCCAGTAATGGCAAGCTTCTCTGTAATCCCTTTTAAGTTTGACTTTGACCAAGATTCTATCAACAAGATAGAATTCAAACACTCCACAACCACTGCCAATGGTGGCACGGAGACTGTCAAGGTTAAAGTACCTCTTATTACTGCAGGAGCATCCCTTTTCCAAGTTCTTTTTACCATCCTCAATGAATTCTCACATACAAAGAAAACTCTCTCCTTAACAACAGGACCAAAGCAATATGACAGGTTCTCTGATCTCCTAAGAGACTGCGCCGATAGGAATTGATGGAATGAGTATGTATCATCCAACGTACTAAACCGAACAGTGGAGAACTTTCCAACTACTATTGATGCTTTCATCACCCACAAATTTAACAACAACACCGACACATACTATCAATGCCACAAAAGGTTTCTTAAAAATATCAAAAAGACTACCAACATGGCTGTGCACCAGTTTGTATCTATGACCACCTTCCACAACCATGTCATCTTACAACTGCTTCCAGGACATCCACCGGAAAATGTAGCTATCAATGATGAAGACTTCAAGAGTTTGATATTTGAATCCATGCCCAACAAATGGAAGGACTCCTACAAAGAACACCACTCTCCCTATGAAGACACTCTCACACAAATAGTGACGAGGATGGAGAGATACAGAAATAAAGAAAAGCAAGAAATGGAAGAAAAATAATCAACAAGATAATTCCTCCCAAAACAGGAATAACAACAACAACAATGGCAATGACAATCTGAACAACAGTAATTGCCGCAATCAAAACAATCAAAATAATCAAAATAACAATCGGTCAAACAACAACAACAACAACAACAACACCAACAACAACAATAACAACAGCCAAAATTGACAACAAGGCTCCAACAACAGCCACGGCAATAACAACAATCCAACCACGAGAGTATCGGATAGCTCACCATGTCCAATTCATCCGGGTGCCAATCACACTTGGGGGAGTGCTTCCTTAATGCCAAGAATTCAAACCGACCGAATCGCAACAATAGCAATGATGCACATGTGAATGATTGCAACTTCAACAGCAACAGTACTAGGGCTAGCAATCAATCAAGCAATTCATCCTCCTATGGCAACAACCCACATGAACCCAAACAACACATGTGTGTCGTCATCAATGAACCAGAAGAAAATCTCCCATTGACACCTTGGCCAGATCTCTTCCATGTGGACATGGATGTTGATTATGAGTATTATAACTCAGATCTTCAACACTTCCCTGAATCGAAAACCTTGATTAGCCACAACGACAATAGCAATGTTTCTCTTGACAAGGATATCAACCTTGCATCAGCCACAGTCAGTGTGTGCAACTTCATCAATGGTGTATCCGGCAAATACTATCTGAAGACACTCTTTGATTCCGGATCCACAGACAACCTCATTGTCGACTCAGCAATTCCTTCTAACATCAAGAAGCTCTCTCTCGCTGAACCAATTCAAATGCAAACAAACAATGGTAAAACCACTTGTAATCAATATGTGATCTTGGAGAACACCGTGTTCCCAGAGCTATCCTATTCCATGAAAGCATTGAAAATCAAGTGTTTCAGTTGTCACTCAGAACATCAACTATCACCTCATTATTGGCAGAAGAACAATGAGAGCCTTGGAATGAAGATGGACTTTGAAGCTTGCACCATCGAATGGTATGATAAGACCATGCAATTCCACCCATGAAACTACTTCAATAACAAGTCAATGCTCCACAAGGTCATGTCAACGGAGCCACACTCCATTGCTGAAAGCTACTCCAACCAAGTGGCACAACGATCGTATGTTGATGGCACCTCCAAGTATGAAAAGACAGACCTCCACAATTTAGTTGCTGAACAAAAACATCTCTCTGACAATGAAAAATCTTGCTTGCTGAAGATTCTCCTTGAAAATGAAGAACGTTTTGATGGCCTGAATGACAAGCAATTAGGCATTTTCCCTATTCAAGAGTTCCACATTGAGCTCCAGCAATACTGCAAAGTCATATCACATCAAACAACCGTATCCAGTCCCACTTCACCAACAGAAAGCCTTGAAGAAGGAAAGCAAACAACAAGTCAAGCATGGCATCCTCGAGCGCTGCTATGCCACTGAATGGGGAATGCCAACCTTTGTGGTGCCAAAAGCAGATGGGTCCTGTCGTCTGATCAGCAATTTTTGGGAGCTCAACAAAGTTGCCAAAAAGCTCCACTATCCACTTCCAAAGATCCAAGATATCTTCCACAGAAGAAGAGGGTTCAAATATGTCGCCCTTATTGATATCATTATGCAGTTCCACACCTTCAAACTTGATGAAGCCTCCACTTGACTTTGTGTCCTTGTTACACCATTTGGGAAACTTTGACTTCTCCGATTGCCAATGGGCTTCCTCAACTCTCCAAGTTGGGCCCAAGGATGCATGGAACAGATGCTTCTGCACTTGAAAGACATTGAAGTATACATCAATGATATTGGAATCTTCTCAGACACCCTTGGTTCTCACTGCAAATCTGTATCTTCTGTTCTTTCCTTGCTCAAAGCCCACAACTTTGCTGTCAAGCCCTCCAAGTGTCATTGGCTCCAATCGCAGGGGCCTTGGCTTGGTCACATTATTTCCAGAGATGAAATTCCACCCAATCCAAACAAGATAGATCCAATATTGAAACTGGCTTTTCCCTCAACAACAACCCAACTTTGATCCTTTGTTGGGATGATCAACTTCTATCAAAACTTCTATCTGAAGCGTGCAGAAGTCCTCTCCCCATTTACAGACCTCTCTGGTAGATCCAAAGGCAAGCTCTCTTGAACCCCAGAGCTCATTGAGGCTTTCAATAAAGCCAAGGCCCTCATTGCAAAAGATATCCTGCTTGCCTTCCCTGATCCAAACAAGCCCTTCCACGTCTAGTACACCAATGCTTCTGATTACAAGCTTGGTGCTGTTGCCACCCAATGTGACAAAATTATACTCTGCTTCTCAAAATAACTCAACACCGCTCAACGGAAATATCCAATGGTCAATAAAGAGATGCTCTGTATCATCAAAGTCTTCAAATAATTTTGGCCCATTCTTTGGGATGCTGAAATTATAGTCTGGACCGACCACATCAACTTGACTTGCCAAAACATCACAAGCCATTGCATTATAACTTGGTCCATGCTCCTTGAAGAATTCTCCCCAGTATTTAAATATATCAAAGGCAAAGATAATGTGATTGCTGACGCTCTCTCCTGGCTCCCCCTCCAGCAATCTCTGGGAGAAAAGAAGGAATCTCCAATTCCCCCAACGGATGCATCGGACATTGTTCCAACGGACCTGCCTGACTTACTCCTCAATTACCCAGACAATATCCCCATGTTTCCGTTAGCCTTCACTCAACTGGCCGCCAACCAAGCTGCCAATGTAGATATCTCTACCAATCCAAGGTACTCCACAGAAAACTTCAACGGCACTGACTTGCAAGTTGTTGAATCTAACGGTCGGCAGAAAATTGTGCTCCAACCAAATTGAGTACACACCACAATTGAGTATTACCACCATGTGCTTGGGCACGCCAGTGCGGAAAGATTGTACCAAATCATTAACCAATTTGTATATGCACCAAACTTGAAGGACCAAATCAACTCCTTCTGTCAAAACTGCAACAATGCTTGCCAACAATACAAGAATAGCCACCAAAGCCATGGCCAACTCCCTACAAAGGAACACCAGTATGTTCCTTGGGATACAATTGCAATTGATGGAGTTGGTCCTTGGAAGATCAAGATTCCCGGCCATGGAACAATCCCCTTCAATGGATTCACTATCATGGATATGTGCACCAACCTCCTTGAAATAATTAGAGCTACGCAAGTGAGCCGAACTGGCCTCATGGCAGTCCATGCGCTCGACAATGGCTGGCTCTCCAGATATCCAAAGCCAGTCAACTCCATCATCGATCAAGGAACCATAGACCAGCAACGTATGTCATGCACAGTAGCCATAGATGTGGTGGTGTGCCTGTACAATCCATGACACGATTGACAATGCGTTTGAACGTATGATATCGCTGTTCAAACTGGTTCTGGTGTTGGTGGTAAGGTTCACTTTGCCAGAGTCCAATCCATAGCATTTTGAGATAATCAGTGACCTTCTTACTAGATTGGTAGTTACCGTGGTCGCAAAGGAGGCGAATGGGCCTGCCCCATTTTCGAACAAAGTTCTGGAAACAAGATAGGAAATCGCCGGTGGTACGCATTTCTTCAATGTGTATAATATGTGACTTTCGGCCGAAGAAGATCTGAGCAATCTTGGAGCCACCATCAATTGCTGGGACATCCGAATAGACAGCATCGGACATAACGTCGTCATTGAAGGGTCGAACGTTCATGGCCGGTTGGAGGGAATGGAAACGTTTGAAAATGTTTCCATCAGGGCTAACCGCTATCGAACCATATTGGGTTGAGTTTTCAAACGTGGCTTTGATGCGATCTGTGGAAACCCAACAAAAGAAAGGTTTCAGGGATAAGTAGTCATGTTCGTTGGGGTATCGCTCATGGGGCGTAGCTGCAACACGTGTAATATCACTAGTAGCAGCACAATCCGTTGGAAACGCAGTGACTGTCCCAGAGATTTCAGGTAAAGTGCAGCATGCAAGGCGTTCCTGGTGAATGTAGTCGGTAGAAGTAAGCCAGAATGAGCAATCGTTGGTTCCATGATCATCAATAGGGAGGAAGGGAGACCGGGTGGATTGGCTGGAATATGAACTGAGAGACGTGACCGTGGAAGAGCCAGGGGATACAGAGATATCTAATCCTTCAAGGCAGCGTGGATTTCCGTATTCGTCGTAATCGGGATACGGGAGTTGCTGCGGCTGAGGAGGATATTTCTGGAGAAATTGTTCATCTTTTGCATTGATAGTGGTATCAAGAACAGATGGGTCCCAATGCTTATCGGATGTCATGATAACATGTGGGAGCGTATCAAACTCGATAGTCGTGTACTTTCGCATCGCAAGGTATGGTAAACCATGCTGGATGCTAAGGGGCAGTGCATATCCATCGGAGGTAGTGATTACCTGTCCACCGCCCGCTTTAACGGATGTGTCGTCGACATTGGAAAAATAAGCTTCCATCTGGCCGGAGGACAAGATAGAAGGGTGTTGGCCTGTATATGCACATTCATTGAAAATGAGGATGACGGGATCTCTGTTCGATATAGAATAAGCTCCACATGTAGCAATGGGAATATTTTGTACCTGGTGATTGTTAATGCCTGTGACATTGACATATTGTGGTGGGATATCCTTGGAGATGAGGCATGCATCATTGCCGATGATGCAACCATTTGCGCCGCGATCGACCATGGCGAAACCAGGACTAGTAACCGTAGCTTTGTGTACACGGTATGTGTATGACGTTACTGGACTATTGTTAGGAAAGGTCAGATCATCGTCGGGATTATACCACTGATGAAAATTGGCAGAATATGATGATGTTCCTACAGGTATTTGGGTGTCACCGTCCTTTTTGTACTGAATGTCAGGGTTTTCGGAAAGGAATCGAGCGGGATGCGCGGGTGACACGGAAGACTTGAGAGGTCGCTGGTCCTTGGAGGAAGAGGTTTTAGATTTGTATACACCTAATGATGCATGGAAAACACCTCTACGATCATTTTCTACAGCAGGATGTAGGTCTGCTGCGGAATTGACATGTTCATCTTTGTTGGAAGTATCGTCTTCTAGGAATGATACAGAGTGTCCATGTTGGTATGCCTTCCGGGTGATGGGCTTGACATTGTTGGGGTCAGGTTGATCCTTTGAGAGTAAGTCATGTCGTAACAATGCTACCACGATTTTCTTGCCTTCCAGAGAAAAGTTTAGCCAACTCTTCATGTCCTGACGCGATAGGGCCTTCCATATGTTTGTGGGCAGGCGCGTGGTAGGGTCAGGTGTACGTCCAGCCTTAAATACCGCATAGTCTTGATAGTCTCCTTCGAATTCGATAGGGAGAGCATAGTCGTCATGGTTTTGGCTTTGTTCAGATGAGAAGTCATGAACGTGTGCACGTACAGTCGACCTAGGAGCCGCCATCGCGGACTGGGAATCGAGTCAAGTTGCTTCGAGTAGGAGCGTGATTTTAAGTTTGTGAATAGCAGCTGCTTCAGCGACTGCATCTGTCACGGTGCTATTCGTCCCACCTGGATCCTTGACTTTGGCAAACTGTTCACTTAGCTGAAAGCTGGAATAGCATGCCTGACATAATGCTGATTTTACAGTATGGTACTCAAGGGCCTTGTTGGGAGGACGGAGCTTGTTGAGGTGATTTAGTTCATCGAACCAATGTGTGATGAATTTCACTTTGGGTTCTTTCCAATTGCTGAGATTCAACCGTAGCAATGCTTGCAATTGAGTCGAGTTGTCATATACCTTGGCTTTCGATTCGCTATGGAGATTTACGAAATCAAAGTATGCTTGACGTCCATTACGTTTGGCAGAGTGGCTGTGTACGCACGACGCAGATAGATCGCTTTTGAAGACTTCCAACATTAATACCCAGAAGAAGGCACACTGTTTAACAAAAAGGTCACGTGTGTATCCTTGTAGCGCAGCTGGGGGCCAGGTTTCATCAAGGAATGTTTCTGTGTCGATGTCGTATGCCTCGAGTTTAGCTTTGAAACCTACAAGCCAATGTTCGAATCTTGAGTCATTCGTGAGGGGCGTAAAAGACTTTTCATCCCGTGCTTTTCGGCACCAAGATTTGTACTTTACCTGCTGAGGTGTCTTTTTATTACTTCCTGGCGGAGGAGGTGGAGGGTTCAGAACAGATTCGGTCTGCATACGGAGGGCACGTTCCAAGCGGAACGGTTGGAATTCTTCATACGCATATGATTTTACATCTTTCCATTCCTTCTCGTCTTCTTGTAGTTTGAGAGCGAACTCCGCAAGTGCCTCTATGATCCGTTGGATGGATTGAGGGATATGCGTTGGTAGGCCTCCCTCAGTGTAGGTAAGCTCGCGTGCAAAATCCGGTTCGATAAGTGCGTCAAGAAATGCCTTCCACTCGCATAATCCGCCTTCCTTGAGAGCTGAACACAGGTTGTTATTTGCTTCCCTTGTTACGCGGAATAGAGATACGAGTATCATCTTCATATCAGTATCAAAACTAGGAAAATGGTTGGCAGTAGTGACTTTGACATCACCCGTGCTGTTTCCTCCCCCAAATATATTGGCGGGCATGGCCGGTATGTTTGGCATCTGTGATGGTTCCGATCCTTCGAAGGAATTGCGCGGTGAATGAGAATGATATCTGCTTCGTGTATGATGTGCAATTGGCATGCGCCAGCGTAGGGATTGTATTCAATTCCGTTCCTGTTCCTTTTTGTGTGCAAGCCACCTTGGAGCTTGCGACTGTTAATCTATTATTTTCCTTCTGAATCCGGTCCGTTGAGGGTCTGATTCAAAGGCTTCTGAAGAACAGCAACGCTGTGTTAGTGTGTTAGTAGACAAACGATTGTACTCTACGCGTGACAATTGTGGTTGGATACTTTCGGCAATGGATAATCGGACTACAGGCGAGACTATGGAAACGCCAGATCTCTTCTTCCTGTGACTTATTCAGATTGCAGCGAGACAGACCTTAGTATGTAGATTACAAGTAGTTGATAGCAACTAGTGTGAATTTTGGGATATAAATCAGTTGAATGTTAAAAGTATGAGATAAAGTGATATCTGGCCGGAATGCAAGATATCTCTTTTATTGAGATGAATACGTTGCAACTGCTGTTGCGTAGTGATGAGATTACTCGCTGATTATGTCCGTGCATGCATTGGTCGTTGACCGTATATATCTGTATGTATATATATATATATATATTGTGTGAGAATCACACGCCAACGGTTTTCTTCTCTTGTTCCGTTAGGAAGACTTCATGATATGTTTATCACTAAGATCAGGAATTGCTCCCGTAGCTCGTGTGATATTTTATGAAATCAGAGTTTGCTCACCGAAGAACGATGGCAATACTATAAAACAGGGATTGCTCACCGTTGATGTGCGATGGGAATCAATGCACCGTGGGAATCGATATGCCGTGGGAATCGATTACTTTGGTTGATACGGGACTCATTGATTCGTACGAATAGGATATCTACCATCTGGTAGCTTTGGTACTTCTGGTCACGAAAGGAATTTAATAAACCAACTTCATGAGCAATGACTTCCAACTTTACCTTGCCAATCTTGGAATCAAGGCCAAGGTTTGCTCTGTTCGCAATCCACAATCCATCGCAGTTCTTGAAAGAGTCCATGATACAATGAAATCAGCAATGCGAACCGAGCTCAATACCAATCCACCACAGACTCTTCAGGAAGCCACAAATATCATTGATAGTGTCTTTGAATTGGCTAAGTTTGCTGTTAGATCAACCAGCAACAAAACCTTTGGAATGATGCCCAGAGCCCTTGTGTGTTCCACAGAGACATGTTCCTATCGATCCCTGTAATCACCAACTTGGCCATGATCAGAAACAAATGCAAAGCTCAGATAGATAAGAATGCAATGAAAGAAAATAGCCACAGGAAGCTTCACAATTATAGTGTTGGAGACCAAATTATGATGAAAAATGAAAAGCAAATTCCTGGCGCTTTCAAAGCAAGAAGCAAAGGCCCCTATACTATCCAGCAAATTCATACCAATGGAACAGCTTCCTTCCTCTTAGGAAATCACATCGTCCAATGGATGAGCATTCGGAACCTAAAACTATATTGCACCAATTAAAACTTTCCTATCTATGGAATACTGTTTGCACGCGACCACAAAAAATTCTGTGCCACCAAGTGAAACTTTTATTGGAAGAAAAAGAGTGTGGTATTCAAACCCTCATGATTGAATTCCCACGATTAAAGAAAATCTGAAATCTGATGTCAACAGCAATGCCACACCAGCCGGGCTTCAATATTGAAGTCTGGATGATCTACATATCTTAACTCCTCTATGTGCAATGTACGTTGGATTTTAAGTTCAACGCCTTTTACTGTTAGCAAATAAAGACAAGCTTTCTCAACGGTCCTTGGAGATGTTGACAGAGCTTGCTCGCAATCTTAGTTTTAATCTACTTACACATATATACGTACACACTACTACATCACTACGTTAGTACCTTCTACTACTATTAGAGGCATACGACAATGACGGGTGACTGGACTGATTGAGTGTGTCAGTCACTCATGACTGAAGTATCTGTGCGTTGTTCAATTACGATCATGTGAATGAGACCCTTTAGTACGTAAGATTGCGAACTATCTTACGAGAAGATGATGATCATGGGATTGCGAATTCCAAATTAAATTGCGCACGCCGTCACGATCGCCATTGTGAAGAATGATAAATCTTATCGGTACGGCTGCCAGTATTTTCCGTACGTACCCAAATTATCAGTGTTGAGGCTTCCCTCGTACCTATCTTCCAAGACGCAAGCGGTGCAAATAAATCCCAGTCCGAACCTGTGTGTTGGCTAGTGCATAGCCCCTGATCATTGATGAGAGAAAAGTTCTCATCGTGCATCGTGCATCGTGCATCGTACCACAAATTGTATGCAATCGGAACCTGTATCACGGAAGTGAATGAGTTATTTATCCCTTTCATTTTCATACTATATGCACCGACTTGTTTCTTGTCGATCCTTGGACGGATTGAACGCGATGGCATCTGTTGTTCGTCGTCCAAGGAGTCCATTGATCCGCCTAAGGAGTCTTTTGATCCAGCGAAATAAGAATACGGTACTCCATCCATCTTAAAATCTGCAATACTTCGCCTCGCATTGATTACCCACCATAATGTTGCCAACAATCCGCTTCGTCGTTCGATGATTTGTCTCACAAATCAATAAACCCACTCTCCGCAAAATGCATTCTCCTCAAATTCTCGCGTCTTTTCTGGGCATTGCTCTTTGCTTTGCTTTCGTTTCCCCGTCGTCTGTGGATGCAAGGAAGTTAACCAAAAAAGCTTCTAAGGCTTCCAAGAAAACCACGCTTTTGAGCTTCGAGAGTATTACTAGAGCCGATAATATTCACTGGACTGCCGGGATTGACTTTCTTGAGGGAAACTTGACCATGATCGGTGGTACGATGACTGCGATGTATCTCAACTACGATTCCTTCACTATTAACGCCTTCAACTACGCCTCATTGAGTAACTCATCGGCGATTGGTCAGTCCCAACTGGCATGCACGGTTACTAACGGAGCACCTGCCGTCCCAAATACCGCAATTTGTGACATCGTCTCGTGTTTTGGTACAGACGATTGCTTGTTCGGGAAGGCTTCAGGACTCGTCGACGATAGTGGTAACTCCATTGGAATTGTCCTCGGTGGGATCGGAGAGTACGCTTTTGTCACGGGTGGCTCTTTTGTGACCGCGCGACAAAGATTCGGTGACTGTACTACCTCTATAGATTGTTACAGCTTCTTCGAAACCACCGCGACATTGCTGGGTTAACCGTTGAGCAAGATCCAATTTATGAGCAAGAAAGCAAGCACCAAGTGCTAGTAAGTTCTTCAACTATGATTTATCCTAATACAGATAAAATTCAAGATGACAGAGGATGCGATTGAGCGACAAGAGGTGGACGTCAAAGTGAATCATCGTATCCAAATTTACAGTGATTGATGCGGTACGGAAGAGTAGTATCCAGTGTTTATTCCATCGACTGTTATCATTGTTGATTTTTTTAATGAAAAAGTAATCGGAACAAAGGCATCAATGTCGATGCCGAAAGATAGTTAAAAATAAAGACGATAAAGAAAATAAACGAACTACGGAGTAATACTTACAAGCACAATAATAATAAGGAGTTAGATCTTACATAGGCCCTGGCCTAATCAAACTTTTTGCCATCCTGCCATCGAATTTCAAAATTCGTGCGCTGTTTGAGTTTTGAAAGCAGTTTTAAGGCAAAGTAAGTACATACGGTACGAGTAATCTTACGTACTTGTACTTGTAGCAAGTTTTTGATGTCGACTCGCGGCTCATGGCAACGAGCGCCATCAAAACAAAATCCATGGGCCCTGAGACGCGGCCTTGCAATAATTAGCGTAAACCAAAATGCAAAATTTCAATCACTTCATTCTAGGTCGCCAAACAGCTGAAAACTCGTAACAACGTAAAGCAAATATACCCACCCACACAGCCACACAGCCACGAAACAATGGGTTCTGAGGATTTGCAAGACCAATTGACCCACTACGTAAGTTTTCTCGAAGAAAATCTCAAGCCGAGGCTTTTGAACGCAGAATCAGCAGCAAGTATTGTCCGAGCAGAGATCACAGACTACGAAGAGTTGACGAGGCGGCTGGACGAAAGAACCGCAACGGGCAAGCCCGAGGAACCTTTAGAGTATATGATGGATATAGGGCACAAGACTCTGTTTTGCAATGCGGTAGTGAAAAAACCAAGCAAGATCTTTGTGAAGGTTGGACTGGGATTTCACGTCGAAATGAAGTTGGACGAGGCTTCGAAATTCGCAAAGCAAAGAATATCGTACCTTCGAAAGCATAGATTGGCTGAAAAACAAGCCGTGATCAAAGAAATAAAAGGCCACATACAATCAGCCTCGATGATCCTCGATCAACTGTACGCGGAAAAGAACAAATCATGAGACAATACCACCAATCGTTTTCTACCATTTGGTAGTATAGCAACCCTAGCGCAAAGTTTTATCACGCTCAAGCAATGTACTTCTGCATAATCTTCTCAAGAATTATCCTAAAAATAATTGTTCATGATGGGAGAAAAGTTGTCATTTATCCTTATTTCTAGAAGAACACCGATGAACTCCGTATGCCATACTCTGTGAATTGAAGAAGAGCACCGGCAACGCCTAGATTATTTTAGAATCATTGTTCTATATTTCGCTGGGAAAGATCGCAGAAACAACAAAAATTTTCGAATGATTATTCGGCCTTCCCCTCTGAAAGATCTCAATGCCATCTTTCTAGTGAAATTTGTTCATTTTTGCGCCTTCTTTCCCTTGCGCCCGGTGTGCATCAAGATAGCGTATAAATCGAATTGACGACAAGCCAGTCAGCAAGATCAGAAGATCAAGAAACAAAGATGAGCCAAAGTAGGTGGCCATCAAAACCTGTGTGGCCCAGCTAATCCAGCCCATTGGAGACTTGATGAGACACTTCCGAACTAGAATCATGGTGTAGGCATTGATCAGCCGATTGGTACTTTTCTCACCCATGATAGTTCCAAAGTCAGCCGAGAAGCCTTCAGCGACAAATAAGACTGGTACCAAGATCTTCAGTATTTTCAAGCCAATATAACAAAGATTTTCATTTGGTGTGTTACCTATTTCAACTCGTTTCATCCGATGTGGCATCAAATTTCGTTGAATGATTGTCAGCGTCGACAACGATTCGTTACAAACCCCGTTGCTTGAATCGGTAGCCGTCGGTGACGATGAAGACTTATTGATCTTACCAAAAATATATGGTATCAAAGCATCGGGTGTCTCATGCAACGTGCCAGTCTTTACCAAGTAACAGAGAGAATATATAGCCATCCATGTCACAATATGAGGCGTCCAGTGAGGGAGATTGATGTAGTCCATAAGGCAAATGCATGTCGCTGGAAGGAGATAGAAAACTACGTAGCATGTCGTGACCCCTTCAAATTCCTCTATTGCCTCAAAAAGCCCAAATTTCAGCATTTGACGCAGAAAGGATGAGAGCATCAGCAAGACTCTAATTATTTCCCAAAAAACTGTACAAACAGCATTTACCAATCGCACCAGCAGGACTGTCAAGACTTCTTCGATCTCAATCAACCAGTTTATGATATTTCGAAATTCTTCTGACGCTTGCTTCATTTGTCGGGAAACACGCTCGCGATGCTGTCTCGCCACTGAAATAAAAGTCGACCTCTGCATGGCCAGTATTGCGGGGCTGATCACGCTCTTGCAGCTTATGGCAGTGCACTCTACGATGGAACGCGAAAAAGAAAGAAGACTTTGCCACGCGGAAACAGATTTCGTTTCATTGGGGCAGTGATGAAGGAACTTCTCGCTCACCAAATGAGCTCTGCGTGTATTTCCTTCCGAATATAGACTGCTTGGGTCCGGATTGGAATATTGCTCGTTGGTGGGGACGGTATCGTTTCCAGTGACACTACACGTGCTATTCTCCACGATCCCAACGACTCGAGAGACGTGTGCTTGGTCTGTGTCGTATCCAATGCCCTCATCTCTAAATTCAATGCTATTGTTGGGGTGAATGTCAAGGCTTGTATGGGAATTCGAATCCGAGTTGTTGTCTGCTTCGCTAAAAGTACTCAAAGATGAAGTATTCGATTCGATACCCGAGCTACCACAAGTGTTCGATGGAATGGAATTGTCTTCCAAGTCCTCCTCGTGGAGAAAACCTTCGCCTTCGTCGTCGTCACCGTCGTCGTCGTCACCGTCACAGTAATCCTCTTCCATACAACGATTCGATTCCAGCGATACTGCGTTGGATTTGGTCGTTATGGGTGCCGGTAAGACTTGGAGAGAACGATGCGGATCGCCATCTCGATCGGCAATATGTTCGGAGTACAGCGGCGGTCTTGCATTTCGCATAAAATCTTTGGCAGTGTTCAAATTTTTTCCTCCTTGTTCGTAGTTGTGTTGATGGTCAGCGAGAGATGAAGTCGGATGTGGTTTTCTCGCGTCTGTTCTTGATAGCGTATACTTATTTGATGGCGGCGGAGACTTTTGGATGTGTGCAGCTAGTGGATTGTTGGAAGTAGGTGTCGAAGTAGAGTACATAGTATTCATCAAAAATGGATCAGCATTGGAATCGCCAACAGCTTTCCACCTATGATCCTCTCGAGCTCCCGTCGAGTCTGCCCAGGAGTATCTGTTCCCAGTAGCAGCGTGATTTTTTGTCAACAATTCCCGGGCGTCCTGTTTGCTAACATTATCGACTACTGCTGTGCCCTTTCTGTAGCCCAAGTGACCGATCAGGGTGCTTTCATGACAAGGTGTGGAATTTGGAAGGTTTAGAAAACCTGGTGGTGGACGAAGTCGTTCCTCGGTGTCGCTTATTTGTTTTTTGATATCGCCTTTGGCATTGATTTCTTGGCGGCATCTATTATTTCTATTCGATACAATTTCATTCTGGTTTAGATCAACGACCGAATTTTGGCTAGGAACGTAAAGATTGGATCGGTTGTTAACGCTGATTCCGTTGTAGTTGTTGCTAGCCCGTTTAACCATATCCACCCCATCGTCATTATTGTTTGCTGGCGAGTGCGACAGATGAAGCCATTGGGAATAAGAGGGAGTCGTCCCTACCGACAGTCCGTTTGCTGCATCTGTGACCTGCGCTTCAATCGTAGTTGAATTTCTATTTTTTGTTTCCCACGGATTCCTCGAGAGAGGAGTGGATACGGGGGACTTTGAAACCGTAGCAGGAGTAGGCAGTGAGTCGCTCCGCGTAGCATAGCTGTTGTTGGTGATAATTCTTCCCCCGTGATTCTTGTTGCTGCTTTCGTCTGCGAAAAGCCCACCCGGCAAAAAATAGGAATCCACGAGGGCGGCGTCGTCCTCTCTATCGGTCTCTTCCATTGCCGAAGAGTTGTTCGAGACAGGATATGATATTATTATGATATGATAAAATAATGCAATCAATCGAAAATTGTTATAGAATGGAACGTCTCGTTTCCTCTTCAAAACGATCTTTACCGCAAAAGAACAGGAGCGGTGTGCATCATGAAGCCCCGGTCGAACGATAGATGTCAACAGAAGATACGCATAAAAATGCTGTGGCGGTTGTATGTGTTGGAAGCAGTGAACTGACTACTGTCGAAAGGAAGCAAACGTTGGCTCGGTGATTAATGAGTGATGCCCATTCCTGATCTTTCTCAACTACCCATTCACAGTTATAGACAATCTTGCAGAACTGGTATCGTTGTTCTTCGTGCTGTTTCGGTTTTGATTTGATTCATTCAACAACACTAGCTAGCTGAAAAGTGAAAAGAGTGGGCCCTGCTAAGAAAAATTTGAACGTCGATCGAAGGTACGAGTAATCTTACTCGTACTCGTACCGGTACCGGTACCGGTAAGATTACTCGTAAGAGTATGGATAGCGGTACGTACCGTACGGTACTCGTACGTGGTCCTATTATTAATAATTTACTCTATTTAACCTACGGTAGCGAAAGCACTAAAGTGCGAACCGTGTACTCGTACTCGTAAGTGATTCCCCGTAAACGTTGTACGATTACAGGTGCTCGTACTTGTACCTTTGCTAGGTATATACGGTACCGGTTGAAGGTCAGCGTAAGATTACGGTACGGTACTACGAGGTACCGTACAGTACGGTATGTACCGGTATTCGTAGAAGTATTCGGAAGTCATTTTTTTGGATCACGCCCGACCTGGCCCCCTCCCCCGGTTCCGCATTGTTTACGATGGAAGTGCGTGGTACGTTCCGTGTACTATTATCCAATACGTGTGTAGCATATGAGAAGGATGTTGGATCGCTGGATCTTGGATCTACGGTAGTCGTACCGTACATGCTGACAGGCTGAACGTTCAGCTTGCATATGCCATACCGGTACGAGCGTACGAGTACGATACTCGTACTCATACCTCGTACTCTATTGGAATTCGTACGTAGCTATCAATATGGTCCGAACATACCGATACCGAAACCACTCTTGCTTTTCTTCATTTTTTTGTCACTATCTTCTGTTTGAGTCGTATCTTGTCATTCTTGCGAAGCTGCGGCGTAGTGTTGGTTATTCATACCATACGAAGAAGTAATAATTACCCCACGCTAAGATCTTGCCTCGCCCCATCCGAAGAACGTGCGAATTGCATATACAGCAACAAGCATAACCTGTAGTGTCCATCGATTCCAAGTTCAAGGACCAAGCCAAAGCTAAACCATGACTGTTCCCGATGATTTGCTTCTTGCCTTTTTCGAGGAGAGTAGTTCTCGACTCCTCGAGATCGATGCTGCGGAAGCAGTATCATCTACGTCGAACAAGAATGCCCCGTTTTCCCCATTTGGTCTCGACGATTGCCGCCGTTGCGTGCTCGATCAACAACTAACCATTTTGGAAGAAGTAACGAACCGGTACCGTGATCAATCTGTTGATGAAGGCAGTGGCGATGTTACAGTCACTGTCACTGCCACTGCCACTGCCACTCAGGTGCAAGAACGTCTCGGTCGGCTGCAACAAGAACCAAACCTTTCGCGGGAATTGAAACTCGCAATGGAGTCTATGAACGATGCAGCGCGACTGGCCGTGTGCAAATTGGCACTGTATTCCGAGGAGGATTTGACAAGAAAAGAGCCTTCGGCGTCATCGTCGTCCAGAACGCTACAGGACGAAGGCCGTTTGGATCGAACCAAGATGATGGAATATTTCGGATTGTGCCAGGCTGCGCTCAAGTTGCCGTGCGTCACGGAGTTCATGGTCCAACTCGAGAAGGATTCAATTTTTCAAACAACAAGTCAAAGCGACGACGACGACGGCGGCGGCGGCGACCAAAACGGTGAATCCAAAGCCTCGTCGGTATCGGCGGCAATGATGTTTCCCCAATCTCGTTTGGAATACGTCCAGCGCTTGCTCGCGAAAGGGATGGGATGGGACCCGGTATTCGTGACGTCCGAGCTGCGAAAGATCTTTGTCCAAAAGCCCAAGGAGGTCGATTACGATTACTACGACGGAGAAGTGATGTCGCTCTTTCAAAAACTGGTAGAAGAAATGACGGTAGCAATTCGCGCGGCTAGTCTTCAAATCCGTTCGAAACAGGACATGGAACTGATGAACGATCTCGGCAAAGGAGGCAGCACCCGGGTCGTTTCGGTTCAGTATTCCGAGTTCGAAGTCGATCAGAACGGGAAGAAGATCGAATCGTCGTCACAAAACAACGCGCCAGAAGGCACCGTTGATGAGCGGGAAGAGGAACTCTCGGAGGAAGACAAGAAACAACGACTGCGACTCGCAAGCGAGGCAGCCATCCTGCAACAAACCATGTTGGGTGAGTTGCTTTCCATGAGCGAAGAGGAACGAACCCACACACTCAACGAGGCCGCAGAGACCAGCAAAAAATTCATGGAAGAAGTGATGGCGCTGCCACCCGGACAAGAAAGGATCGATTTTTTGACTGGTATGGATCCAAAAACGTCGCGACAACTCGCAATGCACAAGCTATGGAACGGTATGTTGCAAGCGAACGGGGGGCAGGCGCCGAAAATAGTTCGACAGAAATAATAATGACCATGACAACCCCACATAGATTCTGGGATCGTTATCGCCAAAACAATTTGGGCTTTCGCGGCTCTCAATGTACGGACGAAGAAGAAAGTGGCAATCGTAGAAACTGAAAGTCAATGTAATGCGTGTAAGTTTGTAGTTGCATAATCTTGTCTTCTTTATTAGTATCTCGTCGAACGCAAAAAATATGCGTCTACGACGATTTATAATTCAAAACCATGTCGTATTTCTGGGTGAACGAAAAGGAATCGACAACCGCGAGATACTCCCTTCGATGTGGTGAGTAGTGGTTTGCGCATATACCAGTGCCAAAGACGACAAACTGTTCACTGTATGCTTTTATCGTAGACAAAAACTTCGTTTTCAGCCGTAGATTGGGCCGTTTTCTGTTCGTTGTTTTTTTCGTATTTCGGATCCAAACTCGTATCACAGAAGCTCCGTTTGCGGTTTGCGGTTTGCTTCTCGCTTCATTTGTTTTCCCCCATAGTCCGGTTCCTGATCCCCTTGTGGGTCGTTTTTAGGGGATTTGGTTTTATTTCTGCGAGGAGAGCATCGGCGTGTTTCATTTCTACTCATCTTCGTCGCTGCTCTCCTCTTCGCTCTCGGAATCTTGGATTTCGAGGCGTGCAATGCGATTTGTGTTGACAAACAAATCGTCGTCGTTCTCCATATCATACTCGGCATAAACGATTCCGTCGTCGTATTCGTCGTCCTCGGCATTGTAAACGATCCCATCGTCATCCGATTTCTTGTCGTCGGTGTTTGCTGTTGCATTTCCGGTCTGTGGAAATTCCGGGTCGTTCTCGGGCCACCATCCCTTCGATACCAAATGCTTCACTTGATCTTTGTAGAGTATGTGAGTAATGATAAACCGAATTCCTGTTTCATTCGCATCATTCGTGGTGCTGCTTTTGTCGGCACCGGCGTCTTTGTTTTCGTCTTCTGTTTTGCTGTCCGCGTCGTCGCCGTCGTCGTCGCTTGGTTTGCGCTCGATTCCCGTTTGAACTATGACATAGTCGTTTCGTTTCACCCATACTAGCTTGTGAAATTTCGTTGGCAAAATTGCTAGTCCCGATCGGTTGGTGCCATTGTCGGAACTCGACGACGACGGCGCTTCGGCCAAAACGATGTCGAATTGGTTTCCTCCCCGTGTGGCGACGACCTTCGCGATTCGTTCGTCCTCTTTCGGTTCCGGGAGATCGTACAGAACCGAGTCCGTAAGATGCTTTCGGTAGTGAGTTCTCCGTCCGAGTCCTGCCATTGTGTCGATAAATTAATTTACCCTGTTGGAAGTTTCTATTCGGTTCCGATCGTGCAAATGGAATTGAATTCCAAGCTATTTTCGTAGGAGTATCGGTTCGAGTACGTCTACCGGTACTTCGTAGTGTTGCGAAAGTCAAACGATTGCGGTATGAAAATTCAGGGAACGACGAAAGAAAATGGGTTTTCGGAAGCTCCCTCCCTGATGATGCTTTTGTTTTGACTTTATTGTTACGATGTTACGATTGTGTGGACTGGACGTTTGTATTTCGTAATTACTGTTGGAAGGAGGGTGAAGGACGAACGTCGGTGGGTGGCTTGATGGCACGATTCAGATTTTTATGGCTTATTTAGAAGTATCTTTTTTGAAAAAACACTTTTTTGTTGTCTCCAATCCAATCCGTGGTCGATTGATTCGAAACTTGCGCCTGAAAGTTCTCAACGTAAGACTTATCGTACGGACCAGTACATTCAAACACGCGCATTACTTAGGACAATACTCGAATACCGTATGTATTGGTGACGATGAAACTCGAAGCTGAAATCCGTGAACACTCAAGCTACAACGGAGAGCACATAATTGTCGGCACAAGAACATTTTAACCACGAAAGACAAGAGTGTATTCGACTGTGAAGATGAGCGATAAAAGGGCTGAAATACCCACGGCATCAACCCCGGGGGATACAAACCCAAACCCAAATACAAATACAAACACAACGAATCCAAAGAAAAAACGCAGCCGTCGTCAACGAGGAAACAGAAACTACGGCAAGAATGGGAGGGGCAATGAATCCGGATCCAGAGGCAATTCCGGACACAGCAACAAGCCAATGTCGGCGGAAAAAATCTCCCGTGCCTTGTCTTGGGCACTCCGACACGCCGCTCTCGATATCGGCTTGAGCATCCGAAAGGATGGTTTCGTTCCGGTCCAAGAAATACTCGATTCCACGCATCCGAAATTACGGGGAGCAACGCTGGAGAACATCAAACTCGTCGTCGATAACAGCGACAAACAAAGATTCAAACTCGAAGAACGACCGAGACGGATGTATGAATCCAAAAACAAGGAACAGGATCCTGCCTACCCTTCCACAACCCAGGGAGAAGAAACAAAAGCAGAAACCATTCTCTGCATACGAGCAAATCAAGGGCACAGCATTGCCCTGATCAATCCGGAGCTGCTTCTGAAGAAACTCTCACCCGACGACGTTAGATCGCTGCCCTGCATCGTACACGGGACGTATCCAAACGCCTGGGAGTCCATACAACGTGCGGCAAGCGATGGGGGTGGTCTCAAGAAGATGAATCGCACCCACATCCACTTTGCATCGGGTCTGCCTGCGGACGATGGCGTGATATCGGGCATGCGGAAAAGCTGCTCCGTTTACATCTACATCGACGCCTCGAGGTGTGCGGCAGATGACCGCATCGAGTTCTTTTGCAGTGACAACGGCGTAATTCTCACCGACGGCGTAGGGAATACTGGAGTTCTGCCGATCGACTATTTCTCTCATGTGACCGATTCATCTGGAAAAATACTGCTTGATAATAGAACGAACCATACAAGATAACGAAAAAAGAATAAAGAAATAATACCAACCTACAAGTACTCATAGATGTTTTCGCTTGCAGTGAAAAGGACTGTCATAATGATAATGCGGTATTACTATACCAACATACGACATTAAATTATACTGCGTGCAATAGATATTTTATCATATCACTAGCGATGGCATACGGGCACAAGTATCGATTATTGCATTCATAATTCATCTTCGTCGTCATAATATTCTTCGTCTTCGTCGTATTCATATTCATCGATGTCATCTTCGGCATCGTCGAACTCTTCTTCTCGCGCTTCCTCTTCTTCGGCTGGGGCATCACCCTCGCCACCATCATCCTCTTCGGCGTTCTCTGCCTCTTTCTCTTCTTCGGAAGAAGAATCTTTCTTTGCGGCATCACTTTCTTCGGATTCGACAGGAGTGTTCGTTTCGTCAAGCTTCAATCCCTTTTGAAGCAAATCTTGAGAAAGAGTTGGGCCCATTCGCGATGGCAGGAACAGACCGAAGGCATCTAGTTTGGGCGCTGTTCTCTTTACCATGCTACGCGTCTGTGGAAGCAATTCTTCGCTATAAAACTCGCACCATTTCTTAATGAGAACCGGATCTGCCCCATTCAGATCATCGTCCTTCAGAGCTCTAGTCAATGCGCCTGTCACTGCTGTAGTCAAACCAAGGAGATCCGATGCAACTCGTTCCACCGCTAATGCTGTGTTCTCGTTCTCTTCACCATTCTTCAGTACACACGCCGTTCCAGTTTCGAGCAACAATTTAGCGGCATCAAGATGATCCGCCTTCAACGATGTCGAAGTAATGGGTTTTGGTGCTGCCTTCTTTTTCTTGCCGTCTTTAGCTGGTTCGGCAGCAATTTCATCAAACATACCTCCGAAACATTGGGCTCGAAGCAATACATAGTGAGCATATCGTCCCATGAATGCACGGTACTTCGCGGTTTCTTCCGAGTTATCACCGGCTAGCAACAACTTGGAACTGAAGAATTTTCCCTTTCGTTTCGGATCACGTGTACGACGAAGTTCACGCACTCGCGCCTGATGTAAATTGAATAGATGCAGTTTGCAAAACAAGATGTGTTAGTACGCTCTTGAAGGCACTCGTCTATTGAAAAGAAAACTCCAACTCTTTCGGATTGAAATACACAAACACAAACACAAATACAAACACAAAGACACAAACGAACTGACCTTAAGGGCGGGAGCGTGCTGTGGTGAACCATCTGCAGAGAAGCGATGAAGAATGTAAAGCGCTTTGATGGTTGTACGCCAGTCCTTTTCTGCCATCTTTGCCCATAGTTTACGAAGGACGGCATCATAAATATCATATCGTCCACTGATTTGATAAGTGACTCCTACCAATCGTTCTGCGTGCTTTCCTTTCACAGGAGTGTCGTCTGGTCGAGTAGCCTTTAGCATAACTTGCTCTAGCTCGGAACTCGTCAATCCCTTCACTTCACGGTACAAGTTCGCCGACAGTCCCGAAGTTGTTTCCCTGGCTACACTCAGTGATTTCATCGCAGCCTCCTTGACAGAGCTGGGATCTGGCATGGAATTTCGAATGGCAGATAGGCCTCGAGTAAACGTAGAAGGCTGCTGCGGACGGTTGGTGTAAGGAACAACTCTGCCGCCTCGACCAGGTCGTCTTCCTCCACGACCAGGGCCACCTCGTCCGGGGGGAGGTCGTCTATTTGACGGTCGGCGAGGTGGAGGATAATCCTCTTCCTCCTCGTACCGACTACTTCTACGGGGCGCCGATCTTTTAGGGGGCTCACGTCTAGTTCTACTGCCAGAGGACTTTCGTTTCGGACGGTATTCTTCCTCCTCTTCCTCGGATTCTTCGTCATCAACGACGTCTTCGGAGTCCTCCTCCTCGTCGTCGATAGGTTCCTCGAAGTCAATATCATAATCGTCTTCATCATCCTCGTAGATTTCGGCACGTCGCTTCGAAACCGGGGGTCGTCTACTACTGGGTGCCGAGCGACGCGAGGGTCTTCCACCAGAAGGACCTCGACGACTTGAAGCCGACCGAGGAGCTTTCTTTGCGGCTGCAATATTGTCGACTCCGGCGACTAATGCCACCAACAGCAAGACGGCGCACGTTGTAAATCTCATGGTGGAATACTGTAACTGATGGTTTCGGAAATCTCAATCGCGACGGTGAATATCCCAAACTGCTTATTCGGATGTACTTCGTATTCGAATATCCCCTTTGTTAAGTATCTCTCTGTTCACAAGTTCACCGATGCGAGCTTCCTGGAGCGTTCTTATGGTTGATGCTGTTGGATTCTACCTCGTGTGTTTCTGTGGATCAAATACCATAATTATTCAACTCTAGTAACCATGATGGATAGGATTTGCAGTATTTTTCATCATAATCGTACGAGCTAAGACGCAAAAACTAACGGTTTTTCGTACGATTTTGAGGTTCCATGTGTTAACAATCAAAGGGACTGGGACAAACGTAAATTCCACGTTGAAGAACGGACATCCGCCCAGACCAAGGGGGCTGCGACAAACGAAATAAAGTGATGTTTTATTTTTGATGACACGATTGATTTGCTGATTGATTCGTTCGTGACCAATCATCGCTCGTACGGTAATTTACTCACTCGTTGTTACAGGACTTTTTAGTTAGTCTTGTCATCCACCATTTTGGGTCTATCGGTGTCATTCGAGTCGACGCCGATTTCGGATTGTCGATGCCGTACCGTACGGTAATCTTATTCACAAGGCTCGATTAGTCTCAACAGAAGCCCCAACCCATAGCGATTCACCCAACTCTGCGAACGATTTGGGGTTGGATCAATTCGCAGTATCGACCAAACACTGCAAGATACAGTATCGGTAGCATTTCGAAATCCAATCGAGACGGCATTTACAGGACCCCATTTCTTTACCAATCATAGATCGACTGTTCAATCTGCTTTCATCGCAGAAAAAAGCAAGAAAGTCCACATCGAAAGACTACAGAATTTTCAACAAACAATGAGTGAAAACGGTCCAGAGAGGACGCGCCCGTTTGTACTAGTGACGGGCACTCCGGGAACAGGAAAGACAACGACGGCATCTCTTATTGCGGTGAGGACAGAAAGTGCGGAGGGTTGATTCGCATGGAAACATCTTTCAAACGTGACAACAAGTGCAAAGCGATTGATTGATTGACTGATTTGATTTTCGTTTGATTGATTCCTGCCATCGTCACATGATTTGTGATCATGTGTAAATTACACTCACAGGAGCGCACAGGTATGCAGCATGTCAATGTGGGAGAACTAATCAAAGAACTAAAATGTTATGAAGGTAGAGACGAAGAATTAGACACCAACGTTTTGGACGAAGACAAATTGCTGGATGCAATGGAAGTTATATTGGACAAAGCCGCCGAAGAAAATCAAGGAATAGTAGTTGATTTCCATGTCTGTGAAATTTTTCCCGAAAGGTGGTTTGATTTGGTTTTGTGCCTTCGAACGTCTACCGATGTTCTCTTTGATCGACTGACTGCGAGAGGATACAATGAAAAGAAACGATCAGGTACGTTGCTATTTCAAGCATCATGATTAGAGGTACTGGAAATGAGTCCAGTCGCTTGTTGTCTAACTTACGTGGTTGGATAATGACAAATTCGTCAAACAGAAAATATGGAGGCAGAGATAATGCAAGTCATTCTGGAGGAAGCCAGAGAATCTTATGCTCACGAGATAGTCCACGAGGTTGCATCTAATACCATCGACGATATGGACAACAATGTAAGCAGGGTGGAGCAATGGAGCAAGCAATGGTTGCAAGATAAAGGTTATGAATGATAATCCAGAATGCTCGATAGAAAAGTCAAGAATCAAATTCAATTCAGGAATTCACTTAATTATTAAACATTCGTTGCCAATGGAAATTGTTCCTTTACAAAACTCGTCCATTGCTTAGTAGCAGAAGCAGCCTCCTTCCCGAGTCCTTTGAGTACAGTCAGCGCTAAGCGACAGTTCTCAATGTTGCATTCCCGCATGTCTTTTCCTCCCTCAACGATCAAGGATACTGCCTTACTGACGGGCTCTGACTTTGTTCGAACCAAGCTTTCCGAGATGACAGTTCGAAGAGTCAATGGAGTAGATGGGTCTGATCGTGCCTTGGTTGCGAGTTCTGCAACAAGGTTTGTCACCGATGTTTTATTCAGAAGTTTAGACAATTCCTCTGTGACAACATTCTTCACTGCTCCTTCCATTGTGAATTCTGGAACCTTAAGTGCAAAGTCAACCAGCCGTGAAACGTAATCCGCGCTACCAGAGTCCAGGTTTTTCATCCGCAAAAGTGCTTGGAGTGCCAACAAAACTTTCTTTCTTCGAATCGCAACGTCGTACTGAAGTGACCATGTTCCGAGACGGTTAGGACAATGCTTCGATAAAATTGACGAGTAATTTTTCGCCTCGTCCAGCGGATCTAGCTTTAACAATAATTTGCCATAGGGATCTTCGTCAATGAACGATGGTTTTGCGCCCTTTTTCGATGCATTCTTCTGGTCTCCACTTTCGGCCGCCTGCTCTTCTTTCTTTTTCTTTTCGGCTGCTTCTTTCTTTTCGGCTTGTGCCCGCTTCTTTCGGGCGATGGCTTTGGCCTTTTTTCTTTCGGCGGCTGTCATTTTCGAATAATCTGGCTCTGCGTCTTCTTTCGTGATATCAGGGTTGTCGTAAAGGTGCAAATAGATTTTCACGGTACCTTCTGCAGCTGTGTAATAATAGTCTTCACCCCATAGGTTGTCTTCGAATTTCAGGACATCCGTGTAAGCCCTCAGCGTCACCTTTCTCACGCAATAGGAATGGAAGTCGAATTGATCCTCGTGAAAATCATCAAAATGTTTCACCACAGCAGCTGAAGGAAAACGAGGGGACAATGGAAAAGTGAGGAACAAATAAGCCAACGGAAGGACGCAAACCGACAGATAGATGAATTGATCAATTCTCACTCACAATATTTCTTCAGGGCCTTCCCCCACTCGCTCTTTTCAGCGAAACAAGCAGCAAGACCAAGTTCATACCACGAACACTGCATTTCATACAAATTCACTTCGGGATTGCCCTCGTGTTTTGTGAACATGGAAATTCGGTCCAGCGCCTCCTTTTCCATTCCAGCTTCTAGCATATATTTTGTTGTTAGGTTGTTGATGTAACGATCTTGGCGATCCAAATCACGACCCGCATCAATAACGTCGACTGCCGTTTTGACATCACCGGCAGCCTTGAGAAGTCTGGCTTTGAGTTCGTATGCATCAACGGCAGTGGGAGTGTGTTCCAGACAATGATCCAAAAGGGAAATACCCTCCACGTATTCCGCAGCGAGCTCGTGAAGTCCTGCTCGTAGATAGGATGTCCAGAGCTTCCGTGGAGGGAGGTTCCTCGCACTCGTCGTCGGGCAATAGTTTGTTCGTTGATTTGAGTGTCGAAATGTAGCCATTGACAAGTTCGCAAATCAAGCCATACGTGGGGTGCTGCTTGACATCGACCGGGTCGCTGGCGACAACGTACTTCCCATCTTTTTCGACCAGGAAGAAGGAACTCAATTCCTTGCAGAGAGATGGCACGCCTCGGACGAGTCCTTCGCGAATGAAAATGTCCAAGGCACTACGAAGGCGGTCTCCGTCTATCAAGTTCATGGGTATTCTGGTTGCAGCTTTGGATCTTTCGTATTTGGGATAGATTTCTGTTCGATAGGCATCGAGAAGCATTTGCTTTTGTTCGTCTGTCAAGGGAATCATCGAGGCCAACGTTCGTGTTCCGTGAAGTTTGAGTGCGTTTTCTAGTGTATCGTTGTCCAGTTCCAGAATCGCACACATGTACATGGAATGAATTCTGTAATTTTCAATCAACCCCCGCTCAAAAATGTCCATGATCGTTTTCTTGACATCGGCATACTGCCCAAGCTTGTACTGGTAAATAGCCCGAGCAACAAGCAAGGAGGTACGATCCATGACAACCTTGTCGCATTCTGTCAAGTGGTCCAGGGCCTCCTGGTAATTCCCGGGGATCTCTGCAAGGATTTGATTCCGGTACAGGGCGAGTTCACTGGCTTCGAATCCGGGAGACTTTTCGGGAGCATCGTCGGCGAGGGTTCCCAAATAAATGTCAATCACGGAAATGGCTCCCCGCAAATCTCCCGTGAGGTGCTTGGCGAGCGCAAAGGCCAACCAGTTGATTTTCCCGTTCGATTTGAGGTTCAGGATGTTGTGCCGCGTCACGACGAATCCCTGAAGATCTCGCATCTGAATCTGTAGCAAGCTCAGATCCCGAAGGATTTGCAGGTTGTCGGCGTCGATTCGCAAGGCCATTTTGTAAGCCTTGATTGCCTCGTTGTAATTTCTATCACCCCTATGCAAAAGACCAAACACGTGCCAACAAACATGGGATCTTCGAACCGGTAAAGAACAACACAACACAACGCAACGCAACACAACAGCCAACGGTGAACGGAGAACGAGTTAGTTCTTGGTAATGATCGAGCACAATCGTAATAGAACTCTGTCCTCACGATCGAAATGAAACAATCCCAATCCCAACATACATCACGTCAACGTCAACGTCACACAGTATAATATGTTGGATGGATCCGAGTCTTACCTCATGTCGTGCATCAGTCCTAGTTTCACTAGCGCGTGGGCTTCCTCTTTCTTGCCCATGTTGTTCAAAACAAGTCCCTTCATGCACAGCGTCTCGCCGTGGTTTGGATATTTCTTTAGAATCGCATCCGCCGACTTGATCGCTTTCTTGTATTGCTTTTGTTCGTAATGTTTGACGACATTCTTGAAGAGGTCGTTTTCTTTCTTCGGCAGGGGTCTGCCCTGACCTGCCTGGGGGTTATCGGTAGCAGGCGCCATGGTCCTCCGTCCGATCTGGTTTTTCGTTCCGGATTGGTAGTGTATGTTAAGAAGCCTGCGCCGAAGACTGCTGCCGAAGACTGCTGCCGAAGACTGCTGCCGAAGACTTTCTCACTTCCGGCTAGCTTTTTCTTCCAACTGTCGTTGGAGGTGAGGTACGCTAAGATTGCAGTGCGGTGCTTCCTTGTGAACCGTCAAAGTGGGGGACGGAGGGAGGAAATAATAATAACACTGATCGCACAAGACTTGGCATTGATAATGTGATGCACTGCGGCGTACTCGTACCGGTACGAGTACCGCACGTACGCTGAGATTACCGTTTTTACGACGGGACGAGGGAAAGACTGCTTCGATTCAGATCTGCTTGGTACCGGGTGAACAAGTTGCGTGCTGTGTTCCATCATGTACCAAAATTTCCGTTTGTTCGCGCAGAACCTCGCAGTTTGTTTGTGGTCAGGGTCGTTCGTGTTCGCGCCCAGAAGATTCGAGATTTTCACCTCTCGTTCAACGGGGGAAACACCTCACTTTTTCTGGATCCTCCATTATTTCTCGTCGGTGATCGTCGGTGAAAACATAATCTTCCTTCGTCCATCTCCTTTCAAAAAATTCTTGGACGCCCCATCACAAAAGGCCCAGAAAACGGACGAATGCCACCATTACATTGAGATCCTGAATATAACAAATACCGATAACCAACACGAGTATTCTGCACTGTGTGTTGGAAATAAAGCATACACAACTGCAGCCGTCATACGGTAGAAAGAGAGTTCAAGCGTGCCTAGATAGGAACTTGAGATCAACAAACGAAAACCAAAACCAAAACAACAACAACAGAGACGAGAGAACAGTATCATATGTCCACTCCGGCCACCAGGGCGAAGGCCCTTTCGTTGTACCGAAAACTCATGAGAGGAGCCATGAAAATGCCAACTCCCAATCGACAGAATTTCGTCATTCGAAAGACCCGAACCGAATTCAAGGCCGCGAAAGGGCTCACGGACCCGGATGCCATCAACGAAGCCATCCGACTGGCCGATACGAATCTCGATACCGTGTTGGTACAAGCCGAGCACCTGACGAAACTGATGAACGATCCAAAGTACGATGATATTTGACCAGCAGAGAAAGAAAGAAAGAAACACGGGGAGCTTTGGTATTGAATACGTTACAGAACCCAACAAACGAACAAATCACCAATGACGAAAGAGTAGGATTGAACTCAAGCCGTGAAAATATGTAAGTAATTCACTGGAATGTCTTGAAAATGGCAAAGTTCATGTTCAGGAAACGGAACTCAAAAACGGCTAGGATAGGATAAGATATGCAAGGCTAGGATAGGATAGGTTCAAATGAGGTTGGCCTACAACTTCCAATAAAGCATGCTTCACATATTCAGTCATCGGCGTCCACGAATCCAATGCAAAGGCCGCAAAGGAAAAATGGAACGTGCCGTTTCGGAACTCGTGAAATATTATCAATGCTTCAATACATTATCATAGTTCCTCAATCATTCCAGTGATATGTTTTCACATCTTTTCTAGTACACGTACGGTACACGGCACGCGTCATCCACTGTCGTTGTGGAACGCCGTAGCTATATCAATGCATGATTCCACATCAAAGAGTGAATGGACATTGAATGTTCTTGCCTCCAACTAGATCCTCGAGACCTTCGCCTCCATAGCTCGTCATGGGTGAGATTTCGCACAAGCTATCCAGATCACCGGTCAGGTTCCCTCCGGCTTCGACAACCCATTTCTGAGCCTGCTTGGAGAGGTAGGCACGAGCAGTATCCGGGCTGTAGGAAATGGATAGACAATTTTGTTGTGACAAGAATGAATGACATCGAACAAAATAAAAAAAACCGATTATGAGTTCGTGTTTCGTCGTACGCTGGAGGCACTCCTCGATTGTTCGGATCGAATGCACGGAAATCAATGAAAAAAATTGAAGCCCAACGACACAATGAGTCTGTTCTGTCACTGCAACTCACCTATCGGATGACGAACCCGGGGCATTCTTTACCGGAGCAAATTCCTCCTCCCTCACCGAATCCAATACCGCCATTCGTTCCGAAAGCGGGAAAATGTCAAAAATGAAAGATTCCAATTTCATTCCATTGTTGGATTCGGGCTTCACGGTGCTATCCGTCGCTTCGTTGTAGTGCGGAATCTTCTTTCTGGCAATGTGATACATGTTTCCTAGATTCGGAACAATTTTGTCCCGTACAAAGTCCAGGGTGTAGAAGTGATTGCAAATGTTTCCAGCCCCGTACACCAACCGGCCGCTCCCATCGGTTTGTTCTGCCATTTCCGTCGTAATTTCCGAGTATTCTACGATACAGGGCTTGCCACCCTTTTCCGCGAGAACGCCAACTTTTTCGTGAGGTCCTGATTTCCACACAACCTTATTCCCGCAGTCGGCTTCGTGTTTGACGCAGTGTCCAATGAAGACCGGATCTGCAATTTTTGTCAACGCATTGTCGATGCTGAAGACATGAATATACTTCGTCCCTCGAGCTGTCATATCGTCTATCATTCCAGAGTTTTGCAGCGATGGGTAAATCCCACCATTGCTGTAGTACCCAATAAGCAACCATGACGAACGTATTGTTTTTTAATGAGAGAACAGTCGTTGATAACACAAATGTGGCCTTTGACCTATCAAAGTTCTGATGATGGCAAGAGACAACTTACCCATCCGGAGCCATAGCAACCCTGTCGGCTTTTTCGAGGATAATTTTTCCGTCGTTCTCCATGCACGGCAGCATTCCTTGCTGAAAGAATAGAACGTCATTTTCCGGTAACCCAAAATAATCGTTCTTCTTGAAGAAAGCCATCGTTTCTTCGTGGTTGATAGGAGATGTCATGATGTAAAAGGGCAAGGTATCGCATCCAGCTACCTTTTTGAGCCTCTGAAGGCGTTCTGCCAACAGTTGGAACAAAGTACGACCACTCGGGAGACCGATATCGTACATCCCTTTCGGTCCCGAAAAACCCAGCCGTGTGCCTTGTCCTCCTGCAAGAACCAGCGCTGCGACTTCGCCATTGCCAATTACCTCGATACCTTTTTCGTACGCTGTAGCGGATTCATCGGTGTCTGTTGTTCTTCCAACGGCTTTCGAAAAGGGGGTGATGCCGTCGTCCTTGCCGTCCTCGTTTTGCAGGTCGGCGAGAGCTGCATCGAGTAAACCAGATAATTCGTCTACTTTGATGGAATCCAATTGTTTCAGGAAAGTCTCCTTTGCCTCTGTAGACAACGTGTGTAGATACTTCAGGACATGGTCTTGATTGGCCTCCTGATACTTGGAGATCACCTTCGATTCTTCGACCATTGTTCTCAATCCTCGCTTGTTGGCATAAATCGAAAAGTGTCTCAACGTTAAGATTACGAGTACAAGTACGGTACGGTATGTCTTAGAACTCCGATCCACCCGCGAAACTTGTGATAAGATACTGTACTACGATTGTACGTGTAACAGTAAAGACAAGATTTTTTCTTTTTTGCCATATTCCCCTACCATAGAAACACGTAGAAGTACCTAGTTGACGTGGTATGACATGCAACATATGTTATCCTTCTTGCATTTGTCAGTGAACCACTAAAATACAAAACCTGATGGACATGGAGCCTTGTGAACAATGAGGTTATCTTCTTTCAAGACAAGTGATGGGGAAGACATCATGAAGAGAAGCCCTGTAACGTACTGCGATCATACGTACCAAGCTACGTACTACGAGCTATGTACTACAATCTACCGTACATATCGTATTATCCAAGATACCATCGAAAGATACGTACGATAGAATTAATGAGACTTGGGCTACTCTAAGAATCATTAAGTAGCGAACCATTATCTGTATACAATGGTATACCGATGCAAGGCGGGCGCACGATTCATATCATGACCTCTATATGAATATTCATGGGCGATCGAAGCCAGCAAGCTTGATCGCTCATTATTTTATCTGTTAAGTTTCCATCCATTTTCATAAAGTATTAATCCATTCATAATTATCACTCCTACTCAAATTCTACCCCTAGTGTGTTACACAGTAATTACTCTAACAGCTACTGTAGAATAACGAATTTTCGAAGAACAAATTTTTGAACAATGGCTCTTTCTTCGATAACAACAAACCTATCGAAAAAACGGTAACGAATTTTCCAACGACAACGGTCTTTCTACTCGCTAACAAAACAAAAAACAACAATTTTTTTACTCTTGAACGAAACTTTTGACATATAAGTAAACGAAAGCGGTCTCCTCTCGCCTGATCGACATTGTTAATCAGAAAATCAACAATAAAACAAATACCGTCTCCGTCGAAAAACAAAACACATCAAATCAGGCAAGTATCAACCATGTCAACCGGATTGCATCGTGAACCCCCAATCAGTTATGATTCCAGCTTTGACCAGACTAAGAACAAACTTGCCACTTTGAAAGTCTACAATGCCAACGGTAATTCACAGGAATGGAAAGTACCAACTTTTTCAGAAGAAGGGGGCCTGGAAGAATTATTGTATTGTGAAGAAGCCTTTCTCATCGCGGCAAACACCCTACCACTATCTGAAGACCAATACTACGAAGCGTTCACCAAGATCCTATGCCCTGACACACAACACAAGTGGCAGGAAACAACCCGTGATGACAAGCATGAGATGAATTATCCAGACAACATCGAGGGCTACGAAGAAGCAGTTAAGGATTACATTCAAGAACACTACTGTGACGCTGGGGATGCACGAGAAATCATGCAAACCTACATCCGTAGCGACGCCTGCAAGAAACCACATGGCACTACCTCGAACGATCATGCACCATGCATCAACCGGCTCATTCGATACTTGGATAAGCTACAAGGCCATGGCCCAAAACTCAGCAAAATTATCAAAACAACAATGTTGCTACAAACCTTCCCCAATCTGTGGGTCGAACAATACGGCCAAATGCATGGCGGCGTCACCGCAGAAACATCCGTCCAAAAGATTGTGGAATACATGTCCAGTCAAGAAAGACAATCAAAGCTGAGGAATGGAGGCAAAAAGCAAGGGAGACGTCTTGGAAACCATGCCAATAATTCCAAACGCAAAAACAACACTGCCAAGAATCAAGGACAGAAATCTTCCAATCCTTGTCGTATTCCCGGTCACAACCATGACTGGTCTGAATGTCCCAAGAACAGATATTCCAAACAAAGGAAGAAACAACGCAATGACAACAAGAAAAAGAATGACTCGGCCTGCACCACAACAGCCAGCAATGAATCATTCCAAGCACACATGCAGCGCCCAAAGGAAGCATTCATTCAACAACATGGAGGAAAAGCAGAACACAGCGTGCAAAGCGGTGAGCACATATGGCTTCCATGAAGCCAGAAAACAAGAGCAGTCACCCTGCCTCCAGCGCCACAGGCCCTGGATGCCAATTTGGCACTGCCAATTGGGCTTGCAGGAGGAACTCTCTCCACAGAAGGGGAGAAGCAGCCTACAGGGCGTATATCTGATGTTGACAAGAGCTCACAACGAGTCCAGTTTGAACCGGATGAACGCGTCGGTAAAAATAAAAATATGGGTACAGAAGCCAATAATAAACCAGCCAAATCGAATGGCGATTCGATCGGCAATAAAAATGCGCCAACAATAGGAGCACCGTCGGCACGATTGATGACAACAAGCTGGACCTCGCGTCTAGCAAAGACCCTACAACCAAATACGGAATATCCCGTAGCTACGAAAACAAATAAGAGCAATGTGGCTCCCATTGTTTTAACAACCATCCAATACATTCAAGGCATTCCTGTAAAAACAACAAAAACAATGCTTGCCCTACTCGGCAGCGGCAGCACAACAACCCTTATCAACAAAAGGGCACTTCCCCTTGGAGTTCTACCAATCCAATCCAAAACAAGAGCCATCACAACCACAGCCAATGGATCATTTGACACATCGTTGTTTGTCGTAATGAAGAATCTCAAACTACAAGAATTTGGGAACACAACAATCGAGCGTTGTGAAGCCAGATCATTTGAATCCAAATCATGCAGATACGACATTATCTTTGGTTGGGACTTTCTATGCAGCACCAATATCAACTTGCTATTTGAATCAAGCATGATTCAATGGAACAATCAACAAATTCCAATGCGCAAAACAGCCAGTCTTGATATTACTCCAGAGTTGCAAGAAGCATATTTTCAGGCATTACTGGAGGAATCAATTGATTCTGAGCTATTTGCGCATGATGCGGTATCTTCATCACCTGTCATCCTTGACAGAGCTTACAAAGCGACTGATCCAACCTCAGTTGCTGAGCAGCAAGCACACATGACAGCAGCAGAAAAAAACAATTCCAAGCTGTCCTGTCAAAATATCCAAACGTCTTCAATGGAAAACTAGGCAAATACCCACACAAGAAGATATCACTTAAGCTGAAACCCGACGCCAAGCCAGTCCACAAAAAGCCCTACGCTGTTGCATACAAAAGAGAAGAACTATTCAAAAGGGAGCTCCAGAATTTAGTCAACGATGGAGTACTCAAAAGATGTGAGAGACCAGCTGAATGGGCATTTCCTACTTTCATCATTCCAAAGAAGGATAACAGGGTTTGGTGGGTTTCAGATTTTCGCGAACTCAACAAACTGCTGATCAGACGGCCATATCCTATACCACGAATTCAGGACATCATGCATCAGTGGGGCAAATACACCCACTTCACCAAGATTGATTTATCCATGCAATACTATTGTTTTGAACTGGACGAACCAAGCAAGAAACTATGCACAATCGTCACACCATATGGGTGCTATGAATATCAAAGACTTCCAATGGGCGTCAAAATCTCTCCAGATGTGGCACAACAACTCATGGAGGACATTTTGCAAGGCACTGACTGCACAGTCTACATTGATGATATTGGAAACTGGACAAGTGGCACATTTAGTCATCACATGCAAACAGTGGATACAATTCTGCAACAACTCAAAGAGAATGGACTCAAGTGCAACCCTCTCAAATGTGACTGGGCTGTACAGGAAACGGATTTCCTAGGATTTTGGATGACTCCCAAAGCTGTGAAATCTTGGAAGAAAAAGATTGAAGCAATCCTCTGAATGGACAGACCAAAAACTATCACGCAAGTCAAGTCCTTTCTGGGCGCTGTTGGTTACTACAGAGACATGTGGCCTTGGAGATCACACGTTTTATCTCCACTATTTGAACTCACAGGAACCCCCAAGAAAACTGCCAGTGGGCAGCCCAAATCAACAAAGTCAGCCTTCACGTGGGGGCCGGCTCAGGGAAAAGCCTTTGAAGAAATGAAAGCCATGATAGCAAGCGACGCACTGAACACCTACCCAAATCTGAACCTACCATTTGATATCTACATCGACGCCTCAGATCTACAGCTCGGCGCAGCCATCCTACAAAATGGCAAACCCATCGCTTATTGGTCCAAAAAGCTGAATGCAGCTCAAAAAAATTATACTACAACAGAAAAGGAACTACTTGCAATAGTCTTGTGTTGCAAGGAATACAGGAAACTACTATTAGGCTGTGAACTCAACATTTACACAGACCACAAGAATCTCACCTTCAAGACCCTTTCTCCACAATGGGTCCTACGATGGAATCTCTTTCTACAAGAATACAACCTCAAGTGGCACTATGTGGAAGGCCCCAAGAATGTTCTTGCGGATGCATTCTCAAGATTACCCACGATGGATCCACCCACAGTGGGGGAGAAACAGAAGCAAGGTAAAGGAACGCTAATTGATTTTCTCAAATTAGAAGTCCCCGAGCAAGCAGATGAAGAGCTTTTTTTACAAGAATTCCCAGAGGTATTCCCATACCTATGCCATGACGCAGACGCTAAAGTATATTCATGTCTACTGAAAGATGAGTGTCTGGTCAACCTGCCAACACTCCAGGAAATGGAATGCCTAGTGAACTATACAAACATAGCTCAACATCAACAAAATGATGACACGCTCCCTGCCAAGCTTCAATTACCAACCTTCTTCAAACAACAACTTGGTAATCAGGAAGTTGCATGCTACTCCGAAGCAGGAACGAGAGAGGAATGGAAAATCTACATTCCAACCTCCCTTGCTCCTCAACTACTCAAGTGGTATCGTCTACTACTAGGGCACTGTGGATCCACTAGGCTCAATCAAACAATAGCAGCCAGGTTCCACGTGGAATGACTTGCCAAGCTATGTCAAGAATACATATGCCCAGACGATTGCATCAAGTACAAGAGCAGAAATGCTAGTTATGGATTGTTGGCTCCCAAGGAAGCGCCATTGGCACCATTCAGGGAAGTACATGTGGATTTGATTGGACCTTGGAAGGTAACGGCTCAAGGGAAAATCTACAACTTCAAGTCTCTCACTTGCATTGATCCAGTCACCAACTTACTGGAAATCATTTGCACCAGAGACAAGTCAAGTCAACATGTTGCCAACCAATTCACCAATTGCTGGCTATCCAGATATCCAAGACCTGTCAAATGTGTCTATGACAATGATGGAGAGTTCCTAGGCCATGAATTCCAAAATACTCTTGCAGCCTATGGAATTGAAGGTGTGGCTACCACAGTCAAGAATCCTCAGAGCAACGCGGTCTGTGAAAGATTACATCATACCATTGCAGACACACTTCGCATACTGGTACATGTGAATCCACCTCAAACCAACACACAGGCCACACAGCTCATGGACAATGCATTAGCCACCTGTATGCATGCATCCAGGTGCGCAATCAACACATCTATGGGTTCGTCCCCAGGAGCCCTTGTTTTCAACAGGGACATGCTGTTGGACATCCCACTTACATCCAATCTTATTGCGCTACAACAAATTTGACAACAAGGTATCAACCTGAATATACTCCAACAAAATGCCAAGCAAATCAAGCATGTGTTCAAGGTTGATGATAAGGTATGGATGAAAGAACCAGATCCAGACAAATTGCAACCTCAGAAGAAAGGCCCATACCAAATTGTGCAAGTACATACCAATGGCACAGTGAAATTGAGGCTGTCTCCAAATGTCATGGAAACAGTCAACATTCGAAAGCTCGCTCCATATAAAGAACATCCAGCAAACGATGATCCAGCACACAATGCAGCAAACAATGATCTAGACATGGAAGAAGTCTAGTGAAACAATTCTCAGAATCCTCAAGTCACTCATTGGGGAACTCTGTAACGTACTGCTGATCATACGTACCAAGCTACTACGTACTATGAGCTATGTACTACAATCTACCGTACATATCGTATTATCCAAGATACCATCGAAAGATACGTACGATAGAATTAATGAGACTTGGGCTACTCTAAGAATCATTAAGTAGTGAACCATTATCTGTATACAATGGTATACCGATGCCAGGCGGGCGCAAGATTCATATCATGACCTCTATATGAATATTCATGGGCGATCAAAGCCAGCAAGCTCGATCGCTCATTATTTTATCTGTTAAGTTTCCATCCATTTTCATAAAGTATTAATCCATTCATAATTATCACTCCTACTCAAATTCTACCCCTAGTGTGTTACAAGCCCAACAAGCACTGGTGGTGTAAAAGTTGTTTTACATTTTTGTGTGTAAACAACAATTTCTGGCTTTTTGTCCCATTTTCCATCTTTCACACATTGCTATGAAACAGCACTGTCTCGTGATGTCTTTGACATCTTTACATTTAGCTATGTTTTGTATCTTCTTCACAATGTTTGTTTCATACAAGTTATCAGCCAAAAGAAGAATACACAAAAAGCATAAAATACACAAGATGGAAATGGAAATGGATGATGGATGATGGATGGGGTGGAGACGAAGAGGAAGAAGATGAAGCTGAAGATGGAGATGGAGATGGAGGCAGGCAAGAGAGCATACTGGAGAGAATGCAATGTTTTTAGAAATCCAATTCTTTTCCATAGTGTTTCTGCCAAAGGCATGTGTGCTAGCTTGATTATTCCCACTCAGCAATGGGCTGCTCAGCAATACTGAAATCAGTAATAATAATGCATACAGTTGAAACAGTTTTCACTATGTGATAGGAGCTACATGAAAATATGCAATTGGTTTCAACTTAACAATTATCAGTAGCAGTAAAGTAGTCATCATAATAACATTTTAATTCTAAACTCAAGAAGGAGTTGGATGTTGATCTGTGCCATCCTCATCCAGCATGTGGCATGTGACACACTGTTCTAGTTGGTTCTGGGAGTCCATCATCACCATTATATGGACCTACAGAGATAGGGTCCTGCAATCATTGTATAATTGACTGACATCTTGATACCAGACTCTATGAAAATATGAGCAAGGATTTCCCATATTATGTCTTTTGAACCTTTCAGTTTTGCTCACTTGTTGGTTTGATCCATAAGCATCAGGATTCCTGTAGGTGCAAACGCTCCTAGACACATGAGCAGACAGAAAATCCATTTTTTCAGTCATGGAACTCTAGGAAATGTTTGTAACAGAAAAGTTGTATCTGATAGCGCAAAATTCAACCTAATCAAGGAAATGATTACAACCTTTAGCAAGGTGTGCATAACTGCAACCTCGACCTAAAACCCAAAGGTTACACATAACAACCTCAACCTAAAATCTAAAGGTTCCCATTTCCTACCTCAACTTAGAAACTACAGTTTCTCCAGAATAGTTTTTGTTATGCACGTCCAATGCTAGAAGAAACAAATAATAATATAGCCTTAAATTAAACCTGCAACCTCAATGTTAGGTTGCACTCATAACCTACAACCCAAACCTTAAGGGCTTCTAAAGGTTCAGCCGAATTAGGTTGAAAAGTACAACATTAATGTTATTGAATCATTTCATTATTACACGAAATCAATTCTTACCAATTTTTCAGTGTTTTTCCTAGACCCAAGAAAAATCAATTTGCTTCCGCTCCAGATCATTCAAAGGTTCCCCAGTATGCAATTGAATCGGAATCATGCCCCAATCCAAAGAAAAATACTACGCGTTAGCTCTGTCCAAATGAATAAGCCCTGGTCAGTCCATCCCAAAATATAAAGACAGCGTGGACATTATGTCCAACACCATTTTGCGCGCACCCAAAAATGCAAGGTTTTCTGTTTTTAGTAAATCACAAAACAAAGTCAAGACAGTCAAATCCAAAAAACACCATACAAAAAACAATGTTCCGGAAGTCTGTTCCTGACTATGAAACCAAACCTCTAGAAAAATGAATGTTTTTGTTTTAGTGAATGTCATCACATTATGTAAAATAGAAATTAATGACTATAATAACAAAAAGACTAGACCGATATTTTGGTTTTATATTATGTGAAGGTCACGTGTAATTGTAAACAACCTAAGCATTGATTAGGCCCAAGGACATACTATATATACAATGAAGACATACTAAATACAGAACGTTGTGTCTTGGGCTTAGCTTTTGAAATGATGCCTGTGCATTTTTTTTAGAATCTATTAAAAACAAGAGCTGTTGTTTGAATAAACTAAATATCTGTGCAGGCTTGCATGGCTGACAAGTTTCAAAAAACGCTTGTTGAAACTACTAAGTGCCCAGCCAAAAGGGGGGGGGGGGGGGGGGGGGGAGGGGGGGTTGGTGGAGACTGGAGACATATGTTACAATGTAGCAAATCATATCTTGATAACTAAGCCAAATTAGAACACATTGAAGATACCGGTTGAAAGCTTAAATAAAGATCATTCCAACAGTCACCATTACTCAAAATCAACATTTTTGGTATTTGGGGGGTCAGGACCCCAGATATTGTTGGACATTTCTGTGTTACCATGGATTTGAACCAGTCTTTTTTTGTTGAACTTTTTCTTTTTTATACTTCATAAGGGGTGAAATGATAAAAAGTATTGTTATTATTGGTCGAATACAATATTTCTTCAAAGAGGGTATGTTTAAGACTGCAGTTTTCAAGATTTGGGTTGAAATGGTTCTAGTACTGATCCTTTTACCGCCTGGATACTTCCTCCTGATAGCTGAGAGATTGAACTTTTTCCTGGGTATAGTGGTTAGGAACAACAACAACAGTGTTCTTCTACTCTCATTCATAATCCAAAGAGAGTCATTTTCATATGCTCAGGTGTTGGTTTAAAAGCTTAACGCATAAAGAATATACAAAAACATTTTGGAGGGGACTTTAATAGGCACATTCCTATGACTCGGTTTGGCTTGGTTTGGTTTGGCTCAAAATTAGAGATAGTCTTATTAAAAACAGAGCCTGCCAGTTGGAACCAATCATACTTTAGGTATTAGAATTTTGGCTTGGCTTGGCTTGGCTCTATTAATAAATTTCTCTCATAGGTATGTACATTAGCACAGTAGAATTTTCTGTTAGTAGCCCTATCAAGGAATATGGCCGGTTTAGGGCTAGACTGAAGTCAAATGGAGCCAAACCGAGCCAATTTAGTGCAGTATATTGTGTCAGAAGCTGGCTCAGCTTGGTTCCAACACCAGAATTTTTGGACTCAACAGCTATTTTACGAGCTTACCGGTAGCCAAGCCAAAAACTGGCCATCGGAACGCACCTTAGGCTGTCCCTATATGGAACAAAAACAAGAACAAAAATGAAAAAATATTAACAAATCAGTGTAACTCTGAAAATGCGCACACAATTTTTCAACTGTGCCAATTTTGTTCTTAATTCAAATTCAACTCTCAACGAAAATGCCTTTTAGTTTCATTGAGATTTCAATCTCAACTAAAAACAGAACCTGAAATAAAATATTTTGATTGGCTAATTATTTCATACCAAGACTCAGGTAATTGTCACAGAGGAACCTGATGTGTTTTTGTATCAACTATCAATACGTTTTTAGAAAGTGATAAAATATAAATTATGAAATTAAAATGGATATGTAAAAGTGGTCTCATATCAGGCTAAGAAGGAAAAATAATCCTCTTCTGGTCATCCAAACATCCTCTCCCGGTCATCAGAATCTGCTTCGGGACTCCGGTCATTCAGTCGCAAGGATTACTATCGTTACACTATCCCCCACAGTGACTGTTTGATCTATTGTTGCTGTTGCTGTTGTTGCTGCTTTTGCGCTGCTTCTACCGGTTTGTGGTACAGAATAATCTTCCGTATGTTGTATGTCTGTTCTAGTACTACCTCAGACTACTGCACCCTTACAGTGTTATTTTTGAAAACCTGAACAATTGGATATGGCCTATGAAATCTCTCCTCCAATTTGGTTGGGTCATATGTCCTCACCATTATCTGGTTTCCAATTTGATAATTGTGGTTAATTTGGCTCTTGTAAAACCTTATCAAGTTCTGATCAATAAGTTGCTGACGTAGGTTGCTAATGGTTTCCAAAATTGCAATCAATGCTGCATCCATCATCATGTCTCTGCCAAATGCCAGTGCTCTCAGTGAGGTTTGTAGAGTATCATGATTAACAGCATAACCTGTTGCATGCATGCAGCTTGCTAAGACATTGTTCACTATCTGTTCGGCCTCTTGCTTGCTCGTTCCCCATAATTTGATGTAATGTTTTGCAAATCACATTGGATTGTGGATTCTTCACCATTGTTGATACTGATGTGATTCCATTTTGTATTAACAAGGCTTGAAACTCGTGCCCTAGAAATTCACTGCTGTTATCATGCACGCATCAGTTTGGTCTTGGGTACCTAGCTAGCCAGCCATTTGCAAATTGATCTGATACATGCCGGATTGACTTGTTGCTTATCCTACTGATTTATGCTATGTTAGTGACCGGGTTGATGGTTGTTAGGGCTTTGAATTTGTATTGCCGGTTCCCCAATTGGATTTTCCATGATCCAATGAGATCAACACATACTTCATTCCAAGGTTTAACTGCTGCTTCCCTGGGTGGCAACAATCCATACCCCCTGCCTCCTTCCTTGTATTGGTGACAGTTTGCTGGGCATGTATATTGTTTGCTGCACTGTTGTTGGAGAGTTGGCAAAAAGAATCTTGCTGCAATTGTGTCATATAATTATTGAATTCCAAAGTGTCCCAGCACTAAATGATACCAGTGGATTACTTGTTGTATGAGTGTTGCTGGAATGACAATCTTCCAGTCTTGGTTATTTTTGCTGAATTTTGCCACAATTTGATGCCCACTCACGACAATGATACGATACTTGGTTGGATCAGCCTGATGAGTTGTGCAAAGATGTAGGTCCTGGTTCTGATGGTTCTGGATGCTAGTAACTGTAATTGGATTTGGCATCTTGCGTAGTGATGGTAGATTGAGTAGGCATTCAATCGTTTCATTGCTCTTGTCAATGTTGGTGAAGATTGCATCGCCTACTAGTATGATGATGTCATCCTTTGGTATTTGAATGGTGCAAAAATTCACTAGTGTGCCCTTTCCTTTGTTTTGCCATTCACTATAATAATAATAATATATGTATTTAAGTAGCATTAACCACCAAAGGTGGATCTAGACCACTCAGTCTGTATCCAGACTTTAACGCCACCTCAATCAAAGAGAGTTTAAGACCCAAGTTGTAGAACGACAAATTTGTCAAACAAATCGTGAAAGCAAATAGGGAGGGTACAAAGAACAAACTGATGCATGATGCCCTAAGCAGAAGCCTAACAGGAGGCAGCTGCCTACAATCATGTAGTAGGAAGGGTATACACATAGGAGAAGCAGCACCGCATGACTCCACAGCAGGTGGGCTGGTCCTACGGTATGTGGGATGGAAGCCCCTAAGTGGAATTTAGTTAGTGGGGGGCCCAGGGGTCGTGGTCTTGGAGGAAGAAGAACAAGGCGGGCTGTACACTGGAGGGGTCCTATGTAGGATGGGGAACCATAAAAGAACAACATTAGGGGGCACAGGGGCCATGGTCTTGGAGGAAGAATAACAAGGCGGGCTGTGCACTGGAGGAGTCCTATGTAGGCTGGAGAACCATGAAAGAACAACACTTAATGGGGACAGGGGTAATGGTCTTGGAGGAAGAAGAACATGTCAGGCGGTACACTGGAAGGGTCCTATGTAGAAACGGGCTCTTATCAAAACCACTGAGGAACCAAGGGGCTGTATGTGTGAAAACAGATGCCAGCTGTAGGGCACACCTGAAAGGAATATGTAGGAAGTAGGGTCTTAAGCGAAAACACTTAGGGACCAGGGGCTATAAGTGAATTCACACTATAGGTCAGGGGAGGAACAGAAGGGAACTTGAAATTCAACCCGCGAGACCTCTCTTATCTTGCAGGGAAAGAGACTTGAAGAATCAGATGGTACACTGGAAGGGTCTTATGTAGAAACGGGCTCTAAGCAAAACCACTTAGGAGCCAAGGGGCTGTAGGTGTGAAAATAGATGCCAGCGGTAGGGCACACCTGATGGTATATGTAGGAAGTAGGGCCTTAAGCGAAAACACTTAGGAACCAGGGGCTATAAGTGAATTCACACTTGTAGGTCAGGGGAGGAACAGAAGGGAACTTGAAGCTCAACCCGCGAGACCTCTCTTATCTCACAGGAAAGAGACTTGAAGAACCGGGCAGAACACTGGCAGGGTCCTATGTAGAAACGGGCTCTAATCAAAACCACTGAGGAACCAAGGGGCGGTAGGTGTGAAAACAGATGCCAGCTGTAGGGCACACCTGAAAGGTAAATGTAGGAAGTAGGGCCTTAAGCAAAAACACTTAGGGACCAGGGGCTATAAGTGAATTCACACTTATAGGTCAGGGGAAGAACAGAAGGGAACTTGAAATTCAACCCGCAAGACTTGGTGGGTTTAGTACTGATCTACTGGATTCAGTGTAGGTAGAATTAGTACGGGATGCAAGGAAATTAGTGTTGGTTTTTGAGCTCAACGGTGACGGCCAACAATGGTGAATAGGAGACCAAAGGGACCAAGGAAGGCAACAAGAGACTGAGCTGATAGCAGAATCAAAAAGGCCAGGTCTTGGTTAGTACGTGTAGGTCCTGGTATCGTTTGTGGCGGTGTACGTCAGAGAACTGTTTCGCGGGGTTCGAATCAACTTATCGCACACAATTTTTGTGCGTGATTTTAACACGGCAAAATTTTCTCAACACCCTAAAATTCCCACCCCCAGGCAATCCTAGTCAATGCCTTAAAATCATACAAAAAATAATTCTGTGCGCGTGATGCATATTACTCTAATCGTGGTTAAAAATAATTTATTTCAGTCTCTAGCAGAACCCAATTATTATTCCGTACCAACAACAATTACTTCTATTCACAAATAAAACAGAAATCTTGACTCAGTATTCATTCCCAAATATAAAGCTACAGAATAACAATTTGATTCTGCTCTCCTAATTGTGAATTTTTTTTCTGGACTAGGATATTCCTTTTTTTTACTGTAAATTCTGTTATGTTTGATTTAATCCTATTGCAGCGTATTATTATTCCTCCGATATTTCTAATATGCTCAATATTAAGTTCTTAATTAGTAGTAGTTTTGTATTATGTATGTAGTGGTATTTTCTACATTAATTCAAGTGATAAATTGGCATTCATTGATGCTGTTCTTGCCGGATCAACATTCATCGCTCATGGGTTGGAGTTGTGTTTATTACTCTAGCTTTTGCCACTGTTTCTGCCACTGTGCCCACGCTGTTGCTCTCGTTGCTTGCTGCTGTGGCTACTTCGTTTTGTTGTTCCATTTTGGCATTCCGTTTTGACCACGTTCCATTGTTGCTCCGTTGTTGTTGTTTTGTTTGCATTGTGCCGCTTGCATTGCTCCATTTGTGTTAGTCCATTTTTGTTGCTCCATTTTTGTTCCTCCGTTTTTGTTGCTCCATTTTTTTTGCTTCGTTTTTGTTGTTTCATTCCATTGTGCCGTAGTTTTGTTCCATTGTTTCATTGTTCCATTTTTGCTGTGAAAAATAAAAATAACAGAAAGAACAATCAGAAAAAATAGAATCTCCAACAAATTGTTGTCATTGTCACTCATTTGGGTTCCGTTCTTGTTTTGTTGCTCTGTTTCATTTGTTATTCTGCTCTGTTGTTCCATTCAATAAAAATAAAAGAAATAAAAATCAGAAACAAACAGAATCTCCAACAAATTGCCGTCATTGTTGTCACTCACTTGCGTTCCATTGTTGCTAAGTTGTTCTATTTCGTTTGTTGTTTTGCTCTGTTGTTCCGTCTGATAAAAATAAAAGAAAGAAAGATCAGAAACAAATAGAATCTCCAACAAATTGCCATCATTGTTGTCACTCACTTGCATTCCGTTGTTATTGTTCCATTTTGTTGTTCCCTCGTTCCCCTGTTACACTCACTAGTGTTTCTTTGTTGTTCTGTTGTTCTGTTGTCCGTGACTGTCGCACAACATTCATTTTCTGTGTTTTTTAAAAACAATACCGTGCCGACCAACAAGAAGTATGTGGTTATTTTTTTGTGGTTTTGGGTGTGTGCAGTTTTGTGTGTGTGCTCAGTTTTTCATGTTTCTTCAGTTTTTCATGTGTGTGTGGCTTTGGGTGTGCTGTGCATGCTGTGTACCCTGACTTCTTCAATGTGTCTGGCTTGTGTGTGGCCTTTATTTTCTATAAGTAAAGCATGTACCAGTGCAAGCCACCCCTCCCGCGCCATAATTTTTTCAAAATGGAAATTTTGATTACACGAAGGTTATGTTCTTAAATTCCCTACTCATCTGTAGAATCTGATAGCCAGTTGGTGGTTCGACACTGTCCTGGGTCAGCACAGTACCTACCAGTAACTACGTACACTTTTTGCAAAGTACCCAACGGTGTGCCTTTTTGCATCTAGTATCATCTACAACTAGTAATGCCCGCACACTTTCTTTGTCTGAGAATAATCCAAAAGCAGCATTTCCATTTTGATTAAACAACTTATGAATTAATTTTATTATTTGACACTCATTAAACTACATGTTTGGTGATTGGATTAAATGTTATTCCTATTATGGATAAGATGAAATGTGCCAGAAAAATAAACTGAATTGACCTGATACTTTGGGAGTCATTACCCACTCAGTCAGTGTGTGCCCTGGATTTGTACCAAAAATACTCTCTTGTGTGCCATTTGGAGAGACAAACCACAACATTTTCTGTATTGTGAGTGTAAATGATGTTCCCAATATGCATCATATGAGTCATGAAAAAGTATTCATGGCTAGGATCGGATACTTTGGGAGTCATTACCCAATAACTCAGTTTGTGCCCTGGAATTGCCCCAAAAATACCCTCATGTGTGCCATTTGGAGAGACAAACCACAACATTTCCAGCATTCTGTGGGGTGAAGTTGCTCCCAATATGCATCAGATGAGTCATGAAAAAAATATTCATTGCCAGGACCGGATACTTTTGGAGTCATTACCCCATAAGTCAGTTTGTGCCCTGGATTTGCACCAAAAATACCCTCATGTGTGCCATTTAGAGAGACAAACCACAACATTTCAGCATTCTGAGGGGCGAAGTTGCTCCCAATATGCATCAGATGACGAGTCATGAAAAGTCATTCGTGGCTAGGACCGGATACTTTGGGAGTCATTATCCAATAAGTCAGTTTGTGTCCTGGATTTGCACCAAAAATACCCTCTTGTGTGCCATTTGGAGAGACAAACCACAACATTTCCAGCATTCTGTGTGCCAAAGTTGTTCCCAATATGCATCAGACGAGAAACACTAACGTAGATTCTGTACGCAAATTCACTACTAAAAATAAGCTAGTAGGAAATTACTGTAGAAAACCACTAACGTAGATTCGGTACGCAATAAAAGTCAATACTAAAAATAATGTAGTAGGAAAATAGTGTAGAAAAATACGTAGGTAGATTCAGTACGCAAATTCAGTACTTAAAATAAGCTAGTAGCAAAATAGTGTAGGAAAACACGTAGGTAGATTCCGTATGTAAATTCACTTCGAAAAAGGAAGACAGACAGACCTTTGTAAGAACCACTCGTTCGAAAGAATTAATTTTTTCCTTCGTGCGGTACGAGCTGTATCAACTACCGATATGTTTTTAGAATGATGAATAAAGGATTATAAGTAATTACTGAATTTGATATAAAAATGCAATTTGATCTGAAGAAGAATCATACCTCCTCTTCTTTCAGAAGCATCATCCTCTTCCGGTCATTATTGAATCTTCCTCTGGCCATTAGGATTCTCTTCAACCTGGAATCCCGACTCGATCGGTCAGTCATGAGGATTATTGTTACACTATCCCCCACAGTGACTGGCCAACCGATTGATACGATGGTTACTGCTATTGCTGATGAATTGGTTCCTGATAGGGTAACACCTTCCGAATGTTGTATATCTCTGCAACCGCTTCTGATTGTTGTACTTTGATTGTTCCATTTGTAAATACCTGGATAATTGGGTATGGTCCATGAAATCTTTCCTGCAGTTTGCTCGGGTTGTATACTCTGACCATTACCTGCTCTCCCATGCTATAGTTGTGGTTTATCCTGCCCTTGTTTGTTCTCATTAGATTTTGATTGATGAGTTGTTGTCTCCTGTTTCGGATGGCTTCAAGATTAGCTATCAAGGGCACGTCTACCATCATGTCTCTGCCGAACGCGATTGCTCCCGGCAATATTTGCATGGTGTGGTTCACTGCACATCTAGTTGCATGCATGCAGCTGGCTAGGGCGTTGTCCACAATCTGCTCTGCTTCCTGCTCGTTGTTGGCGTGCATTGTTCTCATGGTAACTCTCAGTATGTCCCCCATGGTTCAATGTAGTCTCTCGCAGATGGCATTGGACTGCAAGTTCTTTACTGTTGTCGGTACCAACTTGATTCCATGTTGGATCAGCAGTGTTTGGAAGGCATGTCCCACAAATTCGCCTCCGTTGTCATGGACGCAACGATTGGGTCTTGGGTATCTTGCTAGCCAGCCATTCGCTAATTGATCTGCTATGTGTTGGCTTGATTTGTTGTTTATCCTGCTTATCTCTGCCAGATTGGTGACTGGGTCTATTGCTGTGAGCGCCTTGAACTCGTATTGTCGGTCCCCTGCTTGTATTTTCCACGGTCCGATGAGATCGACCCATATTTCATTCCATGGTGCTAGGGATGCTTCTCTCGGTGGTAATTTCCCATACCCCCTGCCGGCTTCCTTGTATTGTTGGCAGTTTGTGGGGCAAACATATTGTTTGCATAACTGTTGGAGATTGGGTGAATAGAATCTGTCTGATATGGTATCGTATAGCCCTTGGACGCCGCAGTGCCCTAGTACAATGTGGTACCAATGTATTGTTTGCTGGATGAGGGTGGCTGGTATGACGATCTTCCAGTTTGGTTCATTTGCGTCCGTTCTCGCTATTATCTGTTGCCCGTTGATGACAACGATTGGGAATTTGGCCGGATCTTCCTGATGTGCTGCACGGAGGTGGATGTCCTGGTTTTGGTGGTTCTGGATGTTTGTGATTGTGACTGGGTTTGGCATCTCCTGTAATGGTGGTAGATTGAGTAGGCATTCCATCCATTCCGTGTCTTCATTGATGTTGATAAAGGCTTTGTTGTCGCCTATGATGATATCATCCTTGGGTACTGGAATTGTGTGGAAATCTACGAGGGTTCCGGTGCGCCGTTTTGTTGTTTTATTGCCTTCTTGCTGACTTCCATCCCCCACAGAGGGTGGCTCCATTCAAGGCAGCCTCGAGAAACAGTCAGCGAGGACATTCTTCTTTCCCTCAATATGAGTGAGATTTATGTCAAATTCGGACATGAATAGCTTCCATTGGAGTACTCGTTGGATGGAGAAGGTTTCGAAGATGAGGTTCTTGTGGTCAGTGTAGACACAGAGGACTCCACCAAACAGAATTTTCCTGTATTCCATTAATGTAAGGATGATGGCGAGGAGTTCCTTTTCTGTGGTGGTATAGTTTTGCTGAGCTTTGGACAGTTTCCTGCTGTAGTATGCCACTACTCGGCCATCTTGGATAATTACGGCGCCCAGTTGGTAATCAGATGAATCCGTGTAGATGTGAAAGGGTTTGGTATAATCGGGGTAGACATTCATTGCGTCTGCTGCTAAGAGTGCTTTCATCTCTTCGAAGGCTCGTTGTTTGGTGGCATCCCATGCAAATTTCTTTGCTCCTGTCATCTCTGTGAGCGGTGATAGGACATGTGCTCTTCTCGGCCAAAAGGACTTGTAATAATTCACGGCGGCGATAAGTGATCTAACCTGTGTGATGTTCTGTGGCCGTCTCATTTGGAGCACCGCCTTGATCTTTCTCTTCCAAGGCTTGATTCCCTCCGGTGTCATCCAATGGCCTAGGAAGTCCGTTTCTTTCACAAGCTAGCTGCATTTCAACGAGTTACACTTCATCCCGTTCTTGGCAAAGCGGCTGAGGACTTGATCTAAGATCTGTAGGTGATGGTCAAATGATTGATTGGTCCAGATGCCCACATCATCGATGTAGCATTCACAGTCAATTCCCTTTAGCACTTCTGTCATAATGTGTTGCGATACATCTCCACTGATTTTTACCCCCATGGGTAGTCTTTTGTATCAAAACAAGCCATAGGGTGTTGTAATGGTGCATAGCTTTTGACTCTCTTCATCCAGCTGAAAGCAATAGTACTGCATGGATAGATTGATCTTCGTAAAATACGTGTATTTCCCTCTTCGATTCATGATATCCTCTATCCGTGGTAGTGGAAAGGGTTTTCTTTTGATCCTGTTGTTAAGTTCCCTGAAATCAGACACCCATCTTACTCTATTGTCCTTCTTGGGAATGATGAAGGTCGGAAATGCCCATTCGGATGGTCCACACGGTTCAAGGACACCATCCGCTATTAGGCTAGCCAATTCCCTTCTGAATATTTCTTCTCTCTTGTATGCAACTGGATATGGTTTCATATGCACCGGCTCTGCATCCCTCTTTAAATTGATGTGTATCTCCATGTGTGGGTAACATCTCAGTTCCCCATTGAACACTACCTTGTGTTGTTTCAACATTGCCTGTAGTTTTTGTTTTTCCTCTGTTGTCAGGTGGTCCTGTCTCCATGCGACTTCATCGGCCGTCACTTGTTGGTAACTCCTTTATAATATTTCTGCTGTGGTATTGGTATTGAACAACATTGCATCCTTGGCCTCTTCTGGGTCGACACGAGTAATTCTTGATGCGTCTCTCATGGGGATGGCTACATCCAGCCATCTGATCTCATTGGTTTTGAATGATATTTCTATGCCAGCCATCTTGAGAAAATCTCTCCCCAATATGATATCATATCTGCACTGTGGTGAATCAAATATGGACGCTGGTATCCCTTGAATTGGTCTGCCATTCACAAACTCAGGTAGCTGTAGCTCTTCAAGTTGCACTTCATGTGAGGTATCGAATTCCCCATTGGTTGTTGTTGTCATTCTTTTGTGTCCTATGTGTTTTGGCTGCACGTCGAATGGCATCGACCGTTTATTGATCATTGTTATTGTGCTCCCTGAATCTAACAGCGCGGTGTACAGTCTGTCGGCTTGCACTCCCTGTATTTCTTTGATTTTGAGTAGCACTGTTGGTGTTACGTCATTGTTTACTTTGGCCTTTGGCCTTTGATTGATGGCCTGTAGCCTTGTCATTCTTTTCTTATCGGCCCATGGCTCTGTTGTTTCCTCATCTTTGGCCTGTAGCCTTCCAGCGTCAATGGCCTGTAGCCCTGCTGTTTTGTCGGTGGCCCTTGGCCCCAAATTTTCGTTTGAGTGAGCCTCTAGTAGTCATTCATACTGGTTTGAATTCAAGTTCTGGTTACTAGTAAAATAACTGGCGTCGCTTGCCGTTATGTTAGAGAAGGCGTCTCCTTGATTTTGTTCCCAATTGTGGTTGCTCTCGTTGGTATTGCTTACTCCCAAGTTGTTATTGCTCCTGCCTCCAAATCTTCCTCGACCTCCAAATCAGCCTCCTCCTTGGCCTCCGTTGAATCTACCTGCTCCTCCTCGGCCTCCGCCGTAGTTGTTCTGTCCTGAGTACACGCTGTTGTTGTCGGATCCAACATAGTTCGGGTAAGGTGCATTCTGGTTCCTCGGGTTCATGTAGCATTGTTCCCACATATGATTGCCTTGTGGATGGTTTCTGCACTTCCTTCTTGCTCCTCTGTTACCGTATCCCCGGCCTTGGTTGGTATTTCATCCTCTCCCGGATCTGCGTCCTTGTCCTTGCCCGGGGCCCTGCCGCTTGCCCTGCCGATCCTGCTTCCTTGCCCTATCGGCGCTGCCTTTCTTTCTTGTCATATAGTCTTGAATCTGCAATATGGATACTTCTCTGAAGTTAACCGCCGTGTCCATGTAGGCATTCTGCCAAGATCTAGGATGTGTTTTGAAAAACATTCTCTTCCTTTGTTGCTCGGTGAGGTCATTGTCGTCATCTCCTGGTAGCATATCGGTGTAATCAAGGATGGTGTCAATTCTGCTGAAGTGGTCGTGTTCAGAAACTTCCATGGGCTTGGCCATGTGCTGATGCTCAAATGAGGCTATCATGGTTCCCTTTGCATCTGGATCTGGTGTGATGGCGTTGACATAGGCTCACATCGTGCTCTTGAATCCTTCCTTGGTGTGTTCTATCTCTCTGCCTGCTAGGGTCTCGTTCCATCTCTTTCTGGGTCCCCTCGATAGGCATTGCCCCCACTGAGTATGCCAGCGGGCTACCGGCATTCCCAGGCCGTTGCACGCATCCACAAACAGATCATATGTATACAAAATCTCTTCAACTTCCAGGTTCTGTACTCTTCGGATGTTCTTCTTACCTGCTGATCTATTGGTGGCTCGTGCATAGTCAACAACAATCCTGTGGCTGTCGTGGTCCTCGGTAACGTCGAAGGTTCTCTTGTATTGGATACATGGTTGGAATTGGGTGTTCATCTTGTCGTTCGTAGCTTAGTAGTCTTAGTGTAATTACAGTGTATCAACTACTGATACGTTTTTAGAATGATGAATAAAGGATTATAAGTAATTACTGAATTTGATATAAAAATTTAATTTGATCTGAAGAAGAATCATACCTCCTCTTCTTCCAGAAGCATCATCCTCTTCCAGTCATTATTGAATCTTCCTCTGGCCATTAGGATTCTCTTCAACCTGGAATCCTGACTCGATCAGTCAGTCACGAGGATTATTGTTACACGAGCCACTCATTTTTTACTAAAAAGAAAGGCAGACAGACCTTCGTAAGAGCTAAGAGCCACTCGTTCAAAACAATTTTATTTTTTAATGTTCATACCGGCCGGTATGAGCCACTCATTTTTTAATGTTCGTACTTGTACGACGAATTAAATTATTTTAATGTTCTTACCGGTACCGGTAGAGTTAGATTTTACAGTGTGATTTTACAGTATGAGTCTATAGTGTGATTTTACAGTGTGATTTTACCGTTGCAGGCCAACAAAATTCTCTTTCCATTCATAATCTTACCCGACTTATTTTTAGCAGAGTTGCTTTACCATACTTGTACGGTAGGCATTCTGTCCGAGAATGCGGAATCCCACTGAACTGATCAGCATTGATCACTAGTGGGCAGGTGATTCAGGCTCAAGATATTTTAGTCCGAAATAACTGCCTTGACTGGAACAAGACAATAGAGAGCATCGGATGAGAGATTATTTGCTGGAAAGTTATTCTTGTTTGGATTAGCTACCCAAACATAGACGTCTTGAAAGCAAAAAATCTGCATCCCTTGCATATCTATATCAACAGGAACAAGATCCAGTTTTTCGTGACATAGGAGTAAGAAGCAAGGGCTGATGTTCAGATAATTTTCCCTCGCGGCGTCCGTCACATTTTCCCTGGATTGATTGGATGGTGGATATGGTGGGGGAATACAATTTACTCTCTCGCTCTTACACTTGCTGTTGCTGTTGCTAGTTGCTCTTGCTCTTGCTGTTGTTGCAAATGGATATTGCTCTTGGTAGTCGCTGTTCCTGCTGCTGCTGCTCTCGCTAGTCACTGTTGATGTTACTCTTGCTCTTGGTAGTTGCTCTTGGTAGTTGCTGTTGCTGTTGCTGTTGCTGTTGCTAGCCGCTATTGCTGCTGCTGTTGCTCTTGCTAGTCGCTGTTGATAGCCGCTATTGCCGCTTCAAATGCCGCTGCTTGCTGCTGGCTTCCTGCTGTTTGAAACGCCGGTCGAAACGCCGGTCAAAACGCCACTGCTGGCTGCTGGCTTCCTGCTGCTCCAAAACGCCGCTGCTCACTGCTGGCTTCCTGCTGCTCAAAACGCCCGTCGAAACGCCGGTCGAAACGCCGCTGCTGGCTGCTGGCTTCCTGCTGCTCCAAAACGCCGCTGCTCGCTGCTGGCTTCCTGCTGTTTGAAACGCCCGTCAAAACGCCGGTCGAAACGCCGCTGCTGGCTGCTGGCTTCCTGCTGCTCCAAAACGCCGTTGCTTGCTACTGGCTTCCTGCTGCTCAAAAGGCTGCTCCAAAACGCCGCTCAAAACGCCGCTGCTAGCTGCTAGCTGCTGGCTTCCTGCTGCTCCAAAACGCCGCTTGAAACGCCGCTGCTGGCTTCCTGCTGCTCCAAAACGCCGCTGCTGGCTGCTGGCTTCCTGCTGCTCCAAAACGCTGCTGCTGGCTGCTGGCTTCCTGCTGCTCAAAACGGCGCTCAAAACGCCGCTCCAAAACGCCGCTTAATTGTCGTTTGACTACCCTTCCCAATCAAAAACGAAGTAGAGTAACGTGTAAGTATTTGAGCTGGTGTCGTTTTGTACTATTTGTACGGTGGTGAGCCCTCATGGTCTGTTCTACAGTAGGAGAAATAGAATGGTCGTCGTCAAAATGGAAATGGTGTTCGTCTCTTCCAAATTTGCCATCTTTGATCGCCCTTTGATTGTCATTCCCGGTCAGCAAATCAGTAGAGTAACATGCTGGCGTTCAAACCTGGTAGGGTTTGTACATGTCTGCCTCCATTCTCTCCTCTATCCAAGGGGAAAGAGATGGGTCGGAGTAGGGCCCGTTCATTTGAATACCCTTCCCGATCAAAAACAAAGTAGAGTAACGTGTAGGTATTTGAGTTGGTGTCATTTTGTACTATTTGTGTGATGGTGAACCTTCATGGTCTATTCTAGTGAAGGAGAAACAGAAGGGTCATTGCAGGGTTGTCAAAATGGAAGCTAATGACATCAGGGATTTTGATGATTGGAATTCCTATCAAAAATAAATCATGTCTTTGAGGTTTTTTCTGCTGTGTTTGCAGGGTCTTTTCACTTGTTCTTTTTTTGAAGAGATTTCAGTGTACAGAGCACACACATGTTCATTACCCGTAGACTTGTACATGGTTTTTGTACTGTGTATTTATTGTGGTATTTTGTACACAGTGTGTTACTAAGTGCAGTTAACAGCATGTTGCGAAGATGAGAGAAAATCATTTGTACGCAAGAAGTTTGACGCAAAATATTGTTCATCACCGCAACTTCATGATACTAGAAGGGGGCAAGATACGGCAGGGGAAATTTGTGTAGAAATCTACGCAGTTTTAGTACTGGAACATTGGAACTTCAGACAAAGTTGCGCGAGGCAAAATTGTGTTTTGCCATTCACTATCCCCCACAGAGGGTGGCTCCATACGAGACAGCCTTGAGAAATAATTGGCAACAACATTCTTCTTGCCTTCAATATGAGTGAGATTGACATCAAGTTCAGACATGAAAAGCTTCCACCTGAGGACTTGCTGAATTGAGAAGGTTTCGAATATGAGGTTCTTGTGATTGGTCTATACATTTAGAGGATACCTCCTAAAAGGATTTTCCTGTATTCTGTGAATGTGAGGATAATGGCTAGTAGTTCCTTTTTGGTGATGGTGTAGTTCTATTGGGCTTTGGAAAGCTACTACTCGTCCTTCCTAAATGATGGCTGCGCTGAGTTGATAGTTTGAGGCATTGGTGTAGTACATGTGAAAGGGTTTGGTATAGTCCAGATATACATTCATGACATCTGCTGCTAGAAGTGCTTTCATCTCTTCAAAGGCTGCTTGTTTGGTTGAATCCCAGGTGAATTTGTTGGATCCTGTCATCTCTGTTAATGGTGCTAGCACATGTGCCTGTCTTGGCAAGAAAGATTTCTAGTATTTATGGCGCCCATAAGTGATCATACTTGTGTGATGTTGGTTGGTGATCCCATCCCGAGCACCACGTCAATTTTCTTTTTTTCCATGCTGTGATTCCTTCTGGAGTCATCCAGTGGCCCAAAAAGTCTGTTTCCTGTACCATCCAATCACACTTAAGGGGGTTACACTTCAAGCCATTGCTTGCAAAGCGGCCTAAGATTTTGTCCCAGAGCGCAGGTGATGGTCGAATTACTGATTGGCCCAGATCCCCACATCATCAATGTAGCAGGTGCAATCTAATTCATCTAGCATCTCAGTCATGATATGCTGTGCAACGTCTCCACTGATCTTACTAACTCCCATGGGTAGACTGTTGTCGGTAAAAAAAATACGGCAACAGAAACGTTCGAAAAACGTGACGACGAAACAAAGAAATCAACAGAGGTACCGTACCGTCGTTAATTTTCCATGCAGATTTCGCTGTTTTTCCCGTGTCAAAAATCAAGTTCACAATGCTCAGCAACCAGATGTCCCCTGAAAATGTTAAAATATGCAGCATCTAGCTGAGATCGTGATCTAGATCACCTATTATTTGGCATTGTCAACGGACTTCTCATTGTCTCAGATAGTGAACTTGATTTTGAGAGCCTTAAGTAAATGAACCAAAAAAACTATTTGTTTTTATGCCTACTTAAAATGTGTTCGCGCGAGCGTGCGCGATCGGCTCTGCATGCGCGCATTTGCGCGCGCAATCCAGTACCGGATAAAGGACGGACCATAAAAACAGAAAAGGGGTAAGGGACAGACCATACGAACGGAAAAAGGACAGACCATAAAATCGGAAAAAGGACAGACCATAAAATCGGAAAACGGACAGACCATAAAGTACCTGCCATGTAGTACAAGTACTACATACTACTATGAATACCAGTACCACATAAACAGTACACACTAATTTGCAATTAGAAAATAGAAAATCTGACATTTAGTGTGATTAGTCCATGAATATTGTTCCTATTATGGATATGATGAATCATGAAAGAAACAGAAGTGAGTTATCTTTGATAGTTTGTGTGTCACCACCTAATAAGTGCATTTGGGTACTGGATTTGGAGGGAAAATACACACTAATTTGCAATTAGAAAATAGAAAATCAAATATTTTGTGTGATTAGTCCATGAATATTGTTCCTATTATGGATATGATGAATCATGAAAGAAGTAGAAGTGAGTTATCTTTGATAGTTTGTGTGTCACCACCTAATAAGTGCATTTGGGACCTGGATTTGGTTGAAAAATACACACTAATTTGCAATTAAAAAATAGAAAATCTGATATTTTGTGTGATTAGTTCATGAATATTGTTCCTATTATGGATATGATGAAAGATGAAAGAAACAGAAGTGAGTTATCTTTGATAGTTTGTGTGTGACCACCTAATAAGTGCATTTGGGTACTGGATTTGGAGGAAAAATACACACTAATTTGCATTTAAAAAATAGAAAAACTGATATTTTGTGTGATTGAACCATGAATATTGTTTGTATTATGGATATGATGAATCATGAAAGAACCAGAAGTGAGTTATCTGTCAAAGTTTGTCTGTCACCACCTAATAATTGCACTTGGGTCCTGGATTTGGTTGAAAAATACACACTAATTTGCAATTAAAAAATAGAAAATCTGAATATTTTGTGTGATTAGTCCATGAATATCCTTCCTGTTATGGATATGATGAATCATGAAAGAAACAGAAGTGAGTTATCTTTGATAGTTTGTGTGTCACCACCTAATAAGTGCATTTGGGTACTGGATTTAGAGGAAAAATACACACTAATTTGCAATTAAAAATCAGAAAATCTGATATTTTTGGTGATTAGTTCATGAATATTGTTCCTATTATGGATATGATGAAAGATGAAAGAAACAGAAGTGAGTTATCTTTGATAGTTTGTGTGTCACCACCTAATTAGTGCATTTGGGTCCTGGATTTGGAGGAAAAATACACACTAATTTGCAATTGAAAAATAGAAAATCAGATATTTTGTGTGATTAGTCCATGAATATTGTTTCCTATTATGGATATGATGAATCATGAAAGAAACAGAAGTGAGTTATCTTTGATAGTTTGTGTGTGACCACCTAATAAGTGCAGTTGGGTCCTGGATTTGGAGGAAAAATACACACTAATTTGCAATTAAAAATCAGAAAATCTGATATTTTTGGTGATTAGTTCATGAATATTGTTCCTATTATGGATATGATGAAAGATGAAAGAAACAGAAGTGAGTTATCTTTGATAGTTTGTGTGTCACCACCTAATTAGTGCATTTGGGACCTGGATTTGGAGGGAAAATACACACTAATTTGCATTTAAAAAATAGAAAATCAGATATTTTGTGTGATTAGTCCATGAATATTGTTCCTATTATGGATATGATGAATCATGAAAGAAACAGAAGTGAGTTATCTTTGATAGTTTGTGTGTGACCACCTAATAAGTGCATTTGGGTCCTGGATTTGGAGGAAAAATACACACTAATTTGCAATTAAAAAATAGAAAATCTGATATTTTGTGTGATTAGTTCATGAATATTGTTTCTGTAATGGATAAGTTGAATCATGAAAGAAACAGAAGTGAGTTATCTTTGATAGTTTGTGTGTGACCACCTAATTAGTGCATTTGGGTCCTGGATTTGGAGGAAAAATACGCACTAATTTGCAATAAAAATCAGAAAATAAGATATTTTTGGTGATTAGTTCATGAATATTGTTCTTATTATGGATATGTTGAATCATGAAAGAAACAGAAGTGAGTTACCTGTCATAGTTTGTCTGTCACCACCTAATTAGTGCATTTGGGTACTGGATTTGGAGGGAAAATACACACTAATTTGCAATTAAAAAATAGAAAATCCAATATTTTGTGTGATTGAATGATGAATATTGTTCCTGTTAGGGATAAGTTGAATCATGAAAGAAACAGAAGTGAGTTATCTTTGATAGTTTGTGTGTCACCACGTAATAAGTGCATTTGGGTACTAAGAATTTTCAACAACACTACAATGTGACATGGGGAGACCAATCTTGCTACTGCCATAACTTTGCTTCCAGAGGGAGTTAGAACATTCCAGAGGTATCAGCGCCCATCTACATGCATTGTAGACGCCGATCGACCTATCTCTCGATTCAAACGATTGGCAGGGGGGCTCTCGCTAGAAAAATTCGTGTGAATTATGTAAGAATTGTCAACAACACTACAATGTGACATGGAGAGACCAATCTTGCTACTGCCATAACTTTGCTTCCAGAGGGAGTTAGAACATTCTACAGGTACCAGCGCCCATCTACATGCATGGTAGATGCCGATCGACCTATCTATCGATTCAGCTAACCGGCAGGGGGGCTCTCGCTACCACGTTTCGTGTGCACCATACAACAATTTTCAACAACAAAATGTTACATGGGGAGACAAATCTTGCTACTGGCGTAACTTTGGTTCTAGAGGGAGTTAGAACATCCTAGAGGTATCAGTCCCCGTCTACACGAATCGTAGATGCCAATCGACCTATCTATTGATTCAGCGAACCGGAAGGGGGGCTCTCGCTATAAAAATTCGTGTGCACGAAAATTAGTTCTTATCCATCTTCTGTTTCAAATTTCATCTTTGCATTTTCTGCAATAGCCTTTGGAGCAGAAGCTGCATCCTCATGCAACTCTATTTTCTCGTGGTCATAGCAATCCTCTGCAAGCTTTCTCTCTCTCTTTCCTCCCTGGTCACTCTTTGGAATATATCTCCTTCCCTTCCTATCGCCAATACCATCAACAGCTAGTCCTTCATGTTCAGCAATAACATGGAAGGATCTGAGAACCTTCTTGATATCCTTTGCAATAATTTCAGACCGTGGATGGATTGTCCAAACTCTCTTGTATGCACTGGAAAGAGCAGAAGGTGTAGCCTTTGAGAACTTCTTGTCATCTGGTAGATTTGGCGACAGATGGACATGTATGTCAACGGCACGATGGAGTTGACTGAATAGTGACGTGTCAAGGGGGTTTGCTTCTGGCCTGTTACCAACTGGGCAATCACTGTAGCGAGCAAGACGCCCACCAACACCACCAGATGGGCCCATAAGGTCGTGCTCTGGCAAAATCCAACGATTATAATATCCCTTTTCTTTCATGTATGCAACGGTGTTCGCAGAGGTCATGAGCGAAAGTGCGTCATGGAAAAGGAAGCCGGAGTCACCCAACACTTTTCGGGTTTCTTCAAACATGTAGTCGATTAGGTCAGTGACACAAACTTGACCCGTCATACAGACTTTGTCAATCTCAGTCTCCCACAAGTCACCATACCGGGACTGATACGGATTGTCAGCAAGTCGATGATCAATGGGAGTTGGAGGATCTCCGTCCAGACACTCATCCACCGCCTTGATAAATTCGGTAAGCCCCTTCTGGGAAATACCACGAGAAGCAACAATGATTGCATTGATCCTGTCAGCGTTTCCGGCCAGAGCCTTCATATCCTTCACCAAAGCAATACCCTGAAGCTGGAGCTTGTCAAACATTTTCTGCTTTAGCCTCGGAATGACTTGGATGGAATCGTTTTCATAGATAGCACCAGCTGGACGAGGATCTTCAATCCAAACACTTGAGGGAGTGCCTGTTGCAAAAAGAGAAGAATAAAAAATGCAGTGAGTGTTCAAGCTTGATCAGACTGATACCAAAAAACACATTGAACAAAAAAATTCACCTTTCTTCGACCTTGCAAAAGCAATTGCTTGGAGTCTCAGTCTGTTACGATCTACACGAGTGATCAGTCGCTTCTCCATGTACTCAAATACTTGATCAATCCTGTGACCGTTCCCAGCAGCATCCATCCAAACACCAAATGCAAACCTGGCCTCCTTTTCATACTTAACTTGAAGCACTGTTTTGCGAACACCATAAGTACCGTTGGGATCCAGCTTTCCATTTTCATCACGTTTGAAACTAATGCAAACATCTTCCTTGCCAGCACCAATGCGACTTCCACTAGCCCCTATATTCGCCTTCTTGTGCATCTCGTCAAACCAGCAAATGTTTGACAACGATAAAGGCGTCAATAAAGACACGTCATAACAAGCAGGAGGGTTGTCAACATCATATGCATCGCCAAGCAGCTTGGGGAACATTGGATGACTAAATGTGACTTGCCCATACCGTAATAGCAACTGTGCCACCCATCGGAATGATGCTCGGCACCATGCATGGTCTTTATTTTTGCTACCCTGCTTACCTTTCTTGACTGACTTCATCTGAGGCTTCAGCCTATACATACAACCTCTGACAGCAGAATACGTGAGGGAGGGTAAATTACTTGTCTGTCTATACTGATTAACAATGTAGGTTGACATTGCAATTGAATTACCAGACTCAAGTGAATCTGCAATGATTTCAGCTTCAATACTCTTCAGATCAATTAGAGGAGGCCTACCAGCTGCTTTGTGATTGCCTTCTCCAGTATACTCTACCTTTTGCTCTTGACATAGTAAAACGTCTCTGCACACCTGACGAACGGTCTCATGGAATGATCTTCTGTGAGCCTGTTGAAAGCCAGCAGCAATAGTTGTGATGGTCTTCAATTTTGTCCACAAAGACTCCGGAGGACTGTCCAGCACAAATTCAAAATGAACTGCAATTGCACCTCTGATATGTTTAGATGAAGATGCTGACTTATGTAGTGGCGATTCCCAATAGTCTTCTGGATCAAACAATTCTTCCTCATCCTCATCCTCATCCTCATCTTCTGCATAGTTCACCGGAGGGGACCTTGCTGGTAGTTTAGAGTCCTCTTGTGGCAACACCACAGCAGCAGCAGCAGCAGCCTCCATTTCTTCCTTCAATTTGTTTTGCTCACGCACAAGCAAAGTACGTTTCCTCACTTGTTTCCTCTTCTTTGCCGTGGCTCCACTTCCTCTTCTTTTCTTGGGCGGCATGGTGGTAGTACGGTATTTCCAATCCAACTTGTGCAGAATGGTACGATTTGTACAGAGTGCCGTCGGAATTGAAATGCTGCTCTTTGTTTCGCGTCGGTTCCTCTTTCTGGTCCAAAGTTCGATAGTATTTCCAATCAGGAATGTGCTGAGTAGTACAGAATGTACACAGCGCCGTTGGAACTGAAAAACTTGTGACAGTCAGAGTATCGTTCTTGCTCTTTGTTTCGCGCTTGACCGAAGTTCGATAGTATTTCCAATCCAACTTCTCGTTAATGGCAGGATTTGTACACAGTGACGTCGGAACGGAAAAACTTGTGACAGTCGGTCCAATTGCTGGCTTTATTCTGTCTTGGAAGGAGTAGCTCGACCGGACTTTCGATAGTATTTCCAATCAGGAATGTACACAGCGCCGTCGGAACTGAAAAACTTGTGACAGTAAGAGTATCGTTCTTGCTCTTTGTTTCGCGCTCGACCGAAGTTCAATAGTATTTCCAATCCAACTTCTCGTTAATGGTAGGATTTGTACACAGTGACGTTGGAATGGAAAAACTTGTGACAGTTGGTCCAATTGCTGGCTTTATTCTGTCTTGGAAGGAGTAGCTCGACCGGACTTTCGATAGGTATTTCCAATCGGGAATGTGCTGAGTAGTACAGAATGTACACAGCGCTGTCGGAAGTGAATTACTTTTGACAGTCGGTTCAATCGATCCGTTTTTTCTTTGGTTGCACTCCCTTCTTTCGCTTGACCGGAATTTCGATAGTATTTCCAATCCAACTTCTGGTGAATAGTAGGATTTGTACACAGCGCCGTTGGAACTGGAATACTTTTGACAGTCACCGTTTCTGCCTTGGACGCTAGTAGCTTGACCGGAAGTTCGATAGTATTTCCAATCGGGAATGTGCTGAGTAGTACAGAATGTACACAAAGGAGTCGGAACTGAAAGACTTGTGACAGTCGGTTCCTGCTTGACTCTAGGTTTCGACGACCACCGGAAGTTCAGAAGTATTTCAGATCAGACTTGCCGTTATTAGTAGGGATTCCACACGAGACAGTCAGAAAAGACTAACTCCAGATGATCATTGGGTTCAATTGAATTACTCCTAAGTGGTATCATACCATTCATAGATACAGCAATATGGATAGATGATTTGAATTGATATTTGAATTGATATTACTTACACGTGGAGTATTTTTTTAACGGTTTAACGGCTTCTGAGTGGCTGGGCGTGCGCGCTGTCACTGCGCGGAGTCTCCAAATTGTTGAAAATAGAACATAAAGAACATGAAAACTCTCATTATTTTTTTATATTCATATGCAGTAATGAAGATAAAGTTTTCTATATATCATGTCCCTTTGACTTCAAAAGAAACAGAAACAAACAGCAGATTCGTGTTCGTCTTCTCATAAGCTTTTCAACGGTATATGGGTTAATAGGGTTAGCACATGATCCCGCAAAGATAGCTTTTTCCGTTGCATGCATAATTCATGACGGTACGGTACGAATATTCGGCTTAGAATCAAACACACCTCCACTACTCAAAATCCTTAAGTGGTAAAAACGATTCTACTTAAGACTACAAACAAAACAGCAGGTTAACCGGTTTGAAACAAGACATCTTTAAAGACCGGATTGATAAGGTAAACACTGCTTGGATTCCTTATGGGCGTTCTAAACGAATACACTTAACACCCCGTGAGGAAATTACTTATTGCAATCATGAAAATCAATACCGAATCCAAATGGGCCTCATTTATTCTCATCTATTCCGTATATCACGATCAAGCAAAAGGCCCATCGAATGAACCACTTAACCTCGTAAAAGACCAATATCATCCAATGACTGATACAGAAAGACCGACACGAAACTGATACGGCAATACAACATGTATCGGTACAATATTGGTAACAAATAACCGGGGAAGATCTCTACCATGTGAAAATACAGAGAGCCCCGATACAGTGCAAAATACATAGAAAAAAATAAGAGCATCTCTCTGAGCTCACATTCTCTTTAAATTTTAACATCATATACCTTTTCGTCCATTTTTAGAGTAACAACATAGACGCTTATATCTTAACAGACCATATGGCGTGGTGATAGTGCATAGATTCTGGCTGGCTTCATCTAGCTTGAAGAAACAGTAAAATACGTGTACTTGCCACGGCAATTCATAATGTCCTGTATCCTTGGCAAAATAAAGGGTTTGTGTTTGATGATCTTGTTGAGTTCCCAGAAGTCAGACATCCATCTGACTCTGTTGTCCTTCTTCTTTGGTATAATGAATGTAGGAAAAACCCAGTTTGATGGACCACATGGTTCAAGAACGCCGGCACGCTCCAAGCTGGCAAGTTCGTTTCAGAAGATCTCTTCTTGTTGATAGGCCATTGAATATGGCTCTATATGGATGGGCTTAGCATCTTCTTCCAGTTTGATATGCACCTCTTGATGTGAATAGCAGCCTAATTCACCATTGAACACCACCTCATGTTTCTTCAATATCTTCTTGAATTTCTGTTTCTTATTATTGCTTAAATGTGTTTGCTCTTGTGCTACCTCCTCAGCCGGAACATGCTGGTAACTTTGCTCTAGTATTTCTTTGGTTGTCTCACTACTGAGCAGCTCCGCATCATTGGCTTCCTCAGTGTTTACTCATGTCATCGTCATCACTGCTGATGTATTTTTCATTGGTATTGTCACATCCATCCATGTGACAGTATGTGTGTTGAAGCACATGTTGGGTGATTCCTGAAAAAGTCTGGGTAGGGGACCCAGATTTTTGTATTTCGGGAATGAAAATCACCCTACCCAGATTTTGGCAGGCCAGTGTGCAACATCTCATTTTTGGAATGAGGAATTCTTCCTATGGACAATTTTAATGCCAAGTTTGTTCTCTTGATACGATTAAAAAATGTGGGTTTAATACAATCTGAGTTTTCAGCTTTCAGCGTCTTCAGCTTTCAGCGACTCAACTGATACTCAACCAACAACATAAATAGTTGTCGATCTGTTGACTATGTCACTTGAGTTGATTGTTTCATTGTATCTTTTACAAGATGATGGTGATGAGTATGACAATGACGCTGCAGAAGAAAGGCGTCAAAGAGATCAGAGAACACCTAGGACAGTCCTTTGCCATCATTTTGAGTTCCCATTTCTTGATCTATTCCAGTCAGGCAATGAACAGGTTTTTCTCAACTGCTGCAGTGTTGACCACAAGGTCTTTTCAATCTCATAGTCATCTTTCAACCAGTATTTGATGTGTACACCATTGACAAAAACACAGGGTGTATCCACAAGTGGAAGGTCAATATGAATGGAGTATGGAGTGGAAGAAAGTGTGAGGCAAATGCAATGTGCTGTCTTGGTTTAATACTGCATTGGTTTTGAACACAAGGATGCGTTGCAAGATCTGTCTCAATGGTGTTTGCATTCACCTCTTCTGTTGTGTATAAATGGTTGAAGTTCTCCTGAAAGGTTCTTTTGTTTGTATTGCAGAAGCATCCAAGTGCAATGGGGACAGCTCCAACTGAAGAAGAAGAGGAGGAATACATCAGCACAATTGGTACAAAATACCCCATACTGCAACAACATCCAGTCTGGGTTGCCGCTGATGGACTCAAAGTCAAATTCAGCACTCTTCAGATTGGTTGGTTCAGAGTTACTTTTACAACAATTGAGTCAGTGACACTTATGCCAACAATTGTGGATCATGGTGTTTATGATAAAATAGAAGAATTGTTTGTCAAGTATCATGCAATGGTTTGTGTTGACTTCGTGTTTAGGGCTTATACAGGGAGACTTCACTGCCTTATCCAGAGTTTGCAGAGTGATCCAGATTTGGCGGAGTCTATTCTGTTGAATTGGAAAGCAACAGCCCCTTGCCAGTTGTCAGAGTGGGGAATGCGGATGATCCAGGGGCAGTTTTCCTGATTGAAAGACAAGCTCATATTGGAGACATTTGGAGATCAGAAGGTCACAATGAACTTGGTGATTTTTCTGTACAATTACCAAACTAGTAACACTGGCCACAACCAGATCCTGAATGTTTTAATGCATCAAATGGATGGATACTTCTCTTATGCCGAAAAGCCAACAGAAGATGCCACCGGCATGTTTGAGTAGCTGAGCATTGATCCATTGAGGAGTAGAGTCCATTCCCAAGCCGTTCAGCTGTTGAGCCATTGAGCCAGTGGTTGGGTCCGCGATTGGACTTAGATGTTTTGCAATCAGACTTGGATGGACTTCAGAATTGATTTGAATGTTTGACTTAAGGTTTGAATTTGGGAGTTTTTTTTTCGATTTTGCTTTGGGTGGTTGAGTAGATTGTTGAATCGATTCATCAAGGACTTGTAGTAGATTGTTGATTGGACTTCTTGAACCAATTTGATCCAACTGATTTGATCTGACCAACTTGGACATCACCATGGTCAATCAATTGCAAAGTATAGATAAAGTTGGTTGATTGCAAAGTGTAGATAAAGATTAATCTCTAACGATGGATTAGATTTGGACATAGCTTTTGCTGTTGCTAAGTTTTCGAATTATGAGCTTGGAGTGAGATTGGAGCTCGGAGTAGTTTCAATCCAGGTTCAACCCAAAGTAGTTTTGCTTTTGGTGTTCCGGTTCATAAAAAAATTGCACGACTCCTTAATAGGGATTCAACTCCTTAAGATGGGTTCACTGCAGCACCGGACAAGAAAGTATACCCATCAGTTCTTCCATACATGGACGTGGGAATCGTGGGGAATTGTTCATGAGTGCATGTGCTTGCATACATGGACGCTGGAATTGATTCTGATTGATTTGATTCCGATCAATTTCAGACTTTCATGTACCAACTTCAAAATTTTGCATGTTTTTTGGTTTAGAACTCTAATTCATTATTCCTTGCTAAGTTCATAATTTGTTTTCTTGAAAAACCAAAAGCAACAACAACAACAGAATCTACATGTTAACTTCAAATCTACTAATCTTCAAATTATCTAAGTTCATCAAGTTCGCTAATCTTACAAATCTAAAACCAACAATTGACGATGGTGATGTTGACAATCCATGCTGGGTGGAGGTCAATATTGACCCAAGTCCTGTTGCGAGACCCAAATGCACCACCGCCTGTTGCAATTAAAGAGGAATTAAGGCTGGAATTATTGGCTCAGGGGAATTCTTCAGCTTTGGAATTGGAAAGCTGTCAATCTACAAATAAGGTGGTGACATCGATGATGGCGGGCTTCAAGGATTCCAAGATGGCCTGTCTATCTTCCCTCTTGAGCCGGGATTGCTCTCTCCTTTGCTCCCTCTCAAGCTCCGACTTCTCTCTAAAAAAGCAAGGATCTCCTGGCCATTGAGTTTGGTGCTCTTGTATTGTCTGTTGGTGGTGGTGGTAGAGGAAGAAGAGGACTGTGAGCACGTAAGCGGGGGTACTGGCAAGGGTACTACTGGTACGCTTGCAAATGCATTCAACTGTCCGTTTGCGATCCCCGTGATTTCGTCTTTGTTTTCCTTGGCAATTGCTTGGGTTGGTTGGGAAGGCTGACATAGCGGTGGCTGGGTGGGTTGGGGTATTTGCATTGGCTGGGTTGGTTGTGTTGGCTGGGTTGGCTGGGTTTGTTGCAAAGGTTGACAGAGCGGGAGCCGAGGAATGTCATCATCATCAGAGTCGTCATTCTCACTACTTAGGCTATTTTTGTATCCTTCTTCCAAATCAAACTCCTCATCTCCATTGCCAATTTTCATGAATCAAATACCTGATCTTCTTCACCAACTTCACATCCTCCTGGCAATTGGGATCGCCGGTAGGCATTTTTTTTACAAAGGTTCGTGTATTTCCTATGGAGGCTCAGAGTGTCAGGGAAGTTGTCTCTATGGGTTTGGGCGATGTGTTCCTGTTTCTTGGCATCAATGGGAAGCATTGATTTGATGGTGTGTAGCAATTTGATGAGTTCAGTTTTGCTGTAGTAGCTGTTCACGCCGGACTTGCATCCTACCCGTGCTGCTGCATTGGTTGGCAGTGCCATAGTGTTGGCTGATGTTATGATATTCAAATTATGTCCAGAGCTAATTATGTATCTCCTCTCCCATTGTTGTCACATAGCAACAACAGATAAAGAATTATTATTGATACGGTTTGGTTTTTGTGCATTGGAAAATATTTTGTAGTGTAATCAGCCGTTATTGGCGATCCGTTGGATGTGTGACTAGTCAGTTCTGTGAGTACTGGGAATGGAATTTTTGTCAGTTTTGGTATTCTCTGCTGGATTTCAAACAAATCCGGGTAGGGACCAACAAGAAACTGGTCAACGTGAGCTCATGTGGACCGGTTTCTGGGTCAAAATGGTACAGAATCGAATCTGGGCCCCTATCCAGATTAAATATGGGCCCCAACCCCAACCCTAACCCCACCTGTGGTATTCCAAACCCTCACGATTGAAATTACCCACGATTCAATAAAATCTGAAATCTGACATCAGCATCAACGTCACACCAGCCGGTCTTTAATATTGAACACTGGATGAAGAACATATCCAAATTCTCCATGTGCATCTCTATGTGCAATGTACATTGAATTCCAGTTCAACGCCTTTTTTACTGTTACAAGCTTCTCCCAACCGCTCCTCGGAGTAGTTGACAGGGCTAGCTCACAATCTTAGTTTTTAACCAATACAAAAACCTTAATTTAGTACCTTTTTCTAGAGGCATACGACACTGTTTAAACAGTCGAATAACTGCTTCGACCTTATCACTACCTCAACTACTCGAGTAAATATTACCACTACAACATCTAATAAACAACTAACTGATCCTGACGACTGTCCAGTAACAAGAGAAACAATGTCTTACTCCATCATCCCCTTCAAGTTTGACTTCGACCAAGAGTCTATTGACAAGGTGGACTTCAAGGATACACAAGAATTCAATGGAGTTCAAGAAGTAACCAAGATCAAGATTCCCTTGATTACTGCAGGATCAACCAAACTACAAATTCTTTTTACCATCAATGAGTTCATGCGATCCAAGAAGATGCTCAACCTAACCACAGGCCCAAGACTCTATGACAAGTTTGCAGAACTCCTCAGAGACTACACCGGCAGTAGCTGGTGGAACAACCACATATCAACCAATGTTCCACAGAGAACTGTTGATAACTTCCAAACCACAGTGGAGGAATTTGTCAACTACAAGTTTGACAACAACCTCAATGCATACCAAAACCATCGAAGATTCCTCGCCAATATCAAGAAAACAACCACCATGACAGTCCACCAATTTGTTGCACAAGTCAACTTCCACAACCATGTCATCCTTCCACTGCTTCCGGGACACCCACCAGAGGATGCAGAAATCAAGGAGAGAGAGTTCAAGAATCTGATCTTCAAATCGATGCCTGAGGATTGGAAATACACCTACCAGCAACACCACTCTCCTCACAGAGATTCCCTTTCTGAAATGATGATGAGATTTGAGAGATATCAGTATGTACAAAATCGCAAAAAGAAATCAGATAATCCATCTCAAAACAACAACAACAGCAACAACAATGGTAACAACAATCGAAACAACAATAACCGCCGCAATCAGAACAATTCGAACAACCAAAATTGCAGTCGGAACAACAACAACAACCAACGTAACAACAACAAGAATAACCAACGCAATAACAACCAAGGCAACAACAACAACAACAACAACAGCAGCAAAGGCGCAACACGAATCTCCAATGACTCACCATGTCCAATTCACCCTGGTACCAACCACACTTGGGGCCAATGCTACACCAACAAGTATGGCAACAACTCCAATCAGTCCAGCAACAACAACAGGAACAACACCAACTCACATGTGAACAATCACAGTTCAAACAACAGCAGCAATCGATCCACTACCTCCTCGTCACACGGCAGTAACTTCCATGAACCCGAACAACACATGTGTGTCTTCATCAATGAACCAGAAGAAACCATCCCTTCAACTCCTTGGCCGGACCTCTTCTGTGTAGATATGGACATCAATGTAGAATATTACAATGCAAATCTTCAAAGATTTCCCACTGAAAACATCGATTCCAACAACAATAATCAAGATTTTTCTCCTGGCAAAAGCATGGACGCCGACCTTGCTCCAACGACAGTAAGTGTCTCCAACTCAATCAATGGGTCCCCTGGCAAGTACTACTTGAAAACCCTCTTCAATTCCGGATCCACTGACAACCTCATTGTGGAATCAGCAATTCCTTCTGGAATCAAGAAACACCTTCTAGACCAACCAATTCAAATGCAAACAACAAACGGCAAAACCATTTGCAACCACTATGTAACCTTGGAGAACACCGTGTTTCCAGAACTATCCTATTCGATGAAGGTCCTACAAATCAAGTGCTTTGTAGTCTCTCAGAATATCAACTGCCACCTCCTTATCGGAAGAAAAACCATGAGAGATCTTGGAATGAAGATGGACTTCCAAACTTGCACCATAGAATGGTATGAGAAGACAATGGACTTCTACCCTCGGAATTACTTTGACAATAAGGCCTTGCTCCACAAGGTCATGTCTGCAGAGCCACACTCTGTAGCCGAGAGCTACTCCAACCAAGCTATTCAACAATCATATGTAGATGGCACCACCAAGTATGAGAAGACTGACCTCCACAAGTTAGTCAGTGAACAAACTCATCTCTCGAACGATGAGAAACAAGTTTTATTACCAATCCTACTCCAAAATGAAGAACTTTTTGAAGGCGTGAACAACAAGGAATTAAGAATTTTCCCTAATCAAGAGTTCCACATTGAGCTCCAGCAAGATGTAACTCCATTTCATGTGAAACAACCATATCCAATCCCACTCCACCAACAGGAGGCTGTGAAGAAGGAAATTGATCAACAAGTGAAGCTTGGCATTGTAGAACGGTGTTACGCCACAGAATGGGGAATGCCAACCTTTGTAGTTCCAAAACCAGATGGCTCCTGTCGACTTATCAGTGACTTCTGAGAACTCAACAAGGTCACCAAGAAACTTCACTACCCACTTCCAAAACTCCAAGATATCTTCCACAGAAGAAGAGCCTTCAAATATGTCACCCTTATTGACGTCAGCATGCAGTTCCACACCTTCAAACTCAATGAAGCCTCCACCTGGCGTTGCGTCTTTGTCGCTCCATTTGGAAAATTCTGACTGCTTTGATTGCCAATGGGCTTCCTCAATTCTCCGAGTTGGGCCCAAGGCTGTATGGAACAAATGCTTCTCCACTTGAAGGACATTGAAGTATACATCGATGACATTGGGATCTTCTCAGATACTCTTGAATCCCATTGTAAATCAGTCTCTTCTGTCCTCTCCCTACTGAAGGCCCACAACTTCTCTATCAAGCCCTCCAAGTGCCACTGGTTTCAATCGCAAGCACCTTGGCTTGGCCACATTATCTCTCAAGATGGAATCAGACCCAATCCAAACAAGATAAATCCTATCCTGAAACTAGCTTTTCCCTCAACAACAACCCAACTTTGATCCTTTGTTGGGATGATCAACTTCTACCAAAACTTCTATCCAAAGCAAGCAGAAGTCCTTGCACCACCCACCAACCTCTCCGGAAAAGCCAAGGGCAAGGTAGCTCCAACTCCCGAGCTTCTTGAAGCCTTCAACAAGGCCAAATCGCTCATTGCCAACAATATCCTACTTGCCTTCCCTGATCCAAACAAGCCCTTCCATGTCTATACTGACACTTCTGATTACCAACTTGGAGCTGTCATCCTCCAAGATGGCAAGATTATTCTTTGCTTCTCCCGAAAACTCAACTGTGCTCAACAGAAATACCCAACGGTTGACAAAGAGATGCTTTGCATTGTTGAAGTCTTCAAAGAATTCCGATCCATTCTTGGGGGTGCCAAAATCATTGTATGGACAGACCACATCAACTTAACCCGGCAGAACCTTACCAGCCATAGAATTATGACTTGGAGAATGCTCCTTGAAGAATTTTCCCCAGTATTCAAATATATCAAAGGCAAAGACAATGTCATTGCTGATACCCTCTCAAGGCTCCCGCTCCAGCAAGCCACTCCAGAGGAAAAGAAGGAATCCTCAGGTCCCACTCCCACTCGTCCCACTCCCACTCCTGCTCCAACGGATGATCCCTGGTGGGACTCAGACTTGGACCTTCCTCCTTACTCAACTTCAACTTCAACGCTCGACTCAACGGATGCCGATCTTCTCTCTCTTTCTGAACTGTTTCTTAACTACCCAGAAGACGTCCCCATGTACCCCTTAGCGTTCGACCAACTTGCCCAAGACCAAGCGGCCAACGTAGATATCTCTACCAACCCAAGGTAGACAATCGAAAACTTCAATGGCATCGACTTGCGAGTTGTTGAGTCCACCAACAGTTGCAAGAAAATTGTACTCCCTCCAAATAGAATACTAGCGACAATCAAATATTACCACCATGTTATTGGACATGCAGGCTCGGAACGGTTATATCAAACCATTAACCAATCTGTATATGCCACAAACTTGAAGGACCAAATCAATTCCTTCTGCCGCTCCTGCGATGCTTGCCAACGATACAAGAATAGCCACCAAAGCCATGGACAACTCCCAACCAAAGAACACCAGTATGTCCCTTGGTATACTATCGCAATCGATGGAGTAGGTCCCTGGAAAATCAAGATCCCTGGCCATGGAACTGTTTCCTTCAATGGCTTTACCATCATGGATATGTGCACCAACCTCCTTGAAATAATTTGGGCACCACAAGTAAATCCAACGGGCCTCATGGCAGTCCATGCCCTCAACAATGGCTGGCTCTCCAGATACCCCAAACCAGTAAACTGTATCATCGACCAAGGAACCAACTTCATGAGCAATGACTTCCAAATCCATCTTGCTAACCTCGAAATCAAAGCAAAAGTCTGCTCTGTTGGAAATCCACAATCCAACACAGTTCTTGAAAGAGTCCATGATACAATGAAATCCGCAATGAGAACCCAACTTAATGCCAATCCTCCACAGACTCTTCAGGAAGCCACAGACATCATCGATAGTGTCTTCGCATCGGCTCAGTTTGCAGTTAGATCAACCATCAACAAGACATTCGGAATGACACCTGGAGCCCTTGTCTTCCATCGCAACATGTTTCTACTGATCCCTGTAATCACCAATTTGGCGATGGTCAGAAACAAAAGACAAGCGCAAATCGACGAGAATGCTATGAAAGAGAACAGCCACAGGAAGATTCACGATTACAATGTAGGAGACCAAATAATGGTGAAAAATGAAAAGCAGATTCCTGGTGCTTTTGAAGCAAGAAGCAAGGGCCCTTACACTATCCAGAAAATTCACACCAACGGTAGAGTTTCTTTCCTCTTAGGAAATCATGTTATTCAACGGATGAATATTCGTAACCTAAAACCATATCACACCAATTAAAAATTGCTTATCTAAGGAATACTGGTCGCACGCGAATAACAAAATCTGCACGACCAATATGAGAAGGAGAAGAGTGTGGTAGTATTCCAAACCCTCACGATTGAAATTACCCACGATTCAAGAAAATCTGAAATCTGACATCAGTATCAATGCCACACCAGCCGGTCTTCAATATTGAACACTGGATGAAGAACATATTCAAATTCTCCATGTGCATCTCTATGTGCAATGTACGGTGAATTCCAGTCCAACGCCTTTTTTACTGTTAAAAGCTTCTCCCAACTGCTCCTCAGAGTAGTTGACAGAGCTAGCTCACAATCTTAGTTTTTAACCAATACATAAACCTTAATTTAGCACCTTTTTCTAGAGGCATACGACACCACCGTATTTCGGGTATCACCCATTCAAACCAACTTGGTGCATCAGTCTGCAACGATAATCTTCAAATCGATCCAGTCAAACCAACTACGAAGTACGAGTTTAGGCCCGTTCAATTACGAGACACGTAGCTTTTGTACTGATTCGTTTTATTTTTGGTGAAAACAGTTTTTCCCTACCGTATGGTTTGAAAAATTACGAAAACGAAAGTTTTCGTTCTCTATGGTGTGCCTTACGAGTACTCGTAGTTGATACTCTGTCGGATCAAGCATTTTCCACGTAACCAAACTAAAAATCGTTTTCGTTTTCGGTTTATGTATGGACAGCCTTTACTATTGCCTATTGTTTCTAATAAAAGCTCTAAAAACAATTGTTTTTTTCTTTTTCGAGACAGCAGCAGGACTAACGGGTAACAAATAAGGAAAGCTCCGGCAGATACAGAAACGGGAGAATAGTGTCTCGTTCACAATGGTTCGTTGAAAACATCGTGAAACTAAAAAATGCATCCAGGCTACTTTTCGGACGAGGACAGACATTACGAAAGCGCGAGCAAAACTATTTAACGGTTTCGATGTCTGTTGTGTACGTCATCAACGGAAGTGTACTTCGACTGGATTTGATTTTCTCGATTGAACCACTCATTACATACGGTACCGTATGAGGTACGTGCTGTTTTTTCGTAATCGACCGGGGTACCGGTACACATGCTTACGCTGGTTAATACGGTATTTAATTTCGAAGCAGCGCCTGACCCTTTTTTGGCTGTGCGTGAAAACACTTAAATGCATAGTTACAGTATCATCAGCATGTGTAGCGCTTAATTTCTTAATTTCGCTTTTGAAAGACACATTGCATCGAGTGTTCGTACAATACAGTACGTACCATACGTACTGCCGGTCTATGTTGCTTCATGAATCAGACCACAGCAGCTGATGAATCAGTTGAAGTCTCTCCATTGTAACTTTGTTCTCACCCGATTTTTGCACTTTTCGAAGACACTCTATCGAATAGAACAATACCCGTTTGATTTAATTCGTTTCCTTAAACGTGCGTTGACTCCATGACCGTGCCACACATGCGTTTCCGCTGAAGTGACATTCGTTGAAAAGTTGCATTTTGATAAACAATAGAAACAGTTGAAACCGTGACCTCGGCGGTGCAGACGGAGGTTGAAACACCAATACCGCGGTCATATCGGCGAAAAGCTTCATGTACGATGAGTGACTGCTGTATTATGTTTCACCACAAGATAAGATCGAGAAATGAGGTCAGAACAAAAAGATCGAGAGAGCAATCCGGTGCAAGTTCAGGATCGAGGCAAAATAATGTTGGAATAGAGATTGCAAGTGTGTTAAATAATGCAAACACGACGAGAAATACTAGTACCGATGAGAATAAGATAGAAGGTGAATCTTGTTCAAATCAATCATCCACTAGAAATCGATTGTCTAAGCCGAGCTACAACGAACCGTACACAAATAATAATATTGCACCCCATAAAGAAGTTACGGATGAAAGCGGCGAGAGTGAAGATACAGAAAAGGGAAAATGCACCAACTATGGTTGCTCCTCGGAAGCTAACAACGACATACGGCAACCGCAGCACGAACAGAATGCGCAGCAACTAGTGAAATCGTTGCCGTTGAGAGGGCAACAGCAAGGTTACAGCACTTTGAACGAGAAGAAAGTTTGCGATCAAGAATCGATGAGACAACGACCCGGAGCAGGCATGAAAGATGATCAACAGTGTTCTGCATCAAATGTCCAAACCCTGACGCTCCCACAGCACGAGCGGATACAGCACGTCGAACCGCTAGATATCAATTACAGATCAACGCCGGCTTCTTTAAAACTAAGGGACGTACTGATTTCACGGCTCGGACTAATCTCTCCCACAGGGCGAATACAAGTTGTAAGTTTCCTGTCCCCCAGTTGTGTGGTATAATTATTTTTGGACTCTTGCTCTTGCAACCGTCCGTACGTTTATTTCGTGATTGTGTTGTATATAATGACTTTGAATCTGACATAACCATATTCTCCGCAGATCGATCTTTCTAGAAGAGGACTCCTGGAAAATGATGCAGAACTGATAAGTAGTACTCTTCGCAACAACCCTCAGATTGCTGTATTAAAACTAGGATACAACAATCTTGGGGACGGAGGTGCCAGTGTGATCGCCTCTGGATGTGCGAAAGAGGGCAGACATCACCAAAATTTAACTGTGTTAGACCTAGGATTCAATGGTATCGGTGACGATGGATGCACAGCTCTCAGTTTACACATGACGGCAGGAAATCATACCCTGCGCAATCTTTTTTTATCGGGGAATAATATTAAACAGAAGGGTGCTGTTGCGCTTGCGAGTGCAATTCTTCATGGCTGCAGTCTATCACGGCTGCATCTTTCAAACAACAATTTAGGTGAAGAAGGGATCAGCGTACTCGTTCAGTCAATAGCCGAAGCAGAAAAGAGGGTGCAACAACTGCTCCAAAGACAAGGTGGAATCAAACTTGGTTACAACATCAAACCTGTCACTATCGAAGAGTTTTCCTTAGACAATGTTTCGATGACTTCGAAATGTTTCGAAACACTTTCTAGCATGGTTTTGACCAATTTCAACCTCAAAAACATTTCTTTGGCAAACAACAACCTTACCGACTCCGACTTGGTATTGCTATCGCAATCGCTTACTCAGAACAAGAGTATTCCATTGACATCCTTGATCCTCTCGTTCAACAAAATCACATGTGTAGGTGTCGAATGCTTGATGAATGCGGTATGGGGTTCATCAACCTTGAAAGAAATCAAACTTGACAGTAATTTAATGCAAGATCGTGGTGCTCAGCTTTGCTCGGTAGTACTTGGTTCCATTCGATTGGAATTACTGGATGTGAGCTTCAACAGAATATCGACGATCGGAATAAAGGCGATAATGAAAAGTCTTTCGGAGAATGATTCACTGAAACGCCTCGCACTCTCCGGTATTCCTATGGATCAAAATGCGTCCAAGGCAGTATCATATGCTCTCGCCTACAACCAGTCACTTCAACGATTCAACATAGATAGCTGCAGTGTAGGATATTCTGGACAGCGACACATCGTTGCTGGCATCGTCTCTAATCGATATACGAAGCTTCAAAGGTTGACAGGGTTTCCACTTGCTCGTAAGTATAGCGACTCCCCAAGTTTTTACATTTTTCGCGTGTACTTATACCATACCATTCCCCTCACACACTTGTTTTTTTAATTAAATCTTTTTTCGACCGAAAGCCGTCATAATGACACTAGGCCTACCGCAGCTACCAGAAGAATGGGGCAATGACAGGGTGTTGAGTTTTGTTAGGTTCATGTGGACCCACTGGAAGTTAACAAAAACTGTTGAACCCACGAAAGAGATCGACAAAGCAAAAGATATCTCAAGAGGGCCTGCTCCTCCATCTATGGTAGCAGCTTCGGCAAAGCGCGCTTTCGGCTCTCTGAGCAAATCTGAAGAGTCAAGGATTGCATTCCAGAACGAACTTCAAAATCAAATCGATGATAACCCAATCATATCCCCTGATACTTCCATCCTTGTACGATCTCTGTCAGGAAATAATTTACAGGTTCCCTCTTGGGAAGCACAGGTAAAGGAGATCCGTGAAATCGCTGAAACGGATGCTGATCCTGAAAGCTTAGAGGAATGTTGGTCTTCAGAGATGGAGTCACTGGACCAGTCGTCCTACACGGGATCATCATCTATGAGCTTCCAAAATGTAGCTGCGTTGGAATATGAGAGACGAAACATGAATTTGACGTGGTTACGATCTCATTTGCAAACGCTTACTGAAATTGTGAATCTAGCCTTCAACGACGCAGATCTATGGCAACTTCACCAGTATTATTTCTCCCCTGCTTACAACGGAGAAGAAAATACGGATTTGGATACAGCCGACAATACCAACGACCAGGAGGAAAAGAGAACGACAGAAGATGCTCAAGCATGGCCAGAGTCAGAGGGCACTAAAATAGGTCGCGCACAATCATTTCGCGCTCTCGAATCGGCCGGTGCAGAAGCGGAGTCACCAGTCCAACGTCCAAACAAAAGAAGCTCTTTGGGAGAAGAGTTAAAATTCGATCAGGGAAGCGCAAAACGCCCCAAGAACTCCAGACCAAGAATCGCTTACTACCCACGCGTGAAGGAAAGGCTCGAATCGAAACCTTCCTCGAACACGCTTTGTTTGCTAAGGCAGCTTAAATACATCGAGAATGCGATGCTTGAAGGAAGGAATATTTATTCTTACAGAGATCAGGAAGATGATGGCTTTCCGACTACATCTGACGTTGAAATGGTTTTGCTTGACCTACTATAGGAAAGGCATCAAACAATAGCATGCACGATATCCAGAATCTGGCATTTTTATTGTAATTTACAAGTTGTGTTTATTACTAGCTATTTTTAGATTAATTTTGAACGAACTGCAAGGGTGATACCCAAGTTAGTGAAACGAGATTATCTAGGAATCATCAACGCAAGTAGCAATGAGCATCAGTAGGTACCGTAGGGCAATCAAATATCCTTGAAGAAGAATCACTTAGATTTCATCATTACTGTATTTACATTTTTTTCATCTTATTCGAGAAGAATACCACTTCGTAATTACCGAAGTGGCTTAGACGTGTATCGTTATTGCGTACGGTACATGAAATAATAAAAATAATAGTAATAATACCAAGTACAAGTACGTACGGTATCGTGCGAATTCCGAACAAATAAGAACGTAAACTTAATGTATCAGAAGCAATACATTTGCTTTGTGATCTCTCGGTGAAACTTGCGCTAATACAGTACGTATGCACCGTATTCAATAACTGACTGAAAGTAGATTTTTCCTTTTTCTAACGGTACGAGCATTGTACCGTTCCGTATGGTACTCGTACCGTACAGTAGCGGTCAACTGTGGTATTCAGCCCCATACGACTGAATTCCCACGATTCATAAAAATATGAAATGCTGATGTCAGACCAAATACCACACCAGCCGGCCTTCAATATTGAAGTCTGGATGAAATACATATCTTAATTCCTATACATATAAGACCGTTGGATTTCAAGTTCAACACCTTTGCAACTGTTTAGCAAATAAAGGCAAGCCTTTTGAACACTTATCGGAGTACTAGTTGATGAAGCTTGCTCACAATCTTAGTTTTAGTTCAATGTCAATCATACACACCTGCATGTTGTATTACTACCTTTAGAGGCATACGGCACTGTTTAAACAGCCAAAAATTTGCTTTGACCTATCCTTCACTGGAGTAACAACTAACAAGCAACCAACTGCCTGTTCATACTAGATTGTCCAGCAATGACAAGTTATTCTGCCATCCCTTTCAAGTTTGACTTTGACCAAGAGTCCCTTGAGGAGATAGAATTCCAACAGACAAGTACTAACAATTGAGTCTCTGAGACTGTCAAGGTTAAAGTACCTCTCATTGCTGCTGGAGCATCCCTTTTCCAAGTCCTTTTCACTATCAATGAATTCTCACATGCAAAGAAAACTCTTTCCTTAACAACAGGACCAAAGCACTATGAAAAATTTGCTGATCTCCTCAGAGACTATGCAAATCAAAATTGGTGGAATGAGTATGTATCATCCAACAAACCAAATCACACTGTTGAGAACTTTCCAACCACCTTGATGTATTCATCACCTACAAATTTAACAACAACACTGATGCATATTAATGCCACAAAAGGTTCCTTAACAATATCAAGAAGACTACCAACATGACTGTACACCAGTTTGTCTCCATGGTTGCCTTCCACAACGATGTAATTCTCTGGCTCCTTCCAGGACATCCACAAGCAAACGCAGACATCAATGATGAAGACTTCAAGAGTTTAATATTCAAATCCATGCCAATTGAATGGAAGGACTCCTATGAAGAACACCACTATCCCTATGAATACACCCTTACACAGATTGTGACAAGGATGGAGAGATATCAAAACAAAGAAAACAAGAAAAATAATCAAGATAATTCCTCTCAAAACAGGAACAACAGCAACAACAATAGCAACAACAACTGTAACAACAATAATTGCCACAATTGGAACAACCAAAACAACAATCAATTGAACAACAACAACAAACAAACGGCAGCAAGGCTCCAACAACAATCAAGGCAACAACAAGCATCAACAACAACAGCAACAACATCCCAACAAGAGTATTGGAAACACCCTGGTGCAAATCTCACTTGGGGGCAGGGCTATCTCAATGCCAACAATCCAAATCAATCTAATAGGAATAACAACAACAACAACAACAACACGCATGCGAATGATAAAAATTCCAGCAACAACAGCAACCAATCAAGCAATTCATCCTATGGCAACAACTCACATGAGTCAGAGCAACAGGAAGAGACACCACCTCCACCGGAACCTTGGGTAGATCTCTTCCATGTGGATATCAAAATCGATTCTGAATACTATAATTTGGATCTTCAAAGGTTTCCAGAAGCAAGAACTTCTGATTCCCTCAACAACAATGGCAATGTTACTCCCAGCAATGGCAACAAAGACACTGATCTTGCTCCAACCACAGTCAGTGTCTGCAACTCCATCAACAGCACACCAGGAAAATATTATCTGAAAATCCTCTTTGATTCTGGATCAACCGACAACTTCATTGTTGAATCCTCCATTCCTTCTGGAGTCACCAAGCATTCTCTTGCTCAACCAATCCAAATGCAAACAATCAACGGTAGAGCCACTTGTAATCACTATGTGATCTTGGAGAACATCATGTTTCCAGATCTATCTGACTCCATGAGTGCTGAAGATCAAGTGTTTTGATGTCACCCAAAACATAAACTACCTCCTTCTCATTGGCGGAAGAACCATGAGAGATGAAGATGAACTTTGAAGCTTGCACCATTGAATGGTATGACAAGACCATGCACTTCCACCCTCAGAACTACTTCAATGACAAGTCCATGCTCCACAAAGACATGTCAGCAGAGCCTCAATCTGTTGTGAAGAGCTATTCCAACCAATCTGCCCAACAAGCCTACCTAGATGGCTCCACCCAGTATGAGAAAACTGATCTCCACAAGTTAGTATCTGAAAAAGAACATCTCTCCGACCATGAGAAATCTTACTTGCTGAAGATTCTCATTGGCACTGAAGAACTTTTTGAAGGACTCAATGACAAGCAATTAGGCATTTTCCCTAATCAAGAGTTCCACATTGATCTCCAGCAAGATGCAGAGCCATATCACATCAAACAACCATGTCCAATTCTGCTTCACCAGCAACAAGAAGCTGTGAAGAAGGAGATCGACCGGCAAGTGAAACTTGGAATCCTTGAAAGATGTTATGCAACTCAATGGGGAATACCAACCTTTGTAGTACCCAGACCAAATGGCTCCTGCCAACTCATTAGGGACCTTTGGGAGCTCAACAAAATCACCAAGAAACTCTACTATCCACTTCCAAAGATCCAAGACATCTTCCACAGAAGAAGAGGCTTCAAAAATGCCACCCTCATTGATGTCAGTATGAAGTTCCACACCTTCAAGCTAGACAAAGCTTTCACTTGGCTCTGTGTCCTTGTTACAGCCTTTTGAAAATTCAGACTCCTTTGTCTTCCAATGGGCTTCCTCAACTCTCCACGCTGGGCCCAAGGCTGCATGGAACGTATGCTTCTCCATCTGAAAGACATTGAAGTATACATTGATGATATTGGAAGCTTCACTGACACCCTTGATTCTCGCTGCAAATCTGTCTCTTCTGTTCTGTCCTTGCTCAAGACCCACAACTTTGTAATCAAACCAGCCCAGTGCCATTGGTTCAACTCACGAGTATCATGGCTAGGCCACATCATCTCCAGAGTTGGAATCAGACCCAATCGGAACAATATAGAACCCATCTTGAAACTGGCTTTTCCCTCAAAAATTAGCCAACTTCAATCCTTTGTTGGGATGATCAACTTCTATCAAAACTTCTATCCAAAAAGAGCTGAAGTTCTCTCACCACTCACGGCCCTCTCTGGTTGATCTATAGGAAGACTCCAACCAACTCCAGAGTTCATCCAAGCCTTCAACAAAGCCAAAGCCCTTATTGCACAAGACATCCTGAATGCTTTTCCAGATCTAAACAAGCCCATTCACATCTATACTAATGCTTCTGAATATCAACTTGGAGCTGTTGTTACCCAAAATGGCAGAATCATCCTTTGCTTCACCAGAAAACTCAACGCTGCTCAACAGAAGTACCCAATGGTTGACAAAAAGATGTTTTGTATTGATGAAGTTTTCAAAGAATGCAGACCCATCCTTTGGGGTCCACAAATTGTTGTTTGTACTGACCACATCAACTTGACTTGCCAAAACCTCACAATTCATCGGATTGTGACTTGGCAAACGCTTCTTGAAGAATGTTCCCCTGTATTTAAATACAGCAAAGGAAAAAACAATGTGATTGCTGATGCTCTCTTAAGGTTCCCTATTCAGCAATCTCCAGAGGAAAAGAAGGAATATCTGACTCTGACTTCAATTTTTATTTCAACTCCCGTCTGAGAACTGTTTCGCGGGGTTCAAATTTACTTCTCGGGCACAAATTTTGTGCGTGATTTTAACACGGCAATATTTCTGGACACCCTGAAATTTGCGAGTAAGTGGCGGGCTATAAATTAACACAGCACTATTTCTGTGCACGTGATGCACATTACTCTACTCTCGAATAAAAATAATTTATTTCAGTCTCTAGCAGAACCCAATTATTATTCCGTACCAACAACACTTACTTCTATTCACGAATAAAAAAGAAATCTTTACTCAGTATTAATTCCAAAATATTAATCTCCCGAATAACAATTCGATTCTGCTCTCCTAATTGTGAATTCTATTTCTCGACTACAATATTCCCTTTTTAAAATGTAGATTCTATTATGCTTGATTTATTCCTATTGCAACGTATTACGAATCCTCCATAATTTCTTATATTCTCAATATTAAGTTCATAATTAGTAGTTGTTTTGTATTATGTATGTAGTGGTATTTTCTACATTAATTGAAGGGATATATGGGCATTCATTGATGCTGTTATTGCCGGATCAACATTCATCACTGATGGGTTGGAGTTGTGTTTATTACTCTCGCTTTTGCCGCTGTTTCTACTACTGTGGCCACGCTGTTGCTCTCGTTGCTTGCTGCTGTCGCTACTTCGTTTTGTTGTTCCATTTTGGCATTCTGTTTTGACCATGTTCCATTGTTGCTCCGTTTGTGTTGTTTCGTTTTTGTTGTTTCGTTTTTATTGTTTCGTTGCTCCGTTTTTTTGTTTTTTGTTTTTGTTTCCTTTGTGTTGTTCCGTTTGCGTTGTTCGGCTTGCGTTGCTCTGATTGCGTTAGTCCATTTTTGTTGCTCCATTTTTGTTGCTCCGTTTTCATTGCTCCGTTTTTGTTGCTCCGTTTTTGTTGCTCCATTTTTGTTGCTCTGTTTTCGTTGCTCCGTGTTTGTTGTTTCATTCCATTGTGTCGTTGTTTTGTTTCACCATTGTTTCATTGTTCCATTTTTGCTCTGAAAATAAAAATAACAGAAAGAACAATCAGAAAAAATAGAATCTCCAACAAATTGTTGTCATTGTCACTCACTTGCGTTCCATTGTTGTTCTGTTGCTCCGTTTCACTTGCTACTCTGCTCTGTTGTTCCATTCAATAAAAATAAAAAAAATCAGAAACAAATAGAATCTCCAACAAATTGCCATCATTGTTGTGACTTACTTGCGTTCCATTGTTGCTCTGTTGTTCCATTTCGTTTGTTGTTTTGCTCTGTTGTTCGGTCCGATAAAAATAAAAGAAAGAAAGATCAGAAATAAATAGAATCTCCAACAAATTGCCGTCATTGTTGTCACTCACTTGCATTCCATTGTTGTTGTTCCATTTTGTTGTTCCCTTGTTCCCCTGTTACACTCACTAGTGTTTCTTTGTTGTTCCATTGTTCTGTTGTCCGTGACTGTTGCACAACATTCATTTTCTGTGTTTTAAAAAAAATACCGTACCGACCAAGAAGTATGTGTTTTTTTTTGGTTTTGTGTGTGTGCAGTTGTGTGTGTGTGCTCAGTTTTTCGTGTTACTTCAGTTTTTCATGTGTGTGTGGTTTTGGGTGTGTTGTGTATGCTGTGTACCCTGACTTCTTTCATGTGTCTGGCTTGTGTGTGGCCTTTATTTTCTATATAAGTAAAGCATGTACCAGTGCAAGCCACCCCTCCCGCGCCATAATTTTTTCAAAATGGAAATTTTGATTACACGAAGGTTATGTACTTAAATTCCCTACTCATCTGTAGAATCTGATAGCCAGTCGGTGGTTCGACACTGTCCTGGGTCAGCACAGTACCTACCGGTACCTATGTACACTTTTTGCAAAGTACCCAATGGTGTACCTTTTTGCATGTAGTATCATCTGCAACTAGTAATGCCTGCACACTTATATTTTTCTCTGAGAATAATCCAAAAGCAGCATTTCCATTTTGATTAAACAACTTATGAATTAATTTTATTTGACACTCATTAAACTACATTTTTGGTGATTGGATTATAAGTGTTACTCCAATTATGGATAAGATGAAATGTGCCGGAAAAATAAATTGAATTGACCTGATACTTTGGGAGCCATTACCCACTCAGTCAGTGTGTGCCCTGGATTTGTACCAAAAATACTCTCTTGTCTGCAATTTGGAGAGACAAACCACAACATTTTCTGTATTGTGAGTTTAAATGTTGTTCCCAATATGCATCAGATGAGTAATGAAAAAATTATTCATGGCCTGGACCTGATACTTTTGGAGTCATTACCCAATCAGTCATTTTATGCCCTGGATTTGCACCAAAAATACCCTCTTCTATACCATTTGGAGCTACAGATCACAACATTTCCAACATTCTGTGCGGCAAAGTTGTTCCCAATATGCCTTTGATGAGTCATGAGAAATGTATTCATGGCTTGGACCAGATACTTTTGGAGTCATTACTCAATAAGTTAGTTTGTGTCCAGGAATTCTTGCACCCAAAATACCCTCATGTTTGCCATTTGCAGAGTCAAACCACAACTTTTCCAACATTCTGTGGGGCAAAGTTGTTCCCAATATGTATTTAATTAATTGTGAGAAATGTATTCATGGCCCGGACCGGATACTTTTGGAGTCATTACCCAATAAGTCAGTTTGTGCCCTGGAATTGCACCCAAAATACACTCATGTTTGCCATTTGGAGAGACAAACCACAACATTTCCAGCATTCTATTTGTAAAAGTTGTTCCCAATATGCATCAGATGAGTAATGAAAAATGTATTCATGGCTTGGACCGGATACTTTGTGAGTCATTACCCAATAAGTCAGTTTGTGCCCTGGAATTTCAACAAAAATACCCTCATTTGTGCCGTTTGGAGAGACAAACCCCAACATTTCCAGCATTCTGTTTGTAAAAGTTGTTCCCAATATGCATTTGATGAGTCATGAAAAATATATTCAAGGCCCAGACCAGATACATTGGGAGTCATTACCCAATAAGTCAGTTTGTGCTCTGGAATTTCACCAAAAATACTCTCATGTTTGCCATTTGGAGAGTCAAACCACAACATTTCCAGCATTCTGTGGGGCAAAGTTGTTCCCAATATGCATTTGATGAGTCATGATAAATGTATTCCTGGCTTGGACCGTATACTTTTGGACCCATTACCCAATAAGTCAGTTTGTGCCCTGGAATTGCACCAAAAATACCCTCATGTTTGCCATTTGGAGAGTCAAACTACAACATTTTGGGCATTCTGTGGGGCAAAGTTGTTCCCAATATGCATTTGATGAGTCATGATAAATGTACTCCTGGCTTGGACCGGATACTTTTGGAGTCATTACCCAATGAGACAGTTTGTGCCCTGTAATTGCACCAAAAATACCCTCATGTTTGCCATTTGGAGAGTCAAACTACAACATTTCCAGCATTCTGTGGGGCAAAGTTGTTCCCAATATGCATTTGATGAGTCATGATAAATGTACTCCTGGCTTGGACCGGATACTTTTGGAGTCATTACCCAATGAGACAGTTTGTGCCCTGGAATTGCACCAAAAATACCCTCATGTTTGCCATTTGGAGAGTGAAACCACAACATTTTGGGCATTCTGTGGGGCAAAGTTGTTCCCAATATGCATTTGATGAGTCATGATAAATGTATTCCTGGCTTGGACCGGATACTTTTGGAGTCATTACCCAATAAGTCAGTTTGTGCCCTTGAATTGCACCCAAAATACCCTCATGTTTGCCATTTGGAGATTCAAACCACAACATTTTGGGCATTCTGTGGGGCAAAGTTGTTCCCAATATGCATTTGATGAGTCATGAAAAATGTATTCCTGGCTTGGACTGGATATTTTTGGAGTCATTACCCAATAAGTCAGTTTGTGCCCTTGAATTGCACCCAAAATACCCTCATGTTTGCCATTTGGATAGACAAACCACAACATTTTGGGCATTCTGTGGGGCAAAGTTGTTCCCAATATGCATTTGATGAGTCATGAAAAATATATTCATGGCTTGGACCGTATACTTTTGGAGTCATTACCCAATAAGTTAGTTTGCGCCCTGTAATTGCACCAAAAATACCCTCATGTTTGCCATTTGGAGAGTGAAACGACAACATTTCTAGCATTTGGTTTGTAAAAGTTGTTCCCAATATGCAATTGATGAGTCATGATGAATGTATTCATGACTTGGACCGTATACTTTTGGAGTCATAACCCAATAAGTCAGTTTGTGCCTTGGAATTGCACCCAAAATACCCTCATGTTTGCCATTTGGAGATTCAAACCACAACATTTTGGGCATTCTGTGGGGCAAAGAAGTTGTTCCCAATATGCATTTGATGAGTCATGAAAAATGTATTCCTGGCTTGGACCGGATATTTTTGGAGTCATTACCCAATAAGTCAGTTTGTGCCCTTGAATTGCACCAAAAATACCCTCATGTTTGCCATTTGGATAGACAAACCACCACATTTTGGGCATTCTGTGGGGCAAAGTTGTTCCCAATATGCATTTGATGAGTCATGAAAAATATATTCATGGCTTGGACCGTATACTTTTGGAGTCATTACCCAATAAGTTAGTTTGCGCCCTGTAATTGCACCAAAAATACCCTCATGTTTGCCATTTGGAGAGTGAAACGACAACATTTCTAGCATTTGGTTTGTAAAAGTTGTTCCCAATATGCAATTGATGAGTCATGATGAATGTATTCATGACTTGGACCGTATACTTTTGGAGTCATAACCCAATAAGTCAGTTTGTGCCTTGGAATTGCACCCAAAATACCCTCATGTTTGCCATTTGGAGATTCAAACCACAACATTTTGGGCATTCTGTGGGGCAAAGTTGTTCCCAATATGCAATTGATGAGTCATGATGAATGTATTCCTGGCTTGGACCGGATATTTTTGGGGTTATTACCCAATAATTCAGTTGGTGCCCTGGAATTGCACCAAAAATACCCTCATGTTTGCCATTTGGAGAGTGAAACCACAACATTTCCGGGATTCTGTGTGACAAAGTTGTTCCCAATATGCAATTGATTAGTCATGATAAGTGTATTCATGGTTTGTACTGGATATTTTTGGAGACATTACCCAATAAGTCAGTTTGTGCCCTAGAATTGCACACAAAATACCCTCTGGTGGGCAAGGTGTAAAGAATTCATAAGCATTGTGGACTCCTCACAAAGAATGCTTTACGGTACACACTACCAGAAATTATCTAGTCCAAAATTTGTGTAGAAATCTACTCTAGTAGTAGGCTATGTAAATACAATACTAGTATGTATCTAGTACAACAAGTGTGTTGTAATCTACTCGCATAGAAACCTACTCGGATTCAATACTAGTATGTATCTAGTACAAAAAGTTTGTAGTAATCTACTCTCGTAGAAACCTACGCGTATTCAATACTAGTATGTATCTAGTACAAATAGCGTGTAGTAATCTATTCACGTAGAAACCTACGTGGATTCCATACTAGTATGTATCTAGTATAACAAGCGTGTAGGAATCTACTCGTGTAGAAACCTACGCGGATTCCATACTAGTACTATGTATCTAGTACAAATAGCGTGTAGTAATCTATTCGCGTAGAAACCTACGCGGATTCAATACTAGTATGTATCTAGTACAACAAGCGTGTAGGAATCTATTTGCGTAGAAACCTACGCGGATTCAATACTAGTATGTATCTAGTACAAATAGCGTGTAGAAATCTACTCACGTAGAAACCTACGTGGATTCAATACTAGTAAGTATCTAGTATAACAAGCGTGTAGAAATCTACTCACGTAGAAACCTACGCGGATTCAATACTAGTATGTATCTAGTACAACAAGCGTGTAGGAATCTATTTGCGTAGAAACCTACGCGGATTCAATACTAGTATGTATCTAGTACAAATAGCGTGTAGAAATCTACTCACGTAGAAACCTACGTGGATTCAATACTAGTAAGTATCTAGTATAACAAGCGTGTAGAAATCTACTCACGTAGAAACCTACGCGGATTCAATACTAGTATGTATCTAGTAGAATAAGCATGTAGAAATCTACTTGCGTAGAAACTTACGCCGATTCAATACTAGTAAGTATCTAGTACAAAAAGTGTGTACAAATCTACAGGCATAGATTCCTACGCCGATTCAATACTAGGAATTATCTAGTACAAAAAGCGTGTATGAATCTACAGGCGTAGAAACCTGCACGGATTCACTACTAGGAATTATCTAGTACAAAAAACGTGTAGAATTATACACTAGTACAAAAAACATGTAGAATTCTACAGAAGTTGAAGTATCCTAGATGGTATCGTACGATTGATCGATGATTTCGATCGTCGCGACAAAAAAAATCTCTCTCTCACACACACACAGTAATTTTCTTACGTCGTGACAAAAAAAATCTCTCTCTCACACACACACAGTAATTTTCTTGTCTACCTCGCGACAAAAAAATCACTTTTTCTACCTCACGAAAAAAAACCCTCTTCCCATTCATAATCTTACCCAACTTATTTGAGTAGAGTTGCTAATTGGCACTCCGTCTGTGAACGTGGGATTCCACTTAATCCAATGATCCCTTGATCGTTGATCAGCATTAGGCAGGTAATCCGTGCTCGAATATTTTAGTCTGAAATAACAGCCTTCGTCACACAAACGAGATTCAGGGTTATTTCAGAATCACGCGCATATTTGGGTCGAACTCCACTGGTCCCCCTTTGTAATTTCACCCTATTTATTAAAATTAATGTCGAACTCATAATATTTTTATGCACATTTCATTTTCCTACCCCACTGGCATCTGTTTCCGAATTAGTGGCATGTTACTGAATTTTATGCCTGAAACAAACAGTGCATGGTCGCAATTTTTCAATCTCAATCGTTTCCCCATTTTTATTGTTATTACCGGCTAGTGTACGACTTCAGTAGTAACAATGGTCCGCACTCCCAAATATCAGGTATATTGTGTACGTTGCTACCGGGACTCTCCTTTGATCACTATAGGTAGGGGAAAGAAAAAGGTTATCAAGAAGAAGAGGCCCCCCTTGTTTACAGCGCGACTAAGAAAGAAAACGGGAGTAATTGTTTCTCCCGGTCTTCTGTCCCATATTGCACATAATCCGGGTACATGTTATTCTTATTACAACCGGTGTTTGGGGGTAGATGATTTTGCATCTTCGTTATTTATTAGAAAATCGAAGAAGAAGCTTGAGGATGTTAGTCAACAATTAGGTCTAACGAACACCTGTAACGGTCCGCAGAGTAGTGATGTCGCATTACCAGAGGTTCTCGACAATCAAGTTATGTATGACCCTTCTGTCGAACCGATTGGGCGTGCCTTGATCGGTCAGGAATTAACCAACATAGAGGATGACAATGATTCTGTCTCCGATGACAATTTTTTCTTTCCTAACGATGACGATGAGGAAGAAGGTAGTGAGAGCATAGAGGCCCCCCACTCTTCGATTGTCAATGATGAAGAAGGCATCAACATTGATGTTGACGATTCCCATCGTGCTTCAAACACGCTATTAATTACGACACCCAATGTAGGGAGGAACATATCTGACGAATTGAAGGTCAAGATCAAGTTAATGAAAATCATGCGGAATCATAGCATACCATTAGTTGCCGAGAAGGAATTGTATGAATGGGCTATTGAATCCGAGCGGCTTAATTTATTTTCATGGACTAAAGGCAATCTCATAAAGACCAGGGCAAGTGTCATGAAGGAGATTTCTGCAACTGTGCCTGAAATAAAAGGCGATGGGTTTGAACCTCATCTTATTGACTGGTGTTCTAAGAAATCACAGAATGCTGATGTTTCCAGTCGCAAACAAATCTACGTCTGGTCGTTCCAAAAAGCACTTCATTCCCTATTAACAAATGTGACTTTGGTGAAGGAAGATAATCTGTCATTCCCCCATGCTGAAGACCCCACCTTACCAGTCCGTTATCCAGAACTTCAAGGGAATATTGATATTGACGAACTGCATCACGGTGAATGGTGGATCAACACTTGGGAGAAGAGATGCAAATCTGGATCGAATGAAATTCTGGTTCCTATTATTCTCTACATGGATGGAATTGCAATTGACAATAGTGGTCAAACCACTCTTACCCCACTGAACATGACTCTTGGCATATTCAACACCCTAACTCGAAACTCCCGGCCGGATGCGTGGGAGGCTATATACTATTACCCAACATGTCCCGGTGATAAAGGTGCCGAATCAATTGACAATGTGAACAATCTTCACTCTGGCCTTCATTTGGCTCTTTCATCTTTGAAAGATGCCTGCAACCTAACGGATGGTATTGAATGGTCTAATTTGCCGTGGAACAAGAAGAAATGGTCGGTTCGAATGAAATTTGCGGTTGCTTATTTCATAGGTGATACTCCCCAGCACGACCAACTTTGTGGTCATTATCAAATGTCGAATTCAAAGATGATCTGTAGGCATTGCAATTGTCCCAGAGCACTTGGTATTAACGCTCGTGTGAATGTTTTGAAGGTTCCTGTTTCAGTTCAAACTGGTAACATGCAAGTGTCTAAGCACCAAAATGGGGAAGAGTACCAATCCATTCGGCTCTGGAATATATCTGATTTTACTGCTCCAATGGTTGGCGAAGGAGTGAATGTTGAACAGTATTTCAAAAACATTTCTCACCATGGTGTACATAACGGCAACGCTTTTTATGATCTTGATTTTGGGGAAAACCCACATAATATTCATCTAGCGTCTCCCGGAGAGAGACTCCATATGCACCAACTTGGTTGCGCAAAGCGTGCAGCAGAGACGTTCTGCAAGGACTTTTTAGGCAATAACCAGCGGCTTCTTGGTGAGATGGAAAGGTTAGCCAGTTACTACGGTGGTGCTGTCCAGAGGCAATCCGATCGTGACTTCCCACGAACCAATTTTTCAGAATCAATACATACAGCGAAGAAGGAGGGTAACCAGTACATTGGAATGCTTTATATTCAGATGCTGTCACTTCTGTCTGCTGGAGGTCGTCAATTGTTGTTGTCTCGAAAGACTCCTTCCAATCTCGAGAACAAGAGCAGAAAGTGTGAAGAGGAAATTGACCGACGTATTTACGCCATTGAGTTGTTGTTGGGTATGGAAGAGTTCCTAAAGTATGCTGGAACGTTCGACGAGGTTTTCAAACAAGACAAGAAAGGTGTTTTGAATGTGGACAAAATGGTTGTTCTTTTCATTAACTGTATAAATAACAATCTTCAACGAAGTAAGGGAGAGGGTAACAATCTTGTGAAGAATCACATGTATTTTCATTTATCACAGTACATGAGATTATTTGGTCCTCCAACTGGGTGGGACTCTGCCGCGAGTGAGAGCAATCATAAAACTGAAGTGAAGGCTCCTGCTAAGAGAACTCAACGAAACAAGTCCACACTTATCAAGCAAACTTGCAACCGAGTGATGGAGTATCGAACTATTGATCGACTTGACCGTGAATTTGATTTGTTCGAACATAGACCCGTAACCGGACCAAATCATCCTAAGGAGGGTGGTTGGTCAGGTGGGTCTTCGTTTTGGATTGGTGTGATGAATGGTCTCCCTTACATGAAGTGGGATGAAAAAAAAAACTCAAGTTTACCCTGGTTTCCATCTGATGTTCTCAAATTTTGTTGTGACGTGGTCCTACCGGCTGTGGGCAGCAGCAAGGTTTTTGGAACCACGGAGCACAAGAGGTATGACCAATCTCGCGAGATGAAATTATTGTTTCGTGCCCACCCATCGTTTAAGTCTGATTCTGGACAATTGTCCAATGTATGGTACGATTGGGCTAATTTTCAACTCGACCTCCTTGATGGACGTGGACTGAAAGTTTATCCATGTCAGATTCTGTGCCTGCTTTACCTCGAAGGTCCGTTCCCCGTGGGTAGCTCCGTTAGTGGTTTCGAATTAGTGCACGATGGTTATTATGCCGTCGCTCGTTGCTTTGTTTCTGCAGACCCCATACCGAGCAAGAGGGACAAAGGAAAAAAACACCATCATGCGTTGGTAAAGCTAGGTGAGCTTCGGAACAAATTGTATTTGTTCGACTGCAACGCCATTGAGTCCGAAGCTGCCGTTGTTAGAAACCATGGTAGTCCTGACCAATATTTTGTGCTGGGTAATCGTGAACAATGGTTGTTTAATTTCCGCGAGACAATGGCTTCACTGGAAAAGAAGGATTTACAATCAATAGTACGAGATGGTGAAAACAGCACATGACTTCAATGAACAAGTTTATTATCTTTTCCCGTGTTTTGGATTGTATACTAGTATGGTACAATCATACCCCCCTTCTCAGATGTATTTTGCGTTTTTTTATTTTCTGTAACGGCGTTGCACCAAATGCCCTTTTCCCGTGTTTTGGATGGTATACTAGTATAATACAATCATACCCCCTTATCATGTGTATTTTGCGTTTTTCTATTATCTGCAACTGCGTTGCACCAAATGCCCTTTTCCCGTGTTTTGGATGCTGGTTTTCCTGTATATTTTGTGTTTTTCTATTTTCTGCAACGGCGTTGCACAAAATGCCGTTTTCCCGTATTTTGGATGGTATACTAGTACAGTACAATCATACCCACCTTTTCATGTGTAATTTGCGTTTATCTATTTTCTGCAACGGCGTTGCACCAAATGCCCTTTTCCCGTTTTTTGGATTGTATACTAGTATGGTACAATCATACCCCCCTTCTCATGTTTATTTACCGTTTTTCTATATTCTGCAACGGCGTTGCACCAAATGCCCTTTTCCCGTTTTTTGGATTGTATACTAGTATGGTACAATCATACCCCCCTTCTCATGTTTATTTAGCATTTTTCTATATTCTGCAACGGCGTTGCACCAAATGCCCTTTTCCTGTATTTTCGACGGTATAGTACTAGTACGGTACAGTCATAAATTTTTTGTCATGAGTATCAAGTTATTATTATAATGGATTACTTCTTAGTATAGTTTTGCGCGATACATAGGCGCTCATAATATAACACCCTTCGTATTTGGGATTCGAACAGCTATGAAACACCACTAACGGATTAAAGAGCAGAGTATCCCCAGAACGCAACGGCACTTTGATGCGGTACGTTGGGAAGACAAAATAATAAATCACTTTGTCAGCATGCACTCCCAACGGAGCTATGACTGTTAAACGAGTATAATTCATATCATCATCAACATGGCATCGAGAATGGTAATTTCGACCAATCGAAAAAGCTAATGCCTGTTTCCCAATGGCATTGAGCTGCGTACGAGTCAGAATCTGAGACAACACATCCATTTCATCCTCAACAAATGGTTCGATGTGTGTTAAACTATGATGCATATGCTTCACAATTCTCACTGTCGTGTGTTCCAGCTCCAGTTTCATGTTTGGTTTCACATGACTTTTGAATACGTACTCACCATTGTTGGAAGACAATCTTTCTGGTCTAACTCCAATGATAGCATAATCATCGTTGATACTGCCGCGCTTCTTACCTCTGGCAACTGTCGGTTTGGATCCAACAATTTCCGGAGCAAACTTTCTTAACAGTTTGATATTATTCTTCGTAGCAAGGTGTCGCTTGGCAAATTTTCTGGAAACTTTTGCGAAAATGCGCAACGACGGATTATTCTCGTCAAACGCAACAATATGCTCGTCGTTTCTACTATCCAATCTATCGAATTTATCTATCAACAAAGCCTGTTCCGGTTGATACTTTTTCTTTCCTCTTATTTTGCCACCCCAGTTTGTCTCCATGTATTTTCCTTTGACCACAGTTGTTCTGTCTTTGTTTTTCAACGCTATTGTACTGACACAATCTTTGCAAGTACTACGCCTATTTGTCCTTTCCTTCTTCATTGGTTTTATGTCGGACAACTTTGTATAAGTTTTATGGCTCGTTGACACAGGTGCTGCAATCCTAAGAAAGTTCGATGACATTCTCTGCTTTCTTCTTTTCTCATGTTTCCTATCTCTTTTTTGCTTCATAGCTCTGTCCGAGAACTGATTTGTCGTCATGGTTGGAGTAGGTGTAGCAATTGTTGCTCTTGCTGCTTTCCGCTTTTCGCTTGACACTTGCCGCTGTTGCTCTCGCTGCTGCTTGCCGCTTGCCGCTGCCGATTGCCGCTGTTGCTCTCGCGGATGTCGTTGCTCTCGCGGCTGTCGCTGCCGATTGCCGGTGTTGCTCTCGCTGCTGCTTGCCGCTTGCCCCTGAGGCTGTCGCTGCCGATTGCCGCTGTTGCTCTTGCAGCTGTCGCTGCCGATTGCCGCTGTTGCTCTCGCGGCTGTCGTTGCCGATTGTAGCTTTCGCTGCTGATTGCCGCTGTTGCTCTCGCGGCTGTCGCTGCCGCTGCTGCTTTCCGCTGTTGCTCTCGCTGTCGCTCTTGCAGCTGTCGCTGCCGATTGCCGCTGTTGCTCTCGCGGCTGTCGTTGCTCTCGCGGCTGTCGCTGCCGATTGCCGGTGTTGCTCTCGCTGCTGCTTGCCGCTTGCCCCTGAGGCTGTCGCTGCCGATTGCCGCTGTTGCTCTTGCGGCTGTCGCTGCCGATTGCCGCTGTTGCTCTCGCGGCTGTCGTTGCCGATTGTAGCTTTGTTCGCTGCTGATTGCTGCTGTTGCTCTCGCGGCTGTCGCTGCCGCTGCTGCTCTCGCTGTTGCTTTCCGCTGTTGCTCTCGCAGCTGTACACGATTTTATTCGAATATTTGGTATGATAATTGATCAAAATGGGTGAGTATCTATTGATGTAGTACAGTAAATAATAACAACAGAATAATATAATCTACATGCTACCAACGTACACCGTTTGCTTCCTTTCGTTGTTGTTGTTGATTGGTGGTGTTGCTGTGTTGTTGCCGTTGTTGTTACCTTCGATTCTGTGTTGACTTCGATTCAGTGTCGCGTTCGATTCGTTGTATCCTTTGCAATTATAGGAAAGATTTGCCACACCAGGAAAGATTGGTTCTTCCGATTCGTTGTTTCCAATCCCTTGTTTCAAATCCGTTGCTCCGATACGGTCCTATGAAAATGAGAAGAAAAAGAGAAGGAAGAAAATACATTATCAGGAATGCCAGAAGAAGTAAGATCATTGTCTTTCTCCTCTCTCATTCTTACCGTTGCGATTGCCAATTTCTAATCTGTTGTTTCCAATCTGTTATTCCGTTCCGGTCCTATGAAATAAGGAAGAAAAACATAAGTGACGAAATACATTATCAGTAATGCCGGTCGAGGAAGTATTATCATTGTTGTCTATCTCATTCGTACCGTTGCTTGTTCTGATTCGTTTTACCGTTGATGTCACCGATACGTTGTTGCCGCAGATACGTTGTTGCCTCCAATGATTCCATTTGCCGGTTTGTTATTCGTTGTCGTTGTTCTTTCTGCTGCCGTTGATTTGCAGACTTGTAGTAATTCCTATGTCACGAAAAACAGGGACTTGTTCCTGTTGATATATAGGCAATTGATGCAGATTTTGTGCTTTCAAGATGTTTATGTAAGGCGGCCGTCCAAACAAGAATATCTTTCCAGCAACTAATCCCTAATCGAATGCTTTCTACTTCTTTTGCAGTACAAGGCTGTTATATCGGACTGAAATATCTGAGAACGGATCGTTGTGCTCGTGACATCGTCGCCCTAAGGCATGTGACGAAGAGGGTCGGATCCCACGTTCTCGGACGGAGTGTTGTTGGAAAGAAACAACACTCTACTCAGATAAGTTGGAAATTGATGTTTGTCGGAAAGTGAAAAAAAGTGACCGAAGTTAGTGAGCAACATACTTTCATTGTAAGCTAACTACTCCGTACAAAGTACTTATATCAAACTTCGAACGTAAGGACGACATCGGTTCGATAGATCAAGTATCAACATTCGAACGTAAGAATGACACCACCAGTTCCATACATTTTCTGCTAAGTAAACAACTTCGAACGTAAGAATGATATTGGTCCGTTAAGTATTATGTTCTTTTTTTTTTTTGCAACGGCGTTGCAACAAATGGTCTTTTTGGTATTTAGCGTGATATGGATCATACAACAGTACAACAAACTTCGAACGTACGAATGATATTGGTTCGTTAAGTATTATGTTCTTTTTTTTTTTTGCAACGGCGTTGCAACAAATGGTCTTTTTGGTATTTAGCGTGATATGGATCATACAACAGTACAACAAACTTCGAACGTCAGAATTACATTGGTCCGTTAAGTATTTTACTTTTTGTTTTTTTTGCAACGGCGTTGCAACAAATGGTATTTTTGTTATTTAGCGTGATATGGTTCATACGTAGTTAGCGTCATGGTTCATACGATAGTACTGGTCATACCAAAGTACCTTTGTACCCCACAAAATGCACCAAATCATCGATCGGACCATTTTTTTTTTTGACAACGGCGTTGCAACAAAAGCCCTTTTTAGTATTTAGCGTGAAAAGTTTCATACGACTGTACGTTTCTACACAAATTGCACCAATTCAGCGATCGGATCATTTGTTTTTTGGCAACGGAGTTACACCAACGAATGCCCTTTTCCCTATTTAGCGCTACTAGGTGTTCATACGACTGTACTTTTGTACACACAATGGAACAATTCAGCGATGGGGCCATTTTCCAAATTGGAAAATGTTCCTTTTTATCTTTTCTTCTTCTCACCTTTCATTCCACCCAAAAAACCCTTTTTTCCGTTTTTCGGGAACGGCGGTTCCAGTTACAAAAAATGGTTTTTTGATCCCAACGGATTCACAGACAAATCCCCGCCCTTGCATTCGTCGTTGCAGGTTTTATTTGTCCAATTATTGTGACGATATTGTTTAACTCTTTCTCAGGTTAGTGGTAGAACGTCTTTACGAGAACAAGGACACGTTTACGGGCACCTTCTACGTTTTCGATTTTTTGAGAAATGGTTTTTGAGACATGATTACCACTGTCGCGTCGCTACGTGAGTGGTGATATCTGGTGAAAGAAGTTTCAAGTTGTACTACTATCCTTCTTTCATTCAATGTTTGCTCGTAACTCGGGTAAACTAGATTCACACAACAGTGATTCTCATTGTTTTCAAACAATAAAAAGATTGTCTCAAATACTGATAACATTTTACATTGCCAATGACACCGACGACTAATAGTGCTCGCAAGCGCGGTGCCAACCCAAATTCAAATGAGAAAACGACAAGTTGTAAGAAGGGTAGATTGAAAGACCCACCAACCAATAGTCTTGACAAACATGATACCGATCAAAGAGATCATCGACAGGCAGTAATTAATAACCTTACAAAGGCTTTGAAGGGTGAGTCATATGGAACAGAGGAGTTTGTGAGGAACCTCAGTCTTGAGGTTACAACATGTTTCACTGCATTGTTGACGAGGGTTTACCTTGTATCAAAAATTATTGAATCCGAACCTACACCAGATTTCAGGAAGTCAATGTCTACTACTAACTCTGCGGAAAAGAAGAAGGGGAAGGGAAAGAAGAAAACCCCCGATACAACCTTAAGTGACTTAGGGCCTATTCCCCATCAAATAAACGTCATGGTGGATTTATTTTTGTTTGAAATTGACAACGGTATGACTGGAGTGTTGAAATTTTTGAGCAGGAAGCAATTAACCGATCGATTCAATGACTACGACATGGCGAACAAGTGGGATAGGTTCGAGTCACTGTTGAAGAATGTTAACGACACATCAGGCGTGGATGCTATTTATGGGCGCAACGTCGTCAACTACGTTACAATGAAGAAGTACATGATAATGTACCGTGAGATATTGTTTTGGTACATGAAGAATGTGAAGTATCCACCTGGGTCGGATATTTTGTCTGAGGATTTGTGTTTCCATACCAAAGGCGACAATTGTTCTCCCAGTCAGTTGAAAGGATACGTCAGATCAATGAGGAACTTCTTGGACTGCCTTATGGCAAAGACCTCTCTACGTGTTTCAATGACTCATAGCTGCAATCAGGTGGACTTAGACAAACATTTCAAGAAGCAGCGTATTGAATGCTTAAAATCCTTACCAACAGAAAACATCGAGTTTAAAGAACTTATTGTGTCAAACAATAAGTTGATGAAGATAACGGAACGAGAAACTGCTTTTCAGGAGCTCATTCGTGAACATTGGTTACGCTTTCAAGGGAAGGCGAAAACCATTTGTACCATCATCGACATGAGACACGTCGACATCAAAGTATTGACACACGAAGGTTTTTATCAGTATTACTTACCTGAATTAATTAACAATTCATTCGTCTTGGGCACCACGGTACTTTCTGGGGAGAAGTGGGTTCCAGTAGGATTTCATCGACAAGGGGACACGAAAATTCCGGAAACGGGTAAAGTGTTATTACCACTCAATACTCAATTGGTTTTCCACTACGTCATCCACTACAAGCACACGGTCACAAAATATTACAACATACATTTCGATCTTGATGAGGACCTTGTCACCCTGTCGCCATGCAAACATGGAACCGGAAAAATAGATCTGGCATATTTCAAGGTGCCGAAAGGAATCCTATATTTGGTGCATCAATGGCTTATAACAAAATTTGTCCAACATGGGAACAAGATTGGGGTAAACGTGGTCGATTCGTTGGAAACAGCATGTAATTTGATCATTTCTCAAGTACTATGTGCATCAATGATTCGAGTCGACGGCGTTGGTTCGTCCTTTGATTGTTCAATTGACAATGTTTGTGAGAAAATGATACCAAAAGTCTTCAAAACCAATAACCAATCATTTGTCAGTTACGATCATGTGATGGAAACCATTGAAGATTTGGTATTGACCGAGAGGAATTTTCTAAAAGGAGCTATGGTCACCGAATCGACGGAGGGAAGTGTTCCGTATTTTCAAAGGAATGATCGATTGTACATTTTCCCAACGGCATGTGTTCTGAGTAAGACAAAATTTGCCCATGTCAATTTTGACGATAAACCAGAAGAACTTGTAACAGGTATTTTGGAACTGTCCGGATTGGAAGAACAACATAAGAATCAAACTTGTGTTACAAGATTCCTTCAATACGATGTTAACTCACAACAAGAGGTGCACCAACGAGTTTTTATGGAACACATTCCATACGTGTTCCGTGAGATATTCGTAATTGATCCGGAAGTTCTCCAACGTCATACTTGGGTGGAAAAATTCATTCAGTATAGCTACCTCCCAGAAATGGGTACCATATTTACCCCGTTGACAGAAAAACTAGCAATATATTTGTTGGAAAAGTCGGATGATCTATCATCGGCTAACCTTGTAGTTCAATTTTTGGACGATAAGGTTGTCAACAATTATGGAAAGGGAACGGGAGAATTGAATCTGGCATTCGAACACCTCCAGGGTCGTGACTTTGTTTTTTACGAACCATCGGACTTTCTAACTTGGGATTGCTTCAAAAGATCCAAGGTTCAAATCAATGAGTTCAACAAATCAAATAACACATACCGGGTAGGATGGGTTACTTTCAATCTCAATACGACAAATGATTCCAAGCGTGGATTCATACCACCCTGGGATGATAACGTTGACGGTGACAATGTTGGCAAGACGAACAATATCAACGATGGGAGAAAGAACATCAGTGGATCGAAAGTAACCAGTAAGGGTTCGAAAAATAAGCCAAACGAATCTAAAGAATCGGGAATTGACACAAGTAAGGGTAATTCCAAGGATACTGGTTTGACTGACACAACGACTAAAACCTGTGAAAAAAAGGGTTCAAATGAAAGCGAAGAAATGATTATAGATGTTGCAAAAAATCATCTTAACGCCACTGTAACACTGCAAGTTTATCCTATCAAGATCAAGGAGAAGGAAACCAAACGTGAATTCCAATGTTCTGTGCTGTTGAAAGATCAGGATCCAGAGATATTGTTTCCTATTTACGAAGTAAACGAACAAGTTCGTTATACTCCAGAAAAAAACGGACCAGTTGAAATTGGAGAAGTTTATAGGTACGTTTTCGGAGACTACGACCAATATGAACGAGTGGCGGGTTATATATGTACTTTCCACAAACGTAAGGTGGGGGAGAAACGACAATTTTGCCCATACTTTCAGATTTCCGGCCTGAAAGAAACCAACCCTCGACGCATTAAAAAAGTATCGGATTTAGTAAAATGTTTCAGCAAGGATGTTGGGATTCGTGACCCAACGGATGGAAGTGAGAAGGTATCCGATTCATCTTCTGACACAACCACAACCGTGTCAGAGTACAGCACCAGTTCCACCAAATCATCCAAGATTGGATGAGTGAGGCATACTATGTTACACCAAATGCAAGCATCCGTTTGTAACTTATCCATTATACTTCATAGTTCTTTATTCAATCAATATTATGCGAAATATTGATCATGAAATTGCAGCCTAATTCGCACAATCATAAACATACTAACTAATATTACTAGGACTAATAAATTTTAAAACTGACTCAAGTATAAGTAGAAGATTTCTGGTCAATTCTGTTTCATGCAGCCAATGCCACACATTTGCACTCGAAAACTGCCTAGGAATCACTATTTGGGTACATGCAGCAATGCCAGAGGGGACTAAAATTGTTCTAAATCTCATACTGACTAAAGTATCAGCCTGTTTCTTGTCCAGTTGGTTTCATAGTCTACCCCATCCATAGTATGAGCAATATTCATCCTGAAATTGCAGTCAATGCCACTCATTTGCACTCTAAAACTGACTAGGACTCACTATTTTGGTACATGCATGTCCAGGGACAAACATTATTCTAAAATTCACACTGACTAAAGTATCAACCTGTTTCTTGTCCAGTTTGTTTCATAGTCTCCCCGATCCATAGAATGAGCAATATTCATCCTGAAATTGCAGTCAATGCCACACATTTGCACTCAAAACTGACTAGGAATCAGTATTTTGGTAGCCTAGGACTCACTATTTTGGTACATGCATGTCCAGGGACAAACATTATTCTAAAATTCACACTGACTAAAGTATAAGCCTGTTTCTTGTCCGATTTGTTTCATAGTCTCCCCAATCCATAGTATGAACACTATTCATCATGAAATTGCAGTCAATGCCACACATTTGCACTCAAAACTGACTAGGACTCACTATTTTGGTACATGTATGCCCAGGGAAAAACATTATTCTAAAATTCATACGGACTAAAGTATCAGCCTGTTTCTTGTCCAGTTTGTTTCATAGTATACACCATCCATAGTATGAGCAATATTCATCCTGAAATTGCAGTCAATGCCACACATTTGCACTCTAAAACAGACCAGGACTCACTATTTTGGTACATGCATGTCCAGGGACAAACATTTTTCTAAAATTCATACAGACTAAAGTATCAGCCTGTTTCTTGTCCGGTTTGTTTCATAGTCTACCACATTCATAGTATGAACACTATTCATCCTGAAATTGCAGTCAATGCCACACATTTTCACTCTAAAACTGACTAGGACTCAATATTTTGGTACATGCATGTCCAGGGACAAACATTATTCTAAAATTCATAATGACTGAAGTATCAGCCTGTTTCTTGTCCGGTTTGTTTCATAGTCTACCCCATCCATACTATGAACACTATTCATCCTGAAATTGCAGTCAATGCCACACATTTGCACTCTAAAACTGACTAGGACTCAATATTTTGGTACATGCATGTCCAGGGTCAAACATTATTCTAAAATTCATAGTGACTAAAGTATCAGCCTGTTTCTTGTCCAGTTTGTTTCACAGTATACACCATCCATAGTATGAGCAATATTCATCCTGAAATTGCAGTCAATGCCACACATTTGCACTCTAAAACTGACCAGGACTCACTATTTTGGTACATGCATGTCCAGGGACAAACATTTTTCTAAAATTCATACAGACTAAAGTATCAGCCTGTTTCTTGTCCGGTTTGTTTCATAGTCTACCACATTCATAGTATGAACACTATTCATCCTGAAATTGCAGTCAATGCCACACATTTGCACTCTACAACTGACTAGGACTCACTATTTTGGTACATGCATGTCCAGGGACGAACATTATTCTATAATTCATACAGAATAAAGTATCAGCCTGTTTCTTGTCCGGTTTGTTTCATAGTCTACCGCATCCATAGTATGAACACTATTCATCCAGAAATTCTTGCAGTGAATGCCACACATATCCTTCAATTGAATCAAATGAAACACTCTTGTACTCAAAAAGTGACTAGGAATCACAATTTTGGAGCATGCATGACCAGGGACAACCATTATTATACAATTCATACTGACTAAAGTAATAGCCGGAGAATTGTCATCAATATTGTTTCATTGTCTCCCCAATCATTAGTAGGAGCAATATTCATCCAAAAATTTCAGAAAAGAACACACTTTTGCACTCAAAAAAAAACTGAGAAACTCTATTTTGGTTACTTCTTCATAAGAATATCACCAAAAATTACAATAATATGCCGAAACTACTACCCTTGGTACCGGTCACTACGGGGGAATCGAACCAGTGGACACATTCACCTCTATATCAATAACCAATCATACGTGCTCGGGGAAAATTACACTACCTAAAGCTGGTCAGTTTTTGAATCCTACAATTTGTGTGCACCGTCCCAATTCAATAATAAAAAAATTATAAAAAAATATAACGTAGAACACACATTTGACATATATCTACGGGGGAGTCGATCCAAAGGACACGTTCACCTCTACCGGTATATCAAGAACCATTCATGTCAAAACGAGGAAAGTTACACTACTTAATGGCAGTCTGTTTATGAATCAGACAATTTATGTGCATCGTACCAATACAATATTAAAAAAATAGTACTAAGGAACAGGTACGAAGAATACATCTTGTACACATCTCTATGGAGGTATCGATCCACCTGACACGTTTATCTCTACGATACATCAAGAACCAATCGCATGCAAACGAGGAAAGTTACACTACTTAAAGCTTGTCGGTTTTTGAATCAGACTATTTACGTGCATCGTCGTAGTGTTGGTGCCGGTACCTAACAATAGTAAGAATTATGCGTGTTCGGGAAAAAGAAGCCACAACCAAAAACTGAAAGTTACAACGCCTGGAAAAAACAACAAATACCAACTTTATGATTTGGCGTTGGAGTACGAACGTTAGGTGTACTGTGGTACAAATAGGTGCATGACTGCGTTACAAATGGAAAATAACAGGAAAATGAAAAACAAAAGACCTAAACCGACACACAAAACAACAGTTGTGCCAACCCGGGGTACTGTCTTGTCCAAGGATTACAACAAACAGATGCATGAGCTAAACAACGATGACGTAAACAACGACGGAAACCCATTTCTATATCATTTCGAAACAGGATTTGATGCCTTGTGTGCCAAAAACGGACACTTGGTTAACACAATCCTTAGTGGATGCCAGAAGATAGAAGAAGTGCGACAAAGACTCAACAGCAAAAAAGGTCATTTCGAGGAGGACGAAGCTTTGAACATTTGGGAACAATGCTTCAAGTACATAACCGAGGAAGTATTTCCCGACTACAAAGAAGGGAACACTGACGGGATGGACCATGTATGGGCAATGGGAGTCATTCTTGCATACATTACATGTGGTTATCCCGCATTGAAAACATCGGAAGACATTAAGTGCTACGGCAACGTGGGTATTGGACCGGAAGTAAAATCAATAGAACGAGAGAGAATGATACAAGACGGTCGTACTTTCCCGGCAAAAAAATGGAGTAATCTGACGCCGGAGGCAAGAGAACACATAAAAGAATGTATACATTACCACCCTGGGAACAGTCCTTGTATGACGTACATTTGGTTCAACAACTGGCGCAAAATGACGAATGAGGCAATCATCGAAACTGACAGATTGGAATGGTCTTGCAGATCAAAAGACGATAACGAGTGGTACTCAACACAAGAAATATTTCCGCCAATTAAAGAAGAGAACATAAATAACAAAGACACGAAAAACAAATGTACCAAACATAAGTGGGATTCGTTCATGAACAAAGCAAGAAAACAGTCAAAAAAGAAAAAACGGAAAGTAAAAGAAGTGACAAACAGGGGGGAAAAGAGCGAACAAGACGAAAACGAGTGGAAAATTAAGAAATGGCTAAGTCTTTACGAAAAACGATGGAATTCGCCGGAAGATTTAGAGGAATATAACAACTATCCAGTTCCTTGTGGAGCATGGGGACGCGTGAAACACTAACTCTGCAACTCTGTAAGGATTCCATTCCAACAAAAAAACCAGGACAATATCAAAGGTATCACCGGTACAAATTAAGTGCAAAAATTAGAACGGAAATTATGTAAAATATCACCTTAAAAAGTCGATACATTAAAAAAAAAATACTCATCAGAAAGCAACAAAACAACAACAACAAAATTCCCTCCGTTGAACCTACAAATTGTGATCCAATCCATAATTGATTCAGGGGGGAGTGTCAACCACCCAAAATATAGAATTTACTGCAACGCCGTTGCAGAAAATTGAAAAACAATAAGTAAATAAATAAATACAGAATGATACGGTACCGTAGGGTAAGTACGGTAGGGTAGGGAAGATCAAAATGTTCGGGTCCGCGCCAAAATTTTGAGGACTCCACATTCCAGAATATCACGGCACGCTCGAAAATAAGATAGGCAGGCGACAGTACAAGAACAACACTCACAGATAGTACAATTAGTTGAAATGCAACAATTCCTTGGAGACAGTAAATCAAGAGATTACAGTGTGTACAGTAGGAATGAAAAAAACATGCCAAACGATTCCTACAAACAACATTATTATCATAAAAATAGCGCGCCAAATCAATCAAAGGAAAAAACGGTAAGTTGAGGTGCACGAGTTAACAAAAAAATAATGGTAGAACTGAGTACTAGTTGCAGTCCGGTGACAGGTAGAACCATTGTTACCAATAACACAAACAGCCCAAACAGCAGTGTATCGGGAAGTGACCGAACAAACACAAACGATAGCCAAACATATAGAACAACCAACAGTAGCAACAGAAATATTCTACAGACAACAAAAGAATCCGATAACGATAACTTGGAAAACAACATTGTCAAACACGTCAAAGAAAAAGCATTCAGGAAATTTAAATTCCCGCCAGAGATTACATTCGTGAAGGCGACGATATTCAAAATTGTAAAACAAGCAAATAACAATGAAATACCAAATACGATTGATATAAAAGACCAAAAGTGGAGTGGAATTTATTGCCGTGCAGTGACTGCGTGTAGGCACAATGCTCAAACTCTTGCCAGGAAAAACTACAAAGGTACGCAACCAACAAGAAAATGTTTGCCGGCATGCAATCGTTCATAAGCCATTCTAACATTTTGGTCGTATGAACACTGACACGTAGACGATAAAAGAAACAACCTGATACCAGATAGTTTCCCAGGAACGGTTCTAATCACAGACACACAAGACGTTAACTCAGAAAATAGGTACCAATTGCACGAAGACTATCGGCGGAAAAATTCACCAGAATTCAAATACTTCATGAAAAGAATTCTGGGAGCGGTGTCACCAAAACAGACAGACTTCAAAAGAAAATCAGTCAGAATGACAATCAGTAACATTTTCACCCCAAGCGATGAAGCTTTTGCATTGCTTTTCCTTTACAACGACTACGACTCGTGGATAAACACAACAAAGGGCACGAGGTTGAGAAAAAAATTCACTGACGGTAAGTCTGGAAATAAGGAGGGTTGGAGTAACGAGGGACAAGATCTTTACGAATACCTAGTAAGTGAATTAGAAGAACGAAGGAAGGAACAACAATCAAAAGAATTAGAGACGGAAATACTTAAAATGTACCAAAAGCAAAATGGCAATCGTAAACAAGAAGATAAGGAGGAGAACAAAGAGGGAAAAACACGGAAGCGAAAACGTACCTTGGTTGAGATTCTAGGCGAAGATGATGAGGACTACAAATTTTTCATGGAATATAATAAAAACGAACAAGAGTAATTGATGATATCAACAGCAATAGTAGAACGGCTAGTTCATTATTATTTTATGGTTTGCACAATATTGTTCCGGGTCTTCTGTTCGAATATAATACAATAAACAAGATAATTTCAAAAGGCTGATAAAATACTTTCGTATTTGTTACAAAATATGTTTGTTGTATTTCCGTATTTGATAAGCGTAGCGTGAATATTGTAAAATGTCGGAGAGTATTGCAAATGCGGATAAAATACTTTCTTATGAGTACAAAAATATGGTTGTTGGATTTTGATATTCGATAAATGTAGTGTGAGTATTGTGAAAGCAACGTAACAGAATACATTGCTGGTTATCAAGAAGCTTGTATATTTGGTAAAAAATTTGTATCAACGCTACGACAATATCAGTGTACATAGAGGATATTATTACAAAATATGAGGAGTTTCGTGTGGAAAAAACAAAAATTGAATGGCGAATAAATATTATCGGGGTAAGCATGAAACAAAATTGTAGAATAGAAAGATTCTTAAGCAAGCATGAAAAGGGGCTGGAAAAAACGGTGGCGAAAATAGACCTACTTGAAATTGTTGCGTGCAAAAATAGGTAGAGAATTATTTATTGTGCGCGCAACAAAATGTTTCGGAATATTTTAAAACATCGCACGAATATTACGAAAGCATGAGCATCGTTTATGTGACGTTGTACTGGAAAAAGAATTAGCTTGCATTGGAGAAGAGGTGGTTTGCTCGATAGATAGTAGTGTTCTTGGACTTGATCACCCAAACATATACGTCTTGAGAGCAATAAATCTGCATCCATTGCTTCTATATCAACAGGCACGAGGTACTGTTTTTCGTGACAGAGGAGTAAGAATTCTGCAAATCTACGGCAGCAGCAACAACAACAATTTCATCGGGACGATTGTCGGAATGTCGGAACAAGCAAAGGTAAGAATGAGAGAGATAGGCATCGGCAACGGCAACGGCAACGGCAACGGCAACGGCAACGGCAATGTCAATGGCAATTGATTGGTCTTCCACTCCACCGGCATTACTGATAATGTATTTCCTCTCTGTTTTTCTTCTTATTTTCATAGGACCAGATCGGAAGCAACGAATCGAAACAAACGGATTGGAAGCAACGGATCGGAAGCAACCATCGAATCGGAAGCAACCATTGATTCTTCCCTGTAGGTGCGGGGAATTTTCCCAGTTGGTGACAATTACGAATCGATCGGCATGTACATTATATTATTCTGTTTTTATTATTTACTCTATGTAGTACATCAATAGATACTCACCCATTTTGTTCAATTATCATATACTATTTGAATAGGAATGGCAACGAATCGATCAGTGGGATTCATCCAGCAACAAATTGATGAATCAACGAATCGTCGGCATGAATCCCCTATGTTGTTGTTGTTGTTGTTGTTGTTGTTGAAGGATGAAACGAATCGCTGCTCTGTTGGATGAGGGGAGCGGATTCGCTGATCGAATTGCTCCTCCTCCACCGGCGCTCCACCAATGGCGGCAGCGGGCCAATCCTTCGTAAACGAATCAGCGGCATCAAATTGCTCCTCCACCGGCGCTCCACCCGAATTGCTCATCCACGAGACGAATCCCCGTTGTTGTTGGAGGAGGAGACGAATCGCCATTGTTGTTGTTGCTAGAGGAGGAGGAGACGGATCCCCGTTGTTGTTGTTGTTGTTGGAGGAGGAGACAGATCCCTGTTGTTGTTGTTGTTGTTGTTGTTGGAGGAGGAGGAGACAAATCCCCATTGTTGTTGTTGGAAGAGGAGGAGATGAATCGCTGCTCTGTTGGAGGAGGGGAGCGGATTTGCTGCTGGATGGAGGAGACGAATCGCCGTTGTTGTAGGAGGAGGAGACTAATCCCCATTGTTGTTGTTGGAGGAGACGAATCACCGTTGTTGTTGGAGAGAAAACGAATCCCCGTTGTTGTTGTTGGAGGAGGAGACAAATTGCCGTTGTTGTTGGAGGAGGATGAGACAAATCCCCGTTGTTGTTGGAGGAGGAGGAGACGAATCGCTGCTCTGTTGGATGAGGGGAGCGGATTCGCTGCTGGATGGAGGAGACGAATTGCTGTTGTTGTTGGAGGAGGAGACGAATCCCCGTTGTTGTTGTTGTTGGAGGAGGGGACCAATTGTCGTTGTTGTTGTTGGAGGAGGAGGAGACGAATCCCCGTTGTTGTTGTTGTTGTTATTGTTATTGGAGGAGGAGACAAATCGCTGCTCGCTAGTCGCTCTCGCTAGTCGCTCTCGCTAGTCCCTCTCGCTAGTCGCTCTCGCTAGTCGCTCTCGCTAGTCGCTCTCGCTAGTCGCTCTCGCTAGTCGCTCTTGCTAGTCGCTCTCGCTGCTGCTGCTGCTGCTGCTGTTGCTTTTGCTAGTTGCTCTTGCTCTTGCTCTTGCTAGTCGCTAGTTGCTAGTTGCTAGGTGCTATTGCTGTTGCTGTTGCTGTTGCTGTTGTTGCTGTTGCTGTTGCTGTTGCTCTCGCTACTAGTTGTTGGTCGCTGGTCGCTGGTCGCTGGTTGCTGTTGCTGTTGCTGTTGCTGTTGCTGTTGCTTTTGCTGTTGCTATTCTTGCTGTTGCTCTTGCTAGCCACTGTTGCTGTTGCCCTCGCTAGTTGTTGCTGATGTCGCCGTTATTTGGGTTGCTTCCTTGAAATACAACCGAATTTGTCACTCTGCAATGTTGAGTCCGTTCCTTCTAATCCGCTCAATGGATCAATACGAAACTTGGCAGGCGTCTCCTCATAGATGTAATGAAGAGGCTCCTGAAATATCGTTGCTGTTGGTGTCGTTGTTATAGAGATATCTGCTGTTGCCATTATTTGGGTTGCTTCCTTCAAATACAACCAAATTTGTCACTTTTCTATGTTGAGTCCGTTCCTTCTAATCCGCTCAATGGATCAATACGAAACTTGGCAGGCGTCTCCTCATAGATGTAATGAAGAGGCTCCTGAAATATCGTTGCTGTTGGTGTCGTTGTTATAGAGATATCTGCTGTCGCTGTTATTTGGGTTGCTTCCTTGAAATATAGCCAAATTTGTCACTCTGCTATGTTGAGTCCGTTCCTTCTAATCCGCTCAATGGATCAATACGAAACTTGGCGGGCGTCTCCTCATAGATGTAATGAAGAGTCTCCTGAAATATCGTTGTTGTTGGTGTCGTTGTTATAGAGGTATCTGCTGTCGCCGTTATTTCGGTTGCTTCCTTGAAATATAGCCAAATTTGTCACTTTTCTATGTTGAGTCTGTTCCTTCTAATCCGCTCAATGGATCAATACGAAACTTGACAGGCGTCTCCTTATAAATGTAATGAAGAGGCCCCTGAAATATCGTTGCTGTTGGTGTCGTTGTTATAGAGGTATCTGCTGTCGCCGTTATTTGGGTTGCTTCCTTGAAATACAACCAAATTTGTCACTTTTCTATGTTGAGTCTGTTCCTTCTAATCCGCTCAATGGATCAATACAAAACTTGCAGGCCTCGTCCTTATAGATGTAATGAAGAGATCCCTGCAATATCGTTGCCCTCGGTGCCTTCAGTATGGAGATATTACTATTCACCGTTTTTTTTTCTTGTTTCCCTTCAAAAAGGACCTCGTGTGTCCAAAGCTTTGCCAGTTAGATACTTCCAATCTACTCAATCAATTAATTTGAAACTTGCAGGCCTCGTCCTTCTTAATATAATGAAGAGATCCTTGCAATATCGTTGCCCTCGGTGCCTTCAGTATGGAGATATTACTATTCATCGTTTTTTTCCCTTGTTTCCCTTCAAAAAGGACCTCGTGTGTCCAAAGCTTTGCCAGTTAGATACTTCCAATCCACTCAATCAATCAATTTGAAACTTGCAGGCCTCGTCCTTCTTGATATATTGAAGAGATCCCTGAAATATCATTGCCGTCGGTGACTCCAGTATGGAGATATCTGCTGTCACTGTTATTTGGAGTGTGTGTGTGTGTGTTTTCTGTGGTGAAAAAACGGATTTGGAGTTTCTGCTTAGCCCTCCCATCTGAATAGCCATCAGAATAGCGAATAGCCATTGGATAGCCCTTTGATTGCCATTCCCGGTCAGCAAATCAGTAAAGTAACATGCTGGTGCTCAAACCTGGTAGTGTTTGTACATGTCTGCCTCCATTCTCTCCTCTATCGAAGGGGAAAAAGATGGGTTGAATTTTTCTTATCTTTGTTGTCATTTGGATTCATCTTTTCCGTTTGAATACCCTTCCTGACCAAAACGTGCAGATATTTGAGCTGGTGTCATTTTGTACTATTTGTAGGATGGTGAACCTTCATGGTCTGTTCTAGTGAAGGAGAAACAGAAGGGTCATTGCAGGGTCATCAAAATGGAAGTTAATGACATTGGTGATTTTGATGATTGGAATTCCTATCAAAAATAAATAATGTCTTTGAGGGTTTTTCTGCTGTGTTTGCAGGGTCTTTTCACTTGTTCATTTTTTGAAGAGATTTCAGTGTACGGAGCACACACATGTTCATTACCTGTAGACTTGTACATGGTTTTTGTACTGTGTATTTATTGTGGTATTTTGTACACAGTGTGTTACTAAGTGCAGTTAACAGCATGATGCAAAGATGAGAGAAAATCATTTGTGCGTAAGAAGTTTGACACAAAATATTGTTCATCACGGCAACTTTATGATATCCCTAACCCTGAAAATGTTATTTAATTGATTATTTTTATTCCACGGAGTCGAGAGTGAGTTTTAGGTGATGATCCAGATAGGGATCGATGAGATATTGTCTGGAAAGGAGAAGGGCGCGACACGCGAGGGTTTTTTGTAAACACGCGACCTAAAAAGATAGGAAATTTTAAAAATAGGGTCGAGAATTTAAAAAAAACCGCGCGATAGCCCGCGGGGGGTAGAGAAACAGTTCTCGGACGCCGACTTCAGATTCGGAAATTGCAACAACTCCAATGGATCCAACAGACACCTTCTCCCTTTTGGATTTATTTATCAACTACCCAATGGACAACCTTAAGTATCCCTTAGCCTTTGCTCAACTTGCCAAAGATCAAGCTGCCAATGGAGATATCTCAACCAATCCAAGATGCACCACAAAGAATTTCAATGGTACCAACTGAGAATTGTCGAATCCAACAGCCAAAAGAAAATAGTACTTCCACCAAGCAGAGTACACGCCACAACCAAAGATTACCACCATGGGCTTGACCATGTTGGCGCTGAAAGATTGTATTGGACTATCAACCAATTTGTATATGCTCTGAACTTGAAAGACGGAATTAACTGCTTCTGCAAATCTTGTAATGCGTGTTAAAGATACAAGAATAGCCACCAAAGCCATGGTCAACTTCCAACCAAAGAACACCAGTTTGTATTAAATTTCTTTTGTGTCTATGATACGATAGAGGTAGGATTGAATCAAAAGAGTCAATATGATTGGAGGAATTGATATAATTGATCAAGTCTTATGCTTCTGAGCACATCGTATCGTGTTTGAAAGAATGAGACTCAGCAAGCCTATTGGTACTACGCACCGGCGTTTCGATACTTATGATAGGCAATTCGATATTCACGAATGTGTGTGTTCCAGTACTTAAGAACAATCTCGGGTTTTTGGTACTGCTGATTCGACACTCACTATTGTGTGTTTTGATACTTAAGATATGTATGCCGTACCAGTGTTACGATACTTGGGATAGCTGTTTAGATACTCACGATTAAAAGGAGCCGTTCTCAGAAGCTTCTCACAATATATATTCCCGCAATATATCCCTTAATCGTTCTGTACGCACAGCAATGTACAAATTTCTCATTTTTGTGGGGCCAAACGAAAGGATTTTAAATCCGACTTGATATTCTTATTTCTCGTAAAAAACTGTCTTAGAAAATACTTTGTCCCAGGTCCCTTCTTGGTATTTTGGCTGAGCTATCGGCAACCGAAGCTCTATTACACTTGCTTTTTTTTTTCGTGTGCGTACAAACTCCAAAATTCCATATCACCATGAGAAAAACTTATGACCGGCCGCTTCACTCCACCAATCTATCATCCAAGCACATCGCTGTCACCGTCATCAACAGAGCTACAATACAGTAGAAGAGCGGACTGATTTGCCTAAAAATCAAGGAAATACGGAATGATTTGCTATTTCGGAATTGTTCCATCATGGGACAAAATGTCACAAACAATGAGGATTGCTCTGGAGCAGGCCTCTGGTCCACTAATGAGTAATCCAAGTACATCGACGGCATGTTCGTGACAAGAGCTATAATCCAGTGGATGAGGGGTCTGGTTTGCTTGAAAGTCAAGGAGATACGGCCTATTTTGGTTATTTGGACCGGGGCCAAATGAACAACAACAACAACAACAACAACACTGCAGCGAATCCACCAAGCGATCTCCAGGATCGCTCGACGCCACCAATCGAAGTACCCAGTCGTCTTTGACTATCAAATACCTACAAGCCACAAAAAGAAGGGACTGATTCCTCCAGATATAAAGGAGATACGACCTATTTTGGTGATTTGGACCAGAGACAACAAATGAACAACAACAGCAGCAACAACAACACTGCAGCGAATCCACCAAGCGAGCTCCAGGATCAATCGATGCCGCCAATCGAAGTACCCGGCCTTCTTCTACTATCAAATATCTATTAGCCACAAAAAGAAGGGAGTGATTCCTCCAGATATCAAGGAGATACGGCATATTTTGGTTATTTGGACCAGGGACAAACAATGAACAACAACGAGAACTACAACAACACTGCAGCGAATCCACCAAGCGAGCTCCAGGATCGTTCGATATCACCAATCAAAGTACACAGTCCTCTTTGACTATCAAATACCTACAAGCCACAAAAAGAAGGGACTGATTCCTCCAGATATAAAGGAGATACGACCTATTTTGGTGATTTGGACCGGGGCCAATAAATGAACAACAACAACAACAACAACAACAACACTGCAGCGAATCCACCAAGCGATCTCCAGGATCGTTCGACGCCACCAATCGAAGTACCCAGTCCTCTTTGACTAATCAAATACCTACAAGCCACAAAAAGAAGGGACTGATTCCTCCATATATCAAGGAGATACGACCTATTTTGGTGATTTGGACCAGGGACAAATGAACAACAACAGCAGTAACAACAACACTGCAGCGAATCCACCAAGCGAGCTCCAGGATCAATCGATGCCGCCAATCGAAGTACCCGGCCTTCTTCTACTATCAAATATCTATTAGCCACAAAAAGAAGGGAGTGATTCCTCCAGATATCAAGGGGATACGGCCTATTTTGGTGATGACAACGACGAGGGAAACTCAAAAAGAAGACGACTCCAGATATCAAGGGGATACGGCCTATTTTGGTGATGACAACGACAAGGGAAACTCAAAAAGAAGACGACAAAAATCAACCTTGACCTCGACGACAGCAAGTATTGCTTCAAATGCACCACTCCTTTCTATTTGTGTGGAAACAACGTGGGATTTTGTTGGAGTCTTTGGTGTTTTCCTAGGTGGGGGTGAAGTCATCTTGTCTCAAAATTGCGAAACACAATGGACCCGATGTATGAAAATTGGCTGATTTCTACAAAATTAGCCAAAAATACCCCAACTTAAGTAATAAAAAACCCTTCTCTGTGTTATTTCACACTAGTATGAGTAATAGAGTGTTACTTTAGTTGAGAATGATGCCCTTTTCTTGACTCCACTTGCAAGAACTTGGATGACGATGGTGTCATCAGGTACCAAAAAACCCAAAAATTCAAAAAAAGTTTGTACGCGCGTCGACGTATTTTTCCAGAATGATTAAGGGATACAATCACAATATATATACATAATAATAAAGCAAGTGATTCTACAGTGCTGCATTTGCGGCTGCACTGTCTTTCACTGTACTAAGAGATATATCTTGTTTTCTGGCAAGCTATTCTCTTTATCTCATACTTTTAATATTCAACTGATTATATCTCCAAAATCTACACTAGTACTTGCTACCAACTACTTGTAATACTACACACATAAGATCTATCTGACTGTGCCATGATAATCAGTAGTGAGAAGAGATCCGGCAATTCCCTAGCTTTGTCTGTAGTAAGATCTTCTGCCGTAAAAAGTATACCAACACATTGACATCTCAATCAATTGTATCACTTCGATCTACTAACACAGTGCTGCTGTTCTTCCAAGCCTTTGGATCAACTTCAGCTTCCATCCGGTACAGAAGGAAATTAACAGTATGTTCCTTGGAACACAATTGGAATCAATGAAATTGGTCCTTGGAAGATCAAGATTCCTGGCCATGAGACACTTGAATTCAATGGATTAATCATCATGAGCATGTGCACCAGCCTCCTGAAAATAATCTGGGCACCACAAGTCAATCCAACTAACCTCATGGCTGTTGATGCCCTTGACAATGGTTGGCTCTCCAGATACCCAAAACGGATGAATTTCATCGTTGATCGAGGAATCAACTTCATGAGCCACGACTTCCGAATCCTGACAATCTTGGAATCAAAGCCAAGGTTTGCTCTGTCTGCAACCCACAAGCAAATGCTGTCCTTGAAAGAGTGCATGACACCATCAAGTCAGCAATTTGAACCAAACTCAATACCAATCCACTGCAGACCCTCCAGCAAGCCACATACATTGTCAGCAGTATTTTTGCTTCAGCTCAGTTTGCTGTTATATCAACTATCCACAAAAATTTCTGAATAACACCTAGTTCCCTTGTATTCTGTAGAGGTATATTTCTTCCAATTCCTGTGATTACAGACGTGGCCATTGTCAGGAACAAATGACAACAAGCCCATATAGATAAGAATGCTATGAAGGAGAATAGCCATCCAAAGTTGCATGATTATAGTGTTGGAGACCAAATTATGATGAAAAATGAAAAGCAAATTCCAGCTGCTTTGGAAGCAAGGAGCAAGGGTCCCTACACTATCCAGCAAATTCATACAAATGGTACAGTTTCCTTCCTCTTAGACCAGAATGTGGTCCAATACATTAACATCCAAAACCTGAAACCATATAACGCAAATGAAAAATTTACTATCTATCAAATACTGAACGCGCAAGAGCATAGAAATTCTGTGCAACCAATTGAAGTTTTTACAAGAAGAAAAAGAGTGTGGTATTCAGCCCCCTACGACTGAATTCCCACGATTCATAAAAATCTGAAATGATGCTGATGTCAGACCAAGAAATGACACACCATCAGGCCTTCAATATTGAAGTCTGGATGAAATACATCATATCTTACTAATTCCTCTTTGTGCATGGACTTTGGATTTCAAGTTCAATGCCTTTGCAACTGCTTAGCAAATAAAGACAAGCCTTTTTAACACTTATGGGAGTAGTTGATAAAGCTTGCTCACGATCTTATTTTTAGTTCGATTTCAATCATACCGGTACACACCTACACGTTGTTGTATTACTTACTACCTTTAGAGGCATAGTATGACAGCAACAATGAATGTGACTCGTGAATCACGAATCATTTTCGTTTTTAGGGAGATGTCATTGCTTTCCCCGTCAATCAGAGTTTCAGGTTTCGCCACGTTCTAGATTGCGTGACCCCGATAAGGCGTTCTCCGCCACACAAAAATGAGTTCAGAGGCATCGTTGTTTCACTGCTATGCCGAGTAAGATTACGGTACGATATGAGGAGTACGAGTACGATTACGAGTACGAACTTCGTATTACTGTTGCTCGTAATGACTGGTGCTGATGGAAAGCGTTCTTGGTTACAGCATCTACCGGGTATTACCGATAGATTCGTTTTTTTCGTGAACGCTCGCAGACGCCGGTATTCGCATAAAAGCTTTGAATTCTACTTTTAGATAACTTTAATAGTTAACACGTCAATATGGCTACTGAACAAACCTACATAATGATCAGTAAGTGAAATTGCAGACCGCGTCGCTGAGTCTCACCTTGATTCATGACAGATAGGAACTAATCGATTTTTCCGCTTTCTTTTGCCCGATAGAGCCTGATGGAGTCCAACGTGGACTCATCGGTGAAATCATCAAGCGATTTGAACAAAAGGGATACAAACTTGTTGCCATGAAGCTCACCCAGCCTACCAAGGAGCACATGGAGAACCACTACGAAGACTTGAAGTCTAAGAAGTTCTTCCCCGGTCTTATCACCTACATGACCTCCGGACCTGTCTGCGCCATGGTTTGGGAAGGAAAGAATGTTGTCTTGGAAGGACGCAAGATGCTCGGAGCCACCATGCCTTCCGAGAGTGCCATGGGAACTATTCGTGGTGACTTCTGCATTGAGGTCGGCCGCAACATCTGCCACGGAAGTGACGCCGTTGAATCCGCCCAAAAGGAAATCGCTATGTGGTTCCCTGAGGGTGTCACCAGCTACACTTCGTGCGAAGCAAGCTGGATCTACGAGTAAGTCCGAAGCCTACGTGATTCGGATGCCGCACATTTCGAAGAAACCGTACAGACATGTTTGTAAAGATATTATAGAAAGAATTTCAAAGCTAGGCCTCGCCTGTACCCTTTTGTGATAGTGATTCATCTGGGACTCGAACAGATACATATACCGAGTCGTGATGTCCATGCATTATTCGGAGATCGTCATCCATGTATATGATGTCACAGAAGACAGATCCGTGCCCTCCAATCGGCCGTTTCAGGTCAAAACGCAGTGTACCGTCTTCTTCGATCTTTTCGTGTATGTGGGCTCCGAGAAGGAGTTTTGCGGCTAGACTGTTGGCATATTCTCTGATGTCCCTGTTCGGTGCAGAAGAAGTGTCAAATATTTTCTTCCATTCGTCGACGTCCTTTTCTTCGTCCTGAACCTCCAGAGACCCTCCGGAAAACCATATACTAAGTCGGTTCGCCACGTTCGGATCGGGTATGCTGTAGCCTTGAGTGGTCAAAATACCACGGATTGGTTTGGGTACAATGTAGTTTTCACTATCTTTTCCATTTATGAAATTACCTTTTCGATCCTGTCCAGGTTCGATTGTTATAGCAACGACAATACTACGCAATGGTTGAAGATCACGAATAAAATGAGCATATGAGGAATAAAGCGATCGAAGGACTAAAATACGAAAGTAGGACTTACTCATACGTCCGTAGTCTGCAGTTCCCTTTCTTAATGTCTTGCATTAGTACTCGAGGAACATGGAGTGGTCTCCCTGGGTTACTAGGGTCAACCGCCTGCACATGATTGAACGACCCTTGAAAGGAACATATTATGCCTGTGGGTTTGAACATATCAAAACTTATGCGTCCCAACGAATATTTGTTCTCTCCTTTTTCATTGATTCCTTTGCATTCAGTGAAAGTCGGTTTGGATATTGTTAACCAATTGCCTTCTTGCGCAATCTCGTTCAATTCATTCATTCCATGCTGCATGAATTCTTTTTCGAGTATATGTTGGTACTTCAAAAATTCAGGAGTATGAACGTCACCACCTGATGAACGCAGCTCCTCAATCATAAGTAGCTTAACAACGTCGATACTAACTTTTTTGGACAAATATGAATCACGCACTGGAAAACTGCTAGCAAGTTCGTTAGCGCTTTCAAGGAAAGCTTCTTCCGCGCCACGTTTCTTGTGGTTTCCTTTATTTCTTGATCTATCGGTCTCGCTTTGTGGCTTGCCGTTGACGAGAGTGTCCAGGCGACGGGATGACGCTGTACTCTTCACCCACCATTTATCGTATACTCCCTGTGCCTTCACAGCGGCAGTATCCGCCACTTTCGGTTCAATACCGTGCAAAAAGCATTCGCTGTAAAACACAGCAGAGGTGTGTGCCCGTTTTCTTTCTGTTCGATCGAAAGGAGCTATGGGTCGTCCGAGAAGGGGTGCAGCGGCCTTATCTAATGAAACTCGTTGGAGACAAGAGGAAGGAGTCTCATTCTGCTGGGTGACTAATATCGTTCGTTCGAGGCGTGGGTCTTCTACCTGTCATTTTTCCTCTCTCGAAAGCCACCATAAGGACCTTGAGCTGTTGCTTATCGTCTAATCAATCTGCACTCACCTCTATCGTATCGTATCCCATTGAGAAACTTTTCGAAATGGATGGCACTATTCTTTTTGTGTTGTATCCGAAGGGTACTCGTAACTTACCGGTACAAGTACTCGTACTCGTAACTTACTCGTACAACCAGGTATTCTTGTTTTCGCAAGTCGATGTCTCTGTGTAAAACAATCTGAATGAAAAAAAGGATAGAACATAAGAAAGGTGTTCTTTACATTCTTCATGATTGAAAAATTTGGTTTTCATTGGACGAAAACAGATGCGTCAGTTGGTAAAATCGATTTTCATTGGATTCAAACAGATGCGTCAGTATTTGGGAGGATACAATTAAAGTCGCGTTCTTCTCACCCGCCACTTCAAATTCCTCAACAAGCAAGTACAAGAAGTACGAACTCTGTACTCCGTGACAGAGTACGAGTGAGAGTAGTAACTACTCGTACTTGTACGAACTCGTAGCAGGGCCCAGGCACGAGTATTGTACTCGTACGGGTATGGATATCGGTATGGGATATCGGTAATCGGTATTGAATACCGGTACCGGGTATGGATATTGACATCCCATCAAAAACCAATGTTCTTTTTATTCGTACGGTATTATTTTTACCAGAATCGGTCCCAAGTCAGACTCCGTGACTGGCTTGCATGCGCAATTTTTGACTTGAATATAACAACTGAGTTATTATTACTGGAACGGATTAATAACACGAATTATTTTACAGTCAGCATAGGTTTAGTACTGGACTCTTATTTTAGTATCTCGAGATACTACTTATTTCATTTTACTGAAGTCAGCGTAGGTTTTGTACTGGACACCACTTATTTCAGTAGACTAGTAGTAGTACCGCACCTCTTCTTCTATCCAGCCCAACGGACCAAACCCGAACCCGAAACCGAAGAGTGTTCTCCACTTTAGTTCTCCACTTTAGTTTTTAACTCACCGGCCGAGGTGAATCCGAAAACTTTTTCGAAAATTATTTCAGTTCTTCGATACTCACCGAAACATGACGCGTTCTTTGATACTCAACGAAATGGGATCCATTTCCACGATCGGTTGAGATTGGTTGGAGTGATTTGCAAAAGGAAGAAATTCTAATTTCTTGCAACTTGCACGTGATTCTACTATGTCCACGCAATATTACTAGATAACAAGTGATTCCAATTCATAATTTCTACTTTTGCAACAAAGTGCTCATAATTTCTAATTTGGAACTAAACTCTGCATCTTTTTTGGCTCTGTAAACTTGGCTAAGCTGAATAATCTCAGAATGGAATCGGCCATGGGATTCCTCCACCAAATCGACTAAACTGATGCTAAGCAAAACAATCTTCAAATCCAATCGACCATGGGATTCATCTGAACAATCAACAATTGGCTCGCTCTCCTCTCCAATCAACAATCAACTCTCCTCTCCTCTCCAATCAAATCGATTGACTCCTCCTCCTCTCCTCTCCAATCAACTCTCCTCCTCTCCAATCCACGACTCTCTCCCTCTCCAATCAACAATTGACTCTCCTCTCTAATCAACAATCGACTCTCCTCCTCTCCAATCGAATTGGCTCTCCCCCTCTCCAATCAAATCAATTGAGTCCTCTCCAATCAAATCAGCTCTCTCCCTCTCCAATCGAATCAATTGAGTCCTCTCCAATCTGCAGCTCTCCCCCTCTCCAATCGAATTGATCAGTTGAGTCCTCTCCAATCTGCGGCTCTTCCCCTCTCCAATCAAATCAATCAATCGAGTCCTCTCCAATCAACTCCTCCTGTCCATTCAACAATCTACAAGTCGTCAAACCGTTTGCAAAGCAAGGATGGAGCACGACAAATTGATTGGCAATTGGGATGGAATAACAAGTCAAAACGGCTTAGCCTTCCGGACATGGTTGTGGAGTGACCTTAGCGTGGTCTTTGCCTTCATTAAGGCATCACCTTCCTCCAGAAGTACCTCTAAGGATTTGCCAGAATGAACTCTATCCTTGATGAACTCTATAATACACTTGAGTTGAGAGAACTGCTTCTGCTTGGCAGCGCTATAATGCTTCCTCCATTGATTGCTGAATGTCTTTTCAAGCTCTTCAATCCCTCCAGGGAAGTCATCTTTTTTGAAGTCCTCAAGTCCGAACCACTCCTTCCACATCAACGACACTGCGGAATGCTGTCAGGATCAAGGTTTTTCTTGGAATAAGGTTAGTACCTCGTGCCCCGGCGGTTGTTGTTTTGACTTTGTCTGCTTCTGTTGGGAGACGAAAGGCCGCCATGTACTGCAGGTAATGGTGTATTTGTCTGTTGATGGCATCTTGTTTCCGTTCAAATTTGCTAACCTTATCGTCTATCTGTGTAACATCCTTTGAAACATTATGGACTTCCGTATGAATGTTGTGAAGTCGGTTGCAAAACCCCGGAAGCGCCACGTCCATACTTCGTTGGATTGAGGTAGTACCTCCTCTATACTTGTCAAGTCCCGCTCCCATAATCTTTTCGACGACTTGTGCTTGATAAGCCTGGAACAATTCAGAGTTGAAAATGGGCAGGGAGAAGAGGCAATTCTGTCTCCTGTTGTGTATCAAGACAGCTCCATCCTGCAGTACGACACATTGCAAATTCAACAGGAGCTCAAAAAATACTTGAGCAGTCAGCTTCTTGCAGGCACGATTTGTGATCGTGTCCATTGCCTTGTCAAGGAACGGGAATACTTGACGACAAAGCTCTGGAGGTGGGTCGACCGTACCTTGGGGCAAGAAGAAGCTGCCTTCTCTTGTGCATGTCCAGCCAAAACCCGCATCGTCTTCAGTGGGAGTTTTGAGGAATACCAATCTTCTCTGACGTCAAGGTTCCAATTTCCAATCATCTTGATGTATTGCGGATCCACTTCTTGCATCTCCAACCCAACTGCACCTGATCCGCGGCTGAAGTGAACAAAATGCTTCGATGCAACGCCCAACGCCTTGCTGCATGGTTTTTGCATGGTTTTTGCATAGGCTTGGTCTGTTATCAGACGGTGGTTCTGCGAGTGATTACAATCAGTGAGTAATTTGACTACAAACCATGACGCGTTACCTAAAAAGTCATATCCCAAAAGCTCTCCGGTTGCATGGAATTGCGCCATTAAGTAGAAGCCCAAAGCGCCAATGGGACACATGTTAACGTTGCAATACCTGATCACACAACCGTACAAAGTTTGCTGACCATTTGTTTTCCCTGTAATGATTTGCATGATAAAGATCAGGCAAGAGTGCACGCCTTCGTCAGCTTTGATGATGCTGCACAGATCCAACAATGTGCATTTGAATAAGGACTCTCCGTGGAGAACACCACAATGGGTCATAAGGAGACAGAATCGGTCCCTCAAGGCAGGGATGTGGAAGTTATGTTTGTTACAATGGTGCTTATAGAACAAGAAAGCCTCGATTTGCTTGATACTTGACACCGTGATGTAGGGGGACAACGCGTGATCAATTTTCTCATTGTGTTGAATCATCTTGATCCCTTTCTTTCTTAATTGGACAACGCAGAGCAACTGTGTAACCCTGTCAGTTCAAAGGTGTTCCTTTGTAAGAGTGTTGGCGTTCTGACTCCTCTGATGTTGCAATATTTTGAGGATGGAACAATAGTACTGATTCACAGTATCATAACCTACAGGGTCTGACTCCAGCATCGACTCACAAGCGCCATCATGATTGCTGTTGTATTTTGCCATCACGGCGTTGAAAATTTGCATTCGCGATTGCCCCTTCTTACGGCCTCTTGTCCTTAATGTTTGATAGGCCTGATAGAAGAGGAAGCCAAAGACCTTTTCTTCAGTTACTATTTGAGTAGAGTAACCAAAGGAAGTAAACACACTGGTGCAATACTGAAGGAATTCCTCCCCTTTTTGACCGTAGGCAAGTTGAGTATTCATTGGAATACCATCATTGTCATCATGTTGGACTTGCCGTGCTGCTCTGGCAAATATTCCACTTGTGTAAGACATTTTGCTTGCTGGAGACCGAGGGGAGTGTTTTGTTGAGGATGAATGGATGTTGTTTGTGGGTGAATGTTGATAGTGTTGGTTGTTTCTTCGTCGTTTTTGTCGTTTGGTCTTTTCGTCGTTTTCGTCATTTTTTGTGTCTTTACGTTCTTCAGTTTGTCAGGATCGAAGTGTATATGTTTGCTGTGTTTGTCCGTTCAGCTTGACCTTCTGATGTTTCTTGTGGGTTGGTGCTGGCCGGCGCCATAGCCTTGTTCTTCTGTAAGCGGATTGGCTGAAGAATAATTATACGTTCTTGTCACATGCTTGCTTTCCTGTGTTTGTGTTCCTATTATGTGCTTCATCTCATTGGTTGGAATTTTGTCCATGGTTGAATTTCATTGTTTGGAATTTCTGAAATGGTGGAATTGATTGGTTAGAATTGTGAAAAGTGGTTATTCGACCAAGTCAGAGGAAATTATGGTTAACCATTAAACTGCGCACAATCCTACAGACCAAGGTCTGACTGATCTCTGACTTAGTATAAATAATCTCTTATTATTATTACATTATTTTTTATGACACCAGACGGAACGCAGTAAAAGTACAGCACCATAGTATTAGGAACAGAAACAACAGGACGAGATTGAGAAAGAAACTACTAGTAGTAGTACTACTACTACTAGTACTAATGCAACAAGATTCTGTAGTTTCTTTCTTGATGAAACAATAGTGTCGTACTATGGTACGGAATCCCAGAATATTTCCAGATCTGGTGGGAGAATAGACCTACTACTAGCTACTAGTAGTAGGGCATTGCGAATGTATTCTGACAAACTACTACTACTACCTACCTAGACTACTACTGCTACTACTAGTAATACTACTAGTACTACTACTACGTCACTTAAACGATGCTCATGCTTGTGTCGAATTCGCGCAAAGTATTTTCAAAGTTTGGAATTGTTTGTTGCGTGCATGAAAAATAATTCTCTATGTATTTTTGTATGCAACAATTTGAAGGAGGACTATTTTCGCACTCGTCATAGTTTCGGCCCTAGTATTATGGTTGCTTCGCAATTTTTTACTGGCACAACTTCATTTCATGCTTACCCCAATAATAATTTATTCTCCACTTGATCTCCGTTTTTTCCTCACAACACTCATCTTTTGCAATATTATCCTCTATGTGCAGTGATATTGCCGTAGCGTTATTACAAATTTCTTCACAATTGTATTAGCTTCTTGATAACCGGCAATCTATTATGTTATGTCCATTTCACAATACTTGCACTATGAAGATCAAATACCAAAAGCTGACAAACATAGTTTTGTACAAAAAAGAAAGACATATTTTATCCGCATTTGCAATCATCTCCTTTATACTGTTCAATTTTTAACAGCAGACAAATATATTGTGCAAACAGACATAAAAATAATATTGAACTAACTGCGGTAGTAATAGTGTTGTTACCACTATTTACTTTTATAACTTATTCACATTTTTGATGTAATATTTGTAGTCCTTGTCATCCTTGTCAAGAGTCCTCTCCATCATGTCATATTGTTGCTTCCTTCTTTGCTCCTTTCTATTTTCTTTGTCCTCCTTATCTTGCTGTGTATGATTGCCATTTTGCTGTTGGTATGTTTTCAGTAGTTCTATCTCTAAATCTTTTGATTGTTGCTCCTCCCTACGTTTTTCTATTTCACTTTTGGCATATGCGTAAAGCTCTTGTTCCTTGTCACTCCATCCCTCCATATTTCCCGACTTACTGTCAGTGAATTTCTTTCTCTTCCTGGTGCCCTTTGTTGTGTTTAGCCATGAGTTGTAGTCATTGTAAAGGAAATGCAATGCAAATGCTTCATCACTCAAGGTGAAAATGTTACTGAGTGTTGTTCTAAATGATTCTCTTTTGAAGTCTGTCTGTTTTGGTGACACTGCTCCAAGAATTCTTTTGAAGAAGTATTGGAATTCAGGTGAATTTTTTGTCGATAGTATTCGTGTAATGTGTACTTATTTTCAGAGTTTGTGTTTTCATTTTCCATGATTAGAACTGTTCCTGGGAAACTATCTGGTATCTGTTTGCTCCTTTTATTGTCTAGGCATCAGTTTTAACGAGACGATATGGTTAGAAATGATGAAAATATGTATACTAGCAACTATGACGTTGTTGGTTCTTATCTTTATCATTTTTCCTGGCTAGAGTCTGAGCATTGTACCTACACGTAGTGATTGCTCTGCAGAAAATTCCAGTCCACTTTGGTGCATAGGCATTCATTGTCGTTGGTATTTTATTTTCATTATTCAATTTTACAATTTTGGTAATCACTGTGTTTATGTGTTTTGAACCTTGTTTGGTAATTATTGGTAATTTGATCATCCTGCACGTTTTTTCCTTGACATACACAGTAATTTACTGTTTAATGTTTTTGCCTGTGCAATATTTTGTTGTCTGTATTGCATCACTGTTGATACTGCTATTGGTTGTATCTGTTTGGTTATCATTTGTGTTTGCCAGCTCACTTTCCGATACATTGCTTGCTGGGCTGTTTGTTCTATATGTATCAATTGTTGTACCCTGAACCGGACTGCAAATTTGTTGTACCATTATCTTTTCATTAAATTGCAAATAGAAACTTACTGAGTTTGCTCTTCAGTGTTTTGGTGCACTAGTGTTATGGGAGTTGAGTTGTTTTGGAGTATGAGGATTTTAGTTGCCATTGGCACTGTTGTACCTTGCTAAAATTATAAGCTGTTATAAGTGCTTGATTTAGTACAGCGCTTTATCACCACTTAATTTTTGTATTGTTGTACTTTTGAGGGGGGTTGTACTGACGCCTGCCTATTCTTTGTCTGCACGTGCCCTGACAATCTGGAATGTGGTTTCCAGAAAATCCTGGGGAGGACCAAAATCCTGGCACAGAGTACAATATTATTGTGTACCCTACCCCATCAATTGCATGTTCCACCCTTATAGTCTTAGCCCAAGCATGGTCATATCTTGTGAGTCCAGATGTATGATGAAAGTAGTAATATATTACAGTAAGAACTTATGTTGGAGGGGTGAATCCATTTCTGTACATTTCATGACAACAATCATGGAACGGCGTTGCAGAAGTATAGTGCTGGAATGGCATTGCAGGCTTTTGTCTGTTTGAAACTTGTTTAAATTTGCCAATGGAGAATCTAAAAATTGTGCATTGGCGTTTCATTACATTATGCTTTGTTTTGGTCAGTTTTAAACTTTTGTTTTGGAATTTTGCAGGTTTTACATTTCACAGCCAGTTAGAGTGGATGGAAAATCTCAAAACCTTTCAACATTGTTGCATGATGTTCAGTTGCCGTCTGTTTTATTTTTGTATTTTTTCAACTTTAGTGCTGGAACAGTGTTTCAGGTTTTGTGGTTTAAAGTTGGCTCCAATATGTTTTTCTTTTCATCAGTTTGGGATGTCTTACTATGTCTGTTTTGTTGTGTTATCTGATTTGTTATGTGCAAAGTTACTGCCACCAAATTGTAGCAACTTTGATTGCTTTGACACAACTTATTTTTGGTTTTTTCTGAATTGTCAATCAAAAAATGCCAGAAAGAATGAAAAGAAAGACAAGAAGCAAGTTCATCTCAAAAAGTTTCACCGCTCCATCAAGTGGGTGGACAAAACAACACTATTCCACCAGCATATGCATATGCAGATCCTCCTGCATCTGTGCGCAACAACGTGATTCCAACAGCCAAGGTACCCACAGTCACACACTACATACCGTGCCTCCAACGCCATTGACACTCACATCTGTAGCCAAAAAACCAGTCCGTGCATTAGCACATGATGGAACTGTATCCACATCCAAAGCTACGCCGTCTCAACAGCAGCGCTAACGCCTGGTGGTGCACCGTCATTATACTTTACCATCTGACATTTTTTGACAATGACTCACAATACAAGGTTCACAAAGAGGCAATGAAAAGACGTGTCAAAGCTTGCCTTGTAAACCAGGGTGCCAACGGCTTCTCTGATATTTTGACTGGCAAATTGATCACATTGGATTGGTCTTCAGCCAGTTGATGAATAAGGTTTACATTGTTGCCACACTCTTTTCTTTGGGAGCCCGTCCTGACTTCAGCCAGATGGCGAATGGGTGAGAATGCATCATTGGTATTGGATCCTAGTATACCAAGAGTTGTTGACGTGATGGTAAATCTTTTCCTGCACGACTCTGGTGAACAGTTTATAAAAAGGTTGGCATCTTGGATGCAAACAAACTGACAACTCATTTCAAGGACTACAGCATGAAAGATAAATGACATGCCTTTCAGAGAGCACTGAACTCCGTTATCCCCATCAATGATACTACTGATATCACAGAGTACACCTGCATCAAAGGAGAAGATGAATTACCTGAAGGAAAATTATATGCTGTTTGGTCAACCCATGTGGTTAACTAGGATACCATGCTGAAGTACATGAAAGTGTACCTAAGCCTTCTTCAGTTGTACGTTCATTCTGTTGAATTCTCACAGGACACCTTTGAATGAAGATCAAGGTCCGTTTTTCTATCAAAGATTTCAAAACAGTGTTGGTAAAGGCAAACAATACGTTCACAAGATGATCTCTTTCTTTGATGGTCTTTCGTTGCAACATGCACTCCTACATTTTCTTTCAGCAAGCTACTTGTTTGCACAAATGGACAAGTCTATCCAACAAATTTGGGGCAGGGAAGTCTTAGGCCAAACAAAGACAGGTCCACCATCAGTAGAGTTAGTCCCTTCCACTAAATCCACAAAATTCCTCAAGTTGGATTGGCCATCCGGTGTGTCAAAGAAAGATCTTGTGTTTCAAAAAGTCCTCATGTCTTTGTGGGTACAATTCCAACAAACAAAGACAAGAATTTTTGAAGAAGTCAACCTCAACCACTTCACCAATGAGTCATTAATTGATGACAATTTGTACGAGAAACTTTTGCCCAATATGTATCTCTGTTCATTTGTGGTTGGAAAGTGCAACATAGCAGGACTGGACAACTCGGTCAGCAGAATTGGATTTCAACTGTAATCGCCTCTTCATTTTTCAAAGCTTGTGGAGCACAGGATAACTTTAAACAAGTATTTTTGACAAAAAATTGGTGAGAAGCTGTCCACCAAGCGCCAGGGAGGAAGATTGTTGCTGTGCCCGGGTCACAAACGTAAAGACTGTGCCAGAGCAATCAAATCTATGTGACAAGCACAAGGAGAGGAAGGTTTCTCCAAACCTGGGTCATGTTGAAAAACTAGGATACCTTATGCAAGATCCTTGTCCCGTGGCTGCCGGTGCTACAGAACAGTTGTCTCGTAACGACAAGGTGTTGTTGTCAGATGTTGATCCCAAGATCAAGTATCCTTGTTTCCCAATTGATAGCAAGGTTAAAATCAAGGATATGCCACCCCCTGGAACGGGGGTAGTCAAGAGTTATGCATATAAGAAGAAGGGCTGATTTCCTTCATTTCCTGGATACATGGTGTACAAGAAAAAACCGGATGGCACACAGATCTTTCGCGCAACCTGTTTCCCATATGACAGTATCGTGGCAAATACACCACAGTACACCCCGTTGTCCAATCTATTCAATTTATTCAATTGGAAGGATGCATTGCGCAATGCACAAGTGTCACACAATACAAATGATGATGAAAGGGCGAACTGATCATAGTCCCCATGTGCTTGGTCTTACCAACCAAACACAAGTTACAGCGAAATTCACGCACTAAATCAAGAATGTCTTATCCATTTCAATTTAAAAAAAACATTACTGATTTAGTATTTATATAGTAGAGCATTATCCTGAATCATCTTCTTCTTGTGTCAACATTAGAACACATCACGTACTAATGATAATAATATGGAAATATTCCTGCTCTTATTTGCAATACATAAAATAAATAGGAAATCACCAGCACATCAGGTAATAACAAAAGTATAACAATTAATGTGAGATTTGGTGCATTTGGGTCTGGATTTGGACTAATTATACCCATTAAAATTCGTTTTTAGTACAAAAGGATTTCATTGTTTGATATTCTAGTGTCAGTCCTTTTCATATTATGCATAAGATATACTATGAAAAAAGAATAACATGAAAGAAGTCAATATTTTGCATGTCACCAACTAATCAGTTCTGGATTTATTTCAGTGTAAATATAATACATTACCAGAAATACCAGCATGAACATTGTTCATGCTATGGATGGGATGGGCAATGGAAGAAAAATAGTGTGGAATCCACTGATAATTTAGATGTTATGAATTTCTAGTTCATTCAGGAGCCTGGACATGGTCAGAAATAATGGCTAGCTACTAGTCAGTTTTTCAGTGTAATAGTACATTACCTGAAATTGCAGCATGGACATTGTTCATACTATGGATGGGATGGACAATGGAAGAAAAATGGTGTGAAGATCACTCTTGGTTTATCAATTTTCATTTCATTTAGGAGCCTGGACATCATGGTCAGAAATAAGGGCTAGCTGCTAGTCAGTTTTTCAGTATAAATAGAGTACATTCTTTGAAATTTCACCATGAACTTAGTTCAAACAATGGGTGCAATGGACTATTGAAGGAAAACGGTACTGATACTCTGGGGGTTATGAATTTTTAATTTATCCAGGACCCTGGATATGAATAGGAACAAAAAAATAGGTACTGGTGGGAGTACGTAGGGTACCAAGTACGTGATAGTCTGTCCTTTTTCTGTTGGTTATCATTGTCATCGAGGATGGAGGACTCAATCCACTGGCATCAGTGTCATCAATATCAACCATTTGTACCCACTCAAGGAAAGTTACACTATTTAAAGTCTGTCTATGTTTGAATCATGTAATTGCTGTGTCCCATGGTGCTGCTGGTCTGTACCGGTACTCGGTGTGTTTGGGAAGAAGTATCCACCACCCAAAAGTGAACATACATGGCAGGCACGTTCCAACAACTTTATGATTCTGGGTTTGATTATGACAATTACTTGCCAACCGTCCGGACTTGCAAATAACAGGAAGATGGAAAACAAAACAGAATCAGTGTACAAGAGGACAAAAAAGACGCCATGGTTTCCTTTTTTCCCCACAGAGTATACAAAACGGGTTGAAGAGCTCAATCATGACTACCTAAACAACATCTTAAACCTGTTTTTATATCATTTTGAAACAGGGTTTGATGCGGTATGTGCCCAAAATGGACACTTGGTACTCACAGTCCTCAAGGGATGCAAGCAGATCAACAATGTGAGAACAAGACTCAACAGCAAAAAAGAATGATTTGATGAAGATGAAACTTTAGGGATTTGGGAAGAATGCTTGAAGTACTTCAGCAAGGAATTGTTTCTGGACTATGAGGAAGGTGACAGTGACAGTATTAACCATGTGTGGGTTATGGGCATCATTCTTGCATACCTTTTATGCAGTTATCTTGCATTGAAAGGAACAGAGGGCATAAAGTGCTACAACAACGTGGGTATTGGACCAGAAGTACAATCCAGAGATTTAGATAGACTGGAACAGAATGGTCATACTTTCCCAGCAAAGGAATGGTGTACTCTGATGCCAGAGGCAGGAAAGCACATAAAAATGTATACATATTAACCGTGAAAACCGTCCCTGTCTGACAATGATGCCATTCGGTTGAACGAGTGGAGTGCAAATACCAAAGAGGTGATCATTGAAAAGGACCAATTGGAATGGTTTGGCTACCAACAATACCGGGTTTTACTTCACAGACAAAACGTTTCGTGTAATCGGGTGACCGCTACAATAAACATATGGATGAAGTACAAAGGGAAGACCTGAATCCTTTTTTCTACCATTTTGAAACAGGATATGACTCTCTATGCAACATAAATGGCCATTTTGTACTCACAATCCTGGACCTATGCAAGCTGATGATTATTGTAACAACAACGCTAAACAGCAGAAAAGGAAGATTTGAGGAAGCAGAAGCTTTTGCCATCTGGATAGAGGCACTGGACTATGCCCACTACAAATTATTCCTGGACCATGAGAAAGGCAACACTTATGCCATGAACCACGTTTGGGGTCTGGGTATTATTCTTTCCTACCTTCTATGTGGTTATCCCGCACTGAATGGGAAGGCAGACATCCACTGTTATGACCATACAAGCGTGTATTGAATTACTAAACCCGGTGTACGCCGCTACATAGGTACACAAGTATATGCCAATGGCACACGGTTACGAAACCGGGAATAACCGGGAATATAACTGGTTATATAAACCCCGACACGACCAAAAGTCAAGGCCATAAGTATTTAATTACTTATGTACCCCGGAAGCAGAAACCATTTATGGGTTAAATGGATTACTACTTATGGCACTGTACATAGGTGCAGATAATGCCATAAGCGAGAACACAGCACAGCACGCTACTCACATAATTGGGCAAAGATTTAGGAATTGGAACATATGGTCCAAAAAATACTCAACTCATAATCTTATCAGTAACTCTCTTCCAACTTTGTAAAGAATAATCAAATAACAAGTAATAACACCGCAAATGTACCAAAGTGCGATTTTAGTTCTATTATCTACTACACCATTCAGGGATTTAAGAAAGTGGAACGGCAATTGACCATGATGTTAAAATCAATCGTGTCAACATGGAATGGAGTTGCAGCAATAGAGGAAGTTTTGTACAAAACTTTTGATCCACCAATTAAAAAATATAATCATTACCTTCACTTACCTGCAACGCCGTTCCAGGAAGGACTAAAAATCACTATTGGTTTTGCCAGCTTTCACTATTGATTTGATTTTTATGTTTCCAACCCAGCAATTGTGTCGCAGAAATTAAACAACCATTGTTCACGAATTTCCAAGGACAAAATATTGATCTTTGCTACCAAGGTTTCTGACCACGGCAACTTTAGACTTTCTCCCTTACTTCGTTGCAGATTGTTATTTATACAGTTGATGAAATGAACAACCATTTTGTCAAGATTCAAAATGACCTTCTTGTCTTGTTTGAAAACCTGATCAAACATTCCAGCGCATTTGAGGAATTCTTCCATACCTAGCAACAACTCAATGGTGTAAATACGTCCGTTCATTTCTTCCTCACACTTTCTACTACTGTTCTCAAGGTTGGTTGTCGTTCTTTGTGACAACAACAATTGACAAGTTTCAGCAGACAGAAGTGCAAGCATCTGAATGTAAAGCATGCCAACGTACTGGTTCCCCTCCTTCTTTGCTGCATGTCTTGATTCCAAAAAAATGGTCAACAGAAAGTTGTGATTCAACTGTCTCAGAACAGCAGCACCAGCATAGTAACTGGCTATCCAGTCCATGTCACCAAGTAGCCACTGTGTTATTCCCTAAAAATACCGCATGGAACATCTCCGCTGATTGATTTGCGCAACCAAGTTGGTGCATATGGAGCCTCTCTTCCGGTTAACCTAGATGAATATTATGTGCGTTTTCTCCAAAATCAAGATCATAAAATGTGTTACCATTATGTACACCATGGTGGGAGACTGTTCTTGAAATACTGTTCAACATTCACTCCTTCCTCCACCGTTGGAGCAGTAAAATCAGACATCTTCCATAGACGAACCAAATGATACTCTTCCCCATTATTGTCCTTAGACACCTTCATCTTCCCACTTGTAATTAAACGGGAACCTTCAGAACATTCACACAAGCATTATTACAAAGTGCCCTTGGACAATTGCAATGTCTACAGATCATCTTTGTATTGGCTATTTGATAATGTCCACAAAGTTGGTTGTGCTGGGGAGTATCACCTATGAAATAAGTGAATGCAAAATTCATTCAAATACACCATTTCTTCTTGTTCCAAGGCAAATTAGACCATTCTATACCATCCATTAGGTTACAGGCATCTTTCAAAGATGAAAGGGCCTCACAAAGGACCAGAGTGAAAATTGTTCACAATGTTGATTGACTTGTTACCTTTATCACGTGTACCTGTGGGGTGAAAATATATAGCCTCCCATGCATCTGGCCGAGTGTTCCAAGTTAGGGTGTTGAATATGCCAAGTGTCATGTTCAGTGGGGTAAGAGTGGTTTGACCACTATTGTCAATTACGATTCCATCCATGTAGAGAATTATAGGAACCAAAATTTCATTTCTTTTTTTGTTGCATTTCTGTTCCCAAGTATTGATCCACCATTTACCGTGATGGAGTTCATCTATATTAATGTTACCTTGTAGTTCCGGATGGCGGACTGGTAAGGTTGGGTCTTCAGCATGGGGGAAAAACAGATTGTCTTCCTTTACCAAAATGATCTTGGTTAATAGCCAATGAAGTGCTTTTTGGAACAACTGGACGTAGATTTGTTCACAACTGGCAATGTCAGCACTAATCGATTTCTTATAACACCAATCAATGAGATGAGGTTCAAAGCCATCACCTTCTATTTCAGGCACAGTTTCATAAATGTCCTTCATGACTCTTGACCTTGTCTGTATGAGATTTCCTTTCATCAATGAAAATAAATTAAGGCGCTCCAATTTGATAGCCCATTCATACAATGCCTTCTCTGCAACTACTAAAGGTATGCTATGATTCTGTATGATTTTCATTAACTTGATCTTCACCTTCATTTTGTTTGATACGTGCCTTCCAGTATTGGGTGCCATAATTGCCATGTTCAAATCAGCAGGGGAATCATCAACATCCATGTTGTTGCCTTCTCTATTGACACTCAAAGAGGGGGGAACTTTGCTGTCAATTACTTCTTTGTCATCCTCATCATTAGGAGAAAAACAAATTATCATCCGAAACAGGAGAGTCATCCTCATTGTTGTTTACTGATTCCCAACCAATCAACGCACGCTCCATTGGTTCAATAGAAGGGTCGTACATAAATTGATTGTTGAGCACCTCTGGAACTAGACCACTACTCAGTGGACCATTAGGGGTGTTTGATAGACCAAATTTTTAGACCATTGTTAGCCAGTAATAATAGAAATATTAGCCAGTAATAATAGAAATATTAGCCATCTACCCCCAAACACTGGTAGTAATAAGAATAGCATTATTTATTGTGTGAAATATGGTCCATAAGACCGGGTAAAACAATTATTCCTGTATTATTTCTCTAGTCTTGCTGTAAACAAGGGGGGTTTCTTCTTTGTGGTGACCTGCTTCTTTCTGTAACCAGTAGTAATCAGAGGTGAGTACAAGTAGCATCATTTACAATAAACCTGATATTTAGGTGTCGTGACTATCGTTAGTAGCCAGTAATAATAGATATGAGGAACCAACTCAGATTGAGAAATTATGACCATGCACTATTTGTTTCAAGCATCAAATTCAGTCCCAGGTCACTGGATCAGAAACAGATGCCAGTGGGGCAGGAAGATGTCCTGTGCGTCAAAATATTACGAGTTTGACATTAATTTTTAAAAATTGGATGAAATTACAAAGGATGACCAGTGGAGTCAGGCCCACATATCCGCATGATTCCCCAACAACCCCAAATCTCGTTTGTGTGACGTAGTACTAGCTACTAGTACTAGTACTTGTGAGCCAAGAGAACAACAACAAGAAGCAAGAAGGCTGGGACAACCAACAAAGCAGCAAGACTGTTTCTGGTGGGTTTTATGAAAATATCCAACCAAGAATTGGTCCTACTAGCATGGCTAACACTGTCAACGTCATGTTTCTTACAAGCAGAAAACTGAACATTTGTTCAAATGTATTATTCTTACCATCAAAAAATGACAAGTAGTGGGCAACATGGTTTCTGGAGGCACTTTTTTAGGACTGCCTATGTAGCACAAATAGTTCCTGAAGAAATGACTCAAATTGTCCTTCATATTTGTGACATTGAAATTAAATGGAACAGAAAAATAGATCAAATACTTTAGAGGTAAGCATAGATTTTAGAGAAAGTAACCTAAACTATTGGAGTATTTAAATGATGTCAAATTCCATTCAAAATGTTTATCTGACTCAAAACTGTGAAGACTCTCAAAAATATTTTATTCATAGCTCTTAATTTTGACATGATTGTAAAGAAAGGTATTATTTCTTGTGAAGATGTTTTGAACATGAAATATGATTGTATTCCATTCTGGAATTCTGCTCAAATCCATACAGAAGCAACTGTAAAGCATGATCAATAGATAAATGGGGTCAATTATCAAGAAGACTTAACTGATATGTTGTTGAGTAAACTGTTCCAAAAAGCAAAGTTTTGCAGCCTTAATCATAGCAAGTACCCGACCATTTTTTTTGCCAACTGTGCAGGCCTAGTTAAAGTTCCTATTTTGGGATAGTTACTAGTTTAATATGGGAGTCAGAATTTCAGTTGTGAATATCTATGAACTTGAGAAATCAAAACACTCAGTTCCCTCAGGACCCTTCCAGATCAAACCTCCTGCTTTGAGACAACCTCAGACATATACAAGTGTACCAGAAAGCTACCAGAGAGCTACCATAAAATTTTGTTAACGTGTTGTCAGCAGCAACAACAAACGGTACATGGTACAGGCTTATTAAAAGCAGACACATGCAATTGAATTTCTCATTGACTGACCAGTTACCAGGTACCAACTAGTTGCGTGCCTGCATGGTAAAAAAGCTGCTTTGGAAGGATCTGGCTGTCGAGAATTCATAGCAGCGGTTAGAAGAATGGTCTATGAGATGTTATGTGAACAACAACCACAATTTGATCTTACACTCCATAGTCAAAGCCTGGTAGCATGTTTGCAGACTCAATAATTACAAACAAGTTGCGCACGTGCACGGTAAAGAAGCTGAATTCAAAGGGGCCCGAAAAGCAAATAAATTCTCTTTTGCTACCAGAATCATACCAGAAACTTAGCGGCAAGTTGCTGGCACCCTACCAGAAACCTACCAGAAATTCTCGTGAGTTTCTGGTAACTTCATGGTAAGGACTAAAAGCTGGAAATAAGATTCAACAGTTGTAAGGAGTGTTAGATGCAATATTTAATTACATAGTAGCCAGACATGCTTCAAAGCATGGGCTTGCATGCCTTAAAAAATATGGTTTGGAAGGGTCCAAAGCAAAAATGGTCTAAAAGCATTTGACACCACAGTGGGAGGGACACTTGTTATGACCACTAGTAGCTCCTTTTTGCTAGTATCATTACATCTTCCATTATGTTCATAGCATTCACCCAGGAGTGAATAGTTGTCTAGATACACCTGGAGAAGAAAGTGTGGAACAATTGAATACATGAATTTTGAAGTACTCTCTTCCAATAGTTTATGCACACAGAGAACAACAAAGAGAAACACCACATTATGCTGCCAAGTGCTTCAGTATGATGCCTGATAAACAGGTACGGTACCACATTCACCTGATTTGCTGAAGAAAAAGGAAGGAACGAGCTGTAGCTAGAATGTCATGCTGACATTACTATTTACACATTTGTCTTTGAAACCTACTAGTAAGCCGCATGCTAAGTTAAAGAACATGATCATCATGATTCATGCTAGTAGTAAATAATAACTCTAGTACAAGTAACAGTCAGAACTGCTGAGGTTCTGAAACTTTGTAATCTTTCCAAGTCCACCTTGGCCAAGAGGGAAATAAAATTTCTTTGCCTTTAGCACGAAAAAAATCAGTTTTTTTCATTCAGTCTATTGAATTCACATTTTCAATGGATGTGGGTGGTTGCCTGTAATCTTCCGGCTCCTGCGGACTATTAAAATATTACTTCGTACCGGTGGTACGGAAGACACGGGGTATTTTAACGGCGATCCATTTTACACTCTGAAAAGTGAGAGTTTTTGGTTCGACTTGCTCAAGCAGCGACAAACGCGACCATTGATTTCTTAAATAATGTATCGCAAATTAACCCAGGGCGCGTTCGACCGTTATTGTCAGGCGTCAAAGCGTTAGGAAAAGCCTCACATTTTTTAGTGGATGCATAATGTTCGAGATACGCACTGCTCACAGTTGTAAAACCAACATTGGGCCGAGAACAGGTATAAATCACGTCTCTCTTATCGAATATCCTTGATCAAAACACCATGTACATCCGAAATGCACAAGGTCAATTGATATGGGTTCCTTCGATACAGGGACTCACGCCAGCAACGCAAATGACGCCAAGGCAAGCTATCCAGAATAGCATCCGACAGCAAATTCAGAGGGAGGAATGGATGCGATTTAACGCTCCACCACCCGAAGACAACTTGTATTTTCACGACCAGAATTCATATCATGAGGGATTGACAGTATCGAATAATTGTCACAACAACATTCATACAGTTTCCAATCCAACCAATGTTGCTAATCATGGAAACACGATTTACCAAGGACAACAAACACACAACCAAATAGACCCTCCAATTCCTCGAGTAATTCATTCTACTCCTGTTATGACTAGTCCCATTGCTAGTCCCCACAATTTGAACGCCGGATCGAATGCCAATGCTCCAACTTTTAACAGTCATCTTCATCAGACGCAATACAACCATACCAAGCCGGCAAAAGATGACTTTTTCCCCGATTCCGAGGCCTACATTAATTGCATGAACACACTTTTTGGATCATCGATCAAATCTCTAACACAGGGAAATCGTACGAGAAAAGCAGGTTTTTCTGGTTGTAGCTCCCTGAATGTTTCTACTTGTGACAAAAGCGAAATTGATGGCGATTTGGAAATTCATCTGAGAAGACCAGGATATGGAAATGCCTTCCTTTGCAACGGCATACGCGGACCTGGGAAGAAATTCGATTATTCACGCGGCAGAGAAAATAGCCATTTCGGGTCACAACGGAGTTCAAGATCGGCTTTTTCGGAGTTTAGTAACAAGGAAAAGATATACTCATCATCAGATATTGAGTCGAATATTATTGATTCCAAAGATGATCTAAAAGTGGGCACTAATCAAATCGCACAAGATAAATCTGAGTACGAAAGAGAGATTCATCGTTCGGTGTCCTCAGATTCTTCATGCGACAAGGGCTTTCTTCCCATTTCGCCACCCGATGACAAGAATACAATAGAACCGTGTTCGCCAGAGGGTGCAGTGAGTGTATGTGATTCGTATGAAGAACAAAGTTATTTAGTAGATACGTTGTCGGTGGCTGTTGCGAACGACAAAATCGACGCTAATTTAAGTGAAGTACAAGGCAGAGACAGAGGTGTTGCGAAGGTCACCGAAAAGATAAATGACGGTAATAAACTATTTGTAGCGTCTGTTGCTGGAGATCAAGTTCAACACGAAGACGATGCCCAAACCAACGCGAAAAGTAAAGATGAAGCTGAGATATCGGCTAACCAAGGAGGGCCTACGGATTTGGAATACTCTATCCTCGAAAAGATAAAAAATGGTAATAAACCATTTGGAGCGTCTGCTGCTGAAGATCTAGTTCAATACGAAGTCAATGCCCAAACCAACGCGAAAAGTAAAGATGAAGCTGAGATATCGGCCAATCAAGGAGGGCCTACGGATTTGGAATACTCTGTCCTCGAGATTTGTCCTGAACAACAAATTGACGAATCTCGTACCGATGAGAATGTCTACGAGAGTGGTAGCGAAGAAAGAGTTCACGACACAGATATTGAGCAAAGTGTTCATCAAGTCAGCTCCGAAGTGAGTGACTACAGGGTTCGTACCGAGAATGTCTTCGAGAGTGGTGCCGAAGAAAGAGTTCACGACACAGATATTGAGCAAAGTGTTCATCAAGTCAACTCCGAAGTGAGTGACTACAGGGTTTGTACCGGACAACGTGTCAACAAATCACGCTCTGAAGAGAAATTTGATGAGAACTGTACTGAAAAAGATGAAAACAAAATTTGCATTGAAACAATCAGTACACAAGTTAGTGACTTCGTCATTGATGCTTATCCAAGCTTTGACGAGCCAGCAGAATCAAGAAAGATAGGTGAAGTGAACGAAGACAAATCGAACACCACTTGCTCATTGACAACAAACTCATCTGACGGAGAAAATAAGCAAATGGATGCAAATCTTTCCCCGCGTACGAAAAATACGATATATTTAATGAAAACTGCTGCCATTGGACAAACAGAAGTAACGTCTACCAACACGCAGATTGAACAAAATATTTCGATCATGTCGAATTTTGAGTCTTTATCTGTGATCGATCAATAACATTTGATCCCAAAATCGCATTGCAAAGCAGCTAGAATGCAGAATTGCATTCGCCTTTTGAGTTCGTTGAATCATGTCAGGCTTTACCGATTAAAATATACTGAGAAGGATATGAAAAAATGGGTGCATGTGTTACGGTAGAATCCAAATATTGAAAAACAAAATTTTACGAGTTTTACAATTCTTGTGAATATAATATATAAATTAATAATATAGTAATGATCCATTGTCCATATCGCTTTTTAAGTTGACTGAATGACGCCACGTTTCGCGTCTTGGCTATTGTTGAACCCATTTTTCGTGGACGTTTGTTAAGGATTGGGGTAAAACGAAGCTTGTCACGGAGCCAAAATATTCTCTCTTCAAAAAGCGGCCGAAAGATGGCGAGCTCTCAACAAAATGACTGGTCATCAAACGCGAGCAAAGATGGATAATTCCGAAAGAAGAAGCATGAACTGAGCGAAAAGGATTTTTTCAATCGGTATTGCTTCCTTTCAACGATCAGTCCGACGGCTGAAGCTTCTGTGACCTTCCTTTAATGGATGATGCATCTCGAAGAAGAGCTTCTGCAAATACCTCTGCTTCATCTGCCACCATGTCCCCGGAAGCCATTCGCGCTAACTCTTTTCGCCTTTCTACGCCATCAACAGACCTAGCTACGACATCAAACATTCTTCCGTTCTCGTCAGCCTTTCCTCTGTGCACACAAATGTGAGTATCAGCAATAGCTGCCAAGGAAGGACTGTGTGTGATCGACAAGACTTGACATGACTTGGATTGGTCGAATAACATTTGCGCTACTGAAATTGATGCACGTCCTCCTACATGAGCATCGATCTCATCATAAATCACAGCCACGGGTAATATATTTGGTACTTCATCGCCATCGCCTGCAATAGTTTCAGGAGAAGTACTACCGCCAATGGCACTGATCGATCCTGGAATTTCACACTCAATCGCCAACAAAATTCTGGCCTTTTCGCCGGAGCTCGCCACGGTTTCTATTGTCCCACCAACGAGTTGATTTTTCGAACCACTCACAGTTGACATTAAAGTGGTGTTGTGAATGTTTCTGTCGTCGTGGAGAAGATAAAAATCTACCTCGTCGGCCCCTAAATGCGAGTTGGAGTAGGACGGGTTTTCGATTTGAGACAGGCTAGCTTCGAATTTCGAATTTTCCATGCCCAAGCGAGGGAGTCGACGAGTAATCGACGCCGATATGCGCTGGCAAAGTGTACTTCTAGCATCGCTCAATAAACAACAGGCTTCTCTCAGTTCGCTCCGAGCTTCTCTTCTCGGCAATCTTTGCTTCTGGTAACAATCTAGCGGCTTCGACGCCTCCGTTGAGTTCATTTTTCAAAGTCTCGTGGCACAGTGGGAGCTGATACGGCGAAACACCGTGTTTGCGACCCAAGGTGTTCCATTCTGTAATGTACTCCAACAGCTCTTCGGTACCGATGGAGCACACCTTGCGGGAAGATCGCAGTGTTGCCACGAGACCCTTTTCATCGTCGTCGAAAACATTGGAACACTGCAAAAGCGTATCTTCGACCAGGTTCAACATTTCGTGGGCGCGTTCGGTCGCAGCAGCAACCCTGTTTTTTGTGGTTTTGGAGGAGGATGGTGGTGCGGATGGCCTAGTATCGAAGCCTCGCTGCTGCGGTGCCGCCGCTGCGTCCAGCAAGAGTTGCCGGGTGCGATCCAACGCGGCGCGAGCCGAATCCGATGCCGACAACGACGCGAGTGCATCCCGGGCTTCGGTCGCGGCCAGAATTCGTGCATCCAGTGCCTTCAAATAAGCGTGCAGATCCAGCAAGGTTTCGTACAGGGAATACGAAGAATACGAATCACCAGCCGTGCGATCGCTGCCGGTATTTGTATTTGTATTTGTATTGGTTGCATCTGCATCTGCGTCTGTATCTGCGTCGGCCGAAGGCCTCGCCCAATCCGAGCTATCCAATTCCTGCAACAAGAACAACAGCTCCGGCTCTGCCAGTTGCGCCCTCGCACCACCGCCCTCGAACGATAGCGATCCCTTCGCATCGGAAATCCGGCGTTCGAAGCCATCCAGCTCCTCGATCCAGTGCCGGAGCAGTTCGAATTGTTCCTCGTTCGGGGATTCTTCTGCCGCACTTCCGGCACCGCCTCCCCTCCGCACCATCGACGCCGGCAGCACCTGGTGTTCCAGTTCGTGTTCCAGGGATTGTCGTTCCCGTTTCCGTGCTCGATAGGTGGTTTGCAGCTGCTTCACCCAGGCCAGGACCGCGGGTGGCACGCCGCTGTCGATCATGGAGAGACGGGATGCCGGTCGCCCGAGAGCGGACGCGGCCACCGGGGCATTGACGATCGCGACGAGCGGCGGCACGATTGCCTTGAGCACCTTGAGCGTTACCTGGCGATCGTTGATGAAACAGGTCGATTTCAGTTTCGGGCGTTGTCCCGCTACTGCCGACGCTAGCGAGACGACGCGCTTCAACCGCAGCACGACACCGGCGTCGTCGTCGTTGTTGTTGTCGTCGTTGCCGGATGATGCGCGAAGCACGTGGGCCGGGTCCAGGCCCATGCGGTGAAGGGTCGTTCGCACGAACGTTACGGTCGCCGCATCGCGCAGGGACAGGACCATCTCGACCGATGCGGACGGCGGAGCCAGAACAGCGGAGCTTGCTGTTGCGTCGTCGTCGTGGTCGTCGTCGGAAGAAGAAGGAGTTTCTCCCTCCGAGTGATGAATCATGGACGCGGTCGCTTTTCCTCCCCGGAGCAGGTCCGCGATTTTGGCCACCAGGAGCGACTTTCCGCTGCCCGTTTCTCCGGTAATGCAAACAAGGTTCCCGTTCGAATCCGTATCCAAATTTGTATTCGTATTCGTATTCGTATTCGTATTCGAATCGGTAGAGGAGGCATCGTGCCCTTCAGCAGCATCGGTTGTGTCGAAGTCCAGCACCACGAGTCCACTGTCATCGTCTTTCGGAGTGCCTCCGCTGCCTTTGCCACCACCAGTCATGCCGGCGAAATTTCTGCACCGGATGCTAGTTATCCTACTTCGTGGTTGCTTCGTGCCGTTGTTGTGGTTGTGGTTGTGGTTGTTGTGGTTGTGGTTGTTGTCGTGGTTGTTGTTGTGGTTGTGGTTGTTGTTGTTGTTTGCCGGATCATTTGTTCTCGTTGATTCTTCCGATTCGGATTCCGATTCCGATTCCGCATAGCACCTGGTTCTGCCGGGATAGTAGGTGCGATGGAGGTGGTTTCCGTATCGTGCGGTTCTCGTTCTCGTTCTCGTGCACGTCCTCGTGCACGTCCTCGTTCTCGTCCTCGTGCAGGTTCTCGTGATGGGCGGCAAGAATCCCCAAGCGGAAACAAAAGCGATCGTTGCACTGTTTGGACGAAGGGCGTGCGAAGAGAACGCCAGCACGAGAAGTGTTCCGATCCATCGCCGTTCCCTTCTCCTGCTAGTGGTTGTCACTGCCATGCTGGTGTGATCATTTGCTTTTATGGCACAGCGCCGGTGTGAATGAAAATAATAATAAGCAATCGAGAATCCAAAAGTAATCTTACTCGTACTCGTACTCGTACGGTATCTTCCTTGATCTGTAAGATTGCACTCCGTACCGTACGAATAAGATTACTCGTAGTCGTAATTACGGTACGAACAAGTACATACCGTACGGTATGTGGCACGGTACAACTAATCTTTCTTAATACTCGGATCCGAGACTTTCACCGCAATCGCGAGGAGTCGAAAATCCAGAATCACAAGAAGCAAAAAAAAAAGTTTGTTGATTGGATGTTCCTGTCGTTCCCATGCGAGAAAGACCGATGGTGTGTACGTAGGTACGGTAATGGGCGGAAGAAGAGAAAGAACCCGCGCGACATTCCCACCGTACGGTACATACCTACCGGTACGTACGAGTAACCGTAGATTGATTGATTTCTGGATCCGGTATGCACGACTGAGATAGTTGGACGGCAAACGGTAGCTACGTACGAGTAAGTTACCGGTACTACCCTATGGTGCTGAACCTGTTTTTTGCTTTGGACAACTGCCGATTGCCGATTGCCGATTGCCGATTGCCGATTGCCGATTGCCGATTGCCGATTGCCGATTGCCGATTGCCTATTGCCGATTGCCGATTGCCGATTGCCGATTGTCCATTGCCAATTGCCAATTGCCGCTACTACCGTATCACTAGTGACTAGTGACTAGAGTGACCAGTGACAACTGCCTAAGATATTGTACCTACAATATGAGGGTAGTAATCTCGGGACAATGGTTCCACAACGTGAACAATCCCAACAAAAACAATCCCAACAACAATAACAATTGCAACAACAATGATGCCTATGTCAATGATTCTTGTTCCTACGATAATAAAAACAACAATCCAGCTCCTCCTAGTAGTACTATGCCACCCGATACAGATGTGACGTAAGTTAGAAAATACTCGAGTAAAAGCTGAATATCGAATAGAAACGGTCACTCTGCCATCCGTTACACGTCTATCCATCATCCGTCATACGATTAAATCGGAATCGGAATTTCAATCACATGATCCAATTCCAAGAACACATCACTCTATTTGTTTATGGGAAGCTTCTGAAAATCCAAACAGTACGATTGAATACAAAAGTATCCAAAACATGTTTTCTCTCTTCAGATTTATTATCTCGCAATCGTAAACAATTAATAATTCAAATTATGATACACATTATCTCTTTTTAGAGGCATATGGCACTGTTTAAACAATCAAATAAATGCTTTTATTCAACAATATTCACCTTTTACTCGAGTATTGGTGCTTATTCAACGCTTCCCTTTGCTTTCTAACTTATCCAATGTTTCTTTCCCGTACTAAGTTCAAGTTTGTCCAGAAATGGCTAACTATGCCATCATTCCCTTCAAGTATGACATTGAACCCAATACCATCAAAAAGATTGAGTACAAACACTCACAAATTGTCAATGATATCACCAAAACTACCAAAATGAAAGTCCCTGTGATTATAGCCACATCTAGTAGTAGTACCCATATGCAAATTCTACATTCCATCCACAAATTCACAAAAGCCAGAAAAATCCTGAATTGGGATTATACTGGACCTAGACTCTTCAACAAGTTCCCAGACACACTCCATGATTATTCTGACCAAGCCTGGTGGTTCACTGAACAAATTGAAGGCAGTATCGAGGCACTGAAGATAACTTCGACATTGTCCTCGCAGAATTCATTCAATATAATTTCTCTAATAACTTTGATTCTTATCACAATCACAAACGATTCATCCTTCTTAACATCAAGAAAACTTCCAGCATGACTGTCCACAATTTTGTTTCAATGACATCTTACAACAACAATACCATTCTTCCTCTGCTTCCCGGTGCTCCCGCTGAAGCGGCAAATACCATTATCGATGGTGAAGATTTCAAGAGTCGAATCTATGAATCCATGCCAACTGAATGGAAGAAGGGCACCTATGAAGAACACAATCCTCCCTACAACAATGACCTTGCCCAAATCATTACCAAGATGGAATGACTCCCCCAAAAATCCTTTAAAAAATCAAGCAATAACAGCAACAGCAACAGCAACAGCAACAATAACAATAACAATAACAATAACAACAATGGAAACAACAATATAGACAACAGCAATCATTGCAACAACAATTCCAACAATAAAAGTTGTAATAACAAGAACAGCGGCAATCAAAACAACAATTTGAACAACAACAATAATCGTTGCAACAACGATAACAACAATAACAACATAACGGAACAACTAAATCCAAGATATGGATTCTTGTCCAATTCATCCCAATGCAAACCACAAGTGGGGACAATGTTTCCACAATGCAAACAATCTCAACAGAAACAATTGCAACAACAATAACAATCACAACAACAATGATGCCTATGTCAATGATTGTTCGAATGACAATAAAAACAATCCAGCTCCTCCTATGCAAACCACTACAGAACAACACATGTGCATTGTTATTGACAGCCTCTCCGGGTCTCCAAAAGAAATTTAGCATGATCTCTTTCATGTTGATATTGAAGCCAACTCCAACTAATATGACAATGACCTTCAACGGTTCCTGTCATGCAATACCAATGACTCCTTAGTTGAGATCCCAACTGAAGAAATTATCTGCATTGACAACAAGCCCAATAAAGACATGTTCAACGTCTCTTATGTCATTTCTCCAAGCCCACCAGCTGGCTACACTGAGAAGTTTCATAGCTCTCACCAAGCCAAAAGAATCTCAAAATCTTGATTCTACTACAATTACTACTACATGCAACAAAGTCAATGAGCAAAAAGGAAAATTCTACTTTAAAACCCTATTTGACTCTGGATCAACTGACAATCTCATTCTCCAATCCTCGATTCCTCCAACAGTCACTCTTCATGATCTTGAAACTCCTGTCAACATGATCACCACCAATGGCAAGGCTACCTGTTCCAAGTATGTAATGCTCTAGCACCTCATGCTTCCAGAACTATTCTTCTCTCTCATGATCCATCACGTCAAATGCTTTGTGTTTGATACCAACATGAACTACCATTTTATCCTACATATCCTTGGTCAAAAGACCATGAAAGATGTTGGTATAAAAATGAATTTCAAACACTCAACCATAACCTGGTTTGAGAAAACAATGCCGTTCCATCCCCCTGGTTACTTTCACGACAAGACCATCATTCAAAGAGTCATGTCTAATGAATGATACGTTGTTGCCAAATGCTACATGAACCAAGCTAATCAACATGCCTCCATTGATGGCGCAACAAAATACGAAAAGACTGATCTGCCAAAGCTAGTCTCTGTACAAACCCATCTATCTTCAGATGAACAGGTTTGTCTTCTCACAACCCTCCCTCCTCATGAGAAACTATTCAAAGACCTCACTAATCGTGAGCTTGGAATCTTCCCCAACAAGGAATTCCACATCAATCTTCAGCCCAATGCGATCCCTTATCATATCAAGCAACCATATTCCATTCCCATTCATCAGCAACAAGCAGTCAAAACTGAACTCCTTCGACAAGTCAATCTTGGCATCCATGAACGCTGCTATGCCACCAAATGGGGAATGCCTACCTTGTAGTACCCAAACCAGATGGATCCTGTTGTCTTATCAGCAATTTCCTACTTGAAATCATTTGATCTCCACAAGTCAACCCTACAAGTCTAATGGCTGTCCATGCCCTCAACAATGACTGGCTATCTTGTTATCCCCGACCCAATTATTGCCAATACGATAGGGGTCCTTGCTTCACAGGCAATGACTTCTGATTCTACCTCAACTATCTAGGAAGTCAAGCCCAAGATCTCCACTGTCGAGAACCCTGCAGTCAAATGCTGTTCTTGAACAAGCCCATGACACCATCAAAACAGCCATATATATTGAACTTAACACCAATCCTCCTCAAGATCTACAACAAGGAAATGATCTCGTCAACAATATCTCCTCATCCGCTCAATTTTCAATGTGTTCCACTGCTCACAAAACATTTGGCATCACTCCTGGTGCTCTGCTCTTGCATTCCATTGAGATAAGTTCCTCCCCATCCCAATCATCACTGATATCAATATCATCCAAAACAAACGCCAAAATGTCATCAACAAAGACGCACTCCGTGAAAACTTTCATCGAAAACAACATAACTATGCTGTCAACGACCAAATCATGATAACAAAACCAAATGCAGATGCTCTTGTTGCCAAAAACATTGGCCCTTTTACCATTGATCAAGTATTCACCAATGGGACCATTTCCTACTGGAAAACTGCACATCTCATTGAAAGAATCAAAATTTGTCACATAAAGCCTTATCATCCTATTCTCTGACTCCTTTTACGAGAAGGAGAAGAGTGTTGTATCCCATCACTCTGTTGTCTGTTACACGTCTATCCATCATCTGTTAAACGGTTGAATCAGAATCGGAATTTCAATCACAAGATCCAATTCCGAGAACACGACAATTTTGTATACGAGAAGAAGAAGAAGCTTCTTCCAATCCAAATACGATTGAATACAAAAGTATCCAAAAACATGTTTCCTCTCTCCAGATTTATTATCTCACAATCTTAAACAATTAATAATTCAAATTACCAAACACGTTATCTCTTTTTAGAAGCATACGACAGGCTTATCTCTTTTTAGAGGCATACGACAGGCATTATGTCCCAGTTTTGATACGTAGTAACTCTAACCTAATCAAACCGATTGATACGTACCTAACCGTACGTAAGGATACGAGTACTTGTAGATACCGGTACACCAGTAGTAGCTAGATTTCTCTCAAATAACAACACTAAACGAGTACCGTACCGTATTGCACCGGTACCCTGCTAGAAACTCGTTCCAACTGACCGCGAGAAATGACCATCGACCATGGCATAATCGAGAAAAAGATTTCACAAGTCCTTTGCAAAGACAACAGTACCAGAGCCACAACCGTACGTGTAGTTCAACTCGCAGCACGCAAAGTCCCAACAGTTGTATCTGTATCTGTATCTGTGCCATAGAATAGGCAAGGCAAGAGCAACAGCAACAGCGAGAGAGAAGAGCCAGAGCGCACGAGACAATCCAATCCAGTCCAATCCGCAAAACCAACATCAGCGAACCGTGCATCGTTCCATTCCGTTCTTTTCCTGTTCTTGATCATGTCGAGTTTGCCACCCCCACCGCCTCCATCTCCATTGGTGAAGAAGAGAATTCCCTCCAGTCCCTCTTCTCTCCGCAGAAGCAACTCCTCGCTTCCGCCACCTCCGAACGTAACCCCCCAAAAGCAACAACCTTCGTCGGACTTTGGAACCCTCAACGGCTCGAGCGGTTCCGGTTCCGGCACCGGGATCAACGGCAATAGCAATAGCAACAGCAACTACGCCCAGAACCTGGCGCAGAGCATGACCATCGACGAGATGAGAACGCTCCACCGGCGGGCACTCAACGATGCCGAGGCCAAACAGACGGAGCTCCGTCTCGTCTTGGCGTCGCGCTACCGAGAACTGGTGGGCAGCAGCGACGAGGTCACCAAGATGAGGGAACGCGCGCAGGAACTCGACGAGCTGGTGTCCGCCCTGCCCACGCTCATGGAAAAGCTCCTGGCCGAATCGACATCGAATTCGAACTCGAGTTCGACATCAACAGCAACATCAACAGAGTCCGTCTCGGAACGAAACCGCTGTCGCCGAGGGCGCCGTGGACGCGTTGCGGCTCCGCCAGACTCTCTCCCGTCTTCCACGCGTGGTGCACCGGGCTCTCGACAAGACCAACGTGTACGAAGCGACCGAATCACTGATGGAGCTCTTTCGTTTGATTTCCGAACAGACCGACGACTATCCCCTGGCCACGGCGTTGTCTTCGTCCTCGTGCTCGTCTTCCTCGTTGGCGGGTGCGTCGTCGTCGATATTCAAAGACGATGCCCTCCTGCAGTCGCAAATACGAATGACTTTCCTGCACGTCCAGACCCTCCCGGTGAAGATCACCCGAATCGCCAAGCGAATCTTGCATTCCGCGGCATCCTTTAATAGCTCGCCTGGTGTGGACGGCGACGTCGAAGTGGCAATGCCGCTCAACCCAAAGTACGGTGCCCAGCGATCGGCCGCGGCGCTGTCGGCACTCGACATGCTGACAATAGCACAACCGCAACAACTACAACAACAACAACAACAATCGCGTTCCACGTCGTCACAGTCACGGCCCGTCGAACTCCTCGATATGTACTTTGACGCCAAGGCCAAGATCTTGCAATCTCTCCTCGATCAACTCAACAACAACAGCAACAACAACAACAAAAAGAGCAGCGGTGGGGGTACCAACAACGCCGAGGAAATCCTGTCCAAGATAGTTCTCATCATTCAATACGACATCATTCTGCACCCCTACCAGATCTTTGTCCTAAGGAAATTCCCAACCGGCAACACGGACCAACAAATACGAATGATGGGATCGCTACCGATGTTTCCGGCGGCCGTCGTTCGGGCCAGGGCTTCCAACTTTTTGTCGGCACACCTGCCGCTCATCCGCACCAAGGTCAAGAACGTTCTGGTAGACATTGCGGGAACGACGGCATCGGCGCTCGGAAAAATACGGCAGTCGTTGTACGACAAGACGGACGGTATTGAATGCACGGAAAAACTCAACGACTCGGACGGAATCTGCAGCTGGGACGATGCCGTCGGTGGCGTCGTGGACGTTCCGAGTGTTCTCGTCGGCATTGGAAACGCCGGTGGCGTCGGACCTGGAGCTGCTGCTTCCATCGACTCGTCGCCGTCGCCGTCCTCTGGTGCCTCGGCTGCGTCGCAGACCGCGGGCACCGATCGCAAGTTTTCCCTGTGGGGTGTCTTGTTTTCCAACACCTTCTCGTCCCTGGTGCACTCGCTCTTGACCAGCTCCTTCCAATCGGTGCACACGAAACTCGTGTCGACGCTGCGGCAATCTCTCGCAAACGCTCCACCGCTCCAATCCATTCTCCCCCACGAGGCGTATCGAAACACTCTCAACATTGCGTCCCAGCTGGACTCGGCACTGTTGAAGGTCAGCGACGACGCCCACGAGCTCTTGGTGCACGCTGAGGAGCGGGTCGAGAGCGAACGGCGCCTGCGCCAATCCCTGTACGTGCAGACCTGCGAAATCATGGGTCGCTTGATCTGCGAACTCCGCCGGATGCTGTTGACCACAAACAACAACAAGTCCGGCGACAACAACAATAACAGCAGCAGCAGCAGCAACAACAACAAGAACTACGACGCCGTCAAGCAATTGATCGTAGGAAGGCTTTGCCACTTGCTCAAGTTTCGATTGGCGGCACTCTCGACGTTGCTGGATCCCAACTCGTCGCCGGCCATTTTGCACACCCATGGCGGTGGCATGATATCGATCATGGAATTGTCGTCGGCCTTTGAGCTTGCCGACGACAACGACGATGGTTTGATCACCTTCCAGGAAGCCATGGAAGCGGTAGACAGTGCCTTTTCCGGAACGCACTTTCACGGCGCCGAAATGGTCCGAGAAACACTGCTGCTGCCGGCGGTCGGGAGAGACCAGCAGAGCGCACCGACCACCGATTCCGGTGTTGTAGGCGATTCCAACGCGGTTGTCACACCCCAAGACGTGACACTCGATGAATTGACACTTCCTGCTAGCTAGGGGCCTCCGGCACGACAAGTCCGGCGGACACAGTGCCCTGGGTGCGATTCAGAATTCGCTCTATTGCATGGTCAAAAACAGCTTTCAGAATTGGGCCAAGGAAGTTCTCCAACCCTATACAACGCTTTTGTCGGATGGCACAAAACACTTTGTGGATGTTGCGTGTTCTGCGTCCGAAGAAGAGTACCAGAGACTGCACGCGTCGTCCGAGACAGCATCCACGCCGTCTGCGTCGGGCGGTGTCGTCACGAACGTATCGCCTCACGTCACGAGTTATTTAATAAATATCTCCTTCGCTCTCAATCGTTCGGTGTGTCCATCGGACTCGCTCCTTCCCGTGCCCTACAGGGAATATGCCGTCGCTATGGGAGTGGACGGAGCAGGAATTCCACGCATGATCGATACGATCCGTTGTGCTCTGTTGAAAGAAGGACTCCAAGCAGTGACGCGCATCCTCGGCGAACACGTTGGAGCGGCACTCGACGGCACCTCGGCACCGCTCCTGAAGGAAAGCGGACCGTCGGGTATCGCTCAACTGAAAAACGATCTTTCCTTGCTGCAAACCTGCTTCTTCAAGCGCAATCAACACGGATTTGGTGGGGACGAGTCGATGGAGGATTCGAAGGCCGAGCTCGAAAACATTGTTCGAAAAACAGACATTTTGTTCCGTCGAGCCTGTAACATGACTACGGCCCGGGAAATCGAAGGAAAGCAGGAGTATTTGTTCGATGCATGCGATCTGTTTATTTCTTCTTTGTTTGGGAAGGACAAAATGTCGTCGTCTGCTGCCGGGATGGGCGATTTGGGATTTGCGTCATCGGGCGTTCTGCCACAATCGGGAGGAAAGACGCCTCTGTTCCATCCTCCACTGGCATCTTCCTGTCGATTTCCGTTGCTTCCTATCCAAGCGGATCGCACTCTCAGTGGCGTCCAGGCCCGTGGAAAGTACAAAGAGAAAGAAGAAAACGAACGAAACTCCCATACTGTTGGAAGCGGAGCTGTGCGCGCAGGATTCGGTTTCTTCAGTTCTATGCTTAAAACTAGTTAGAAGCATCTCGAAAGATTTAATCTTTAGCGAACAAATTGTACTTTAAGTTCATCAGTAAAAGTATTGGTACTGTATTGATTAGCGGCATATGCCGAACTATTTTATGCCAGTAGTTTCGAGCGATCTTTGCGGTATGCATCGATGTCACCAATACCTAGCACCACCTCCGATGACTTGTTGCCTATCGATTTTGCATACCCGGTGGAGAGTGCGGGTTTTGGGGCGGCCGTAGGGCCGACTTGGGGTATCATTTCTGTGATCAGCACTCGGCGTCCATCCTTCACGTAGACTCTATCCCAGAAGTCTACGAGATCTTCTTTCGTAAGATCTAGGAGTGCTGCTACTTCCAACTGCCGACGATCAAATTGCATGCGCCCACTCGAGATCTCGGCCCAATTCCGGGTTGTCTCGCTGGCTAGCTCTTTGTCCGGCTCGGTCTTTCGATCGATCATCGATTTGACGTAAACCGCAAAATCCCCGTCCCCCAGTGTTTCGAGATATTTGGGACGAATAGTGTCCAAATATTTGATGATTTCGTTCGTTAACTTCTCGTTTTTTGCGGAAGCCGATTGGACAATGAACCCCAACGATTTGGTCTTGCCAACCGCCCGGACACCAGACGAGACAATATAACCAAGCTGCTGTCTGGTTCGGAGCTCGTCGTAGAATCGCTCTCCAACAATGTTACCAATAAGTTCCATCAAAACATGTTCCTTCGGTTCTTCCGAGAGGCCTTGGATGGAGACATACGACGCAGCGTTGCCGTTCTCCGCATTGGGTTCTGATTGTTGAGACAAAACATTGATCGTAAAAAAATTGAAGAAAGGGTGTAGGATATTAGAGGACGACCGACAAACAGCTGTCAACAGGATACACGGCTCGGGTGCGCATCGATTTCGAGCTTAGTTTCAAAATTGGCCATCCAGTCATTCCGAAAATTACTTTCATATCCTGATTTACCTGATATAACCAATCGAGTCCCCTTCGAATTCGCCAGGCTTTCTGGTAAAGGTAAGGGCGCTAACTCAGGTGGAAATTCTTCGACAGAAATTGGTTTGAATTCTAGAGCCTTGTCAATGGACGAAACCAATGTCTGCGCCTGTTTTTCATCCACGTTGCCTTGTACTAGTGCTATTCCTTTTCCCGAAGACCACACCGAGCTCACATACGACTCAAGGTCGGCTAGAGTTACTTCCTCTGTTGCCGCCAATAACTCTTTGTTGTCGTATTCGAAACCGGGGGGTTTCATCAAGAGAGTTGTGTAGTACGCACAGTGTGCATAAGGCTGCGAGTGAAAATTAGAGTTTCGATGTGAAAAAGAAGAACAGAACCGAATGAGGGCATTGTCGAAACAAACCGCACTGCCAAAACTGTGTTGGAACGTAAAGCTCAATGTCAAATGCGAGGTCACCCGCGAAATCTAAAGCTGGCAAAAAGATCAAATACTTCGTATATCGTACCTGCTTGGCATTAAAACCCTACAAATTCATGGGGTTGCGGATTGAAAATAACACAGATGTGAGAAGAGGGACTTTCGAATGAGTAATTTGTCAAATCGAACTACTGGGCACTGCACCTGTTTTCACAAGGTATCTCTACTTACTTCGAAGCCTCTTATTTGTAGATCTTTGTAGCGGTCAAACTCTGCCTCGTCCTTGGGCAGAATGTTCTTCATATCGGTTGTGATCTGTTTTGATACATACTTGGCAAAGTCTTCGAGCTTGTCGTTGTATCCACCAAACGTTAGGCGAACGCCACGCGGAATCACCCGAACGTCATACGTGAGTCCGGCAAGTCCTGCATCGTAAGCATACTCCGTAAGGTGGTCTGCTACGCAAACTTCGTACATGTTGGAGAGTGCCGCTGCTTTGGCCGAGGAGTAGACCTCCTTCGTCAGCAGTTCAAAGATTACAAATGCCTTGGGCTGACCAAATTTCTCGTCTGCCTTGTAATACACCGTCCATCGTCCGGTTTGCCCGTCGTCGCGAATGACTTTCGGAGGAGCAATGTTAGCCATCCGGTCTTCAAAAGTCCGTGGGCCCTTGCCAGCACTCGGCTTGGGAGGAAACTTCAGCTTCAGCCCATTTTCCGAGGGGATGAAAACATTCTTTCTCGGAAAGGTGATTCCAAACTCATCGACACTGCTCGGGTTTTTCCATTGCAGCATGGTAGAAAGTGGAACGGGATCTACTCTGTAATCCGTTCCGTACCAGTACTCCTTTTGATTGGTCTGTCCTTTGAAGGACTTCGATATGATCGTGTACATGGAGTTGTCGACGGTGAGATTTTCGACAAAGTCCGAGGCAAGCTTCCTCGTGTAATCGAGCTGCGCTGTGGAGTCAAACATAGTTCTTGCGGCATTCGACGCCAGCAGGGAATCGTCTTGGCGCAAGGCAAGTCGGCGTGGACCGGCGACGCACAACGATGGAGGATAGTCCTGAAGCGAGTTCGACAAGGATTGCACATAGTTGCCGACACCACCTTTGGACGCAAATCTCCATCCAAGCTCTTCCAACTGCAGGACTTCGTTGAATATGTACTTTGGTACCTCTCTGTTTCGAATCATGTTGATGGTGGAATAAATGGATTCTACAACCTGATCGACCTTTTCCAATCCCGACTTGGTGAGAGTGGCCGTAACATCGAAGGTCTCAAAGTCCGAAAGATTTTCTCCACCACCCGCGGACAAAGGAGTTGACCCACCCCTTCCCTTTCAGATAGGATAGAAGCGATCCGGGGCCCTCGTGACCTATAATGTGACCCACGTAGCTCGCTTGCTTCGTCAGCAACGCGTCTTGGCGGTCCTGTTCGTCCTTGTAGGGTATCGGCCAGGTGATGCTGATCTGTCGCAGATCCTGGACCGGAACAATCTTCACAACGTTTCCAAAGGAAGGAATAACGCTGTTGTTCGGATCAAAGGGTGGTACAACTCCCATCCATTCCTTCTCGGGGGGACCACCGTTTCGATTTGGGATGTTGGAAAACGATTTTTGTGCCATTTGTTTCAGTGTGTCGAGGGATTGGGGTCCGACAATGGCCAGTGTCATCTGGTCGGCACTGTAGTATTTTTCGTAAAATTCGATGAGAGCCTGTCGCAGGACGATGCCCTTCTTTTTCGTGTCGTCGAGCAGCGTCTTTTTGTTTCCGGTAAAGAACTTGGAGTGCGGGTGGTCCTTGTTCTGGCGCTCCTTGTTGATTTGATACACCCGGAAGCTGTCGGTTTGCAGATTCTTCGAGTTTTCGCTCTCGATGGCGTTCAGCTCTCTCCCGGTGGCCGCCTCCGTGAAGAGCGGCGACGAAAAAAAGGATCCGAAGCGCTTGAGTCCCTCGTCGAGTTTTTCGTCGGCCTCGGCCTGCAGGGTAAAATAGTAGCAGGTGTTTTCCGATGCCGTGTAGGCATTGGACGAGCCCCCGTTCGCGGACAAGAATTCTTCGAACGAGTTCTCGTTGGGGTATTCCTTGGTGCCCAAAAACAACATGTGTTCGTTAAAGTGCGCCAGGCCGGGAACGTCGAGCGGGTCGGAACAGGCCCCGACGTGCACGTCCATTGCCGCACCGGCCTCGTTCGAGGACGGGTCGGAACACAGAACGACCCGCAATCCATTGTCGAGCACCTCTACCAGGTATTCTCGATCGTCGGACGGGGGGATCACGACCTTGATCCCGGACCAGTCGGGAATGGTGGTGGATGCAACAGCGGCCGTCGAGACTTTTTCGAGCACCGGTTCGGCGTTCGCCGGTTTCGGAACGAAAGGAAGGAGGGTTGATCCGGCCGAAGCAGCCAGCATGGTCTGCAGGATTTGTCGTCTAACGGCACTCGATGATTCGGCGTTCGTCTTTGCGTTCGTCTTTGCGTTCGTCTTTGCATTCGTCTTGGCGTTTCCATCGGTACGTCCATTGGTGCTGTCGAGGTTGTTGTTGGAGTGTTCGCCGTGTGCGAAAAACGGTGCCGAGAACCGATTCCCGTCTTCGGTACCAGCGCGCTTGGGATTTTGCAAACGGTTCGGAACAAAGGCATCAACCGTGTGGCCCGAGTCAATAAATCCGCACGACGACGACGACAACGCCAGCAAGGCCGACATCGACACGAAGGCCGCCGCTTTGTTGCCTCGAATGACAACCATCGTGACAGGTTGTTGTTTTATGGAGAGTGGAAAGTGTGAAGCACCCACAAACGATCAATCTCGTTGTCGTTCCTGTGACGTATGCTCTGTTCTTCCAATCCGGTGATTGGTGATAGAGTTAAATTGTTCCTTTTTATCTCAATCCGGAACTGTTCGATTATTATTACTCCGTATTAGTATTAGTATTTCTTCGACGACGACGAAGAAGAAGATGATGCTGATGATGATGCGATGGAATCTTCGTTGTCGGCCTTTCCGTGTTTCGTGAAACAATGATGAGAAAAGAAAATGAATGAATGAGTTCCAACGATGACGTCGCGTTGGCACGTTCGAAGGGAAAAAGGCACGGACAACGCGTGTACCGGTATGTACAGGCAGGTAACAGGCAGGAAAAGAAAAATCTTGTATCTTTGGTCATACCGTACGGTACCGGTAAATTACCGGTATGTACCAAAGTGATAAGAGTAATACGAGTACGAGTATTGTACTTGTACTCTTACTCATACCGGTACGACGAGTACATACTCGTACTATGGGGTAATCTTAATTCTGCATCTCAACATAAGAAATTGAGGATGACCTCACACTTGTACTATCATCAAAGTCGTATTCTTTTGGACTTTGATGCAGCCAGCATGGTGACTGAGAATATGAAAGACAGGCACGTGAACAAGGATCAAGAAAGTCTGTATTTTTTCTCCAAAGAAGCCAGCAATGAAGAAGAAGAGTCTCTGAGCAGGAGGAGGAGTGAAGAAACCAGCACAATAAGAAACAAGAATCCAAGGAAGTAGGAAGAAGTACTACCGTAGTACGTTAGGATCCTGGTTGTTTCGGGACCAGTTTCTCTACTACATGGGGAAGAAGATATAATTGAACCGGATGCAAAACACCAACTACCTTGCCAGTATCAACTCTGGAGATGGTGGTGGAGCCTCGATAACAGACATTTCCAATGATGGCAAAAGCAGCAAACAATTTGGATTTCTTTCCATTGGTGCCAGCCATGAAACAGAAATGGAGAGACCAAGTTCTCAAAAACAGTATGAATGTGTCAAACTCTAATTGTATCCTTCCTAGATGGCGCTGGTTAGTCATGAGTACTAATAACAGTAGTAGTAAGCTTATGTTGTACATTGCACATTGTACCGGTAGTAACACGAGTGAATTTTGACTTCGTTTTCTATTACTATTGAATAAATTACTTGAAAACACAAACAAATCGAGCTTGTTCCTTCAAACGTATCTAGATGTTAGCGGCTCTCGTTCGTCATTGTCACTATCGTTCTCGGCAAAGGCGTCGTCGTCGTCGTCGTCGTAAAACTCCGGAGGTCGAATGACGCCCACCTCGATTTCGTTGTTGTTCGTCGCAAACGGAAACCGAAACGCAAACGGAAACGCAAACCGTTCCCGAAATCGCGTAGTATTGATATTACACCAAGAAGTATTAGTTAGACGACCCAGCCGGCAGTTTCGACCGCACACGCACACCAATATCGTCTCGAGAATGTCTCGCACAAATTTCCCGATCATCCCGGCCACTCGGCGCACCGACGACAACAATGACGACGACGACGAGGAGGAGGATTCCGCACGCAACCGTTGTCGGTTCGTCATTGTCGTCATTGTCGTCGGCACAAAACTATCCAGCGACGCGATGTTTCGCACCAGAGGCCACGATTCGATCTCGACCAGGAAGCGATCGTTCACAAACAGGACGTTGTCGAGGAATCCGTAATATTCCAGCGTGCCGGTGAGAATCCCCGCTAGATGACCCAGGAAGGATAGATTGGGCACGATCAATTGGAGGACCAAGAGCAACACCCAGGGATAGACCGATGGCGGCACCGAGAAAAATCCAAACACGCTCCTCCTCGTGTCTGTGCTGTTGCTGTTGGTGTTGGTGTTGGTGTTGTGCAGGTGGCTCTCCAAAACACTCAGATGGAACAGGACGCCCGAAAACCCAACGGCGTGTTGATACATCCAAGCGTCGTAGCGAAAGACGGCAAACGCCAGATACGCGATCAGCACGTAGATGGCCGACGTTAGCAAGACCGACCACCAGATCGAAAACAGCAGCGCTAGAGTCCCCACTTTTTTCTCGAGCGCGCTGCCAATGGCCGACGCCGAGAGCATGTTCATTCCGATGTGCATTAGGTTGGCGTGAAAGAACGCGGACGTGAACACCCGATAGTACTCGTTGGTGAACAGGATCAGCCGCGGGCACATGGTGAAGAGCTCGGTGTCCCATCCGAACACGGCTTGACAAACGTGCAGCGAGACGCACAGCCCGATAATGCCCAGCGTGGTGGGGGGAATCTTTCGCAGGGCATCCGCGGATCTGTTGTGGTTGTTGTTGCTGCTGCTGTTGCTGTTGCTGCTGCTGTTGCTACCGGTACTCATACTCGTACTCGTACTCGTACGCAACAGAAACAGAAACAGAAACAGAAACCCCACTGTATCTCATCCCCCCTTATCGTATGATACGGTAGTCTAATCTTCTAGATTGGTGACTCCTTTTCTAATCTTTGGAAGTGGTAATGAATTGGTGAATTCGAATGTACCTACGGTACTGTACTGTATCAGGCAGACTTTGACGTTTGCTAATCTCCATGTTCTTCAACTTTGTACTCGTAAGATTACCCACCCAGCCTTCCTGTACGGTAGATGGTCTTCTCGATCATACCGGTACGTACGGTTCGTACGAGTAAATTAGAGGTGACTCACATTTTACTCGTATTTTTTTGGCGTGCGAGTGGCCGTGTTCTCAGTTCCGGACAGAGCTAACTTAGTCTCAATCACAACTACGGTACGGTGCGGTTCGTGCACAGTACTCATACCGGTACATACCTTTGGGGTTCTTACCTACTGGCAAAATTTCAAAATAATACTGTGAGTACGAGTGCGGTACAATACCGGTACGGCAGCTGTACGGTAAGTCTTACTACGAAGAAGATAATTATTGTCGTCAACGCAACGGCAGCATTTTGGTCATCCTCGAGAGAGATCCTCACGCATCATCAGTCTTCACAAAAAAGTCAAACGGTCTAATTACTGGGAACTGTACAAGTACTGCCGCCCAGAATACAGTACGGTACCACATTCTCACTCCAGACATTCATTGCTCTACCCATCACAAACGCACCAAAGAGCAACAAAAACAAGAACACAAACAAAATCAAAAACAAACAAACAAACAAACAATATGTCTGACGGACCCTACGGTCGACACGGTTTCAATACCAACGCTAATGCCGGATACGGTGGACAGAGCGCCGGTGCGAGTTACGGCGGCGCTCCGCAAGGTGGAGGATACGCGGCACCTTCGTACGGTCAGAGCTACGGTGGGGGAGCTTCCTACGGTGCCTCCGGCGGCCAAGACTACGGTTCGCAGTATGGATCCTACGGGGGTGGTGCTCCAGACATGTATTCGGTACGTAACGTAACGTAACGTGACATAACGTAACGTAGTGCTTCGTAAAACAAAAACAGCGATCTTGCTTCGGCAAGGCAACCACCGACCGAGGATAGTGTTGTAGTCATCTTGGTCATGTGTGCGTGTGTGTCTGTGTTGCAACACGGGTGGAATTGGATTCAATCCAGAGCAATCCGTGATTCAAAAAGATTCCGTTCGGTGTCGAGAAATGCGGGCATTTACCACGCCATTTCTGCACGAACGGAATTTTGAAGTTCGAGAACGCTATTTATTTTTTGAGTCCTGGATTCTCATTCTGCTGACAAAAAATATTGTTGACAACAACACCAACAACAACAACGCAATTGATTTTTGTATCGTGTCGATTTCCAAAATGATTTTTGGTTTGTCCTTGTCGCTGTCGCTCTCGCACTGCAACTACAACTACTAATGACTCATATACGTACCTCGGTTCTTTGACCACAACACAACACAACACACTCCCTCGCACAAAAACAAAAACAGGCCGGGAGCGACAAAGATGACGGCAAAAAGGGAGGGAAAAAAAGCATTGCCGTCCAGGCATTGAATATGTATGTCCTCATGTGGGCTGGGTTTATCACGGCATCCCTTCTGGTCTACTTTTTGTTGTCGGGAGGGGACTTTTCCTTTTTGATGACGTACGGTGGTATGGCACGCATGTTTGGTTTTGGTATTTTGAATCTGAAAACGTTTAAGAGCCAACGGGCTACCGGGGTCTCCCTGAAGACTCTGCAGCTCTACTCCTGTGTCTTCTTTTTCCGTCTGACGTCCATTATCCGCCACGAGGGATACCTGCCGTACGATAAATCCGGAGATTGGCTCTACCACTTCGTAGAAGGCATGTCATTGGTGCTCTGCGCACTCGCATTGTACGCCTGCACGGGGCCGTTCAAACACACCTACCAAGCGGATCTCGACAAATTCGGAGAATTCATGGTGCCACCCGGGACCGGTGCGGTATACCTGGCCGTTCCCATCCTGATATTGGCCGTCATTGTACACCCAAACCTGAACGCAGATTTCATCAGCGACACCGCCTGGACGTACGCCATGTACCTCGAATCCGCGGCGCTGCTGCCACAATTATACATGTTCCAAAAACAATCGTCGGGCGTCGTCGAACTCCTCACCGCACATTTCGTATTCGCTCTCGGGTTCGGTCGCGTCATGGAATTCCTCTTTTGGATCTACAGCTACCACGAGCTCGCCGATGCTTCCGGCTCCAAGTTGCCCGGATACCTGGCACTCTTCTCCCAAGCGGTTCAGCTCATCATGATGCTAGACTTCTTCTGGTATTATTACCTGGCCGTGAAGAATGCTACGCCCCTGGTCCTTCCATCCCATGGCGGAGTGGGCATTGTCTAATACAGTAATAAACACAGTACAAACAATGTGAACTACTGGTGCTTGTATCGGTACCGGTACTGGTGCTGGTACTACCGGTAGTCCAGTGCGGATAGCCTTTTTTTAAGAAAAAAAGAATATAATATAATATAATAATATAACATAGACCTGTTCACACAATACGAAGTACCGTACTCGCAGCTTTAAAAAAATAAATGCCAATGAATTTTAGATCACGCACTACAAGTACGGCTTCGATGGTGGCCTATCTCTCCTGATTACGGTAAGTCTTACCGACGAGCACACATCCCCCCTCGTCAAATTGATTCGTTTTATCGAATGGCAACTAACTCTATTATCGATGAAGCAAAAGTTAGCGTTCCATCTTCACTTCCCGTGTGATCCCCCGACGACGACGACGACGACGTCAGCGATGCTCTAAAGATTTCTACGAAGAGGCCTCGGGTTTCTCCAAATGGAAGCTACTGTATTATCGAAGGTGCCACAACAACGAAGGGCATCTCTCCTCAATCTACGTATTATGATGCATCCTTCTCGTTTGGGGCAAAATGCTTCGAGTACTGTACTGTACTGTACTGTAACACATGGTCTTGACTGACTGACTCACTCACTCACTCACGGCGTGTGGTCGATCGATCCATCGATCCGACACCCGTGACACAAGTTGATGCGGAGGCATCCAAACAGAATGACCGGCACCGACACCGGCACGGCACCGATTTCACATCCTATTGCTATTGCAACGGAATCATTGTCGCATCGCATCGCATCGCATCGAATCGCATCGCATCGCATCGCATCAGGGGCTGGCCGGCTGGCTTTTTCCGTTTACTCCTCCTTCGCGGGCACCTTCCTCGATTTGTCGTTTCGGTGGGAAAGAGGAGGGGGTTGATGTTCGTAGCAGAATGATAAGAGGTACACTTTCATCGGATCGAGAAGACTAGCAGCAACATTGCAAACCATGATGGCATACAGAGCCAAACAGAAACGACCCATATCCGAAGAAGGAGTGATGTTACCGTAACTGGGGGGTGCACAACACGTAGGTGATGTTCCGGTTTTGGAAGAAAGGCAACCGTGAGTCAAAGGCCCGAAAGCAAAAGGAGACATCATAATTACGGTACGAATCTGAATGCGCGCACGTTTCGAATATTTAGTATGTACACGTACGGTAGCGGAACAAGAAGAGTTCAAATCCACTTACCCGATTGTGGTGCCTAGCCATTACGTAGTTGGAAAGAGTGATTGTTGGTCACGGCAGGTATAATGTGTCTCGAGATGTGAGTGAGTGCACGGTCCACAAAGCAAAAGCGAAATTGCAGGGTGCGACTTGACTGGGGCGAAGCACGCTCGCACGTACGTACCTGTGATGATCGACAAGTGAATGGCATCTTTCAGCGGCATCCCCTCGAGCACGGTCAAGAGCGACACACCTAGCGCTACTGTGATCGACCCGAGCGACAGGACTCCTCCGGGTACCCGAACATGCCACGAGGACGCCATAGACAGAATGGGACCGCAAAAAAATCCCAATCCAGAAAGCGGAAGGACTAGCAGGAAAATATCTCCCATGGGGTCCGAAAACTCCCCCGGACAGATATCCCCAAAGCCGATCCTGTTCAAGCACGAACACACAACTGTTTGTTTAGGTGCGGGCATCGTCGTGATTTTGGCATGGAGAACAAACAAATCCCCAGAAAAAACTATCCATTCGGACTTACGTTGTTAGTGTCATTACAGAGCAATAGAATGCATTGACCAAAGCGTTCCCTCCCGCATCGGTAGCGATCAGACCAGGTATGTTGTAAAAGCCAACCATGCCCAGAGCAACTTTTGATGACAGCATGGAACGGCAGAAAATTGTTGAGAGAACACAACACAGTTGTTGATCGGATGAAAAGCAGAGCAGAATACTTACTCAGACTTGCTCCAACCAGAAGCACGCGAGTCGAAGACAATTTTGGAGATACAAATACGGATACCTCATTTTCTTTAGGATCTGGGAGCCGTTGAGATGATTTCTTTTTCGTATTCTTATTCTTATTCTTGTTCTTTGCCATGGTTGAAACTCAATTTCGTCTTGAATATATACTAACTCGATCACTTCATACTCATACCGGGCCGTAAGATAGCAGTGTTGTGGATTATTGGTGTTAGAGCAATATTCTGAAGCTTGCTTTGCTTCCGATGTTGCGTCGCGAAAGATACCACACTCTGGGACGTGTTCAACACAGTACCGTACGGTATGAAACGCCATAACAATATTTTTAACCGTATCTTACGCGTCCCCTAATAATGGGTCATTGGGTCATTCCCGAAATACTTCTGCGTAGTACACAGACCGGGAACTTTTTACTTGACCAGTCATTTCTTACATAGATCCTGTTGACGCAGCTCACCTGGACAAGGATCTGCATAATACACAGATCTTTTTTTTGGAATCCCTGACTGAAATTTTCTCATTCCCTAATACGCCCCCAACCAACTAATCACACATCCAACGGATCAAATCGCCAATTTTGGCTGATTACAGTAGGAGTACAAAATATTTTCGAACGCACAAAAACTGCTTATTAATAATGCTTTATCTGCTGTTGTTGCTGCTATGTGACAACGATGGGAGAGGAGATATATATTCAGCTCCAGTACATAATTTTTATATCGCAGACTCATCAGCCTACAACACCCACAATGACAAAGAAAGGACGCAGGTCGGGGGCGATCAACTACAGCAAAACTGAAGTATTGGAACTCCTACACACCCTCAAAGCAATTCTTCCTGTTGGTCCCGAGGAATGGGCACAAGTGGCCCAAATCCATAAAGACAACTTCCCTGATACTGACAGAAGTGTTCCAAACCTCTGTAGGAAATACAGCAATCTAAATCATAAATAAATTCCTACTGGTGATCCAATTTTCCCCGAGGAAGTAAAGTTGGCGAAGAGGGTCAAGGGGTTGATTAAGGGCAAGGAATGAGTTGGTGACGGAGAAGAGCCATACGATATGGAAAAAGGATACCAGAACAACACAGAAGACAAAAAATACATAAGTAGTGAGGAGGAGGACGACGACCACTCTGACGATGATAACATTCCTCCGATACCACTCGGTCAACCTTCGCAAACAACGACTCAGCCAACCCAACAGTCAACGGAGCCAACCCAACAGTCAACAGATCCAACCCAACAGTCAATGGAGCCAACCCAGCCAACGGAGCCAACCCAGCCAACACAACTGCCGCTTTGTCAACCTTCCCAACCAACCCAAGAACCAATCGCCATAAACATAACAGCAAGAATTGTTCCGCGCTCTCGGTCTCGGTCGGCTTCCCTTCTTCATCTCAACGGTTTGTTCCTTCTTCCCCTTCTCCCAGCAGCACTCCACGGTCCAAGAGACAGTACCGCAGGAACACCACCAATGGATGCCAGGACATTCTTGATTTCTTGATAGAGAATTCTGAGCGTGAGAGGAGGGAACAAAGAAGAGAGGATCACCGGCTTGAAAGGGAACATAGAGAGGCTGCCTTCCAAGCTCAGAGGCAACAAACAGAGGCTGCCTTGGAATCACTGAAGGCCGCCATAGTAGATGTTGCCACCATATTCTTAAACGGGCTCTGTTCTAACTCCAACTCAAATCCCAACTCCAACTCCAACTCAAATTCCCCCCCCCCCCCAGCTGGCGATTCCACTTAAGGGTTTTGGTTCCTGTTTAATGGCAGGAAGATCCGGAGTAGTTTCAGAATCGGAATCAGAATCGGAATCAAATAACCATGAACCATCAGACGGGTTCTGAACAACTGGATTGGTTTGTGCAACAATCTGTTGTTGGTAGATTCTTTGGGCTTCAAGAGTCCGGCGAATCTGTAGTCGGTGTTGTTCTTATTTGATTTTGACTTGATTTTGTTCGTGTTGTCGTTTGACTTTGGCTTGAAGAGCCTGAAGAATCTGTATTTGTTCTTGTTTGGATAGTACCACCATGTTGCTTTTGCTTTTGGTTTTGGAAGAAAACCAATTATGAGCTTTGCAACTTGGCAACAAAATGAAATAATGAATTACTAGTAAAAATAATGAATTACTAGTAACTACTAGTAATAACTTGTGAAAAATCGTAAAGTTGGTAGTACATGAAAGTCTGAAATCTATCAGAATCAAATCGATGGGAGTCAACAATTCCCACCTCGATTTCCATTTCGATTCCCATTTCCATGTATGGAAGAACTGATGGGATTAATCCGTCCAGTGCTGTGTTGAACCCCTCTTAAGGAGTTGAACCCCTCTTACGGATTCGTGCGGTTTTTATGAACCCGAACACCAAAAGCGAAACTACTCCAGATCAATCAAAACTACTCCAGATCGTAACACTACTCATATAAACTACTCGTATTGTTCCAGCAAGCTCTAAGCTCATAATTCCCAAATTACAGCAAAAGCTATGTCCAAATATAACTAACAAATGTAATCGATCATTAGAGATTAAACTTTATCTAGTACACTTTGCAATCTAATCGACCATGGCAATTTGATTGATCTGATCCCAGCCGACCATGGTGATCCGGTCCATCTACTCCTACTAAACCACCAATTAACAATCTACTTCTACCAAACTACCCAAAGCAAAATTCGAAGGCAAAACTTCCATCAATCCTTAAGGCAAACCAGCTCAATGTCTTGGCGCAGCTCCTCAACGGCTCAATGTTTGGCTGGCTACTTGAACATGCCAGTGGCGTCTTCTGGTAGCTTGTCGGCATAAGAGAAGTATCCATCCTTCTTATGCATGAAAACATTCAGGATCTGGTTGTGACCAATGGTACTTGTTTGGTAATTGTACAGAAGCATCATCAAGTTCAAAATGACCTTCCTATCGCCAAATGTCTCCAATAGGAGCCTGTCTTTCAATTGTGGAAACTGCCCCTGCCTGGATCATTCGCATCCCCCACTCTGATAACTGCCAAAGGGATGTTGCTTCTCTGTTCAACGGAATAGCCTCTATGGTATCTGGATCATGCTGCAAACTTTGGACAAGGCATTGGAGTCTCCCTGTGGCAACCCTAAACGCAGAGTCAACACAAACCATCGCTCGGAACTTGACAAACAGTTTTTCTATTTTATCATAAACACCATGATCGGCAATTGTGCTGTCATGCCAGGTACCCGGGAAATTGTAAGAGCAAATACGAATTCTCCCATCGGCTGCAAAGACAAAGATGCTGTTGACATACGTGTCACAGACCCAGCTGTTGTAATACTGACTCTGAATCAACCAATTGGAAGACTGCTGAATTTTGACTTTGAGTCCATCGGCCGCACCCCAGACACGGTGTTCTTTTAGTCTTGGGTATTTGGCACCAATTGCGTTGATGTATTCCTTCAATTCTTCTTCAGTTGGAAGTCTAATCATTGCCTTTGGATGCTTCTGCAATACAAACAAAAGAACCTTTCTGGAGAATTTCAACCATTTGTACATAACAGTAGAGGTAAGTCCAAAGGCCACCATTGGCATGGATCTTGCAACGGATCCTCGTGTTCTAAACCAATGAAGTACTAGACCAAGACAGCATGTTGCATTTGCATTGCGCTTTCTTCCACTCCATACTCCATTTGCGTTAACCTTCCTCTTCCAAATAGTGTCAGTGTCTCTATCGACCGTGTAACTATTGAATGTTGGTTCAAATAGACCTAGAAGCTCTCTAAAGACCTTGTGATTGACATCGCAGCAGTTGAGAAGAGCCTGTTCGTTGCCGGAGTTGAATAGATAAAGAAAGGGAGACTCAGAATGACGGCGTACATCTATCCTCGGTGTTATCCTATCTCTTCGACACCTTTCTTCCGCGTCATCATCGTCATCATCATCATCATCTTCTTCTTCTAGAAGATACAAGCAAACAAGCAACTCAAGTGACATAGTCAACAGATTGGCAACTATTTATGTTGTCGGTTGAGTACCTATTGTCAGTTGAGTCGCTGAAACATTGAGTTGCTGAAACTGTAAAATTTGATCGTGAAGTCACTGAAAAATCTGAATTGATTAAACCCACATTTTTAATCGTATGAAGACGACAAATTTGGCTATTATTATTGTCCATACAATGAGATTCCGCATTCCAAAATGAGATTTTATACACTAGCTCGCCAAAAAAACTGGTAAAATTTTTCATTCCCGAAATACTAAAAACAGAAATCTGGGTACTACGCAGAAAAGTGTTTTGGGAAGGACCCATTCCCGAAATACTTTTCTGGGTCCAACCCAGATCTATGTTTTTTTTTGCTTTTTGTATTTGGGGAATGAAAATTCAACAGACCCAGATTTTGGCGGGCCAGCATCTAAACTCTCATTTTGGAATTTGGAATCTCATTTTGGAATGTGGAATTCTTTGTATGGACAAATAAACAGGCAAAGCAGGCGCCAACCATGTGGAAACGCACATTATATTATTTAATATGTGGTTGGATTCCTAAGAAAAATCTGGGTAGGACCCAGATTTCTGGTTGACGTGAGCTCACGTCAACCAGAATCTGGGTCCAAAAAGACTGGTCAAGACAAAAACATCCGGCCCGGGTAGGACCCAGAAGTATTTTGGGAATGACCCAATGGGTCATTCCCGAAAACACAAAATTTCAGTCTCTTCCTTGTTGGACACTTTTCTGTGTCATCTGTCACACATTGCATGCAAATTTTACATACATTTGGCTATTTTTGTGTTTACGTGACCCCTTATAAACACAAAAGTTTTACGATTCTGTGTCGGCCATTTGGAATCCAGGACTGCACATTTTTCATTCCCTTCTTAGTAATCCAACGGATGAGTCACATAAATAACAAAAACGCCCAGTCACAGTCCAACGGATTGAAATTTCAACAAGTATCATCCAACGGTGTTTTTAATGGAATAAATGAGACACCATTTGATTCAGATCAGAGCTATAAGTAATTCCTTCACGGGCGCATATGTGTCTTCAATTGAATATACATATTGCAATTCAAGTGTTTACTTTACATTCTTGGTTTTTTGTGATTTGGTAGCTCGTATCTATGGTGCACCGTGTCATAAGACAGAGAGCACATGAGACTTAAATATCTTGGTACTTGAATTTACTTCTTTATCTTTTGGGGAGTATGTAACTTCTTATCATGTGTAGGATGTACGGAAGTACAGTACGTGTAATTTTGATTAGCATAACAATGAAAACCTGTATCAAATTTGTCGTCCAGATTAACCCTTAACTGTTTTGTAACTCAGGTCCAGCTTCTTCATTATTGAGATATTATGCCCGGAGGTGAAAAAACAGGACATAATGAAACATGTTACCATTTTTTAATGTTCAAATTGATAGTCAATCCCACACAAATGACTTTCTCAAAAAGATACCCAGAGTCAAGCAAGTAACTCGGGATATACTCAACCTTTGACGGGAACCAAACTCTCTACAAGGTCATTAGTCCATTAAAATGCTGGCTTGTATCTTGAAGTTTAAAAAGAAGAGATATTTACAAGTATGAGCATGAGGTCTTATTTGGCCATATTCCCTTGAAACCTGCATATTTCCTCGGTCCAATGGGTTTGTCCTGTTTCCTGTGTTATTCCTTGCCCTACTAACACTTGTACAACAATGTTTGCTGTGTTAATCCTTTCTTTTTGCTCAATTCTGATTTGCTAGATTGAACCTTACTCTCTTATTCAGGTACGGTGATATCATCAGTCTTGGTGCTTGGCTGGAGTAAACTACCTTTGTCTTTTTATCATGGAGGGGTACATTGTGTGAGTATGGGCAATCCTAAAAGGATAATGGTTAGTGACTAGTGTGTGGCTCCTTACTACCCACACACCTGTGTTCATAGTGGGTTCATAATCCGTGGCCTTCTTATTTCTGCTATAGCTGGTGATTCCTGCATGATTACTGGTGCCGATGATATTTTCACTATCACGGTGGTATTTTCACTATCACAATAATTACCAGTATTATCATTATAATTACTTGTGATTCCTGCATGATTGCTGTTGATTTCAGGATGATTACTGGTCACAATGATACTTTCACTATCATCATATTTACCAGTACTTTAATTATAATTATCAGTGATTCCACTATGTTTTCCCCAGGTACTACCAGTATTTGTGATGCCTTCCCTGATACCAATTGTCTCGGTCTGTTCACCATCTGTAAATAGTGCAAATTCTGCCCACCTGGGCTTGCTACAGTTTTTCTATTATGTGGTTTATCCTCCACTGGGTATAATCTCTCAATACCAAGGGAGGGGGGGGGGGGGGGGGGGGGGGGGAATTGGCTCGGTAGTACTGATTTATTGATTTAGGCCATTTTGGGCCATTTTTCTCATAACAATACCATTTGGCTTCTCACCAATTTGCTACCTCTTCAAGTTTCAACCAGACCTTGTAAATTGGTCCGGCTGCTTCCTGTATACATGTCAAATTGATTGCCTATCAATTCTTATGAGAAAATACTTGACATTGAGGGAGTTCTGACCCGGCACCCAACAGACGACAAGTCCAAAGAATAGCAAAAGAAAACCATTTTGTTTGTCACTCATTTGCTGTCTAAAATTGGTGTGCCTTGAATTGGTGACTCATCAATTCCTGTGAGAAAACATTAGAAGATATTGCCCAAGTTCTGACCCAATCATGGAGAATTCTCATTTGGACTCCTTGGACAGTGGGCAAAAAACAACAGAAATAACACTGCAGAAAATTCACTACGTGTGCTCCAGGATAAGTTGCTGCCACCAATCCAAGTATTTGACCCTCTTATCAGTCACCTGCAATCTACAAAAAGAATATACTGATTCCTTCATCTATCCAGGAGATGCGGTCTATTTGAGTGATTTGGACAGAGAAAGAAAAACAAAAACAAATGATGTTCAAGCAGATCCCACTAAACACACTCAAGAACAAGTCTTAGGCTACAAACTACATTGTCAGCCCTCCTCTACCACCAGATAGCTGCAATCTGCAGGAAGAATGAAAAGACTCTACTAGAAATCAAGGAAATGCAGCTGGTTCCTGTGATTTGGAGGGGGTACCAAAAAAAAGCAATAGCAAAAGAAAGAAAGAAAGAAAGAAAGAAGTATCCATTATTTTATTCTTATTGCCTTATTTTCTGGAGAGTAAGTGCTGCTTCTTGTTGCAAACTAAAGAAAGAAGCAGCTATCGATCAGATCTTTGTGGTATTTTTATTCATGTTTCACTTGGGGCCTTGGCCTTGACAATGTCTGTATTTTTTCTAAGATAAAGCTTGCACCCAATTTCTGATCCTACCTAGTCCGCTCCTGCTCATTCCTGGAATCTATAAATAACTTAAATGCCATCTTGGATGCATGTAGATATGTGTTGATACCTCCAGCATGCTCTAGCGCCATACAGTCAAAGTAAGGGGTTAATCCATAGATTGGGTATAGGGTAGTAGCTCGTAGGTGAAGAATAATTTTGGGAAAGACCAAATCTGTCTAATTTTTTTTGCCAACTTCTGGAAAAATCATTGAGTTTTTTTGGGACAGGAGTGCTCACAGCCAAAAGGTATCCTATGGTGTCCTGAGTTACGAAAAAGTTAAGGTGCAATTTTATGTTGTTGCACCTGCTACCTTAGGTATGAACAGCCTTCCTGGACTCACTTGTTGATTCTTCTGTACTATGGATACTGAATCATCTAAGCACCAGTATTCCTTTCAATCATCTTTTTGTTTATATGTACTTTATAGTATTAAGACATATATCTGTGGCAACAATTTGTTACGAAGAACCCTATTTTTTGAGGATCCCTAGTATTTCAGGGAGGACCTAAGCTTTACTAGTAGTACTAAATAGAGAGTTCCTCGCAACAACACGTCCATGAGTTAGTCGTTTTGGAACAAGAAATGTCCCTCTTTTTCATTTAAGCATCATCGAGGCGGATAGCTGGCGACACGATGTCCTGTCATTTGGATTCTTATCACTAGAATCAGCAAGCCCAGTATCCCCTAAGAATTTCTTATGAACTGAGTGTGATAAACAACAGGCATTTTGGCGCTCCCAACCATCGATTTTTTGGTCGATTGCGGCCACTACATTTAAGTTGGAGTACGTTCCGGCATTGTCAAATCTATCACAAAAAGCATGCAAAGATATATCTGGAAACCACAACTCAGTGTTATGTACTTCCCTTTGCGAGGGACAGGTGAAATGAATGGGAGTGATCCAAATGTCTCTTGGGGTCTATTCAGAATCCTGAGTTCTGTTTGATGTACGCAATAACGTTAGCCAGTGCCGCTCCGATTGTTTTCTTAGGTTGAGAGAAATGAACTCATTACAGCTCATTTCATCCAAGGGAAGACATTGACGTTAATGTACGAGCAGTACAACGTAAAAAAATAAGAAAAAACATTATATATATGCTGTAATATGAAACCCATTTTCAATAATAAACAAAGTACAGGTTCAGTGATGTGGGTGTTGCACGTGAAAAACGACCATCCGTGCAAACTAGGTAACAGTGCAATGCGCGATCCACCGATCGACCGCGATTTCTTCTCACTGAACTAAGTTCAAAAAACTCATTTACTCGTCTTTCTTGGTTCCCAAATCAGAGACATTGTCGACAAGTTCCGACGCTGTCGTGTCGGCTGACTTTTTTGCTTCTGCCATCGCCGTGTCGATTCGAGACATAGAGTTGGCAGAACTCTTCTTTAAGAAGTCTTTCAGGAAACTGTCGTAGAGGAACTTTGCGCCACGAGTTTGTGGCAACATCGCCCATAACAAAAATGCCAGCTTGAAAGCAAAGTAGAATGGAATCCAGTAAAGAATGAAATCTTGGAAGGTTTCGATCAAAGAAAAGAAAGAAAACAAGACCCAGTAGACAGACCACTGAGCATCATCTCCCTTGTTTTTGTGTTCGATGGACAAAACTGTTTGGTACGCGGGATAAATAAATCCGATGAATGAGCAAAGGGTATTTGCACCGATTCCAAAAAAGACCAAGACTACGAAAAGGAAACTTCCTGCAACCACCAAGATTTCTTTGGGAACCTTGACTTTGTCCTGTCAATCGAAGAAGAAGAAGAAGAAACTTATTAGTAACGGGGCAACACCACAGCATTGATCGTTATTGTTTGATCCTCACCGATCGTTCATAGTCCGCATAATGCATTTATACAATCATCAAAGGATGGTTTGACGGGGTGGAGAGAGCCCACTAGACCGAAAAATGTGCCTGGTTTACCGTCTACAACAGAATTATCTCACCTCAACGTCTTGAAGCGCTGGAATTTGATCCAGCTTCACCCGAAGGAGGGCGAGCTGTTCTTGCACAAGAGCTTTGGCGTTGTCTACTGCTGCTGCCATTTTAATAGCAATGCTTGATTGATTGTTTGATGAATCCGGGCAAGCGGTACGTTAAGAGTTAGTCTTCGACGGTCTTCGGTTCGATGGGTGAGAATACGGCGATGATGTCGAAAAGAATACTAGTTCGCAGGGTTCGCACGGTGATTAATGCATAATGATTCAATTGGCGAGTGATTCATTCATTCACTTCTTATTTTTTCAAATCACGGGGTGAGCAGGCACGATGTGACAAGGTGACAATCCGTACTACGGCTACGGCCGTACGCTAGGGGTACCCCACGAATAAGTACCGGACGAACACGAACAAACAACAAGAAAGAAATCGAAATATCTTCGGTTTGGGAGATCGAGAACTACCGTACCGGTACGGTACCGGTACGTACTCGTACTTACCCGGTAGAATACTCATAAATACCCCTTCTTGAGCTTGCCGGAGCGTGTCCGCGTTTCAAAAATGGATTTTTGAAAATTAAAAACAATCGAACCAATCAAATACTGAACTACGCGTACGTACCGTCCGTACTCTGTACGATTTTCAGATGATTTGAAACGCACCTTGTACGGTAAGTTGAAAGGGTGGTTCGGAACCTACCAATGTACCGGTAATTAAGTGTGGAATCTACAATAAGGTTCTGAACTTCAACGCGGACCCTAGCTAAGAGGCAGTTTCAGTAATAGGTCCTACGCACAAGATATCTCCCCCTGCTTCTTTTCTGCTCATAGAAACCTGGTAACAAATAACATGGTGTATTTCATCAAATCATCATGGGCAATATATCTTGCTGACCATGGTATTCAGCTGATTTCAAGGCTTTGTTGTAATACTAGACATTCTTCCTCAACCAACCCACCAATCAATACAAAAACCTCTCAATTAGTACTACTACTACTAGCATGATTCTTAATTTGATCTGTGTTCTCACATTGAAATTGGTTGACTAGAAGTTCAGATAAGACCCTAAGCAACAGGACAAGGCAAGAGGGGGTGAACAATGATCCTGTTGACCTGCTGGAAGCTGATAAAGAAGGGGACATGGGCGTTTCTGATTGACAGAGCAGTCTAAAGCTGTTTTGCCTCTTCCTTTGAAAGGAGGTAGGAGATATGTGAGTTGGTCAAGGCTCTTGCAAGAAAGAAAGAGCCTACATGGATGCTCTGTGATTTAGAAAATGTCTTTATGCAGGGGCTTTTTGATCATTGAACATATGTAAGTGCAGTACGTGCATTTTTAACCGACAAAACTTTGACCATTGTGGATACTCTATGGATTCAGTATACTATGAATGTTATCAAAGAGTCCTTAGTATAGTTGCAAATAAATTGTCCATGAGCTGTGTGCTTGCTGTACTAACACTTGGAGCATTACTACATAAAAAACTTGAGTGTTAAGCCTTGGTCCACTTCTTCTTCTCTATCTTGACACATTGGGTTTTAATTTTGGAATTCACATCAAGTTCCCCAAACTCTTTACATAGTTCTGCATTCCAAGAGAAGATCTCAATGGCGTGAGGTTGTTCAATACTCTTCACCTTGGGAACACAATGATCCCTCTTGACTTTCAAGCTTGTCCCGTGGTGTCCTTCCTCCTTGCCAATGCATGAAGTGCCCCTGATGTAATTCATAGCATTTTGTTGGTCATAGGTTCAACTGTTCTTGAATGGAGGGCTCAAGGTTTGCGGAACATTATGAGAGGACTTCTTTACTAGTGCTACCACACATTCATGGTGGTGTTGAGAAGCAACAAGCTTCTTGTAGTACTACTGTTCTCAGCTTCTGTTCTTGCAATGTTTTCAATGAGAGTATAGTAAACACAGATCAAAATGACAAACAACTAAATCATTCTAGCTAAGCTATACTGTGAAAACTTCAAATCAGCTGAATACCATGATCAAGAGGTATTGCTACACCATGTGCTGCTGTACTACATATTCTTGTTACTTTGTACAAAGAAGTACAGTAGTACTTCTTGCTGGTAACTTAACAGGTACTATCTAAAAGTAGAAACAAAGTAGGGGGGAGATAACTTGTGGATAGTAGAGCCTAGTACTGAAGCTGTTTAGGGTCTGCATTAAGATTCAGAACCTTATTGTAGGTTCCAACTCTACCAATACTTACAAGTTACAAGGCGTGTTTCAAAAAATGATCTGAAATTTGTGAAAATATCCGGGTTCTTTTCAAAGCTGATCCATCTTCCGCGCCAGGCTGAACCGAAGAGCTGGAATTTTGGCGCGCTCTAAAGGAAACATCCGAACTGGAAACAATGCCCAACACTGTGCACGGATATTACGAGTACGAGTACGAACTACGAGTGCTATGGTATTCTTTGGAACAGTACAGTACAAGCACCTGTAAAACCGGTAGGGGTGTGATCCACAGGAACCGAAAGCTAACCCGCCCCAGTCAACATTTCACCTAACGATAGTACCGGTAACCTGTCATCTCAACGCGACTAATCGACGACAATCCTGTGATTTTAGAGAGTTCCGAATACGAAACATAATTACCGAAGCAACACAAACACCAAAATGAATTACGGTAAGAGATAGATTTGCGTGAAATATTCACGGGTTAGTTATCATTTCCGCATGTGGATATCCGAACGCTTTACTCAACACAACGCACTGCTCGCTCGCATCGTCCCGCATTTCAGGTATGGATTTCCAAGGTGGAGACACCGGCGGGGGTGGGTTTTCGAACAATGACAACAACTATGGAGGAGGGTCCCAGGGAACTCCCAGCAAACCACGTCGCAATTACGACGAACAAACCTTGATCCCTATTACGATCTCGATGGCCTATAAGGCGCGTTCGGACCCGTCGGGAGGAGACGATACGCTAACGTTAGAAGATGGCCGCCCCCTGCATTCCGCTAAGATTATCGCCGCCGTGCGAAGCGCCGATGTTCAGTCGACGAATATTATGTTCACTCTCGAAGATGGGACCGGTACCATCGACGTGAAACAATGGTTGGACGATAACGATTCGGAGGACATTGCGACTCTGAAACGACAAAACGCAAAGGAACACATCTATGTCAAAGTGATCGGTCAGATCAAGGACTACGACGGAAAAAAGCAGCTGGTCGCCAACTCGGTCCATCAGTTATCATCCGGAAACGAATTGACCCATCACCTCTTGGAGGTCATCTACAGTGCCGAAAAATTCAAACAAGCCGACACTATTGTTGCGGCGCCCATTAGCAACGGACTGGCCTTCGGCAACACCAATTCGATGCAACCAAAGATCGGTGGAGGAAACGAGGGCTCTTCGATAAAAGACCGAATCCTGCAATTCTTGCGAGAACACGACAACGAGAGTGAAGCGGGAGTTTCGATCGACAGCTGTATTGCGCAAATGAAAGACGTTGCAGAATCCGATATTCGGGAAGCCGCGGAAAATTTATCGGAAGAGGGGCAAATATATTCGACCATCAATGAGTCCTTTTTTAAGGTCGCTATGTAGTAGGGTACAAAAACGACACAACCACGAAATAACACGGAAAGACGATCTTTTTCGTCATTGTCTCCTCCGCATTTGTTTTACTTCGTATTTATTTTCATTGTTACTATACGGTGTAATTGTTCTACGAGACACCTCAAACACTTTCAGCACTTTCAGTGTCTCCTTCCGAACAGAAATAATCAAACTGTTAGACTTTACTCTTGACACCACACGCTTCCGACACGATTCGTACTATCTCATCGGTTGATGCCATAGCCCCATTTCCGACCTCACCGCACGCCAAGGTCTTGACCTGCGGTGCAATTATCTCAATCCCGTCCATTCGCGCGTGGCATGGGTTGCTGTCACTATCGTCCCCGCAATTCAGTTTCCGAGTGCATTCACGCCGCGACTCATTCCAAAAGCCTTGTACGGCAGAGAGCTGCGTTTGCGTCAACGGGTGTTCCCACATTGCGGTGTTCATAGCCGGAGCCAGCAAGAGCGGTTTTCCGGGTCGCAGGCCGTGACCGAAATCCCAGGCGCGGATCACACACGACAGGGTATCGTCGCAAAATCCGTGCGAGATCTTGGCCAGCGTGTGAGCCGACAGTGGCGCCACCAACAGGACGTCGGCCCAATCTTCGCATTCGTATTCGCACGACACGCAGTGTTCGCAGCACCCAAGCCGGAACAAGGAGACAGAACGACGGAATCTTGAGAAAATGCTCCTGCTATTGCTCTATTCCTAGCTAAGCAAGACAGGGCATCTCCGTCGTTTACTCACCTCGAAGATCTATGTGGAGTACAGGATCTCCAAGCTTTTGCCACTCCTTCCATTCGTCATCCGCATCTTTGGCGAGGAAAAATACAGCCAAATCAACATGCCTCGGTGAAGGTGAGCTGTGTACAATAGGTTGTCAACGCTCGAAATGTCTTTTACCAGGTAGATACAGATCGATTGGAACAGTTTGTGCTTCCTGTCTCCGATCAAGTCAAGTCAAAACTCACAACACATCGAAATCCGGCAATCATCTTTGCCGCTGCCCTTTTCACCGCCCGAGAGTCGCAATTGCTCTTGTAGGGAATCCCAGTACCGATAATTGTAATCCCTCGCCTTGTTCCAAAAATTTTCTCCTCCCCGGGTGAGCAATATGCGAACATCCAATTGGAGCTCGTTGACCAATCGGACGGCAATTTCCGGCCCTTTTACGGCGGCCACCGATCCCGTCACGGCAAACAGGACCCTTGGTCGTCGTCGCTGTGTCCGTGGGTGAGGACATGGTTCCTTCATAGGTATCGTCATAGCAATTGTGATGTGCCGTGTGGCAAGTAGGTGTCGGAGAGGGGTAAAAAAAATACCCTGAAAGTTCAGTTTGTCGTCGCAACGACGAAACAAAAACAAAAAATATCCCGAAGAGGACTAGAACCCTGGTAAAGAAGGCCGGAAGGAAAAAAATCGAAATTTACCATACATACTGTACGAGTACGAGTACCATACGTACCATAGATACTCGTCGAACGTATGTATTTTCTTTTCAACGGACGGTTTATTGCGAGTTCCGAGCAATCCAACATATGCCCTGCGAGTACCGGTACGGAAATGTTACTTACCAGTAAGGTACGGTAATTTACCTAAAGTAAGATTACATTCATCAGCATGTTGCATGTGTTTTGAAACAAAGGCAATTCCTCGTTCGGGTAAACCCATAATCTTAAAACTGTCCAATCGTATTCATTTATGACTGAAAAAACATTGGATTGGCGAATAAAAATGAACAGAGACACGAAGTCGAGGTGAGTCGCAATGATTTTTTGTGTGTGTTCAAACCATTATTACGAGGAGTTATTTTTCAAAAGACTACCGTACTTACAAAAACCGGTAATAGGCCTCACCGACCGCCTCACTCGGTCGAATTACACGGCTCACTAGATTGTCCTCGATTAATGCATTGTGCTTTCGTTCAAAATCATCGCATTCCGCAATCATTTTTTCCCATCATCACTAAGTGCCCGAGTGCCTACAACGGTACGACTCAATACTTGTTTTATGTTCCAACGATAAGTCAAGGTTCTCGATTTTGCCGATAAGCAAGCTCCGCATCTCGTTCCAATTTGAAATTACAGACAGTTATCATTCTTTTCATTTTCCGAAGACCAGTGGACCACAAGCTCCATTCCTGAAGCAACACGACAGTTCCAACATTCCAGCCACTACGAGAGGTGGGGAGAAGGAGAGGTTGCTTGCTTTCGAGCACCGAGATCAAAGCAAAGAAACAGTGACTAGGAACGGGATAACGATGGCTTTCTCTAACGGAACAAGAACAAGAAATGGTGTCGGACGTCACAGTGACAACGAGGAAAACCACTATGATACAGACTATGATACAGACTATGATGATGGCGAGGAGGGAGTCTCGCAGTCTTGGGGGAACATGTTTCGGGAATTACGCCATTCCCCTTGCATGATGCGGCCGGTGACAATATTGATGATAGTCACGCTAGCTTTGTTTTTCGTAACGGCATTTATCCTTCGATTTCCTGCGTTACTACTGGGAATGTTCATGGCGCCGATCATGAAACGAAGTTCGTGGTATGTTGAGTTCTTGTACCCCTTGCCAATCAGTCGATGGGGGCACTTGCTCTTGATGTCATTCACTTCGAAAATGAGACACAAGGGAAAAGACAAAAATCGAGGGTTTCACTCCAGGACAGTCGAACAAAGAATCGAAGTTGTTCCAGAAAGAGTCTACATACATTTTCTTCCGCAATGGTTGGACAATATAGGGTATCTCATTGTGTGTCTCCCAGAACCTATTGCTACCGGTAGTGTTTCTACTACATTGAAAGGCTCACACGTACTTCCTCCCGTCGGATTGGTGATCGACTGTGGAGAGGTGGATGCCGTTGTTAGGTCGGTGAAACTGATTCAGGATTTTCATTACAAAAACTTGCCCGCCATACAATTGCAGTCCATTTTGAGCACGCACAAACATCACGACCACACCGGGGGAAATGCTGCACTCTTGGAACATGCCATGGGGAGCAAGATTCAACGTGTGTTTGGTGGAGCTGTCGAGAAGATCCCGTGCTGCACAGATTTTTTGGTGGACGGAGAAAAGATCGTGTTGCCTCGATACAAATCAAACGATATGAACAATTTGGTGGAAATCGAAGCAATTGCAGTCCCGGCCCATACGCGGGGAAGTCTTGTGTACTGCTTGCGATCCAAAATCGGCGAACAAGCCGACTACATGTTTACAGGCGACACCATGTTTAGCGGCGGTGGCGGTGTACCATTCGAGGCAGACGTCGGGGTCGAAACCGAAAAGCAACTGCGAAAAAGCCATGGTAACACGCACATTCGTGGAAATTTGGGAACAATAGCGATGGAACGATGCTTTACCGAAATTTTGTCCCGAGCAAAACCCAACAATTCATCTCCCGAAGCGAGCGAACGCGTCTTGGTCTTTCCGGGCCACGAGTACACGCAAGAACTATTGATACGGCAATTTCAAAGCATGGTGAGCGAACACAACAAATGGAAAAACTTTTCTCCTCGAGATTACTTCGAGACCGTTTCACACTTGTATGTTGCCCTGCATCGGCGATCACTGCCACACAATAGTGGCAGATTGTTGTTGGTTCCATCCACGTTGGAACGAGAACTACACATCAACACACACATGCGATCCTTGCGTCGAAGCGCAGAGCTTGTCGTCCGTGCCTTGAGCTTTTGGCACGCTCATTTTTGCACTGCCAGAGCCGATGATAAGAAATCATCGTCCAAGGGTACCCGGATGGCCATGGACGGTTCACCCAAGTTGTTAGTTCAGAGGCAGTCTTCGGTTCGTGAGCGACAGCTTCTGCCGAGGAAGACCCCATCCAGGTTCCGGCAATGGAACATTGATGCGAGAAACGTAAATGACAACGTTTTTACAACGATATTTACAGCCGACCTAGAGACCGTGATTGAGGACTTGAGCTCTGGAAAGATTAAAAAAAAGAAAGCTATGGAACAAATACAATCTATGAAGAAGAAAATGGAAGCTCCTGTCGTCAATAAACGAGCTATTCCAGGATTCTTGCCTTCCGACAAAAATATATACCGAGGTATATGCGGTCTGGCGATTTTAGGATCGAAACCTTGTGCCATGACTATCTCAGATAGTCGAAAAATGAAAATCCCACCGCCAATGGACTACAACAGTGACAAGATTCGTGTAAGCATGAAGCGTCTAATTTTGGTCTTGACACGCCTTGGTTTCACTGAAACCAGTGACGGGTGCGACGTCTCAGTCATAATTAAGAAACTATGGCAAGAAGCTAACGAATATTGCAACCCACAGGAATGTGGTCAAAGTTACCATGCCGTTGACATTGAGTCTAGCCAATGGCACGACAAAATTGAACTCGGTATGCTGAAGTGGCTAATGTATGGGGTAACGGCCAATCAGCCGTCCTGGTTTTCCAAGGTTTTCTGCATGCCCTGTACGCCCGACACCTTCAAAACCGATGCCGTCTTGCCAGAGCACCCAGCGTGCGCAATGACGAAGAAAAGTGGCGACTTGGTATCTCACGACATTGTTGAGTGCTACTTGTGTCGAAATGCAACGGGGTGTCTGCAGATTCAGAGCAGCACTATGGGGTCGTGTTCCTTCGAAAGCAATTCAGCTAGTAGTAGTAATGGAATGTTGTCGCTGAGAGAGACAGAGTCAGACGAATCAGGTACCATCGATGGAAATCCTGAAATCGAAATAACTCAGTCGATTCTGCAAGAGACAACCGGTCTTGCAGCTGGTGACATCAAAACGTCATTTCCAACCTAACGCATTGTTGTCGAGTCACTTTTTTCTATTGAGTAATACTCTAAACTTGCACCTACCGGTACTCGTACTTGCTCATCTTAATTTTCTTCGAAAGTACAGTAGTAGTTCAGAGTCGTGCCTCGCGCGGAACTTCTAGTTGTCGTATTAATGCCCTCAACGCTTTCGTGTAATCTTCGGCATGCTTGCGAATGTGGTTGCAATGAATCGAATGATCCCAGGATTTCTCGAGCACAGCGCGTTTCTGTCTGGATCGTCTCGTCTTAATCATCTCTGCAATGCGTTCATGGTTTGAGAGTTCATCATTCTTGCTGTAGAGGTACAGCTGCGGAATATCTAACGGCAGTGACGCCAAGTATTCAAAGTATTCACCATTTCGAGTGACGATACCGTCATCTACCATATCGATGCGGTTGCCGTGAACAGACATCACGTCTTCCCTCTCTTCGGGGCTGCAGTGTCGTAGGGCTTGCGACAATTTGGAAGGTTCGTTTTTCGAACCAAACCAACACGGACAAGAATCATAAACAACGCCATTGCATTTGGTATACAGTTTATCTAGAACAGATGCGATTTTGCGATCGCAATCTCTGTTGTCTCTGAAGAGCAAAATCCGACACAGACTTTCCCACAAAAAGCATCCACCATTGGAAAAACAATGAAAGATGAACGCATCGGTTCCGCTGTTGTAAATCTTTGCAAGGACTCTCCACGCCAAATCTTGCATGTTGGTGTTGCGTTTTTGCTGTTCAGAGGCCAACAAATCGCTTTCGAACTCTGCGGTATCTGTATTGGGCCATTGATTAGGTGAGGGTGCGCGGATCGGATTGTGCGGCAGGGATTGGTGGCAGAGTGTTGAATCGATGACACTCAAAGGAGATGCAATGACAACAACGACGTCGAAGCCCAGTGAATTGTACAGTTTCTTGTAGCTTTTGAGGTGTTTTGGTTGGCATCCAAGCCAACCTCCGAGGACAACTGTCGACGATGGTTCTTTCGCATGCAAATGCATGATGCAAATGCATGACCGGCTTCGATTGTCGAACCGACACGACCGATCAAAAAACTTGTTCGGACTTGAAAAAATTTGGGAACTGACAACAGGAATCAAGTTCTGTTCTGGTCTTGATTTGCCACGCAGCAGGCCAGACAGAATGTGTGGAGCAACCCGAAGAAAAATGTTTACGGTGGATTTTCAGGGGCTTCTCGAAGGAAAGGCGAACATACGGTACCAGTATGAAGTAACTAGTAAGTCTTACTTATTTCAGGTACCGTACCGTATGCTTGTTTTCCCCGAACAACAATCCGAGTGAGAGTTCTTGCTCCGCGTTTTCCTCTGCAGGAATTGAAGCAAATAATATTATCGTTACGAAGCAAGATTACTCGAGATTCATTATGGTATTTTTATCTTTCAACGACAAGAAAGAACGATAATGATAAACACTCAAGGAACACGAACCGGCATTAGTTCAATGTTGCTTGGTCGAAATGATTATGACCCCTGAGGAATTGCCAATCCTAAAATAGCCCAAGAATGAATGAACCCTGGCTATATTATTACAATACTTCAACTTAGAAAATACCAATTACGGGACGTTTCTCCCCAAACCCAAGACAATTCAATGATGTTTTATACATTCATGTTTGTGATCCCTTTTTTAGTCTGGTTCCCTTTCATGAGCGAAAGTCATTACAAACAGGTCATTTAAGATTCGATAGTATTGCCCAGATTGATTATTTTAACTGATCGCTTCATGGTCGCGCCGTAGGATGTGTTTTTCACATCATTTCAATTTTTGTAATTACGAATACGTAACAGTGTCGTACTCGTACCAATTACCACCGCTCAATGGTAATGAACCGTATGTTACGTACTGTACTGTCTTTGCATAGTACTGATAATCTACCTCGAAGATTCTACCGGTATGCCAGAAGAGAACGAATTGGTGGGATATCGACGACAAGGGTAACTACCGTACGCTGTTTTGCTCATACGTAGTGCTATTCAGTGTTGGTCGTGATAGTTTCATTGGAGTAATAGGCAATAGATTCAACACCAACATAAATAGGAAAGTAATTCGGATAGACCGCTCCATTTTGGGACATTAATTAGGTAATCGTTGTCCTCTGTCAGGCATCCCTCATGTCGCACGATCACTCACCACAAGTTGAGAACGACAATTCAGATGAGGTTTCATCGGCATCGAAATCGACAGCAAATTCAGATAATGTAGTACCATCACGAAGCTCTCTTCGCAGGAGTAGTATGGGAGCGCGCAGGACTAGTTTAGGAATAATCGATAGTGGCGGCGTACCGCTGTCCAAAGCGAGACAACAACAACGAACTCCCGATCCAAATGAGTTGACGTCGATTGGTCAACACACACCAAGAAACAACCGGCACAAGATGAATTCGAGGAACGCGGGGAGCGGGCGTGCATTTTCGGCGGACGATGAAATTAACTATGACGCTGGTAGCTCCGGAAGGAACAGAGACAGAGCTATTCGCAAGGATCGTTCTCCGGTACCATCGAATCAAAACATAGAACGTCGAGATTCGTCTGATCCATCCAGGCAAAGAACTGGACACAGAAGAGGCGATCAGCGATCATCCGACAGAGAATTGCGAAACGTACGGGAAAGGAGGAAACCGACACGGTTTGATGGAGAAGATGAAAACAACACGTCGCGGCCATCATCTTCTGCCACTCTGGGGTCCAGTAGAAACAGGAAGTCATCCTCCTCAACGACAAGACTTGAAGACCTCGCCGATGATTCTTCGAATCGTAGTGATCCGAGGAAAGACAGAAGTAGCAGCAATAGTGTCAGTAGCGGAAATCAGCCATCTCCTTCGCTGAAGCATAGAAATGATAGAGAAAAGGGGACGCGACCCTCTAGAAACTCAAACGGAAGCGGTCGAAGAGAACGAAGTCCCAGGCATTCGAAAGAAGCACTTGACCCACCTAAATCAGAAGGTAGTTTTAGGAAGAAAATTTCGGTAACGGAAGATGAGATCATGGCGCTATTGGGTGCGACATACGATGGGAATGACAACAGAAAATCCATTTCACCCAGGCCCGAGCGAAAATCAAGTGGCATGAGAGAGGGTCATGCACGTCGATCTCACGGTGGAACTCGAGACGGTAGCAGAACAAAAATGTCACGGCGTGCAAGCAATGGTACCGAATACAGAGTTGATAGGACAGAGAGAGACCCACGAGTTCCACCAAGAAGATCGCGATCGGATGATATTGGTACGGACGGAAATGGATTGGATAATTTTTTTCAGCACGATGGTACTGCCGTTGTTCGAAAGAAGGGTCATGCTGGATCTAAGAGTGTGGCTTCATGGAAAAGCAACTCGGGAGCTAAAAGTATCGCCACGACAAGGTCTACACAAAGTAGGCGTCGTCGACACGATGTTAATTCAGGCAAGCTTTTAAAAGGAATCAAATCTCATGGTTTCGAAGAAGAACATCTTAGTGATGATATGGAAGATTCTGGTATGATCGTTTACGATGACTATAAAAACTACGACGACGATCGAACCATCGACCTTGACCTCGCCACCGCTCGGGCTAAATTCGCACAGCAAAATGTGAACGAAAGACTTCAATTGCATTTGAACAAGACGGACGAGCTGTTATATTCGGTGTTTCCGAAACACGTTGCCAATGCCCTCAGAAACGGACAGAAAGTGGAACCCGAGAATCACGATTTAGTGACAATCTTCTTTTCTGACATCGTGGGTTTTACCGATATATCCGCCAAGCTGGATCCATTGAAGATATCCGATATGCTGGATCGTCTTTACAACAGTTTTGATGCTCTTTCTGATTACCATGATGTATTCAAAGTCGAAACGTAAGTAAATTATACGGAGTTTAATGTATCTTAAATAGAAGTGTTGAGTAAAGCTGCTTACAACGTTTTCTCTCGCCATTTCAAAACGACGTTTGAAGAATCGGAGATGCATATATGGCAGTTACAAATTTGACGAAAGAGCAACCCGATCATTGCAAACGCATAACTGAATTTGCCATTGATGCAATCAGAGTTGCAAATCAAACGTTGGTTGATGAGGAAAATCCAAGCATGGGGTTTGTGAATATTCGGGTTGGATTTCATTCGGGATCTGTAGTAAGCAATGTTGTTGGTACCCGCAATCCACGATATTGCCTATTTGGAGACACGGTGAACACAGCAAGTCGTATGGAGAGCAATTCTCAGAAGAATCGCATCCATTGCAGTGAGGTATCAGCTATCTTGCTAAGGGATCAATGCCCGAGAATGCGCATCTACCCTCGCGGGACAATCGAAGTCAAAGGAAAGGGTGATATGAAAACGTTTTGGATTCACACAGAAGGTTCGATGGTACCAAAGGACAAGAAGAATGGAACGATCCGCAACTTCATGAAGTCTGTGCGGAAAAAATAGTTATATTGTAATTCTAAACGATAAATCTTCTATTCCAAAGTAAAATCAGTACTTTCTGCCTTTTGTAATTATTTGTTTTAACACACTATTATATATTTTACACCATATTCACACTTCAGGTGAACCAATCTCAAACGCTGATACCGCTCGACCCAAGAAACTGCGCAACCACATCACTAAATGGTTTGAAAAAGAGCGGTGTCTGGTTGACAACACCCATATTCAAGGAGAACTCTTGGGCGACAAAACCTGTAATGGCCAGCATGGCTAGTCGGCCATTGAAAATTTCTGCTTCTTTCATGAAAAACTTTTGTTCGTTACTGCTTCCAGCCAGTGAGAAAGGATCAAATCCAAAGTCACCTGGTTCTCTGTTTTCTCCGTTCTTCGTCGCAACAAATTCTAACCCAGCCGCAGCACAAATTGCGCCTATCCAGAAAATTGGGTTTGTGAGGCTAAGGCCTCCATTCAATACCGACGGGACCTTATCTTCGACTCCCAATATTGGTTGAAGATCAAAGGTGGAGGCAAGAGACTTGTGACTTAGCTCAGCTAGAGGCCATCCAACTGCTGCAAGCATAGCGAGCCGTGCGTGTTTGATCTCCGAGTCTCTGTACCAGGTCAAGGCCGCAGGATCCGACGCGAAGTTGAATGGATCGAAACCACGGTCTCCTGGAAGTGTACCGTCGAGCATCTCGGGGCGCTTCAAGAATGGAAGAGAAGCCGACATTTCGACACCCTTCGTTACCTCTGATTCGTCTTGGTAGAGGGAAAGAGGATCAATCACGGTGTAGTCCTTTTCCAACGGTGCTTCAAGCTGCTTGGAATCAAACCAGATCGACGCTCTTGTGAATCGACTGAGTAAAGTCCAAGCGGGTCAAAAATGGCTTGCTGAATAGGCTTGTTGTCGTCGATCAGGTCTGTAGATACTGATGTTGCTTGTGCCTTCACTGTCTCAGGACGAATGCCCATGGGAGAGAACGCTAAAGCATTAGTGGAGAGTGTAAAGAGAACGATAGTAGCGAATTGCATGATGAGGTATTTGGTATTGATATGATAATATGATATGATATGATTCGGTTGAGGTCAATAGTTTTGGTATCTGGAGATATTTTGTTTTGTGAGGATGATGGGAATTGAGGCAAAAGAGCTCTGATTAGCACTCGACGTTCAAATTCAATCCATTTCTATTTGAATTGTCTTTGTCCACTTCCAGGTGACGCAGTCATAATACCACTCTAAAGTTGACTCGTTGCGCCTGCGTCAATCAAACCCAGAGGCTTCATGCTGTAGTAAACCTGACAGTCTCAGTGCAGGCGATGGTTCATTCAGAATTCGTTCCGAACAAAGAGAGTTGCGTCAATCGTAAAACTCGGGTTTTGGTGAATCATCATGCGAGGCGAACAATGAAAGTCGAAATCTGTCTACCAAAATTTAATGTCGGTCATCGCCTCTGACAATCCGTGACTGAGTCAGCTAGTGTTTCATGTGAATGAATCAATCATCCATTTCTACCGTACCGGTACGCGCGAGAAAATGCAACATTTGCCATACGGTACTCATACCGGTACTTGTAGTAAGATTACGAGTACGTACGGTACTCGTACTCGTACAAGTACTCGTACAAGTACTCGTAGGATTACCGGTACGAAGCTGAAAAGTACCAAAAAGCCTGTTTTTTCAATGCATTACGAAAATACGGATGCGGTACAAATAGTACGAGTAGTTAGAATACGGTACTCGTAGTACTATTACGAATCCGACAACAATTGAGACTGATGCTTTTTGCAACGGAGTTGTAACCAATTTGCATCGAGTTTTCATCCAATTAACATAGAGTTTACATCGAGTCTGTCAAAACTTTGTTACTTACCAAATAAATTATAGAATACCCTTACCAGGTCGTAAATAATAGGTTACATACCTATTTTGGAGTCAATGGAGAACACTTTATAAATACTCCTCCAATTTTTGCTTATTCTTGACTTGAAATTCTTTTTCTTTTTCTCATGTCAGTCCTTGTTGTAATCTTGCCTTCCCATGTTGTACAACAACAACAACAACAAGACATCAACTGCAACAACAGCAACAATATCGGCATTGCAACAACAGCAACAACTGACCATGACCAGCCCTGCTGATATCCGAGCCAAAGCCAGGAGAAAACTCCAGCTTACCAGAGAGCTGGGTTGCCCGAGAGAAGAGAGGCTGCATCCTTCAAAGGGAGGAGTAGCAGGATTTCTGGTACGGCATCAAAAGGAGATATTGGACTACCACAATGAATTGCTGGCCCCAGCCTCCAAAGCAACCATCTATCAATGGATAAGAGAGATACACCCCCGGAAGATGACTGGTAACAATGATAAGACCGAGCTTGTAGGCAAAGACTTGAGTTTGCTTGTCCTTTGCATCATAGTTCATCCACAGGCCCTTCTTGATGAGATGGTGATGTTCATCTACAACAAAGGAGGTGGACTGCACAGCCGGCAACTCATTTCCCATCGGTTACAAGATCTTGATGTGACCCAAAAGAAGCTAGGCATTCAAGCATACAAGGCCTACTCCCCAGCAAACATGAGGAGAGAATACTTGTTTTGGCATCATTGGCTCCCTCTTGGTGTAGTTGACATCCCCCACAAGCATTTTATTGATGTCGATAAATTTGCCATGGAAGCAAAGAGACTGAATAGGAGCAAAGCTTGGGGAAGCATCTTTCAAAGAGCTCGATGGATTGGCAATTATGGGAAGAATCAAAAGCTTACAGTAATGCTTGCTGTGGAAACTGGAGATCCCAACATCCCCAATCATCTCTTTGGAAGCATTGCTTGGCCGCAACAATGGGTCTGGGTCCGAAGAGTAGCTGGAACAACTGGAGATAGCTTTGCTGCTTTTGGCGGAACAATTTGTTCTGCTGTGGAGGACTATGGTGATGAGCGGAGAGTCTTCTTGTGGGACAATTTGAGTAGCCATTACAGCAGAATTGTCTATGAGACTGTCTTGGCAAGAGCTGGCCCGGCGCAATTTGACATTCTTCCCAGCCCGGCATACCAACCAAAGTATGGATCATTTGAGTATGTCATGTGCCAACTTGTAAATCACCAGAAGATCAATATGCAGTTGATTTAGATGACATAGAGCAACAGATAATCCAAGCAGCAGCAGCAATTGGTCCATTCAACAACGCTTTCACCCATTGTGGATACAGTGAGGATGGAGCTTACCCTGGTGTCAATCTTCCCGATCCTCCTCAAGCACTAGTGGGCTGGGAAGTCCTTGGACTTCCTAATGCTGATCCTCAAGCACCGAACTGGGAACTCCTTGGCCTTCCTAACGCCAAACTTTGTGGAGAATTGGCTCCAGCCCACGTTTACATTCTGTACCAATCCCATGGGCAGCAAAAATATAATCCCACTTTGGATCGTCCGGATTAATCTCTGAATCTTCATCCTGGCAACAAATTTCATCCAGACAATGCTCAATTGCTTCTTGATAATTGTGTTCCCTCTTAAGATTGACTTATTCATTAGGATGTGGTGGTAGATAATGCATTTTTGGAAATGTGTGAATAATCCAGTGAGGGATGCATTTGCAGTTGATTCCATGGAGAGAAAGTAGCCGATCCCAACCTGGACCGGCTGGATCATCCCTTGAATTAGTTTCAGAATCATTTTCAAGAGACACAGCAAAGTCCCACCTTTGAGATTCTGGAGTAATCTTACAATTGGAATCGGAATTGGAATTGGAATCAGAATCAGAATCAGAATCCAGCTCCGAATCAATGCCATCATCTTCTTGTTGACTTGGAGGACTTGTTGCTCTTGGAGGGACAGGTGGGTTTGGATCAACTGAATGGGTTGGTGGAGCTGGTTGGTTCTCAATTTTGGCTTGAAGAGCTTGGAGAATCTGTACTTTGGAAAATACCATGAGCGATTGGATTGTAAATTTGTTTGATTAGCAAAGTGTAAAAGAAGAAATAGAAATCATGAGTTAGTCACTTTGAAAATCATCACCATGGTCAATTCGGCCAACAATTCAATTTGCTTGCTTACTGATTGGAGTGTCAATAGTTTGGAGTTGACTGTTGATGGAGTGGATTGCCGATTAGTTTTGTTAACAAAGTGTAAATTTCTTTTGCAAGTTGCAGAAAATAGAAATTATGGATAAGATGACTTTTTCAAATTAGATTGCTTTTACAGAGCTAGCATGTGACTTCTGCAAAACGTGTTGCAAAACGTGGACCACCCCCAACTATGTATGAGCAAACTGATGGGAATTGTACAAGTTGGTCCCCTCTTTGTCAACTCCCGTGTCCATGTATTGAAAAAGTGATGGGATTAACTTCACCCGGTGCTCGGTCCCATACCTTGTATATAGGTTACCGTACAAGTTGGATCCCTCTTAAGAAAAAAACAAACACCAAAACCAAACACTTCTCCAAATACAGCAGATGGATACAGTAGATACAGTGGATACAGTGGATTCGATCAAAATTAAGCTCCTTGCTGAATAGCTCATAATTTCAAAACTGCTAAACTTCAAAAACGCCGAAGCTATGCATCTCCACCATGGCAATTCACCCTCCTCGTCCTCCTCCATTCAAATTCATCCGGATCCTCCATCCAAATCAATTTGATCATGGTGAGCTTCCCCCCTCCACTGAAATTGATTTCCACCATGGTGAAGTAGCATATCTCAGCAGTCAAAAATAAGATATGAACCTAGTTTCTTGCACACAATACACCACCTACCAATCTAAACATATATTGCCCCAGACAGTTCAAGATGCTTGATTCAATAAGATGGTTACTTTCATCAGTAAAAGTGACAAAGTTGTCCCTTACTGCACTGACTAGGATGCACCAACATCATTGGTGCGTGAGAGTGTAAGAACTGTGCTTCCTCTGCATGGACTCAGAACATGGTTTAGTTGTCAAAACCCATCTTCAGACATGGTAGAAGGCATTCAATGTCTACCGTACTGGAGTTAATTTTCCGTGCAGATTTCCCTGTTTTTAGGGTGCCGCGAATCAAGTTCACAATACTCAGCAACCAGACATTGCCTGAAAACTTTAAAATATGCGCATCTAGCTGAGATCATGATCTAGATCAACTATTATTTGGCATTGTCAACAGACTTCTCATTGTCTTAGATAGTGAACTTGATTGAAAGTGGCTTAATCAAATCAACCAAAAAAAACATTTGTTTTTATCATTAAGCACCATGCTTCAAAAACCGCGCATACTATGCTCGCGCAAGTGTGCGCGCTTGCGCGCACAAGCCAGCAGCGGGAAAAGGACAGACCATAAAAACAGAAATGGAAAAATGACAGACCATAAAAAAATGGAAAAAGGACAGACAAAGAACGGAAATAGGACAGACCATTGAAAATGGAAAAGGGCGGACCATTCAAAATGGAAAAAGGACAGACAATCAAGTACGTACCAAGTACTACTGATACCAGTACAGTACCACATAAAAGAATGATACACACTAGTTTTCAATTAGAAATTCCAAAATGAGACATTTTTTGTAATTTCTCCATGAATATTGTTCTTGTTATGGATGAGATGAATCATGAAAGAAACAGAAGTAAGTTATCTGTGATAACTTGTGTGTCACCACGTAATGAGTGCATTTGGGTCATGGATTTGGAGGAAAAAGAATACACACTAATCTGCAATTAGAAATAGCAAAATCAGACATTTTTTGTGATTTGTCCATGAATATTGTTCTTCTTATGGATAGGATGAATATCAAAGAAACAGAAGTGAGTTATGTGTGATAGTTTGTGTGTAACCACCTAATGAGTGCATTTGGGTCATGGATTTGGAGAGAAAATACACACAAATCTGCAATTAGAAATTGCAAAATCAGACATTTTTTGTGATTTGTCCATGAATATTGTTCCTGTTATGGATAAGATGAATCATGAAAGAAACAGAAGTGAGTTATCTGTGATAGTTTGGGTGTCACCACCTAATGAGTGCATTTGGGTCGTGGATTTGGAGAGAAAATACACACTAATCTGCAATTAGAAATTAGAAAATCAGACATTTTTTGTAATTTGTCCATGAATATTGTTCCTGTTATGGATAAGATGAATCATGAAAGAAACAGAAGTGAGTTATCTGTGATAGTTTGGGTGTGACGACCTAATGAGTGCATTTAGGTCATCGATTTGGAGAAAAAATACACACTAATTTGCAATTAGAAATTCAAAAATCAGATATTTTTTGTGATTAGTCCATGGATATTGTTTCTGTTATGGACAAAATGAATCATGAAAGAAACGGAAGTGAGTTATCTGTGTAAGTTTGTGTGTCACCACCTAGTGAGTGCATTTGGGTCATGGATTTGGAGGAAAAATACACACAAATCTGCAATTAGAAATTCAAATAGAATACATTCTTTGAAATTCCAGCATGAACATTGTTCATACTATGGATGGGATGGACAATGGAAGAAAAATGGTATGAAAATAATAGATACTCTAGGGGCTATGAATCTTTAATTTATCCAGGAGCCTGGACATGAACTGAAATAAGGGCTCCTAGCTACTAACCAGTTTTTCATTGTAAATAGAATACATTCTTTGAAGTTCCAGCATGAACATTGTTCATACTATGGATGGGATGGACAATGGAAGAAAAATGGTGTAAGAATTATTGTTACTCTGGGGGCTATGAATTTTTTATTCATCCAGGCCCCTGGTGGATATGAATAGGAGCCAAAAATAGGTTCAGTACAATTAGTACACATAAGTTACCTATGTATATATGTACTGGTACAAGTACTCATGGGGAGTCCTTATTTTTTATGTGACGTGGTTTCTCCAGTCACTAATCCAGGACAGCGCGTGCGCGACAAATTTTGAGTATTGAATTTGACAAATTTTTGAGTATTGAATTTGACAAATTTTTGAGTATTGAATTGAACGGTTTAATGGTTGCTGAGCGACTGGGCATGCGCGCTGCCACTATGTGGAGTCTGAAAATTGTTGAAAATAGAACACAAACATCTGATTATTAGTTTATGTTCATATACAGTAATGAAGATAAAAAGTTCTATATTTGGGGGTACTAAAACTTGGAAACAAACAGCAGATTCGTGTTCGTCTTCAAATAAGCTTTTCAATGGTATATGGGTTAATAGGGTTTGCACATGATCCTGAGAAGATAGCTTTTTTGGTTTCATGCATAATTGATGACGGTACGGTACATGGATTCCTATGAGTGACAGGGAACAGTGTACCATCCCTGTAGGCAAATCAAAGCTACAGTTCAAGAAATACTATTATATGACAGAAGGAGGCAAATCATTAGTGAAGTGTAACTGTGGTTGTACATGGAGTCAGAAGATGATTTAGGTATCACAACCCATCAACAGGCATGGGAAAAGGCACTTTATGCCTTTTGTTGTAATTCTCAGGTGCAACAGGGGATAGTGTGCTGTCCCCTTAAGAGAATCGAGAGAAAGATTCACAAAATATTTGACACAAAACAATGCAAAAATCTTGGAAATTGTGTAATTTTGGTTCAACATGAAATTCAAACATGATTTAGGTGACAAAACCCATCTATGCATAGGAGATGGCTTTTGATTCCTCTTCTGCTTGTCAGGAGCAAGAGGGGACAGTGTAGCACCATCCCTGGAAACAAATGAAAGATGTTAGAAAAATATACTAGTAAGTGACGTAGATAGTGGCAAATTCACTGTGTAATTTTGGTTCTACATGGACTTGGAGCACAGCATAGGTATCAAAACCCATCTGCATGCATGGAAGAAGGCCTTTAACATTCCCCTTCTCAGGGGCTGCAGGGGACAGCATTTAGAAAAATGCTAGAATCTCATTTTTATTTTGCTCCAAAACGCTGGTGCAAAGTACTGGATGGCTCAAATGGTTCAATAGATGGTTAATTATTGTTCTCTGATGTTTTTAGATGGGTTTAGATACTTCTCCTACTGTCAGAGTAGCTCTTGAACCAAGGATGTCATCAAATTGGGTTGGTACAACTGTTGTTTGTGATTTGTGTGCCGTAAAAAAATAGAATTTCTGCATGTGTGTGTGTGTGTGTGTGTGTGTGTGCACCCTGGTACATATGATGGGAAACCTGTGTGAATGAACTGATTTTTTACATATTTGGAAGAGGGTTGCAATTTCCCATGAGTTGCATTTTCTCATGCACATAGATTTTGAGTTAAGAAGGGGGGAAATTATTGAAGTATTCTTGAATTTTCCATTATGGTAGCTACGGCAACTGTTTATGATAGAGACCAACTTTCAAAGTAATCTGAGGAATTTTGTTCTGCTGGGGTCATGTGTCAGGAGCAAAATCTGGTGTTGCATAGCAACTAAAGCAGTTATGCAGGCAGAGGTTTGTAGTAGTGACAGGTCCACTGTGAGCTTTCCATGAGATGAAGTGTAATAACCTCTTGTACACTCAAAAATTGACCGAATAGGTATAACAAAGTTTAAAATAATCGAGATGGGGGCATATTGTGAGATTGCTCTGTTATGGTGCCATTTCATGTATTGGACCGGTATATCTGTATTATTCCTGTTGTAGGGATGTCTTAACCGGTCATAGATCATGCACAGTTTTTCATAAGACAGAGAACACATGATGTGACCTAAATATCTTGATACTTGAAGTCACTTTTATCTCTTCTTGAGGAGTATAAGTAACTTGTTCATGTGTAGAATGGGTGTAACTACCATAGAACATACGTAAGTATCGTATGTGTATTTTTGACCGGCAGGCTGAAGAATATTATTTGTTGTAAGCCATTTAAAATGATGATGGCTAGGATCCTTTTAAAATAAGTTAAGGAAATTATCTATGTTACTGAATGCAAGTGTGAAGTATTGAGTAAAAAATGGAGTAGTCACCTGGTCCACCAGACAATGATACTTATTGCTGGTACAGCATAACCATATATTGGAAATGTAGCCAAGCCAAGCCCAGATTTGATTCGTTTTCTGGTTGCGTTGCTGAACAATGATTAGAAAACAGTTTGACTTTAGCTAATGGGCTACTTGTTTGCCTTTTTTCTACTACCGTGTTGTTTTGGAAACTGTCCAGCTCATCCAAGTAATGCTGACATCACCTTTGGTAGTTCCTGGCCAATGTCTTAGTAGGCCCAAGTTTGGTAATGCAAGAGTTTTGGGATCTTGAAAATAAAATTGAAAATTGCCTGGTATTGTCAAACAAAAGCAATGGTTTGTAGTAACAGCACTGGGGAATCCATGTTAAACATTGTCAAGAGAGCTGTGTACTTTTGCAACAAATTTTGAAACAAAACCAGAATGCATTGTGTCCAGGATGCACATAGCAACCTCCAACTTGCCAGTGCCCAGTTAAATAATGGCAGCATTTTCACTGTTCTAAGGACCAAGTTCAGTTTAGCAGTTGATGTAGTGTTGTCAAAATAATTTTTGCAACTGTCAAATTTTGTGGAAATACAAGGGTCTGCAAACCCAGTATCCTAGAATTAGTAGCACATGTGTGTTTTGTGTATGATATTAGAAGAAGAAATAGTGCTTAATGTACCTTTCATATCATCACTGTACACAATTTTGTGGATGTCAATGTGAGTAGAGCATTCCAAGTTTTTAAAGAAGCTATCATGGGTATTAGAAAAAGTAAAGAACACTGTTAAAAAAATCGATTTTCTGTATGTATTATATTAAATACTTATGACTTCTTCTATCACAATGTATTTCATACAGGTACTACTATCAAGGGGAACAACCAATTGCACAACAACACACAAGGCACACTACTAGTATTTGCATTACCAGCAAACATATCTTTGGAAGTTTCCACAAATATTGAAAAAGAGCATTGAAGTGACTTGCAGTATGTTGAAATTCAATGAGGAAGTACAGCAGTGTAAGCAACAAATTATAGAGTCTACTATCAAGCAATAACAAACTCAAACTGTCAGATATAAGTCAGATTGGCAAACACACCTCCTGGACAAACCGGCTCATAACTGTACTACAAAACAAATCATTATCTGACACAAGCCACTGATGTGTAGGATGAAACAGAACATATAATTCTAACAGGAAACATAACTGACCCTCTTCAATCTATTAAATTGTTAAGTTACATTCCATGTGCACCTTGGTGGCGCACAGCTTCATTTGGGACTTCAGTTAGCATGACAGGAATTATCCAATCAGATCTGTCCATGACTCAACTCATGACCCTTAAGTATGGATCTAATGCTGGCTCCTTCCTAGCAAGCCCCCTCTCTCCCTTGGGAAGAGCAACCAACAAACTAATTATAGCCCCAAAATGTTCATAAACATTCATTTCCACTCAGTCTGCTCTAGTGTGTTTCAACAGACTATGAACATCTTCCTTGTCCTTGCTTCTTGTTCAATAATTACAAGCTACATCTGGTTTTAGTCATTCCAATACAATTTCCATGAGTTCCTCAACACTATGTTACTCCCAACAAACCACTGCTGGTGGGGAATACTCTTCTTAACAAACATTTGAGAACAGCAAACCAAAACAGCTACTAGTAGATATGAACCAAAGTAAGAGTAAACTTTTTATTATGAATCACCTTTGATCCTCGCACTATAAGTCCCATATGGATTCAAAGTGCTGGGCCTTTGTGTGCCCACGACACAGCAGTTATACAAAGTATAGACCAAGGAGCTCTTAAAGCCCCAAGTTTAGTTTGCCAGAAGGTTAAATTAGATATCCACCAATACGAGTCACCTTTGACCAAAACTGCAGTCAATATAAAGATGCGGATTTGCAAGTGGCGTCATGATTGGATGTGACACAGTCAGCCTGCCTAAAAGTGTGCTTTGAAAATAAAAACTAAGCAAATCCCCACACGCAGCCAAGTTTGCCCAAGTATTGGCATGTACATCTACTATGTTACTAACCCCAACAGGTATTTCATAGTACAAGTGAGTTCTAATCCCCATAATCCAGTAGAATTCCAATAACATTCAGTGACAAGCTCCATAGGCCCTAGCACATCTGTTGTTCATCATGGGCACAAACTAGAGAGCTAGAATTTTCTAGTATTCCACTAGAAAGCATGCACCCGAGTCAAAGTTTCTGTTTCTATTCAGTTTCCACGCAAAAAGGAACTACTAGGGCGAGCCCTTATCAAATACTAATGGCTGTCAAGACCAATAACGTGCAGAAACAAAAAGGAACAGATGCAAGACACTCACTAGTAGATAGCACCAGAGTGATAACCCTGGCCTGTGCACCTCTTAAAATTACGCAAACTAGTACTACTAGCTTCTCAACCACCAATGCTGCAACACAACACACCCAGCACATCTATCATGCACAAGAGCTGAAATACTTTAGAGAAGCCCAATTCTTGTGAGAAACTTGTAGTATGCTGGTTGTGGAGAAACTTTGAGTCTTCAATGCAGCACCATCATCCATCAAGAAGAACAATGCTAACACGATCATTGGTACAACATAATGAAAACAAGAAATCGAAAAGTGATTGACTTCCACACTTTTTCTTTTTATTGTTTTTATGGATGCAGTACGTATTCTTACTCATACCTGGCTGGTGTTAGTATGGCGCTCCACCAAACTCCTTTTGGTAGGTTTTTCCTTGTCACCAGCCAGTGACGAGTATTGATCCTATAGTTGACAGGATACAAAATTGGACGAGAAGAATAAATTACTGGTCGCTCAACAGATAAAGTGAAAATTATTAGTACGGAGTACGAGTACTTCTTGTACTCGTGATCTTAGTCACCAATGTGCAGGTTAATAGTGCCTGCCCCTTTACACCAGGAGCCCAACAAGACCTTGCTAACAATGATCTCACGGAATGGATTTTTTGCAATTATTTTTGTCGGCATTCTTATTGAGTGATTCCCACCTAACAAAAATGAATATAATCAATAAAAAAACACATAAAAAATATGTGTTCTCTATATAGATGTATTCACTTTGTAATAAAATTTGTCAGTCGACATGTGACCGACTGACAGTTTTTATTCACTTAACTGACACCAAATAGATTTCAATGGAATCTTAAAATTAGGCCTGCTGGCCAAAATAGGCCGGTAGGTGGTGGCGCGGGTATTCATTAAACAGACAGTTACTGTTTCTTCTTCTTTAGGGATTCCGAATTCCAAATTTGGCATTTAATAAAAGTATTCCTCGGTTGGGTATGATAAAAAAGTATTCATTCTAGATACTTTTTATTAACTTTTCATTCTATTCACTTTCCTTAGGTGGGAATCACTCAAAGTATTCGGAAGTGAATAGAATGAATACTTTTTTAGCACACCCAACCGACCAATACTTTTATTAAGTGACAAATTTGGAACTTGGAATTCCCCGAAGAAGAAACAGTAACTGTCTGTTTCATCACTACCCGCGCCACCTAGTACCCGCCTATTTTGGCAAGCAAGGCTGGCCGGGGAGGTTAAGTAGTTTATTCAATGGGCCTTTTGTTTGATTGTGATATATGGAATAAATGAGGTCCATTCCGAACTGGCATTGCTTTTCATAATCTTTTTAAGTAGTTTCCTCACGGGCAATTACATTGATTCTTTTCAATACACATAGGGTCTTTTAAGTGTTTACTTATCGATCTGTTTTTAAATGATATCTTGGTTCGTACCTTTTAACCTGTTTATTCATGGTGTTAAGTGGGACCGTTTTTGCCATTTAACAACAAACAAAAAAAGCATGCCCGGCAAAAGATGTGCAAGAGGTGCAATGTTTGATTTTAAGATTCTGTTGAAATCTATTCAGTGTTAGTTAAGTGAATAAAAACTGTCAGTCGAGAGCCCCTCGACTGACAAATTTTATGAAGAAGTGAATACAACATCTATATAGATAACACATACTTTTTATGTGTTTTTTTATGAATTATATTCGTTTTCCTTAGGTGGGAATCACTCATTACGAGGTAAGCTTTCGGTACCGTACTCGTACCGCGTTACGCCGTACGTACGAAGAAGTACTTCGTATTTTTTATCCAGGACCGGTTCCAAGTACAGCACGTATCATTCCTACGAGCCACTACGTACGGTACACAATAATCCAAAGTAACAAAAAATACGTCACGGTCAGTCAGTACGTACCGTAGGATACCGTGTACGAATACTACTAGACAAGATCGATCAGTCACGATGATTACTAAGTGTTACACTACTATCTACTACTTCGTACATAATACCACGTACCGTATTAAAATAGCCCGCTCAGCCAAGACCCACATGAATAGTGTATCGGAATATCGTTCCGTTTGAGTTTTCGAATGAATCGTGCCTAAGATCAAAGATTAGGTACGTACCGTACCGTGCTGATCGGTAGCGATAACAAAGTAGTACTTCGTTCTTCACAATCCTACGATTGCAATCCTCTCCCTCCAGTGTTGACGACCGACAGTACGGTAGCACACATATTATTATAATATTGCGAAGTATTATATATATGCACGCTCGAGTCGACACCCAAGGCTCCCAAGAACGTTGCAACAACAAAGATCGTCGGATAGAAATAAGCAAAAGGTCACAATGGGAAGTCGTCGTAGAGAGGAAAAGAAATCCTTTTGCACGTGGCCCAAAATCTTGGTCCTCGTTGTTTTGCTAATCGCCGGTGGTATTTGTGTGTGGTGGTTCGTTCCCTGGGACGACACCATCAACGATGCTCTCGACAAATCTCCAATTGGTGCCGGAAGCAATGGGGGCAACGGGTCCGCGGGAGGCAGAGACACTCCCAGCACAATAAGACCCGCAAAAGAAGCAACTCTTGCCCCCAGTGCGGCAACTAAATACGATTTTATTCAGTGCAGCAACAGCACCCAGTCGAATTGCTGCAACGGACTCGAGGGTCTCTGCGATCTTCGGGCGAACGAAATTTTGTACGCCACACTCCACAACGGAATGGCGACTTTCGAGAACGGATTTTTGTTTGGACCCAACCACAGATACAAGCTCGAGGGAGCGTTGGAGGCGGGATACCGCGGACTCAATCTGGATATTTGCAACTGCGGTGGAGAGATCTATTTTTGTCACGGTGAGTACCGTGCCATACCGTACCGTACCGTAGGATTGAATTCGCACCGTGCCCACCTTGACCACCTTGACCACCTTGACCACCTTGACCTTAAAAAATTGCGAAGGAAGCCTGGACGTGTTCACTAATTACAAATCCCATCCACTTGCCCCCTTCCTCTGGCTAGGAATTTGTGCCCTTGGACCGAGGGAGGTTACGGATGTTATGAAAAGTGTGAATCAATTCCTCGACGAAAATCCAACAGAGGTCATTGTATTTATTTATCAGGTCGACGATGATGCGGGGGCAGAAGTTGATTTGAATCAATTTTATGATCAATTGTTGTTGGTCGATGGATTGGTGGAAAAGATGTACGTTCACCCTGGTGCTGGAATTCCCTGGCCCACTTTGGGGCAACTGACCGATCCAGATTTTAATAGGGTAAGTTCTGTGAAATACTGTGGCACTCTGGTATCATTGATTGATGGATGGATTGATTGATGGATTGATTGATGGATTGATTGATGGATTGATTGATGGATTGATGAATTGATTGATTGGGTCATCGTTTGACCAATTCCAACCACGATTCACCGTTCTCGTTCTCGTTCTCGTTCTCGTTCGCAGCGCATCGTGATGTTCCATTATGGCGGCCCAAACTGCAACCTCGATCCTCTAGCATGCCCCGATGGGTTGCACCTGTACTACAATTACGCGATGGACAATTACTGGGAGCATTTGAACGTCGCAAGTGTTGAAAACAGGTTGAATTCTTGCGAGCTAACACTCAATGGGTTCAACAAGAAAGATTTTGTTGGATTGAATAATTTTGTCTCTCCGCCATCCCAATCATCGGCGGAAAAGCTCAACGGGTACACACACGCGTCGGATTACATCGATACATGCGGCGAACTTTTGGGAACAGATATCAATTTCGTGCTCGTTGACTTTTGGAGTGTGGGTGATTTACCGCAAGTAACACAGGAACACAACGCCGCCCGTCTCCTAGAACTCCAAATACGAGAACGCAAACTTCTTCGAACAGATCGAGAGTAAGCGAGGGACCATGCCACAGCGGAGTTGCTTTCTATTTGCGTCGGCCAAGCACTTGTACGCCAACTACTTACAGAGTATGACGTAGCGATTCCACTTATATTTTTAAGGAAAAAGAATGAAGTTGCACCCAGTAATTTGTATAAATTCAGTGCTATACAGTTAGAACGAATCCATTCTTTCATTAAATTTTTGCCAATAGTTTCCCCTCTCAAATGACAATTGATTTGGGCAGACAATTCGGTCAATATTATATTTCGTTTGGCGAATGAAAGATTGTTGACACTCTGAACTCTCAATACGGACCCCACCAGTTGGTTACATTAAAGCTTCCTACCCTCTGGAAGCGTGTTCTGTCTCGGGGACTTTTAGTTTTCCATACTTAGAACGAATGTTCTTCTTGTAATTTTGAACCTCCGATATTTTATCGAGACAAAATTGATCATACTCGTTAATTGCCAAGATTGCTCGATCTATTTCTTCACATACGGCAGCCTTTCTAGCCACGCTATCTTCTTCGTGGTGTTGTCTCAGAGCCTCTAATTCCGTGCATTGTTGCTCAAAGTGCGCCATCTGTTCTTCCAATGCAACAGGATCACGGAGCGAAGCTACCTTCGTCTCGATGGATTCCGCCTCTCGCATTCGGACGCCGAGCTTAGCATCTTGGGCCTCTCGTTCAGCTTCCATTGTTTCTTCGCATTTGTCGATTTTGTTTTCGACAATTCTAAGCCGCTCCAGAGCTTCAGTGAATGCTCCTTCGCTCTTTTCCAGTTGATCGAGGGCTTCTTGGTATTTCCACTTAGCCTCAGATATCATTTCAGAATACTCAACGTGACATGGCGACAAAATTGGTTGTATGTTCCCTGTGAGATCGACGCCAAGAAGCTTGGTTGGGTTTGGATCTAACGCGGCTTCTTTGTCAATGACTGCCATCATTTCAGCACCCCTCGATGCTATCATCGGTAATATTTTCAGATCTCCCGAATGAGAGTTGTAGTCAGATACCAAAGATTCCAGTTCACTCCAGAACTTTTCGATTTCCGATTCGATTTCCCACAATTCGCTACGACGTTGATCTCTCAACGCAAATGCCCGCTCGAGTCCTTCTTCAAAACCCTTCTGTTCATTTTGCATCTTTTGAACATCTTCCAAGGATAATTCTTGACTATTGATATTCTCTTTCAATCTTTGCACCTTCGATACAATTGTCGTCAGCTTCTTACTTGTTTCTTCTAATTCGTTCGATTGGTCATTCTTTTTCTGTTTGAGCTTAGTGACGTGTTGATCCATTTGATCAATGAGATCATGGAATTGTTCGAGATCTGTTGCATAACTATCGCGCTTTTTCACTAGGTCATCGAGACTGTCGGGACGAAAGACAACGGTAGATTCCGTCGTGTGAGTAAATTAATTTTAGAAAAACGATGCAAATGATCACGCTTCGCTCTTCTTGTTCGCACAACTTACTCTTTTTCACCAAGATTCAGAGTGTTCATTTTTTCTACAATGGCGCCATTTTGATCCGTCATTTGCTCGATCTCTTGCATGAGAATGTTATCGTCACCCTCGAGACGATCGGCCAACCTCATTTCTAACTCCTCACGGAGCTTTTCGTCTCCCTTCAGAAACGCTACGTACGACGCACTCAGGTATGAGAAAAAATATCTATCCGTCTTGATTTCTAGTTCTTCGACAGATTCGAACTGCCCCCCGTGATAATCATCTTCGTCGGGTATCAAATTTTCCATGCATTGCAGGCGTTTGACGAGCCATGTAAGAGCTGCCAAAAGAGTGGGCCAGGTATGAGGTGATCCGGCCGCGACCAATGCCGTCTTGCTCACGGCAAAGGGATATCCCATCGCCTTGAAATTCATTGCGATTTCGTCCTCGATTTTCAAGGTTCCGTCTTGGAAACTGGGATCGACGCGGCGCAGCATGAACGTGACGATGTTGGTGAAATCTTTGCCGGACGGCCGGGCAAGACTTTTCTGAGAAATAGGATGTTCGTATCCGCTTTTTTGTAGGTAGGACAGTAGCTCTTTGATGCATTCCTGTTGATAGGCTTTGTTGGAAATCGGGCGGGGATCCGTGATCGTTGGTACACTGGGAGGCATCGCCGATTGTCGGCGATCTCCTCCCACGCCGCTCTTTCGACGCGAATTCATGGCAGACGATGCTCTTCGATTGGAGTCCTGCCTTCGCGGATGCGGGGGTGGGCGGAATCATGTTTTCTCTTCCGACACGCGGAATCATGGAAGCTCGTCCGCGGGGAGGTCGCTTGATGGATCCGTGGGCATGGCTGCTTGGATCCACGGATTGTCTCCGATTGTTTTGATTTACATTCCCCAGGCCAACACCGCCCAGGGTCTGTCGTCGGTTATTTGACCTATTGCGTTGCATGGTGATAATCTGCAGGACTACGAGTACCGTTCACTTTGCAATGGGAAGCGGTTTGCGCTACAACAGCAGTATGGCAACTCACTATATTCTTATTCCGTGAGACAAGGTTTTGTTTCCCATCGTTGTTCTCCAGACGATGCACGTGAAGGAAACAATCTCGGTTTCGATCACGGCCCAGCTGGCAGAGTGACATGATGATACGTAGGCGTGACCAAAAACTTTTTTGAAATCTCGAAGAGTGGGCACACGCGCGTACGCATGGTTAGGATAGGAGGAGAAGGCCATATTTAATTTGGGGGAATTACCATTTTTGGTTTGAGATTTATTTATGAATTGGGGGTAAAATAGAAAATCCAGGGTGACCGATGATTGTGCCCATTTTGAGATGGGAAACAACAACTCGGTAAAAACCTCGTGTCGCGGTCATCGGGAATGGGAAAAACTTGTCGGCAAGATTTTACTCGTTGGTACTGGTACGTACCATACTGGGACCGGTAAGATTACATGTCTTGAAGGGGAAAAGGTACGAGTAATCTTTTATTGCGGGCAAAGCTCCATACAGTACGAGTACAGTGATTGCATGGGCAGGTAGTTTCGGTTATAATACGTCTTTGATCCATTCTGGACTGTTTGAAGCCTGTTCCAGTTCCAGTTCCATCCCACCTTGGACGAAACTCGTTCTCCACCAGAAAAAAGGATGCCTCCGCCTCCGCCACCGCCCCCTCCGCCACCGCCCCCTCCGCCCCCACCGCCGATGGCCCCGGGAAGGCAATCGAATGGTGCGTATGGGAATGCGCAAGGAAGCTATTCTCGGCCTACACCTCCGCCGCCACCGCCCCCTCCTCCCCAGCCTATCCCATCTCGGTCGTCGTCCTCTCCTTCGGTGGTGAAACGAGCGACGTTTGCTCCGCCACCAGCACCGGCAAACGAGCCATACGGCAGAGTGCAGGCCCCGTCGTATTCCTATTCCGAAATGTCGTACAGGAACAATAGTGCCGAGGCACAAAGCCAGTCGCCGTACGTTCTGCACCCAACAATCGCCAGAGACGACGCGGCACCGAGGCCGACCGACAAACGATCCTCCAGGGGTGGAAAAATCGGCTCCCGGTATTATGCCCACAACACCGTGTCGGTATCGTTTCTGGTACCGGCCCTGGCCTCCATACTCTGGTGGCACGACTCGATTGTTGTTCTGCAAGTATTTCTGTTTGTAGCTTTGGGTCTGTACGCATTGGATCTGATGAATTCACGAGACGGGCTAGCGATCGGAGCGTGGATCGGTGCCGTGGCGATGACCGTTGCCAGTGGTTACGCGGCTCTGCTTCAAGACGACGATGTATATGCCTCGGATATGACGATGATTCGTTTTCTCTTGCAACTTGCGGTAGAAGGGATGTTGTTTTGTGCATGGGTGAGTGAACGATTGTGGAACGCGGCGGTTAAACGTTTGAAGGGGGGAACGCTCGACTCTGTGATTGATGTGTGTTGTCGTTGTCATCTCGTTGTTGCGGAGAATTTTCCAAACACTATCTCACTGGTTAGAAACGTTTGCAGGCATGTTGGATTACACTGCAGTTTCGCTGGTTGTATGCCGATCTTCCATCATTGGGCATCGGAATGGAATTGACGCTGCACTCGCTGGTGCCTCCGGTTTGTTCCGGAATTTTGACGAATCATTTGGTCAGGGTTCTTGTGGACTATTGGGGGATGGATCGCGTCGGCACTATGGCACCACTGGCGTTCGCTATGTTTATGTTCATAGGCATGTTCGGCACAGGTTGCAGCCTTTCTTCGATGGAGTCCAGGAAGCAGCCGGCAAACGATGATTCGAATTTCAGCATTACATCGTTCAGTGCTCAGATGCACACAATGGTTTTGCTTTTGGTACCCGGCATGATGCATGTTCTTATTTTTCGGGAAAGAATCATGAGTCGATACACTTCTTTGGACGACTTATACGACCTGGTGATTGTCTGGACTGTTCCCTACATCCTACAATGTCTCATTCTTTCATTGTTGGAAGGAAGCCCTTATTCTTTACCAAAATTTATGTTTCCAAGAACAGGTAGCTCCACGTTCCGTGGTACTTTTGTGCCGGCAGTCCTCACTCTAGTGGCCTCGATTTCAATGCAACAACGTTATCTGATTCCACTTTGCAAGTCCATTTCATACGAATTTAATGGGCACAACGTTCCACAGACATGGGTTGTATCGTCGTATTTGACGGTTGCAACACTATCAGCTTTCTTTGCAATCTCGATCTGGGGAAAGGTTTCATCTGTGACGAACGAACTTGTCTTCGGAGAGTATCAAGAAGATGTCGTTCAGCTATCCATCTCGATATCGGGCATGTTCCTTGGCAGAGCATTTGGATTTCCGTGGAGTTTGACACCGCTTCCAATCTTGGCATTTCTCGGACTCAGCGTATGGATGACAACGAAAATGATGCGGTATCTTTGTATCTTCCTCTTCGTTTTGCATTCGACGGGTGTGGTGGTGTTTGGCTACAGGTTTGCCGGACTCAATATAATGATGCCACTGGCGATTCCGGGCTTTGAGACGACTCTTATTCGGTTCGGATCAGCCGAAGTTCTTTGCTCCGTACTCATTGGCCTTGTCATGGGATTTGTCACCCGTCCATCAGGAGGAATTGGTTCATCGTTCTTGAAACGATTTGATGTTCCGGGTATAATCCTTGTCATCTACTCCCTTTGTCTGACAGTTTTGGAAGTGACACTATTGCATCAACCACTACCCGAAAACATTCCCAGCAGGGAAGTTGACATCGACGTGGAAGATTCAGACTATGTATATGATCACGCGAGTGCTTTAATTACAAGTATTCTTATTATTGGGGCAGCCGCGTCCTCGAAACGGCTCAATATAATCTCGCAACCAATGTACATTGCGGCTATTGCAATTTCGCTTGGGAAAGGTATCGCAGTTTTTATCGATGCAAGTCAATCGGATAGTAAGATTCGATCGCGACTAGGCGAAGAACGGCTATCAGAACGTCTCCTGTACAGAGCATTGATTACTTCTGCGCTAATCTTTGTAATGCTTGTCCCCAGCGCGCTTTTAAAACCAATCTACGTGAAGAGCGGGTCGAAGTACCACAGAACGACATCCGATGTTCCACCCGCCGCTTTTCGATACATAGCAATATATTGCATTCTTGTCCTACCATTAACCTTGGTCGCTTCCGTCCCGATGGTATTAAGCCCTTTGGTTATGGCATTATCGAGTCACTACAATCTTGGGGCGTACTACAACATGGCCCTACCTCTGTCGGAGATTTTGGGATGTGCTTTGTCATTATGGGGGATCGCAAGTTTGTACATGGTTAATCATTATCTCCCAGATGGTGGCGGCGAAACCTGGAAGAAAGTAGCAGCTCTCACTCTGTTGATGGGTGTGGCCATCGCAGTCTCTGCGCCCACGGTGCCAGAATGGCTAATTGGGGAATCTGATCTTGGTATTTCGAACCCATACGCTGGAATTTCGAGTCTAGGCGCATTTCTCGCAGCCCAAGGCCACAGCAGAACGGGTGGTTGGGGTATCCTGTCAGCATCGTTTGCAACTCTACTCGCAATTACTGGTCCCTTTGAATTGCGCGAAAGACGGCACCCTTCGGGAAGGAAAGATAAGACTTTATTCTTGCGGCTGATGATGTTCAGCTTGATGTTCGGGTGTGGAATATCTTGGTTCATTACCGTCCTGAGTATGAGCGATGAGGACTTCTTGACACTAGCTATCGCAACTTTGGCATCTATGGTATTGTCTTTCTTCGGAACCGTAACTTGTGTCCTCGGATACTTTATTGACTTGGAGGAGTTTGATGAGGTGCTCGATATGTCAAAAATCAGTTTCGGAGCATTTTTGTTGTTCCTTTTCGTGACTTGTGTACCAAATTACTTCTTTCCATCTGCATCAGCGAATCTTTTCGCACCGGGAGGGTGCCTGTCGACGTATCTTACTGTCGCTTCTTTTGTGACCATGTCGTTGACGCTTGCCCTTCGTTCAAGGGTATCAAAGAACCAGGCATCCAGGAGTATGGGTAACTTGAGCTGCATTTCCTGCTATGTATTGGCCGTCATCAATCTTTTCGGAAGACTTGGAGTAGCCGGGTTAGATGCCGAACTTGGGTTGACGATTTTCATGGGAATTCCCGGCGTCCCTGTTTGGTACTTTGTGCATCTCTCCCATTCTTTTGGCTTTGGAGGGGGAATCATCGGTGGAAAACCGCGGTCGAATTTCACGAGTTTCCGGAGGAACGAAGAAACCGACGAGGGTTTCAGGAATCACAATGAAAAACCTCAACGCATCAAACCGATTTGTGCCTCCAATCGTCGGGACAATGATTGTCTTTTATTTGGTAGGATGTTACTCAATATTTTTACGTGGCTCGCCCTGGTTGGAATTTTTAGCTTCTCAAATATCTACAGGAGATGCACAGCCAACTTTTTTCCGAAAAGCAAAGGATGATCTTCTAGTGATGGCAGAAAAAGTGACGTCGGGCAGCAAAGCGTACATTATTTCAAGCAGCCTTGAAGGATGCGGTTTTTGGACTTCAAAGATTCAAATGGAACCAATACTTCATGCCGCCGGCTTGGTTGCTACAATACCGAGCGCATATTTACTCCTATCTGAGCTTTGGCGCGGAGAGAAACGATCAAAAGTCCTAGTATTCCTCGCCCTTCCTCTGAATGTACTACCACTCGTTGTCTCTCACGGGACACCAAGCATTCGCGCTATAAGCATTATGTCATTGATTGGAGGGATGGCACAACTCTGTATTTCGAGGCCAAAGGATCGTTCTCACATGAGAATTTGAAACCAACAAAATGAAAATAATCGAAGGGCGATTCAATTGCTTAGAAAATATGAATTGCCTATCTTCGCTGTAATGGCACAATCTACTAGTAGTCATTGATTCTTAATACCTGTCTTTGATGTAATAGCGTAATCTAGTCACTTATTCTAAATTGCTGAATCTTCTAATAAAAAAGAACAACTTCTCGATAATTATTATTTCTAATCATCTTCTTTCCACTCAGAGGAAACACGCAGTAGATGTAGATTTGTGACGATGTAATAGTTTTGACTCACACATTTTGATTGAAGATTAGCATTTATCGCAGGGGAGAGCGGCAAGCTAAGCACGATGCACGGGTGTTTTTTGTTGCATTCGAGGTGTACGCTCTGTATAGGAAAAGACAGATCGCAGATGGAATTCTCAAGTCATGGGTGACAACTACGCCCAAGACGAACCATAATGCAGGCTCGAATGAACCGAGTGATTCTTTGATAGTATAATACATCGCACTGGGAAAAAATTGGGGTGCCGGTTTTGGGACTTGGATTATTCAGTATCTTTCTCGTCTTCTCCTGCTACCGCATCGCCTTCCTCTTCGTCGTCGCTGCTTTCGTCTTCGTCGTCACTGCTTTCGTCTTCGTCTTCGCTTTCATCACCATCGTCATCATCCACAGATTCGGCAGCCTCGGCTTCGCTTTCTTCGGCCGCTTCTTCTTCTTCTTCCTCCGGTGTTGTTGCCGCCTCGGTGCTTTCGCTCTCGGTTGGTTCCTCCGCTCTCGGATCCTTGAATACCTCGGGCGATTTGAAGGGTCGTTCCAGATTGCGACCCAGGACGTATACCTGAAAGAGGGGATTGTACACGAGTTGCATGAATCCATTGATGGTGGTCACGAGCAGGGGCTGCACCTGCTGCATCTTGAAATGTAGAAACCACATGAAGGCCATGTTGAAGAAGATTCCCCCCTGCATGTTCATGGCCTGACCCATGTCGTATTCGGCCACGGTCGACTCCTTCTTCAGAAAGCTCGACGCCAGGTTCTTTACCATGTCGCTGCCTCCCATCGCCGGTTGCTTTTCCAGTTGCGACGACAGCATGCTGGTTAACGGATTTTCGACGTGCACCGGGGTTCGATCGTTGTTGCGTTTGGCCATCACGCGGACGTAAAAGATGAAGGCCTGCTGCACCACGAGGTGCAGGACGAAGAGAAACCTGTGGGGAAAGAATGGAACGGAAAGAAACACGTGGGTCGGTGAGAAGAGACAGGGGCCAATTTAGTTTCGAAGCGTGAATGGAGGACGGTTCACGACCGAAATATATTATATACTTGTATCATTCTACGAAACAGTCGAAACGCACCGGATCAACCGAACCACCTTGGGATTGAACATGTCGATCTTCCGGCTGAGAAGAATCGTGCCGAAGGTGGCATACATCTGGAGGCTGGGAGAAATGAAATATGGTTCCACATAGGAGGCCTCCTGCGTGGATTCTTCTTTCATGGATTTCTTTTTCAATTGATACGCCATCACGCTGTCTTCTTCTTCTTCGTCGGTTTCATCGTCGTAGTAATCATCTTCGTCGCTTTCCTCTTCCGACGATGATTCCTCTTCGGTTGCTTCGACTTCGTCGTCGGATTCCTCGGCAACGTCATCTTCGGCCTCGTCGGTTTCGACGGCTGCCTCCGCTTTGTCGTTCTCGTTCTCGTCGTCGTCGTCCTTCTCCTTGTCGTCGGTGGCACCCCCACGGATCTCCAATGCCGACAAAGCTGACAGCGATCGTCGCTTCCTACTGATCGATCCGCCGCGCTCGATGTTCGCTTTCCCACAAAAGGCAGGAACCCTGGAAGATGAGGACGAGGACGAGGACAGCCACGACGCGTCGACCGCCAAGATGGTCACCCAGGCCAAGAGCAGGAGGAGAAAGGACGGCGTGGTTTGGTTGTTCATGATTGATTTCATGGAGACGGACTCTTTTTTTTTTCTTTTTCTATCCTTTTCTTCTTTTGTTTCCCCTCGGTTGGTGTGCTACAACCGGATGCTTGTATGGTTCCCGTTCAGTTGTGACAATCTCCGGCGTTGTGACAGAGAATGGGATCGGATCGGATCGGATGCCACAAATTGAAATCCGGTAACCGATCCCCCCACACAGCGAAAGGATTGTGTTGAAAGCAGACTGTTTTGCATTTGAAACTTGGATTCTTTGGGAGGCAAGATCCTCGATGGAGTTGCCCGCGTGCCGCGTGGCATCCCTAAAACCAAACATCTCAAAACGAACCATAATCAGCACGGTACCGTACTGAACTGGTACCGTACGTTCATAAGGAAATTACTCGTGACTTTTAGGGGTAATGTGTGACGACGGATAGACGGACCCGCTTTTCCCGTAATTCACGTGGGGTTTTGATGAAACGAGAAAAATAATAAGAGATTATTTATACTAAGTCAGAGATCAGTCAGACCTCCGTCTGTAGGATTGTGCGCAGTTTAACGGTTAACGGCATTTTCCTCTGACTTGGTCGAATAACCACTTTCAGCAATTTCAACCAATCAAATTCAATCATTTCAGAAATTTCAACCAATCAAATTCAATCATTTCAGAAATTCCAACCAATGAGATGAACACATACTAATAGGAAAGCGAACACATGAGAGCGAACATGTGACATGAACATAGAACAAGTCTTTGCCGCCGGCCGGCACCAATCCACAAGAAACATCAGAAGGCTAAGTCAATCGACAAACACATAAGTCCATTGACAAACACAGCAAACACATACACTTTGATTCCGACAAGAAACATAAAGACAAAAAAAATGACAAAAACGACGAAAACGTCGAAACATTGAAGCAACCGAAACAAGGACGAAACAGCCAAAACACTTGCAATTTCCACCCAAAATAACACCACTATCCTCAACAAAACACTCCCCTTGGTCTCCAGCAACAAAAATGTCTTACACAAGTGGAATATTTGCCAGAGCAGCACGGCAAGTCCAACATGATGACAATGATGGTATTCCAATGAATATTCAACTTGCCTACGGTCAAAAAGGGGAGGAATTCCTTCAGTTTTGCACCAGTGTGTTTTCTTCCTTTGGTTACTCCACTCAAATAGTGACTGAAGAAAAAGTCTTTGGCTTCCTCTTCTATCAGGCCTACCGGACGCGGAGGACAAGAGGGCGGCGTAAGAAGGGGCAATCGCAAACGCAAATTTTCGACCCCGTCGACTACCACGCCGTGATGGCCAAATACAACAACACCAATCATGCTGGCACTTCTTGCGAGTCGATGCTGGAGACAGACCCTGTAGGTTATGATACGGTGAATCAGTACTTTTGTTCCATCCTCAAAATATTGCGGCATCAGAGAAGTCAGAACGCCAACACTCTTACAAAGGAACACCTTCGAAGTGACAGGGTTACACAGTTGCTCCGCGTTGTCCAAGTAGGAAAGAAACGGATCAAGCCGATTTTGCACGACAAGAAAATCGATCACGCGTTGTCCCCCTACATGACCGTGTCAAGCATCGAGCGAATTGAGGCCTTCTTGTTCTACAAGCATTGTACCAAACACAACTACCACATCGCTGCCTTGAGGGACCGTTTCTGTTTCCTTATGACCCATTGTGGTGTTCTCCACGGGGAGTCCTTGTTCAAATGCAAGTTGTCGGATCTGTGCAGCATCATCAAAGCTGACAAAGGCGTACACTCCTGCCTGATCTTTATCATGCAAATCATTACAGGGAAAACAAACGGTCAGCAAACTTTGTACGGTCGTGTCATCAGGCACCGCAACGTCAACATGTGTCCCATTGGCGCTTTGGGCTTCTACTTAATGGCGCGATTCCATGCAACCGGAGAACTTGCGTGGTACGACTTTGTAGGTAACGCGTCATGGTTTGTAGTCAAATTACTCACTGATTGTAATCACTCGCAGAACCACCGTCTGATAACAGACAAAGCGTATGCAAAAACGATGCAGAAAGCATGCACGGCGTTGGGCGTCGCATTGAAGCATTTTGTTCACTTCGGCCATGGATCAGGTGCAGTTGCATTGGAGATGCAAGAAGTGGATCCCCAATACATCAAGATGATCAGAAATTGGAACCTTGATGTCAGAGAAGATCAGTATTCCTCAAAACTTCCACTGAAGGTGATGCGGGTCTTGGCTGGACATGCACACAAGAAAGGCAGCTTCTTCTTACCCCGTGGTACCGTCGACCCACCTCCAGAGCTTTGTCGTCAAGTATTCCCGTTTCTTGACAAGGCAATGGACACAATTGCGAATTGTGCGGCCCCCGAGAAGCCGACTGCTCAAGCATTCTTTGAGCTCCTCTTGAATTTGCAATGTGTTGTACTGCAGGATGCCGCGGTCTTGATACACAATGGGAGACCGAATTGCCTCTTCTCCTTGCCTGTTTTCAACACAGAATTGTTCCAGGCTTTTCAAGCACAAGTCATGGAAAAGGTTATGGGAGCAGGACTTGACGAGGAGAGAGGAGGTAGTACTAATGCAATCCAACGAAGTATGGACGTTGCACTTCCAGGGTTTCGCGACCGGCTTCACAATATTCATATGGAAGTCCATAATGTTTCAAAGGATGTTACACGGATAGACGATAAGGTTAGCAAATTTGAACAGAAACAAGATGCGATCAACAGACAAATACACCATTACCTGCAGCACATGGCGGCCTTTTGTCTCCCAACAGAAGCAGACGGAACAACAACAATTGCCGGGGGGGCACGAGGTAGTACTAACCTTATTCCCCCGAAAACCTTGATCTGACAGCATTCTGCGGTGTCGTCGATGTGGAAGGAGTTGTTCAGACTTGAGGACTTCAAAGAAGATGACTTCCCTGGAGGGATTGAAGAGCTTGAAAAGATATTCGGCAATTGTTGGAGGAAGCATTATAGCGCGGCCGAGCAGAAGCAGTTCTCGCGACTCAAGTGTATTATAGAGTTCATCAAGGATAGAGTTCATTCTGGCAAATCCTTAGAGGTACTTCTGGAGGAAGGCGATGCCTTAATGAAGGCAAAGACCACGCTGACGTCACTCCACAACCATGTCCGGAAGGCTAAGTCATTTCGACTTGTTATTCCAGCATCCCAATCGATAATCGATCCCGCTTTGCGAACGGTTTGACAGATTGACTTGTAGATTGTTGATTGGACTCGATCGATTCAATTGGAGAGGGTAAGAAGAGCCGATTTGATTGGAGACTCGATTGATTTGATTGGAGAGGTGGAGGAGGAGAGCCGATTCGATTGGAGAGGACTCGATCGATTCAATTGGAGAGGTGGAGGAGGAGAGCCGAGTCAATTGGAGAGGACTCGATCAATTTGATTGGAGGCGAGTCAATTGGAGAGGAGACTTGATCGATTGGAGAGGACTGGAGGAGAGTCGATTCGATTGGAGAGGAGACTCGATCAATTTGATTGGAGAGGAGACTCAATCACTTCAATTGGAGAGGAGGAGGAGACTCGATTTGATTGGAGAGGAGACTCGATCAATTTGATTGGATTGGAGAGGGGGAGAGCCGCAGATTGGAGAGGAGAGGAGAGTCGATTGTTGATTGCTGGAGAGGAGAGTTGATTGTTGATTGGAGAGGGGGAGGGCCGCAGATTGGAGAGGGGGAGAGCCGCGGATTGGAGAGGAGGAGGAGAGTCAATTGCTGATTGGAGAGGAGAGGAGAGTTGATTGTTGATTGGAGAGGGGGAGAGCCGCGGATTGGAGAGGAGGAGGAGAGGAGAGGAGAGTCCATTGTTGATTGGAGAGGGGGAGCGCCAATTCGATTGGAGAGGAGAGCGAGCCAATTGTTGATTGGTGGAGGAGGAATCCCATGGTCGATTCGATTCGGAGGTTCAGAGGTTGTTTTCCTTAGCATCAGTTTAGGACGAATCCCATGGCCGATTCGATTCCAAGATTGTTTTGCTTAGCATCAGTTAGGATGAATCCCATGGCCGATTTGTTTCCAAGATGATTCCGCTTAGCCAAGTTTAGCAGAGCCAAAAAAGATGCAGAGTTTAGTTCCAAATTTGAAATTATGAGCTCTTTGTTGCAAAAGTAGAAATTATGAAGTGGAATCACTTGTTATCTAGTAATATTGCATGTTACGTAGTAGAATCACGTGCAAATTAGAATTCCTTCCTTTGCAAATCACTCCAACCAATCTCAACCGATCGTGGAAATCGTTCCCATTTCCTTGAGTATTGAACAACGCGGTGAGTATCGAAGAACTGAAATAATTTGCGATAATGTTTTGGGATTCACCTCGGCCGGTGAGTTAAAAACTAAAGTGGAGAACTAAAGTGGAGAACACTCTTCCCTTTCGAGTTCGGGTTTGGTCCGTTGGATAGAAGAGGTGCGGTACTAGTCTACTAAAATAAGTGGTGTCCAGTACAAAACCTACGCTGACTTGAGTAAAATGAAATAAGTAGTGTCTCGCAGTACTAAAATAAGAGTCCAGTACTAAACCTACGCTGACTCCGGTAAAATAACTCGTGTTATTAATTCGTTACAGTATTAATAAGTCAGTTATTATATACTCAAGTCAAAAATTGCGCATGCGCAAGTCAGTCAGGGAGTCTGACTTGGGACTGATTCTGGTAAAAATAATACGGAGTACGGTACGTATGGTTACGTACGAGTAGTACCTACTTCGGTAAATATTCCAGAGTACTTGAGGTCCGTACGGTACCGTACGTACTGTTACCTATTTTCAACTTGATACGTTACGGTGTACGTTACGGTGTACGGTACGGTAAGTACGAAGGGGTCAATTATGAATTATGACCCCTGACGGTACTCGTACCGTACGAGTTCGTAGTTATACGCTGGTTTTGTAGCCATACCGGTAGTAAAAGAAGTTAACTACTCTATTGAAGTGCCATGAACGAACAATTTTCCTTTCTCTCACCCCACCAACACAACAAAGGGGGCATGCATCCCGAGGGCTGGGAGATAAGCTAAGATTTAACTACGGGAACCTCGTCACAGTAGACATCAAAGCGTTACCCGCTAGTAGACGGTTTGAGACCGGCAGGGCCAGTGCAGCATGGCACAAGAAATGGCCTTGATAGCTCAGTTGGGAGAGCGTCAGACTGAAGATCTGAAGGTCCTGTGTTCGATTCACAGTCACGGCACTTCTGCACTCTTCTCCGGTATGATGTAGGTGGTTAGCATACTTGCCTCTCACGCAGGATACCAGGGTTCGAGTCCCTGTACCGGAATTTTGTGTGCAACAATTTTTTTCTCCATTTCATGGCCGACAACTTTACTGTGCATCATCCACAACACTCACCCATTGCAAAAGATGTCTAACGATTCATTGACGCGATGGTATTGGAACGGTGTTCTTCCCGCATTTTTTCACGACAACGTAGGGTGCCCTTATGCATCGATAGAACAGTGGTAGTGCGTAGTGGTTGCTCGATGCATCTCCAACTACACGGGCTTCGCTTGCCGTTGCTGTTGGCCAACCGCCACGCCGGGTCTCTCTCGGATTCAGTTTTCGGTCTTGGACCGGAGAGGGCGGGTCGCTTGGGGCAGGGGATTGCGCGACGCCAGGCCACGCCACACAAGGCGTTGCTAAAAGCGAACCAACAACTCGTTCCGTCCGATGCCGATCGAAGAACAGCCCCCGACCGGTGCCTCGGTCCCGTCGTATCGACGCGGTATAATTCATTCGCAGACCAGAACAAAAACCAAAAACCGCTGATTACGCCGCACAACCTCTTTCGCGTCCACCACCGCCGCTGTGCCCAAATTCTGTAAGTTTCACCTACGGTTCGGTTCGGTTCGGTTCGGTTCGCGTTCCGCAACACGAAGGTCACCCCGGTTTCTTCGCGCGAACTCCCATGCCAGCACCGGTGCTAATGCCACTCGAGATCGTTATGTTCGCCAAACCATGGTCGAGAATCGTGAACGATGAATCGTAGTGTCATCGTGCTTGGTTGGACTCTCCAATTGTTCCCCGATAGGAGAGGAGTGCAACCACCGACATCCAACTTCCTTTCGGTATGTACGGAACCGGGCCTCTGCTCTTTTTCGTTGTGTCGAATGGCTACACGCGGGATGCAATGAAGAAAAACAAACGAACAAAAACCCAGGACTGTGCGATAGAAATTCCGTCCCGACACGATGAGGAAGATTTTTCTGTCGGTGTGATTCATTCTTTCTGGTGTCGATCCGGCGACTTCCAGTCAGTAAGTACCAGGTAAATCTTACTCGGTCCACATACGGTACCGGTACTACTCGTAGGGAGGGGTCATAGACCCCTGCACATAATACCGGTACGAGTACGGTACGAGTACGTACCGGTAGGCAACATACCGTACAGGATATCTTCCGTAAGCCGTCAGTCGTGCCTAAGGTCAGGCTCAGTCTCAAGTCCCATGCGAATACAATTCCCCTTACCGGTATGTCTACGGGGTACGGTACGAAATTTAGGTACGTACTCGTACTGGTATCCATAGTACGCTACTGTAGTACGGTACCGATAATTATTTAGTCCCTTTCTTCCCGCCAAGTCATCCAGAAGAAGAAAACATCATCATCGCCGTCATCTGCTGTGCTGCAGGCACATCATCATAATGGCATCCTTCTCTCACTACGAGTAAGATTTCGGTACGAGTACGGTACGAGTACGGTACGAGTCCTCGAAGGGATTTTTTTTCGACCGTCAATCCTGGATAACAATGAATCAGTGCTAAATCGAGCAAAGCACGGTCCTACCCGTACTAACTAATTACAGCACAAACTGATACCAAAACAACCCCCCCAGTCGTCGATTGTCGATTGTCGATCGTCGATCGTCGGAGGGAGTTTTTATCGATTTTGTGTAACTGTGCGAACATACATATTCGTATCACTAGCATTCGGCCAGAGCATCTCACAACACACACACACACCCTTATAGTAGAGGCACGAACCTAGCGGAAGAAGCTTAGCTAAGCAAATCCAATCCAATCCAATCCAATCCAATCACAGCGTCTTCAAATATACGAAGTACTTCGTACAATGGAAGCTTCCTCTGTCGACGGTCCGTCGGCCTCCTCCTACCCGGCGGGAACCCCGGTCTGGGTAACAGCGGCCGACACGAGTTGTCCGGGGACGCCGGACGAGGTCGGAACGGTGGTGTCCTCCTCGCTGTGCGACTACAGGGATCCCCGGACGGGAGAAACGAGCAGGGAGGGATTGCTCGTCAAGCTCACGATCGGCAACACCCGGAGTGTCGTTCCGATGCGCCGCCTTCGTCGGTTCGAGACCGAGCCAATGGACACCGCCGAAGCCACGAATGAACAGAACTCCGATCCCAATTCCAATTCCAATTCCAATACCGTCATCCAGCGGCGCCGATCCTCGAGGAGGAGGGTTGCCGCCTCCGGGGTGGTGTCGAACGGGGGTGGTGGAAATACCGAGACCCCGACCACCACCGCGTCGTCATCGATCCCAACCACCCCGACTCCGACTCCGACGACGTCGGCCTGCTCCGTGGGCACCGAAATATCAAAGGAATTCGAGGGAGTCTTCTACTCCGGAAAAGTGACCTCGTACGATGCAAAATCCAAATACTTTCGGGTCCGATACGAAGACGGAGACGAAGAAGAACTCAGAGAAAACGACATCGAGCGGTATCTCGTAGCAGCTTCCGCTTCCGAGACGGGGAGCAAATTCGCATTCGCATTCGCATTCGAATACGAATACGAATACGAACGAAACCGAGAACGAAACCGAAACCGACATTGACACCGTTCCCGGGAAACGGAAACCGGCGGCAACCACCCGAACCCGGTCCAAGAAACGCGCTACCGAGGTTTCCACTGCCACTGCCACTGCCACTGCCAAGGGTACCGCGAAAGCCAAAGCCAAACCAAAACGAACCATCACCACCACCGCCACTGCAGCAGCATCCAAAAAAGCGAGGCGCACCGCCTCCGCTTCGGGTCCCAAGAACTTTCAACAGGAAATGATCGAGGTCGGTTCCGCCACCGACGACGACGACGACAGTCCCCTCATCCATCTGAAAAAACAAAAACCGCCACCACCCGCCAAGAAGAACCCCAAGCCCCGCGCCATCGAAAGCGTCCGGAACAAAAACGAAAACGACTAAAACAAATACGAATACAAAAACGACGACAACAAAGAAGAAAAAGAAAAAGAGCGGCCCGGCCGATCCGGCCGAACGCGACATTCTTCTCCGGGCGGCCCTCAGTGACAGCGACGACGAAAAGGACATGCCCTTCAACGTCGAATACTCGTCTACGGGACGGGCCACCTGCAAGAGCTGCGACGAAAAAATACCCAAGAACGCCCTCCGCGTCGCCTCCCGGCCCCTCTTTCGCGGCAAACCTGGCTTTGTGGTCTACCGGCATTTGCTGTGCCAGACCTTTCCGGAAGAAATCGAGACCCTCCAACACGTGGGGGGCTGGCGGCGGCTGAAGGAAGAAGACAAGGTCGTGCTGGAGCAACAGCTCGCCGAGTCGAAGCTGCGCCTCGAAGAAGAAAACCAGGAAATGGACGCCGACGAGCTCGTCCCGACTGCCTTCCAGGGGGAGCTGCGGGAACCCCCACCGGGACTGGTCGCAAACCTGCTGCCCTTTCAGAGTGAGGGCGTGAGCTGGATGTACCAGCAGGAGCGGTCCAGGGTTTCCGCCGGGGGGATCCTGGCCGACGAAATGGGCATGGGAAAAACACTCCAGACGATCACCACGATCCTCGATCACCGACCGCGATTGCAGCACGCCAAACCCGGGAGCAAGCACCCTCCCTCCGCATCCGCATCGGACCTGGAGGAACGGCTGCGGGAAGAATCCCTGTGGAACGAGGCGCTCGAGGGGTGCCACCACGACCTCAAAATGGCGGACGTGCCCAAGCAAATATTGGCCGGCCAGCGAAAGAAGGGACGCCTCCCCATTGGTGCCCGGGCGGGAACCCTGGTGGTATGTCCCCTTATCGCGCTGTACCAGTGGAAGGAAGAGATCGAGAAGTTTACTGAAGAAAACGCCCTGACGATCGGGATATACCACGGGAACGATCGACACGAACGGTTTCCGCGAGAAACGCTGTCCAAATACGATGTCGTTCTGACAACCTACCAGGTACTGGAGGCGGACTTTCGAAAAATGGTAAGCATCGCGCGTGCGTGCGTGCGTACGTACGTTCGGCACCCTCCGCACCATGAGCATGAAGCTGCGTTCGGACATACACTGTAGTTATCGGATTCGATTATTGGTTCTTGCGATGGTTGGATGGATGGATGGACGGCACTTGTAACTCTCCTCGGCATCTGACCTCCTCGTTCATTTGTTGATTGATTCCAGTCTCGGATTCCTTTTTTTCTTGTTGTCGAAAGATTTCACCCAACAAGGTGAAATGTCCCAATTGTGGCCGGTCCTTCAAGATGGACAAGCTCGCCGTGCACCTGAGATACTTTTGCGGAGCAACGGCACGGCGCACCGCCGCTCAATCTCGCCAGCGTCGATCGGCCGATCGGCCACCGCAAGCGCAAGCGCAAACGGGCACGAAGAAACGAAAGGGCAGCGGGGCAACAGCCACCACGAAAACCAAAATGAAAGAAAAGTCGTTTGACAAACCAAACACCACGCGGCTCGCCGCTCGCAAACCATCGAAGAAAGTGTCGTCTGCGAGCAAAACCAAAAAAGTAGCCCGTGTCACCCCCACGAAAGGATACGAAAGCGATAGCGAGCTGTCCCTGCCGGAAGACGTTGACGTAACGTCCAAGCGGTCCTCTCGATCCGCAGCGAAAGCCGCCGCGCAACGATTAAGCTCGTCCTTCAAGGACTGGGCCGCGGACAACGACAGCGAAAGCGACTCGGATGATTTCTCGGAGGATAGCCAGCCTCCGTCCGACGACGAAATCTCCGATGACGACGACGACGACGACTACGACAAACCAGCAGCTACCACTCCTTCCACGAAAGCACGAAAGGGTCGGGGTGTTATATCGAACGACGATTCCTCTTTGTCATACGATAGCAGTTCCGAGGACGATGCCAGCCTGGCACGTGCTCGAAAGCGGCAAAAGCTTGCACTATCTCAAGCGAAGAACACCAAATCCAAAAAATTCCCCGAGGAAAAGCTGCCGAAAAAGACCCAGCGGAAGTCGTTCGGGAAGAAGCGTGGAAGCACAAAGAAATCTTTTCCCGAAGGCAGTTCCGACGACGACGACGACGACGACAAACCCGAAATTGTCATCGATGATCCATTGAGCGGCATCGACATGGAAAAGTTGAAAGCAAACGCCATGGAAGGATGTCAAATGAGTGTCCTTCACACTTTGTCGTGGTGGCGAATTGTTCTCGATGAAGCCCATGTAATCAAGTAAGTTGGGATTTTCTTTCTTTCTTGATTTCTTTCGAGTCATTGCGTGTTCTTGTACATCATCTAACGGGGCTTGAAAAAAACATCTTCTTTTTCTCGATGAAGGTCTCGATCTTCGTCAACGTCATCAGCCGCATTTCATTTGACCGGAATACATCGTTGGGCTTTATCTGGCACTCCATTGCAAAACAGGGTCGGAGAATTGTATTCTCTGATCAGGTGAGTTTTGATCTGGATGTTTAATTTTCGAACGCTGATACTATTTCCTCTTGGTGTACTAACTAACTAACGCACGTGCACCCATTCTCGGACACAACAGATTTCTTCGGATTGATCCTATGGCACACTACTTTTGTCGCCGCGATGTAAGTAGACAAGGAACAGAGGAGACAACCAACTAACGAGGATGGCACGATCTTCATTCTAACAAGAATCCCCCCCCCCCCCCCCCCCCCCCCCTCCTTCTTATCTTCAGGGTTGCGACTGTAAAAGTATCTATTATAGAATGTTTCATGGGAAATGTAAAAATTGCGGCTGCCCAAATACTCAGCATTTCTCTTATTTCAACAAACACGTTTTGAATGTCATCCAACGCGATGGCTACACGGGCGATGGACGGCGTGCAATGTTGAAACTGAAGACAGATGTACTCGACAAGTGTTTACTGAGAAGAACAAAGGAAAGCCGGGCAGAAGATATGAATTTACCACCAAGAGTTGTTGTTATCAAACCAATTCGTCTGCATCCCCGTGAAGAAGATTTTTACAATGCGCTTTACACACAAACAAAAAACTCGTTCAATGACTATGTTACCGAGGGTACATTACTGAACAACTATGCGCACATCTTCGATTTACTTACGAAGATGCGTCAAGCTGTAGACCATCCGTACATGATTGTCTACTCGAAGAAAAACTACAAGAAGATGCAAGAAGGAGGACCCGCAGTAGCAAACGGTTCTACGGAATGCGAACTTTGCGAAGAGACACCGACCGACAGGGTTTTGAGTACGTGTTGCGGTTCCGCGTTTTGCCGCAGTTGCGTGATTGATATGATGACGCTCGCAGACGTTGAGCAAGGAAGTACTCGTTGCCCGTGTTGTAGAGCCCCGTTTAGCATTGATATCAACCAGACAAGCAACCAAGTAGTTGACAATGGAACGTTGGCCATTAGCGACACAGCAGGAATGCCGTCCTTAAAGGAAATGAAAAATGTTGCAACCGGATCGATTTTGAGGCGCATAAATTTGGCAGAATTTTCGACATCGACAAAACTTGAGGCATTGGTTCAAGAGCTGTACGCAATGCGACGAGAGCGTTCCGGTAGCAAGGCACTTGTCTTCTCGCAGTTTACTTCGATGCTAGATCTGTGTCGTTGGCGTTTGGATTCAGATCCGTGCCTCCAGGACCTGGGACTTGGTGTTCGCATCGTTCACGGGGGAATGAACGTTCAATCGCGAGACGAGGCTCTGAAAGCATTCAAAGAAGATCCATCGGTAAGGGTCCTCTTGATGAGTTTAAAAGCCGGAGGCGTGGCCTTGAACCTAACCGTTGCGAATGAAGCATATTTGTTGGATCCTTGGTGGAATCCGGCGGCCGAAATGCAAGCGATTGATAGGACGCACCGACTGGGTCAGTACAGACCAATTCGCGCCGTGAGATTCATTGCCGAGGGAACCGTTGAAGAGCGCGTGCTTCAACTCCAAGAAAAGAAGCGACTTGTATTCGACGGTACGGTTGGCAGAGACGCTGCAAGTCTCAAGATGCTAACTGTAGACGATATGAAGGCGTTATTCACTTGAAAGGTGACCGAAGTATATAAAATAATTGCAGTAACATCCGAATAACATGATCGGTAACGTTCAACTGTAAAGTCTAAATTTATTTATGCGTGATGGTAATTTTTCCATACGTTCAAAAGTGAGATATCGTGTATCAGTCTTTCCTTCTGAAGCTCAATGCACACTGATGAGATCGTCCAGGCAGCTCACCGCTCGCACTCACGTTTACACAAAATATTTCTTTCAGTTGGACTCTGTACTTCCAGAAACCAACAAATGTCACAATCAGTCTAAATACTACTGGAGTACAATTGGCAAAGATCAGGGCAAAAAATTTCGCACTGACATCGACCTTTATGGCAGTTCTGGCGGTCACCGTGTTGATGACAGCGAAAGGAATTCGGTTCCAGACGGCTCTGACGTAACATGTGTGATCGTGACGAAGATGGCAGGAAAGATTCCGCAGATAAAATTCAGGCACAAGAAGGCATCAATAGTGTATGCCGATGAAACGATTACGGGGAAGAGCAGACCACATTTGATGACCAATGCCAGGCATAATAGGCATTCGCAGTGTATGCCGATGAAACAATGACGGGGAAGATCACACCACATTTGATGACCAATGCCGGGCATAAAAAGGCATTAACAATGTATGCTGATGAAACGATGACGGGGAAGATCAGACCACATTTGATGACCAGTGCCGGGCAGCTCAGCATCCTAAAGATTCCAACGAGTGCAGGTGCCATCGATGTCACTCTACAGAGCGCCACATCGGCATCGTAACTGAGAGGCAAAAAAAAAAGGGGGACGATGCTTTGGATCGAGGGACTGATGAATCTCGTATTTAGTTCCACATATAACCACAAGCAAGTTAGAAATCTTGAACATTCAGTTCGTTCGAGTTATTTCCTTCAAGAGTACATCTGTAAGTTAGCGATTTATTCCTGTCTCCTTTTCAATTGCATTGCCACCTCCAAAGAAGTAAGCGCTTTCGGATAATCAAAAGCATTTTGTTTCATCACATCACATATATAATGCCAAAATCTGTGGCAGAATTTGTTTTTTGAAGACTGTTTGTCTGATAACAAACTTAAAAAAAAGAAATGCCAAGGTAGACTTCAGTCCTAGTGTGGCCAAATCAGCTCGTCGAACAACTTGCCTGTAAGTCAAGTCTTTGGTATTCACGCGCATAAACATAGGTTTTGGAAATATGCCACATGTGACTTTGTTCAGAATGACACGAATGATTATATTTGCTGTCCAAAGTTTCTTCCCTATTCGATCCTTCAGAAGAGGCTGGTTGTATTGATACGGGGCTCCAAATCGGGCAAGACGAATCAAAGCCCTTGTCTAGAATGCCAAGAAAAAAAGAAGCATTAAAATACAGAAAAATCATTGTATGAATGTTTTCAAAACGAGACAGTGTCACTTACTTCTGGAGCCTGGACGCGCTCATATTTCTTGAGGGCGGTTCCCAGCCTACCTTTTGTTGACTCCATGAACTCCTCACCAGCGCAAGCTTCCCCAAAAATTTCAGTGAACTTTACGGCATCCATTAGCCCGGCATTGATTCCTTGACCAATATCAGGGCTAAACGCATGGGCCGCATCCCCTAACAACACGATGCCGCATTCGTTATTATCCGACGACGCTTGCAGGCCTGGACTGTATTGGCATGGTGGAAACGTCAGACCATCAGCTTTTGCGAAGCGCTCCCACTCTTCGTTTGAAACTATGTCATCGAAATCAAGTCTAGGAAAGTTATCTTTAAACCAAGCTTTCACCTCTGCACCAGTTCTCAACGTCCACATCACATGATTGGGTCTTGTCACACAGTTTCCTGGGCGAATTGTAGTGGAATCAGTTACTGGTAGACAGCCGAAAGACAAGAATTCTTTTGGTCCGCTTCGTTTGCCTCTCACCACAATAAAATCATTTTTACTGGTTGATTTTTGTTTCCCATCGCCATCTTTTACTGCATACGTGTCAGCCGGGAGTTGAAGTGCCTTGGGGAGAACATTGGTGCAGGTATGTTTGACTTTTGTTAGGAATCAAATATCACATCATGCGACACTATTCCAAATGGAATCCACTTACCTTTAACTTCAAGCCTGTAGCCGGGCTGACCCATTTCCTGATATTGAATTTGTTGCTGTTGTAACGCCATGATCCAAATAACCCTGCTCGTTCTTTCAGGCATTCTCTAACTTTGGAATTGATACCGTCCGCTCCTACAACTAAACTAGCTTCGATAGCTTTTTCTCTCCCGCTGCTTTTGTTTTTCATCACAACGGAAACACGGTTTTCATGTTCGTTGCTCGGATGAATTCGAAGGCATTCTACTCCGTGTTCATAGTCGATCCTTCCTACGAGATTGCTTCTGCCTGTTAATTGATTATGCTCGTCGATGGCTTCCCACAGAAGCATAACCATTTCATGCCTAGGAACCCAATAGGATTCAGTCCCACCCATCCGAGGTAAACTAGGGAAAGAAATATTTTTCTCAGGATCGGCTGGTGCAAAGAAAAAGCCGGTATCTGTGGAAGGTACGCTCCTTTCCAAGAGACGCTGGTGGACACTAGGAAACATCTTTGTGAAGACTTGCCCCCTCCCATTGATGTTGTACAAATAGGCTCGCGCAGGATCGTAAGTCTTGATTTGCTCGTCGGTGGCCGCATCGAAAAGTTTAACGTCGTGCCCCTGGTTGGCGAGCAGGAGCGAAGTTGCTAAACCGACAGGGCCACCTCCAACCACGATTATGTACGGTTTCTCTGTATTTTGAGGCGTTCGAAAAGCAACGGTTTTCTGATTACCACCTTTTGGAACTTTTGACAATCCCACTACGATTGCGGGGATTGTTAGCTTGATAACAAGTATCAGTAGTACTGGTAATCGGATCAGCATTTTTTCTCTCATTCTTCGCACCATGATCTTTCGGATTTTTGTGGCCTGCACTCGGTAGAAGTACTATGGTTGGAAGAACGGTATTAAACAATGATAACGTACGGAGTAATTACCAGGTATTACTGTTGGAAGTTATCAGAAGTTTTCCCCCCCCTGATAACGCCTGTTGCGAAACTCTGGCTTTAAGAACCGTTTGTTCCCATCTCGCTAAGGCAGTTGAAAGACGTTGAACTTGAAATCCAACGTTCTTTGCACATACGGTAGAGGAATTAGATCTGTTCTTCATCCAGCCTTCAAGATAGAAAGCCGGCGTGGCATTGTTGATGACATCACGCTTTTCAGATTAGTGCTTTGCAGGGGCCTATTAAATTCCTTTCGTATGTATGTAAGGGAACCACAGGCCAGGACTTAAACTTACGTAGATTCCTACGTAATTTACAGTACTAAGTCCGATAACTAACGCCACCCCTCGCAAGCCCTATTTTCAGAAAATTGACCCTGTCTTTGTTATGCGCAAGGGCATTTTTTTTAATTCACAATTTTTGTGGTGAAGAGTTTCGACCCCCCTCAGGTTGCGACCACAATTCTCCCTGATGACTCAAAATGTCCATTGATCTCTCAATTTTGACTAAATTGATTTAAAAAATCTATTTCTCGCTACCAAACTTTCTAACCTTAACCCAAGATATGAAATAAAATTAATTTCAGAAGTGTTTGTTTGCTATGTTCCCGCGTTGTGTTCTACGGTACCGGTATGTCACGTCATGTCTTCTTTCATACCATCGTGCCTTTTAATGCTCGCTCCAATAGCATCATGCTCGTTTTAACGCACTTTCGTAGAAATCTACAGCACTACATTCCTACACAATTTCACAACCATTATCCCTTTTTTCCTTTTTTTGGAACTGCGTTCCAAAAAATGCTCTTTTCGTAGATATGTGTCCGGGTTATGATAGTAGTAGTAGTAGTAGTAATGTAGGTATGATAGTAACGACTTCTTTTGGGGTGGTGAAACGTTTTTTTGTACAATTCATGTCAACAATCATGGAACGGCGTTTCAGAATTCTCTAACCAGAACGGCGTTTCGGCGTTCCAAAAAATGCTCTTTTCGTAGATATGTGTCTGGGTGTATTACTATGATAGTAGTAGTAGTAGTAGTAGTAATGTAGGTATGATAGTAACGACTTCTTTTGGGGCGGTGAAACATTTTTTTGTACAATTCATGTCAACAATCATGGAACGGCGTTTCAGAATTCTCTAACCGAAATGGCGTTTCAGGCTTTTGTGTTCGAATCATGTTTAAATTTGTAATCTCGGTGCCAAACTTCCTAACCTTAACCCAAGATATGAAATAATTTTTTTTTCAGAAGTGTTTGTTTGCTACTTCGTAGTATGTTTCCGCGTTGTTTCTATGTCACGTCGTGCCTTCTTTCATACCATCATGCCTTTTCATGCTTACTCCGATAGCATCAAGCTCGTCTTCGTCATGTTCATTTAACACCACCATCGCAACCATTTCTTCCCCTCCCTTCTTCCAATAGAAGAATATGTCACAACCTAGTAAAAGTCGCTGTCACTTCAAGAGTGGTTGTTATAACAAAATACCCAAATCATTTATCTGTCGTAGCTGCTTGTCCTATAAGGGCAAGTCGAAGACATTCATCGGAAGCAGACAACAAGATTCCACTTCACACCAATCATACCGATATGTATCACGAGGCCTGTCACGTCACCTTGATTCAATAGCTGTTTGCCGTGCTTTCTATTTAAACCACAACCTAATGGAATTTTCATCATCTGCCAAAGAAGAATCCACTACTACAGTTTGTCATTCCCCTTCACAATATGGCCTGACATTGACTGAGAATGGTCCAATTGTTCCCTCCGCCGCTGTTGCTGCCGCTCACTCTAACAAGGCATCCTCTAACGAAACATTCAACTCTGTTCTAAACAGTCAGGTAGTACAGAACTTATTTGTTCCACCAATTGATCAAAATGTAACGGAATCACAGTTGTTTCCTTCAGAAGACAACAGCAACAACGATGACATGGTTATTCATGAAGAAATTTGCCTTCCTATTCAGAACGATAATGGTATGGATGCTGCGGAACCCACCGCATCCCAACCAAACATCAATGACAGAGAGCAATTGATCCGATCCCGTGTTTCTTTTTCACCTACCAATAGGCTTATTGCTGAAATAAAGCTCATGAATCTAATGACGAAACACAAGTTACCTCTAAACACGTTCAAATCTATTTTTCAATGGGCAAACAAATGTCAAACTATTCATGGTGTTGACTTTAGCTCTACCTTCCCCCGTCATCGAGAAGCCATATTTAGTGAAATCAAGTCTAATTTGGGTATTTCAGAGACCAAGTTCAAGCCACACATAATTAACTGGTTACCTGGCAATTTACCCACCCAAATATTTGTTCGATCCTTCCCAGACGCACTTCATTCCCTTCTGACCAATAAGGAATTGATGCAAGAAATCAATTTGTCTTTTCCAAATGTCGAGACTCCTCTTTCACCCAAAAACAACCCACCACTCACCAATGAAACATACATAACAGAACTACACCACGGGTCTTGGTGGACAAAATCGTGGAAGCAGATCTGCAATGAAAATGACGAAATCCTTGTTCCAATCATTTTCTACATGGATGGAATCAGCTTGGATGCACATGGCTGTCTGTCACTCACTCCTCTCAACATGACCCTTGGTATTTTCAATGTTGAAGCAAGAAAACGACCTGACGCTTGGACCACAATTTATTTTCATCCTGACACTGAAATTGAGAGCATAAGACACACGAAAAAAACCATGGCAAAAGATAATATTCAAAATCTACACACCGCCCTGGCATCGACTTTGCAATCTTTCAAGGAAGTATGTGAAATGCAGGGCGGGTTGGAGTGGGATTATCTTCCGTATGCAGGAAAAGTGTTCAAAGTGAAAATGAAATTTGCGATTGCCTATGTTGTTGGGGATACAGAACTTCATGACAAACTATGTGGAAAGTATGGATCCTACACGGAAAAGGTGAAGAAATTGTGCCAACACTGTACATGTCCTACACGTGTCATCCATAAACCAAAAGCCCAAGTGGAGGAACTGACTCGGCTCTGGGTTCCAGAAGATTTTGACCCCCCCCAAACATTTCTGCAAGGGAATACAAGGAGTACTTCAAAAGCATTTCCCACCATCCCATAAAAAATGCTTTTCACAGCCTCAATTTTGGTAGTAATGTCAACAACATTCACTTTGCTACTCCCGGTGAGTGTTTGCATATGCATTGACTGGGTGTAGCACGTCGGGCAGTAGAATCACTCGATTCTTTGTTAAAAGGTAGTCCTAAGTGTTGGTATGCCCCTGATTTAAACACGAATGGCACATCAGCTACTATTGGTTCACTTGCGCAGTTATACGGTGGTCTTTTGTCAAGGCAATTGGACAGAGATTTCCCTAGAACCAATTTTCCAGTCAGCTTCTCTCCATTACCAAAAAGGAGGGTAATGCTTATTCAGGAATGCTCATTTCCATTCTGATCACCCTTTGTTCTGATGTGGCAATAAACATCATCAAGGACGCGACATTTATTCAGAAACAAGTAGAGGTCATTCAACTGATCCTCTCCATGGAAGAATTCTTGAAGCATGGGAATATAACCATTTCTGGATTGGAAAATCTCCCCAAGATGATAATCCATTTTATCAATTGTATTAATTCCACCTGCCTCAGAGAGGGAATGGGTACGAAACTGATCAAACACCATCTATACTTTCACCTTGTTGAGTACATAAAGCTTTGGGGACTTCCATGCGGATGGGATTCTTCTTATTCGGAATCACACCACAAAACTGAAATCAAAGCACCGTCAAAAAACACTCAACAGAATGCTTCCACATTGATGATGCAAACGGCAAAGCAACAGGTAGAAAAAATGCTGCTACGAGTAGCTACTTCCAAGTTCAATTTAGTGACAGCAGAAGATGTTTCTGGTAATCGAGTCCCTCCTGAAGTTTCTGGTTCAAAATTTCACGTTTTCATTAACGACGATGGGGCAAGTACTATGAGATGGGTTAGGTCATCGAACAAAACAAAACCCTATATTTCTCCCATCGTGTTGTCTTTTGTATGTCAGAATGTGCTTCCACTTTTGCAGGACTCTACGTTTGTGAAAGGATTTACTGAACATAACAGGTTTGACGAATGCACACAGCAAAATTACTTGTTTCGGAGCCACCCTTCATATCGTTCCGATGGTGGCCAACTGAACTCTGTCTGGTATGATTGGGCGTTGTTTGATGTCGACGCATGTGAAATACCCTGCCATATTATTTGTTTCCTTGAACTCTACAATCTGAAGCAGCCTTACTCATTTGTTTCTGAGTACTAAATTGCCGACGAAGGCATTTATGCAGTAGTGACCAAGTTTAAATCCACTCCAACACCAACAGCTTCATCGTTTGTGACCAGAGGTGAATTAGACGACAATTTCCTGTTCTTATTTCATGTTGACAGCATACGTTCCGATGTAGCAGTTGTCCCACAACTCAATGCAATTGGTACCTTGCAATCAAACTCGTATCTAGTTGTCTCGAATTGAAGGGCTTGGCTGGATGAATTCCACAAGACAATGTCATCTTTGCCTAATAAAGAGGCACTCTACTCCCAATGCACTATCATTGTTGAACAGGACAGCGACAATAATGATGATGCTACTAATTCAGGTGATGATTGTTCAATGACATCCAACGATGATGACAATAGTGAGGTCCTCTCTGACACATCCAATACTTAATTGTTTACCTACTACAATATCAGTAATAAGTTAGTATTACTGAATCGAATGCTCCTCCGTATCGATCGTAACATATTTCTCGTACGTTTTGATTGATAGCTACTCCAAAATGATTGCACAATGTTGCAGGAAAACAAACGAAGTGAATGGAACGTCTAACTTTAAATTATTGTTTAATATATTATAGAGGATTAGCTCTTAGCACAGTTTTTGTCGATACATAGGCGCTCATAATATAACAGCCTTCGTATTTTGGATTCAAACAGCTATGTAATACTAATGGATTGAACAATAGAGTATCGCCTGACCTCAATGGAACTTTCACTTTATACGTGGGGAACACAAAGTAATAAATCACCTCGTCATCACTTACATGTTTTGGAGCAATAACCGTCAGTCTCGTATAGAACATATCGGCATCGATATGGCATTTTGAGTGATAATCCTTTCCAATAGAAAAGGCCGTAGCGTGATGGACGATTGCATTCAGTGTTGTACGACTAGCAACCTCATTCATCACAGTCGTTTCAAGGTTGACAAATTTGGACATTTGACTTAAACAAAGCTGCATTTCCTTCACAATGTGTAGGGCTTTCTGTTCAAGGTGGTCTTGTGTTGTCGGTTCCACATTGTTTTTGAAAACATACACACCATTTCCTGATTTCAATCGATTTGGTCTCATCCCAATAATAACATATTCACTGTTTACACTGTCACATTTGGTTCCTCGGCCTATTTTCGGTTTAGCTTCAACAATTTCCGCAGCAAATGTTCTTGTAATTTCTATATTTTTCGGAGTACCCAATTGTTGTTTTGCGAATTTTGTGGAAGCTTTTGCAAAGATTCTCAATGATGGTTCTGATTCGGCGAACGCTAAAACAAACTTTTTGCCGGTACTATCCAATGTCTTGAAACTATCAATAGACACAGCCTCTTCCGATGTATATTCCTTTTCTCCAACTGTTTTCAAACCCCATCGTGTTTCCATGAATTTACCTCTAAACCCTTTCTTGTGAACTGTTTTCAATGCTATTTGCTCGACATGTTGTACAATTTCCTTCATATTTCGACGTGCCTTCTTGGGTTTTATCTCCGACAAGTGTTTGTAAGTCTGGTGGATTGTTGATGATGACGGTGCTGCATTTTGGAGAAATTTTGAAGTCATTCTCTTTTTACATGTCTTCCCATGTTTCCTCTTTGATTTTTGCTTCATTGCTTTTGTTGGCAATTGCTTTGTTGTTGTTTTCAATCCCATTGCACCGGGTGCCATTCTTGTCTGACAATTGTTGGACTCTGTGCAGATTAGCTGTTTGAGGAAGACGACGAATCGATTTGCCGATGGAGTGCGTTTCAGGGTCAAGTTTCTGGAACGGCGTTTCAGATTCAGTTGTCGGGAATGGCAATTCTGACTTTTGTGGCCGCTTCGATCGTTCCTGCCTGTTGCTATTGCTGCCGCTGCTGCTGTTGGTTAGATTGTTCCCAGTTCCGGCCGCTTTAAAATCCGCAGAATCTCTGTATTGGCATTTCAGGGTCAAGTTTCTGGAACAGCGTTTCAGATTTAGTTGTCTGGAATGGCAATTCTGACTTTTGTGGCCGCTTCGATCGTTCCCGCCTGTTGCTATCGCTGCCGCTGCCGCTGTTGGTTAGATCGTTCCCGGTTCCGGCCGCTTGAAAATCCGCAGAATCTCTGTATTGGCAATTCAGGGTCAAGTTTCTGGAACGGCGTTTCAGATTTAGTTCTCTGGAACGGCGATTCTGACTTTTGCGGCCGCTTCGATCGTTCCCGCTTGCCGCTGTTGCTATTGCTGCCGCTGTTGCTGTTGGTTAGATCGTTCACGGTTCCGGCCGCTTGAAAATTGGCAGAACACCTGTATTGTCATTTTAGGGTCAAATTTTTGGAACGGTGTTTCAGATTTAGTTGTCTGGAACGGCAATTCTGACTTGAACTGTCTGCTGTATTGGCGTTTCTGGGTCAAGTTTCTGGAACGGCGTTTCAGATTGAGTTGTCTGGAACGGCAATTCTGACTCAAACGCCTGCTGTATTGGCGTTTCAGGGTCAAGATTTTGGAACGGCGTTTCAGATTTAGTATTCTGGAACGGCAATTCCGACTTGAACGTCTGCTGTATTGGCGTTTCAGGGTCAAGATTCTGGAACGGCGTTTCAGATTTAGTATTCTGGAACGGCAATTCTGATTTGAACGTCTGCTGTATTGGCGTTTCAGGGTCAAGATTCTGGAACGGCGTTTCAGATTTAGTATTCTGGAACGGCAATTCTGACTTTTGCGATCTCTTTGATCGTTCCTGCTTGCCGCTGTTGCTATCGCTGTCCCTTGCCGCTGTTGCTGTCGCTGTCGCTGCCGCTGTTGCTCTCGCTATCGCTATCGCTCCCGCTGCTTCTGTTGCTGTTTGTTAGATCGTTCCTGGTTCCGTCCGCTTGAAAATCCGCAGAATGTCTGTATTAGCGTTTCAGGGTCAAGTTTCTGGAACGGCGTTTCAGATTGAGTTGTCTGGAACGGCAATTCTGACTTTTGCGGGCGGTTCGATCCTTCCCGCTTGCTGCTGTTGCTATTGTTGCTGCCGCTTGCTGCTGTTGCTCTTGCTGCCGCTTGCCGCTGTTGCTATCGCTGCCGCTGTTGGTTCAATTGTTCCCGCTTGCTGCTGTTGCTATCGCTGCTGTTGCGATCGCTGCCGCTGTTGCAAGGTTCCCGGTTGCTGTTGTTGCTCTCTGTCGTTGCCGTAGTCTACAATCGTATTCGAGTATATGATATGATAATTGAACAAAATGGGTGAGTATCTATTGATGTACTACATTGAGTAAATAATAACAACAGAATAGTATAATCTACGTGCCACTAACCTACACCGTTGGCCTCCTTTTGTTGTTGCGTTCAATTCGTCTGATCAATTTGATGCTTACTATGTCAAGGGAAGATTTTGTCGCACCTCTATTGTTTCGATTTGCCGCACCTACAGGGAACAAGACGCCACACCTCCAGTGTTGTTTCCGATCCGTTGTTCCAATCCGTTGTTAAGTAAAGATTCGCTGCACCTCAATCCGTTGTTCTGATCCTGCGTTGGCCTTGTCGTACGTTTGCTCCAATTGATCGTTTTTCTGATCCGTACCTATGAAAATAAGAAGGAAAACACAAGTAAGGAAAACATCATCAGCAATGTAGGATGTAGGCATCATTGTCCATCTATCTCACGTGGTTCTTTTTGCTGCCTTCGACTCGGTGTTGCCTTCCGATCCGTTGTTTCCAATCCGGTCCTATGAAAAAAGAAAAAAAAGAAGGGAGGAAATACATTATCAGCAATGCCGGAGGCAGTATAATCATTGTAAGATTATGAAGGGAAAGAGTATTTTTTGCATCGTGAAAAAAAATTACACTGTAGCGAATTCTGCAAGCAAATCTCTGCAAATACAGGCTAAGCGCAAGCAAATCTCTGCAAATACAGGCTAAGCGCTAACAAGCCTGTAGAGGATTCCCCCAGCAGAATACAAGCCCACAGCTCACTCTTTTGCTCCTAAACCGATTAGTAGTAGAATAAATAAATAGCCCGCCACACCCGCCCGCAGAAAAGGCTTAACTGCCAGAGGCTTAACCACCCAAGCTGTTAAGCCCGACTGTACGCCGGTGTGTGTGGGCAAAGCAAACTTCTAGCACTGCTTAACCCACCAACCAACCAATGAACTACAAGCATTTCACATCCATTACTACAAGTAGGTTAGCTACTGAAGCTATCACAAACGTAGCGCGTGATAGCAACTTTGTCACACAGAATGCTGAAAATGTTGTGGTTTCACTCTCCAAATGGCAGAAATGAGGATATTTTTTGGTCAAATTCCAGGGCACCACAAACTGTATTAATGGGTAATGACTCCAAAAGTATCCGGTCCAAGCCAGGAATACATTTATCATGACTCATCAAATGCATATTGGGAACAACTTTTCCTCACAGAATGCAGGAAATGTTGTGGTTTGTCTCTCCAAATGGCAAAAATGAGGGTATTTTTGGTGTAATTACAGGGCACAAACTGTATTATTGGCTAATGACTATCAAAGTATCTGTACCGGGCCATGCATACATTTCACATGACTCATCAAATCCATGTTGGGAACAACTTTTAAATGCATATTGGGAACAACTTTGCCACACACAGTACAGAAAATGTTGGGGTTTGTATATCCAAATGGCACACAAGATGGTACGGTATGATTGGTGCAGTCTATGAGATTCCACAGGTGACTAGAGGATTGAAATACATAACCTTAGTGTTATCAAAAGTTTCCCTTTTGAAAAAATTACGGGGCAGGAGGGGTGGCTTGCACAAGTACAGTGATCTACTTCTACAAATAAATAAGGGCGCCCCCAAGCCAGACAGCACACAGAAGAAGTTAGGGCGAACATCATAGTACAGAACCCACGGAAAAAGTCTACACACAAAACATTGTACACATACACGAAACACCGTACACACACACACACACACACACACACGCACATACACACAAAACACAAAACACAAAACACCGTACACACACACACACACACACACACACAAATAAAAAAACGTACACACACGGAACACTGTACAATAACAAGAAACCCGAAAAAATTATTAGTACGCACACAAAACCACACAAAAAGAAACACATGATTCTTGATCGACACCGTATTCACAATATATATATATATATATATGAATGTTATTGGAAAGACACAACGAAGCAAGAAATCAGAGGGGAAGACCCTTCGAAACAACAAAACCATCCGTCCCGGTGATCATCAAACTACAGGGGACAACAACGGTAAGAAAAGAAGAGTGAAAACAAACACAGCGATTACTAACAACACGTGAGGCAGTGATGCCACAACTATTAACCCAGCCAGGGACAAGAGTAAAAAAATGATACCGGCAACACTACTGCCACTCAAAACATGGAAGAACACAACACCATCAACCAGAGTAACGAAGCAGCACTGAGCATTACCAAAACACACACACCATTACAGTAATGAACCAACAGGAAAAAGGGACAACAACCAAGGTGGTAGAGAAAACATCCAACGGAGAATGCTGCAATATAGAGGATGTTGTGAAACATGTCATGAAACAAATCCCATATGACATATTGGCACAGGGAGTGGCCAAACACTTATGACAACTGCAGAGGGAACAACATATAGGGGTGGGAAAGGTAGCAATGATACATAAACATATGGAGGCAACCATGCAGGGAGAGGGGAGTTACAATGCCGGCAACACAAGAGAACAAACAATGAGTACAATTACAGGCGAATATGGGCTTATAACAGATAACAATATTCTTAAGGCTTTGAGTGATACAACTGAAACACTGGACAAGTAGCTAAGGGATTACATAAAAAAACATTGGTACCATAACTTGAAGTTCCCTATTGATGATGAGGTAACGGCGCATGTAACAGAAATGGCTGTTAAATCACATGCGGTTATGAAGCCACCAAATATTCCAATAGCATCATTTTCTTTCTTTTGTAGGAAACCAGTCGGGACAGTACTGACTGTATTGAGGCACAACTCACAAACATTAGCGAGAAAAATCTGGATAGGTAAATACAGGTTGGGGAATTGGTTGTTGAAATTAGGAATTTGGGAATCTATTTTTGGTCTGACACCACTAACATGCTGCCCGTTGATGCTGATGATACTTCCGTACAGCCGATTACAGCAAAGGTCGAGTCCCTATCACCTTCCCTGGTACTGTTGCAGTTATTCAAGATGCAGAAAATGAGAATACAGGTATTTTAAACCCTCAATACAGGAAATACAAACGATGCTGAAAATGAAGATTTTTATTATTTTGTTACAAGAATCATGTCGGCAATCAATCCGGCAAAATCCAATTTCAAACAGCGGAAGGAGAAGCACTTGCTGAGTGATATATTTTCTGTAGCGGATGAAGCATTTGCGTTGATAGTGATCTACAATGAGCATCATACATGGGTGAACCAGCAGCAGCAAAAGGGTGATGTCACGATTCCGCGACAATTTTTTTTCTGCAATTCAGACAGTGGAAGCAGAAATGGATGGATGGAGGAAGGGCGCGAGTTGTTCAGTGACTTGTGCAACAAAATTGGCGAGATGCGCAATCAGCCAGAAACAGGAAGGGAATTGGAAGAAATGATGAGGGAGAGATTTAGGAACGAAAGTTTGACACCATACACCAATAAGCATGGCGATGCAAATATTACTAGTAGCAGCTCCAGTAGTTGTAGTGGACCAAAAAAGAAAAAGAAAAGGAAGGTCTATATTGATCTGGAAATGACAGCATCAATGAATGCCAGTTTATCTATTGGTGAATTAATGTAGAAAATAACAGTACATACATAATACAAAACTACTACTAATTATGAACGTAATATTGAGAATATTAGGAATAATGGAGGATTCGTAATACGTTGCAATAGGAATACAAGTTTAAGCATAATTATAGTTGACGTCGAGAGTTTGATGCAACCAAATGTCTTGCTCTTATCTTATTCTGGTTCCAAACCAGAGGATCAGCAGCAAGAGCAGCTGCTATAGCATTTGGATTAACATCTTCTCCTATGTACAGATGGCTGAAATGCAGACAAAAGCTCCTTCTTTGTGCATTACAAGACCACCCTGCTGCAAAAGTTTGCTTGCCAAATGAAGAAGAGACTCAACAATACGTCAATGCTATTGCTGCTATGTATCCAGCGCTTGGTCCACACAGAGTGTGGGGCACTTGCGACGGGCCTAAACTGCATATACAGCAGTCTGGTGACTGGACCAAACAGAACCAATACTACAATGATTGGACGTCTGCTACATACGTCAATAGCGTATTTCTTTTCTGCCCAGATGGCAGGATCCGGGCTTGTGTCTTGAACTCTCCTGGGTCTTGGCATGATAGTACTCAATCTGACTATGGGCTCTATGAAAAGATGGAGCTTATGTACGAGCTGTATAAGGTAAAGGTTGTTGTCAATTCGGTGTTTAAGTTATCTACAAACAACTAGTATCTTCTTAGGAGTAGTCAATACAACCCTATGACAGCTCCTGTAGAAATACCCGAGGGCACACCTATTGAAGAGGCCACAGCAATGAGACAACGCGTCGTTTGCAACGTAACAGCTCCTGTAGAAATACCTGAGGGTACACCTAACAAAGAGGCCACGGCGATGAAACAACGCGCGGTTTGCAATGCTATTACAGTGAACAGACAATCAACTACCGTTAGACAGATGTCTGAATGGGGGATGCAACAGATCCAAGGTGGGTTTCCTAGACTCAAAGATAACATGTTGCTGGAAGAAACGGGAGACAGGAGGATCATTCTGAAGCTTGTTGTGTTGTTGTATAACTTCCAGACAGCTAAGGTTGGAATCAACACCATACTCAACACCTACATGAGTCAGACTGAAGGTTTCTTCTCCTACGGTTTGGTACCAGCTGAAACCGCAAACAAAGTATTTTAAATTAGATAATTGATACCTCGTAGTGCTAGTTAGCATAATTAGTAAGAGCAGTTGTCACTTTTCCGAATTGATTGATTAGTGAGCAGTCGTCACTTTGCCTAATAGTCGATCGATCGATCAAATCGATCAGTAGTATTTAGAGCAGTCGACAACACGACTGAATAATTTTGCTCCAGCGCACCTCTAGTGGTTTTGGATCCCTCTTTTAAGGTGTTGCAATAGAGCTTTTCTACTATTGACTTTGTAGCCTAAGTTTCTGTCTGGAGCAATGTTGGTGTTGTTGTCGAGTTTTAACTATATTAACTAACTAACTAATTGATCGATTCCATTCTACTATTGATTCGATTCTACTATCGATTCGATTCATCATCACGTCACTATTGATTTGATTCTACTATCGGTTCACGTCACTATTGATTTGATTCTACTATCAATTCAATTCGTCACGACACTATTTCGTCATTCCTACTTCTTCATTCCTCCTACTAACAAATTGTTGTCACTGCTGCTGTCACTGTCACTGTCCTCACTGCTGCTGTAACCGTGATGCTGCTGGAGACTGTTCACTTTTCTTTTGAGCTTCCCCCCTTCAGCAGCATTAGTAACTTGGAGAGTAGTAATCTGTGGAGTAATAGGAGATGTAGTATGACCGACGCCACAACCGGCGCCACCGGCGCCACTAAGTTGAGCAAGGAGTGCCTGCAACAACTACCTTCCTCTCTTCATCTGTCCTGTCCTGTCTCCTCTGCGCATCATTCATTTACTTCTCCTGAAGCTTTAATACTTCAGCAATCATCATCTTGAATTCGTTGTCTCCTTTGCGATTGTAATGTCTCTTCTTCTTGGTACTACTAATGGTACTGGCGGGAGTCAGCTCAGTAACATCTTTGGACTGCGTAACTTCTTCTGGTTGTGTTGGTTGACCAAGTAGAAGTGGTACCGGTTGAGTTGTAGCAGCAGCAGCAACAGGAGGAGGAGGAGTGAACTCACTTCTTTGAATATCATACCTATGTTCTCCTCCTGTAATTTCTGATTTATTGCCTATCAGTTGGAAGAGTTCCTTTGCCTCACTAATGTCCCATCTCATGTTTGGATTGCCAGTAGGGGCTTTCTTCTGTTACAATTGATGGAATTTGTTGCAAATGGAAAGAACGTCCCTCCCAGGATATTTCTGAGCATGTAGGGCTCTGACATCATCCCAGTTGTCTGTTGAAACTGGCATGACAGGCAGCTCTAATGGCAGCAAACATGCTCTCCAAATCGGGCTTGGTGTAGTTGCTGGTGCCGGCTTTCCTGCCTCCAGTTGAGGGCATGTTGTTGATTGTTATGATCGATGGTATTGCTAGTGGTTTTTCTTACTTATGTGAGCAGCCAAACGATTCATCATCCAATGAATCATTCTCTACTGACGAATCACCTACTAATAACGTAGCAAGAGTGACGAGCGCAGCAACAGTATTGTGCGAGGACATTGGTGGTGCCCTCCTGTCTAATGTGCTGGAGAGACAAGTCCCCGTCCCCGTACTGCTGTTGCTGTTTGCTGTTTCTTTCCGGACTTTCTTTCTTTTTTCCCGGATTGTTTGCAATTTTTGAGCTGGCCAATTTAGCGATGATCACCAAAAAAAGCATGCCGGCAAAGGAGGTGCAAGAGGTGCGCACATGATTAATTCGTGTGTTGGGGACTAAAATATTTGATTTTAGTATGATTCTAAGATTCTGTTGGAGTTTATTCTATTTTTATTCAGTTAATAAAAATTTGGTAGTCGAAGCAGCCTCAACTGCCAAATTGTATTCCATAGTTGTTAATATATCTATGTAGAAGTGTGAATAAATTTATTGGTTTGGTTGCAAACTTTAATTAGTTTAGAACTGCCAGGAAGCACTCATTGAGTGATTTCCAGCAATGATAAAGTAATAAAAGAAGAAAGTAATAAAAAAATATTTGCGAGTGAATAGATTGAATAGATTCAACAGATTCAATGCACGGATATTTTTTATTAACTATGCACACCAAGCAAATTTGGAATTTGGGAATCTCTAAATAAGAAACAGTAACTATATGTTTAATCGCAAAAGAGGTGCACACATGATTGATTCGTGTGTTGGGTGACTGAAATATTGGATTTTTTGATTTTTGTGATTCTGTTCAAGTTTATTCTGTTTTTATTCAGTTAATACTAAAGTTTTGAAAGTAGAGACAGTCTCGACTGCCAAATTATATTCAATAGTTAATAAATCTATGCACTATGTGAATAGATTTGTTACTTTGGTCGCAAACTTTTATTACTTTATCATTGCTGGGAATCACTCATTGAGTGATTCCTAGCAATGATAAAGTAATAAAAGACCAAAGTAATAAAAACAATGTTCGCGAGTTGATAGATTGGTGAATAGCAGATTCAACGCACAAATATTTTTTATTAACTATGCAAACCGAGCAAATTTGGAATTTGGAATCTCTAAATAAGAAACAGTAATTTTCTGTTTAATTACTACCCGCGCCATCTACCGGCCTAAGCATGCAAGCGCGCGTGGCAACAAAAGAGGTGCAAAGAGGTGCACACATGATTGATTCGTGTTGATTTTTTAATGTTAGTTTGAGTTTATTCTGTTTTTATTCAGTTAATAAAGTTTTGAAAGTAGAGACAGTCTGGACTGCCAAATTATATTCAATAGTTAATAAATCTATGCACTACGTGGATAGATTTATTACTTTGGTCGCAAACTTTTATTACTTTATCATTGCTGGGAATCACTGATTTACTGATTACCGGCACGAAGTAATCTGGAACCGTCTGGAGCCTGAACCCTGAACGATCCAGCTTCAAATACGAGTACGTACGTATGGTAAGACTTACCAGTAATGACGTACGAACCGTAAGATTACGGTATGTCACATAAAAAAGTACTTGTACTTCGGTACTTTGGCTTTCCAGTCCCGCGTGATTGCTGTCAACTGTTCTTGAAGTACGAAATATTTTTTTCTTTCGAAACTTGAGTCGTTCTCATCGTTTTGTCTTGAAAACGGTGTAATAAAAAAATCAGCCTTCCGTCGCGTTACGCAAGGTACCGTACGTACGGTACTACGTACCGGTATGTAACTAACTACAAGTAAATTATGTATCGCTCAATTGAAGATCTACAGAAATAATGCATTTTTCTAACACCAAAGGATACCAATTCCACCATTACGACTGTAAAAAAACGCCCAGGCACAAGAAATTTCGACCGCAAAACATTTCCAGTGGGAGGAAAACTTCTAACAGGGGGAACAAATAGCTCACGGTTCTGACCAGGGGCTTCATTTACCAAAAACAGTTTATTTCCCAACAATGACGAAGCAGACAACAACAGCGAGAGTCGATCGTGCCGCTCTCTTTTTTCTTGCAGCAACTGCAACGTTGCCTTTGGCAACTCACGGTTTGATGGCAACGAGTCCCTTGAACAATCCCTTGAGCAATCCAAAAATTATTTTCGTGACCAACTCGGGCATCGGGCATCGAGTTGGAAAATCCAACCGTACATGCGAGAAAGCCGTTGACCACTATTATTCACAGCAAGAAGAACGAACTTCAGACAGATGAATTCAGGGATATAAACATCGACGATGTTCTTCTGGAAGCGGAGAATGCATTAAAGGCTGCCGAAACATCACTCGTAGACAGTGACGAAATCGGGACGGACGGAGATACCGTCTTGGACGATTTCAAGGAAGCAGTGTTACTGACAAAGGAGGAAAGCAAGACGAAGATTGGGGACGAAGTCTTGATGAATTTCGAGGAAGCAACGCGAGACGCTCTCCCTCCCGACAGGGAGAAAATAAAAAATTCTGTTACGGCCACAGAAATCATATCCTCTGCGATCGGGGGAATTATTCTAGGATTGGTGCTAGGTGCGTTTGCTTCCTTCGAGCTTTCGGATTTGAATCCTTCGCTTGATAGCATATTGGACCCGGATTTTTCTGTCAACGCGCTCGAACTTGCCGTTCCAATTATTTTCGGTGGAACGCTGGGTGGAATAGTTGGATTTACGGGAAGCATACAAGATGGTTTGATAGGACTCGTTGTTCGTAGCGTCCTGGGTCTCCCCGTGAAAGCATTGGCATCGGCCATCGTAAACAGCATCCAAGACACTGCGCGTCGACAGTTGGAAAAGGCAACCGACGACATCAAAGCAATTCCCATCCAATGTTGCCAATTCCGCGAAGCAAAAGGCTGCACAGAAGGCGATGGAAGCAAGATTGACCGTCGAAGTCGCGATCGACGCCGCGATAGAACGCGCCAAAAAAATTCTGCTTGTATTGGCTGTTTTGTCATCTATTGGTCTAGTGGGGATGTTTGTTATGGATGGGGGTCTTCCATTTCTAACCGAGACAAGTTCGCAATTATTTTGAACCAGAATCAAATAATTGGACGGAATGATTTGCTCGGTAACTTTGAGTGTTTTGTCTCATTGTCATTGCTCACTGCCACACCAGACGGGATGGATGCGATGGATGGTATGAGGAATGTATAATAGTGCATCTATAATAATTGTGCATGCGGATATTTCTTGGTGGTTATGCATATGTTCAGATTGTTTCTTTTAATGTAGATTTGCAAGTAAGCAGTCACCGGCAAGGAAGGTCGTTTTTCCCAGGTTTTTCCCACCTCTGCTGTCAGCGCCAATTCTTTGCTGTCAAACCACACCAATACGGTACTGAAGGAAGACAACTCATTGCTCACACTGATCAATACTCCGTCTGCTGCCTTGCCGAATTCTGAACATTTTTCCTCACTTCGAAAGCTGTACCAAATTTAAATTTGTTTTACGAAAAACATTAATTTCTTCGAAAAAGAGAACTAACTGATTCAAATATTGATTGAAAATACGGGAAGTCGTAGTGATGGTCACTAATTTTCTAAGATCTTACGGATGATACGGTAGAATACTATGAACGATAGTAATGTGTGGAATGGACATAGTTGTTTTTCAATTTTTCTCGGTCAGTTTCAAAATTGAAAATGTGGAGAGAAACGATGAAAACCGACATTGAATATTGCAGTACTCGTACTCGTACTCGTAGTCTTTCAGCGCATTGAAGCGACATTGGTGATATTGTATTTCGCCAGGTCCCACCACCACCACCACCAACAACAACAACACCACCAACACAGCGTGTCAGTAAATCTGTCCAGAGCTAACTGAAACTGTAGCCAGAATCAAAGTTCACGACAATGGAGAGCGCGGCAAACGAATTATCCGTGATCGGCGGCAACAGCGAGAGAGGTGTCGGAAAGGGTGCTCGTGGGCGCAGTCCATCGAGGTCGCATCGCGAAACCATCGCTTCCGGGCCATTTACACCACAAACAATGAGAGGTCAGAAGTCTCTGAACATGGCGTTCGAAACGCCCACCACCCACCGCCACCGAGCACACTCGCCATTTGTGTTTTTGTCCGACCGAAAGAGCGTCCCTACGGAGCTCAAAAACCTACAAGAACGAACCATAAAGCGCCGCCGAGACTTTGTGGCTCGGATGCACGACCTGGTACGTACCGGATTACCTGCACGCTTTGCGGAGCAATGAGTCAAAGAAAAGGGCTCACCTCGATCCCGAGTGTTGTCGCTAACGCCAGACCAAAACATTTCTGTGTGGTTGCCCCTCGGTTTTCGTGCTATTTTTTATTCTCTATTCGAACCCAAACAAAAGGACTGCCACACGGCAAAATTAATGTCAAAGTACGCCGAGGAGAGGATGGACCTGGACTTGGCGACGTGTGATACATTCGAAAGAACCGTGATGCATCCCTTGCTTTCGTCCGTAGAGCGTCTTTCCCTCGATCGGGAATCCTCCTTGAATCGTTCGGTCGGAATACCGGACCTGGAACGCCGCATTGGTGCAATGGATGCAGAAATGACCCACCACATCAATGTTACCATGAGCGACGCGAAGATGGACAAACTGGATTGGATTCACGACGACATGCAGCAAAATATTCTGCCAGAGATTCGCATCGAAAACAACAAGTCGAACAAAATCGAGGGAGGCATTGTTCAGCGATTCGAGTCCGTGGTGGGGACCATCAATCGAAATTTTCATTCCGAGGGAGCCTTGCGGTACGTACTGTATGTGCGGGTACCTTTGGAAGGGATTCTTGGTCACGCAGAATCGTTCGCTTACCCTGTTGCATCGTGCTGCGATCGTTGCCATCGTTTTTGTTTTTGTTTTTTGCTGTTTCTATTGTTTTGGTTCACTAGTCGCGCCGAGACCGGAGTTCTACAAACGAAAACCGAAACCGGGGTGCCGAACCGAATGGAACGCGCCGAGGTCACGCTGTCGAAAATTGCCGAGCTTCGCGCACGAGTCAGCGAAGAGCGTGCGGCACGAATAGTTGCGGACAAGGCCATATACGAAGAAATTGTTCGGCGGACTACGGCCATGAAGCGGGCTATGATAGCTATGGCAAGCGACGGGGATAGTTCGAATGCTAGCTCTAGATGATGATGACGGTAGAAGATAGAGATATTTTTGATAATGAGGACTGCCAAAATTGTGGACAACATGCGTGTATTATTGAAAAAATGAAAGACTCTCCCGATTACTGTCGCAACAATTCTAATTCCTTGATGGTGAGCCATTTTCCGGATGCCTCGTGGTGGCTGACAATTTCGCGTTCGGTCTCGGTGAGCCACAGGTCGGACCAGTCCAGACCTTGCTTTCGGAGTTGATACTCCGTGGTTTCGCAGAAGCCGGGATCCCATTGGGTGTGGATCTTGCTGGTCAGCATCGGGGCTCGGAAAAACGCTGGCTGCGACGAGATTTGGACGGCGGAGGGACCGAATGTGGCGACGGTCTGCCGCGGCAGTATCTTGTCGATTGGTTTGACCAAGTAGTTCCGCATTCGCTTTCCCTTCCACAAAATGGCACCGACGTCCTTGCGCAGAGTGTTGAGCAGGCTTTCGTAGCCCTCCTTCGATATCCAATAGGCGTATGCACCCCACATCAGATTGCCACCGGGTTTTGCGTGTTGTGGTGTTTGACCGCTTTTCCCGACCCCGGACTCCTCGTTGTCTTCGTCGTCCGCTCGTGGTGTGGTATCCGTGTTGTTCTCGCATTCTTCCAGTTCAGGGAGGTCTTCGTTTAAGTGCTCGAGGAGAGGCAGTGGGGCGATGGTTGTTGCATCCTCCTCACTGGTATTAGTATTCTTCCTTGTGTATTTCCTCTTTGGTATGTGGGTTTCCATGATCCATTCGAGGTTGGTAACCGAACCCAACCACCCCACGAACCGCAAGTGGCACTTGGAGTTGGACGTGACCGACGACGCTGCTTCTTCTTCTTCCCATTCCTCGGCAGCCCTCATCGATTCCCACACGTTGCGGGGGCAGCTCTTGGGGTCCGCCCGAACGTTGTCCTCGAGGATCAAATCAAAGTTTGCCCCGTCCTCCACAAAGATTTTCATGGCGATGAGGTGGGCGAATACGCACGCCAGAACCGATCGGGCCCGATTGATGGCCTTGGCTTTCCTCCAGAGCTCCACGGTGTAGTGGAGTTGGACGTCTTCCTTGCTCCCGTGCCGACCCGGGGTCACCTCGACCCCCCCGAGGGCGTCGAAAAATCGCTCGGTGGGTTGTCCCTCGTACCGCCCCTCCTCGACCGCTTCCCGGATGGCGTGCCACTCTTCGTCGGGCAGCAGTCCCGCGGCGTGGGCCACCCGGCAAAACTGGAACCGGCTCCGGATCTGCCGGGACGACACGCCCTCGCTGAAGGTCGGCGGTTCGAAGCGCTCCGCCATTGCCGGATCCGCAAAGAGTTCCTCGATCTTTCGCTGCCGGTCGCCACCCAGGGTGATCACGAGGACCCGCAGTTTCCGCCGCTTTGGTGGCTGCTGCTGCTGTTGCTGTTGCTGTTGCTGCTGCTGCTGATGGTGGTGGTCGCTCATTGTGTCGGTTCGGTTCGGTTCGGGGGAAACAATCAAAAGCAATCCTGAATCGGTTCGATGTGGCAACAGCGGCTTTTTCTCGGAAAGTTTGCAGCGTTGATATCTACAGTGGCGACACACTAGTACCCGCAAAAGCGATGTGTAGACCAATGGCGACGGTCAATAGTGGCAATACTTGTACTCCTAATAAAAAATATGGATCTATCGGTACTCGTACTCGCTACGTACCGTCAGATTACGATTCGGTTGCCATTCTACGGTACGAGTATCGCATCCGCTTACTTCACGTTTTTCGTGAGAGACCACTGAGATCGTTCATCGAATGTACCGTATCTGATGATACGGTAGGACGAAGCCTCCCCCCAAAGTTACTGATTTTTTCATCGTTACATTCTCCATTTGGGGGAAGCACCCTTGTTCGTACCTACTATTCTTACTCACTATTCTTACTAAGTATCGTACATAGTTATACTATACTATCTATGATACCTAATACTAACCCCTACTATTATTGGATATTATGGTGTAGTCCTACCGGTACCGGTACGTACGAGTACCGCATGGCCCCCGTAACGCGTAACGGGAAGCGGGAAGGTCACTCACTCACACTGCTGGTCACAGCAGATCTCACAGCTCACAGCACGAAAAAAGTTCTCGATTGTTGATTTTGAGGAGAAGCACAAACACAAACTTGAAACTGCAACACGACAACTAATTCCACCCCCTCCCCCATCCAAGGTATGCCGGCCGACAGAAAAGCGTACTAGAACGCATAAGATATCATTAGAATACAATGAAGCGCAACCCGAAGTCGCCCTCGATCTTCCGGACAGCCGCGATCGCTGCTCCCGTGATGGCGCTGCAATTATTCCTCCTCGTTGCGATTGTGACCCAGAGCCTGTTCGTCGTAGTCGGTGGCGTCGGAGTCGACCCGGGCGATTACCAACACCTGTATACGGACAGCTTTCCGAAGAACGACGAATACGATGTAATGGCCCTGGAACCGGAGACGCCGTACGGAACTCCCTACGGAGGCTTCAGCAGGGCGACCGCGAGCCGATTGGCGGCCCTGCCCCTGAAACTTCCTTCCATCACCAAGGAATTGTCACCGAACGGCGAGGACGAGGACGAGGACGGAGTATTCGAGCCCATGTATACGACGGTGAGGGACCATTTTGGTCGGGAATACGCTTGCCGGGTCTTTCACGAAGACGAGTTGGAACCGAGCAGTCTCGGAGATAGCATGTTTGACACTCCCGTACTCAAAAAGAAAGGCAAAACCAGTGGCAAAACCAGTGGCATCAACAGCAGCAACAAAAACAAAAGTAGCAGCCAATCACCCGAGGAACAGATCGTCGACGAGAAAACTGGCACATCAACATCAACAGCAACAGCAACGTCAACGTCAACGTCAACATCAGCCGCAACAGCAACTGCAACTGCAACTGCAACTGCAACAACTTTGGACAATGCAAATGCAAATGCAAATGTGGAAGTCGAAACGAAGGGCCGTGGGTTGGAACAAAAAGGCGCTACCGATGCTTCCGCCGTCGCAGCCTCCAAACAACTGTCCGACGTCGGATTCGATCCCATCATGATCGGCCACACAATCCACCGGCGATTGGCGACGCTGGCGGGACTGTGCGCCCAGTTGCACCCCGGGACCTGGTGGAGCTACGAATGGTGTCACCAAGAAAGCGTCAAACAATTCCACGTCAAGGTCACCCAACAAGAGAACGGGAAGGCGAAAGCGTTCGAACTGGAAGGCATCACCAGCCTCGGGAGTTATTCCGGACGGCGAATCGACGTATCAGCAAAGGGCAGCGACGGCGACCACGACGAGAAAGAAAAGGAACTGGACCTTGCTCAGGAACGAAAGGAAATTGGACGCGTGGTCGATTCCTTCTATGGGGGTTCTACGTGCCTGGCCACCGGGAGACCGCGCGCGACAGACGTCACCTTTCGCTGTTGTTCCGAACAGTACATGGGGAGAACCAAGGGCGGTGTGTTGAAACACGGAAAGCAGGTGGACACCGACATTGTTAGCATTTTCTCGGCGACGGAAAGCAAGGAAGCCCTCTGTCACTACAACATTACGCTCTGCACACCGCTGTTGTGTGACGACTACGACGACGGCACCGGAGAGAATGGTTCCAATGAATCAGAGGAAACCAAAAATCCCGGCTTGGCGGCACTGGAGAGACTCGTAAAAATGGGTCTGCATGGCAACAGCAACAAAAACCAGATGAACAAGGAACTCGATCCCACCGAAGCCGAGACCATGTCGGTCGTAGAAATCCTGGAATGGACCTTTGGAAAAACCGGTAGTTTTTGCATTCGGCAGCAAACCGCAGACTGGTGGTCGTACGAGTTTTGTCCCGGACATTACGTGCGCCAGTACCACGAGGAACAGAACATTCTGACGGATCGGTTTATTGGGATCACAACGGTCGAAAAACGGGCCTCGGGACCGGGCGTTACGGAATATTTCCTGGGACGATTTGTTCCGGAAGACCACGAGGGGGTGACGCGGGACAACGAGTGGGAACAGGTTGTCAACGCTACGTCGTTATTGTTATCGTCGCAGGGAGGATCATCCAAGCCCAAGCCCCCGCAAGGCGCTCCGAACGAGGACGGCAGCAAACAACAATCAGAAGACAATAATGCACGGACGATTCCGTTTACAAAGGCTGGTGGCAATGGTGCCTATTATATCCAAGAGTATAGAAAGGGTGACATTTGCTTTGGGGAGGATGGGACGGAGTTTGCGATGAGTGGAACCGAACGCGCTATTACGGTTCGATACGCTTGCCACGACGATCTGAGCATCTCGGTGAAAGAGGATTCGACGTGCCATTACATAATCGATGTCACCGTCCCGACTCTGTGTTACCATCCCTTGTTCAAGGCACCCGTGCTGAAGAAACAAGTAGTGAAGTGCCTCCCGGTGGCTTCGTGACGGATGCTAACACAATCGAAGCCGTAGTTTATAAATGTATCACAGACGCTATAACTATCGTGCAGAGCAGTGTGGAGACCAAGATTTGTACTGTACTATATTTCATAAATTTTATTGACATCTCGCTTTTACAAAAGAATCGGAAACTATCATTGGCCAAACGACTTCGCTTATTTTAAAAAAGTATTATAGCTTGAAATCTATGTTCGAAACGAAACGACACGTCGAGTCTTCGGTGGGATGCCGTGGTTCGAAAATGTCAATGGGTCGGGTCGTCGCACCGATGCTCTAGTGGCACACGCCCGACTTCGACAACACCCTATCGTGCCGGTCTGCGGTTCTCGAGCGCGGCCGCGAGGTCGCTCCCGAGCCCCATTCCGGCCCAAATGTCCTTGGTTTGCTCGCTGTTGTAGTCGAGGTAGCTGTCCTTCTTGTTGGCGGTGGTCCTAGCCACGATTCGAAGCGCGGCTAGGTTGAAACCGATCGCATCGCGAGATTCCGACAATCGTTCCCTCAACAGCCGTCGCAATTCCCGCAACGGGACCATGGTGGAGCGGCTTGCCATGATCTGTAGGATAATGATGATATTATGATATTAATAATCGACGACGCAAACGAAACAACAACAACAGCAAAAAGGTGAGGACAACAACGATTATCCATTCCATAGATTCCCCCGGTTTGGGTTCCCGAAACGAAAGTGCTCAGAAATTTGGGTATATAGTAATCAACACGGTTTAAAATGACGTAGCGTTGTCAATTTCATGATCAAATGCTCTTCATGGCACTATGTGGGAATATGCATTTGCTGCAATCGGAATGTGCATGCATTGTGCATCCACCGAATACAACATACCTGAAAGGTTATAAAAAAGAAGAAGAATCGAGAGTGAGATATTTCATAATCAATAACAAATGATATTGTACCCTGCGAGATTCGATCTCAACAAGAGAGTGCTCGGAAATTTGGGTATATAATAATCAACATGGTTTAAAATGGCGTAGCGTTTGCCAATTTCATGATCAAATGCTCTTCATAGCACGATGTGGGAGTATGCAATTACTGTAATCTGAATGTTCATGCATTGTGCATCCATCTAGTCAAACATACCTTAAAGGTCACAAAAAGAAAATGTCAAAAGAACCCAGAGTTAGATATTTTGTCATCAATAGCAAATGATATTGTACCCAGCGCGATTCGTTCTCGATAAGAGAGTGCTCGGAAATTTGGGTATATATAATCAACACGGTTTAAATCGGCGTAGCGTTGCCAATTTCTTGATAAAATGGTTCTTCATGGCAGATCAATAAGACGGCGAGAACGGAAAGAAAACGCATGGGACTCGATAATCTTCAACATACCTGATTTTGATGCGTTTTCACCAAGAACACGCTCACACGAGCACAGATTTCGACACCACGACCACCCCGCAAAAGGAGAATAAGGTAGTATAGTACCCGCTCAACATGCCCCAAAGGAAGCACAAGCAAACTCTGCTCCAACTCGGCTTGCTTGACTGATTTCAAAACCCAAAGGAAATATAGTGCGGGTTCCATTCCTAGAAGCAGAGGATTCGGTGTTTTTTCCTTGCCGGGGTTTTTCTTTCGGAACAAGGCTGCTTCTTTTTTCTCTTGGTCGGCACGCTCGAGTGCTTCCATGATGCGATCTCCGGCAGCCACACTCAGAACACTTCTCTTTACAGCCGCTTCACTCTGAGGTTCGTCGTCTTCGTCCCCATCGTCGTCGCCGTCCTTGTCTTCCCCTTTTTTCATCAGTAACCTGCCGGTGGCATCTTCATCTCGACCCACACCATCAAACATCTGCTCTAGTTCTCTCTCACGTTCTTCCTCCAAGAAAACAATGTCTTTCGTGCGCTCCCAAACACGTACTTGACGATCCAATCCACCGGTCACAACAAAAGCACCGGTCCTACTTATTGATAGACAGCTTACTTCGGCAAAGTGACCATTGAGGATAAGGATTTGCTCGAAGCGGTCTCCATCCCAGAATCGTACCGTGTTGTCTTTGCTGGTTGTGAAAAAATTGTGGGTTCTCCTGACGAATCGCAGATCGGTCACGGAGTCTTCGTGCCCGTGAAGCGTGCGATGGGTGTCACCAAAGTCTAGACCCCAAATCTTGATTGTTTTGTCGGCACCCGATGATGCCAAAATAACATCGTCATCACTGGCATCGATGGCCAACGCAGGAAGCTTGTGTCCGTAAAGGCTCAGGAAAAATTTCAGAGTGTCGTCGAAAAACACCTTGATTGTTGAATCCAAACTAGAGACAAAGACCATTCGCTTCGTGGAGTCCGTGCTGTGTGAATAGCGAACGGCGATGACATCATCGGACATTTCCAGAGTGCGCGAATGTACCAGCATGGGAGCTGAGCTACCCTCTTGGCTTTCCAATTCCCAGAATTTTACGGTTTTGTCAGCGGAACCTGTTACAATAGCTATGGAAGGTTGCTGTGCCGTTGGCCGACGCATATCCATACTCCATATTGCTCCATCGTGTGCGTTCTCCTCAACGTACACAACATCACCGGCCGCAATATCCAGAACCAATAAGTGGCCTTCCCTAGTTCCAAGAACCAAGTGGGTATTTCCCGGGAGGAAAACGGTACAAAGACCATAACACGAAGCGTTGTTCACAGACGGAACGAGAGACTGTACACATGTTCGTTTTTTCACGTTCCATATCTTTGTTGTGTTTTTGGACACCGTGCAGGCAAGTGCATCATCGGAAGAGAGTTCCACTGCACGAATCCCGGTTGGATGCCCGCCCATACTCATCGTTGAAATCTTTACTGAAACCACAGATGCAGTCTTTTCCTCGCTATATTGGAGATGGATCACAGAAAAAAATGTTGAGAAATGGAATTTTGGTTTCAAAACAAAGCGATGGCATAACATCGTAAATTACGTACCCTTCTGTTTTCCGCGTTAATGAATGTACCTCGAGAGCATTTGTAGCCATGGAACAAACCACGCGAACACCGCCTCCTGACTCCTTGAATGGAACAAAAATGAACCCCTTCAGTTTGTGACTAGCTCGTATGGTTCCAAAATAATCGAATTCGTCGGATGCCTTGATCACATCGGGGTCGATAGACTTGTCTAGTTTGACGTTCTCGTCTTCGGTCTTTTCTTCGTTCTCGTTCTCCGATTCGGAATCATCCAATATACCACGCTTTTGTCCCTTTGACTTGGCGAAACCCTCGTCGTTTTCTGCGTTCTTAGCCTTCGACGACTTCTCTTTTCGTCGTCTCAAACGTCTTTGCTTTTTCCGCAAGGACTCCTGAACACTTCGGATGAGATACACGTCGACGTGTTTGGAATTCGAATGAAGGACTCCTACATATTTTCCGTTGGGATGAAAATGGATGCATGCTATGCGCTCTGCAGAAGTTGAAACATTGGGTGGAGCTGTCAGGCATCCCATGTATTGGCACACGTCGTCCAGGCTTTCGTTTCCTTTGGCTGCGTCGTCCTCTACGATTGCCGGACTGCTCGATTCGCCATTTGCCTTCGTCGTGGTGGTGGTGGTGGTGGACGCCGCGAGACTGCTGAGTCTGTGTCTCTTGGACGGCTCGATGGACCAAACCCTAGCCTGTCCGTCGGTGCTGCCGGTGATGAGACGGATTCTCTCGTCACCGGATTTGTCCAAAGCATCGCTTGCGGACTGTACCGGTATCGTGTTCGGAATGGTGAGACAACCAGCCGCCAGGACTTCACCCCGGTGCGACGGGATGGTCTGGATACAGCACTGTCCTTTCAAATCCCAGATCTTGACGAATCCGTCCAGGCTCGTTGTCACCAGGAGGTCCATCTCTCCGTCGTTGAGCGTAACAAAATGAATGTCCGTGATTCCTCCGCGGTGCCCGAGCAGGCGAAACAAACCGGTTTCGGCGACAATGTCCCACAAAACGACGGATCCATCACTCGATCCCGACGCCAATCGGGATCCATCCTTCGAATCAAACGCCAGGGAACGGACCGGGGATCCGGAGTGGCCGTTCAGCAAGAGCGGCTCTCTCATTACAAAATCGTCGTTCTGGTCGTCCTCCAGGAGCGTTTGTACCAATCCACACCCCGATCTCGCATTCAGCTCTTCCCGGTACACGTCAAAGACACGAACCGCTCCGTCCACCCATCCCGTGGCAACCTTGCAGGTGTCTCCGCTTCCATCACCGGTGGCCACGTCCATGCAGACGACCTGGTCGCTGTTGAGGGCCCGTCCCGTTCCCACTCCGCCACTGAGCTGCTCGCGTTGCGCAATTTTGATGGTGGGATTGGTGGTGCGCAAATGGTATCCCATGCAGTGACTGCCCGCGGTTGTCAACAGGATCGGGGATTCCCGGGAGGCCGACGCAAACGCAAGGATGGAATTCGATTGCGGTGCCTTAGGACGACGCCGACGACGAAATCAATCCGAACGAGTCGGCGCACTCGTATCGGAGGTAGGTGTGTTGCATTCTGACGGTTTTTCTTTCGATAGTTATTGATTGGATAGCTAAGTTTCTTCCTTCGAATTGCGGTTTATTATCGTGGTTTCAATGATTCTCAATACCCATTCACCATGGTGTCTCTGGGATCGAAGCTTTGGTATTGCGGTTTGTGCACAGCTCGATTGATACGAATATGCGTGATTGTTCGTTTCGGTTGCTTCATACGGATTCATTTTTTCGGTTGGTGTTCGTGTCCTTGTCAGTTTTTTTTTTGTGAGAGAGAAACGAAATCGGTGGCCCAGACCAATCGCGCGCGAGTTGATGTCCCGAATGCGCGCATGGGCATCAAAAAAGATTTTCGAGACATGGCTTTCAACCTGCTCCCACATCACACCGATCACACACACCTCCGTTCTTGTTCGACCGTCCGACACCGATCTCGATCATGCATCACATCCTCATACTCGTAGTTACCGGTACCTACCGATAGAACACTCCGATTCGAGGCAGAGCAGGCCTGGCAACAACGAACGTTCGAACCGAACCGAACCGAACCGATACAATACGACAACAATGTTCCCGAAACCATTCCTGAAACTGGCAGCCTTGCTGCTGCTGTCGTTTCCCGTTCTGGGAGAGGCGCTCGGACCACGGCCCTCGTCGTCGTCCGCAAGCGATTTTCCGTTTTCGCTGGGAGTGAGGGATTCCCTCATGATCGCGCATTCCTTCCACGGTCACCCGTCCTTTGGACCGGCCGGGGGCATGCACGGAGCGACGTACACGTGCGACGTCGATTTTCTCGCGGAGGAGCTGCACCCGGAGACCAACTGGGTCATCGACATCGGCAAGGCCCTGGACATTCTCGGCAAGGTCTTGTCGAAGTACAACCTCAAGAACCTGGACGAGGTGTTCCCGGACCAGACGATGACGACCACCGAATTCATGTGCAAGCAAATACACGACGACATTCGCGAATTGCTCGAAACCGAGTGCCAAGAATTCAAGGGCGCGGTACGCATCAAGTTGTGGGAAGTCGCACAAGGCCTGGGCGACCTACACCGGTCCGCTCCGAGCGGCATCGGAAGAAGGCGATGACAACGACGACAACACGGCACAGGAGTTGTAGGGAAAATTGGCAGGATGGATGTTCTAACCAAACCACGACGGATACGGTACCAGTATGCATAGCTTCTTCTAATTGGTTAGCAGTCTCTAGTTATTGCGATTGCGAATGCAAATGAATGCATGAATTGATCTGTTTGGGTGTTTGGTCTTTGTCGTGTGTGTGCTGCGGTCCCGTCTGCTTGCACTTCCACAAGGTCCGCTATACCAACCTAGTACACCGATTGGCTGACCTCTCCAAGGTTGTATTGCGCACCGCTGTCTCCCCGTTGTTGCTTGGACTTGCGATATTTGACGTGGAGCTGGAGCGCGACGTCACACCCAAAGAGTTTCTGCAGGTCGTGCCTGGCGCTTTCCTGGATTCGTTTGAGGGTCTTTCCGCCGCCGCTCCCGAGCACGAGTTTCTGGTGGCTCTTGGTGAAGACGACCAGGTCCTGGTGGATCACCACGCCCTTGTTGGGGATTCTTCCGAAAGAGCCGGTTCACCTGTTGTACGGCGTGGGGGACCTCCTTGTGAGTTGATCGGTAAATCTTTTCGCGGATGACCTCCTGGACCTGCTCGAGGGTCGTCATGTTGGTGGCTTTTCCGGGTTCCACCGGCCACTCGCGGGAGGGAGTGGCGAGTCCCAGCAGGTGCTCCAGGAGATCGTCGGTCCCGTCTTCTTTGAGCGCCGAGACGTAGAAGACGATCGGGGACTGCTCCATCTGCGCGTCAAAGTCGAACTCCCGGCCCTGTTTTTGGAATTGGTCCAGAAGGCAGGTGTCGGCCATCGTCCCGACGTCCATGGCCAGACTGATGAGGTCCGTTTTGGGTTTGACCAGATCCACCTTGTTCAAAACAATGGCAAATTTGCTCTTGTCGCTGGGTATGGCAGTGTCACATTTGGATGAAGGGTTTATGTCCTCCCTGGATTGGCGGGTGGTTTTGCGGTCGTTGTTGTCGTCATCGTCGTCGCAGTCCTCGATCCGGCCCCCGGAATTGATCGCTCCGACCATGAGCTGGACGAGCGCGTGGCGGTAGTTGTCGGAGAGGGTTCGCGCCGAGTCCAGCACCAGGAGGGTGAAATCAACGTCCTGCATCTCGGAGGCGGCCGTGGCGATGAGGTCCCGGTCCAGTCGTTCCTCCTTGGCGTTTTCGATCCTCAGAAATCCGGGCGTGTCCTTGAAGACAATCTGGGTGTTTCCGACGGTCCTAGCGCCCAGGAGGTCGGACCGGGTCGTGTGCCGCTTCCGGGAGACGGCGGCGATCGGTGATTTCGTGAGTACGTTGACCAGCTGGGATTTTCCGGCGTTGGGCGGGCCGACGATGGCCACGTCGAGGCGTTTTCGGGTTCGGTTTTGGGCTGTCGCTGCTGCCTGTGGTCGGGAAGCCGGCGGTGACTGCCGCCGCGTTGACGATGGTGACGACGACGATAAAAATTTTACACGAGAGGAGGCTTGTGACGAAAGCCATCCGGTGTTGCCACCAATAATAGAAGAATTTCCGAGGGCTGGTCGATGATAGCGTCGGAGCACGAGGGAAGCTTCCTTGACGGTGGCTCCGGCTATTTTCCTCATGGTATTCTTGCCTGCCCGGACCGACTAGGTGTGTAACGTTACTGGTTTTTCAAATGATCTAATGATCTATTGCGCTGTTTGACGCTGTTTGGCTCTCTTCTCTTGTTGGTGCCAGCGTTCTCGGAGTTCGTTTTGCGTTCGTCGGGGTTGGTTATGATGGAGGGAGATCGTGAATTGATTTTGTTTCATCGTCAAAAAGTCGTTGTTTGTCTACCGGTACGAGTACGTACTGTATTTTGACAGAATCATCTGAACGAAAGCCGAAACCAAACCCATCGTGCATCCAACGATGAGACAGACAGACGGGACAAGTGTAAGCAGTCGTGTTTCAGTCACGGATCTAATCGCGCTTTTTACGTTTTTGCGTGCGAATTTCTACGAGTAATTACGAGTACGAGTACGAGTACTACTATTCGTATTACGTAGGATAGTCCTCGGTTTCGGATTTCAGATTTTTTCTGCTTCTCGATTTGTTCGCTCACACTAAACACCTCGGAACGTAACGGAAGACTGTACACAGAGTTGTTCCCAATCTCCTCCCGGGAGCATTGTCCTACATGACCATCCTTCTCTCATCACATCACAGCATAGCATTCTGCAAACTTCTCGCCATGCCCGAAGTGTACGATCCTGCTATTGACGGAGGAGGAAGGGGCTTTCGATCGCGTCGCCGACGAAAGAGAAAGCTCTCCGGAGGCGTGAACCGTTCCCGAAGAGCACCGAATTCGGCACCGCACTTGGTACCGAACTCAGTGCGAAAACCGCACAATCCAACAAAAGATCAGAACCACGATGACTCCTCGAAGACGGCGCCAAAAACGCTCGTCCCCACCATCAACTCCACCATCAACTCCACCATCAACAACACCATCAACAACACCGACAACAGCAACAGCAACGACCACGCACCGCCGGGGTTTTGCGACGAGACGCACGCGATGCGTAGCGGTGAGAAGACGAGTGATGACGCAAAAAAGGGTGCATCGGTTTCGTCCCCGCTTCCCGTCCGCGATCGGTTCGAACCCGCCGGGCACAACCGAAACCACGTCCGAGCGCCACGATTGCCGTTATTGTTGTCCCAAGGGGCGACACGACGGGGATCGGCAGCAAAACCACCATCACCACCAGCAGCAGCAACAACAACAGCGTTCATTGCGAGTGCCAATACCAATGCCAATGCCAATGAAAATGCGAATAAAAACCAGAATGAAACCGCAACTCCTTCCGCGCTCTCGTCCTGTTATCAATACGCAATCGCTCTCGACACGCGTTGCCTCGACACTTCCTTCGGGAGGGACGAGTGCGAAGACTTTCGAACAAGGGTAGCACACTTTCTTCGATCCACCGCTCGGAAGCGAGGCTTTTCGGCGTGCCGCGTGGCCTGGACCTCCGATGGCACCACCCCGAATACCAACAAAACGGCGAGGACTGCTGCTGGGGCGAGCACCGTTCGACGACGAGAGCCGTGCAGCAGCAGCAACAACAATAGCAATGGCACTGGCAATGGCAATAGCAACGGCAGGACGGTGCGCGGCATTTTCAACCCCGCAAACTGCAGCAGCAGCAGCAGCAGCAGCAGCAGCATTCGGATTCGTTCCGAATCCATCCGCGACGAAACCGCCCTGGACGAGATCTTGGCCTCCGAGGTTCGCGGGTCATCCATCCGGCCACCCATCAACCACGGAAACACGAGCAATAGATCGGTGGTCCGTCTCCCCAGGGGACTCATGGCGAAAGCCACCTGGAGCATTTTTGGAAAGCTCGGTACGTACCGTGTGTGTTGCATTGCATTCAATTCCATCGAATCTTGCAACAGAGTGTAGTGTTTGCATGCATGTTTTTGCGTGGAGCCTTCGACAGTACACGTAAAGAGCAATGCCTTGCACGAGGAGGGGCTGTTTTGTGAGTGGTTTGCTATGCTGAATGCACCTGTAAACTTCGCTCACAGCCAAGCACGATGATTTCATCTATTTCGTCTTTGTTTCAATGTTGTTTCGATCTTGTATCCAAAGTCGAGGCCCTCTGCGACGATTGTAGCTGCACTACCCGCTGCACTCCCAGAAACGACAATGCTAGTGTTGCCATGCCACGGCATGCCAATGATGAAACAATAGAACCAACAGCAACGACAACGACAACGACAACGACAACGACAACGGCAACGGCAACGGCAATACCGCTTCGAATCGTGATATTTACCAGTCACACCTCCGCGTTTCTGGACACCAGCGAAGAAGGACACCAACGCGGCATCGATGCCTTTTGGTCACGACTACAAGAACAAGAACAGACCCGGGAAAGGTCCCGAACAGTCCAGAGCATCCAAATCGTTGTGGTCACGGGAGAGACCGATGTTTTGGTCGTTGACGCTGGAACCAACAACGGAAACGATGGCGAGGGGACAACTCCTGGTAGTTGCGCTTCCGGTGCAAGCGTCTGTGGCAGACAAGACAGTGATGCGGAACACGACGACGAAGATGACGAGAACTCCAAACGTGCCAAGCGAGCTCGAAACGACATCGTTCCAATCGATCAATCGATACCTCGAGCGCAAGGCCGAGAACGACTTTGACGCGAACCGGAGTCGCATCCGATTCGATACTGAATTTGTCGAAGGTTATTCCCGCGTGGCAATCGCGCTGTCCGTCGTCGAACACGGCCCCACGGACGACGGTTGCGGCTTTTGGTCGCTGTGCCAACAATGGTCGAGAGATGCGTGCTCTCGCATGCTCGTTGTAGTGGCAAACAAAGCAATAACAACAACCGAATCCACCAACACTCGGTCCTCGTCGTCGTCATCTTCGGCATCATCATCATCATCATCGTACAATCCAATAGTGTCCTTCCGATTGCCCGAAACAGACGAATTCGATGCTTGCGAGCTCTCCTTTCGCGCCTGCTACAAGCACGTCCCCTTCCGATTGGATTCGGTGTGGGCCAGGCGATTGTTTGCCGATCTGGAGTGGCTGGGCAGCGGTAGAGCCGAGCTGGAAGTCCTGCGGCTCGTGCCCCTAGAATCCATCGACGCGTCGTTGCTCTACGGAGTTGCCATTGGCCTCCGAGCGGTGGTGGCGCTGCCGAAGAACAATGAGGACGAGCACGAGCACGAGCACGAGCACGAGCACGAGCACGACGAAACAGTCCTTCTTGTGCAATCCCTCCTCACCCATTTGGTAGACAGAGACTGCGCCCTTCTAATCGCTTCGACGGACAAGGTCGGTTCGAACTCGCTCCCGTCGGAGGCGGTGCAGGGACTCTTTCACTCGCCGGGGGAAGTGCAGTACTTTTTGTTCATGCCCGAGTTGGTTCTCTCTAGGGAAGGACCGGCCTCCCCCGGAACCGCCGTTCTCCACAGGGTGGCGAGTGCGGATCACATCCTGGAAGAAACAGAAACGACCCCCACAGACGTTTGGAGGACGGCCTCTCTGCGTCCCCCGTCCGGGCTTGGAAACTCAAACTCGTCGGCCTCCCCGTTGTCGGAGAATCCGTTTTCCGAGTACGTCGAAGCGTCACTGGATCGATTCCCGTGTTCGTCATGGAACCCCTGGTTTCAAGACGTCCTGCGAACCCGCAAGAGCGTTGCCGGGAATAACGATGTGATTGCAATCCACTGTCGTGAGGATTGTTCTGCCAAAGATGACGAGAATGAATTGGTACCATCGGCGACGCCGAAAAGCAAGCCATCTATAGATGATAATGATGATGATGATGATGATGATCTCGCAGAGGGCGACAGAGTCTGGACGGATAAATCGGGCGTTGGCTCGCTTGTTGTCCGAGCATTGGCAACAGAAGATTCAGATCAAACCAGTGGCGAGGGTGTGGACGGATCCGGGGGCTCTGCCGAAAGCGAGAACACAAACAATCGCGGTGCCACTTCGAACGAGTCCGAGCGACTGAGCGGCGACATCGAAGATAGCAGCGAAACTACGGACAATATGCGCAGAAATCACTCTTCCTCGGAAACCCTTAATCCTCCAAGTACTCGACGCAGAGATGAAATTCAAGCCAATGTGGAGAAAGATCTTGCATCGGATTCGAATCCAAGTGATTGCACTTCTCTTGGGAGCTCCTCCGATCACTCCGATGATAGTAGTTCCTCTACTAGTAGTGATGCCGAATTCGGTACGTTTCATTATGGACGCATCTGTTGATCGTTGAATGCGACAATGAAATTCCAAACAACCTTGAAAGGCTCGAACTGGGCCCGAATGCAATAATGTGCTTCCTACATAGCACAGCCTGGATGTGGCATTGAAAAAACTGGAAAAGCTTTCCAGCTGGTAACGTCCACCTTCAAACAAACTTAACCAAGTTGATATGGTACTATCCCATATCCGAGCAGATGTATGTCGTATCCGACATTGTAACACCCAATTGGTTTCCATTGTCAGCGACTTTTAATAGTTTCTACAACGAGAGAACTATGAGCTAGTAGCAGAAGAAGAAAAAACAGTGTTGTCCTGTACCGGTACTAACATTATTTTTATAGTCCATCATACCCTACCGTACGGCACATATCTAATTTAAGTATGTATGTAAGATATCTTACCGTCATTGGATGTAACTGACGATTGACGATTGAAAACATGAATATCCTCTTATCGTAAGATTATCATGACAACAACATCGTGATCAATAATGCCATGTTGTACCTGATAAGATCGCCAACGAACGCCCATTCTAACAAGAACAAAGAGATATCGGCATTTCCCTCCAGGTTGAACATCTACAAAATGAAAGGAACAAGTGTACAACAACAGCGGCTCTCGGTATCCGGTCTTTTGCTCTGGCTCTTGGTAGGATCACAATCGGTACTGGCGCTGACGACCAACACCAACAAAGCTACTCGACGTGATTTTGTCAACGTCGCAATCATCGGTACAACCGCTGGCCTCTTGGATACATCGTTTCCGCAAGTATCATTTGCCTCCGAGACAGAGGATTCCAACAACCAGCTTCCATTTTGCGTGATTGGGGCAAATGGAAAGACGGGAACCAAATGCGTCCAAGATATTTTGAACCGAGGAATGCCCGTGAGAGCAACGTCTCGGGGTGGAATTTACTACGAGGCGGAGGGATCCGAAACAAAAAATCCTCTCTTGACGCCCACAGTTTGCGATGTCACCCTGCCATCCACGATTGATTCCGCGGTGAAAGGGACTCGTGCGGTCATCTTTGCGGCCTCTGCTTCGAAGCAAGGCGGAACACCCTCCGAAGGTGAGAGTGATTGATGATTCGAGTGACACGGGTCGTCGGCATTGTGTTTTGTGATTGAATGTGCTGCTTTCTCGGTTTCTGTATCGAGTCTACCTTCAATATGTACCATACTAAACATTTCCTTCGATTCATTCTTGGCATCCGAAAGTCGACAACCTTGGGTTGAAGAACGTAGCAGAGGCTTGCATTGCGAACAAGATTCCACACCTCGTCATCGTTTCCAGCGGAGGTGTCAGCAAACCAGACTCTCCGGTCTACAAGTTCTTGAATATTTTTGGAAAAATCATGGAGGAAAAAATCAAGGGAGAGGACACCATTCGTGCCATGTACGCAAACCTGAACAAGGAGGACAAGGACTTGCAAACTTTGACGTATACTATCATTCGACCCGGTGGACTCACGGAAGATCCGATTCGTGGTGTTTCGGAGGTCGAGCTCAACCAGGGCGACATGAAATCGGGAAGAATTTCCCGATACGATGTAGCAAAATTGTGTGTGGAAGCCACGTTTTATCCGGAGTTGACCGGATCCACGACCTTTGAATGTTACGATGGCGACACCGGCAAGGGACTCGGAAGCGTTGGCGTTAGCAATATTTTGAAGAAGAAGTCCGACCCATCGGAATTTGTCACGGGAAAGGAGCGACGTGGAGATACCTACAAGACACTATTTTCGGGCTTGGAGAGAGATGCATGAGCAGCTACTATTATATACTCCATTTGACTACTGGTATGTGATCATCAAGGGATGCGTTTTCAAATGAATCACTTCGACTTAGATATTTTAGATATTCGTCTTTGAAAGCATGCTAGAATCCTGGATCGCAATCTAACCACTATTCATAACCATAATGGAATGGATGATTGAAAGATGACTGAGTATGTGTAGTACACTAAAAATATATCTTCAAAGAGTTCGATTGCGTAGAGAATTCAATCGAATCGAATCAAAATTCGTAAGGTCATCCCGAGAATCTCGAAATACGATGAGGTAAGATGATCGGTAAAACACCGAATCCCATCTAGTTCCAGGCGTTGGAAGACTGGACTCGTCCCGGTTGTCTCCACGCAGAGTAAATTGCCGACCGCACTCGCGCTACCAGTAGCGATAGAATCGTCGTCGAGTTCTTCCTCTCCTCCGTCGAGCCACGGGTTGTAAACTAGCAAGACCTTCCCGGGAACAAAGAGATGCTCCGGTTTGCGCAGTGCCAGGTTATCGTGTGCTTCGCGCAGGGTTTCGTCCAGCTCGGACGGCGTCATCAGCAGTGTTCCACTCGTGCCCTCGGCAATCTTGTTGAAAAATGCCACGCTGGCTCACCGGACCCGTGGGGCTCATGTCGTTTTCGACCAGTTTCCTCTGAATCGTGCGCAGGCAGGCCAGTGATACAGCGAGATTGGTGATGTTGAGCCTCGAAATCAGGTCGGCGTTGTTGATGATCGATGTGCAGTAGCCGGCGGCGGCAATCGCGGAATCGTGATCCAAGACGGGCGGCGCGCCAAAGGCGTAGGCATGGATTTTGGGCTGGGATCCCAGGAAGAGTTCGGGGTATTTCGACCGCAGCAACGTTGCAAGAAGGACAGCGGTGCCTCCACCGAGCGAGTGTCCCGCAGAGGACAACTTCGTAGTGGCACTCGATCAAGGGAAACAAGTACGCTTCGATTTCGTCGAGCACGTTTCGCGCCGAGATCAATATGCCCTCGTGGCACCGAATGTAGTTGTCACCGTCGTCGTCGTGGTCTTCGAGTACGATTCGTTCGTCGTGACCACTGATGACCTCCATGGTTTGATCGTCGGAACGGGTCACAACGAGGCTTGGAACCGCCGCTTGGATTTCGACGCGCACCTTGTCGGCGGGGGCGTCGTCGTCGACGACGAGGGGCACCGCGTGCCCGCAACAATCCGTCAATAGATCCCCGAGCGTGGACGTTCCCCTCAGTCCGATCACGACCCGGCGCTCGATGGGCGACGTGGCTATGTAGTGTGCCACTCTTCCGGGTCGAATGTCTACCAGCTTGTGGTGGAGCAGAGTGAACTCTCGTTCTTGCAACTTTTCCTCGAGCGTCTTTTGCGTAGCACAACATACAGGTACGATGCAGACGAGACGAGACGATGACGATGACGTGACGAGAATTGTTAGATTTTTGTAACCTTTCATGGTGAACGATAGACTCATGATAGGAGATAGATCACAAGGACAACGCAACAGGCCAAATGCATTCCGCTGTGGGCGACGATCGTGCCGTACCTCCGAGCTCTCGTAGTACGCAAAAGTGGCTAGACGAAGAGCATTTTGAATCTCGTTGGAACGAAATCTCGACAACTCCTACAAGATCTCCGGCAGTCTCGTAGAGAGAGTCTCGCGTACTGGTGACCGGCGAAATTTCCGAAACACACGCACTAGCAGCACTGATATGAATACTACACGCAGAAGCATCATTGGCCGATTCTTGTTGATCGTCAGAAACCTGCCGAGTAGTATCGGTATCACAATCATCCCCTGTTCTTTCGTCGCCACCATCGGACATGACGGAACGATAATCCTCGATCTGTCGTATCTTGATCTGTCCCGACAACTGAACAAAAGCCAGCAGCGCGGCGTGAAGCTGGGGAATATCAATGTCCAGCTCCTGGATGTTGCCGGCTACGTTTCGGAGCTTTTCTACCACCGAATACAAGCCCTCGAGTTCCTCCGTCGAAACATCCGTGCGATTCTTGAGGAGATTCCGGAAACTTATGTCTTTCTTGACCCAGTCGGGAAGCTTTTGGAAGGCCCAGTAGATCACCAGAGCCGACAGCGTCGCAGAGGTCACCCCCGGCGAGGTTGCCACGGTTGCGGCACGGAACGCGAGGTGCTTGGCTGCCGCCACTGCTCCCGGTCCCATGAGGAGGGCTGCTGGACCTAGGGGACCCGGCATTCTCTCTGTGGCATGCTGCTGCTACTGCTACTGCTACTGCTGCTGCTGCTAGAGTGGTGGTTGCAGTGTGTTCCTTGTGGGTTGCCTTGCGGTTGCTTCCAGAGAAATCCGAACGGCTAGCAGCACGCGAATGGTTCGAAGATTATACGATACTCCTACCGTTAGTATCCATCGCGGTGCTCATACGAGTATGTATGAGTGAGCCGTCCTCTGCGACGTGCAGTGGAAAGGATGACTATGTACGAAGTACGATACTACTTTTTGGCGATAATCGAGACTTCAATCGTGCTTCGTTTCGATGCAAAGATGTACGATTGTAAAAAAATACCCCCGATTAATTGTTAAATTCCCATGGGGTCCTCAATCCCCTTTGGACCGAAAAAATGTCATTTCAATGATGTACTGTACGCCGTACGTATGGTAGTACTCGTACGTAAGATCTTACCTTATCCACTCCTGCTTACGGCTTACGATACTATGCCAGGTACGTACATAACGTACCAACTCCTAGGACTAACCGTACTAGGTACGTTACGAGCGCACACGTGCTTCTTTACTGCGTGTACCAGTAAGTCTTACTGGCCTACTGGTACGGTACCGGTACCGATACGGGTACGAATCTCAAATCGGTTTGGGATGCAGGATGTCAACAAGAGATCCCTGCTCTCATTGGTGTTGCATTTGGAGATCATTCGACTAGAATACTCGAACCCAAGAAGTTGCTGTAACAACAACAACAAACAACAACAATCACCGATCACCAGAAACAACAATAGACCAAACGGAAAGAAAGAAAGGACCAAAATGAGTTCCATTCACAGAACAACACGAGTATCCCCGTTGGTGGAAGCGATGGTTTCGGGGGAGGAGCGATCGACCGTCGGAGGCATCCTGGTCAACGATGTGAACGGACTGTGCCTGATATCGAAAGGAAACATGTCGACGTCAACGACAACGACGTCGGCAACATCGGCAACGTTAACAGCCGCGGCGAATGCGAGTGCGAATGGCGACAACCACGACGACGCCAACAGTGGTGTGTACACGAGTTTGACGCGGCTCGCGTCCACTCTGACGCCCTACCAGGAGGCTAGCATGAACAACGAGAATCCTCCATCGCCTCTCATCACGATCGAAATGGACGGTCCGGCTTCGATTCTCATCAAGGAATACGATGGCCACACGATTGCCATGAAGGTTCCCAGTCGAAACGCAAAAGCAAATGCAACGAACTGACGACCGAAACCAAGCCAAACCGCTGCATGCATGGATTGTATGGGTTTTAGTATTGGTATTGGTATTGGTATTCTTATTTTTGTTGCGAAACGATGCCACGCACTGGCACTACGATGTGATAGGATACTGCAGTAGGATTTGGACTAGAATTCGAACACAAAGTCCGACTCACCACGAGATGCTGTGCTCTAATCTAATAATATTATGATCATCGAACAAATCGGTGGGTAGATCGCTGCTGCGTGTGTACCTGTACGCTGTAGGAGATGTCACGAATGAATCACACAAAAAGGGATCGATTGGATAGATGCAACGGATTGCGCACGGTACCTAGCAACACAAAAGGCAACGGAAGGACGACGACGCGAATGCAAAGTCGTGCAACCAACAGTTGGATTCGTTCGTTCCCGTGCAATTGGAGTGAGGAACGAGATCCGGCACCAGAATGTAGTCTTAGTCTTACAAATTACTGTAAACGTCTAGCTAGAACTAGTACACGTAGTGTAAACGTAGTGAACTGAACTGAACTCTTCGGATTTGAGATTGGAACTTTAAAAAAAGAATTCGGCTACGTAGTACCTCATGAAGAATCCGAAGCCGCAGCTGACGAGCTGTAGCCCCAGTAGCACCGTGCACAAATCCCGCTCACTCATCGGTCCCAGCATCGAGAGCACCATGTTTATCGTTGTCATGTTTGGAATGCGGTCGGCACTCGCATCCAGTCGATTGAGCCGTTTCAGCCACCGGTACTGATGGGGCTTGCACTCGAACGTGGACGGCTCCATGAGGCCCGTGGAGGCATTGAAGGCGGGGAGCCGGTGTCGGGGGCAAGGCACGACCTTGAACAGTTGCGGGACGCTCCAGACGAAGTTGACGACCTGCGGAATGAAAAAGAGGAGGAGGGTCTTGCTAAAATGGCCGAGAATCCCCACCACCGCAAACGTCATGCCCGCAAAGTAGCAAAACGTGTCGCCCACAAAGACGTCCGCGGGATACCAGTTGTGTCTCAGCAGTCCCAGGGTGACCCCCACGAAGCTCAGGATGATCATCGCGGAAAGCAGATGGTTTTCCTGGGCCGGGGATTGAGATCGGATCTCGATGAAATTGTGCAGCAGAATGGCGGACCCGATCACGTAGGATTGTCCCGCTTCCAGTCCGTTGATCCCCGCGTAGATGTTGATGGCATTCGTGCAAAACACGGCCAGCATGCCCATGTACAGCAAATAGAAGAATCCCAGGTCCAGGAATTTTCCGTCGCTCCCTACATCGATTTCGACAAACCAGCCGACGAGGGTTCCAAATGCCGTGATATCCTGGTTGTGGGTAAGAAGAGCCCGGAACGGTATCGGCACGACGATGGACGTGCTTCCGTTGTAACAACACAAGAGCGGCAGGGATGCAACGGTGGGGAGAACGAGTTTGTACCTCCACGGCCAGTCCAGCACGTCGTCCGTGAACCCCAGGAACAGCATGAAACAAATGGATAGCAGAGCGGAGTTCACGTCCAGCAGTTTCGTTGGGTGCGAGGTTGCATACCCCACCAGACAAAAAATCAAACAAATCAAGAAGACGGCACCCGGAACTATTCCCAGGGCCTCGGGTCTGTCTCCGTTCCATTCGATTCGATACAATACAGAATTTCGACGACAATTAAAAATGCATTTGGTTGTAAGGTCGATGGCCTGCATTCGAGTAGCTCGATTGGATACGAGACAATAGTATTGCTCTGCATGGAACGGATACAGAATAGAACGGATACAGCACAGAACAGAACAGAACAAACTTACACGGGTTTGTCGGCCAAGGCGGTCCCTCTCTTCCCCAGATCTTTTCCGCAGATACCCTTGCGAAGAGTGTAACCCTGCATACACAGGAAATCAAAAGGGAAAGTTGCACAATAAAACTCATGTTTAGGGGATTGTTTCCAGCACGGACGCAATGTTTGAGTACGTACGAAATGAGCAACAACGAACCTCGAAATGCAGTCATAACCGTACGGTACGGTACGGTAGTTTCCAAACGGAACACGACGGACACGGCAATAGACGCCAATGCAAACACGCACCTTGATGTTCGGGACCAGCCGATTGGTCAACACGTAACCAAACACACCCATGGCGAAGTATGCCAGGATCTGCGAGCTGACCGAAGGTATCTCGACACCATCCTCATTGCTGTTGCTGTTGCTGTTATAATTGCCAGTGGGTGACGAGTCGTTGTTGTCCAGCAGCAACAACGAGATCGCGATCGAGACCGGGAACAAAAGCGGAATCGCGGCTAGAAAATAGTTGTTGTTCATCGGAGCGAAAATGAAACGCAACGCGGATTGTTGGTTGGTTGGTCGGTTGGTTGGTCGGTTCGGTTGGTTGGGTTGGGGAAAGGAAGCAACGAAATCGAACTGGTGAATGACTACCGGTACGTAAGATTACGAGTAGTTCAGAGTCCTCCACTTGGTTTCGAGATTGAGAAACCGTCACCAATACAGTAGTACTTGTAGGTTCGTAGTGAATAGTAAACAAATCTTATTCTTGTTAGGGACATCTATGTTCCGACTTTCAGTTCATGAAGCCCGAATAAGGGCACTAAAAAATTTTAACCATATTTCTATTGGAAGCAATTTCAAATTGAACCAAAACCCGGGGAAATTGAAGATGCCAGCAAAAAATAATGCGTATTGCGTATTGTACCGGTTCGTATGTATTCTACAGGTGCGATACGTAAATCTTACGTTGTACCATCTCGACTCCTGCTCATGCCCGCATGCCCGCATGCACACATGCGTAACGGTAGTGTAAAGTGATGTGATTCATTAGTTACTAGGGATTCACCGATTCACCCACCTTCCGGTAAGACTTACGAGTAATTACTCGTACTCGTAAGATACTCGTAACCGTTGGCTCGTTCACTTGTTTTCCCTTGATTTTTCCCACAGATGAAAAAACTCCGAAGCGTACCAAGACTAGATTATCATCTCCATGTCAAAGTACTTCGTACTTCGTAGTACCGTATGTACCCGGAACAGAAGGAGACGATCCCTGTTAATCATAGAATGAAAATGTCTTTGTCCGGGTTTTGATGCCATCCTATTGGCACGCACTCTCAACCTTATAAAGCAACCTTCATTCCTCCTACATTGTTTATTGTTGATTATGACCAGAGCTATTCGAAGACGACAGCAGAATGACATGGACGACGACAACTACAGCTACGCCAGCGACAACCACAGCTACGCCAGCGACAACAGCGCCGAACACCCTTCCTCGACGATAACGAGAACAACGATGCCTACGAATGGGAATGGGAATTGGAGTGCAAATGCAAATGCAAATGCGAATGCGAATGCGAATGCGAATGACCTGCCACTCGACAGACCCGCACGGGCTCTGCCGATTTCGAAAACCAACATTCCGAGGGTGGCCTGCGCCATCCTGGCGTCCATCACCACCGGTGGCACGACGTATGCCTTTGGATTGTACGGGGGTGCCCTGAAGAAACGTCTCCACCTCACGCAGAGCCAACTCGACACGATCTCCGCCGTCTTCTTCAGCGCCGGGCTCTTCTCGTTCATTCCGGGAGCCATGGCGGATCGTTTCGGAGCGAGAAACGGGATTTGTTTCGGGGGTATCACGGGCGCCGTCTCCCTGATGTTGTTTTGGGGGGTTGCCAAGGGACACTTTTCGGATCTGGTGCCGTCCACCGCCGAGGGCGGTGACCCGACCGTGGTGGTGGCCGTTCTCTCCGTGCTCAACATTGGGATATTTCTCTCGTGCGCTCTCGTCACCGGCTCTGTCTTCAAGGTTATCTCCTGCCAGTGCGGCCCGGGGTCCAAGGGCAGCGCGGTCGGAATTGCCAAGGGCTTTGTAGGATTGGGAAGCGGAGCGTACGCCTGTTTGTTCCAATCGATACGGCAACCGACCATGTCCGACCTCGATTTTCTACCGCTCTGTGCCTTCTTTTTCGTCACGGCGGCGACCATTCCCAGCTGGTTTGGTCTCCCGAACAAAGCCAACGAAACCTATGTTCCCGATGTCTTTACGCCGCTGCATTTTCGGGTGCTGTACGCGTCGCTCGCGGTGTTGGCAGCGGTGGTCATTGGAAATGCGCTCCTGGGTCTGTACAGGGACTCCCAAAACAATGACCACCACCACGAGGAACCCTCCCCCAACTTTTTCATAACCGGACTCGTTCTCTCTGTTTGGATAGCACCCATTGTCTCCTTGCTCTTTCTGCCACAACGAAGCGATTGGCAATCCGAACCAACCACCGGGGGTGAGACTGCCACTGCCACTGCCACTGTTACTGTTACTGTTCGCAGGGGACAAGGTTCTGGCAGCGATGCCGAATACGAACAGGTAACACTTCTGGACGAGGGCAATAATGGTGTGTCGGCCGACGGAAACGGAAACAGCAGCGATGATTCCAACAACGGCGAGATCTCCCTGGAACCAATCCACCAACAAGAACACCTCGCAGCCGATGAAGACAGCATCGAGGAAGGAGAAATCGATGGCCTCGCTGCGAGGCGACCCGCAGGAATCACACGGGACAAGAACATGTTCGAGATGCTTCGGACACCGGCGGCATGGATGATGCTGTGGACCGGAACCATCCTCACGGGCAGTGGCACGGTAGAAACGAACAACCTTGGTCAGATGGTGGAATCCTTGGGGTTCAACAACGCGGTGACCCCCGCCACCCTGGCCCTTTTTTCGGTGGCACAGTCGGCGGGGAGAGTCATCACGGGAGCCGCGTCCGAAGCAGCTCTCACGTGCGATACCGGGCGTTGCTGCATCGACAAGGGTGTTCCCCGTCCCTTCTTCTTTGTCCTGGCGAGTTTGGTGTCGATACTGGCGCACACGATACTGGCAGTGGCAACGGACCAGGTGTTTTTCGTGATTGGCATCACGCTCAGCGGCCTCGCCTTTGGCATGAGCTGGCCGCTGATGGTGCTCTGCGTCGGAGAATTCTTTGGCACGGCGCACGTCGGAGCGAACTACATGTTCTACGATGGATTTACGTCGGCGGCGGGAACCTTTTTGCTGTCCAAGGTGGTCGCGCAACAGGTGTACGAAGAACACATCGACCACCACGACAACGGATCGGGCAAGAACGACGGGGTCACCTGTTACGGCATCGAGTGCTTTCAACAGACCCACGTCGTGATTGTGCTGTTGTCCATGACGTGCGTTGTCGTAAGCATTATCATGCAGTACAAGACGAGAAGAGTGTACAGCAGAAGCAATAGGTGATAGATTCCTTGCATTAGAATAAAAAATAATTGCAATACCATAGCCATGGACAGAAACACGTAACAATATAGCATCAATCATAGCATTTTTTTGCAATGATGTCTACGCCACCATCGAAGCCTGTGCGCAGACAACAACATCAACGACCAACACTTTTTAGATTCAAACTTCCATCTGCTTCCGTGGCTTGTGCGCTGCCCATTGTTTCTTTTCAGAGATCTCGGCTCTTACCATCATTCTCTCGCTATACCAACGACGTCGCATATAAGTCCTTCAAACAAGGCAATTTAGTATGATCATCTAGCTACTAGTGTAGCAGGAGTGGTAACCGCGAGCAAAATCTATTCAAAAAAAGGGATTATCTACTTTGTTTTCAATTGTTAAAGGTGTGTTCCTGCTGTGTGATGGTCGTGTAGCGCATACTACATTCACTGTAAACTGGCCTACTCGTCATTGTAGGTAGTGAACTTGTGATTTGAAACAATCGAAAGCGATCCCATACTTGTCATTAGTTGCCTGGGGTACGCATAATTTTATTTATGCAGCTGCCAATGCTGGTTCTGCCTCCTCGACGGTCTTTTCTTCCATGATAACCTCGGTAGTAGTAGTCACCGATTGTTGGGGACTGCGAAGAAACGCAGCAGCACGTTCCGCAATCATGACGGTTGGGGTAGCAGTTTGACCTCCGGGAATACTGGGAATTGTTGAGGAGTCGGCCACTCGGACTCCATTGACACCGATGACCTTCAAGTCGGGTGACACAACAGCGTCTTTGCCAACGCCCATTTTGCATGTACCGGTGAGAGCATTTGCTGTGTGGATCGTGTTCTTGATGTACTCATCGATCTCGTCGTCGGTTTGCACATCGATTCCTGGGAAAACCTCTTCTCCCAAATATTCTCCCCACTCGGGTCTGTTTCCAAGCTGTCTTCCGAGTTTGATACCCTCTCTCAAAGTCTTCAGATCGGCCGCATCACTGAGGTATCCACCGTCAATTTGAGGTCTGACGTGAGTGTTGGATGAAGCCAAACGGATGCATCCCTTACTCTTGGCTCGGCAAGCAACACTCTGGAAGGAATATCCATCTTCGTGGCTCTTGCTGTTTCGGAATTGAGTGAAAGTGGTCATACCGTCAGGCCCAAGAGCTCTGGCAGCAAGGAATCGAATCTGAAGATCGGGTTGGCCCCTGACCGAAGCTGCTGTTCGGACAAATGCTCCGTGATCGCAACCGGTCGAGGTGAGCAACCCAGTCTTGAAGAGAAGCCATTGAATGATTGGGAAGGGGTTTGTCATCAAACCGAATAGTCGCAGTTTAGAGGTGACACTGACCCCCTTTTTGGGAGTTCTAAACGAAACAACAGCAGCGGGGTGATCTTGCAAATTCTTTCCGACGGATGGATTATCATGTACAACAGGAATTCCGTGATCTTTGAGATGATCAGCTGGGCCGATTCCACTGCACATGAGAAGTTGAGGCGATGCAATGGCACCGGATGCAACAATAACTTCACCTCCTTCGTTGAGTTTCGCTTCAAATGGCTGAACAATAGAGCGAGCAGAAACGTAATACGTGTCAGGAAAGATTCGATGCGTCCGAATGAATCGACTATATAGATACACACGCAAAATCGTCAAAGTAAAACTTACCGTCATGGTATCATCGCCCACCAAATCGTAGGTGACTCCGGTGGCGGTCTTGGATCCATCGAAATTGATTCGGCGAACCATAGCACCCGTGCGAACGTTACAGTTCTTTCTCTTCAATGCCTTCGAAATGAAGGCTTTTGCTCCCGAGCATCGTTCCCCATTGACTTCCGATACTTGGAAGCGACCAACGCCCTCCTGCGGTCTTGACCAGTTATTGAAATCGTCGTTGGTTCCAAGACCAGCCTTTTCGCCGACTTCGAGGAATCTCTTACTCAAAGGATTTTGATATCTGACATCCTCCATGACCCAATCGCCATCTTTTCCGTGGAATTCAGGGGATCTGTTAGTCATATCTTTCTGGCTCGCCTTGAAGAAAGGCAAGACATCAGCGGCCTTCCATCCAGGGACGCCCCACTCATCGTAATCTTGGGCTGATCCACGGTGGTGAAGGCAGACATTAGTGCAGGAGGAACCTCCAAGCCCTTTACCACGCTGCAAGAAAACATTGCGACCGTTGCATGCCTTCTCACCACCTGTTTCGTGTTGCCAATCGTATTTGTTGTTTCGAAAGAGACGGAGGATTCCGGCAGGGATACGAACAATCATGGCATTGTAATCTGGCGAACCAGCTTCCAAAACCAACACCTTCTTTCCATCGGCAGTCAATCGGTCCGCCAAGAGACATCCAGCCAAACCGCCACCGGCAATGATGTAATCATAGCCATCGTCAACGGCTTTAGCCTCCAGGGCTTCATTTTCGTATAATCGGTATCAATAATCGATTTGGTGCCGACGAAAAAGACGACCCAAGGAATATAACAAACAATAGATCACCCAAACAAAAAAGTATAAGTATAGATGTAAAGCAAAAGATGCCGACTGAACTCGTGACGCTAACAATACTGCTTCCACTTTCAATAACAGCTTGAATTCGATCGAACGTCGGTTCGTACCATGAGCACGGTTCGGATTGGCGAGTGGCGGTGCACCCGTAGCGGTCGTTGCCGATACAGTTGCGGCGGCATTCAACAACGCCAATATCTTGAAGATTTGCAGTTTCATTGCGACAAGACAGAATATCTACGGAAAATGTTGGATTGATGTGCAATTATGGACAGTAATGTCGTACTTAGAACATTTACAAGGCATACCCATTAAATTACCGGTAGGTGTAAAGCGAGAAGGAGGGTATCCACCCGTGCGCACGGAGAGGGTGATTGCTGATGTACAGGCGTGTGTTGATGCATCCTACTTGTTCCGGTACTACCTTTCTAATGAGTACCAGTGGCAGTAGAACTTGAAATACGAAAGATTTGGATCAATCCATCAAAACAAAAGTCAACGATGCTGTGTGACGTGAGTGTCAAAAATGTTCATGGTAATCAAATTTATGCGCGAGATGTGCGCGAGGTACACATCCGAGACCAGACTCCAACAGTCAACACCTCATTGGTTAACATTCTTTTTGACAGCGTATTAATTTTTAGAAGCTACGGTACTGCTTTATTCCAAAATTTGAAAAGCAGGAGGCAGGACTAAACATCACAACAATTTGATCGCTTGATGGAAAAGATTACAACAATTATCACTACCATTACATACGGTACCGTGCATACCGGCAAAGAGTTCGAGATCTTGATCGTAAACGGATTTCATTCATGTCACACAATAGGGCTGTCGGCCTTTTTTGTTCGTGGAAAATACGGGACAAAGGAAAACAAGATGGGAAAACTACGTATCTTGTAACAAAACCTGTTTGAAAATTGGATCTAATACTCTACAGTAAGGGGGTAATCGAACGCAAGCATCTTCAAAAGTGAATTGTGACTAAACTATGATTGATGTTCATAGTCACCGAGCATTCCTTTTCCTTCTAGCACTCGACTTTTCGTTCAGATGTGGGTGCTCGCTTCTTGCGTCCTCAAATATCGGGTCGATCCAATTTCATTTCAACGCTGTTATGACATTACGGATGCGCTTCGCTACAATTAGGCCTGGGCCTCAGCGGCCTTCTTTTCCTCTTCGGCTTGTTCTGCCTTTTTCTTGTCGTTTTCGACATTGAGCTGAATCTGCATCGAGATGACCTCCTTGAGAACTTCTTTACCTTCGTCTTCTCGTCCGGCTTTCTTCAATGCAAAGGCACGAGCTCTCATAGAAATGACAACGATACCCATTCCATCGATTTGGTTACCCTCATCGGCACTAATGTGTTCACGTCCAAGAGCTTCGGCGGCGACGTACTGTTCGTTGGCCTTGTCGTAGTCTCCTTGTCGACTGTAAGTATTTCCGATGTTCACCAAAATTGAGACACGTTCCCAATCTAAGCGGCCGCAACGAGGTTCTGGCTCAAGCATAGGCATAACTTTGAGGTAAGTATCTCTGGCCTCTTCTTCACGACCAAGGGCTGCCAAGGCATTTCCCTTGTGCAAGTATGCAGATCGCAGGCAGAGCTCGGACACACGAACAGGTCGAAGCTTCAAAGAGTCGGGATGACTCAATCCAGGGGCCGTAGCGTTTTTCTCGTGGCTAGGATCAACAACAGGGGTTTCTTCGTACTGAAATTCGGTTCATTATTCGATGCAAAGGCAAGAATGAAACGGTTGAGGAAACACGAATTACTGGGCGAATAATGTAAGTATCTTTCTGAAACCAATTTCCGAGAAAAAATCTTACCTCGAGCTCAATTTCATCACGGTCCCAGAATCCATCACTGGCAATTTCGATCGCCTTGTTGGCGCATCGAAGAGCGTCTTCGCCGCCCGCTTTTCCGAAGCATGCAAGACGACGCTTGCTGATCTCGGAAAGACTGAGACTGGCGCATGCAGGTTCTCTCAAAATGCAACTGAGGCTGAGGGCCATACGTGCCGAAGCAAGTCGGTCGATGCGGGTCTTCTTCACTTCGTAATCAGCGTCATCATCGGGATCAACGTTGTCGGACCATACTTCCGAAGGAGTTTTGTCTTCTTCGGTTTCTTCGTCTGAAAAAAGGAGCTTTGCTAGCTTGATCTTCTGCTCTCGTCTTGGAAGGTGGGCCATTGGTCCCTTCGTGACGCGTGGCAGCAAGTCAGCCTTAAGCGCTGTAAAGTAATCATTTTCACCCCGCTTGCGTCGAAGGACGCTGTCGTCCAAATCGATGACCAACGTCAAATCAGCGACACCGCCATCGTCGTAACCATCTTGGCCAAGAGCTTTGTATCCCGACCCAGGGAGGGAGGGTTCGTTCAAAAGTTTGGCGGAACCAATCTGAAAGAAAATAAATACCGTTAGTAAATATCATAGTCACGCTTCTAAATCCCGATCTTTGAGGATTTTCCCCAAATGGGATCAGTCATTTCGACGTGATACATATTGACGACGTTTCTTACCTCCTCGTCAACCGCCTTCGGAGGGGGAGGAAGAGTGGATTTGTCGAGTTTTCTCTCTTTGGCTCGGAGGGCTCCCTTCGTTGACTTTGCCTTCTTTCCCATGTTGCTATTTCAATATCTTCGTTCTGTCTCTTTTTTTTTGTGAACAAGGTCCGCTTTGAAGCTTTGATGGAAAGCTACTGGGAAACCCCTCGAAAGTTTGTTTGTGGTGTGGGTTACGGTAAGCATCAGAAGATGATGATTCCAAGTGGACGCCTTGTGACCTTGCTGCCCTACGTTTCACTATGGAATACAGACAGGTCTTTCGGTCCGACGGCCGTTACTTTTCGTGCATAAAAATTCCGTGCACGCGAACAAACGCTCCTGACACCACAGAGACGTCATTTTGTAAACTACGATGAATTCCACGTGGAAGATCAATTTTTCAAAAATAATTTTTCGAACATTATGAAGTATTTTATTATCCTTTCGGTGTACGAGTAACCGTAGTGGTTTACAAAGAAGCGTGCGATAATCAAGAATTTGATTTTTCGCGCGAAATTCTTGATTATTCATATCGCATGCTCAAGCATTATCGGTAATAATCTTAGTTCTAAGGAATGAATACCATAGAAAGATCTTAGCTAGTGAAAAAACTAGCTGGTTTCTCTCCAACCACCTTTTTACCGTGTCATTAATCCCATAGTGTTATTCGATTACCTAAACAGGTGCTGCCAGTATCTTCTTTTATTTATTTCTCTTCATTCCCATGATTTTTTTACCGCTTCAATAATACCACAGTACCGCATTGACATGCGTCCCACTTGTTTGAATGTATCAAGTTTTACCTCTGAAGATAAGCCACACTCCCTAATTATCAGGATATTCAATACCATTGCTAAGTCTCATTCCTGATTGTCCTATAGTAGACTGCTGTTGGGTTTTGTTTCGATTGTCTACGTTAATTTTCCTTGTCCAATCTCCTGCTTTCAATTTCCAAGTGCACACCGCCAGTGGGAAGAACAGTAAAGCCGGCTTCCATCTCTATTCGCAAATCATCAGCATTGCATGTGTTGCGTAATCTTGCATCAGTAAATTTGTACTCGTAAATCACCTTGGCAAGAATTGTCCGTAGGTTAATGTGAGCAAGTGGCCGTCCGAGACAGTTTCGAGGCCCTAATGCGAACGGCATGTATGAACCATTGCTTTGCCCGGGATCCTTGAGGTCTGTATCTATCCAACGTTCCGGAATAAAATCATCCGGACGACTCCAAAAGTCAGGGTTTCGATGCAAACTGTATATCCATATTAGTGCGTCTGCACCAGCAGGTAATGACATCGTCCCGTCATTATTTTCTTTCGGAATACAAATATCTTCTTGCAAATGCCGCACGATAAACGGTGCCACTGGATAGAGTCTCATAGATTCTTTTATGATAGCATCTAGATAGGGTAGTTTCAAAAGCATTTTCTTCGTGATGACATGTTTCTTGCTTTTCACAAAATTTTCGTCTGCGTCCAAAACTTCTCTGAGCTCTCTAGCCAGCTTCTCTTGTGTATTTGGATAGACGCTCAACAGATGAAGTGCCCATGAGAGAGTTGCAGCGCCCGTATCCTGACCTGCGAATAACAATGTGGTTGCCTCGTACAATAAGTTTTGGTTAAACGACTCCCTTCTATCAGAGGCGGAATTATCAGAGCTGTACGGGCCTCCCGATTCGCGAATTCTCCATAACGGTGAATGTGGTTGCGCATCTTCGCATGTCTTTCTCGCGAATTCGTGGATTGCTCCCAGAGTCCGTTTTTCGTCGCGATAGAGTGATGAAAAAGATCGATAACACCATCGAGGCAATAGATACCACAGTGACCGCGAATTTGCAAGGACAATCATTCGTATTTTCATTGTAGCAGATAAATATTTGTTCAACAATGATGAGGACGACGAGAGACAGAAGTGTTCGTCGTCAGTTCCAGACGCACTCGTGGTTGTATCGTCTGTCGATGATGCAAGCGAACCATTTTCAGTAGACATAGTCGTCGAATCATCGGCGTGTTCAGTGTCGCGAACCATGTTGATAGGCAGCAACCATGGTGGATCAGCATTTGTGATGTATCGATAAATGAAACCTATTGTGGATCTTTGCAATACAGGAATGATATTTGTTGACACGGTGTGCCGTGGATTGTGGATCGGTGATTCACCCTGTTGCAAGTGCTGTATTTGCTGACAGAATGTGTCTCCAGCTCGATTCGCTTCGTCCTCGAGTCTCTGTGATAACTCTGATATTGACGAAGCTGTCCCTTTGATGAGATGATGAATGATTGCTGCTCTTTTTGTCTTCCAATCATCACCATCTGTGGTGAAAACGCCGTGCCCCATGAAATCTTTGAAGTGATCGTAAGATGGAGCTTTTGAAGTGGCAGTTGAATATGCTACCGAGAGACTTGATCGACGTGAAACTCCTTTCGAATTCGTGTTTATCCTTCCACTTAATATTGCTTTAGCGGGGACCGGGTGCGCAACATGTATCACCGGTGTTGTTACACCATAAACAGTCCCAAACATACCGTAGGGACCGCCGTGCTTTTTCATTTTTGGTAAAATCTTGGTAACACTTGACGATGCTAGTTTTTTGTCGTCGTTGGATCGTCGGTATTCGTAGTTCATGAATCGCGGTCTCCAGTACACAGTCGGTAGGCCACTTCGTTCCAGAAACGATTTCGTCTTCCTTCTATGTATACAGATCAGAGCGACGACGACTCCCAACAAAAGTGCGATCACCGTTATTAACTTTACCGCTCCATTCTCCCAAATAGCACACAATTGATCCCCGTTTCCTACTGCACATGGCTCATCGTCCGTGGTGGGGAAAGATGAGAGATGTCGGTCGGGGTTCAAGTACCATTTTTCTATTGTCATGTTGGTAGAGAAGAGGAGTCCACCATTGAAGATCCTTCGCATATCACGATGGATTGGGGTAAATAACAGAGATGGATCGTACCGGTACCGGTATCGGACGACTTCTTTTTGATTGATTGATGAGATGGATCGAAATTATTTTTTGTGTGGCGCTTCGGTTCTCCTTTTGGGTACGTGTCAAACATCATACGATACGTACAACCTCCCCCGATGTTTTTGATTTTAGGACTGCGCTCGCGCGCCGGAAAAGATATGAATTCAATTTCCAGCACAGCCGAGACCCAAACATCATCTGCACCATCTTGTTGAGAAACACCCCAAGAAGAAGTACTACACCAGGTACTACTAGTAGGAAACACCTTTGAAGAAAACAACTTTTGAGAATACAGCCATCAATCTCCTTGTGGAATGCCTTCATGGTGACAACAACCTCGTCCTCTTTCAGTTATTTATCCACCTTGTTTTCACAGCAGTGTCACTTAAACGATGCTCATGCTTGCGTCAAATTCGTGCGATGTATTCAAAAAAATTGGAATTGTTTGTTGCACGCATGAAAAATAGTTAGAGATTATTATTAGTATGCCAGAGCAGTGTCCGACACCCCTCTTAGCAAAATGCGCATGATTTAACCGTAACGGTGGAAATCTCTGACACTCTAAGATAACCACTTTACAGTAAAACCATCCCATCAGATTCAACCATTTCTAATGTATGTAGATGTGCGCGCACATGCGCGCAATATGCACACGATGTGGGTCTGATTCAATGTGGGATTGGATTGAACCACTGAAATTCAACCATATTGATAAAGAAGCCCGGATATACGGCCTACGAGTGATGGTAGTACAAAGCCTACAGTGGTACACAACCTACGTAGCATATACGATAGTACAAAATCTAGGAAGAATCTACGAGAAAGAAACCCAGATACACGGCCCTATGAGTGATGGTGGTACAAACCCTACTGTAGTACACAACCTATGTAGAAACTACGAGAAATAAACCTGGATATACAGCCCTACGAGTGATGGTAGTACAAAACCTACTGTAGTACAAAAACTTCGTAGAAACTACTGTGGTACAAAACCTACGCTGACACGTATGTAAGAAAGGAACCCGGATATACAGAAGGGGACATACGGAACCCGGATATATGGTCAGAGCCCGGATGTATGGTACAAAAGCTACACTGACAGAAAAAATAATAGCTAGGGTTATTATTTATTTTTAGTATAAAATAACTCGGTTATTATATACTACTTTGTAAGACTGCTGCACTGCGCAGGTCTGTCAGACAGTCTGACAACTGCTCAATTCTGGTAAAAATAATTTTCTATGTATTTTTGCCCGCAACAATTCAAGGAGGACTATTTTCGCACCCATAGTTTCAGCCATAGTATTATGGTTGCTTCACAATTTTTCTATTTTACAACTTCATTTCATGCTTGCCCCAATAATAATTTATTCTCCTTTCGATTTTTGTTTCTTCCTTACGAAACTCATTTTTTAAATAATATTATCCTCTGTGTGCAATGATATTTTTGTAGCGTTATCACGAATTTCTTCACAAATGTATGAGCTTCTTGATAACCAGCAATCTATTAGTATGTTACATCCATTTCACAATACCCACATTACAAATATCAAATACCAAAAGACAACAACCATATTTTGGTACAAAGATGAAAGTATTTATCAGCTTTTGCAATAATCTCATTCATAGTATTCAATTTTAATAGACCACAGATGTATTGTGCAAACCGTAAAATAATAATTAACTAACCGCGCTACTATTAATGTTGTTGTTATCACCATTTACTTTGGTAAACTTTTCATGTATTTGATACAAAATTTGTAGTCCTTGTCATCCTTGCTAAGAGTCTCAATCATGTCACATTCTTGTTCCTTCCATCTTTGCTCCGCCTTTTTACTACTTTCTTTGTCCTCGTCATCTTGTAGTGTATGTTTGCCATTTTGATGTTGGTACACTTTAAGTAGTTCTATCTCTAAATCTTTTGACTGTTGTTCCTTCCTTTTTTTTCTATTTCACTTAGGACATATTTGTAAAGAATATGTCCATGGGTACTCCACCTGTCCTTATTACCAGACTTACTGTCAGTGGATGTCTTTCTCTTCCTGGTGCCCTTTGTTGTGTTGAGCCATGAGTGGTAGTCATTGTAAAGGAAAAGCAATGCAAATGCTTCATCACTCGGGGTGAAAATGTTACTGATTGTTGTTCTGAATGATTTTCTTTTGAAGTCTGTCTGTTTTGGTGACACCCCTCCAAGAATTCTTTCCATGAAGTATTGGAATCCCGGTGATTTTTTACGTCAATAGTCTTTGTGCAATCGGTACTTATTTTTGGAGTTTGTGTTTTGTTTTCCTTGATTAGAACCGTTCATGGGAAACTATCTGGTATCTGTTTGTTTCTTTTATCTTCCTACGCGTCAGTGTTAAGAAGACAATTGTGTTAGAAATAATGATAAAATAGTGTACACTGGCAATCATTATATTGTCTGTTTTTACCTTGGTAGTTTTTCCTGGCAAGAGTTTGAGCAATGTGCCTACACATAGTGATTGTTTGACATAATATTCCTTCCACTCCACTTTTGTATTTGGTATTTCATTGTTATTCCCTAGTTTTACAATTCTCACTGATTGTTGACTGTATGAATGGTTTGCAGGGCAGGAATTTCATTTTCCTGAACGATGTTTCTTTGACGTACCAGGTAATGTTTTGTTTCATGTTGTAGTCATTAGCATATTTTGTTGTAAGTAGAGTATCGCTGTTGATACTGTTGGGGGTTCTATTTGTTTGGCTATCATTTGTGTTTGTTTGCTCACTTCCCAATACACTGCTTGTTGGGCTGCTTGTTGTATTTGTAACAACTCTGGTACCCAACTTTGTTGAACCATTCTTTCTTTGTTAAATCGTGAACAGAAACTTACCATTTTTGCTTTTGATTGTTTTGGCGCGCTACTTTTGTGGTAATAGCATTATTTTGGAGCAAGTGTTGGGATTTTTTTTCTTTGTACTGTTGTAAATAGCTGTGGCAAAATCATTATGTGCTGTACATGCTTGATTTACTGTGTCCCTGAGGAGTGCTGTATCACTATTATTATTTCTTGTATTGTTGCACTTGTGAGGGTGGTTGTACTAATGCCTACATGCCTATCTTTTGTTTGGGCATGCCCTGATAATCAGGAATGTGGTGTCCTGAAAATTTTGGCGCGGACCAGAACAATATGGTGTTCCCAGCCCTATCAATCTGTTCATTCCACAGATAGAATGTAGTGTCCTGAAAATTTTGGCGCGGACCAAAATCCTGGCGCAAAGCACAATATTATTGTGTACCCTACCTCATCAGTCATATGTTCCACCCTCATAGTCTTAGCCCACAAATAGTAATATCCTGTGAGTCCAGATGTATGATGAAAGTAGTAATGTATGACAGTGAAAAGTTATGTTGTAGGGGTGAATCCATTTCTGTACATTTCATGACAACAATCATAGAGCGGCATTGCAGAAGTATAATGCTGGAACGGTGTTGCAGTCTTTCTGTTTGAAACTTGTTCAAATTTGCCAATGGAAAATCTCAAAATTGTGCATCGGCGTTTCATTATGTTATGCTTTATTTTCATCAGTTTTCAACTTTTGTTTTGGAATGGCTTTGCTGGTTTTACATTTTACAGCCGGTTAGAGTGGATGAAAAATCTCAAAACCTTTTGACATTGTTGCATGATTTCAGCTGTCATCTATTTTATTTCTGTATTTTTTCAACTTTTGTGCTGGAACAGTGTTTCACGTTTTGTGGTTTAAAGTTAGCTCCAATATGTTTTTGTTTCATCAGTTTGGGATGTCTTCCTATGTCTGTTTTGTTGTGTTATCTGATTTGTTATGTGCAAAGTTACTGTCACCAAATTGTAGCCAATTTGATTGACTTGACACAACTTATTTTTTGGTGTTCTATAAATTGTCAAAAAAATGCCAGAAACAACAAAAAGAAAGAAAAGAAGTTTGTCTCAAAAAGTTCCACTGCTCCGTCAAGTGGGTTGACAAAACAACACTATTCCACCAGCAGATGCAGATGCAGATGCAGATGCAGATGCAGATGCAGATGCAGATGCAGCCACAGCCACAGCCACAGCCACAGCCACAGCCACAGCCACAGCCACAGCCACAGCCACAGCCACAGCCACAGCCACAGCCACAGCCACAGCCAAAACAAGAAGTTTGTCTCCAAAAGTTCAACAGGCATCCATACCCAACAACAAGATTCAAACAGCCAAGGTACTACCCACAGTTGCAAAAAGAAAGACAAGAGGTTTGTTTCAAAAAGTTCTTTGCTCTGTTGAGTGGGTGGACAGTACAACACTATTTCACCAGGAGATGCAGATGTAGCCATAGCCGTTGCCACAGTCAAAACAAGAAGTTTGTCTCCAAAAGTTCCAAAGACAGCCGTACCCAACCACGTAATTCCAACAGCTGATGTACCCATAGTTCCACATGCTGCTGCTCCTGGAGCTCCAAAAGTTGCCGCAGCCAAAATGAGCATGTTGTCTTGAAAAGTTCCACCCCCATCTGTATCTGCAGCCCAAACAAGAATTTCTTCTCAAAAATGTCCACCCAAATCCGCAGCCGCAGCTAAAATGAGAATTTTGTGTCCAAAAGTTCAACCCACATCTATACCCAACAACTTGATTCCAACAGCCAATGTACCTGTAGTTGCACACGCTGCTACTCCTAGAGCTATATATGTACATGTCATGCCTGGAACACCATTGACACTCACAGCTGCAGCCAAACCAGTCCGTGCATTAGCACATGGAGCTGCATCCACATCCAAAGCTACGCTGTCTCGTTGAGGTGAAGCATGAAACAGTGTGATTTCAACAGAAGCAGTAACTCCAGCTGGTGCATGCCATTCTACTTTATCATCAGACGTTTTTGAGGATGACTTACAATACAAGGTTGGTGAAAATGCCTTCAAAACCATGGTGTCCACAGCTTCTCTTCTATTTTGACTGAAAAATTGATCACTGCCGTAAGTGGGACATCAAATCGGTCTTCAGCCAGTTGATGAATAAGGTTTACATCATCATCAGTCTCTTTTCTTTGGAAACCCATCCTGACTTCACCCTGATGGCAATGGATGAGAATGCATCATTGGTATTGGGTGCTATACCGAGGGTCATTGACAACATGGTAAATCCTTTTCTGCATGACTCTGGTGCACAGTTTATTAGAAAGGTTGGCATCTTGGATGCAAACCAACTGACAGTGTGTTTCAAGAACTACAACATGAAACATAAATGACACGCCTTTCAGAGAGTGCTGAACTCTGTTATCCACACCAATGATAGTACAGGTATGACAGAGTACACCTGTGTCAAAGGAGAAGATGAATTACCTGAAGGCAAATTGTACGCTATTTGGTCAACCAATGTGGTTAACTACAAAACCATACTGCTAGTACATGAAAGTGTACCTAAGCCTTCTTAAGTGGTAGTACGTTCATTCTGTTCAATTCCCATTGGCACCTTTGAATAAAGATCAAGGTCCCTTTTTGTACTAAAGATTTCAAGACGGGCATTGGTAAAGGCAAACAATACGTCCATCTGATGATCTCTGTCTCTGATGGTCTTTCATTGCAACACGCACTCCAATGTTTTCTTTCAGCAAGTTACTCCTTTGAGCAAATGGACAAGGCTATCAAACAAATTGGGGCAAGGAAGTCTCAGGCCAAACAAAGACAGGTTCATCATCAGTAGAGTTAGTCCCTTCCACAAAATCTGCAAAGTGCCTCAAGTTCAATTGGCCATCCATTTGTCAAAGAAAGATTTTGCATTTCAAAAGGTCCTCATGTCTTTCTTGTGGGTACAATTCCAACAACAGAAAACAAGAATTTTTGAAGAAGTCAACCTCAACCACTTCGACGATGAGTCATTTGTTGATGACAATTTGTACGAGAAATTTTTGCCAAATCTGTATCAGTGTTCAATTGTGGTTGGACGGTACAACATAGCAGAACTGGACTATTTGGTCAGCAGAATTGGATTTCAACTGTTATCTCCTCTTCATTTTTCAAAGCTTGTGGAGCACAGGAAAACTTTGAATGAGTGTTACAAAGTAGCCATTGGCTTTCTCAAAAATTTGGTTACTCTTTGTACTTTGAAGTTGAGTATGGAACGGGACGTATTTGTTGCTAACTTGTGTCTGGAACATGAACAGCCCATAAAGACATTATTGAAATATTTAATCCTAACTTTGTGTTGGGGTGGCAATGTTATCTCGATGACCAGCTCTGTTGAAATGTTGAAAATTCTGTGCAACGAGTTGCCCGATGACGTTCTACCAAGTCATTTGTCACGTGATCCCAATGGTAAACGTGGGGTGGTTAATTGGAGTATGGTTGTGAAAGCAACAGTTGATGCAGTATTCAGCACACCACCAACAACTCTTAGCCTTGACACTGCAATTGAGAAGATGGACGGATTTTTGAAAGCAGAGTGCCAATCATTGTCCAACTTCAACCCCCCGTGGAGCTTACTGCCAAGATTGGTTATACATTTACACCACAGATGGCAGGAGTTCCATTCAATTTGACAAACTGACTCCACGAGAGCTTCTAAGAGGTGACGAGTCTAAGGAGACTTGCCCCTTAGAAATAGATGAGAAACTCCTTTCAGTTACAAGGTTCCTTGGGGGTGGTGGTGGGGTTGGAAATGTGGAAAAATGAGAAGTGGTTATGACACCAAAATTTCAGTTTCTCAATTGTATTGAGTAGCTATGTATGTGATTATTATTTCATCGTGCAACCAAAAAATCCTTAGTAGGAGTCTGTATCTATATCATTTAGCTGTAATGTTTTTTTGAATTTTCGCAATCATGCAACAATTATTTTTTAAGTTTGGGGATTGTGTGACTTTCACTGAGTTGCACTATTGTAATAAGCCCTTCAGTTAAGGATACATTTATCACTGGGATGCAATACATATTATTATATAACACTGAATCTTAAAGTTGTTAACTGCTCAATCCTGTTCTATTTTAGCCATGTCCATGTCAGAAATGGAATTTTCTGAAGATTGGAATTTTCTGAAGATAACCCAAGTATCTTGGCCCATGGGCTGGTAGGGGGGCAGCTTTTGTGTTACTATGGAAACAACTGTAATATAAACATTAATTCTCCAGCTTTCAAAGATCGAGATAAAAACTGTTATCATTTCAATTTCCAGAAGAGTTTGTTCTTGAACATTCTTTGTACCACAAATGTTAAGCACACATCAGAGATTTTGAATTAGGTGCATGTTGTTGTCAGTTGAAAAAAACAGCAACGAAAACACCGTACAAAATACGCTAACACGAAACAACGCGCATATCGAACAAGAATCAGTTGTTGACTAAAAAAAAATCGCACCTCCACTACATTGAAATCCATAAGTGGTAAAAACAATCCCACTTAACGGGACAATTAAACAGGTTAAAAAGGTATGAAATAAAATGTCGTAAAAAGAAGAGCAGCACTAAGTGAACACTTTGAATCCATATGTGAATTCAATAGAATAAACATAACTGCCCGCGAGGAAACTACTTATGGCGGTCATGAAAAGCAATACCAATTCGAAATGGGTCTCATTTATCTTATTAAAAACACGAAGATATGATCAAGCAAAAGACCCATCAAATTAATTACTTAACCTCATAAAGGACCAATCCAATCAAAAAGACCGATACATGGAATGCCAATACAGTACAGTACAATACAGCAATACAGCAATACAGGATTGGTATAACGACACATAACTGGGGAAGATTTCTTCCATGTAAAATACAGAGAGCCCTGGTACACAGTGGAAAATATATACATTAGGTAGGACAACCAAGGGTGTCACCATGAGCTCACATCTCTTTTAATATAAACATTACTATACCACCTATCCTGTCAATTTTTTAGATACAACACATGTTTTGCATATGCTAGAAGATGTTCCCTCTTGCCTCTAAGTTTAACTTACTATTGTTTTCATGTAACTATTAGCAAAATTTGTTTGAATGGATATGTAAACATGTATTAGAGCCCATCTTGTTTGTCTTTAAACTCAAACAAACCTGGGTCAACTTGTTGCTTGTGATGAACTTTATTTCAAATGCTGCAGAGAGTAAGAATATGTTATTTTGTTGAAAACACGTGTGCAGATGCCAATATCTAACAAGGAAGCAGCAAGTTACTCCACAAAGGGAATGGCATATCCAACAATCATAAAGACACCAATCACCATGCATCTGATGTTCCAATAGCACAGCATTTGTTCATCACTACTCATACTACACCTGTGATTTTTTTTTCAAAGGTGACTTTCATTGATGCGTTTTTGGCAGTAGTAATTCTTAGACAAAGCATAATATAAATTTCAGCTGCTGATTTAGTGTCCAGTCAGAGAAAGAATAAAATTCATAGCTAATCATGACTTTTCTTAATCATTTTGAAAAGAAGCATACAAGTGGCCCCGTCACACTTTTCTTGTCACACATGTCATTGTTCATGGCAAATCATTCTATTTAGTTTGATGATATCCACATCATTATTAGAACTGAAAGTAAAACAGCAAGAAGCTGATTGTTCATTTCAATAATTCCATTCAAATATTGTTATTAAAATCCCAGCTTGGTTTGCGCTGGTTTTCTTGAAGTTAAATTAGAGTTATTTACAAGTATGAGCCTAAGGTCTGCTTTGGTCATATATCCTCTTGAAACCCGTATATTCCCTTGGTCCAATAGTTTCATTGTGTTTCTTGTGTTAATCCTCGTGCTAACACTTGTACAGTGTTTGCCGTGTTAATCCTTTCTTTTTGCTTGATTCTGATTTGCTAGATTGAACCTTACTCTCTTATTCAGGTATGGTGATTTCATCAGTATTGATGCTTGGCTGGAGCTACAATCTTGCCTCGCGCAACTTTGTCCGATGTTCCAATGTTCCAGTACTAAAAACACGTAGATTTCTACACAAACTTCCCCTGCCATATTGTGCTCACTTCTACACTGCCACAAACAACACCAGGCCCTACACGTAATAACCAAGACCTGGACTTTTCGATTTTGCTATAAGTTCGGTCACTTGTTGCCTTCCTTGGTCCCTTTGGTCTCCTATTCATCATTGTTGATCGTTGTTGTCGTCCTCATGGGTGGTCGTTGAGCAGCACAAAAGCCAACACTAATTTCCTACACTGAATCCAGTAGTACTTCTACATACACTGAATCCAGTAGACCAGTACTAAACCCACAAAGCTGAAGTCTGGTTAATTGTTAACACTTCTTCAATCTAGCTCCTCCCCCAAGGCTCTTAAGTATCTGTTTACTTAAAGCTCTACACTGTTACACTTAATGTTCTCCATTCTTCAAGGTTTTTTTGAACTGTTTCCAAGCCTCCTAAGTTATTTTCACTAAATGTTCTGGTTTCCTTAAGTCTTTTCAAGTTGAAGCTGACAAGCACACACATAACCCTCCCTTCTAGAAGGTTCCTAAGTCCTGACCCTTAAGTATTTGCAAGTTGACGCTGCAGTATACTTTATATCCTCCAGTTCTTCAAGTCTCTTCCCCTGCAAACTATGAGTACTCGCGAGTTGAACTTCAAGTTCCCTTCTGTTCCTCCCCTGACCTATAAGTGTGAATTCACTTATAGCCCCCTGGTCTCTAAGTTTTTTTTGCTTAAGAACCTACTTCCTACATATACCTTTCATGTGTGCACTACAGCTGGCATCTGTTTTCACACCTACAGCCCCTTGGTCCCTAAGTGGTTTCGCTTAGCGCCCTCCTGTTTCCAGTGCACAGCCCGCCCTGTTCTTCTTCCTCCAAGACCATGGCCCCTGTGCCCCCTCAATGTTGTCCATTTATGGTTTTCCATTCTACATAGAACCCCTCCAGTGCACAGCCCGCCCTGTTCTTCTTCCTCCAAGACATAGCTTCTGTGCCCCCTAAGTGATGTTCTTTTATGGTTCTCCAGCCTACATAGGACCCCTCCAGTGCACAGCCCGCCTTGTTCTTCTTCCTCCAAGACCATGGCCCCTGTGCCCCCTAAGTGTTTTCTTTTATGGTTCTCCATCCTACATAGAACCCCTACAGTGTACAGCCCACCTTTTTCTTCTTCCTCCAAGACCATGGCCCCTGTGCCCCCCACTAACTGAATTCCACTTAGGTTCTTCCATCCCACATAGGACCCCAGTGTACAGCCCACCTTGTTCTTCTTCCTCCAAGACCATGGCCCCTGTTCCCCCCTTAAATGGATTCCACTTAGGGTCTTCCATCGCTCATACTGTAGAACCAACCCGCCTGCTGTGGAGTCATGCGGCACTGCTCCTCCTATGTGTATACCCTTCCTACTGTATGATTGTAGGCAGCTGCCTCCTGTTAGGCTTCTGCTTAGGGCATCATTCATCAGTTTGTACCATCCCTGCTTGCTTTCACGGTTTGTTTGAAAAATTTGTTGTTCTACAACTTGGGGCTTAAACTCTCTTTGATTGAGGTGACTTTAAAGTCTGGATACATTCTGAGTAGCTTAGATCCACCTTCGGTGGTCAATGCTACTTAAATAAGTATATTATTATTATTATTATGCTTGGCTGGAGTAAACTGCCTTCATCTTTTTTTATCATGGAGGGGTACATCCTGTGAGTACGGGCAATCCTAACGGGATAATGGTTAGTGGCGGCTGGTGTGTGGATTCCTACTACCCGTGCGCTGATATTCCCAGTGGGATCATAATCCCCAGCCTTCTTATTCCTATAGTATCAACAATAATTACCGGTGATTCCTTCATGTTTACCAGTCTCAATGATATTTTCACTGACATTGTAATTACCTGTATCAACATTATAATTACCAGGAATTCCTTCATGATTACCGATCTTGATGATATCACTAGCATTATAATTACCGGTGGGGTCACTACTATGATTACCTCTGGGAATACTGACACTTGTGTAGTGCCCATTGACACCAATTGTTTCTGTCTGTCTACCATCTGTAAAGAGTGCCAAATTAAGTACATGTTTTATAATGTCTGTTTCTTCCTCGTCTCCCGGGGCATAATATCCCAATGTCAAAATTCATTTATTGAATACCACAAATAAAGTAGATATCTCTATGCATCATTGTGGTTGCAATGAATTCTTTGATAATAGTGGTCAAAACAACAACGTCAAGCCAAGAAATGGAATGACTTTTGTAATCCATTAGCTATCTCATTTGGAATATATCTTTTCTTCTACTTTTGTGCTCTCCTTCCAAAAGTATCCCTTTATTGGATCGTACGCGTACAGCCGTACAAATCGCTCTTTTTTGAGGGGCCAAATGAAAGTCTTAACTCTGTCGGATTTCAAATCCGACTTCATAGTCTTATTCCTCGTAAAAAACTGGCTTAGAAAACACTTTGTCCCAGTTCCCTACTTGGTAATTTGGGTGAGCTATCGTCATTGGCAGCTCCATTACACTTGTTTTTTTTGAGCATACGTACAAACTCAAAATTTCTTATCACCATGGGAAAAAAGTATGACCGGCCACTGCACTCCACCAATCCAGGATCCAAGCACATTGCCGTCACCGTCATCAACAGAGCTACAATTCAGTAGAAGAGCGGACTGATTCGGCTTAAAACCAAGGAAATTCGGACTGATTTTCTATTTCGCAATCATTCCATCATGCGAGGAAACAACGAAACAGATGGGGATTCCCCCCCAGCAGCCCAAAATGGCACACAAGACCCTACCGAGTGCCCAGAGATTGAGCTTAGGGATAGCCCTAGGCTTAGGGTCCTTCAGAACTTCACTCGGCATGAATCTAGGTTTTCTGATGGCTATGATAGTGATGGCAAAAAAGGTCCATTTTTGGATGCAATTTGGGCCGAGGGGGATCAGCATAGGAAAAATCTGAACAAAGCTTCCACTTTGGTCCCGACGCTGCAGCAGCAACAGCAGCCGCTGAGGAGGATGAGGAGAATTTGTCTTCGGATGAAGAGGAGGATTCGTCTTCAGCAGAGGATCAGGAGGAGGAGGAGGAAGGCAACGCCGACAAAAATTTGCAAACAAAATCTGTTGTTTGGCTCCAACAGGAACTCAAGCTTAGGAGACAGCCAACCTCTGGCAATAAAGCAGTGTTGGTGAGTCAATTAACCAAAGCAATAGACCGGAACATCAAGCAATTCAATACCATGGAGGAAGCAAGAAATGCAAGCAGGCCCCGACGCGGACGCGGGACAACAACAACAACAACAACAACAACACGCCGTCGTAATGTCATGCAACTATTCCCTGATACAGTGTACTGGCGAGAGCTCCATCCAGAGGTTGTGGTTGTCCCAGAGCCTGCAAATCCAATGTTCAGGATTGCAAGAGCTCCCACCATATCAGAAGCTGAGGGGAGGCTAGCTCTATTAAATTCCTTTCGTGACCAGAAGTACCAAAGCTACCAAAGGGTAGATTTGTTATGTGCATGAATCAATGAGTCCCGTATCCATCTAAGTAATCGATTCCCACGGGATATCGATTCCCACGGCGCATCGATTCCCATCGCGCATAAACGGTGAGCAATCCCTGTCTTACGATATTGCCATTGTTCTTCGGTGAGCAAACTCTGACTTCATAAAATATCACACGAGCTACGGGAGCAATTCCTGACCTTAATGATAAACATTTCATGGAGTCTTCCTAACGGAACAAGAGAAGAAAACCGTTGACATGTGATTCTCACACAATACATATACATGCATACAAATATATATGGTCAACGACTAATACATGTACGGAAATAATCAGCGAGTAATCTCAGCACTACGCAACAGCAGTTGCAACGTATTCATCTCAATAAAAGAGATATCTTGCATTTCGGCAAGATTTCACTTTATCTCATACTTTTAACATTCAACTGATTTATATCCCAAAATTCACATTAGTTGCTACCAACTACTTGTAATCTACATACTAAGGTCTGTCTCGCTGCAATCTGAATAAGTCACAGCAAGAGGAGATCTGGCGTTTCCCTAGTCTCGCCTGTAGTCCGATTATCCGTTGCCGAAAGTATCCAAACATAATTGTCACACGTAGAGTACAATCGTTCGTCTACTAACACACTAACACAGCGTTGCTGTTCGTCAGAAGCCCTTGAATCAGACTCTCAACGAATCGGATTCAGAAGGAAAATAATAGATTAACAGTCGCAAGCTCTAAGAAGGCTTGCACACAAGAAGGAACAGGAACGGAATTGAACATAATCCCTACGCTGGCATATGCACGTCGCACATCGCACAAGAAGCAGTTCCCATTCTCAGTTACCACGAACTTCCTTCCAAGGCTCCGAACCACCACAGATGCCGAACATACCGGTACCGGTAATGGCCGTCAATGCACTCGGAGGCGAGGAGAAGAATGACGCCGAAGTCACCACTATCGAACGCTTTCCCAGCTTCGATGCTGATATGAGAAAGATACTCATATCATTACTCAACGTAACAAGTGAGATTACTAGCAAGTTGTGCTTAGCTCTCAAAGAAGGTGGATTATGCGAGTGGAAGTCGTTCCTCGACGCACTTATCGAACCGGATTTTGCACGCGAACTTACCTATATGGAGCGAGGATTGGCAACGCATATCCCTCGATCCATCCAAAGGAGCATAGAAGCACTTGCGGACTTCGCTATCGACCTACAAGAAGAAGGTGTCGACCTAGGAGAAGACGAGAAGGACTGGAAAGATGTAAAGTCATATACATACATGGAATTCCAGGCATTCCGCGGAGAGCGTGCCCAACGCTTACGTAACGAATCTGTTCTGAACCCACCACCTCCTCCGGCGGGAAGTAACAAAAAGTCCCCTCAGCAGGTAAAGTACGAATCATGGTGCCGAAAAGCACGAGATGAAAAGTCCTTTACACCCCTCACGAATGACTCGAGATTCGAACACTGGCTCGTCGGTTTCAAAGCTAAACTCGAGGCATACGACATCGATACAGAGACATTCCTCGATGAAACTTGGCCTCCAGCCACGCTTGTGGGTTACACCCGTGATCTCTACATCAAACAATGTGCCTTCTTCTGGGTACTAATGTTGGAAGTCTTCAAGAGTGACCTTTCTGCATCATGTGTACACAGTCATTCTACCACTCGTGATGGACGCCAGGCCTACTTCGACTTCGTAAACCTTCATAGCCAATCAAAAGCAAAGGTATACGACAACTCGACCCAGCTACAAGCGTTGCTCAAGTTGAACCTCAACAATTGGAAGGAATCCAAAGTGAAATTCATCACACATTGGTTTGATGAATTGAATCACCTCAACAAGCTCCGTCCTCCCAACAAGCCCCTCGAGTATCACACTGTAAAATCAGCATTGTGTCAGGCATGTTATTCCAGCTTCCAGCTAAGCGAACAGTTTGCCAAAGTCAAGGATCCAGGTGGGACGAATAGCACCGTAACGGATGCAGTTGCCGAAGCCGCTGCTATCCACGATCTTAAAATCACGCTTTTACTCGAAGCAACTCGACTTGATTCCCAGTCTGCGATGTCTGCTCCTCGGTCGACCGTACGTGCACACGTTCATGATTTCTCTTCTGACTCGATCCAACACCATGATGACTATGCTCTTCCCATCGAATTTGAAGGAGACTATCAAGATTATGCTGTGTTCAAGGCTGGACGTACCCCTGACCCTACCACAAGGTTGCCTACAAACATATGGAAGGCCTTGTCACGTCAGGACATGAAGAGTTGGCTCAGTTTTTCTCCGGAAGGCAAGAAAATCGTGGTTGCCTCATTGCGACACGACTTACTTAACACTAACCAACCTGACCCCAACAGTGTCAAACCCATTACCCGAAAGGCATACCAACATGAACACTCGGTATCTTTTCAAGAAGACGATACTTCGACCAAGGATGAGCATGCCAATTCCGCAGCAGACCTACATCCTGCTGTAGAGAATGATCGTAGAGGCGTTTTCCATGCATCTCTAGGTGTATACAAATCAACGACCTCATCGTCTAAGGACCAGCGACCTCTCAAGTCTTCCGTGTCACCCGCGCATCCAGCTCGATTCCTTTCAAACAACCCTGACATTCAGTACAAAAAGGACGGTGACACTCAAATACCTGTCGGAACACCATCGTATTCCGCCAATTTTCACCAGTGGTATACTCCCGAGGATGATCTCACCTTTCCTAATGATGGGCCCGTAACGTTATACACATACCGCATACACAAAACTACGGTTACTAGCCCTGGTTTTGCCATGGTCGATCGCGGCGCAAATGGCTGCATCATCGGTAATGATGCATGTCTCATCTCCAAGGATATTCCACCACGATATGTTAACGTCACCGGCATTAACAATCATCAGGTACAAAACATCCCCATTGCTACATGTGGAGCATATTCCATGTCGAACAGAGGCCCCGTCATTCTTATTTTCAATGAATGTGCCTATACAGGACGACATCCTTCTATATTGTCATCCGGCCAGATGGAAGCATATTTTTCCACTGTAGACGACACGTCCATCAAAGCAGGCGGAGGACAGGTCATCACCACCTCCGATGGCTATGCACTGCCTCTTAGCATACGACACGGCTTACCATACCTTGCGATGCGAAAGTATACGACTGTCGAATTTGACACGTTACCACATGTTATCATGACGTCCGATAAACATTGGGACCCATCTATTCTCGATACCACGATCAGTGCAAAGGATGAACAATTTCTCCAGAAATATCCTCCCCAACCACAGCAACTCCCCTATGCCGATTACGACGAATATGGGAACCCAAGCTGCCTTGAAGGATTCGATATATCTGTTTCTCCCGGGTCCTCCACGGTCACATCCCTCAGCTCGTATTCCAGCCATTCCACCCGATCTCCCTTTCTTCCAATTGATGATCATAAGAACAACGATCGCTCCTTTTGGCTTACTTCCACTGACTACGCTCATCAAGAACGTCTCGCATGCTGCGCGCCAACCGCAGTCTCTGGAACAGTCACTGCGTTCCCGACAGATTGTACAGTCAGTGACAATACGCGCATTGCAGCTACGCCCCGCGAAAGATACCCCAACGAACATGACTACTTATCCCTCAAACCTTTCTTTTGTTGGGTTTCCACCGATCGCATCAAGGCTACTTTTGAAAACTCAACCCAATACGGTTCGTTAGCGGTTAGCCCTGATGGTAACATTTTCAAACGGTTTCATTCCCCTCAACCGGCCATGAATGTTCGCCCCTTCAATGACGATGTTATGTCCGATGCAGTCTATTCAGATGTCCCAGCAATTGATGGTGGGTCCAAGATTGCTCAGATCTTCTTTGGCCGCAAATCGCATATTATTCACGTTGAAGAAATGCGTACCACCGGCGATTTCCTACCCTGCTTTCAGAACTTTGTTCGAAAATGGGGCAGGCCCATCCGCCTCCTTTGTGACCACGGTAACTATCAATCAAGTAAGAAAGTCATGGATTACCTCAAAATGTTATGGATTGGACTCTGGCAAAGTGAACCGTACCATCAACACCAGAATCAATTCGAACGACGATACCAAACGTTCAAACGCATTGTCAATCGCGTCATGGATCGTACCGGCACACCACCACACATGTGGTTACTGTGCATGACATACGTCGCGGGTCTCCTCAATGTTGTCTCTGACCCTACGCTGTCCGATAAACAACCGATCTTCATTGCCACGGGTATAATTGGCGACATCAGCGCATACACCAGTTTCTTCTGGTTTGAACCTGTGTATTTCAAGACAAATGACTCTCCTTTCGGTACCAAATCTACCGAACGCCTAGGTCATTTCGTCGGCATCGCCGAACATGTTGGCAATGGACTCTGCTTTCGCATCTGGGACCCAGTTACCAACAAGTTACTAGACCGGTCTGGTGTTCGATCTGCTCTTACACCTGAGTCACGTAACAAACGCGCGGGCTTATTTACTGATGATGGTTTCATCAAATGGCGTAATGCAAAGGATTCCTTACCCCGTATATACGCCACTGGAGAAGCTCCATTTTTCAAACATGGGGAGCATACCAATCAGAATAAACTCATTGACGAGTCTACTAAACCAAACAGCTCAGTTTCCCCTAACGGTTCACCTGCTGATTGTGCCACCGCCGATGACACCGTTCCATCTGCACCAACAGATACCACGCCCCACGCATCTGGCACTCAACCAATTCTTCAACCACCCGCCCACCCCTCGTTACCGAGCTTTCTTTATAAGAAGGTCGATGACAGCCCAAGCTGGTCACCTTCTCCACTCCCTAACAACTATGGGGAGAGTCTTGATGGTCCTCCTACGACACACATCTTCAGCAAGACATCCGACGGCGTCCTCCTTACTGAAGATGATTTTGACCCACCGGAATTAGCATACTTTGATGTTAGTGACGTCGCACCTCCACACACAAACCCCGCTACTCCTTCCGTAGACCCATCACAAGTAGTTGTTACCGACGAAGAAGGTAACGCACAATTTGATGATGACGGTAAACCTATTACCATTCCTACGATCCCGATTGCCGATCTACAAGGACGTTCCTTCCTTGTAACAAATCTCGACGGCACCCGGAAGCGTCTTACCATTGTCGATGTTGAAGACAGCCTGGAACGCAATAAAGACTTCATCAAGTTCAAGTGTAAACACTCCGATGACGAACTCGATGATATTATTGCATACAATGACGTCATGAATTACATACATCGTGATTCAACACAAGAAGACGGCAAACTCTGGTCGTTTCGCCGCATCCTAGGACACCAAGGTCCACTGGATAACAAGCATCCTCAATACAAAGGTTCCAAGTATAACCTCTGGATTGAATGGGAGAATATGGAACGCACATATGAACCTCTGGCCAACATTGCAGCCGACGACCCGGTCACCGTTGCAAGATATGGGAAAGACAACAACTTGCTTGATCTCCCGGGTTGGAAACGTCTCAGAAGAATCACCAACCTAGCCCGACGAACCAAGAAACTTGATCGACTCGTGCACCAAGCCAAACTACGTTCCTTCCGTACCACTCCACAGTATCAATATGGATTCAAAGTTCCTCGTAGCCACGAAGAAGCCCTCCAATTTGATCAAGCCAACGGAAACACCAAATGGGAAGATGCCACCACTCTGGAAATGGCACAACTCAATGAATACAATACATTCATTGATAAAGGCGTATACAAGACAAGCTCCATTCCCACGGGATTCCAACAGATCAAGGTACACATGATATACGCTGTCAAACACGACGGAAGACACAAGGCTCGCCTCGTTGCTAATGGTAATCTCACTGAGGCCCCTATCCACAGTGTTTACGCAGGCGTCGTATCTCTTCGCGGTCTACGTATGTGCCTATTCCTAGCTGAACTCAACGATCTAGAAGCATGGGGCACCGACATAGGTAACGCCTACTTAGAAGCAGTCACCTGCGAGAAAGTATGCATCAAGGCAGGTCCCGAATTCGGATCGTTGGAGGGTCACCTGTTGGTCATTTACAAAGCCCTATATGGTCTCAGGTCTTCAGGCAAGTGCTTTGGAGACTTACTCGCGGCTTGTCTCATCGAACTCGGCTTCGAAAGATCCCGCGCAGAACCGGAAATATTCCTCAAACCCGGAACGAACAAGCATGGTGAACGGGTATATGAGCTTATATGCACATATGTCGATGACCTATGTCTCTGCATGGCAGATCCCAATTCCTTCTTGAAGATATTGCAATCGTCACCATATAACTTCAAATTGAAGGGATCCGGACCTATGAACTTTCATTTAGGATGTGGATTTGAGCGCGACGAACATGGTGTTCTGTGCATGAATCCCATAAAGTTCATCGAAAAGATGGAAGCATCTTACGAACAAATGTTCGGATGCAAACCTAACACTAGGTTCCGATCACCCATCGCGGAGAACGATCACCCTGAATTGGACTCCTCAGCATTTCTTGAAGAAACCGGTATACAGAAATACCAAAGTATGATCGGTTCACTGCAATGGATCATCGCTATTGGCCGTTTCGATGTTCAAACAGCCGTGATGACGCTCTCAAGTTTCAGAGCTCAGCCACGAGATGGGCATCTCGAGCGTGCTAAACGTATCTATGGATATATCTCCAAGTTTAGACATTTCAAAATCAGATTCCGCGTGGAACCGCCCGATTTTATATTGACTAAACCCGACACCATCGACTGGTCCAACACCGTCTATGGGGAGCATTCTGAGGAGCTACCCGACGACGCTCCTGCACCGCTTGGAAAGACAGTAGTGTTATCACACTTCTATGATGCCAACCTCATGCATGATATTCTCAGTGGCAAGGCAGTTACCGGCATTCTTCATTTCGCGAACAAGACTCCCATGATGTGGTTCTCGAAGAAGCAGTCTACTACGGAAACAGCCACCTTTGGAGCTGAATTTGTTGCAGGAAGAACTTGCATCGAACAGATTGTCGATCTACGCCACTCATTCCGATACCTCGGAACACGAGTGCATGATATCTCATACTCTTGGGGTGACAACGAAAAGATGATCCAAATGTCGACCTTTCCTTACGCAAGGTTGCATAAACGTCATAACATTCTATCGTTTCACTACGTACGGAGCATGATAGCGAGAGGTTTCATTTTAATGATGCACATCCCAGGTAAGGATAACTGTGCAGACATTCTCACCAAGCATTGGAGTCACTCAGTTGTGTATCCACTGCTCAGGCCCATCTTCCACTTCTGTGGTAATACTGGCGACCTTCTCCAGGATGATGGAAGCATCATGTAGAGCGTGATGACCCTTCACGAGGAAACATGGGGAGTATTAAATTCCTTTCGTGACCAGAAGTACCAAAGCTACCAAAGGGTAGATTTGTTATGTGCATGAATCAATGAGTCCCGTATCCATCTAAGTAATCGATTCCCACGGGATATCGATTCCCACGGCGCATCGATTCCCATCGCGCATAAACGGTGAGCAATCCCTGTCTTACGATATTGCCATTGTTCTTTGGTGAGCAAACTCTGACTTCATAAAATATCACACGAGCTACGGGAGCAATTCCTGACCTTAATGATAAACATTTCATGGAGTCTTCCTAACGGAACAAGAGAAGAAAACCGTTGACATGTGATTCTCACACAATACATATACATGCATACAAATATATATGGTCAACGACTAATACATGTACGGAAATAATCAGCGAGTAATCTCAGCACTACGCAACAGCAGTTGCAACGTATTCATCTCAATAAAAGAGATATCTTGCATTTCGGCAAGATTTCACTTTATCTCATACTTTTAACATTCAACTGATTTATATCCCAAAATTCACATTAGTTGCTACCAACTACTTGTAATCTACATACTAAGGTCTGTCTCGCTGCAATCTGAATAAGTCACAGCAAGAGGTGATCTGGCGTTTCCCTAGTCTCGCCTGTAGTCCGATTATCCGTTGCCGAAAGTATCCAAACATAATTGTCACGCGTAGAGTACAATCGTTCGTCTACTAACACACTAACACAGCGTTGCTGTTCGTCAGAAGTCCTTGAATCAGACTCTCAACGAATCGGATTCAGAAGGAAAATAATAAGCTCCCATTCCCAAGAAGTACAACTTTGCAGAGGTGTTTGATATTCCTGAATTCAAAGGAATGAAGACAGAGTATGAATTCGACCGCCGTGGAAGCATTTGCATGGATGCAGATGGTAAGCCAGTGACCAAGTCTACACCGCAAAAGACAGGATCAGCTGATCCCAAGTTCCTGAAGAAGCACAAGCTCTCTGCAAAGTCCCACCCGTGGGAGTTTGTAGATGCATTCCTCCCTCTTTACGACGACCCCAAGGAGAAGGACGGGGATCTGTTCAGCTTTGAACGAATAAAGCTATGGACAAACTGGAAGGCTTCCATTGCTGGCGCCGGCAACAAGTGTTACAAAGACTTCAAACCATTTGGAACTAAGGAAATACGGCAATTCTTTGGCCTTTACATCCTACACAGTCTATGCCCTACAGCAAGAGTGGACTACAAGCTTCAATCCACAAGCGTCGACCGTATTGCTGGCAATGACTTCATCTACAGCTCCTTCACCACCAGGGATATGGATGGCAATCTTAGTGGCAATCCCCAGCGGCGACACAGGCACTTCAAGGCTTTTCTTGCGTGCCAAGATCCGCAAATACCAAATCCCCCAAGGAAGGATTATCCAAACTGGGAGATCTGTCCGTTGATTAAGTGGATGAATTTGCAGTGCCCGCGCACCTGGATGCTATCCTGAAGTATTGCAGTGGATGAAATGACTATGCGCTTTAAGGGTCAACACATTGATAAACGTCGAATCACATACAAGAGGGAGGGTGATGGCTTCCAAGCTGATGCGCTCTGTGACAACCGATATTGTTACCAAGTCTACATGAGCAATGATCCGGCTCCAAAAAAGTATCTTGACATGGGGCTTTCACCTCTTCATTTGCGTACCATGTGGCTGTTTGACTCCCTCAAGGATGAGCATCATCATGTTGGAATAAACAACCTCTACAACTCAGTTGTGTTCTGCAAGGCTGCCTTTAGGCATTCAAAACGAGTCCTGTGTCATGATGTATCCCGCAAAGCAAATCGTGGCATCCCTGACTGTGTGTTTCAACAGGAGCTGAAGAACATACGCGCTCAGCGGGCAGTGTGCGGAACTGTGAAAGCTGCTGTCCTTGAAGGTGATCCAGAGGGTGCATATCTCATTGTTTCCAGTGTCTATGACACAAAGCCAGTCCATTATTTGAGTATGGCTACTAGTGTGATTGAATGGGTGGAGAAAGAAAAAGCAGTTTACAATGTGGACACTGACCAAAAGGAGAAGATGAAGTTCCTGCGTCTCAACCAACTGGATACTTACAATAATGGAATGGGGGACGTCGATATTGCTGATCAGCTGAGAGGAGTGTACAGATTAGATAGGTGGGTCCGGAATCAAAAGTGGTGGTGGTCTGTTATGTTTTGGTCTCATGGAGTGCTCTTGACGAACGCCTACAAGCTGTACTTGACTGTCTGCAAGGAAGCAGGGGTGAAGAAGCCTCGGTACAGCGTTCACTATGATTTCAGACGGGCTGTTGGGGAGTACTGGGTGAACCCTGATGCTGTTGACACAGAAGCCGAGGCTAGAATATTCTTCATTGCATCTACTCCGGGCAGTGCTAGTGGTGTGTCTCCTTTATCAAGCCCATCGGCGTCAGAATGTGGATCCGCAAGAAGTGCAGAAGATGGAAGCTTCAAGGCTGTTAGAGTGAATGACAAAGCACTTGCAGATGGGGGACTTCTAAGCTGCAGGTTGAATAGGTGCCTAGACCACTTCGCTTTTCGAACCAAGAGAAGGACTAAGTGCGCCATGCATGGCTGGCTTGGACTAAGGAAGGAGGGCGATCTCATGAGATGTGCAACATGCAATGTCCACTTGTGTATCGATTGTTATGGTACTTTCCACCGGGCCGCCGGTCTCTTATCCCAGAAGGTGATGCTGAAGAACAACTATGAAAAGGAAGCAAAGAGACAAAAGAAGAAGCAGTAGGTGTGGTGTGGCGTTGTTGTCGTCGTCATTGTTCTTGTTGTTGTTGTTGTTGCTTGTTGCTGTCATCGTCATCGTAATTATCGTCATTGCTGTTGCTTGTTGTTGTTGTTGTTGTTGCCGGTTGACGCAGATTGCAAACAAAACAACCTTGACCTCGACGGCAGCAAGTATTGCTTCAAATTCACCACTCCTTTCTATTTGTGTGGAAACGGCATGGGATTTTGTTGGAGTCTTTGGTGTTTTCTAGGTGGGGGCGATGATGGCGACGACAAAGACGCGGATTGCGAACAACAAAAATCACGATTCAATTGCAACCTTGACCTTGATGACAGCAAGTATTGCTTCAAATTCACCACTCCTTGTTATTTGTGTGGAAATGGCGTGGGATATTGTTGGAGTCTTTGGTGTTTTCTAGGTGGGGGCAACAATGACGACGACGACGAACTGGACCCGATGTATGAAAATCGGCCGATTTCTGCCAAAATTAGCCAAAAACACCCAACTTAAGTAATAAAACCCCCTTCTCTGTGTTATTTCACATTAGTATGAGTGATAGATTTTTACTTTCGTTGAGAATGATGCCCTTTTATTGACTCCACTTGCAAGAAATCGGACAACAATCGTGTCATCGGGTACCAAAAAAACTCAAAAAATTCGAAAAAAGTCGTACGCGAATCTGCGTACAAAGTCAATCCAATTAAGGGATAGCAATTTCTTGTTCAAATAAAACCCAAAGTGACGGTCAGAGAACAACTGCATGCACACAGGGTAGAAGTCAAGCACAATAAGTGTCTTGCGAACAGAGCCGCTTTGAATTTATTGGAATGTTGAGACATTAATTTTTTTGGAGGACATGAAATGTGAACAACAGTGAATCAGTGCTGTTATGCAACTAGAAGAGACCTCAAAGGCCAGAATGTCAAGATATTATGTGTACGCGGTATCATTTGACTGATGCTCTCCTACAAACCCAATATTATTTGGTCCCTGTAGTACTTTATCACATCATCTTGAAACTCAAACAATTGAAACAAGAACTAGCCAACAATGCTGAAGCAGCTTTACACTGTGCCAGAAAAAATTGATGCAGCAAAATAGCACGATGCTCATAAAACTCATTTCAATGTTGGAATCATCTAATAACCATTTTCAAGTATGTTGTGGAAACAGCAGAATTAGTACCTAGCAACAACTGTGACGTTTCAATGAAACAAACATATGAAATTCAAAAATATTGTTGAAATAATACCCAAACATAGACTTCAGTTATGGTAAACTTTGATAATGTCAACATATAAGCAAAAAATCAAAGGATCATTTTTACAATTGAAAAAATGTTCAAATGTTTGTATCACATGTTTTGGTTTCTTTCAAAATTATGATGATCAAGACAAAGAGTCCCAACAAACAAGTTTGAACATCAACCAGAATACTATATCTGGAAAGACAAATGACCCAACTCACAGTTCAAACAAAAATTGGTAATTTTCTCCCTGGCACAGTTACTTGCACGTCTCCCTCTTATTTCTCCTTGTTCTTGGTTTAGTATCCCTAGCAAGACAGCAGGAATAAGAGTAATTTCCAGCATGTCTGTTCTATCACCAAGAAAAAGCTCCATGCACCAACTATGGTAACCAAGATGTGAGGGGAACTATTATTTTTTTATCAGCTGCTAAACAATTAGAAGTACGTTGAAAGAAGTATTGAATACTTGTACCGTTTTATCATTCCTGTATGGTACGAGTATGCGTGTCAATGACAAAGATACAAAGTAGGCCTACATAGAATTTGTACTAGAGCAAAATGTTCAACATAACACTCATGATCTAAACTAGTCCCATGACTTATTTCGAACCTCAATCTGTTGAATTTCTCTCTTTATTTTACTTTGTACTTGTACCAATATTTATTTCAAATAATTTGAACGGATCTCTATTGCTCTCGTCACTTCTTTGCTTCCTACTCATCTATTTGCAACTACTTTAACATAACTGAATAACCAATAAACATTAAACTACTAATTGAATTACACTGTAGCCACCCTTGCTTGTTGTTGCCCCCCACACGCGCGCGTACGGGGGGGGGGGGGGATCCTTTCACAGCGTGCAAGGGCAAAAATTGACATCCATTTGTCATTGATGGTCTTCTTGGACTTGGTATAAGGAAGAGGGGCGTCTCTAATGCTATGGTTTAGGAATGGTTTGGTTGAGACCAATTGGTATTGTGATGGATGTGTTAATAGAGTTTGTTTCATTCTTCATGATTTTCTTGACCAAAAGAATCATAAAGTTGGAAGGGGTTCCGGCGCGTGCAACCCAAGAAAATTGGGTACCGGTATCTATGGAAAGATCTTGCTCTTGCCAATTCTGGCGCAGTGATTACTTTGGTCTGGAATTTACAGCTGGAGAGTAAAATCAGTAAGACTAACATGACCAAATTGGTGCTTGTAATGAGGGGGAGGGGGGGGAAAAGCTGTCTCAAAATGGTCGCCCTCCTTTACACACATACTCGTACTGTACCGTAATTCAAGGCCCTGTGGGGCAGGGGGGGAGTTGTTGTGATGGAAAAGTAGGGTGTGAATTTTTGTTTTGGGAAAATATTTTATATAACTGTCCTTTTATGTGGTTATATCATATGCTTACATGGTATGATAATGTATTTAAGCATGATGGTAACATAGAAACATCCCACATCCGGGTTCAAGACAACCCTAAAAATGAAAAAGCCGATTTTCTCTTTCCGCAACGGTTGGATAGATTCATACTTAAGCTTTCCACTGATGTGTTCAGCATCTTCTAACTCCAGATACTTATCGATTTACAGTGTGTTACAGGTTAACACGACGTAACTGTAAGTGTGATCCCCCCCCCCCCCACCCCCACGCCGCCCCTGTAGGAGTTTGTAGTAGTTGTAATGGAATTTTTTCACTCTGTCAACCGTGCAAGCATGCGCACTTAATGAGTTTATTCATACTCTTACTCTCCTATCATCTTCATGATCCATCTTTTCTTTCTGTTAAAAAGAAACACATTTTTTTGCAAAAGAAACCATTCTGATCCATTACAACTACTCAGCAACCTTGTGAGCTACACATCACCTCAGCACCTCTTCTAGCTAAAAAGTGAGCCTGTCGACCCAGTGTCATAAAGTTTCTTATCTTTATCTGACATTGGTACGTATTTGGTGGTCTGTCCTTTTCCCGTTTGTTATGGTCTGTCCCTTTTCTGTTTTATGGTCTGTCCCTCCTTTTCTGTTTCTGTTTTTATGGTCTGTCCTTTTTCCGCTGATGGTTGACCAATCCCCTACTGAATTACACTTATTTTTTACAGGAATTCAGTACTGTTGCATACCCAAATCCGGCACCCACTCCAACAATGCCAAATCCTTATACTAATCCTTCAAGCGTATAGCCTAGTAATCAACAGTTAATTTACTTAAGTTTAAAAAAGGGTTCTCTATATTTTTCAGAGCATAATATATTCGATGTACTAATTTGTATTTAAAACAAAAATATCAATATACTTTAGCCTAATCTAAGGCATATTTTCCCTTAAAATACAGAAATATTGCGCTGCGTAGAGACACTACCAACAGAGCCCACAACGAAAACCCAAAAATCATTTATTTTTAGTGTTTTCTACCCCTTATAATCGCCAGCTCACACAGTTCGGACAAGGGGAAATTGTACGGTAGCAACAACTCCCCCGATTGTTGCATTTTCGGAACTTCCCGAGATTCTAATCGAAAATCGCAAAACGATTATTTTTTGTCAACGAAGAAAGCATTCGTTTTCATGATTGAATTTACTTCTAATAAATACCCCGAAGTAATTTTTTCTTAGATAAAAAATTTAGGCCATCAAAAAATTCTTTCGCGCACTTCGTTTTTCTACATAACAGAAAATTGACCAATAGTAAGTACGATTTGAATGAATCTGTTCCGTACATAGCATACTACGCGCTACGCGATATGAGTTCAATTCATACCGTACGATACCGGTATGTACCTAAATTTTGGGATGGAAATACCATTGCGGTACTATTCAGTATGAACTGGAGAACAACGGAAAGCCGTAAAAAAGTGTCTCTCCACGTGGATGATGGAGCCAGGACCACTCGTCGTCTCATGACCCAGAGTGTTTAAAAGCACTACTTAAATTCACGTGCGGAACAAGGAGAACAGAGGAGAAGCTTTCGACAATGCAAGATGACGCACGGACCACAACGAAGATTCATTCCTATTCGCCAATCAATGTCCATGGTCGTCTCCGATCTAGTGCATTTCTACGTGAAGAGGTTGTAGAAGCTTCGATCCAGCTGCTCTTCGTGTAAGTTCATTCGCTCTACCGAAAGTTCAAAATGCCCGAAACAAACTTTGTTCCTCCTGAACCATCAAAAAGAATCATTTCCGACCGATTTTCGACATATTATTTGAATATCCATCATATCTGCCATATCTTCATTATTTTTATTTCTCTGCAGCAAAACTACGAGTATTGTATTGGACCCCAGAGAATCTACAATCCCGTTTTCTGTTGACCATTCACGCCCGAAACAACAAGAACATATTTCCACCATGTCCGAAACCAAGCCTCTTGTTCAGAATGACGACGAGATGGAGATGCTCCGAAGGTTGAAGGCCTACCAACCGTAAGTCATTTTTGTCGTTCGAAGTATTTCGCCCAAGAGTGCAGACCGCGAAGCCTCCTGCCTTGGCAAACCGATGCCAGTTCACATTATACCGAAAGCGGCCCAGAATACAGACGAGTTGTTGTCCCTTGTTGCTTGCAAGGACGACTCGGAAGCACAAGAATGACGACAAGACACTTTTTGGAAACCGCGGCGAAAAAAAAGAGCATTGGTTTGGGATTTGAATTTGCACGAGGTTTACTTACAATCTTATTCCACATCTTCTTTCTTATCTCGCAAACGCCTTCAATGCTATCGAAGGTTTGCCTTCTTTGTCACGTTCGGAGGATACTTCATGTCTCATTTTTCCCGAAAGAGTTACTCCACCGTTAAACAGCAACTCCAAACCAAAGCTGGATACTCTCCATCTGTTCTTGGTGCCATGGATACTGTCTTCATGCTCACTTACGGAGCTGGAAATGTGATCAACGGAAAGCTTGGTGATACCTTCAACCCTGTCACAATTCTCGCCATTGGTCTCTGGGGAAGTGGTGCCTGTCTTCTTATCATGGCCTTTGCTGTCTTGGCCGATTTGATTTCGACCAGCGTTCTCCTCGCCAACGCCACTATCCTTTCCATTTTGTTCCTATTCGGATTCTTTCAGGCCACTGGGGGACCTGTCGGAACTGCTGTTATGGGAAACTGGTACTGCGACAACGAATCCGTGAAAAAGCGTGGTGTCATTTTTGGTTTCTGGACCTGCCATCAATACATGGGTGACATTTCTGCTGGTTTGGTCACCGCATGGATTCTGGGGGCCGGAGGCTCTTACATCTGGGCTCTTTTCGTTCCTGCCATTGCCAACATTCTTTTTGCGTTCATCACCATCAAGCTTGTTGCTGACCCCTACAACATGGGAATCATTACCCCCGAAGTCAAGATTCGCCAAGCGAAATACGAGGCCAAGAAAAAGGAGATGGCCGAGAAGGGAGAGACCATCGAAGCGGATGCCGGCCCACAAGCTATTTCGTTCACCGATGCCTTCCGAATTCCAATGGTTGCCAACTACGCCTTTGCATTTGGTTTCTTCAAGCTTACCAACTACTGCCTGTTTTTCTGGCTCCCATATTTCTTGGGAAGACACTTTGACCCCGTCACGGCCAATCTCATCGCATCCCTTTACTCTGTTGGTATGATGCCCGGAGGCATCATTGTTGGATATGTTTCCGACTTTTTTGGAGGTCGCCGTGCGCTCGTCATTGGAGTCTTTATGGCAATGTTGATTGTCTTTTTGTCGATCTTTGCCAAGGTCTCGGAATCTCCCGATTTGAGCCCAGGCGCCCTTCTTTTCATGCTTGGCTGCATGGGTATTCTCGTAGGAGGGTAAGTTCCCGTTGCGTTTTGCGTTTCACAATTTCCGATCCAATAATAGTTTTGGAGACGTATGGTCGCACGGTCTGCATGCTAACCACAAACTTGTTCCATTCGATCCGTGAACTGCGTTGTCGATTTTTCACTTTCATCAGACCCAACAATATCATCACATCCGCTGTTGCCGCAGATTTGGCTTCCCATCCTTCGGTTCGTGGAAGCAGCAAGTCTCTTGGTACCGTCACCGGTCTCATCAACGGAACCGGATCTTTCACTTCTGCCATTGGACTTTTGGCAATCGGTCCCCTCCAAACCGCCTTTGGGTGGTCCGCTGTCTGGATCTACCTCATTGGATGCACTGCCACTGGTACTTGTCTCATGGGCTCCAAGATTTATTCCGAGGTCTTCCCTTCCAGCCAAGCTCTTTCTACGGATGTCTAAATGAAACATTGACTACTTCGTAATATATTATAATATAACATAGAACAGTTATTAAAATACTGCTTTTACCAAAAAATGTCGAGATGGGTGATGCCGGAAGAAATAATAATAATGTTTCCGGGAGAATTGAAAAGCGTGTTGGATAAAATTAAATTGCCACACAATTGTAGAGAGAAGATTCCATGCACGTCTTCAATTACGTCAACTGAATCGAGGTGGGTTGACGGAAAGGTATGATGTCCGGTACCAGTATTCTGTAAGAAAAATGGACTGAAACTTCTAATAATAATTTGTTTCTTTAGGCTGTTAGTGAATCGATGCGTGCATGCTGAAACTTTTTTCATTTTGATCTATTATTTGAAGCTATTGCCCAATAGGTTGAAAACAATTTGGTCATCGGCCAAGGATCGCTAGGCAAATACAGGTCCAAACAGCAAATTTGCAACCGCCTTCAAACAAAGCAGCTACTCAATCTTTCTCCTTCTTGGTTTGGTAATCTTTGCATTTTTTTGCTGCTTCTCCTTTTTCTTGTTACTTAAGTTTTTCGGTGGCACAGAAATTTTCTCTCTCTTCGTCTTTTGAACATCTTCTTCTTCACTTTTTCCACCCTTGCGCTTCTTTCCCTTCTTCTGAGGCGTCTTCTTTTGCTTGCTTTCGTCCTTCTTTCCTTCTTCTTTCGCGACCACCTGATCGTCAACCGCTCCATCCACCTTCTTTTCTTCACCCTTTTTTTTGTCACTCAGTTTCTGGATTTTTGCTACGTAAAATCCATCCATGTTGTGAACATGGGGGTAAAAGCGTCGCGTCTTCGCAACAGACGGATGGAATCGCTTTTGTTGGTACCTTGTAAAAGCAGGCGTACCTATGGAGAGATAAATTTCAAAAGAACAAAATCTGTTAGATACAGTTATACGACTTGCACCGGTGTCAACATCAGGAACTCAGTTCGAATAACTTACCGAAATCAAGCTCCGTGTCGATAATCTTGATGTCTCTCTTCTCTAGGGCATAGTTGACGACCTCTTCGTTTTCAGCAACGCTGATACTGCAAGTTGAATAAACCATGACACCCCCAGTCTTACTCTTGTGGTTTAATACATCGATAGCTGCCAACAAAAGTTCTTTTTGGAGATGAGCTGTTTTCTTGACATCAGCAATCGTTCTCTGGACTTTCACGCTGGGATCGCGACTGATGACTCCCAATCCCGAACAGGGGGCATCAAGTAAAATTCTATCAAATTTGTATTGTTGAAAGAGTTTCGCAAGTTTTCGTCCATCGTGCATACACGTAATGACATTTCTGACACCCAACCGATGCATGTTAGCGACAGTTGCCTTTTGACGATCGGCTCTAAGATCATTCGCAAAGACGACTCCAGTATTGCGCATCAACTGAGCAATGTAGGACGTCTTTCCACCTGGTGCAGCAGACATGTCAAGCACACGCTCTTTGGGTTGGGGAGACAACGCCAACACCGGACACATCGAAGCGGCGCTCTGCAGCATGTAGTGTCCACTCAAGTATTCAGGTGTGGCACCAACAGGAACTGGACTTTCCATGATTTTCAGTCCGACCTTGGACCAACTAGCTAGAGGATCGAGCGAAACTCCTCTCTTCATAAGGGCGAGAGCAAGATCCTTTCTTCTAGTTTTTAGTGTGTTTGTTCTGATCACCATAGGTCGTACTTTGTCTGAGTAATCTACGAACTCAAGGCATTCCGACGGACTGAACATTGTGAGGAAGTATTCAATCAACTCGGGGAGGTAACCGTACAGTTCCGCAATGAATAGTCCTAGTTGGTCAACGTATTCCTGCCTGGAACGCCCCGGTTCCCTTCGCTTTTTGAAGTCGGCCAACACTTCAAGAATCGAGTCGACATGAGATTTCAGTTCCGACGGAGGAACAACCCGATCAATGTCTTTCTCTAGTTCTTCTTTTGTAGGTAGGTGATAAATCGATGTATTGGTTGCAATTGTATGCCGGTATTCTTCTTCCGCTTCCTCCTCTTCCTCCGCACGTCTAGCATCCAACAGACGAGACTGTCTTTCGACTTCCATTTCCTCGTCGTCACTGTCGTCGTTCCCAAAATTGCCGATATCCTCGTCATCATCTTCCTCATCATCAGATTCGAGCAATGTTTTCTTTGGTTTCAACCATGATGCATTGTGGTCAGAGAAAGCTTTTCCTGTTGGTTGTTGTTCGTCGTCGCTGCCACTATCACTATCGCTGCCGCTTTCTTCATCGCCAGAAGCGCTGCTATCATTCTCCTCTTCTGAAGAGGGCGGTGGTTCAACGACGGGTTCCTTCGCTTTCTTTGCCCGACTTCCTTTCGCTGGACTTTTCTTTGCTTTCAGAATCGTGGAATCTTCAACCACTTCTTCCTTCCGAATCTTCTTCGCAGGCGAGCGGCTCTTTGTCTTCGATCTCGATTTTGCTTGTGCCATTTTTTCGTCTCCAGTTCTGGTGTTTTGTAACCAACAGATCGTACAGTACTTGATTAACTAGCCCGGTAACAAAATAAGGTGTTGTGAATGGTATCACACAGCGAAGAAGAAAGTGGTGGTAGCATTCACCGGAAAGACCATCAAACTCCGACCGCGTTTGATAGCTATCCGATTTTCGCTTGAAAACTGAATTCGCTGATATCGATGGTCGATTAGGTTCCCATGAAACATTACAGGCTCTCTCGGCGCAAAAATAATATTTCACTGGCTGCAAATACAAAAAATAATAATGTTTGAAACAGGACGGACAGACGTATGAACTAGACTAGAACTGGGATCATACCGGTACGAGGTAGGATAGTAAGAACGAAAATCGCACTTTGTTTGGTTACGTCGAAAATAATGGGCGATTCCCGAACACACAGAATATGTGTGTCACATGGCATGGATGTGTGTATTCGGGAATGAAAACCATTGACACAGATATCTGTATGCTAAAAACTCTTCCCATATTTATATTCATTTTTGGAATAAGGAATTTGGCCATCGTACTTGACTTAAAATCAAACGCACCTCCACTACATCAAAATCCTTCAGTGGTAAAAACTATTCCACCTCACACCACAAATAAACAAGAAGAACAGGTTAGAAGATATGTACCGAGACATTATTAACGACCGGATCAATAAGTAAACACTTGGATCCCTTATATGCATTCAAATGAATGCATTTAACACCCTCTGAGTAAATTACTTATTGCAATCATGAAAATCTATTGGGCCTCATTTATTCCATACAACACGATCAAGCAAAAGGCCCATTGATACTATTGCTTAACCTTGTAAAAGGACCACAGCAAGGGTCGGTAGGACACACATGATGAAAGAACACATAACACATAATTACTAACAAGGGAATGAAAAAGGTGCAGTCATGGATTCCAAATGGGTGACACAGAATTGTGAGTAATCAGTGTTTACGAGGGGGTCTTGTAAACACTTAAAAACACTAATGTGAGTAAAAAAGACAAAAACTGAGTGACATATTACACACAATCGTGCACGACCTAAATTACACAGATATTCTATGTTTTTGGGAATCGCCCAATGGAAGAAACTATGAGTTTACCAGTATTACAATACGAAAGCAATTCAATAGAGCTAAGCCGAGCAGAAATTCTAATTCCTAAAGTATGATTGGTTCGGTTTTGACCTGGACAGGCAGGCCTTTTTATTTTTAATAAGGCAGCCAAACTCAGCCAAACCTGTTTCAACTATTGAGACGTTTTTAGAAAGTGATCAATTGAAATTGTGACATTAAAATCAATACGTAAAAGGGATCCCAAATCCTGATGAGGAAGGAGAAGAATCGTCAATTAAACGATGCTCATGGTTGCATCAAATTTGTGCAATGTATTTAAAAAATTCCAAAAACTTTTGTTGCGCGCATCACAAAACATTCTCTACGTATTTTTGCACGCAACAATTTGAAGAAGTACTATTTTTGCACGTATAGTTTCAGCCCCATTCTCTTGGTGCTTCCCGATTTTGGTATTGTACAACTTCATTTCATGCTCCCCCCAATAATATTTATTCTCCATTCGATTGTTGTTTTTTCCACACGAAACTCATCTTTTGTAATAATATCCTCTATGTATATTATTTTCCTTCTGAATCCGATTCGTTGAGAGTCTGATTCAAGGACTTCTGACGAACAGCAACGCTGTGTTAGTGTGTTAGTAGACGAACGATTGTACTCTACGCGTGACAATTGTGTTTGGATACTTTCGGCAACGGATAATCGGACTACAGGCGAGACTAGGGAAACGCCAGATCTCCTCTTGCTGTGACTTATTCAGATTGCAGCGAGACAGACCTTAGTATGTAGATTACAAGTAGTTGGTAGCAACTAGTGTGAATTTTGGGATATAAATCAGTTGAATGTTAAAAGTATGAGATAAAGTGAAATCTTGCCGAAATGCAAGATATCTCTTTTATTGAGATGAATACGTTGCAACTGCTGTCGCGTAGTGCTGAGATTACTCGCTGATTATTTCCGTACATGTATTAGTCGTTGACCATATATATTTGTATGCATGTATATGTATTGTGTGGGAATTACATGCCAACGGTTTTCTTCTCTTGTTCCGTTAGGAAGACTCCATGAAATGTTTATCATTAAGGTCAGGAATTGCTCCCGTAGCTCGTGTGATATTTTAAGAAATCAGAGTTTGCTCACCGAAGAACAATGGCAATATTGTAAGACAGGGATTGCTCACCGTTTATGCGCGATGGGAATCGATGCGCCGTGGGAATCGATATGCCGTGGGAATCGATTACTTAGATGGATACGGGACTCATTGATTCATGCGCATAGGAAATCTACCCTTTGGTAACTTTGGTACTTCTGGTCACGAAAGGAATTTAATACTCCCCATGTCTCCTTGTGAAGGGTCATCACGCTCTACATGATGCTTCCATCATCTTGGAGAAGGTCGCCAGTATTACCACAGAAGTGGAATATGGGCCTGAGCAGTGGATACACAACTGAGTGACTCCAATGCTTGGTGAGAATGTCTGCACAGTTATCCTTACCTGGGACGTGCATCATTAAAATGAATCCTCTCGCTATCATGCTCCGTACGTAGTGAAACGATAGAATGTTATGACGCTTGAGCAACCTTGCGTAAGGAAATGTCGACGTTTGGATCATCTTTTCATTGTCACCCCAGGAGTATGAGATATCATGGACTCGTGTTCCAAGGTATCGGAATGAGTGGCGTAGATCGACAATCTGTTCGATGCAAGTTCTTCCTGCAACAAATTCAGCTCCAAAAGTGGCTGTTTCCGTAGTAGACTGCTTCTTCGAGAACCACATCATGGGAGTCTTGTTCGCGAAATGAAGAATGCCGGTAACTGCCTTGCCACTGAGAATATCATGCATGAGGTTGGCATCATAGAAGTGTGTTAACACTACTGTCTTTCCAAGCGGTGCAGGAGCGTCGTCGGGTAGCTCTTCAGAATGCTCCCCATAGACGGTGTTGGACCAGTCGATGGTGTCGGGTTTAGTCAATATAAAATCGGGCGGTTCCACGCGGAATCTGATTTTAAAATGTCTAAACTTGGAGATATATCCATAGATACGTTTAGCACGTTCGAGATGCCCATCTCGTGGCTGAGCTCTGAAACTTGAGAGCGTCATCACGGCTGTTTGTACATCGAAACGCCCAATAGCGATGATCCATTGCAGTGAACCGATCATACTTTGGTATTTCTGTATACCGGTTTCTTCAAGAAAGGCTGAAGAGTCCAATTCAGGATGATCGTTCTCCGCGATGGGTGATCGGAACCTAGTGCTAGGTTTGCATCCGAACATTTGTTCGTAAGATGCTTCCATCTTTTCGATGAACTTTATGGGATTCATGCACAGAACACCATGTTCGTCGCGCTCAAATCCACATCCTAAATGAAAGTTCATAGGTCCGGATCCCTTCAATTTGAAGTTATATGGTGACGATTGCAATATCTTCAAGAAGGAATTGGGATCTGCCATGCAGAGGCATAGGTCATCGACATATGTGCATATAAGCTCATATACACGTTCACCATGCTTGTTTGTTCCGGGTTTGAGGAATATTTCCGGTTCTGCGCGGGATCTTTCGAAGCCGAGTTCGATGAGACAAGCCGCGAGTAGGTCTCCAAAACACTTGCCCGAAGACCTGAGACCATATAGGGCTTTGTAAATGACCAACAGGTGACCCTCCAACGATCCGAATTCGGGACCTGCCTTGATGCATACTTTCTCGCAGGTGACTGCTTCTAAGTAGGCGTTACCTATGTCGGTGCCCCATGCCTCTAGATCGTTGAGTTCAGCTAGGAATAGGCACATACGTAGACCGCGAAGAGATACGACGCCTGCGTAAACACTGTGGATAGGGGCCTCAGTGAGATTACCGTTAGCAACGAGGCGAGCCTTGTGTCTTCCGTCGTGTTTGACAGCGTATATCATGTGTACCTTGATTTGTTGGAATCCCGTGGGAATGGAGCTTGTCTTGTATACGCCTTTATCAATGAATGTATTGTATTCATTGAGTTGTGCCATTTCCAGAGTGGTGGCATCTTCCCATTTGGTGTTTCCGTTGGCTTGATCAAATCGGAGGGCTTCTTCGTGGCTACGAGGAACTTTGAATCCATATTGATACTGCGGAGTGGTACGGAAGGAACGTACTTTGGCTTGGTGCACGAGTCGATCAAGTTTCTTGGTTCGTCGGGCTAGGTTGGTGATTCTTCTGAGACGTTTCCAACCCGGGAGATCAAGCAAGTTGTTGTCTTTCCCATATTTTGCAACGGTGACCGGGTCGTCGGCTGCAATGTTGGCCAGAGGTTCATATGTGCGTTCCATATTCTCCCATTCAATCCAGAGGTTATACTTGGAACCTTTGTATTGAGGATGCTTGTTATCCAGTGGACCTTGGTGTCCTAGGATGCGGCGAAACGACCAGAGTTTGCCGTCTTCTTGTGTTGAATCACGATGTATGTAATTCATGACATCATTGTATGCAATGATATCATCGAGTTCGTCATCGGAGTGTTTGCACTTGAACTTGATGAAGTCTTTATTGCGTTCAAGACTGTCTTCAACATCGACAATGGTGAGACGTTTCCGGGTGCCATCGAGATTGTTTACAAGGAAGGAACGTCCTTGTAGATCGGCAATCGGGATCGTAGGAATGGTAATAGGTTTACCATCATCGTCAAATTGTGCGTTACCTTCTTCGTCGGTAACAACTACCTGTGATGGGTCTACGGAAGGAGTAGCGGGGTTTGTGTGTGGAGTTGCGACGTCACTGACATCAAAGTATGCTAATTCCGGTGGGTCAAAATCATCTTCAGTAAGGAGGACGCCGTCGGATGTCTTGCTGAAGATGTGTGTCGTAGGAGGACCATCAAGACTCTCCCCATAGTTGTTAGGGAGTGGAGAAGGTGACCAGCTTGGGCTGTCATCGACCTTCTTATAAAGAAAGCTCGGTAACGAGGGGTGGGCGGGTGGTTGAAGAATTGGTTGAGTGCCAGATGCGTGGGGCGTGGTATCTGTTGGTGCAGATGGAACGGTGTCATCGGCGGTGTCAGAATCAGCAGGTGAACCGTTAGGGGAAACTGAGCTGTTTGGTTTAGTAGACTCGTCAATGAGTTTATTCTGATTGGTATGCTCCCCATGTTTGAAAGCTGGAGCTTCTCCAGTGGCGTATATACGGGGTAAGGAATCCTTTGCATTACGCCATTTGATGAAACCATCATCAGTAAATAAGCCCGCGCGTTTGTTACGTGACTCAGGTGTAAGAGCAGATCGAACACCGGACCGGTCTAGTAACTTGTTGGTAACTGGATCCCAGATTTGAAAGCAGAGTCCATTGCCAACATGTTCGGCGATGCCGACGAAATGACCTAGGCGTTCGGTAGATTTGGTACCGAAAGGAGAGTCATTTGTCTTGAAATACACAGGTTCAAACCAGAAGAAACTGGTGTATGCGCTGATGTCGCCAATTGTACCCGTGGCAATGAAGATCGGTTGTTTATCGGACAGCGTAGGGTCAGAGACAACATTGAGGAGACCCGCGACGTATGTCATGCACAGTAACCACATGTGTGGTGGTGTGCCGGTACGATCCATGACGCGATTGACAATGCGTTTGAACATTTGGTATCGTCGTTCGAATTGATTCTGGTGTTGATGGTACGGTTCACTTTGCCAGAGTCCAATCCATAACATTTTGAGGTAATCCATGACTTTCTTACTTGATTGATAGTTACCGTGGTCACAAAGGAGGCGGATGGGCCTGCCCCATTTTCGAACAAAGTTCTGAAAGCAGGGTAGGAAATCGCCGGTGGTACGCATTTCTTCAACGTGAATAATATGCGATTTGCGGCCAAAGAAGATCTGAGCAATCTTGGATCCACCATCAATTGCTGGGACATCTGAATAGACTGCATCGGACATAACATCGTCATTGAAGGGGCGAGCGTTCATGGCCGGTTGAGGGGAATGAAACCGTTTGAAAATGTTACCATCAGGGCTAACCGCTAACGAACCGTATTGGGTTGAGTTTTCAAAAGTAGCCTTGATGCGATCGTTGGAAACCCAACAAAAGAAAGGTTTGAGGGATAAGTAGTCATGTTCGTTGGGGTATCTTTCGCGGGGCGTAGCTGCAATGCGGGTAGTGTCACTGGCTGTACAATCTGTCGGAAACGCAGTGACTGTTCCAGAGACTGCGGTTGGCGCGCAGCATGCGAGACGTTCTTGATGAGCGTAGTCAGTGGAAGTAAGCCAAAAGGAGCGATCGTTGTTCTTATGATCATCAATTGGAAGAAAGGGGAATCGGGTGGAATGGCTGGAATACGAGCTGAGGGATGTGACCGTGGAGGACCCGGGAGAAACAGATATATCGAATCCTTCAAGGCAGCGTGGGTTCCCATATTCGTCGTAATCGGCATAAGGGAGTTGCTGTGGTTGGGGAGGATATTTCTGGAGAAATTGTTCATCCTTTGCACTGATCGTGGTATCGAGAACAGATGGGTCCCAATGTTTATCGGACGTCATGATGACATGTGGTAGCGTGTCAAATTCGACAGTCGTATACTTTCGCATCGCAAGGTATGGTAAGCCGTGTCGTATGCTAAGAGGCAGTGCATAGCCATCGGAGGTGGTGATGACCTGTCCTCCGCCTGCTTTGATGGACGTGTCGTCTACAGTGGAAAAATATGCTTCCATCTGGCCGGATGACAATATCGAAGGATGTCGTCCTGTATAGGCACATTCATTGAAAATAAGAATGACGGGGCCTCTGTTCGACATGGAATATGCTCCGCATGTAGCAATGGGAATGTTTTGTACCTGATGATTGTTAATGCCGGTGACGTTAACATATCGTGGTGGAATATCCTTGGAGATGAGACATGCATCATTACCGATGATGCAGCCATTTGCGCCGCGATCGACCATGGCAAAACCAGGGCTAGTAACCGTAGTTTTGTGTATACGGTATGTGTATGACGTTACGGGCCCATCATTAGGAAAGGTGAGATCATCCTCGGGAGTATACCACTGGTGAAAATTGGCGGAATACGATGGTGTTCCGACAGGTATTTGGGTGTCACCGTCCTTTTTGTACTGAATGTCAGGGTTGTTTGAAAGGAATCGAGCTGGATGCGCGGGTGACACGGAAGACTTGAGAGGTCGCTGGTCCTTAGACGAGGAGGTCGTGGATTTGTATACACCTAGAGATGCATGGAAAACGCCTCTACGATCATTCTCTACAGCAGGATGTAGGTCTGCTGCGGAATTGGCATGCTCATCCTTGGTCGAAGTATCGTCTTCTTGAAAAGATACCGAGTGTTCATGTTGGTATGCCTTTCGGGTAATGGGTTTGACACTGTTGGGGTCAGGTTGGTTAGTGTTAAGTAAGTCGTGTCGCAATGAGGCAACCACGATTTTCTTGCCTTCCGGAGAAAAACTGAGCCAACTCTTCATGTCCTGACGTGACAAGGCCTTCCATATGTTTGTAGGCAATCTTGTGGTAGGGTCAGGGGTACATCCAGCCTTGAACACAGCATAATCTTGATAGTCTCCTTCAAATTCGATGGGAAGAGCATAGTCATCATGGTGTTGGATCGAGTCAGAAGAGAAATCATGAACGTGTGCACGTACGGTCGACCGAGGAGCAGACATCGCAGACTGGGAATCAAGTCGAGTTGCTTCAAGTAAAAGCGTGATTTTAAGATCGTGGATAGCAGCGGCTTCGGCAACTGCATCCGTTACGGTGCTATTCGTCCCACCTGGATCCTTGACTTTGGCAAACTGTTCGCTTAGCTGGAAGCTGGAATAACATGCCTGACACAATGCTGATTTTACAGTGTGATACTCGAGGGGCTTGTTGGGAGGACGGAGCTTGTTGAGGTGATTCAATTCATCAAACCAATGTGTGATGAATTTCACTTTGGATTCCTTCCAATTGTTGAGGTTCAACTTGAGCAACGCTTGTAGCTGGGTCAAGTTGTCGTATACCTTTGCTTTTGATTGGCTATGAAGGTTTACGACGTCGAAGTAGGCCTTGCGTCCATCACGAGTGGTAGAATGACTGTGTACACATGATGCAGAAAGGTCACTCTTGAAGACTTCCAACATTAGTACCCAGAAGAAGGCACATTGTTTGACGTAGAGATCACGGGTGTAACCCACAAGCGTGGCTGGAGGCCAAGTTTCATCGAGGAATGTCTCTGTATCGATGTCGTATGCCTCGAGTTTAGCTTTGAAACCGACGAGCCAGTGTTCGAACCTCGAGTCATTCGTGAGGGGTGTAAAGGACTTTTCATCTCGTGCTTTTCGGCACCATGATTCGTACTTTACCTGCTGAGGGGACTTTTTGTTACTTCCCGCCGGAGGAGGTGGTGGGTTCAGAACAGATTCGTTACGTAAGCGTTGGGCACGCTCTCCGCGGAATGCCTGGAATTCCCTGTATGTATATGACTTTACATCTTTCCAGTCCTTCTCGTCTTCTCCTAGGTCAACACCTTCTTCTTGTAGGTCGATAGCGAAATCCGCAAGTGCTTCTATGCTCCTTTGGATGGATCGAGGGATATGCGTTGCCAATCCTTGCTCCATATAGGTAAGTTCGCGTGCAAAATCCGGTTCGATAAGTGCGTCGAGGAACGACTTCCACTCGCATAATCCGCCTTCTTTGAGAGCTAGGCACAACTTGCTAGTAATCTCACTTGTTACGTTGAGTAATGATATGAGTATCTTTCTCATATCAGCATCGAAGCTGGGAAAGCGTTCGATAGTGGTGACTTCGGCGTCATTCTTCTCTTCGCCTCCGAGTGCATTGACGGGCATTACCGGTATGTTCGGCATCTGTGGTGGTTCGGAGCCTTGGAAAGAGGTGCGTGGTAACTGAGAATGGGAACTGCTTCTTGTGCGATGTGCAACGTGCATATGCCAGCGTAGGGGTTATGTTCAATTCCGTTCCTGTTCCTTCTTGTGTGCAAGCCTTCTTAGAGCTTGCGACTGTTAATCTATTATTTTCCTTCTGAATCTGATTCGTTGAGAGTCTGATTCAAGGACTTCTGACGAACAGCAACGCTGTGTTAGTGTGTTAGTAGACAAACGATTGTACTCTACGCGTGACAATTGTGTTTGGATACTTTCGGCAACGGATAATCGGACTACAGGCGAGACTAGGGAAACACCAGATCTCCTCTTGCTGTGACTTATTCAGATTGCAGCGAGACAGACCTTAGTATGTAGATTACAAGTAGTTGGTAGCAACTAGTGTGAATTTTGGGATATAAATCAGTTGAATGTTAAAAGTATGAGATAAAGTGAAATCTTGCCGAAATGCAAGATATCTCTTTTATTGAGATGAATACGTTGCAACTGCTGTCGCGTAGTGCTGAGATTACTCGCTGATTATTTCCGTACATGTATTAGTCGTTGACCATATATATTTGTATGCATGTATATGTATTGTGTGGGAATCACATGCCAACGGTTTTCTTCTCTTGTTCCGTTAGGAAGACTCCATGAAATGTTTATCATTAAGGTCAGGAATTGCTCCCGTAGCTCGTGTGATATTTTAAGAAATCAGAGTTTGCTCACCGAAGAACAATGGCAATATCGTAAGACAGGGATTGCTCACCGTTTATGCGCGATGGGAATCGATGCGCCGTGGGAATCGATATGCCGTGGGAATCGATTACTTAGATGGATACGGGACTCATTGATTCATGCGCATAGGAAATCTACCCTTTGGTAACTTTGGTACTTCTGGTCACGAAAGGAATTTAATAATGTACACTGATATTGCCGTAGCGTTAATACAAATTTCTTAACAAATATATGAGCTTCTTGATAACCAGCAATGTATTCTGTTACACCAATTTCACAATACTCACACTACGTATATCGAATACCAAAAGGCAACAAACATATTGTTGTACTAATAAGAAAGTATTTTATCCGCATTTGCCGTAATCTTGTTCCTACTATTCAATTTTAGCAGCAGACAAATTTATTGCGGTTACCCACATTAGATTCCAATGAACTACTACTAACTGCTGTACTATATTTTTGTTAGTACCATTTACAATTGTAATTTGTCTCTGTTCCCGCGGTAATATTTGTAGTCCTCGTCGTCCTTGTCAAGAGTGCCCATCATGTCATATTTTTGCTTCTGTTTGTTTCCATGTGTTTTGGCTTCTTCCTTTTTACGTCGTTGAATATCATACCCATTTTGCTGTTGGTATGTTTGAAGTAGTTTGATCTCTAAATCTTTTGTTTGTAGTTTCTGCCTATATTTTTCTATTTCCTCTTTGACATATCCGTAAAGATCTTGTCCCTTCTCACTCCACCCCTCCTTAATTCCTGACTTACTGTCAGTGAATTTCTTTCTTATCCTTGTCCTTATTATTTTCCTTCTGAATCCGGTCTGATCAGAGTTTGATTCAAAGGCTTGGGAAGAACAGCAACGCTGTGTTAGTGTGTTAGTAGATGAACAATTGTACTCTATGCTTGTTCAATGTGTTTCAATACTATTTTAGCAACGGACAATCTTCCTACAAGGCGAGACTATGGAAATGCCGGATCTCTTCTTCAGTGCTAACTTTGTTGGCACAGTCAGATAGATCTTATGTGCCGTAGATTACAAGTAGTTGATAACAACTAGTGTGGAATTTTGGAGATATAACCAGTTGAATGTTAAAAGTATGAGATAAAGTGAAATCTTGCCAAAATGCAAGATATCTCTTCTATTGTAGTGAAAGACGTTGCGTCCGCTAATGCGGCGCTATGAAATTACTCGCTGATTTATTCCGTACATGTATTGACCATGTATATATATATGTATTGTGTGAGAAGCTTCCGACAACGGTTTTCTTTGCCCGTGAATCCAGGAAGATTCCCGTGTGATATTTATCATTGAAGTCAGAGATTGCTCACCGTAGGTCGTGTGATATTTATCATCGGAACCAAAGATTGCTTACCATAGAATCAGAGCACGAGACAGACCTTAGTATGTAGATTACAAGTAGTTGGTAGCAACTAGTGTGAATTTTGGGTTATAAATCAGTTGAATGTTAAAAGTATGAGATAAAGTGATATCTGGCCGAAATGCAAGATATCTCTTTTATTGAGATGAATACGTTGCAACTGCTGTTGCGTAGTGATGAGATTACTCGCTGATTATGTCCGTGCATGCATTGGTCGCCGACCGTATATATCTGTATGTATATATATATATATATATTGTGTGAGAATCACACGCCAACGGTTTTCTTCTCTTGTTCCGTTAGGAGGACTTCATGATATGTTTATCACTAAGATCAGGAATTGCTCCCGTAGCTCGTGTGATATTTTATTTATGAAATCAGAGTTTGCTCACCAAAGAACGATGGCAATACTATAAAACAGGGATTGCTCACCGTTGATGCGCGATGGGAATTGATGCACCGTGGGAATCGATATGCCGTGGGAATCGATTACTTTGGTTGATACGGGACTCATTGATTCGTATGAATAGGATATCTACCATCTGGTAGCTTTGGTACTTCTGGTCACGAAAGGAATTCAATACTCCCCATGTCTCCTTGTGAAAGGTCATCACGCTCTACATGATGCTTCCATCGTCTTGGAGGAGGTCGCCGGTATTCCCACAAAAGTGGAAGATGGGCTTGAGCAGTGGATACACAACTGAGTGTCCCCAATGCTTGGTGAGAATATCTGCACAGTTATCCTTACCTGGGATGTGCATCATTAAAATGAAACCTCTCGCTATCATGCTCCGTACGTAGTGAAACGATAGAATGTTGTGACGCTTATGCAACCTTGAGTAAGGGAAGGTCGACGTTTGGATCATCTTTTCGTTGTCACCCCAAGAGTAGGAGATATCATGGACTCGTGTTCCGAGGTATCGGAATGAGTGGCGTAGATCAAAGATCTGTTCGATGCAAGTTGAGGCCATATAGGGCTTTGTAAATGATCAATAGATGACCTTCCAGCAATCCGAATTCGGGACCTGCCTTGATGCAGACTTTCTTGCAGGTAACTGCTTCTAGGTAGGCATTACCTATGTCAGTACCCCATGCTTCTAGGTCGTTCAGTTCAGCTAGGAATAGGCACATACGTAGACCGCGGAGAGATACGACACCTGCATAAACACTGTGGATAGGGGCCTCAGTGAGATTACCGTTAGCAACGAGACGAGCCTTGTGTCTACCGTCGTGCTTGATAGCATATATCATGTGTACCTTGATCTGTTGGAACCCGGGGGGAATGGAACTTGTCTTGTACACGCCTTTATCAATGAATGTATTGTATTCATTGAGTTGTTCCATTTCCAGAGTGGTGGCGTCTTCCCATTTGGTGTTTCCGTTGGCTTGATCAAATCGGAGGGCTTCTTCGTGGTTACGAGGTACTTTGAATCCGTATTGATACTGTGGAGTTGTACAGAAAGAACGAAGTTTGGCTTGGTGCATGAGTCGGTCAAGTTTCTTGGTTCGTCGTGCTAGGTTGGTGATTCGCTTAAGGCGTTTCCAACCCAGGAGGTCAAGCAAGTTGTTGTCTTTCCCATATTTTGCAACGGTGACAGGATCATCAGCCGCAATGTTGGCCAGAGGTTCATATGTTGGTTCCATATTTTCCCATTCAATCCAAAGGTTATACTTGGAGCCTTTGTATTGGGGATGCTTGTTATCCAGCGGGCCTTGGTGTCCTAGGATGCGGCGAAATGACCAAAGTTTGCTGTCTTCTTGGGTTGAATAACGATGGATGTAATTCATGACATCATTGTATGCAATGATATCATTAAGTTCGTCATCAGAGTGTTTGCACTTGAACTTGATGAAGTCTTTGTTGTGTTCAAGACTGTCTTATACATCGACGATGGTAAGACGCTTCCGAGTGCCATCGGGGTTGGTTACAAGGAAGGATCGTCCTTGTAGATCGGCAATCAGGACCGTAGGAATGGTAATTGGTTTACCATCATCGTCAAATTGTGCGTTGCCTTCTTTGTCGGTAACAACTACCTGTGATGGGTCTACTGAAGGAGTAGCGGGGTTGGTGTGTGGAGTTGTGACGTCACTAACATCAAAGTATGCTAATTCCGGTGGGTCAAAATCATCTTCAGTAAGGAGGACGCCATCGGAGGTCTTGCTGAAGATGTGTGTCGTAGGAGGACCATCAAAACTCTCCCCATAGTTGTTAGGGAGTGGAGAAGGTGACCAGCTCGAGCTGTCATCGACCTTCTTATAAAGAAAGCTCGGTAACGAGGGGTGGGCGGGTGGTTGAAGAATAGTTTGATTATCAGATGCGGGAGGTGTTGTACCTGGTTGTTCGTTGGGTACAGATGGCATGGTGTCATCGGCGGTGTCAGAATCAGCAGGTGAAACGCTAGGAGGGGGATTAACTGAGTTGCCCTGTTTTGTAGAATCTTCAATGGGGCTATTCTGAGTGATATGCTTCCCATGTTTGAATGCTGGAGTGTCTCCAGTGGCGTATAAACGGGGCAAGGAATTCTTGGCTTTACGCCATTTGATGAAACCATCATCAGTGAATAGGCCCGCGCATTTGTTGCAAGACTCAGGCGTAAGAGCAGAGCGGACACTGGACCGGTCAAGTAACTTGTTGGTAACTGGATCCCAGATTCAGAAGCAGAGTCCATTGCCAACATGTTCTGCAATGCCGACGAAGTGACCGAGACGTTCGGTAGACTGGGTACCGAAAGGGGAGTCGTTGGTCTTGAAATAAACAGGCTCAAACCAGAAGAAACTGGTGTATGCGCTGATGTCGCCAAGTGTACCGGTAGCAATGAAGACCGGTTGTTTGTCTGACAGCGTAGGATCAGAAATAACATTGAGGAGACCAGCAACGTATGTCATGCATAGTAGCCATAGATGTGGTGGTGTGCCTGTACGATCCATGACGCGATTGACAATGCGTTTGAACGTTTGATATCGCCGTTCAAATTGGTTCTGGTGTTGGTGGTAAGGTTCACTTTGCCAGAGTCCAATCCATAGCATTTTGAGATAATCGGTGACCTTCTTACTAGATTGGTAGTTACCGTGGTCGCAAAGGAGGCGAATGGGCCTGCCCCATTTTTGAACAAAGTTCTGGAAACAAGATAGGAAATCACCAGTGGTACGCATTTCTTCAACGTGTATAATATGTGATTTGCGGCCAAAGAAGATCTGAGCAATCTCGGAGCCACCATCAATTGCTGGGACATCCGAATAGACAGCATTGGACATAACGTTGTCATTGAAGGGTCGAACGTTCATGGCCGGTTGGGGGGAATGGAAACGTTTGAAAATGTTTCCATCAGGGCTAACCGCTATCGAACCATATTGGGTTGAGTTTTCAAACGTGGCTTTGATGCGATCTGTGGAAACCCAACAAAAGAAAGGTTTCAGGGATAAGTAGTCATGTTCGTTGGGGTATCGCTCACGGGGCGTAGCTGCAATACGTGTAATATCACTAGCAGTATAATCCGTTGGAAACGCAGTGACTGTCCCAGAGATTTTAGGTAAAGTGCAGCATGCGAGGCGTTCCTGGTGAATGTAGTCGGTGGAAGTAAGCCAGAATGAGCGATCGTTGGTTCCATGATCATCAATAGGGAGGAAGGGAGACCGAGTGGATTGGCTGGAATATGAACTGAGAGACGTGACCGTGGAAGAGCCAGGGGATACAGAGATATCTAATCCTTCAAGGCAGCGTGGATTTCCGTATTTGTCGTAATCGGGATACGGGAGTTGCTGCGGCTGAGGAGGGTATTTCTGGAGAAATTGTTCATCTTTTGCATTGATAGTGGTATCAAGAACAGATGGGTCCCAATGCTTATCTGATGTCATGATAACATGTGGGAGCGTATCAAACTCAATAGTCGTGTACTTTCGCATCGCAAGGTATGGTAAACCATGCCGGATGCTAAGGGGCAGTGCATATCCATCGGAGGTGGTGATTACCTGTCCACCGCCTGCTTTAACGAATGTGTCGTCGACATTGGAAAAATAAGCTTCCATCTGGCCGGAGGACAAGATAGAAGGGTGTTGGCCTGTATATGCCCATTCATTGAAAATGAGGATGACGGGACCTCTATTCGATATGGAATAAGCTCCGCATGTAGCAATGGGAATATTTTGTACCTGGTGATTGTTAATGCCTGTGACATTGACATATCGTGGTGGGATATCATTGCCGATGATGCAACCATTTGCGCCGCGATCGACCATGGCAAAACCAGGACTAGTAACCGTAGCTTTGTGTACACGGTATGTGTACAACGTTACTGGACTATCGTTAGGAAAGATCAGATCATCGTCTGAATTATACCACTGGTGAAAGTTGGCGGAATAGGAGGATGTTCCTACAGGTATTAGGATGTCACCGTCTTTCTTATACCGAATGTCAGGGTTTTTGGAGAGGAATCGAGCGGGATGCGCGGGTGACACGGAAGACTTGAGGGGTCGTTGGTCCTTGGAGGAATAGGTTTTCGATTTGTATACACCTAATGATGCATGGAAAACACCTCTACGATCATTTTCTACAGCAGGATGTAGGTCTGCTGCAGAATTGACATGTTCATCGTTGTTCGAAGTATCGTCTTCTAGGAATGATACAGAGTGTCCATGTTGGTATGCCTTCTGGGTGATGGGCTTGACATTGTTGGGGTCAGGTTGATCCCTTGAGAGTAAGTCATGTCGTAACGATGCTACCACGATTTTCTTGCCTTCCGGAGAAAAACTAAGCCAACTCTTCATGTCTTGACGTGATAGGGCCTTCCATATGTTTGTAGGCAGGCGCGTGGTAGGGTCAGGGGTACGTCCAGCCTTAAATACCACATAGTCTTGATAGTCTCCTTTGAATTCGATAGGGAGAGCATAGTCGTCATGGTTTTGGTTTTGTTCAGATGAGAAGTCATGAACGTGTGCACGTACAGTTGATCTAGGAGCCGCCATCGCGGACTGGGAATCGAGTCAAGTTGCTTCGAGTAGGAGCGTGATTTTAAGTTTGTGAATAGCAGCTGCTTCAGCAACTGCATCTGTCACGGTGCTATTCGTCCCACCTGGATCCTTGACTTTGGCAAACTGTTCACTTAGCTGAAAGCTGGAATAGCATGCCTGACATAATGCTGATTTTACAGTATGGTACTCAAGGGGCTTGTTGGGAGGACGGAGCTTGTTGAGGTGATTTAGTTCATCGAACCAATGTGTGATGAATTTCACTTTGGATTCTTTCCAATTGCTGAGATTCAACTTTAGCAATGCTTGCAATTGGGTCGAGTTGTCATATACCTTGGCTTTCGATTCGCTGTGGAGATTTACGAAATCAAAGTATGCTTGACGTCCATTACGTTTGGCCGAGTGGCTGTGTACGCACGATGCAGATAGATCGCTTTTGAAGACTTCCAACATTAATACCCAGAAGAAGGCACACTGTTTAACAAAAAGGTCACGTGTGTATCCTTGTAGCGCAGTTGGGGGCCAGGTTTCATCAAGGAATGTTTCTGTGTCGATGTCGTATGCCTCAAGTTTAGCTTTGAAACCTACGAGCCAATGTTCGAATCTTGAGTCATTCGTGAGGGGCGTAAAAGACTTTTCATCCCGTGCTTTTTGGCACCAAGATTCGTACTTTACCTGCTGAGGTGTCTTTTTGTTACTTCCTGGCGGAGGAGGTGGAGGGTTCAGAACAGATTCGGTCTGCATACGGAGGGCACGTTCCAAGCGGAACGGTTGGAATTCTTCATACGCATATGATTTTACATCTTTCCATTCCTTCTCGTCTTCTTGTAGTTCGAGAGCGAACTCCGCAAGTGCCTCTATGATCCTTTGGATGGATCGAGGGATATGCGTTGGTAGTCCTCCTTCAGTGTAGGTAATCTCGCGTGCAAAATCCGGTTCGATAAGTGCGTCGAGAAATGCCTTCCACTCGCATAATCCGCCTTCCTTGAGAGCTGAACATAGGTTGTTATTTGCTTCCCTTGTTACGCGGAATAGAGATACGAGTATCATCTTCATATCAGTATCAAAACTAGGAAAATGGTTGGCAGTAGTGACTTCGACATCACCCGTGCTGTTTCCGCCCCCAAATACATTGGCGGGCATGATCGGTATGTTCGGCATTTGTGATGGTTCCGATCCTTCGAAGGAATTGCGCGGTGAATGAGAATGATATCTGCTTCGTGTACGATGTGCAATTGGCATACGCCAGCGTAGGGATTGTATTCAATTCCTTTCCTGTTCCTTTTCGTGTGCAAGCCACCTTGGAGCTTGCGACTGACCAGGGATTGCTGACTGTCGATACGCGATGGGGATTGGAACATCGTGGGAATCAATATACCGTGGGGTTCAAAACGTGGTGGGGTATGTTGTGTTTGGAACTTAAGTTATAATCAATCTCTTGACTTAATCGGACTCATCGACTCTTTCAAATAGAACAAACTGTTGTCATACAGATGTTGGCATTACTGGACACAAAAGGAATTTAATACTCCCCTTTGTTGTGTTTAGCCACAATTTGTAGTCATTGTACAGGGAAAGCAGTGCAAACGCTTCATTGCTCAAGGTGAAAATGTTACTGATTGTTGTTTTCACCGTTTTTTGTGAAGTTGGTCTGTTTAGGCGACACTGCTCCAACAATTCTTTTGAAGAAATATTGTAATTCCAGTGTGATTTTTTGTTGATAGTCTTGGTGTAATTTGTACTTATTTTCTGAGTTCATGTTTTTGTTTTCCTTGATTAGAACTGTTCCTGGGAAACTATCCGGTATCTGTTTGTTGCTTTTATTGTCTATGCATCAGTGTGAATGATACAATGTGGTTAGTTATTTGACAATGTGTCTACTGGGAATAATGTTGTTCTTGTTGTCGGTTCTTACCTTTATAATTTTTCCTCACTAGTGTCTGGGTATTGTGCCTACATGTAGTTATTGCTCTGCAGAAAATTCCATTCCACTTCGGTGCATGGACATTCCATGTCGTTGGTACTTTGTTTTCATGATTCAATTTTACAACCTTGGTAATAATCGTCTTTATGTATTGTGAACCTTGTTTGGTCTTATCAGGAATTTCATTTGCCTGAATGGTTCTTCCTTGACGTACACAGTGATGTAATTTTTAAGTTATTCTCAGTGTGCTCTTTTGTGTCCTGTATTGCATTGCTGCTGATACTGGTGCTATTGGTTGTATCTGTTGTGCTATCATTTGTGTTTGTTGGCTCACTTCCTGATACACTGCTTGCTGGGCTGTTTGTTCTCTGTGTATCAATCGTTGTTCCCTGAACTGTTGGTGTGCAAACGTGTTCCACCATTATTTTTTATTAAATTGGAAATAGGAACTTACCAACTGTTTGTTTTCATTTATTTGGGGCGCTCATTTTATGGGAGTTAAATTGTATTGAAGTATGCAAATTCTAGCTTTCATTCACACTGTTGTACCGTGCTAAAATTCTTAGTAGTTGTAAGTGCCTGAGTTACTGCATCCTGAGGATTTCAGTATCACTACTTATTTTTGTAGTATTGTTTCACTTTTGTGTGGGGTTGTACTGTTGCCTGCCCCTCGTTTTTCCGCGCGTGCCCTGACAATCTAGAATGCGGTTTCCAGAAAATCCTGGCGCGCACCAAAATTCTGGCGCGGTGTGTAATATTATTGTGTACCCCACCCCAGGAATTATAGTAGTCTTAGCCAAAGCATAGTAGTAATATCTTGTGTGTCCATGTGTATGATGATAGTAGCAGTAATGTAGGTATGATAGTAATGACTTATGCTGGAGGGGTGAAGCCTTTTTTGTACAATTCATGTCAACAATCATGGAACGGCATTTCAGAAGTATATTACTGGAACGGCGTTGCAGGCTTTCTGTTCAAACCATGTTTAAATTTGAAATCTCAAAATAAAGCATCAAATCTCAAAATGCAGCTTTGTTTTGGTCAGTCTTGAAAAAAAATTGTAACGGCATTGCATGTTATACATGTTACTGAGCATTAAAGTGTTTGGAAAATCTCAACATAGAGCACCGTATCTCAAAATTGAGGATCGGTGTTTCATATCGTTATGTTTTGTTTTGGCCAGTTTTTAAGTTTTCTTTTGGAACGGCATTGCAGGTTATACTATTTATTTGCTGTTCAAGTGGACAGAAAATCTCAAAATATTTGTACATTGTTGCATGATGTTTGTTTGTCGTTAGAGGCGTTGTGGTTTGAAGTTTTGTTGAATATGTTTTTCGTTTCATCATTTCGGAATGTCTTGCTATGTCATGTTTGGTTGTGTTTTCTGATTTGTTATGCGGTGAGTTATTGTTACCCAATTGTAGCAACTTAGATTGCTTTCACACAATTTTATTTTGTTGTTCTTTAAAATATCAATTGAACAATGCCACAACGAACGGCAAGAATGACGAGAAGTACTATGTCTAATTCACCAGCAGATGGATTCGAAGCCGCAGCCGCAGCCGTTGGGAAACCGAAATCAACAAGAAAATTGCATTGAAAAAGTGGACAGGCATCCGGTGGGAAACCAAAGGAGAAAAGTCTTTCTCACCGATCTGTACAGCTGGAACGCCGGGGTGGACAAACACCAGCAGTCATTCCTACAAAACCAGAGCAACCCACACCTGCACAAGATATGCTGTGTTTGGGCAATGGTGGCGGTGGTACTCTATCATTACAATTGTTTGAGGATGACTCACAATACAAGGTTTTACACCAATGCAATGAAAAGATGTGTCAAAGCTTGTCTTGAACAGCAGGGTCCTAATGGATTCTCTGAGAATATTTTGACTGACGCACTCATCACTGCCGTAAGTTGGGACATTGCATCAGTCTTTAGACGAAACTCTTTTCTTTGAGAGCCTGTCCTGACTTCAGCGAGATGGCAACGGGTGACAAGCCACCATTGGGTCCTATACTGAGGGTTGTTGACATGATGGTAAATCTTATCCTGCGTGACTTGGGTTCACAGCTGAGAAAGAAGGTCTGCATCTTGGATCCAAAGGAGCTGACAACTCGTTTCAAGGACTATGAGATGAAAGATAAATGGAACGCCTTCCAGTCAGCGCTCAACTCCGTTATCAAAATCAATGATACTACTACATCAGGTATAACAGAGTACACCTGGGTTGAAGGACGAGAGGAAGTAGCGGAAGGCACATCACATGATGTTTGGTCAAAGAATGTTGTTAACTACGACACCATACTACTGAAGTACATGAAAGTGTATTTAAGCCTACTTCGGTGGTACGTACGGTGTGTTGAATTTCCACCTGCACCTTCACTCAACAAGGAAGGTCTATTTTTCCATCAACAATTTAAAGATGATGTTAACAAAGGGAAATGATACGTCCGCCAGATGGTCTCTTTCTTTGAAGGTCTTTCCTTTCACCACGCACTCAGGCATTTTCTTTCAGCAAGTCACTCCTTTGAACAGTTTGACAAAAATATGAATCAAATTTGGGGGAAGGAAGTTGTATGCGCACCGACAAGAGAAGGTGCACCAGCAGTAGAGTTAGTCCCCTCAACCGATTCCCAAAAATACCTCAAGTTGGATTGGCCATCCGATATGTCAAAGGCACCTCTTGCGTTTCAAAAGGTCCTCATGTATTTGTGGGTACACTTCCAACAAGAGAAGGCACGAATATTTCAAGGGGTCAGCCTGGATCACTTTGCTGATGAGTCATTCCTTCATGACAATTTGTACAAGGAACTATTGCCCAATCTGTATCAGTCTTCTTTTCTGTATCAGTCTTCATTTCTGGTTGGACAGTACAAAATACCAGGAGTGGAAAATTTGGTTGGGACAATTTGATTTAAACTGTTATCTCCTCTTCATTTTTCAAAGGTTATGGAGCACCAGAAAACTTTGAACAAGTGTTACACCAGAGTAGGCGTTGACTTTTCAAAAAAATTGGTGACTCTTTCTACTGAGAAGTTGTTGAAGGAACAGGGCGTATTTGCTGAGAAGTTGGTTCCAGAAGATGAACAACACGTGAAGACATTGTTGCAACATTACCTTCTGATTTTGTCATGAGTTGACAATGTGGTTTCCACGCAGGAGCAACTTGAACAGTTGAATCTTGTTTGCAAAGAATTGCTCGACAATGTTCTAACATCTCAGTTGTCACATGGTCCTAACGGTACACGTGTCCCGGTTACTTGGATTATGGTTTTGAATGAAATACTTAAGGCAGTACTGGGCAAGGAAGAGAAAACATCTGTTGTTGACGTTGACGGGGCACACGAGGATTTGGACAAATATTTGAAAGTAGAGCGCCAATCATTGTCGTCCAACTCCAATCCTGGAGGACCTAACCGCAAAGATCATTTATTCATTTTCACCAACAATGGTGCTTGATCCATTGAGTTTGAAGAAGGAACTCCACCTGAGCTTCTAAGAGGTGAAGAGTGTCAGTATACTTACCCCCTTGCAAAAGAGAACTACAGCTTATCCATCACAAGGTTCCTTAATTTTGATGAGAACTGCACGTGCACGCTGGACGACCAATTGTTCTGGTAACATACAAGATTCGTATTCTGTGATATTTTTATCACGCGACCAGAAATACTACTCAAAGGTTGTCAATGTATTGAGAGGTCTCTGCAATTTCTCACAACTTACAATTATCTACCGGTTGGGGGCCTATTGTTCGTTCCATTGATGAAGGAACTTCTGTGTGTGGTTTTCCAGAAGAAAAAATATGTGTTGGAAGCAAACTTGGAAGTAAGCTTTGTGTTAGGCAAGGATGAAAAGACTTTACAATCCGATGGCAACTCTTTGATCCAACCTTCCAAAAAATAAAGGTACCTAGGACTCAACATCACAATGCAGCCAATATTGCAAAGTGGGACTTCCTTAAGAAACACGTGAACAACTGTTGAGACCTTCATCAAAGAAAACGGCGCATATTCCGTCCGATGGCTAGTGTTCACTAACAAAGGGCTCAATGGAGTGGAATATTTCTTTCGATTTCCTTGGGAAGATAAATCAACAGTCAACCCGCAGTCCAAAATTGTTGAACCTGGATCCATCAAAGATCCAGAAAGAGAGGGCAAAGGAAACGGGGACGAACATACAGCCATCCCCAATGCACTCGAAGACAACCCATCCATGAAGATAAAGGGAAAGAAGAAGTCATTTCTTTGCCAAGGTCGCAAACGTAGGAAGTCAGGGTCAGAGGAATCCAATGGAGAGGCCAAGCACAAGAAGAGGAAGGTATCTCTGATCTTTGCCCATGTTGTAGATCTTGGATACCTTCTGCAAGTTCCCTGTCCCATACCCAACGACGTAGGAACGGAAAAGCCCTCTGGCAGCGTGAAGGTGTTGCTTGCAGAACCTGATCCCGTGATCTTGTATCCTAAATTTGCAATTGATAGCGAGGTTACAATCACAGGTATTCCACCACCTGGAACTGGTGCAGTGAAGAGTTATGCATCTAAGAGGAAGGACCCTTTTCCTGTTTACCCTGGATACATGGTGTACAAGAAACTACCGGATGGTACAAAAGTGAAACGCGCAACCTGGTTCCCTTACAACCGTGTTGGGTCGAATACACCGCAGTACACAAAGTTGTCCAAGTTGTTCAAATGAAATGGTGCATCGGCTAGTAATGCCTACTGGCCACACACCACCATAGAACACAACAAAGAGTGGCAAAACAGCAAAGAAGTGATCGTAGTACTAGTACTTCTCCACATTGGGTTGATGTTTACAACAAAATGGTTGTTGACGTAACAAAGAAACGCAGCTCTTAGTTAGTACAATGTATTACTTTAATGTTTTCATATCATTCTACTACTATTAGTACTGCCCAACCTGTTTGTATTGCTTACTTTAATGTTTTCAGATTCTTCTACTAGTATTAGTACTGTCCAATCTGTTCGTATCATGCACAAGAACAGGATGCATTATCATGGAACAATAATGTCAACCCCATACATAGTATGAGAACTATTGATGATGAAGTTGCAGGCAATGACACACATTTGCACCCAAAGACTGAGTAGGACACATTATGTAGGTCCAGGCATGATGTCCAGTGACAAAAATGGTTCAAAAATTCATAATGACTAAAGTATCAGCTTGTTTCTTGTCCAGATTGTTTCATAGTCTACCCCATCCATAGTATGAGAACTATTGATGATGAAATTGCAGGCAATGACACACATTTGCACCCAACAACTGAGTAGGACACATTATTTAGGTCCAGGCATGATGTCCAGTGACAAAAATGGTTCAAAAATTCATAATGCCTAAAGTATCAGCTTGTTTCTTGTCCAGGTTGTTTCATAGTCTACCCCATACATAGTATGAGCACTATTGATGATGAAATTGCAGGCAATGACAGACAACTGCACCCAACAACTGAGTAGTAGGACACATTATTTTGGTCAATGCATGTCCAGGGACAACAATGATTCCAAAATTCATAATGCCTAAAGTATCAGCTTGTTTCTTGTCCAGGTTGTTTCATAGTCTACCCCATACATAGTATGAGCACTATTGATGATGAAATTGCAGACAATGTCACACATTTGCACCCAAAAACTGAGTAGGGCCCATATTTTGGTCCATGCATGTTCAGGGACAAAAATGATTCCAAAATTCATAAGGCCTAAAGTATCAGCTTGTTTCTTGTCCAGAATCTTTCATAGTCTACCCCATACACAGTATGAGCAATAAAACTCACTGATAGTCTATGTGTTATTATTTTTTATTCATCATGAAGGATCCTAGATAGTATGAATAGGACAGGAAGAAAAAAATCCTGCTTGTGTGTACCCGTGAACAAAATGTACTGAGTGGAGGACACCAGAGTGTTTTGTTCTCAATGGTTAATTCAACTCATGTTGGAGGACCCAATCCAACGCACACGGTGTCATCAATGTGAACCAATTGTACCAAACAGTGAATGTTACACTATTTATAGTTAGTCTATTTTTTTATGAAAAAATTTCTGTGTCCAGTGGAGATGCCGGTGTACGTGTATTCCGTGTTAGAACTACACAGGCCAAAAGTCAACAGCGTACGCAGGCTCCACGATAATCATGAGTCATGATCTGATTACGACGAGTAATTGTAACATACCAAAGTATTTGCCAAACATCCCAGGATCTTAGAAGTAAGAGGTAAATGGAGAACACAACACCACAATCAGCGTACAAGAGTAAGGTTTTGAAGCCAAGGTTTCATTTGGATTCTGCGGAGTACTGTGAAAGAAGTAATGAGCTCAATCACGGTGACCAAAACAATGAGTGGAACCCATTCTTATATCATTTTGAAACTGGGTTCAATGCGCTATGTGCCCAAAACGGCCACTTGGTACTCAGCACAATCCTTAATGGATGCAACAAGATTGACGATGTGAGAGCAAGACTCAACAGCCCAAAAGGACATTTTGATGAAGAAGAAGGTTTGGAGATTTGGGAACAATGCTTAAAGTACGTAATGGAGGTAGTATTTCCTTTCTATGAAGAAGGCGACACTGATGGCATTGACCACGTGTGGGCTATGGGTATTATTATGGCATACGTTTTATGCCGTTATCCTGCATTGAAGGGAACTGAAGACATACAGTGCTACAACAACGTGGGTATTGGATGAGAAGTACAATCCGGAGAACAAGAGAGGCTCAAACTGGATGGTCATACTTGCTCACCAAAGGAATGGTGTAACCTGACGCCAAAGGCCAGAAAGCACATCAAGGAATGCACACATTTTAACCTGGGTAACCGTCCCTGTCTGACAAGCCTTTGGTTCAACGAGTGGCGCACAATGACTGAAGAGGCAATCATTGAAAAGTGCCATAGAAGGTACATAGAAGAAGCCGATGAGGTAAAGGAACAAAACAATGAAACGGAGAAACGTATTATTGAAGAGAATTGGGATTCATTCATGAACAAAGCAACAAAACAGTCTAAAAGAAAAAAATGCAAACTAAAACATTAGCAAACAAAGAGAAAAGGGAGGAAGAAGACAGTAACAAGAGAAACATTGTGCACTGGCTACATCTTTACAAAAAACGTTGGAAATCACCGGAAGATTTGGAGGAGTACAACAACTATCCCGTTCCTTGTGGCACATGGGGACATGTGAAACAGTACTAATAAGCTTTATGGCAAAACTTATCCCTACTTAGGAATACATACACGTTCCTGTCCTCGTTAAAAACGTAAATATAAAAATTAACTACTGTGAAAAATTTTCCTTACAAATGAAGAAGTCATCATTGCCGTTCCAGACAACTCAATCTTAAACGCCGTTCCAGACACTTAACACTGAAACGCCATTCCAGACGTTGTGCTTATTTTCCCTTACAGACAATTGTTATCTCCAACACCGTTCCAGACACTTAATACTGCAACACTGTTCCATATATGGTGCTTATTTTCTGTTGCAGGCACATCAATGCACCTGACCATTGAAAACACTTAACCCTGCAACAGCATTCCAGACATTGTGCTTATTTTCTGTTCAAGGGATTTCAATGTGCAACGCCGTTCCAGACACTTAACCCTGCAATGGCATTACGGACATTGTGCTTATTTGCCACTCAACGGAATTCAATCTGAAATGCCGTTGCAGACACTTAGGCAATTAAATTGAAAACACCGTTTACAGGCACTTAGCCCTACAACGGCTTTCCAAACACTGAGCTTATTTCTTGTCATACACCGTTCAGGGATTAAACAAAAATGAAACGACAATCAACCATGTTGAAATAAACAGCGTTGGAGTTGCACCAATAAAGAAAGTTGTGTATGAACTTCCAATCAAAGAATTCAAAAGTGGAATCCTCACCCTCACTTACCTGCACCACAGTTGAAAGAAGGATTACAAATCATTACTGATTTCCCCAACTTTCACTATTGACTCCATTCTTTTTGTTTCTAAACCAGCCATTGTGTCACAAAAATGAAACAACAACCATCATTCCCTATTTCCAAGGACAAAGTAGTGATCTTTCCTACTGAGGTTTTGGACCGCAGTAACTTCAGACTTGATCGCATTGCACTCAAACAAATATAATTTGTTGCGCAACACACCTTGCTTCACCAATGCGTGACGGTCTCTTCTCCCTTGAGCCCTCTTGCTTGAGATTGGGTCAACAGAAAGAAAGCAACAAGAAACGGTGTAGTAACCATCATGTACTAATTCAAACCTGCTGACAGGGGGGAAAGGGCCTTCAAGATGAAGCAGGCACAGAATCTGACATGGATAAACTTGAAGACCACGTCCCTCAAGGAGGTCTAGTTGAATTTTTTCCCAGTCATACCATACATTGGACAATTGTCCAGAATCAGGCTTAAATGATGGATGAGCACAAAAAAGTAACCCCATACAACAATGATTGTCATATCTCTTGTGCTCGGTGGATCCACGAAGCATACTGGTCCCCGCAGCCGGAAGAATCATGCCACAACAAAATTTGAGAACATCTGATGGAAACCATGGCACACTTGTGTTTTTCTTTTCGTCCTACTTCATGCAAGACAAACCATCCAGAACTGAAATCAAAAACTTAGACCCTGCTGACCAACTGCCCTCTGTAGAATGACTTACTCCTGTAAATGATTTGTGATAAAACAGATCAAATTCACAGTCAAGCTGATCAATAGTGTGGTATTCCATTACTCACTTGCAGGTTTACTTGATTAACATGAATTTGATTCATTGGGTTCTCTTCCTGGGAGCCTTCACTTCAGTTTTATGGTTGCTCTCACTTGCTGCGGAGTCCCATCCAGTTGGAGGACCAAATAATGTCATGTACTGTGATAAATGAAAATACATGTGATTCTTCACCAGATTGTTACCCTCTCCCTTACTTTGTTGTAGGTAGTTATTTATACAGTTAATGAAATGAACAGCCATCTTGTCAAGATTTAAAACACCCTTGTTGTCTTCTTTGAAAACATCATCAAATGTTCCAGCATATTAGAGGAACGCTTCCATACCCAACAACAACTCAAGGGCGTAGATACGTCCGTCAATTTCATCCTCACACTTTCTGCTCCTATTCTCAAGATTGGTTGTTGTTCATGGGGACAACATCAATTGATGGCCTTCAGCAGACAAAAGTGCAAGCATCTAAATGTAAAGCATGCCAATGAACTGGTTCCCCTCATTCTTTTGCTGTATGTATTGACTCAGAAAAATTGGTTTGCGGAAAATCACGATTGGATTGCCTCTGAACAGCAGCACCATAGTAACTTGCTATATGGTCCATGTCACCTAGTAGCCACATGTTATTCCCTAAAATTCCTCACGGAAAGTCTCTCCTACTCGCTTTGTGCAACCAAGTTGGTGCATATGGAGTCTCTCTCCTGGTGACGCTAGATGAATATTATGTGGGTTTTCTCCAAAATCAAGATCATAAAATGCATTACCATTATGAACATGGTGGTGGGAGACATTCTTGAAATACTGTTCAACATTCACTCCTTCCTCCACCGTCAGAGAAGTAAAATTGGACATCTTCCGTAGCCAAACATATTTATACTCTATCCCATTTTTGTGATTTCCCACCTGCATGTTCCTGCTTTTAATTGAAACAGGTACCTTCTGCACATTCACACGAGAGTTGTTACTGTGTGCTCCTGGATAATTGCAATACCTAAAGATCATCTTTGTATTGGCCATTTGATAATGTCCACAAAGTTGGTCGTGCTGGGGAGTATCGCCTATGAAATAAGCAACCGCGAATTTCATTGGAATGGACCATTTCTTCTTCTTGTTCCAAGGCAAATTAGACGACTCGATACCATTCATTAGGTTACAGGCTTCTTTCAAAGATGAAAGAGCGCAACGAAGGCCAGAGTGAAGATTGTTCGCATTGTCAATTGATTTGTTACCTTTATCACGTGAACCCTTTTGATGAAAATATATAGTTTCCCAAGCATCTGCCAACAGTTCTGAGTTAAGGTGTTGAATATACCAAGTGTCATGTTCAGTGGGGTAAGAGTGCTTTGACCACTATTGTTAATTGCAATTCCATCCATGTAGAGAATGATAGGCACCAAAATTGTATTCAAATCTCTTGTGCATCTCTTTTCCCAAGTATTGATCCACCATTCACCATGGTGGAGTTCATCTATATCAATATTGCCTTGTAGTTCTGGAAACCGGACTGGTAACATTGGGTCTTCAGCATGGGGGAAAGACAGATTTTATTCTTTTACCAAGGCAATGTTTGTTAATAGGGAATGAAGTGCTTTTCGAAATGACCAAACATAGATTTCTTTACAAACAGGAACATCACTAGTCGTTGGTTTCTTAGAACACCAGTCAATAAGATGAGGTTCAAACCATTGCCTTTTATTTCAGGCACAGTTGCGGAAATCTCCCTCATAACTGTTGACCTTGTCTGTATGAGATTGCCTTTTGTCCATGAAAATAAATGGAGATGCCCCAATTCAATAGCCCATTCGTACAATTCCTTCTCTGCAACTAATGGTATGCTATGATTCCATTTAATTTTTATTAGCTTGATCTTTACCATCAGTTCATCTGATACATGCCTCCCGGCATTGGGCGTCGTAATTGCCAAGTTTGAATCATGATGGGAATCATCAACATCAATGCCGTTGCCTTCTTCATCATTGACACTCAAAGAGTGGGAGGCCTCTGTGCTGCCAATTCCTTCTTCCTCATCGTCATTGTGTGTTGTTTGCATGGTGACTCACAAACTGTCTCCCATGGTGCAATGTTATCTTTCACAGATTGCATTGGATTGTGGGTTCTTCACTGTAGTTGGTTCTGACTTGATTCTATTCTGCATTAGCAAGGTTTGGAATTCATTACCTATGAACTCACCCCTGTTGTCACGTACACATCAATTTGGTTGTGGATACATGGCTAGCCAGCTGTTTGCAAATTGACCTGATACATGATGGCTTGATTTGTTGCTTATCCTGACCATTTCAGCTAGATTGGTGACTGGATCGATTGTTGTCAAGGCTTTGAATTTGTATTGTTGATTTCCTGCTTGGATCTTCCAGGGTCTGATAAGATCCACGCATACTTCATTCCAAGGCGCTACTGCTGCTTCCCTGGGTGGTAGCATTCCATATTCTCTGCCTCCTTCCTTGTATTGGTGACAGTTTACCGGGCATGTATACTGTTTGCATTGCTGCTGAAGATTTGGTGAATAGAATATTGCTCCAATTGTGTCAATAAGGTGCTGAATTCCACAGTGCCCCAGCACTATGTAGAACCAGTGAATTACTTGCTGTACAAGTGTTGCTGGAATGATGCTCTTCCAGTGTTGATTATTGTTGTTGGTTCTTGTTACAATCTGCTGTCCATTCATGATGATGATGGAATACTTGGTTGGGTCTGCATGATGAGCTGCTTGAAGGTGTGAATCTTGGTTCTGATGGTTTTGGATGTTGGTAACTATGATTGGGTTTGGCATCTCCTGCAGTGGTGGTAGATTAAGTAGGCATTCAATCATTTTGTTGCTCTCATCAATGATGGCAAAGGTTTCATTGCCCATGATAATAGCATCCTTCGGTACTTCTATTGTGTGAAAGTCAACTAGAATACCCTTGTTTTGTTGTCCACAACCCCCCACAGACAGTGGCTCCATACAAGGCAGCCTTGAGAAACAGTTGGCAATAACATTCTTTTTGCCTTCAATATGAGTGAGGTTGACATCAAATTTGGACATGAAGAGCTTCCAGCAGAGGATGAGAAGGTCTTGAAGGTGAGGTTTTTGTGGTCTGTGTAGACATACAGCACACCGCCTAGTAGGATTTTCCTGCATTCTGTGAGGGTTAAAATAATGGCCAGGAGTTCCTTTTCAGCTGCAGTATAGTTCTGTTGAGCCTTGGAGAGTTTCCTGCTGAAGTAGGCAATAGGTCTGCAGTCCTGGATGATGGCTGTGCCAAGTTGAGAGTCAGAAGCGTTCATGTAGATGTGGAATGGCTTGATGTAGTTGGGATATACATTCATAGCATCTGCTACCAGCGGTGCTTTTATTTCTTCTAGAGCTGCTTGTTTGGTGGAATCCCGGGTGAATTTGCTGGAGCCTGTCATTTCTGTAGGGGTGCTAACACTTGTGAACGCCGTGGCAAGAAGGAATTGCAGTAGTTTACTGCGCCGGTCAATGACTGGACCTGTGTTAAGTTAGTTGGTGGTGGTCCCATCTTGAGAACTGCTTCAATCTTCTTCTTCCATGACCTAATTCTGTCTGGTGTCATCCAGTGGCCTAAGAAGTCAGTTTCTTGTACCATCCAATCACACTTGAGGGGATTGCACTTCATGTTGTTGCTTACAAATTGGTTCAGGATCTTGTCTAGGAGCTCAAGTTAATGATCAAACGACTGATTGAACGACTAATTGGTTCAAATCCCAACATTGTCAATGTAGCAGGTGGAGTCTACTCCATCTAGCATCTCAATTATAATGTGCTGTGCAATATCACTGATTTTCATCCCCATTGGTAATATCTTGTACCAGAATAACCCATAAGGCAACGTGATCGTACAGAGCTTCTGACTGGCTTCGTCCAGCTGAAAGCAATAATATTGCATGGGCAAGCCAATTTTGGTGAAGTAAGTGTACTTCCCCTGCTGGTTCATAATGTTCTGTATCATTGGTAGGGGAAAATACTTTCTCTTAATGAGTTTGTTGAGTTCGCGAAAATCAGAGACCCTTCTGCCTCTATTGTCCTTCTTTGGTGGGGTGAATGTGGGGAATGCCCAATCCGGTGGGCCACAAGGTTCAGGAACCCCATCCCTTATCAAACTAGCAAGCTCTTTCTGGAATATCTCCTCTCGCTGAACTGAATAGGGCATCATATGAATGGGCTTCGCATTGCCTTCTAGTTCACCAATGTGTATCTTCCAGTGTAGATAACAACCTAGTTCACCATCAAACACAATTTCATGATTTTTCAGCATCCTTTTGAATTTTTGCTTCTCTTCATTATTCATGTGTGCTTGTTTCTGTGCTGCCTCTGTGACTGTGACATGCTGATAACTCCGCTCCAATATTCTGTGGTCATGTCATTGCTGAGCAACTTTGCAACCTTGGCTTCTTTAGCATTTACTTGTGTCATTACTAATGTGTTCTTCATGGGTATTGTAACATCCATCCATGTTGCAGTCTGGGTGCTGAAACACATGGTGATGCCAGCAACCGTGAGAAAATCCATGCCTAATATGACATCATATTGGCAATGAGGTGTATTATTTTCCTTCTGAATCCGATCCGTTGAGAGTCTGATTCAAAGGCTTCTGAAGAACAGCAACGCTGTGTTAGTGTGTTAGTAGACGAATGATTATACTCTACTCGTGACAATTGTGGTTGGATACTTTCGGCAACGGATAATCGGACTACAGGCGAGACTATGGAAATGCCGGATCTCTTCTTACTGTGAACTTATTCAGATACAGCGAGACAGACCTTAGTAATGTAGATTACAGATAGTTGGTAGCAACTAGTGTGAATTTTGGGATATAAATCAGTTGAATGTTAAAAGTATGAGATAAAGTGAAATCTTGCTGAAACGCAAGATATCTCTTTTATTGAGATGAATACGTTGCAACTGCTGTTGCGTAATGATGAGGTTACTCGCTGATTATTTCCGTACATGCATTGGTCGTTGACCATATATATCTGTATATATATATATATATATTGTGTGAGAATCACACGCCAACGGTTTTCTTCTCTTGTTCCGTTAGGAAGACTCCATGATATGTTTATCATTAAGATCAGGAATTGCTCCCGTAGCTCGTGTGATACTTTATAAAATCAGAGTTTGCTCACCGAAGAACAATGGCAATATTATAAAACAGAGATTGCTCACCGCCAATGCGCGATGGGAATCGATGCTCCGTGGGAATCGATATGCCGTGGGAATCGATTACTTTGGTTGATACGGGACTCATTGATGCATACAAATAGAATATTTACCATTGGGTAGCTTTGGTACTTCTGGGCACGAAAGAAATTTAATAAGGTGAATCAAATATTTTGGCTGAAATTCCTTTGATTCTACTGCCATTGACAAATTCCGGCATTTGTACTAGTTCCTTCATTTTTACTTCAAATGAAGTATCAAATGCTCCATTGGCTGTTGTGGTAACCCTTTTGTATCTTACATGCTTTGGTTGGACCCCAAACGGCATGGATTGTGCATTAATCATGGAGCTTGTGCTTTCAGAATTGTACAATGCAACATAAGGCAGGTCTGTCTGATGATGATATTCCTTGTATTGTTTTAACTTTCAGCAACACTGTCGGTGTTGCATCATTCATTTTCTGTTTCATCTGTTGTTTTTGATTTGGTTACAGTCGCCACCAATCTCAACTGTATTTTTACAGTTGCGTCAGCATCTATTGCGTTTGTTCAGAATCTTGTTCTTCCGGTCATCGGAATTGCTCCCAGCAATTTGATCTCACAATCTGATCAGCCAGTCACGAGGATTATCGTTACAGAACCGAGTCATACGGTAGGAACATACCTTAGCGTAATTACAGTATCAACTATCGAGACGTTTTTACAAAGTGTTAGTAAGAATGAAACATTAAATCGATCTGTACCGTACCGTGAGGGTGCACTCTTTTAATACAACCCAAAATACAACAGTACAAAAACCATGTAGAACTCTACGTGTGTAGATTAAGCGCGCGCAAATATTCAGCGAGAGAAGCTACACATCAGCGAGGCACAAACTCCGCTGAATTCTGCATCAAAAAAACTTCCAAGTCCGATCACTGCAAATAACACGTGAAAATACAGAAACAGAAATAATTTCGATTCATATCATGACAGAGATTGTTCATCGATGAAAGATTGGATCATCGATCGATCGATCAATCGATCGATCATCATTCCCTCGAGGCACAAAGCCCGCTGGCATGTGCATCAAAGAAAATTCCAAGTCAGATCACTGCAAATAACACGCCAACATACAGAAACAGAAATAATTTCCATTCATATCACGACAGAGATTGTTCATCGATGATCGATCCGATCAGCAGCCATCCGATCAATCTGATCATCCGATTGATCGATTCAATCGAAGCACAAAGCCCGCTGGCATGTGCATCAAAGAAAATTCCAAGTCAGGTCACTGCAAATAACACGCCAACATACAGAAACAGAAATAATTTTGATTCATATCACGACAGAGATTGTCCATTGAGGACATTGATTACATGTAACATCTAATCCCTAATACAGTTAGAGACCAATACGATCGATTGATCGATCGATCGATCGTATCCTACACTCGGTACATGAAAACTTGAACTACGAAACACCCTGCTATCAGCAACAACAGGGGGGGATCCCCTATCCAATAGCAACACACTCCACTCCTCCACTTGACAATCCACCAATCGAACGCCGCCGCCCTCAACGAAGCTGGAAATTTCCTCCCTGCCTCTCATCTGGGCGCATCTTCCGAATCAGCTGAGTCATAGTACAGTCTCCATAGCACCTCTTGATCTTGGCAATGGCTGTGTTCACATCATTCCCCCGGTCTAGGAGGCGCTCCATACATCCCCAAAGAACCTTCCGATTGCAATACTTGTACTTCACTCGGCCTCGTTCCACGGCAGTGAACTCCCTTGCCGGCTTCCTCCCTCCAATGCCATTCTGATACTCATCCCACAAGGCTTGGATGGTCTGTGGTCTATCAAACAGGAGCGCTGGTCTTTCTACCACCGGAGCCCCTTGACGCGGATTTGCAGATGGTCTGCTGCTTGCTCCGAACCCAACTCTCATCCGCGCTGCTGGTGCTAGTGTCAACCCGCGAACCATCTGACTAACAATCTTAATCTCCCTTCGAAGCTCAGCAAGCTCTGAGATCTGATGGTTCCTAATCTCTGCTACATTGGTTTGAGTGGTGGATAGCTTGGCATAGATAGCATTCCTCCATTGCTGCCCACCTCTACCAAACGCGCCTCCGCCATCTCCTTCTTCACCCTCAGGGATCTCATCCAGCCACACAATGCCATCGATATTGGAAGCAACAACTTCAGCTCTACGAATAGGATTCACCCCATCCTCAAGTCTCCCTTGCAACAGCTCATATCGCCGTACAATCTGTTGCTTCAGTCCAAGGGGGATATAATCTGCAACAGCAGGATCAAAGCAAGCCCAAAGCAAGGGCTTTGCTAGGATAGCAGCGACGTCATCCCCAAAGGCTCCTCGAATCGCAGGAGCTACTGAAGCACAAAGCCAGTCATCTGTTAGGCCACTGTCATCCTTCTCCTTGTACAAGCAAATCCCACGATGGGAAAGCTTGCTACCAGCATTGATATCTGGCCAGTCCAACTGCACATCCAAGTACCAATCTTGCATACTCCTAGTCTTCCATCTAGCTCTGTAGTTAACATCATCACGAGTCGCGCCTCCTCTCCTAGCCATAGTTGTAGCCCACTTCTTAACTGAATGAGTCCCTAGCCTTTGCTGCCTTCCAAGGGGCCTAAACTGATCACCTTCTATGATAGCCTTCAGAGCCTTTTGATAGGCCGTCTTGCACTTGTCGGCTTCCTTGTTCTGGGCTTTCAGTGGGGACCTGGAGTCTGTGTCTCCCTCAGCAAACAGCCATTGACTCAACCGGCCCGCGCCACTACCAAGCCATGCCTCCAGGTAGATAGCAAGGCCAATTAGTACACAGTACCTGTGATCCATAGCGCCCATCAGCAGATGTAATGGACAATCTCCCTCATCATGGACATTCTTCGACCACCTCATCTGAATCGTAAGATAGCCAGCGTATGTACTACTAACCTGCAAGTTTGCCTTCTTCATGTGTGAGGTGTCATCCCCTCTTGCAATCAAGTGCAGCTGGACTCGGAGCATTGCCATGTGCCGGAGACTTTGGAGGCTGTCTCCAATGGCTGTGAGGTCAAGCATTTGAGCAAACTCTTCATGTGTGAAAGCCCTATCAGCTGACGTTTCGACGCCAAGCTGCCGGGTTTCCTTCTTAGCCACAGCTTTGATCAGTCGATTGATCTTGATAGATCTAGTAGGATTGCCTGTCTCGTTTGTTTCATCCCAAGCTGCAGTGTTAGTCATGAAGTAGGAGATAGCTTTTTTCCAATACCTCAAAGTGCTAGATCGCCCACCAACTGGATTATCATCTATTCCTGGATCCTCCATCCCATACACCTTCAAACACATCCATTTGTAGATGTGATCTGGCTTAACAGTGTTGAGCTCTTCCTGGTTGAACACCCGGTCGGTGGCATATTCATGCCCTCCAGCAATATGGGACATCAACTCCAACAAGATTCGGTGGTATCTTAAGAGCTGAGTGGGGGCATTCACATCATTGGGTAGAATTGGATCCGGTCCCCTTCGGGCCGGTCCTCTTGTTCGACGGGGAATCACTCTTCCTCTTCCTCTTGTTGTTATTGTTGTTGTTGCTGGGGGGGGTGGCGTCGCTGGAGGAGCCATCAGCACGTCACCATCGTCGTCGTCATCTAGGACTTCATCCTCATCATCAGAAGCTAAGGCTAAGGCAGCTAGCTCACCTAGGCCATTATCGTCTTCAGCTTCATCCTCATAGTCCTCTTCATCCTCATAGTCCTCCTCGTCATCGTCGTCATCGTCGTCCTCTTCCTCTGGAGGCTCCAGTGTGTCGTCGTCTGAGTCACCAGCATCTTTTGCTGCTGCAGCTGCTTCAGCTCTTTGCATGACAGCTCGCGCACGCTGGATTGCTGCAAGGTCTTTAGCTTGCTGTACAACCCTTGCCTCCTCCCTTGGTGTTCTTGTTGCAGGATCCATGTCAGCTAAAACTGCTGCTGCTTGGGCTCTAGCACGGCGTTCGCGTGCTCGTTCCCTTGCCCGAATGTTCTTTGGATCCATGCTCAGCTGACGCGGCATCTTGTTGTTGTTCCTTGCTTGTTGCTTGTTGCTTGTTGCTTCGTGTTGCTTGTTTACTAGCTTCGATCGATTTGCAATTAGATCGATCGATCGAAAAAAGTGAGCAATTGCTGGCTACTAATCGCGGAGTGCAATCGATCGACGATTTGCATGTGGATGAGAATTAAGAGAGCAAAAGCACATAAAATTATTTCCGCGAGTCACTCACTCCTAGGGAGTTGCATAAGCGAGTCACTCGCTATTCGGGAGTTGCATAAGTTGCACACCTCCGTGGGAAAATGCAGGGCTACAAATCAACCAGTAGTGCAACTATGCTAAAATTGAAAATGCAACCGGTACTCTACTCTTAGTAGTACAAAAAAATTTGCGTACCCCGCCGGATGGTGGGGTACCAAACATAATACTAGTGCCTACGTAGAATCGTGTAGCCGGTTGTACTAGCCCAGGTTAAATGCAACCCGGGTTGCATTCATGTGACATCGTACCGGTACGGTAAAAGTGGACTCATGAATTCAGGGCCGTCTGGGGGTTGCGCGCTTTGTTAGGATTGAGAAGAATTTAATCGGGTATAAAAGAAACTATTTTATTGTTTTTTAAAGGACCACATCTACTTTGGTCGCGGAGTACTAGACGATAAGCGAAGTATTTGGTGGCGAAGTAGATTACGAAAACTACTTTGGTGGCGGCCTCGGGTATACCGGTACTTCACGCGACCAAAATAGTTTTTGTAATCTACTTTGCGACCAAATCTACTACTTCGCTAATCTACTTCACTTAGAAAACCTACTTTCCTAAGAATATCTACTTCAGTAATCTACTCCTTCTTCGCTGAGCACATATATTTCGGTAATCTACTTCGCTGAGCAAATCTACTTTGCATAATTCCTTCAGTTCTCCATAATCTACTTTGGTTCTCCATAATCTACTTTGTCACATTTGGTTAAATATCACCGACCGTGTTAAATGTCACTATATTTAACAATATACTTCGCTGTTACTTAATCTACTTTGCTGCTACTTAATCCACTTAGCTGTTACTTAATATACTTCATTTAACAAATCTAATTTGGTAATCTACTTCGCTGAGTAAATCTACTTTGGCAATCTACTTTGCTGAGCAAATCTACTTCGGCACTTTGCCATGCCACCAATCTAGTACTTCAGTAATCGACTTTGCTGAACAAATCTACTTCGCTAATCTACTTTGGAGGACCAAATCTACTTCGCTTATCTACTTCATGTAACCAAATCTACTTCTCTAATCTACTTCACCACCATCTACCAAAGTAGATTTGAAGTAGATTACCAAAGTTTTCTACCAAAGTAGTTTTGCTCGAATAGACCCCACGCTGAGTTGGCATGCAACCCCCAGACGGCCCAGAGGAGAAGGGGTTGACATAAGGGGCATTTGCGGTCATATTTTTTGGTGAATATCCAGATTGGAGCACATGCACCTGACGTGCCAAAGAACAACAAGGGAGAAGGCATAATCATCAAGTCAGGAAAATGTCACATTCTTTTTCTTCAGTAACATCATATTCTAGGGAGCTTCCACAGTGATCATTAGTTGCCCTGTGCCCCAAAATGGGCAAAAAGCACCCCGAAGGGAGCAAGAAGTGCAACTAATTTGCAAGTATACTTGAAAGTCGGGGAAATGTCGCATTCTTTTTTTAAGTACCAGCGTCTACAAAGATGCTATGGGGATCATTTAGTTGCCCTGTGCCCAGAAACGGGGAAAAGTGTTTGTTCCCCAAAAGGGGCAAAAAGTGCCCGAAAAGGGCAAAAAAGTGCAACTTATTAAGTGTCATGATCGGATTATGCCTTTTGTGTTGAATGTGAGCTTGCCACTTTTTAAGTAGTGTTCTCTGGCATGCCAGGTGCCTGTGCTCCAATCTGGATGGGACACCAAAAAATATGACCACAAAGGCACGTTATGTCATTCCCAAGGAAAAGAGAATCCTTTTCTGGTCATTGGGTCATTCAGAATCTTCTGTTGTTGACAAAAAACTAGACACGAGTGATGACGTATGTTTCTTAGTGGAGGTAACACAGTAATACAATGTGTAGGTAGGTATGTGTTGAAATTAAACTAAAACTAAGGTTGTGAGCAAGCTCTGTCAACTACTCCGAGGAGGCGATGAAAGCTTAACTTTGAATTACTTAGCATTGGATAGGCGTTGAACTGAATCCAATGTTCTTTGCACATAGAGGAATTAAGATATGTATTTCATCCAGTCTTCAATATTGAAGGCCGGCTGGTGTGGCATTTGGTCTGACATCAGCATTTCAGATTTTTATGGATTGTGGGAATTCAGTTGTATGGGGCTGAATAGCACACTCTTTTTCTTCTCGTAAAAACTTCAATTGGTTGCACAGAATTTTTGTGCTCACACGCAACCAGTATGTGATAGTTAGTAAAATTTTAATTCACGTGATATGGTTTCAGGTTCCAAATGCTCATCCATTGAACAACGCGATCATCTAAGAGGAAGGAAACAGTCCCATTTGTTTGAATCTGCTGGATAGTGTAGGGACCCTTGCTTCTTGCTTCAAAAGCAGCTGGAATTTGCTTTTCATTTTTCATCATAATTGTTGTCGGCGAAAAATACGGACTTTGTCGGCATCAAATTCGATTGAAAAAGCCGGCAAAACAAAATGACGACCGAGGTGCAGAAATACAACCGAGGTGCGAGAATACGGAGTAACAACAGAGACACGATTACCTTGATGATCGAGTCTTAGAATCAAACACACCTCCACTACTTGGAAACCCTTAAGTGGTAAAAACGATATCACCTAAGGCTACAAACAAAAGAGAATAATCAGTTAGAAACAAGACATATCCAAAGACCTGACCAATAAGTGAACACTTGGAATCCTTAAGTACATTCAAACAAATATACTTGATATCCTGTGTGGAAATTACTTATTGGAATCATGAAAATCAATACCGATTCCGAATGGGCCTCATCTATCTCAAATACCACAAACAAGCATACGCCCGTGTCGCTAAGACAGCAACAGCAGCGACAATATCGGTACGATGAAGATAGTAACAAATAACCGGGCAAGATCTATATCACGTAAAATACAGCAGAGAGCCCCAATGCAGTACAAAATACATAGTGAAAATAAGAGCCTCTCTCTGAGCTCACATCTCTATAAATTTTAATTATCCTATCCTTTTGGTCGATTTTTAGAGTTACAACAGGTCATAGAGCCCTTATACCTTACACTAACAAGTGTATACCTTAAGCTACCTATCTCCGCCCTGTACAGCACCTCCACTGCCGGTTACAGCCAGAGTATACTTGGTACGGGACTCGCACGCCGGGCTGTATCAATAGACCCCCCCCCCCCCCCCCCCCGCCTCTCTTTTTTCTTTCTTTCTTCTCCTCCTTACTCGCGTATCAAGGGGTGTATACAGATCCTTCTACCAAGAATCTTCTTCTGTAATACACAACTAAGCATACGTATCAAGGGGTGTATCTACAGAACATTCTACCAAGAATCTTCTTCTGTAATACACATCGACGTTTCGACAGCACCGGTTAATCGAATATCACCAACGATTGTTTCTCTGACGCTCGTTCCCAAGGTTAATTCTCTTTGTTCCTACTGTGATCAAACGATTACACCAACATTGAACGATCTACCAAGAATCGTCTCCTGTGATACACACAACCTCAATCGATTCCTACGATCACCGACGACTCAGAAGGTTAAATCGAAATCGCTCCGGACAACACGTACCCGTACGCTGTCAACAACGATTCAACAATCTAACAATATTTACAATCAAACGCCGACAATACGACCATGCCGCCAGCACCTCCATTCGACTGGAATCAGATCTGGGACATTGGAATTCAATTTGAACCATTCAATACCAAGGGGAATGCCCGCAAACATCATGAAGAACTCAACCAATCATTCTCCCATGATCTAGAAGACACCAACGGGCTGTTCCTCACAGACGATGCCGAAGAACCCAAGACGCTGGCTCCAGATCCAGTTACCATGCTCAAGGAAATCATTGTCAATGCAATCATGGACATCATCCCCTCTAAAAAATAAACTGAAGTCAACAAAGGACACATATCGACCCTTTTTGCGGACTGCCACTTTCTGGTATGTTGCTCCAAACAAACAGACAAAGAGGCTCAGAAACAAGCACTTGATGGACAAGGCAGGAGCGCTAGCTATCGAACATGGGCAAAACACATTTCTCATAGAAATCAGAGCAACACACTGGGGTTTCAAATCAGATTGGGACACAGTACACTTTGACGAGGTCTATGACGCCAACATCTACGAATTTCCCTGAACCAAATGACGATGTGGACACACCCACTGCTCCCGTGGAAGGCACCGACATGAGTCAACTGACCAATCTATTACAGCAATTGGTCAACAATGGCAACAACCACAACAACGCCGGCGCCAACAACCCAAGTGATCTACCATGGAACCCAGCAATCTTACCACCACCGATTAAGGAGAGATACAATAGCAGAGATGAATTCCTCACCAGTGATGACATGAAAGACTTTGAAATCACGTACATAGACGCATCAGGAAATGAAACAATTGTCAGACAAAACTACTACCTTCACAACCTAGGCAGTGGTAGAAATGAACAACGCCTCATCACTAGAAGTGGTGATTGCTTTGATCTAACCAGAGCCTCTGACAAATCCAAGGAAGCAGCTAGAGACAAATCGTTCCTCTCTGGCTTCCCACAACTAAAGGATTCAACGCATCCTCAAGTTAGAAAATGGTACAGAGAAATCACAGCCCATACACAACAACACCACATCTACATCCATCCATATTACCTCTACAGGCGCAAAGCCGATCATCTCAGAGGATTCACCATTGGGGATACCCTCCCACATGACCTACCTACAAGATATGAACTGGCCATCAATGAATGGGGAAACCTCATTTATACTGCACTCAGAACTGATAAAATCATCCCTGATTCATGTGCAAGTATGAAGGCCACCATTCAAAGCTTTGAAGGGGGACAAGGATACAAAGCTCTGTACACAGTAATTGCACAGACACATCCCAACTCCAAAAGGCCATCCAATGCGGGTCGACTGGTCAGGAACCCTCCAAATCAAGATACAAATGAATCACTTGAAGAATACTACTTCCCTTACAAGGATTATTTGAGACTTAGAGTCTTCCTCCACAACCAACCCAGCACAATCAGTTCAACAGAAGAAGTTAGCAACCTTATTGAAGGAACCACTCTCTCACAGGAACTCTTCAAGAAAACAGAAGATGAATGCAAGTCAGATGACCAATTCAAACAAGACAAATATAAAGCAGGCAGGCTGCTGCAAACTCTCCAAACATATGAGCAAGAGATCAAGGCTGAAAAGAAGTACAAGGACAAAACCTCCAAATCAAGTCTGCTCAAGCACTTACCCACCACAGGAACCAGACCAGGTCCTCGCCGCAGTGATAGGTTCCAAAAACACGCTGGCAACAATACTGTTAGAACACCTTCCACTCTAACTTCTCACTCAATCAGTCTGATTGACTCCCTTGGATACCCTGAAATGGATGAAGCGTCTGATAATCCCTTACTCCATCAAGCATATTGCAACGCCATCACTGCATTTGACAAAGGGCCAAGCCTCTTTGACACATCCAGGCAATGCATTGTTTGTCACACCTCTGGACATAACTTTGACAATTGCCCTGCCCTACAAGATGTTGAGTCCCTCAGGAAGCATAGGATTGCAACCGCAGTTTATATCAGTAAAAGCAAGAGAGAAACACAAAAACTTTTGGATTCTACTCAACGCATTTCTCAAATCCACATTGAAGATGAGGATCAGGATGAGACCTCCCCACATGATGAACCAGAAGACCAAAAATTTTGTCAAGGCCAAGAATAGACAGTCTTTCTTGCAGCCACACGACATCACCTCAAGATGATCCTCAAGGATTTGACAATGCCACAGCCCCTCCAGCGGAAGCCTCATGCCCCTCCTTGGACTCCAGCAGTGTCAGTTCCTACGAATCAGTCCAGATTGGTGCTGTCAACCTGCTCCCTAGGGATAATCTCCAACCATCAATTCCAACTGATGTCTACTGTGATATGGAATCACTTGAGGTTACAGCCCCTGCATTGGAATCACACTTGGAGACCAATGGAGATCCCAATTTTGACCGAGACAATCCCATCTCAGTTGATACCAACAATGTAAAAAAACTTGTCCCTTCAGATCCAATCACAGCTGCAGCATATTTTCAACAGGGTGTCAGAGCACAGATTGATACAGGTGCTAAAGTTTCTTGCACAAACCTACTACAGCATATCCTCCATGACTACAAACCTTACACCAAGCTGAGAAAATGTCCAGTCAGGCTCACAGCGGCAATTGGAGGCAAGACAGCCAGCTGCATTCCTGAAGGATCAGGGTATGTGCATATACCAGCACCCAATCACATAGGTTATCTTAGAGTCTTCTTCTATTATTCTCCATTGCTGTCAACAACATTGCTGAGTGAGAATGACCTCTGTGAAATGACATTGCACATGAGACAACAATTCAGTGGACAGTCCATACACAAAGCCTTCACTGATATCCATGACTCATCCGTTCAATAGAATGACAACCTCACCATTATTTGCCATCACAAACATAGCACAGCTAAAAGCATTGTCCTGCATGGAGCCATCATTGATGGTCAGTGTTTCACACACCCAGTATTGATCCCAGATGTAGATCTTGAATCCCCATATGCAAATTGTGCAACCTCTTCAGCATACGCCTTAGCAACTGACATGGAGTTCAAACAAGCTTGTGAGCTAGCCTCCAAAGGAGCAATCAGCAATTTCAGGTATGACATCTACACAAATCTTGTAACACTCCAAAAAGGCACTGAAGCTGCCAGAGTCCAGCCTGATACCAGCAACACACCATGGTTTGATGCAAAATTGTTTTTTACCAAAATTGCTGACAAGCATATTCCTATTCAAGCCATCAAAGCAAAAACCTCCAAGCTTCTCTGGAATCAGAGACTTGGACACCCATGTGATGACTTTCTATACCAAGCGCATAAGCACATTCTTGGAGTACCAAAGTTCAAGCGTCAAACAAGTATTCTTGATCAATGTCCAACTTGCATTCAATGTAAGCAAACCAAGACCCCTGCTAGCTCCCATTATACAAGGAAGGCTACACAGCCTTTTCAGGGCTTGTCTATTGACTTTGCATTTTCCGGAGCCAAGTCCTCCAACAGTAAACAAAAGCATGATTATGAAGGTATCCACGGTGAGACAGCTTGGATCCTCATCATGGATCACCACACCGGTATGAAGTATGGTGATACCAGAATCTCCAAGGCAGCGCCACTCCATTGGCTCGAGCATTTCTTCTGCCAGCACAACCCAGCCTGTGCCAACAAGTATGTCTCAATAGATCAAGGTGGCAAGCTCTATCACAATCCAGACATCAGAAACCTCTTCTCTGCTTTTGGATACTCCATTTTCTCAACTGGTGCTGATGCTTCCCATCAAAATGGTATAGTTGAAAGAGCGCACCAAACTCTAGCTAACTCAATGAGAACCATGCTCAGTGGTGCCAACTTGCCAATCAAGTTCTGGCCTTTTGCCTTCTAGCACGCATTGTGTTTGTCAAATGCATTCCCTGAAGGTCACCAGCACCATTCACCATTAGAATTGGCAACTGGTCACAAGGAAAATCTTGCTGACTTCTGAACCTTTGAATGCCGCGTTTGGGTTAGGCCTCCAGGCAAGAGATTAATCAAACTCAAACCCAATGCACAAAAAGACATATTTCTAGGTTTTGTACCATACACCACCAGAAACATTCTTTGGTATGACACAGAAACACATCGTGTCAAAATTGCCACCCATGTCAGGTTTGACGAAGGCATGAATGACTTGTCCCTTGCTGACCTTCCCACCAATGTCAAGCACCTGCTCAGGACGGATGACAACCTTCCTCTCCCACCGGAGCCCACCGAGGTGTCATCCAGTGATTTCCAATTCTCCATCTCACCATTTGCAGACCTCACCAATCACAGGCTCACTGTTTCCAGTACCTGTACTGATCAAGCATTTGGTCTCCGATATGCCAATGATTCACTACTTGGCAGAGCCTATGTCACTGATATTCTACCCAAAAGTCCTGCCTCCCAGCTCTACTCCTTGCATAAGAAGACTCTTTCCAAGCTATGAGGCGCTTATATTGTATCTATCAATCACCATCATGTCTTCACTGCTGCTGATGTTACAACAGCCCTGCATAAATCCTACGATGGAGGGGTGCGGGATTCAATAGATACACCTATTACCTTTGCACTTGAAGAGAAATTAACTATGAAGGAAGTCAGGAAACACTCAAATGAATATGGACTATTTGCTCCCAATACTTCTTGGAAGGAACCCACCGATGAAGAAGATCCACCATTTTTGGACCAGATTTCATCCATCAACACCATCAAGCAAATTGGTACCAAATACAAGCAAATCATCCAATCAAGAATCAGCCAAGTTGATAGCATTGAAGCACTTCATGCCTCCATCCAAAAACACTTGGCACCAACCGAAGATGACATGGATGTTGCTATTCCCACTATTGACATTGCTTCGCTCAGAGCCATCACCAAGCTTCATAAAGCAGGCAATCATGCCTTACCCCTAGATGCAGATTCACTACCAACTGAACAAATTGAACTCTTAATCAAGGCCATCAATTCCAAAGCAACTACACCAGAAGAACAAGCACTAGGGCACTTCACTCACAGAAACCTCAAGTCATTATCCACATGGACTGAATGGGAAGCTGGAGAGCGCAAACAACTTGATCAGTTTGAAGACTTAGAAATGTTTGGATCACCCATTCCATATCCTAAGGATCCAGAGGCCATTATTCTCAGACCCCATTGGCAATACAGTGTCAAAAGGAATGGTGTCAGACGAGCAAGACAGTGCTGCAATGGAAGCAAATATGCAGCCCCAACTCTGCATGCCATTGCCATGTCATACTCATCATGTGTTGAACATCCCATCCAAAGGTTATTCTTTGCTATTGCTGCAAGCCTCAATCTCAAAGTGTACAGGGGTGATGCTGCAGACGCGTATGCGCACAGTCCAGGACCCAACATCCCTACTTACATGACTATTGACGATGCACCATATACAGAATGGTACAAACATAAGCATGGCGCGGACATAGACAGAAAATTGGTGCTTCCTGTCCTTCAAGCCCTCCAAGGCCATCCAGAATCTGGAAGACCTTGGGGAAACCCACATCAACAAAATACTGAAAGGCCCTAATCTCAACTTCAAGACCACCACACATGACAGAACGATCTACACAACAGTCTTTGAGGTGAAACAGTCTACATGCTGAGACAAGTTGATGACTTTGCGCTAGCATGCACATCAGAATCCATATCTGACAAGATCTATGACATCATTGGAGGGAAATTGAAGCTACCTAAAGAAGATGTTGTTCCCTTCACAAAAATGGGATTGCTTGAGGACTTCAATGGAATTGATGTCAAACAGACAGCTGATTATATTGAACTGTCCTGTGAAAATTACATCGACCAAATTATGACATCCCATGGTTGGGAAACTGATTCTAAGATGAAGGCACACTCCAAACCATCAGCGCCATTATCAACTGAAGTGCTGAGCCAACTGCAATCACATACGAATGGACCTTTAGAAGGCACCAAGGAACATGCTGAATTACAATCCACATCTGGTTTCTCCTACAGGACACTCTTGGGTGAAATGATGTTCGCTTACGTTAGTTGCAGGCCAGACATAGGGTATGCAGTGACCCTGATGTAAAAATACAGCTCCAATCCCACTGCTTTTCACTATTCCAGTCTGAAGAACATCGCTCGGTACCTCAGAACAACCAGATCATGAGGTATTAGGTTCTACAGACCAAATGCTGAGCCATCTCTGCCTCCCGGGACACCATATGAGGACTCAGCCCAAGATGCCTCACTTCCGCAATATCCAGAAGATATCAAGCAAAGCAAGTTAATGTGTTTTGTTGATGCAGCGTACGGAAATGATCCAAAACATCGCAGGTCCACCACAGGCTATGTATTTACCTATGCTGGTGGAGCAATCGTTTATCGGTCCAAAGCACAATCGCTCACTGCTCAAAGCTCTACAGAAGCTGAGTTCATTGCTGCAGTCACAGCAGCCAAAACAGCCAGATATCTCAGGTCTATACTCAAGGAATTAGGCTTCGTTCAGGTTGGCCCAACTCCAATCTATGCAGACAACGCGTCAGCAATTGAAATCATCAATGCCCAGAAGCCAACGGAAAGAACCAGGCATATCAAAATCAGGTTCTTTGCAATCCAAGCATGGAAAGAAAATGGTGAAATCAAGATGATTCATATTCCTGGAGTTATCAACCCTGCTGATGATCTAACCAAACCATTGGGATGGATCTTGCACGCCCGACATGCAAGATACATCATGGGACACTACCCAGGCTAAATCGCTTGCACTAAGACGTGGACTCAAAACAATCCAACATACCAACCATCTCCTACAACATTCGATTGATCAATCGATAAAACTCCGATTCAATTCCAGGTTAAATAACCGACTTCGATCTACTCCGACAGTAATCCAACATATCATCCAAACCGGCATGTTATCATGTTGAATCAAGGGGTGTGTTGTCGGCGAAAAATACGGACTTTGTCGGCATCAAATTTGATTGAAAAAGCCGACGAAACAAAACGACGACCGAGGTGCAGAAATACAACTGAGGTGTGAGAATACGGAGTAACAACAGAGACACGATTACCTTGATGATCGAGTCTTAGAATCAAACACACTTCCACTACTTGGAAACCCTTAAGTGGTAAAAATGATATCACCTAAGGCTACAAACAAAAGAGGATAATCAGTTAGAAACAAGACATATCCAAAGACCTGACCAATAAGTGAACACTTGGAATCCTTAAGTACATTCAAACAAATATACTTGATATCCTGTGTGGAAATTACTTATTGGAATCATGAAAAATCAATACCGATTCCGAATGGGCCTCATCTATCTCAAATACCACAAACAAGCATACACCCCATCAGATAAAACACTTAACCTCGCAAATGACCAATACCATCAAATGACCGATACGACAAGACGCTAAGACAGCAACAGCAGCGACAATATCGGTACGATGAAGATAGTAACAAATAACCGGGCAAGATCTATATCACGTAAAATACAGCAGAGAGCCCCAATATAGTACAAAATACATAGTGAAAATAAGAGCCTCTCTCTGAGCTCACATCTCTTTAAATTTTAATTATCCTATCCTTTCGGTCGATTTTTAGAGCTACAACAATAATTTGGTCTCCAACATAGTAATCACGTAACTTCCTGTGGCTATTTTCCTTCCTAGCATTCTTATCTATCTGAGCTTGGTGGCGTTTGTTTCTCACCATGCCAAGTCTGTGATCACTGGTATTGGAAGAAACATGTATTGGTGAAATACAAGGAAACCGGGTGTCATTCCAAAGGTTTTGTTGATGGGTAAGCTAACAGCAAACTGAACAGATGCAAAGACGCTATCAACAATGTCTGTTGCTTGCTGAAGGATCTGTGGTGGATTGGTATTGAGCTCGGTTTGCATTGCCGACTTGATGGTATTGTGTACTCTTTCAAGGACCACATTTGATTGTATGTTGCAGACAGAGCAAACTTTGGGTTTGATTCCAATATTGTCAAGGTTAATTCTGAAGTCATTGCTCATGAAGTTGGTTCCTTAGTTGAAGATGCAGTTTACGGGTTTGGGGTATCCAGAGAGCCAACCATTGTCAAGGGCATGGACTGCCATGAGGCCAGTCAGATTTACTTGTGGCGCACAAATTATTTCCAAGAGGTTGGTTCACATATCCATGATGGTGAATCTGTTGTATTCAAGTGTTCCGTGGCCAGGGATCTTAATCTTGCAACGACTGATTCCATCAATTGCAATAGTGTCCCAGGGAACATACCAGTGCTCTTTGGTTGGGAGTTGGTCATGGCGTTGGTGGCAATTCTTGTATCTTTGGCAAGCATCACAATATTTCCAGAAGGAATTGATTTGGCCTTTAAGGTTTTGTGTGTATATAAATTGGCTGATGGTTTGATGCAATCTTTCCACGCATGCATGGCCAAGCACATGGTGGTAATATTTAATTTTGGCGTGTAGTCTGTTTGGAGGGAGTACTATTTCCTTTCAGCGGTTGGATTCTACAATTCTCAAGTCAGTACCATTGAAATTCTCTGTTGTGTATCTTGGATTGGTAGAGTTATTTATGTTGGCAGCTTGGTTGGTGGCCAGTTGAGTGAAGGCTAAGGAATGCATGGGAATGTCTTCTGGGTAGTTGGTGAACAAGTTGGAAAGGGAGGAGGTGTCCATTGGATTGGTCTTGACGTCCAGTGGAGTTGTTGCAATTTCTGAATCCAAAGTCGGAGTGGTTAGGGTTGGAGTCAAAAATTCCTTCTTTTCCTTGGGGAATTGCTGACTAGGGAGCCTAGAGAGAGGTTTAGCAAGAATCTGATTATCTTTGCCTTTGATATACTTGGACACTGGAGAGAATTCTTCAAGAATCATTTGCTAAGTCGATAGTGGAGTTTTCTTGGGTCTACTTTGTTGAGCTCTCGAAAGTCACTAATGAGTCTACAGGAGCCATCTGGATTTGGGACTACAAATGTGGGCATTCCCCATTCAGTTGCATAGCACCTTTCAAGAATGCCAAGTTTTACTTGTTGGTCGATTTCCTTCTTCACAGCTTCCTGTTGGTGAAGTGGAATTGGATATGGTTGTTTGATATGGTATGACTTTGCATCTTGCTGGAGATCAATGTCGAACTCTTGATTAGGGAAAATGTCTAATTCCTTGTTGTTAAGGCCTTCAAAAAGTTTTTCATTATCAAGGAGAATCTTCAGCAAGCAAGATTTCTCATGGTTTGAGAGGCGTTCTTGTTTGGAGACTAACTTGTAAAAGTCAGTCTTTTCATACTTGGTGAAGCCGTCGGCGTAGGCTTGTTGAGTGGATTGGTTGGAGTAGTTTTCAGCAACAGAGTGAGGCTCTGCCAACGTGGCCTTATGGAGCATGGACTTGTTATCAAAGTAGTTTCTTGGGTGGAAGAGCATCTTCTTGCCGTGCCATTCTATGGTGCAAGCTTCAAAGTACATCTTCATTCCAAGATCTGTCATGGTTCTTTGGCCAATAAGAAGGTGATAGTAGTTGGTATTCTGGGTGACAACAAAACACTTGATCTTCAGCACTCTCATGGAGTAGGATAGCTCTGGAAACAAGATATTCTCCAACATCACAATTACAAATGGCTCTACCATTGGTTGTTTGCATTTGGATCGGTTGAGCGAGGGAGTGCTTGGTGACTCCAGAAGGGATGGAAGATTCAACAATGAGATTGTCTGTGGATCCAGAATGAAAGAGGGTCTTCAGATAGTATTTGCCTGTTGTGCCGTTGATAGAGTTAAAGACGCTGATTGTGGTCAGAGCAAGATCTATATCCTTGTCAGTGTTGCTGCTGCTGCTGCTGGGAGCAACATTGCCATTGTTGTTGCGGGAATCCAAGGTTTGTGCTTCAGGGAATCGTTGAAGGTCTGAATTGTAATACTCCGGGTCAATGTCAATATCCACATGGAAGAGGTCTATCTAAGGTTTGGTGGAGGTGTTTGGTCTGGTTCATTGATGAAGATGCACATGTGTTGCTCTGGCTCATGTGAGTTGTTGCCATAGGAAGATGAATTGCTTGATTGATTGCTGCTGTTGCTGTTTAAGTTGCAATCATCCACGTGTGCATCGTTGCTGTTGTCAACCTGTTAGATTTGTTTGGATTGTTGGCATTGAGGTAGTACTGTCCCCAAGTATGATTCGCGCATGGGTGAATAGGGCAAGGTGAGGTCTCTGATACTCTTGTGGAGTCATTGTTGTTGCTTTTGTTGCCTTGGCTGTTGTTGGAGCCTTGTTGTTAGTTTTGGTTGTTGTTGTTGTTGTTGTTGTTGTTATTCAATCGATTGTTGTTTTGATTGTTGTGATTGTTGCAATTGCGGCGGTTACTGTTGTTCCAGTTGTTATTGCTATTGTTGTTTCCGTTATTCCTGTTTTGAGAGGAATTGTCTTGGTGATTATTTTTCTTACTTTTCTGTTTTCCTTGTTTTGGTATCTCTCCATCCTTGTCACAATTTGTGTACAGATATCTTCATTATCTTCATAGGGAGAGGAGCGGTGTTCTTCATACGAGTTTTTCCATTCAATTGGCATGGATTCAAATATCAAACTCTTGCAGTCTTCTTTGTTGATGGCTGCATTTTCTGGTGGATGTCCTGGAAGCACTTGTAGGATTACATGGTTGTGGAAGGTGACCATGGAGACAAACTGGTTTACAGACATGTTGGTGCTGGTCTTTTTGATGTTGTTGAGGAACCTTTTGTGGCATCGATATGCATCGACGTTGTTGTTGAATGTGCAGGTGATGAAGGCATCAATGGTAGTTGGGAAGTTCTCCACAGTTTGGTTTGGTTTGTTGGATGATACATACTCATTCCACCAATTCCTATCAGCATAGTCTCTGAGGAGATCAGAGAACTTGTCATATTGCTTTGGTCCTATTGTTAAGGAAAGTGTTTTCTTTGCATGTGAGAATTCATTAATGGTAAAAAGGACTTGGAAAAGGGATGCTCCTGCGGTAATGAGAGGCACTTTAACCTTGACAGTCTCTGTGCCGCCATTGGTGGTGGTACTGGTGTGTTTGAATTCTATCTTCTCAATGGAATAACTCATCATTGCTGGACAATCGGGGAAGGAGCAGTTGGTTGCTTGTTAGTAGTTACTTGAGTGAAGAATGGTATAGTTTAGTGGGTCAAAGCAGTTATTCAACTGTTTAAACAGTGACGTATGCTTCTTAGTGAAGGTTACACAGTAATACAATGTGTAGGTAGTATGTATGTGTTGAAATTAAACTAAAACTAAGATTGTGAGCAAGCTCTGTCAACTAGTACTCCGAGGTGGCTGGATAGGCGTTGAACTGCTGAATCCAATGTTCTTTGTACATAGAGGAATTAAGAGATGCATTTCATCCAGTCTTCAATATTGAAGGCCGGCCGGCTGGTGTGGCATTTGGTCTGACATCAGCATTTCAGATTTTTATGAATTGTGAGAATTCAGTCGTAGGGGGCTGAATACCACAAGCGATGAAATCACGACCTAAAATTCAGCGATATTTACGATTGAATTCAATTTGAAACTAGACGTACGACCTAATTCAGTGATATTTACGATTGAATTCAATTTGAAACTACGACCTAAAATGAATTTATGACTGATACTCCGGAAGCCCATTTTCCATTTCTGCGGAAACACGGGTGATCTGTTGCAAGATTATGGCAGCAGCTCTTAATCAAGATGTTCTATTGCAACGACACATGGGGAGTATTAAATTCCTTTTGTGTCAGGGATATGAATCGTACGAGTCATCTGACTGGTTCTATGTTTCTAATCACATTTATGTGTTGAAAATAATGAGACTCAATAGGTTGTGTATTTCTGTATGCAGGATCAGAATAGTCTCTGTGGAACATCTATTTCTCCACAATGAGTGATTCCCACCTAAGGAAAGTGAATATAATGAAAAGTTAATAAAAAGTATATAGAATGAATACTTTTTTATCACACACAACGGATGAATACTTTTATTAACTGCCAAATCTGAAATTCGAAATCCCTAAAGAAGAAACAGTAACTGTCTGTTTAATCACTACCCGCGCCACCTATGTAACGTACGGCAATCATACGTACCAAGTTACGTATGTACCAAGCTACGTACTACTATCAATCTACCGTACAAGTCGTACTATCTAAGATACCATTCGAAGGATACGTGCGATCGAACTAATGAGACTTGGGACCACTCTAAGAATCATTAAGTAGCGAAGCATCATCAGTATACAATGGTATACTGATACCAGGCGGGCGCAGGATTCATAGCCCGCCACTCTACATGAATATCCATGGGCGATCGAAGCCAGCCAGCTCGATCGCTCATTATTTTATCTGTTAAGTTTCCATCCATTTTTGTAAAGTATTAATCCATTCATAATTATCACTCCTACTCAAATTCTACCCCTAGTGTGTTACAACCTACCTGCCCAGCCTTGAGGTTAAGCAGTATACGTCACACAAACGAGATTCAGGGTTATTTCAGAATCACGCGCATATTTGGGTCAAACTCCACTGGTCCCCCTTTGTAATTTCACCCTATTTATTAAAATTAATGTCGAACTCATAATATTTTTATGCACATTTCATTTTCCTACCCCACTGGCATCTGTTTCCGAAGTAGTGGCATGTTACTGAATTTTATGCCTGAAACAAACAGTGCATGGTCGCAATTTTTCAATCTCAATCGTTTCTCCATTTTTATTGTTATTACTGGCTATCGTACGGCTTCAGTAGTAACGATGGTCCGCACTCCCAAATATCAGGTATATTGTTTACGTTGCTACCGGGACTCTCCTCTGATCACTACTGGTTACGGAAAGCAGAAGGTTACCAAGAAGAAGAAACCCCCCTTGTTTACAGCGCGACGAAGAAAGAAAACGGGAGTAGTTGTTTCTCCCGGTCTTCGGGACCATATTGTGAATGACGCATCATGCTATTCTTATTTCACGCAATCTTCGGGGATAGTAGATTTTGCATCATGCATATTCATTAGAAAAAAGAGGAAGAAGCTTGAGGATGTTAGTCAACAATTAGGTCTAACGAACACCCGTAACGGTCCACAGAGTAGTGACGGTGCATTACCAGAGTTGCTCGACAATCAAGTTATGTATAACCCTTCTGTCGAATTGATTGGGCGTGCTTTGATTGGTCAGGAATTATCAAACATAGACGATGACGATGATTCTGTCTCCGAAGACAATTTTTTCTTTCCTAACAATGATGATGAGGAAGAAGGAAGTGAGATCATAGAGGCCCCCCACTCTTTGAGTGACAATGATGAAGAAGGCATCAACATTGATGTTGACGATTCCCATCGTGCTTCAAACACGCTATTAATTACGACACCCAATGTAGGGAGGAACATATCTGACGAATTGAAGGTCAAGGTCAAGTTAATGAAAATCATGCGGAATCATAGCATACCATTAGTTGCCGAGAAGGAATTGTATGAATGGGCTATTGAATTGGAGCGGCTTAATTTATTTTCATGGACTAAAGGCAATCTCATAAAGACCAGGGCAAGTGTTATGAAGGAGATTTCCGCAACTGTGCCTGAAATAAAAGGCGATGGGTTTGAACCTCATCTTATTGACTGGTGTTCTAAGAAATCACAGAATGCTGATGTTTCCAGTCGCAAACAAATCTACGTGCGGTCGTTCCAAAAAGCACTTCATTCCCTATTAACAAATGTGACTTTGGTGAAGGAAGATAATCTGTCATTCCCCCATGCTGAAGACCCCACCTTACCAGTCCGTTATCCAGAACTTCAAGGGAATATTGATATTGACGAACTGCATCACGGTGAATGGTGGATCAACACTTGGGAGAAGAGATGCAAATCTGGATCGAATGAAATTCTGGTTCCTATTATTCTCTACATGGATGGAATTGCAATTGACAATAGTGGTCAAACCACTCTTACCCCACTGAACATGACTCTTGGCATATTCAACACCCTAACTCGAAACTCCCGGCCGGATGCGTGGGAGGCTATATACTATCACCCAACATGTCCCGGTGATAAAGGTGCCGAATCAATTGACAATGTGAACAATCTTCACTCTGGCCTTCGTTTGGCTCTTTCATCTTTGAAAGATGCCTGCAACCAAACGGATGGTATTGAATGGTCTAATTTGCCGTGGAACAAGAAGAAATGGTTGGTTCGAATGAAATTTGCGGTTGCTTATTTCATAGGTGATACTCCCCAGCACGACCAACTTTGTGGTCATTATCAAACGTCAAATTCAAAGATGATCTGTAGGCATTGCAATTGTCCCAGAGCACTTGGTATTAACGCTCGTGTGAATGTTTTGAAGGTTCCTGTTTCAGTTCAAACTGGTAACATGCAAGTGTCTAAGCACCAAAATGGGGAAGAGTACCAATCCATTCGGCTCTGGAATATATCTGATTTTACTGCTCCAATGGTTGGCGAAGGAGTGAATGTTGAACAGTATTTCAAAAACATTTCTCACCATGGTGTACATAACGGCAACGCTTTTTATGATCTTGATTTTGGGGAAAACCCACATAATATTCATCTAGCGTCTCCCGGAGAGAGACTCCATATGCACCAACTTGGTTGCGCAAAGCGTGCAGCAGAGACGTTCCGCGAGGACTTTTTAGGCAATAACCAGCGGCTTCTTGGTGAGATGGAAAGGTTAGCCAGTTACTACGGTGGTGCTGTCCAGAGGCAATCCGATCGTGACTTCCCACGAACCAATTTTTCAGAATCAATACATACAGCGAAGAAGGAGGGTAACCAGTACATTGGAATGCTTTATATTCAGATGCTGTCACTTCTGTCTGCTGGAGGTCGTCAATTGTTGTTGTCTCGAAAGACTCCTTCCAATCTCGAGAACAAGAGCAGAAAGTGTGAAGAGGAAATTGACCAACGTATTTACGCCATTGAGTTGTTGTTGGGTATGGAAGAGTTCCTAAAGTATGCTGGAACGTTCGACGAGGTTTTCAAACAAGACAAGAAAGGTGTTTTGAATGTGGACAAAATGGTTGTTCTTTTCATTAACTGTATAAATAACAATCTTCAACGAAGTAAGGGAGAGGGTAACAATCTTGTGAAGAATCACATGTATTTTCATTTATCACAGTACATGAGATTATTTGGTCCTCCAACTGGGTGGGACTCTGCCGCGAGTGAGAGCAATCATAAAACTGAAGTGAAGGCTCCTGCTAAGAGAACTCAACGAAACAAGTCCACACTTATCAAGCAAACTTGCAACCGAGTGATGGAGTATCGAACTATTGATCGACTTGACCGTGAATTTGATTTGTTCGAACATAGACCCGTAACCGGACCAAATCATCCTAAGGAGGGCGGTTGGTCAGGTGGGTCTTCGTTTTGGATTGGTGTGATGAATGGTCTCCCTTACATGAAGTGGGATGAAAAAAAAAACTCAAGTTTACCCTGGTTTCCATCTGATGTTCTCAAATTTTGTTGTGACGTGGTCCTACCGGCTGTGGGCAGCAGCAAGGTTTTTGGAACCACGGAGCACAAGAGGTATGACCAATCTCGCGAGATGAAATTATTGTTTCGTGCCCACCCATCGTTTAAGTCTGATTCTGGACAATTGTCCAATGTATGGTACGATTGGGCTAATTTTCAACTCGATCTCCTTGATGGACGTGGACTGAAAGTTTATCCATGTCAGATTCTGTGCCTGCTTTACCTCGAAGGTCCTTTCCCCGTGGGTAGCTCCGTTAGTGGTTTCGAATTAGTGCACGATGGTTATTATGCCGTCGCTCGTTGCTTTGTTTCTGCAGACCCCATACCGAGCAAGAGGGACAAAGGAAAAAAACACCATCATGCGTTGGTAAAGCTAGGTGAGCTTCGGAACAAATTGTATTTGTTCGACTGCAACGCCATTGAGTCCGAAGCTGCCGTTGTTAGAAACCATGGTAGTCGTGACCAATATTTTGTGCTGGGTAATCGTGAACAATGGTTGTTTAATTTCCGTGAGACAATGGCTTCACTGGAAAAGAAGGATTTACAATCAATAGTACGAGATGGTGAAAACAGCACATGACTTGAATGAACAAGTTTATTATCTTTTCCCGTGTTTTGGATTGTATACTAGTATGGTACAATCATACCCCCCTTCTCAGATGTATTTTGGGTTTTTTTATTTTCTGTAACGGCGTTGCACCAAATGCCCTTTTCCCGTGTTTTGGATGGTATACTAGTATAATACAATCATACCCCCTTATCATGTGTATTTTGCGTTTTTCTATTATCTGCAACGGCGTTGCACCAAATGCCCTTTTCCCGTGTTTTGGATGGTATACTAGTACGGTACAGTCGTACCACCCTTTTCCTGTATATTTTGCGTTTTTCTATTTTCTGCAACGGCGTTGCACAAAATGCCGTTTTCCCGTATTTGGGATGGTATACTAGTACAGTACAATCATACCCACCTTTTCATGTGTAATTTGCGTTTATCTATTTTCTGCAACGGCGTTGCACAAAATGCCCTTTTCCCGTGTTTTGGATTGTATACTAGTATGGTACAATCATACCCCCCTTCTCATGTTTATTTTGCGTTTTTCTATATTCTGCAACGGCGTTGCACCAAATGCCCTTTTCCTGTATTTTCGACGATAGTACTAGTACGGTACAGTCATAAATTTTTTGTCATGAGTATCAAGTTATTATTATAATGGATTACTTCTTAGTATAGTTTTGCGCGATACATAGGCGCTCATAATATAACACCCTTCGTATTTGGGATTCGAACAGCTATGAAACACTAACGGATTAAAGAGCAGAGTATCCCCAGAACGCAACGGCACTTTGATGCGGTACGTTGGGAAGACAAAATAATAAATCACTTCGTCAGCATGCACTCCCGACGGAGCTATGACTGTTAAACGAGTATAATTCATATCATCATCAACATGGCATCGAGAATGGTAATTTCGACCAATCGAAAAAGCTAATGCCTGTTTCCCAATGGCATTGAGCTGCGTACGAGTCAGAATCTGAGACAACACATCCATTTCATCCTCAACAAATGGTTCGATGTGTGTTAAACTATGATGCATATGCTTCACAATTCTCACTGTCGTGTGTTCCAGCTCCAGTTTCATGTTTGGTTTCACATGACTTTTGAATACGTACTCACCATTGTTGGAAGACAATCTTTCTGGTCTAACTCCAATGATAGCATAATCATCGTTGATACTGCCGCGCTTCTGACCTCTGGCAACTGTCGGTTTGGATCCAACAATTTCCGGAGCAAACTTTCTTAACAGTTTGATATTATTCTTCGTAGCAAGGTGTCGCTTGGCAAATTTTCTGGAAACTTTTGCGAAAATGCGCAACGACGGATTATTCTCGTCAAACGCAACAATATGCTCGTCGTTTCTACTATCCAATCTATCGAATTTATCTATCAACAAAGCCTGTTCCGGTTGATACTTTTTCTTTCCTCCTATTTTGCCACCCCAGTTTGTCTCCATGTATTTTCCTTTGACCACAGTTGTTCTGTCTTTGTTTTTCAACGCTATTGTACTGACACAATCTTTGCAAGTACTACGCCTATTTGTCCTTTCGTTCTTCATTGGTTTTATGTCGGACAACTTTGTATAAGTTTTATGGCTCGTTGACACCGGTGCTGCAATCCTAAGAAAGTTCGATGACATTCTCTGCTTTCTTCTTTTCTCATGTTTCCTATCTGTTTTTTGCTTCATAGCCCGGTCCGAGAAATGATTTCTTGTCATGGTTGGAGTACGTGTAGCAATTCGAAGCCAATGATTCGTTGCCATTAGTTGTTTCGCCTGTGCGCTTTTTCCTTGACACTTTTCGCTTGCCGCTTTTCGCTTGTCGCTTTTTGCTTGACACTTTTCGCTTGCCGCTTTCCACTTGCCGCTTTCCGCTTGCCGCTTTTTGTCTGCCGCTCTGTTGCTCTCGCTGCTGCTTGGCGCTGTGGCTGTCGCTGCCGATTGCTTGCCGCTGCCGCTGTGTCTTTCGCTGCCGCTGTGGCTGCCGCTGTTGCTGTCGCTGCTGCTTGGCGCTGCCGCTGTGTCTTTCGCTGCCGCTGTTGCTGTCGCTGCTGCTTGGCGCTGCCGCTGTGGCTGTCGCTGCCGCTGTGGCTGCCGCTGTTGCTCTCGCTGCTGCTTGGCGCTGTGGCTGTCGCTGCCGATTGCCGCTGTTGCTCTCGCTGCTGCCAATTGCCGCTATTGTTGGTTTTGCTGCCGCTTGCCGCTGCCGCTGCCGCTGCGCCTCTCCCTGCCAATTGCCGCTGTTCCTCTCGCTGCTGCTTGCCGCTGCCGCTGTGGCTATTGCTGCCGATTGCCACTGTTGCTCTCGCTGCTGCCAATTGCCGCTGTTGCTATCTGCGGTTCAACGAGTTGTTGACGTTGTCAACGACTTTATTGGAATATTTGGTACGATAATTGAACAAAATGGGTGAGTTTCTATTGATGTAGTACAGTAAATAATAACAACAGAATAATATAATCTACATGCTACCAACGTACACCGTTTGCTTCCTTTCGTTGTTGTTGTTGATTGGTGGTGTTGCTGTGTTGTTGCCGTTGTTGTTACCTTCGATTCTGTGTTGACTTCGATTCAGTGTCGCGTTCGATTCGTTGTATCCTTTGCAACTATAGGAAAGATTTGCCACACTAGGAAAGATTGGTTCTTCCGATCCGTTGTTTCCAATCCCTTGTTTCAAATCCGTTGCTCCGATACGGTCCTATGAAAATGAGAAGAAAAAGAGAAGGAAGAAAATACATTATCAGGAATGCCAGAGAAAGTAAAATCATTGTCTTTCTCCTCTCTCATTCTTACCGTTGCGATTGCCAATTTCTAATCTGTTGTTTCCAATCTGTTATTCCGATCCGGTCCTATGAAATTAGGAAGAAAAACATAAGTGAGGAAATACATTATCAGTAATGCCGGTCGAGGAAGTATTATCATTGTTGTCTATCTCATTCGTACCGTTGCTTGTTCTGATGTGTTTTACCGTTGATGTCACCGATACGTTGTTGCCGCAGATACGTTGTTGCCGCAGATACGTTGTTGCCTCCAATGATTCCATTTGCCGGTTTGTTATTCGTTGTCGTTGTTCTTTCTGCTGCCGTTGATTTGCAGACTTGTAGTAATTCCTATGTCACGAAAAACAGGGACTTGTTCCTGTTGATATATAGGCAATTGATGCAGATTTTGTGCTTTCAAGATGTTTATGTAAGGCGGCCGTCCAAACAAGAATATCTTTCCAGCAACTAATCCCTAATCGAATGCTTTCTACTTCTTTTGCAGTACAAGGCTGTTATATCGGACTGAAATATCTGAGAACGGATCGTTGTGCTCGTGACATCGTCGCCCTAAGGCATGTGACGAAGAGGGTCGGATCCCACGTTCTCGGACGGAGTGTTGTTGGAAAGAAACAACACTCTACTCAGATAAGTTGGAAATTGATGTTTGTCGGAAAGTGAAAAAAAGTGACCCAAGTTAGTGAGCAACAAACTTTCATTGTAAGCTAACTACTCCGTACAAAGTACTTATATCAAACTTCGAACGTAAGGACGACATCGGTTCGATAGATCAAGTATCAACATTCGAACGTAAGAATGACACCAGTTCGATACATTTTCTGCTAAGTAAACAACTTCGAACGTAAGAATGATATTGGTTCGTTAAGTATTATGTTCTTTTTTTTTTGCAACGGCGTTGCAACAAATGGTCTTTTTTGTATTTAGCGTGATATGGATCATACAACAGTACAACAAACTTCTAACGTCAGAATTACATTGGTCCGTTAAGTATTTTTTTTTTTTTTTTGCAACGGCGTTGCAACAAATGGTATTTTTTGTATTTAGCGTGATACAACAGTACAACAAACTTCTAACGTCAGAATTACATTGGTCCGTTAAGTATTTTTTTTTGTTTTTTTTGCAACGGCGTTGCAACAAATGGTCTTTTGGTATTTAGCGTGATATGGTTCATACGATAGTCCTGTTCATACCAAAGTACCTTTCTACAGTATTACTTTGTTTGTTTTTTATTTTTTATTTTTTGCAACGGCGTTGCAACAAATGGTCTTTTGGTATTTAGCGTGATATGGTTCATACGATAGTCCTGTTCATACCAAAGTACCTTTCTACAGTATTACTTTCTTTGTTTTTTATTTTTAATTTTTTGCAACGGCGTTGCAAGAAATGGTCTTTTTGTATTTAGCGTCATGGTTCATACGATAGTACTGGTCATACCAAAGTACCTTTCTACCCCACAAAATGCACCAAATCATCGATCGGACCAATTTACTTTTTTGGCAACGGCGTTGCAACAAAAGCCCTTTTTAGTATTTAGCGTGAGATGTTTCATACGACTGTACGTTTCTACACAAATTGCACCAATTCAGCGATCGGATCATTTGTTTTTTGGCAACGGAGTTACAACCAATGCCCTTTTCCCTATTTAGCGCTACTAGGTGTTCATACGACTGTACTTTTGTACACAAAATGGAACAATTCAGCGATGGGGCCATTTTCCAAATTGGAAAATGTTCCTTTTTATCTTTTCTTCTTCTCACCTTTCATCCCACCCAAAAAACCCTTTTTTCCGTTTTTCGGGAACGGCGGTTCCAGTTACAAAAAATGGTTTTTTGATCCGAACCGTTTCACAGACAAATCCCCGCCCTTGCATTCGTCGTTGCAGGTTTTATTTGTCCAATTATTGTGACGATATTGTTTAACTCTTTCTCAGGTTAGTGGTAGAACGTCTTTACGAGAACAAGGACACGTTTACAGGCACCTTCTACGTTTTCGATTTTTTGAGAAATGGTTTTTGAGACATGATTACCACTGTCGCGTCGCTACGTGAGTGGTGATCTCTTGTGAAAGAAGTTTCAAGTTGTACTACTATCCTTCTTTCATTCAATGTTTGCTCGTAACTCGGGTAAACTAGATTCACACAACAGTGATTCTCATTGTTTTCAAACAATAAAAAGATTGTCTCAAATACTGATAACATTTTACATTGCCAATGACACCGACGACTAATAGTGCTCGCAAGCGCGGGGCCAACCCCAATTCAAATAAGAAAACGACAAGTTGTAAGAAGGGTAGATTGAAAGACCCACCAACCAATAGTCTTGACAAACATGATACCGATCAAAGAGATCATCGACAGGCAGTAATTAGTAACCTTACAAAGGCTTTGAAGGGTGAGTCATATGGAACAGAGGAGTTTGTGAGGAACCTCAGTCTGGAGGTTACAACATGTTTCACTGCATTGTTGACGAGGGTTTACCTTGTATCAAAAATTATTGAATCCGAACCTACACCAGATTTCAGGAAGTCAATGTCTACTACTAACTCTGCGGAAAAGAAGAAGGGGAAGGGAAAGAAGAAAAAACCCGATACAACCTTAAGTGACTTAGGGCCTATTCCCCATCAAATAAACGTCATGGTGGATTTATTTTTGTTTGAAATTGACAACGGGATGACTGGAGTGTTGAAATTTGTGAGCAGGAAGCAATTAACCGATCGATTCAATGACTACGACATGGCGAACAAGTGGAATAGGTTCGAGTCACTGTTGAAGAATGTTAACGACACATCAGGCGTGGATGCTATTTATGGGCGCAACGTCGTCAACTACGTTACAATGAAGAAGTACATGATAATGTACCGTGAGATATTGGTTTGGTACATGAAGAATGTGAAGTATCCACCTGGGTCGGATATTTCGTCTGAGGATTTGTGTTTCCATACCAAAGGCGACAATTGTTCTCCAAGTCAGTTGAAAGGATACGTCAGATCAATGAGGAACTTCTTGGACTGCCTTATGGCAAAGACCTCTCTACGTGTTTCAATGACTCATAGCTGCAATCAGGTGGACTTAGACAAACATTTCAAGAAGCAGCGTATTGAATGCTTAAAATCCTTACCAACAGAAAACATCGAGTTTAAAGAACTTATTGTGTCAAACAATAAGTTGATGAAGATAACGGAACGAGAAACTGCTTTTCAGGAGCTCATTCGTGAACATTGGTTACGCTTTCAAGGGAAGGCGAAAACCATTTGTACCATCATCGACATGTGTCACGTCGACATCAAAGTTTTGACACACGAAGATTTTTATCAGTATTACTTACCCGAATTAATTAACAATTCATTCGTCTTGGGCACCACGGTACTTTCTGGGGAGAAGTGGGTTCCAGTAGGATTTCATCGAAAAGGGGACACGCAAATTCCGGAAACGGGAAAAGTGTTATTACCACTCAATACTCAATTGGTTTTCCACTACGTCATCAACTACAAGCACACGGTCACAAAATATTACAACATACATTTCGATATCGATGAGGACCGTGTCACCCTGTCGCCATGCAAACATGGAACCGGAAAAATAGATCTGGCATATTTCAAGGTGCCGAAAGGAATCCTATATTTGGTGCATCAATGGCTTATAACAAAATTTGTCCAACACGGGAACAAGATTGGGGTAAACGTGGTCGTTTCGTTGGAAACAGCATGTAATTTGTTCATTTCTCAAGTACTATGTGCATCAATGATTCGAGTCGACGGCGTTGGTTCGTCCTTTGATTGTTCAATTGACAATGTTTGTGAGAAAATGATACCAAAAGTCTTCAGAACCAATAACCAATCATTTGTCAGTTACGATCATGTGATGGAAACCATTGAAGATTTGTTATTGACCGAGAGGAATTTTCTAAAAGGAGCTATGGTCATGAATCGACGGAGGGAAGTGTTCCGTATTTTCAAAGGAATGATCGATTGTACATTTTCCCGACGGCATGTGTTCTGAGTAAGACAAAATTTGCCCATGTCAATTTTGACGATAAACCAGAAGAACTTGTAACAGGTATTTTGGAACTGTCCGGATTGGAAGAACAACATAAGAATCAAACTTGTGTTACAAGATTCCTTCAATACGATGTTAACTCACAACAAGAGGTGCACCAACGAGTTTTTATGGAACACATTCCATACGTGTTCCGTGAGATATTCGTAATTGATCCGGAAGTTCTCCAACGTCATACTTGGGTGGAAGAATTCATTCAGTATAGCTACCTTCCAGAAATGGGTACCATATTCACCCCGTTGACAGAAAAACTAGCAATATATTTGTTGGAAAAGTCGGATGATCTATCATTGGCTAACCTTGTAGTTCAATTTTTGGACGATAAGGTTGTCAACAATTATGGAAAGGGAACGGGAGAATTGAATCTGGCATTCGAACACCTCCAGGGTCGTGACTTTGTTTTTTACGAACCATCGGACTTTCTAACTTGGGATTGCTTCAAAACATCCAAGGTTCAAATAAATGAGTTCAACAAATCAAATAACACATACCGGGTAGGATGGGTTACTTTCAATTTCAATACGACAAATGATTCCAAGCGTGGATTCATACCACCCTGGGATGATAACGTTGACGGTGGCAATGTTGGCGAGACGAACAATATCAACGATGGGAGAAAGAACATCAGTGGATCGAAAGTAACCAGTAAGGGTTCGAAAAATAAGCCCAACGAATCTAAAGAATCGGGAATTGACACAAGTAAGGGTAATTCCAAGGATACTGGTTTGACTGACACAACGACTAAAACCTGTGAAAAAAAGGGTTCAAATGTAAGCGAAGAAATGATTATAGATGTTGCGAAAAGTCATCTTAACGCCACTGTAACACTGCCAGTTTATCCTATCAAGATCAAGGAGAAGGAAACCAAACGTGAATTCCAATGTTCTGTGCTGTTGAAAGATCAGGATCCAGAGATAATGTTTCCTATTTACGAAGTAAACGAACAAGTTCGTTACACTCCAGAAAAAAACGGACCAGTTGAAATTGGAGAAGTTTATAGGTACTGTTTCGGCTCCTACAACCAATATGAACGAGTGGCGGGTTATATATGTACTTTCCACAAACGTAAGGCGGGGGAGCAACGACAATTTTGCCCATACTTTCAGATTTCCGGTATGAAAGAAACCAATCCTCGACGCATTAAAAAAGTATCGGATTTAGTAAAATGTTTCAGCAAGGATGTTGGGAATCGTGACCCGACGGATGGAAGTGTGGAGGTATCCGATTCATCTTCTGACACAACCACAACTGTGTCAGAGTACAGCACCAGTTCCACCAAATCATCCAAGATTGGATGAGTGAGGCATACTATGTTACACCAAATGCAAGCATCCGTTTGTAACTTATCCATTATCCTTCATAGTTCTTTATTCAATCAATATTATGCGAAATATTGATCATGAAATTGCAGCCTAATTCGCACAATCATAAACATACTAACTAATATTACTAGGACTAATAAATTTTAAAACTGACTCAAGTATAAGTAGAAGATTTCTGGTCAATTCTGTTTCATGCAGCCAATGCCACACATTTGCACTCGAAAACTGCCTAGGAAACACTATTTGGGTACATGCAGCAATGCCAGAGGGGACTAAAATTGTTCTAAATCTCATACTGACTAAAGTATCAGCCTGTTTCTTGTCCAGTTTGTTTCATAGTATACCCCATCCATAGTATGAGCAATATTCATACTGAAATTGCAGTCAATGCCACACATTTGCACTCGAAAACTGACTAGGAATCACTATTTGGGTACATGCAGCAATGCCAGAGGGGACTAAAATTGTTCTAAAGCACATACTGACTAAAGTATCAGCCTGTTTCTTGTCCAGTTTGTTTCATAGTATACCCCATCCATAGTATGAGCAATATTCATACTGAAATTGCAGTCAATGCCACACATTTGCACTCTAAAAATAAGTACTAGGACTCACTATTTTGGTACATGCATGTCCAGGGACAAACATTATTCTAAAAGTCATAATGACTAAAGTATCAGCCTGTTTCTTGTCCGGTTTGTTTCATAGTCTACCGCTTCCATAGTATGAACACTATTCATCCTGAAATTGCAGTCAATGCCACACATTTGCACTCTAAAACTGACAAGGACTCGCTATTTTGGTACATGAATGCCCAGGGACAAACATTATTCTAAAAATCATAATGACTAAAGTATCAGCCTGTTTCTTGTCCGGTTTGTTTCATAGTCTACCCCATCCATACTATGAGCAATATTCATCCTGAAATTGAAGTCAATGCCACACATTTGCCATCTAAAACAGACTAGGACACACTATTTTGGTACATGCATGTCCAGGGACAAACATTATTCTAAAATTCATACTGACTAAAGTATCAGCCTGCTTATTGTCAAGTTTGTTTCATAGTATACCCCATCCATAGTATGAGCAATATTCATCCTGAAATTGCAGTCAATGCCACACATTTCCACTCTAAAACTGACTAGGACTCAGTATTTTGGTACATGCATGTCAAGAGACGAGAAACATTATTCTAAAATTCATACTGACTAAAGTATCAGCCTGCTTCTTGTCCAGTTTGTTTCAGCACAGTGTACCCCATCCATAGTATGAACACTATTCATCCTGAAATTACAGTCAATGCAACACATTTCCACTCTAAAACTAAGTACTAGGACTCACTATTTTGGTACATGATGCATGGCCAGGGACAAACATTATTAGAAAATTCATAATGACTAAAATATAAGGCTGTGACTTGTCAATATGGTTTCATAGTCTCCCCAATCCATAGTATGAGCAATATTCATCCAAACATTTCAGAAAATAACACACTTTGACACTCAAAAAGTAAATGAGAAACACTAATTTGGTTACTTGTTCCTACAAAAATCAAAAAACTAATAACCAAAATTTACGGAGACTACCCTTGGTACACCAGATCCCTACGGAGGAATCGATCCACTGGACACGTTCACCACTATATCAATAACCAATTATACGTGATCGGGGAAAGTTACACTACATAAAGCTAGTCAGTTTTTGAACCATATAATTGGTGTGCACCGTCCCAATACAATAATAAAAAATTTATACAAAAATAATACGTGGGACACACCTTGGACATATGTCTACGGGGGGAATCGATCCAATGGACACGTTCACCTCTACCGGTATATCAAGAACAAATCATATCCAAAGGGGAAGAGTTACACTACTTAACGCTAGTCTGTTTATGAGTCAGACAATTTATGTGCGTCGTACCAATACAATATTAAAAAAATAGTACCGAGGAAGTACGAAGAATACATCTTGTACACATCTCTATGGAGGTATCGATCCACCGGACACGTTCATCTCTACGATATATCAAGAACCAATCGCATGCAGACGACGAAAGTTACACTACTTAAAGCTTGTCAGTTTTTGAATCAGACTATTTGCGTGCACCGTCGTAGTGTTGGTACCGGTACGTAACAATAGTAAGAATTATGCGTGAACGGGAAAAAGCAGCCACAACCAAAAACTGAAAGTTACAACGCCTGGAGAAAACAACAAATACCAACTTTATGATTCGGCGTGGGAGTACGAACGTTAGTTGTACTGTGGTACAAATAGGTGCATGACTGCGTTACAAATGGGAAATAACAGGAAAATGAAAAACAAAACACCTACACCGACACACAGAACAACAGTTGTGCCAACCCGGGGTACTGTCTTCTCCAAGGATTACAACAAACAGATGCACGAGCTAAACCACGATGATGTAAACAACGACGGAAACCCGTTTCTATATCATTTCGAAACAGGATTTGATGCCTTGTGTGCCAAAAACGGACACTTGGTTAACACAATCCTTAGTGGATGCCAGAAGATAGAAGAAGTGCGACAAAGACTCAACAGCAAAAAAGGACATTTCGAGGAGGACGAAGCTTTGAACATTTGGGAACAATGCTTCAAGTACATAACCGAGGAAGTATTTCCCGACTACAAAGAAGGGAACACTGACGGGATGGACCATGTATGGGCAATGGGAGTCATTCTTGCATACATTACATGTGGTTATCCCGCATTGAAAACATCGGAAGACATTAAGTGCTACGACAACGTGGGTATTGGACCGGAAGTAAAATCAATAGAACGAGAGAGAATGATACAAGACGGTCGTACTTTCCCGGCAAAAAAATGGAGTAATCTGACGCCGGAGGCAAGAGAACACATAAAAGAATGTATACATTACCACCCTGGGAACCAGTCCTTGTATGACGTACATTTGGTTCAACAACTGGCGCAAAATGACGAATGAGGCAATCATCGAAACTGACAGATTGGAATGGTATTGCAGATCAAAAGACGATAACGAGTGGTACTCAACACAAGAAATATTGCCGCCAATTAAAGAAGAGAACATAAATAACAAAAACACGGAAAAAAAATGTACCAAACATAAGTGGGATTCGTTCATGAACAAAGCAAGAAAACAGTCAAAAAAGAAAAAACGGAAAGTAAAAGAAGTGACAAACAGGGGGGAAAAGAGCGAAACAAGACGAAAACGAGTGGAAAATTGAGAAATGGCTAAGTCTTTACGAAAAACGTTGGAATTCGCCGGAAGATTTAGAGGAATATAACAACTATCCCGTTCCTTGTGGAGCATGGGGACGCGTGAAACACTAACTCTGCAACTCTGTAAGGATTCCATTACAAAAAAAAACCATGACAATATCGAAGGTATCACCGGTACAAATTAAGTGCAAAAAATAGAACGGAAATTATGTAAAATATCACCTAAAAAAAACTATACATTCAAAAAAAATACTCATCAGAAAGCAACAAAACAACAACAACAAAATTCCCTCCGTTGAACCTACAAATTGTGATCCATTCCATAATTAACTCAGGGGGGAGTGTCAACCACCCAAAATATAGAATTTACTGCAACGCCGTTGCAGAAAATTGAAAAACAATAAGTAGATAAATAAATAAGGAATGTTATGGTACCGTAGGGTAAGTACGGTAGGGTAGGGAAGAACAAAATGTTCGGGTCCGCGCCAACATTTTGAGGACTCCACATTCCAGAATATCACGGCACGCTCGAAAATAAGATAGGCAGGCAACAGTACAAGAACAACACTCACAGATAGTACAATTAGTTGAAATACAGCTATTCCTTGGAGACAGTAAATCAAGAGCTTACAGTGTGTACAGTAGGAATGAAAAAAAATTACCAAACGATTCCTACAAACAACATTATTATCATAAAAATAGCGCGCCAAATCAATCTAAGGTAAAAACGGTAAGTTTATGTGCACGAGTTAACAAAAAAATTATGGTGGAACTGAGTACTATTTGCAGTCCTGTGACAGGTAGAACCTTTGTTACCAATAACACAAACAGCCCAAACAGCAGTGTATCGGGAAGTGACCGAACAAACACAAACGATAGCCAAACATATACAACCACCAACAGTAGCAACAGAAATATTCTACAGACAACAAAACAATACGATAACGATAACTTGGAAAACAACATTGTCAAACACGTCAAAGAAAAAGCATTCAGGAAATTTAAATTCCCGCCAGAGATTACATTCGTGAAGGCAACGATATTCAAAATTGTAAAACAAGCAAATAACAATGAAATACCAAATACGATTGATATAAAAGACCAAAAGTGGAGTGGAATTTATTGCCGAGCAGTGACTGCGTGTAGGCACAATGCTCAAACTCTTGGCAGGAAAAACTACAAAGGTACGCAACCAACAAGAAAATGTTTGCCGGCATGCAATTGTTCATAAGCCATTCTAACATTTTGGTCGTATGAACACTGACACGTAGACGATAAAAGAAACAACCTGATACCAGATAGTTTCCCAGGAACAGTTCTAATCACGGACACCCAAGACGTTAACTCAGAAAATAGGTACCAATTGCACGAAGACTATCGGCGGAAAAATTCACCAGAATTCAAATACTTCATGAAAAGAATTCTTGGAGCGGTGTCACCAAAACAGACAGACTTCAAAAGAAAATCAGTCAGAATGACAATCAGTACCATTTTCACCCCAAGCGATGAAGCTTTTGCATTGCTTTTCCTTTACAACGACTACGACTCGTGGATAAACACAACAAAGGGCACGAGGTTGAGAAAAAAATTCACTGACGGTAAGTCTGGAAATAAGGAGGGGTGGAGTAACGAGGGACAAGATCTTTACGAATACCTAGTAAGCGAATTAGAAGAACGAAGGGAGGAACAACAGTCAAAAGAATTAGAGACGGAAATACTTAAAATGTACCAAAAGCAAAATGGCAATCGTAAACAACAAGATAAGGAGGAGAACAAAGAGGGAAAAACACGGAAGCGAAAACGTACCTTGGTTGAGATTCTTGGCGAAGATGATGAGGACTACAAATTTTTCATGGAATACAATAAAAACGAACAAGAGTAATGGATGATATCAACATCAATAGTAGAACGGCTAGTTCATTATTATTTTATGGTTAGCACAATATTGTTCCGGGTCTTCTGTTCGAATATAATACAATAAACAAGATAATTTCAAAGGCTAATAAAATACTTTCGTATTTGTTACAAAATATGTTTGTTGTATTTCCGTATTTGATAAGCGTAGCGTGAATATTGTAAAATGTCGGAGAGTATTGCAAATGCGGATAAAATATTTTCTTATTAGTACAAAAATATGGTTGTTGGATTTTGATATTCGATAAATGTAGTGTGAGTATTGTGAAAGCAACATAACAGAATACATTGCTGGTTATCAAGAAGCTCCTATATTTGTTCAGAAAATGGTATCAACGCTACGGCAATATCAGTGTACATAGAGGATATTATTACAAAAGATGAGTTTCGTGTGGAAAATAACAAAAATTAAATGGCGAGTAAATATTAACGGGGTAAGCATGAAACAAAATTGTAGAATAGAAAAATTTGGAAGCAACCATGAAACAGGGGGTGAAAATATGGATAGGAAAATAGTCCTACTTGAAATTGTTGCGTGCAAAAATAGGTAGAGAATTATTTATTGTGCGCGCAACAAAATGTTTCGGAATATTTTAAAATATCGCACGAATTTTACGAAAGCACGAGCATCGTTTATGTGACGTACTATTCAATGGGTCTTTTGCTTGATCGTGATATATGGAATAAATGAGGCTCATTCCGACCCGGTATTGATTTTCATGATTGCAATAAGTAATTTTCTCACGGGCTGTTATATGTACTCTTTTAATGCACATATGGGTTCCAAGTGCTTAATAATCCATTTGGTCTTTGTTGGTGTATTGGACCAAATCAATTAACCTGTTTCTTTTGTAGCCTTAAGTGTAATCATTTTTACCACTTAGGGATTTCGAAGTAGTGGAGGTGCATTTGATTCTAAGCGAGGATATTCGTACCTCTATACGGTGGTCCGATTCCCACCTTGAATAAAATAATAAAAGTACGCGACTAAACTAATAAATCTATTCACATAGTGCATAGATTTATTAAGTATTGAATATATTTTTTCAGTCGAGACCGCACCAACTGAAAAAACTTTGTTAACTGAATAAAAACAGAATAAACTTGAACGGAATCAGTAAAATCAAATATTTTAGTCATCCAACGCACGAATCAGTCATGTGCACCTCTTGCCGGGCATGCTTGCATGCTATTTATTTAGAGATTCCAAATTCCAAATTTGCTCGGTTTGCATAGTTAATAAAAAATATTTGTGTGTTGAATCTATTCAATCTATTTACTCTCGAATATATTTTTATTACTTTGGTCTTTTATTCACTATTCGAGGTGGGAATCACTCAATGTTTGATTTTTAGATTCCATTGAAATCTATTCGGTGTTAGTTGAGTGAATAAAAACTGTCAGCCGGATATTATTCAGAAGTGAATAAATCTATATAAAATACATATTTTTTATGTGTTTTTTTATTAATTTTATTCGTTTTCCTTAGGTGGGAATCACTCATTGAGTCATTGAGTGATTCCCACCTAAGGAAAACGAATAAAATTAATAAAAAAACACATAAAAAGTATGTGTTTTGTATATAGATGTATCCACTTCTTACTAAAATTTGTCAGTCGAGGGGCTCTCGACTGACAGTTTTTATTCACTATACTAACACCAAATAGTAGATTTCAACGGAATCTTAAAATCAAACATTTCAGTCTCAATCAATCATGTGCACCTCTTGCACCTCTTTTGCCAGGCACGCTTTTTTGGTGATCATCGCTAATTTTGCTCAGCTGAAAATTTGCAAACAGTCCCAAAAAAAAAAGTCCGGAAAGAAAGACGAACAGCAACAACAGTACGGTACGACTTGTCTCTCCAGCAAGTATCATCCATTAATCGAAAAGACTCATTCTTTTGGTCTTCCAAGACCAAAAGCAAGACTACTTTTGTTTTCATGATCTAGAATGACCGGAAGCAAGATTCATTTTGTTTTCTTACTCCGTATGTCAGTAAACAATGGGTCATTCCCGAAATATTGTTTTGTGTAAAACACAGATTTATGTTTTTAGTACTTCGAGAATCAAAAATTTTACACAGGTTTTTTGTCGGGCTATTGTATAAATCTCATTTTGGAATGTGACATCTCATTTTCTAATTTTGGAATATGTGTTGAATTCTTGCCATGGATAAGTATAAACAAGTAGAGGAGCGCGAAACATGTGGATTCCCAAAAAAAAAGTGTGTACTACATAAATCGACTATGATCTATGTAAGAAATGCCTGGTCAAGTAAAAATGCCCGGTTCATGTACTACATAGAAGTATTTTGGGAATGACCTAATGACTGTGTCTGTGAGAAAGAAAGGATTTTTATTCAGTCTTTATTACTGTACGAGTACCGTACCGTACCACAATGAGTGATTCCAACCAGATCAAAGCGAATAGAATGCGAAGTGAATCAAAAGTACTCATAATGAATACTTTTTTATCACACCCCCATGTCGTTTTCCGAATTGCCTTTAAGTTTGAAGAGGGATATCTGTCGCTATATCGACCATCGTTCCGTTGTCCAGCTATCAAAGGCATCTAGGGCTTTCCATTTCGATGTGTCGCTATCCCGACTTTCCTCGTCAGATGCACTTATCGATACCCTACACGAAATAGGACATAGGGAAAAGGGTGATATTCCTATCAAGGGTCCTCGAATTCCAATCTTTGGGAAAAATCCCCACACCGTTCTGTTGAAATGTTGGTGGCACGATCAGGGGTGGGGCAATCGCAAAGGACGGCTTTTCATTGTTGCTCGTTCCGATAATAACGCCAAGAGCGCTTCTGTTGGGGACAATGAGGCACATTTTGAAGGTGGGAAGGTGATCTATCGTTCTCCGATTGCTCCCTATAGGTATGCAGAATTGAAGATCGCATTTCGTCCACGAAGAAACAACACGTATCATTTGTTTTATGTGGTCGGAACTGGAGGCGGACACGAATTGTTTGTCAACAATCTACGCACAGAAACGCTGGGTTTCGAAGATCAGGGTGAATCGCCCGAGTGTTTGAGGTCGATCGAACGAGCCGCGCGCTACGGAACGAATGAGACACGAATGAGACACGAGTGAATGAATGAATTAGTGCTTTGCAGGGGCCCTGTGGAGTTGTTGTGTACGTAGTTTTCTTACATATTTGTAGTATTCTATGATTCCATTCTATGATCCTATTCTATGATTCCATTCAATTATTCAATTCCACAATTTAAATCTATGAATCAAATCAATGAATCTAGTTGATGATTCAATTCTATAATTCAATTCTGCAATTCAAATCAATGATTCTAATCTATGATTCAAGTCTAAGATTCTTATCTATGATTGAATTCTATGATTCAATTCTAAGATTTAATTCTAAGATCTGTGATCCAATTCTAAAATTCTAGTCTGTGATTCATTCCTATAATTCAATCCTATGATTCCATTCTATTATTCTATCCTATGATTCAAAACTATGAATTGAATAAATGATTCTAGTCTGTGATTCAAAATTAAGATACAGTTCTATGATTCAACGAGCCAGAGATTCAATTCTGTGATTCAACTCTATGATTCAACTCTAACATTCAATACTATGATTTCATTCTATGATTTCATTCTATGATTTCATTCTATGATTCAATTCTATGATTCAAATCTATGATTCAAGTCTAAGATTAAACTCTATGATTCTATGCAGTACTTTAAGTCTATGCTTCAATTCCATGATTGAAGTCTGTGATTCAATTCTATGATTCAATTAATTGATTCAATTTCATGATTCAATTCTTTCACTCAATTCCATGATACAAGTCTATGATTCAATTCTCTGATTCAATCTTCAATCAAGTCTAGTACGTCTGGGAACTGTTTCTCTACCCCCTGTGGGCTATTGCGCTGTACGTTCAAAACTCCCTACCTTATTTTCAAAATTCCCTGCTTCCTGAGCTTGCGTGTTTACTAAAAACCCTTAGTCTATGATTCAAATCCATGGTTCAATTCCATGATTCATGATATAATTCCATGATTCAAATCCATGATTCAATTCCATCATACAAGTCTATTATTCAATTCTATTATTCAATTTTGATTCAAATCTATGAGTCAGGTCTATGAGTTAATTATATGATTCATTTTCATGACTCAATTTCATGATTCAATTCTATGACTCAAATCTATGATTGAATTCATCAATCCAAGTCTATGATTCTAATCCATGATTCCAATCAATGATTCAAATTCATGATTCAATTCCATGATTCCAATTCCATCATCCAATTGCATCATCCAAGGCTATGATTCTATTCTTTGATTCAATTCTATGATTCAATTTTCAATCAAATCTATAAATCAGGTCTATGAGTCAATCATATGATTCATTTGCATGACTCAAGTCAATGATTCCATACCAAGACTCAAATCTATGATTCAATTCATCAATCCAAGTCTATGATTCCAATCCATGATTGAAATCCATGATTGAAATCCACGATTGAAATCCATGATTGAGTTCCATGACTCAAATCCATGACACAAAACTATGGTTCAATTTTATGATTCAATTTTCAATCAAGTCTATGAGTCAGGTCTATGAGTCAATTATATGATTTGTTTTCATGACTCAAGTCAATGATTCCATTCCATGACTCAAATCTATCATTCAATTCTTCAATCCAAGTTCTATGGTTTGATTCCATGATTCAATTTCATGAGTGAATTATATGATTAAAGTCTATGATTCAATTTCATGATTCAATGATTTGATTCAATTCCATGATCCAAGTCTATGATTCAATTCCATGATACAAATCCATGATTCATGATTCAAAAACATGATTCAAATTCATGATTCAATTCCATCATACAAGTCTTTGATTCAATTATATTATTCAATTTTATAATTCAATTTTGAGTAAAGTATGTGAGTCAGGTCTGTGAGTCAATTCTATGATTCATTTTCATGACTCAAGTCAATGATTCCATTCCATGACTCAAACCTATGATTCAAGTCTTTAATCCAAGTCTATGATTCCAATCAATGATTGAAATTCATGATTCATGATTCAATTTCATGATTCAATTCTTTGATTCAATTCAATGATCCAAGTCTATGATTCCATTCTATGATTCAATTTTATGATTCAATTTTGATTCAAGTCTATGAGTCAGGTCTATGAGTCAATTATATGATTCATTTTCATGACTCAAGTAAATGATTCCATTCCATGAGTCAAATCTATGATTCAAGTCTTTGATCCAAGTCTATGATTCCAATCAAAGATTGAAATTCATGATTCATGATTCAAACCCATGATTCAAACCCATGATTCAATTCCATGATTCAAGTATTCAATTCCATCATCCAAGTCTATGATTCCATTCTAGATTCCATTCTATGATTCAATTCTATTTGCACTATTATTCAATTTTCAATCAAGTCTATGAGTCAGGTCTATGAGTCAATTATATGATTCATTTTCATGACTCAAGTCAATGATTCCATTCCATGACTCAAATTTATGATTTAATTTATCAATCCAAGTCTTTGATTCAATTCCATGAATCAATTCCATGATTCAATTCCATGATTCATGATTCAAATCTAAGGTTCAATTTCATGATTCAATTCTTTGATTCAATTCATGATCCAAGTCTATGATTCAAATGCATGATGCAATTCCATGATTCAATTCCATCATACAAGTCTATGATTCAATTCAATTATTCAATTCAATTATTCAATTTTGATTCAAGTCTATGAGTCGGGTCTATGAGTCAATTATAGGATTCATTTTCATGACTCAAATCAATGATTCCATTCCATGACTCAAGTCTATTATTCAATTCTTCAATCCAGGTCTATGATTCTATTCCATGAATCAATCCCATGATTCAATTATATGATTCAATTCCATGATTCATTATTCAAATCTATGATTCATGATTTAAAACCATGATTCAATTCTTTGATTAAATTCATTGATTCACTTCAATGATTCAATTCTATGATTCAATTCTATGATTCAACTCTAGTATGATTCAATTCTATGATTCAAGTCTACTACAACTCAATTCTATAATTCATTCCAATGATTCGATTCCATGATTCACTTCAAGCATTCTATTCTATGATTCAATTCCATGATTCAAATCTATGATTCCATTCTTTGACTCAAATCTATGATTCAATTCAATGATTCAAGTCTATGATTCAATTCAATGATTCAATTCTTTGACTGCAGCATATGATTCAAGTCTATGATTCAAGTCTATGATTTCATTCTTTGCCTCAAATCTAAGATTCAATGCAATGATTCAATTCAATGGTTCAAGTCTATGATTCAAGGCTATGACAATTCAATTCAATGATTCAATTCAATGATTCAAGTCTATGATTTCATTCTTTGACTCAAATCCATGATTCAATGCTATGATTCAATGCTTTGATTCAATTCTACCAATCAAGTCATTGATCACGCAATTTTTATTTGAAAAGGCACAGTTGAAAACTACTGGTGCAACCAATCAAGCAAGCTACATATGTTCATACTGATCCTACCAATTGATCTATACTACCAATGATGTGACATCATTAATAAAAAATTAAATTCAAACAAGCAAGTTGTACCGGTACGAGCTACCAATGATTACAATATACTGGTATGTACCGTATCACAAGAACAACGATTAAAGTAGATGGCTGCATTTGTTCTTAGATCCAGTACATACTCATACTACATACCTTGCTTGAGTCATCGTTCATTTTTGAGGGGGTGAAAGAAACCATTTTTTTCACTTTTTAGTTTTTCAAAAGATTTGTTCTTAGATCCAGTACATACTCATACTACTACATACCATGCTTGAGTCATACTTCATTTTTGAGGGGGTGAAAGAAACTGTTTTTTCAATTTTGGTTCAAGAGAAACTATTTTTTTTAAATTTTATTAGGGGGTGAAAGAAACTATTTTTTTAATTTTTGATTTTAGTTCCCCCCCCCCCCCCCCCCCCCCCCCACCCGTTTTCTTTTCTTTTCTATGGAATTTGCCACCGACAAGGTCCGTATTTTTTTGGCCAACAACGCCGATTGAAGTTGGTACCGGTACGTACTCGTATCTTTACTCCGCATTAATATTTCGCACCCGTCTTTTTCGATCGCCTTTTCGATTCGTATGAGAGTATATGGCTGTAAGTACACCAAGTCTGACTCATTCATGTACAAATTGTACCAAATCTAAAAAGTCCGATTGTATTTCTCACCAACTCCTCATCTCTCGGTTTGTCGGCTTTTTCGATCGAATTTGCCCCCAACAAGGTCCGTATTTTTCGTTTCAAAAATTAGAGTCGTGCCGGTATGAGACGAGTAGATGGCTGTAAGATGCTACCAAGTGATCTATTACCAATCGATTGGTATGAGAGTACAATATTTCGCACCTCGGTTTGTTGGCTTTTTTGATCGAATTTGTCCCCGACAGCTACTCGTACCTAGGTGATCTACCGGTATTACCAATCGATTCGTATGAGAGTACAATATTTCTCGCACCTCGGTTTGTCGGCTTTTTCGATCGAATTTGCTGCCGACAAGGTCCGTATTTCGTATGAGAAATGACGGGCCGATGATGACGACGACGAGAATCGTATGATTTTTATCTACCGGTATATTCAGGTTAAATCTTATGGTTACTTGCAACCATAAAAATGAGAGTTTGCTACCATAAAAATGAACGCGCGCCACTAGATATTACTATTGCTTTTAGATAAAGCATCTCATTTCCGTAAATAATTATTTGGGTCCTATTTTAAACGATTTTTAGTCGTAGCGTTTGTACCAAGTCTACTTGTTAAAAACAGATTTTTTTAATATTTCTACATATTTCCCCCCCCAAACCCCCCCCTAAACTCCGTCTAGAAGGTTACGTTGTCAACTCCCTTAGGGTTAGTGTTAAACGTTCAACTAACAACTCCACCAATGAGACGCGCGATCGATCGATGGAGTCATCTTGCTTCTACAGGAATTGACCAACATGAATGGAACAGGGAATGGAAGTGGGAATGAGATTTTACCACTTACCGACCCCGGTTCTCCTTCTTACTAAAAATAGGTCCTTATGTACCAAATATACAGGGCGCAAGGTAAAGAAGAAGGCCTACAGCCCGCGGTAATCAGAGGTACAGGACACGTGCAGCACATCGGAGTATTAGCGGGTCGATGTGGATATTAGTGATTTAGTGTGTGCATTGGAGTATTAGCGGGCCGATGCTATAGTGATCTTAGGAAAGAGTGGATGAATCTGCTCACAATTTCAAATAATTTAATGTAATAACCAATTCAAGTTAGCTAAAACGCCAATTTTCTCCTCATCTTTCAGAGCCCTCCAAACATTCTTCGAAGAATTACGGAGCGCTCCAAGAGGTCGGAAGATTGGTCGAAGCTACAACGACACAGCAGGTTGGCTTAGAAGAGATACTCACAACACTACGGTGAGATACTTGGACCAGGGAGCCAACAGAAGAAGAAGAAGAAGAAGAAGAAAGAGATATTCGTACAGTCGAAGACGAAACACTCTGTACTTCAACTACAAGCCCGAGGTATTCACAAAATGGTGGAGCACTCGGAAGAGAGATATTCGCAAAACGGCGGAGCACTCGGAAGAGAGATATTCGCAAAATGGCGGAGCACTCGGAAGAGAGATATTCGCAAACAACGGCGAAACACTCTGTACTACAAGCCCGAGGCATTCGCAAAACGGCGGAGCACTCGGAAGAGAGATATTTGCAGACAACGGCGAAACACTCTGTACTACAAACCCGAGGTATTCGCAAAACTACGGCGGAACACTCAGAAGGAGAGATATTTGCAAAACAACGGCAAAATCCTCTGTGTCCACCAACAAGTATCGGACGGCAGGCTGGCTAATAACAGGGAGGAGTCAGCGGAATAAAATAACTACGGCAGGCTGGCTAATAACAGGGAGTCAGCGAAAGAAGACATGTGAGGATGACGCAAACCGTGTGGAATAATACAGATATCCACCCACTAGCGGCCCACCAAGTACAACAGCAGGATTGGTATTGACGGAAACAAGAATCAATAGGGCCAATTATCTATAAAACCAAGTACAACAGCAGGATCGGTATCGACAGAACAAATTGATAGGGCCGATTATCACTTATCAGTTGTCAATTATCAAGAAAACATACTACGGCAGGATCGGTATCGATAACAATCGATAGGGCCAATTACGAAAATATTCAGACGATCGGGGAATCTGACAACGACGTCAGACAATCGGAAAATACAATCAATCCCTACCAAAATTGAGTAGGCGGCAGAATCGGATATCGAGAAATCAAAATCAAACGGACCGATTATAAACAACAATTTACAGTGGATTGGAATACGCCAATTTACAAACCGAAACACAAAAATTTACATTGGGCTATCGAATGGAGGAGGATCGACCAACACAGAGTCAAGAGATAGAAATTGCTTTCTCTGCAGAATCAAGCTTGGAAGAAGAAAGCAGTGTGATATCAAGCTCGGAGGAAGAGAGCAGCATGCTATCGAGTAGCAGCAGTAGCAGCTCAAGCGACGACGACACCAAGAAGAAATACAGATACAATATGGTGGTGTACACTGACAGCCAAGTACCCAAGTTGGCCAAGGGTGATGTGGGCAAGTTCGAGGACTGGTACACACAGTTTCAGACATATGCCGACAAGCACAAAAATGGTGACATGTTATCTACAAAAGCGCATAAAGACCTACCTCCGGAAGGGCAGCTTACACCTCAAGAGGATATGAGCAAGGCACAGAAAAAGGCGTTCAAGTACCACAATACAGCGCTGAACGGTTTGTACAAGGCTTTCAGTGATAACAGCACAGGCCTTGCCATCATGGAAAAGTGCAAGATTGATCGGGGTGGATCAGCTGAAACCAATGCCAAACTGAGGACCCAATGGCCTTGGGGCAGATTGCATCGGGTCATTGAGGAGCTCACGAGGGAGTACAGGAGGACAAACAGATCACATGACAGAAAGCAATTAAGCATTGACCTGCGGGGTCTTAAGCTAGCCATTGGAGCCCCTCCACAGGACCTGATTGAAGATATCTACGACTTGCAACAGAAATACCAATACAAATCAGTCAGCCCCTCCATGGACGAACTCATTGTGGCATTTAAAGCTGCTTTGCCCCCTTATCTATTGATGCAGCCTACGCCTCTCATGGATGAACTACAAGATGCGGACACGTCTGAATTGGAACTGTGGGAGGCAATAAACCTTCAAGCTGCAAGCCTATACAAGTCGGCGCGCAGTGTGCAAAGTAGGGGTGGAAAAGCCAAGGAAATGAGCTTGTTTGGAGCTGAGATGACTGATTTTGTCAATCCGGACAAGCGCGACAGATGGCCAACTAATGCAGTCTGTTACTGGTGCAAGGAAAAGGGGCACAAAGCATACAACTGTGAGAAATGCAAAGCAGGCCACCCACGTGTCAACAAGAAGACTGAAAATACCAACAACACCAGCAACAGTAACAACAACAATGGTTCAAATAGGTCCAATGGCAGACAACGCGGAAGGCCAAAATGTGGTATATGTGGTGGTAAACACAGAGACGCAGTCTGTTATGAGGATGCAAAGAATGCTGCAAGGCGTCCAGCTGGTTGGAAATCCAAATTGAAAGATGTTCAAGGCGCAACCATCGACTACAATTTTTGTCTCTTGGCCATGCAAACCTCTACAACTTCACTTCAGCTTCTCAATGCCCAGAAGCGCGCCACCAAAGGGGATGTTTTGCCTGAGGGATTCAATCTACTATATGATGACAATGTTTTTGTGTTTGATACGGGCGCCACAAGCCACGGCTCCAACAGTATGTGCTGTGCAACCAATTTGCGGGCCAGTGGTGCCACCATCACCACCCAAAGTGGCAATGAGCTGAAAGGATGTCAGATTGGGGATATCCCCTGACAAAAGATAGACAAGGATGGCAATAAAGAATACCAGACTTTGTTGCAGGGTGTGAATTTCAATCCAAACTTTGCATTCAACCTGTTCTCAGCCAACTTGGCATTACAGAATGGTTGGATAGCCACAGGGAGCGGCAAAGCTGGATGGTCTCTAAGGAAAGGCAATACCCAAGTGAATTTTGACATTCAGATCCCCACCTACACGAGCTGCGTGTGGGTTGGCTACTTCGAACGCATTTCCAACCCTACTAGTAACAACCTCGACATCAGCGCGGCCACGGCCATAATCACTACCAGTGAAGGCACCAAGATGAACATCAACAAAGCTCACCAACTTCTGGGACACATGGATGAAACCAAAACCCGCCAGACCCCAGCTGCCCTAGGCTGGACCATCACCAGAGGTGCCATGCAACCATGTGAAGATTGTGCCAAAGCCAAAGCCAAAGCCAAGTGGAAAGTGATTTCTACAGAGAGTGAACACCTAGCAGCAACCAAGCCTGGCAAGCGACTATTTTTGGACATGTCCTCAGTGAAACCTCCCAAAGACGCCAAAAGTAACAAGTTGATGGCCCCATTCATTACCAAACCTCATTTTCGCATGATCGTTGACGAGTACTCCTCATGCCGGTTTGTCAATTGCTTTGCAAGCAAGGATGGAATGGTCGAGCCCACCTGTGCATTGCTCAATCAATGGAGATCCAAAGGCCAAAATTTGCAATACATTTGATGTGATAAAGACGGGGAAAACACCAATCTTGATTCCCGGCTGGCCTCCGCGGATTGGAAATTTTCTTGCAAATTCGAGTATACGTCAGTAGATACTCCGCAGCAGAACAGTGTGGTTGAAACAGAAATCTATCGGTCGGTTTGTCGAGCCATGGCTCTTTGCTCTCAAGCAAATGTGCCAAGGGACTATCGGTTTCGATTCTTCCAATTAGCGATGAGATGTGGTGTTCAGTTGGACTGGCTGGAGGCAGTCACCGTGGATGGCAAAACTATGCCCAAGATCCAACATTTTTGCGGCAAGGTCCCGGATTTTCATGCCCATCTTTGCACTTTTGGAGAGGCTGGCGTGGTTCGCATCAAGCGCCCCACGAGTCCCAAGCTCAATTATTGAGGGAACCCAGCTTTCTTTGCTGGCTATTGCACCGATCAGCCAGGGGACTGCTATGTCATCTATGACCCATTGAAGAATACATTTACAGCCACTCGGGATGTCTACTGGCTGAAGAGGATGTATTTCCCCTCCACCGCACCAGTGGGCGAAGATCTTGATTTCCATGCTGATTTCCTAGAACCTGGACATATGGATCTACCTATTGACGACCCTGCACCAGTCACCACCCCACCTTCTATCTTGCGCACCAAAGCCAAACCACGTAATCTGCGCGCTCAGTTCCAGGCTGCAAGTGGGGGAGCCGCCGTTCCAATACTTCCCTTACAACCTGAATCTGAAAACGCGCCACTGAATTCTGATGCCACGGCTGAAAACAATCCCTATGAGGATGGCTATGATGATGATCATATTGAAGAAACCAAGATCGAATATGAAAGTGACAATTCCGATAGCGACAAAGACACTGAAGCCGCCGACGAAGAAGATCAACATGTTGTAACCACTACACAATATGGCTGTGTAGTAAGGAACTTTCATCTCAATCCGGATATACGATATGGAGATATGGCCAGCTACGCAGCACAATTCACTGATGCTGAAATCCAGTTCCACAAGGCAATGGCTGAATTGCAAGAATTCAATCTGCTGTCAGTCTCCATTCCCTCTCAAGAATGCGCTATCAGCAAACTCAGTTTGGTTGGCGCAGCTGGGAATGCCTTTGACAACACCAATGAGTTAAAGACCATGAATTACAAGGAATCTATGGCCAGCCCCATGCAAGACAAGTTTACAGAAGGTATCGATGCTGAACACGGCAAAATGGTTAAATATGGTGTCATTGAAGAGATCAATGAAGCCAATATCCCACCGGGCACCAAAATCATGGATACAACTTGGGTCAACAAGATGAAACCTGATGGCACCATAAGATGCAGGAATGCAGTCCGAGGATTCAAGCAGCTAGACGGCGAGCATTTTGATGGCCAAGACAAGTCCTCGCCGGTTGTCAGTGACATTTCTATCCGAATTGCAATGATATTGATGGTCATGGCAAATTTTATGGCTTATATTGTGGATGTCGAAGGAGCTTTTCTAAATGGCAAATTTCAGAATGGAGAGAAAATATTCACCAAGATTCCTGAGGGATATCAGAAATTCTATCCATCGTATGTGCTTCTACAATTGCAGAAAACTCTCTATGGTACAATTCAAGCGGCAATACAATTCTGGAGAGAAGCCCAGCAAGCAATGCATACCATGCAGATGGAAAGATGCAAGGCCAATCCATGTCTATTTTTCAGGTGGATCAACAACAAGCTACTTTTGATGTTGTTATGGGTCGATGATTTTTACATTATAGGTGAAGAGACAGAAGTCCTAAAGCACAAAGAACAACTCAAGTCCCTATTTGAATGCAAGGATGTTGGAGAGATGAATGAATATGTCGGATGTCACATCAAGCGGGACAAGAAGAACAGAACTCTGCAAATGACCCAACCAGTAAAGATCAAGAGATTTATCGATGAGTTCGAACTTGATGAATGCAGAGGAAACCCCACCACTCCAGCAGAGCCAGGATCAGTGTTGAAGAAAGAAGGTGAAGGGTCATCTGACAGTGTTCTCACCAAGGAAGCCCAGACTAAGTTCAGATCAGGGACAGCCATACTGCTACACATGATGAGATGGTCGCGCATTGAAACACAAAATGCTGTTCGGGAGCGGTCTAGATTCATGACTGAAGCAAGAAAGTCCCACATGAAGACACTAAAGTGAGTGATGAAGTACTGCGCGGGAACACCCAAGAGAGGTCTTACATTGGCCCCAAATGCAATATGGGATGGTACCAAGAACTTCATTTTTGAGTTAATTGGATTCAGTGACTCAGAGTATGCCAAGGATGAATCTCGCCACAGTGTCAATGGCTGGTCCACTTGGCTGAATGGCGCCAATGTGACTGCAAGATCAAGGATGATGCCAATTATTGCTCTGTCCGTGACGGAAGCCAAACTGTATGCAGCTGTGCTATGCGTGCAAGACATGCTGTACATTTGGAGATTAATGATGTGTCTAGGATTGCAGATCAAGCTGCCTATGGTGATATATGTGGACAACAAGGGTGCGGTTGATTTTTGCAACAATTGGTCCATAGCAGGTCGCACCAGGCATATTGAACTGAAACAGTATTTTCTACGAGAGCTCAAGGAAATGGGCATCATCAAGGTGATGTGGAAGACAGGCGATGAGATGACAAGTGATATCTTCACCAAGAACCTTACTGGAGCCCTATTCGAAAAGCACGGTTCCAAGTTCTATGGAAAAGATGAATACTCCATGAAGACCGAAGGCAACAAGGATGTGAGCTTCTCGACCGTAGACAAAGAGGCAAAAGAAGCTCATGCGGCCTACACCAAATTCTGGAGCAGTATCATTGACTGAGTCTATTATCCTTTGAAGCAGGGGAGTGTGTTTGAGGTCGATCGAACGAGCCGCGCGCTACGGAACGAATGAGACACGAATGAGACACGAGTGACTGAATGAGACGTGAATGAATGAATGAGACGCGCGATCGATCGATGGAGTCATCTTGCTTCTACAGGAATTGACCAACATGAATGGAACAGGGAATGGAAGTGGGAATGAGATTTTACCACTTACCGACCCCGGTTCTCCTTCTTACTAAAAATAGGTCCTTATGTACCAAATATACAGGGCGCAAGGTAAAGAAGAAGGCCTACAGCCCATGGTAATCAGAGGTACAAGACACGTGCAGCACATCGGAGTATTAGCGGGTCGATGTGGATATTAGTGATTTAGTGTGTGCATTGGAGTATTAGTGGGCCAATGCACCAATACAGTGATCTTAGGAAAGAGTGGATGAATCTGCTCACAATTTCAAATAATTTAATGTAATAACCAATTCAAGTTAGCTAAAACGCCAATTTTCTCCTCGTCTTTCAGAGCCCTCCAAACACCAAGATCTCAAACGAGAACGAGAACAATCTCAGTAACAAGCGCAAAACCAAGGCAACGGACAAAACAACAGATGAACTCTTAGAAGTCCAACACTTAGAAGTCGAGATCGGATGGCCACGAATTGTTTGTCAGCTATCTACGCACACAGAAACGCGGGATTTCGAAGATCAGGGTGAATCGCTCGGAAAGAAAAGGTCGCATTGCAATCTGCATAATGAGATCTACAACGGGAACAAGAACAATCTCAGTAGCAAGTGCAAACGAAGGCAATGGACGAAACAACAGATGAACTTTTAGAAGCCGAACTCTCAGAAGCCGAACACTTAGAAGTCGTGAACACCACTTCAGATTCGAAGCAATTTAGCCTCAATTAGCGAAGGACATAATGTAACTAATGTTATTAAGCACTTTCCCGTTTGCTTTTTTGAGTTTTTTTTCGCTTCTTTTTAACCGGTTCTGATGGTTTCCCGTCGTCTTCAGCCTTTTTACCCTCCCCAGAACTATCGTTGTTGGCCTTGATGGTTTTGAGTGACAGTTTGATCCGAAGCTTCTTTTTCGCTTTTGGAGGTGTTTTTGGTTTCACCCCTGCTTCGTCACTGAAACCGTTTTTCTTCATAACACGATCCAGTTCCTTCTTAATCGTTTTGCCATCTTCGACAACCCACGAATCTTCACCATTAAATTGTTTTGCATTTGCAAACATCAGCTTCCAATCGTCGTGAAATTCTTGCAGGTTTGCATACAGCTTTCCCCGGCACTTGCGCAAAATGTCATTTATAGCAATTGGCTTGGCAATTATTTCATAATAATCAGGAAACTGTTCCGGGGATGGCTTTTCGAGGAATATTTCACACAGACGCCGTTTTGTTGAAGGTTCCTTCAGATTGACCACTGCTTTGGCAGAGCTGATGAGCTTGCGGAAAGTCCAGTCTGTGAGTTCGCTGTTTGGTATGGCCACAGACACGGGGGCTCCGATCGGTGCAGAAGCTCCGAGTGATTTGGTCCCTCGTTTCACCATTCTTGCCTCTACTTTTGCAGCTTCTTCCTTATCAAACTGCTTATCCATCATTCTCAGGAACTGCTTCTCAGTTAGTCCATCGTCATACATAACCTCCTTGCGCTTTCTAGGCCCACTGCCCGGTACACTCGTATCTTCCAAAGCGGCATCCTTTCTTCCTGTTGGATATTTGATCCAATCTGGAACATCCTCTTCCGATGTAAACAAGCTTGTGTCTACAAGATTCGGTGTTGCTGCCTTGATTTTATCAAAGTTCTTGTAAAGCTCATAGTCGTTTTCGTTGTTACTCAAAAGACCGTTGAGATCATCCTCTTTGCTGGCTTCACTATTGTTGTCATCATCGTCGTCTTCATCGATCTCCCCATCTTCCGAGCCTGCGAACTCTGTAGGTTTCTCTTCCAAAGGTCGGCTACCGATTCCAACGGTGTCGCTGTCGTTCTTGTTTGCGTTGGTGTCAAAATCAACGAGCAAGACTTCCATCATTCTCTTTCGTTCCAGACTGTTATCACTTTCCACACTTGTCTTGTCGAATTTCCCTGCTTCCACAACGAGTTCGCTCATATTGAGTTTCTCCGTAGCGCGACTCAGAATCTTTTCTTCGACAGGAGACCGCGTAACCATTCTAAATACACTGACATCACTGCGTTGACCAATTCGATGGGCTCTATCTTGCGCTTGCAAGTCCATCATGGGGTTCCAATCGCTATCGAAGATAATGACAGTATTCGCTGAGGTGAGATTCAGCCCAAGGCCACCTGCACGAGTACTCAAGAGGAATATGAAGTACGGAGAATCCGGAGCGTTGAATTTGTACATGCGTTTTTCTCTCTCTTCGGCGGGCGTTGATCCGTCCAGTCGCAGAGACAAATAATGCCGATAAGCGAAATAGTCTTCAAGAATGGTCATCACGGCTGTCATTTGCGTGAACAGCAGCACCCGATGTCCAGCCGCCCTTAGCTTCGGCAACATTCGGTCCAACAACTCAACTTTCGCCGACGAACGAATGATGTTTTGGTTAATATGATAGCCTTGAGGAGAAAAGAGGTAGGGATGATTGCACACTTTTCGAAGTTGCATCACTGCGTTGTTTAATCCTCTGCCCTGTGGTCCGGTAGGAGCAATTCCCAAATTGTTGGTCTCGGCTGCAGCTTTCCTGCTAATTTGCTTGTAGAGCTCTTTTTGCCAAGAGGATAGTTCGCATCGCAAAATCTTTTCTACCTTTTCGGGGAGCTGATCGAGGACTTCACTCTTGACACGTCGCAGCATGAAAGGACGCAGCAGTTCGTGAAGACGATGGATGATGAACATGCGTTCTTCGTTTGTTAGACCGCTGTTTTCGGCGTCATCGTCCCCTTTGTTGGCATTGCCGAATTGGGAAAAGGGCCGATTGAACCATTGATCGAACGTATCGACCGAGTTGAAAATGGAAGGAAGCAAGAAATTCAGCAACGCCCACAATTCACTGAGATCGTTCATCAGCGGTGTTCCAGTAAGCAACAACCTATACTTGGTTTCGTATTGGGTAGAAAGAGTCTTGGCAAATTTCGAAGCTGCATTTTTCATGCGGTGCCCTTCATCTACAATCGCATATTGCCACGTGATCTTTCTCAAGCTCGCCTTGTCTTTAATGATGTACTCGTAGGTAGTTAGCAAGACATTGAAATGGCCGTTCTTTACCTTCTCCCTGTAGATCTCTTTTCGCTGTGCAGGAATTCCCTTGTAGCAGATCAAGTGCGCCGAAGGAAGCCATTTTTGAAACTCGTTCACCCAGTTCGATAGGGTAGAAAGCGGAACAATCACTAGGTACGGTCCCAGATTATTTTTGTACTCCATTAGGTACGATATAAGGGAGATCGCTTGAATAGTTTTCCCCTGTTCAACAATTTTCCATGAAACACGAAACACATCAAATGCTTTTGTGAGAGACAGATAACTTTGACACAAGCATCCCTCGACCGTTGCGCAAACAACAGCCACCGCATGGTTTCTTTTGTGTACTTACCAGTCCCATTTCATCCGCTAATATCCCATTCAGCTTGTTGTTGTACAAGGAGACCATCCACTGTAGACCGGCGAGCTGGTATTCTTTCAGATCCCCACCTATCAGAATGCTCGGTTGCTGAATGTCTTCGGTTTTCAAGTGAGCCGAGGCGTAATAAGACGCGGCACCGCCCGTCGATCGGACATCCTTGTCGTTGTTTCGCGTTTGCAGCAAGCTAGTGGAAATCTGAGAAAAGTGGCTCTCGGTTTTGTCCATGAGAAACTGCAGGCGCTCGTTCTTTGTTTCCTCCAGCAGCTTGGAATATGCGTCCATGTCGTTGGCCTTGAGCGCAGCCAGCCGAGCTTTTTCGGCCGCCACCCCGTCCTTTTCCTTTCGTTTCGCCTCCTTGTTGGCGTTGTCACGGATGGCTCTGGCGAGTCTCGCCGCTTCGATTTTCATCTGCTTGTGAAACTTGAAGAACTCTTGCTGGTGGGACGATATCGCTTTCGATAGTTCCTTGTGCTGCTTGTTGAGTGCGTCGGCCGCCGACTTTCTGGAAGAACGCACGGCACGATCGAGTGCCTTGCCAATCTTTTTTGGTTCCAGTTTGATTCTCTTGAATTTCTCGGCGTCAAGCAGGGGAGTGATAGACACGTCTCCGTTGCTCGGGGTGGTTATGGCACGGGAAGTACGACTGCCGTTGGTAGTGGCATGAGACGCCGTCGGCTGTGACTGTGACTTTAGCTGCTGTTTCAAGAGCCGCTGAATGGAAGCCGCGTCTATAAGCATCGACCTCGACAGCCGAGGTTGCTTCTTCACTGGCTTCGAAAGCACCGGCGCTTGGTCCTTGCTCCGAACAACTCCGCTGATTGTGTTGGGAGGAGCGACAAACTTGCCTTTTTGCACCATAAAGACACCGTGTTGAACCCGTCTCCATTTGGAACGTTCCTCCATTTTCCGTTTCAGTGCCTTGGCCGCCAATGCCTGCTGGGCGGATTCGATTTTTGCTTGTTTCGCCTTGGTGAGCGATGCGATGCTCTTCCCGATCGATTTGCCATTGTTGCCTCCCCCGGAATTGGCATTCGAGTTGGAATTGTTGGCCGTCGACGGTTTAGGTGCCGCTTGCTGCTGTTGCTTGAGTAGCTGCTGCCGCTGCTTGAGTAGCTGCTGTTTCTGAAGCTCTTGTTTCTTCAGTTGTTGCTGCTGCTGTTGTTTCTGGAGCTTCTTCAATTGTTGCTGTTGTTTCTGCTGCTGTTGTTTCTGTTTCTGGAGTTCGAGCTGCTGTTGTTTCTGTTTCTGGAGTTCGAGCTGTTTTTGTTTTTGTTGCTGTTGTTGCTGCTTTTGTTTTTGTTCCTGTTGTTGCTGTTGCTGCTGTTGCTGCTGCTGCTGCTGCTGCTGCTGTTGTTGCTGCCTCTGGTGGTAGTGCTGTTGGGATTCCTGCTGCTGCTGTAGCTGGTTGTCACTGCTGGTCACGTACTGATTGGTGGTTTGCGACGATTGGTACGTCGGGTTCGAGAGAGGCTTGGGCATCATTCCACCCACTACCGACATTGTCCCTCTCGGATGGTGCTGTTGGTGATGATGCTGGACCACCTGTTGCGGATCCTGTGGCATGCGCATGTGCGACGCAACGCGTTGCTGTTGTGCTTGCGGTTGCTGACTCGTCGTGGTCGTGGTTGTGTGCTGTCGGTGTTGGGTCCCAATCCGCGTCGTAGAAAGCTGTGGGTGGATCAGCATCGGGGATTGAGACCCCAATCTGGATGGGTGCTGCGGCTGCTGCTGCTGCTGCTGTTGAATCTGGTGATTCATCGATATCTGCTGCGGCTGCGGCTGCGGCTGCGGCTGCGGCTGCGGCTGCTGCGGCTGTTGTTGCGGCTGATACTGCAAGTGCTGGTGGTGGTGCTGTTGCTGGGTTTGCTGTTGCTGTAGTTCTTGCTGTCGTTGTTGCAACTGATCGTGTTGAAATTGCAGGGGTTGGGGTTGCTGTTGCTGCTGTTGAGGCTGGAGGTGCGGCGAATGTTGTTGCTGCTGCTGCTGCTGCTGCTGCATCTGCTGTTGTTGTTGTTGCTGTTGCGGGTGGTGGTGCTGCTGCTGCTTCTGTTGTTGTTGCTGCTGCTGCTGCTGCTGCTGCTGCCGTTGCTGTTGTTGCTTGTACTGCATGACTTTATTACGTTTGGAAGCTTCTCGTTCCCTCGCAACCCGTGCCGCATTGAGGATGGCGTGCTTTGGCAAACCCGTAATTAGTGCCGCTTGCATCAGATCCGGTGCAATCTCCCCCACCGGTGACCGTATTGCCGACCAAATGGCCTTTGCGAGTGCGTGTTTGGCCTCTTTGCTGAGAACCACTTTGCCTCTTCGCTTTGTGGTTTGGGACGGTTGCTGCTGCTGCTGCGATGATGGTTGGTGGTGATGGTGCTGCGATTGTGGATGTGGATACTGCGTTCGATTCGGTTGCTGTTGATGTTGTTGCTGCTGCTGCTGCTTCTGCTGAGTGGAATGGTATTGCATCGCGGACGAGGCTTGCTGTTGCTGTTGCTGTTGCTGTTGTTGTTGTTGCTGCAAATGAAGCTGCTGGCGCTGCGAAACGTGGTTTGCTGGCTGGGAGTGAGAGTGAGACTGCGATTGCGAAACTGATAGGGATACCGGATGCTGTTGCTGCTGCTGTCTCTGATCTCCCGGATACGAAACAGTTTGGGGTTGAGCATGAGCAATCTGAACCACTTGCTGCGTGTGCCTCGGGTGCTGTTGCTGGTGCGTGTGTTGGTGCGTGTGCTGTTGCTGAGGGGGCAGCTGATATTGTTGCTGTTGCTGTTGCTGTTGCTGTACAACTTGTTGGGAATATTGCAGGGCCGTTGCGCCTCCAATACTGGAAGAAGGACGAGACGCGCTCCCCAAAGGATTCGGAACCGCATAGACCGCTTGCTGTGGTTGCTGCTGCTGCTGCTGCTGCGGCACACGTACCACTTGCTGTGACTGCTGTTGGGGTGGCAAGTGGTACTGTGGTTGTTGTTGCTGTTGCTGTTGTTGTGACTGCTGTTGTGCCATCTGAGAAGCGGCAGCATTGGAGGAATAATACTGATTGCTTGGGGCATGGACCACCGGACCGAGACCGGTTCCTACTACTACGCTGCTCGTAGCAGTCATACGGGAGGAATTCCCATGTACGGTAGTATCGCCGTTCGCGGTTACATGGTGAGAGACATTCACATGGTTAGAAGCGTTGTTGGATGGAGGATTGGATTGAGGGAATTGGAGGTCCATGTCGGAATGAGAGAGAGATCCACGGGAAGAAAGGATTCATTCACACTTGACGTCGGTGACGACTTCAGTTGGAGGGAGAGAGGTCAAGCCGAGGCGAGGGAATACGAATGGGCTAAGTGACCGAGCAGAACATCTGGACCCACAGTCAAAATGCCCAGCGGCGTGAAAAATCTCTCTCGCGTAAATCGTGTGCTGTGCAATTCGCAGAATTCTTCCCCTCGGAGCTGGTACTGAAAGTACGTACGAAATTCACTTGAAAACCCTATGAGCTCGGCTACGTAGAATTCGTACAGACTGAGAGGTCTCTCTCTCTACGGCAGGATAATACCGGTACGGTATGCATGGGTGTGACCATACGATCGGCCGCGAGCATGGATAGGAGGAGACAGACAGACGCTGCGGTTGGTGTTGCGAACTAGCGAACTGCGAACACAGCGAATACTCTAACGGTCCGATACCGTACGAGTACCTACCGGTACCGGTACGGTATTACTCTTACTTCGTACTCCGTATTTTCTATTTTCAAAAAAAGACCTTAAATATCTTCCACGACTCGATTAATCCAGTCCCGAGAAGAATTAGAAGCGAACCGAAGTTCAAATTTACGACTCATTGGACCAAAATGAAGAATATTACTCCGTACTTCAACTTCGTACTTCGTAATCTTACGTACGGGTACGTACCGTACCCTACTTAGCCCAGTAATCACGAAGGCAAGGAGTACGGTACGTACCTCAATACGTACTCGTACTCGTACGTATTCGTACTCGTAATCTTACTCGTTAGTCGTCAGTAAGCCTTACGTATGTACTCGGGGTGTGGGGGAAAGAGCGGACCGCACATCGACATGTCTTTCCCACCGTACGGTACCGTACCTTGAGGTACGAAGTTCATTTTCTTGCAGATACTAGTAGTACCGTAATCTTACTGTGGATCTCTCCTTAATAGTACCGTAATCTTGCATACCGTAGTATTGGCACTGCATATTGGGTCATTCCCGAAAACACAGAATATGTGTGTCATCATTGCACACATGGAATCGATGTGTGTATTCGGGAATGAAAACCAACATACACAGATATCTGTGCACTAAAAACTCTTCCCACATTCATGTTCGTTTTTGGAATAAGGAATTTGGCCCCCATACCTACTAGCATGATACAAATGATGAAAAATTGGTATCTCCTGGTACAAATACTTGACTTAAAAGCAAACGCACCTCTATTATTTTCCTTCTGAATCCGGTCTGTTGAGAGTCTGATTCAAAGGCTTTTGGAAGAACAGCAATGCTGAGTTAGTGTGTTAGTAGACGATTGTACTCTACACGTGACGGATGTGTTTTGGATAATCGAATTGTAGACGAATCATAGAAATCGATTGTTGAACAGTAGATAGAACCGAGACATCGAGACATAATCGATTCGTAGGGAATCAATTTGTAGATACCATAACCGATTCATAGGAAATCAATTTGTAGATACCATAATCAATTTGTAGGAAATCGATTTGTAGGAAATTGATTTGTAGATACCAATCTCATAAGCATTGGATTGATGAATAGTAGATTGAACCGGCACACCAATACATAATGGATTCGTAGGAAATCGAGTTGCAGATACCAAAATTGATTTGTAGGAAATTGATTTATAGATATCAAATCTTGGAATGAACCGTAGAAATCGATTTGTAGGAAGTCAATTTGTAGATACCAACTTGAAATGAAATGAATCGAATCATAGGAATTGATGAATGAAATTCAATCGTAATCGAAATGGAAACATAGAATCAAATTGTAGAAATCTTGACTTGAATTAGATTGAACATATACCAAAGCATAGTATGTCAAGTCGTAGAAGACAGCGATGGATTGATTGTATCATAGTATAAAGCGATTGATCTTGAATCGAGGTAGAGTGATCACATATCAAATTGTAGAAACCAATTGATCGTAGATACCTATCTTGGAAGGAAGATATAATCAAAAACATTAATCATAGAATCAAGTCTGGAAACGGAGACGGTTCAATTGTGATTGGTTGCAGATCATAGATCTTGATCGTAAACAAATCAAGCCATTGGAACTGATTGATCGTGAATATACATCAAGCTTGAGTATCAATTAGATGACAGATTAGTCATTGATTAATCATAAATGGATCAATCGTACATTGTGATTGTAGATGAAAAATATAATTGATGATCATAGAAATAGAATAGAATTGTAGTATCGTCAATCGAATCGTATCGTACATGTCAGGTGACAGCGTCATAAAGCCAATTAGCAAGCAACAAGATAGCATGTAGGTGGTACAGCTTGAGCTTGATAGCATCACGGTGCCATTTGGTGATGCACACAGCAGGCGAGTCAAAGGTCAAAGAATGTGCCCCATAAGTAGGCTTCTGAGCTAGGCAAGAAGATGCACCATGCTGTGAATAGGCATGGACTGAGCTTGGAAAAGCACTATCCTTGGCATGAACTGAAGGTGGAACGGCACTACTATCCTTAGAAAGTGCCCCAGATGGTGGAAGTTGCAATGAAGGAATGCGAGTACTAGGCTTGTGGGAAGAAAATTGCTTGGGTGAATGGTGGAATGTCACCGTAGCAGATTTAGGATGAAATGTCCATCTTGAGTGAGCTGAAAGCTTACTAGGGGAGGGACTTGGGAAGTGACGCTCACAGTTCGGAGTAGAGGAAGCATCACGGGTTGGAGTGTCGGTGTGGACAATATGAATGGTTGAAGAGACAACTCTTCTGAAGCAAACTGATTCAGTGCTGGGGAAGTAAGTCCAAGTATAGGTTGGAGTACCATTGGAAGCAGGGAGATCAGTATTGAGCGCTAACTTGTGTGTTTCATGAGATCCAACAGGGTTCCCATTGTTGGCAATAGTAGAAATGACAGGCGGCTTACAAGCAGGATCAGATGCTGGAGATGGGAAGGAAACAGATGCTGGAGGCGTTACAGAAACAGATAGCGAAGATGACACCAGAATTAGGACTGGTTTTGTCAGGCAAGGTGTGGCTTGTACGCTGGGTTGTGATGCCAGAGGAACTTTAGTAACCTTTGGGAATGGTGCCAGAGGAATTATAGCATTAGCCTTGTTTTGAATAGCAGCCAGTCTAGAGGACTGGTCTCTTGTATCACAAAATGCACGGAAAACATCCCGAGTGTACTGATTGTGGTCGTACCAGTTGCGGCCAGCTTGAGAATTGATAAGACATATAAGATCAACGAACGTAGTTAATGTGTGTTGATCTTTTATACTGATAGGATGGTAGCCAGTCTGAACTTGGTATTCAAGGTCAGTAATATAACCATATTCATGGATTTCATTAATGAATCGAGTCCAGGTGGCTGCTTATGCTATGATGAGAGCCTCACAGATGTGATTGCATGCTTCTTGAGGAACATCCAAAGTTGTATGTAGGATATGGGCAAGTTTCAAATCAAATGATGGAAACAGTGATGTGAGATCAGAATCCGACATGTTGGATTGATGGGTGGATTTATGACTTGTTCTTGGTCGGCGGAACAGGGATTCGAGATCTTGAGTATCCATGATGAAATGAATGTTGATGATGGTAGCCTTGGAGGATTCAGATCAAGTTGGGTTGTATCAGCAGCGTCCTGGAACAGATGTTGTAATCCAACAAATGGGGTATGTCGTGTGGGTGACAAGCGTCGTGGATACACAATTATCTGTTGTTGCAGAAAATAGGATATTTCGTCAACATAGGTAGATACTATGATCGGAACGGTATTGTCGTGTCGTAAACGATTGCCGTGAAAGTCGGTTTTGTATCTAAGTGCTTCTTGTCGGTTCGGTGAGACGTCGCAGTTGATTGCGTAGACGGCAACGTTGTCCGTGAATAATTGAGCGGAAGAACGATCGACGATAGTTGGAGAAACAACCGTAGATCGGGTGAAGCAACAAAGATTTGTTTATCCGGCGTCGTTGTTGTTGATTTGAGCGGGATAGATTCGATATCGCCTCAATAGTAGGAGATGTCATGCCAGGACGTTATCAACGTATCCGCAATAGCAATGGGGAGCCGTTTTCGATGAGGTATGGCAAAGCAGCGAAAATTCGTTTACTATGTGCGATTGTTTCGTTGAGACGTCGCCGTTGTTTGCGTGTCGACAATAGGTGTCGTCGGCGGCCGTCAGCGGAGGAGCGTTGTTCGAAGGATCGTCTAGAAAAGCGCCGGTAGCAAACGTACAGACGTACGAACATTCGGGAATACACACACGAATGAGATAACACACACGTATGACTAACAGACAAAATAAGCAAGCCGACTCGCTTAATCGCTAACAGTAATAGAGCACCGATAGAGGTTCGATCTCAGAGGTCATCTTACACGTAATTGCTCACAAATCTAAATACTAATACTTGAAATCACTGAATAATGCTAGTAAGAATATCTAGCGGACTACACGTGTAAACGCGTTAGCGACAAGAGAAAATGTAGAGTTTATCAGACCCAAATGGACTCATAGAGTCTGGGTAACAAATTGAAAGCTGATTGCCGACTGATCACCAGTTAATCGCCGTCTGAAGCCAAAAGAGGCTGGACGCTAAAGACCCTCTCCAACAGAAGAGACTCAGGCGCTTAGAAGATTAACAACACTAGCGCAGCAGAGCACACCAGGCTAATACCCGTGGCTTCTACTGAGGTTTGTAGGGGAGAGAAATGAACACCAAAAGCTTGTTATCCACCAAAATAGACACTTGCAAGAGGTCCCCAACGATGGGAACAGCAATAGATGTGTCGGTAATACAACGGCAAAATAACGCCCGGAATAAAGCGATGTACGTGTGTTCAGTACTACGAATCGCATAACGGCTACAGAAGAACCGTTAATAAAGAGAGGCACGCGACCTCGAAAACGTGACCTCGAAAACAAAGCAAATGGGAATCAAATTCAATTCCTACAGAAAAGAGCCCAAGTATACTCACTCGTATACAAATGATATGATAACAAAACCAGCCGAGGTAATATACATACCCAGTATTGGATAAACACATACACAAAAAATAGAAATGACGAAAAATGCTGAACCAAATATTTAATAAGAGACGAACGAATATTCGATACCGTTTCGAAAAAAGGGAAACAACTGTTGAGCTTAAGTATAGAGGAACTGAAAAAATTGGGGTTCCGATAGGAATCAATCCTCATACTGTGGATATGAACCTGTTTACTAGCAAAAGCACGTGGAAAGAAAAAATACTCCACAAGTTGCTTCAGAACTCAGAAAATCACAATCACAGCTTCCTCATGAAAGCAAAAGCTAACAAACCCCTTATTACAAGCCTAATTCCCACAGCATACTCCGAAACAACACACCATGGCGCCACCAACCAGAGCTCAACTAGCTGCAACCGCGGCAGCAGCAGTAGCAGAAGCAGAAGCAGCGGACGCGGCCGCAACAGAGGCGGCGGGCAACCTGATAGGCTTACTACCTCCATCGGTAACAACAAGGTTGGACCCAGAACAGCTTGAGCAACTCACGGTGACCCTGGTCGCAAGACTATCAAGCAGGGACATATCTCTATCAACGACAGCAAGAGAAGCCAAAGAAAGGGCAGAGGCCAATGATGGCATCCCTGGCTACGAAGGAGAACGGTCGCTGACCTCAGCCGAGGTTTGTTTCAGGAAGATCCTCGAATCCTTTGGGGTCAACAGGCCTACGGCAAACAAAATATTCAGGCATGGATATTCTAACATGAAGGCCATTGCAGACCTCGATTCAGAAGGGATCAAGTCCACTCTAGGGTCGCTAACCAAGGCAAAACACCATCTATGCCCGGATCCACAGGAAGTCTTTATTGGAAGGGCATTTGGCGATCGACTGAAGCTGTTCGTGGCTTGGATCAAATTCCAGCCTATGATAGGCGCAACGGCCACCGAAGTGGACTGGATCAAGGACCCAACGGCCGAGATGGATACACGGGAACGTTTGAGATCTACAAAGGAGGACGATGAAAATACGGCCATTAAGGATCTAACACTACCCGACAAACTGACTACGATGTCAAAGTTCAGGGAATTTGATGAGAACTTACGTGAATACCTACGGCATAAGAGGGGTGTCACCAAGACATCCCTACTTTACACGATAAGACAACAATCTGCAGTCGGAGAAACCGACAGGTGTGGAACGGTCGGATCGGGCCCAGATGACACATATCCTGACTGGACTGAGTATGCAATAAGATGCACGATTCACGTCAACTCTCATTGGTCTAAAGACAACAATACTCTCTGGGGGATATTGTTTAAGCTGGTGGGATCCGGACCCGGTTGGTCCTATATACAAAGCTTTGGGACCAAAAACGGGGTAGGGGGTGACGGCCGAAAGGCATACTTTGCCCTCTACTCTCAAGCATATGAGGCAACCAACGTAAAGCTAATTGTCGAAGCAAAAAGGCAGTTTATCCGGGAATCGGTGTACACAGGGGATTCCAAACACTACAATTTTGACAGGCACAAAAAGCTATGGCATGATGCAAAACAAACCTTGATAAGATATGGCGCATTCCCACCTGAGGACCAGTTTGTGTACGACTTCGTACGATCCCTACAGGATGTACGACTCAAACAATCCATCCCAAATGTAATAACAGAAGAGTCGGACTATTACGCAAATTTTGAGAAGGCTTCGGCGTATCTTACTCGAATGCTCGGAGTAAAGAAACTCCAGAATCAACCACAAAAGAGGGGTAGGAACGTGTCAGCCTTCACTAACAACAAAAAGAGGAAAGGTGACAACAAACGCGGCAACTTCTCTTCCAACAAGCCACAAGGCAACAACAACAACAACAATAGTGGTGGCTCAAAGGCACAACCAGGGACCTATAAAGGGCCCGTTGAATGCAAGTTCTACCCACGAGAAGTATGGTTAAGCATGTCCCAAGAGCAGCAACAAAGGGTCCGAGCGCTAAAACAAGCAAGGAATGCAAGCAATAGCGGGGGCAACCAACAATCGAAAGTGGCAGCAGCCACAGCTGCAAACCCTCCCAATAACCCCAGTTCCGCTGGAAACCAGTTTGGCTGTCACAGCCACATTGGAAACGGGAATGGAAATTGATTCGCCGGCCGGGGCCTTAAGATAGAACCTCGGGTAGGCCGGCCGATAGTCCATCTCAAAGAGATGACCCAGTCATCCAGTGTTAAGCCAGGACGATGCGAGCTGGACAGCCATGCAGACACGACTGCAGCTGGATCTAACATGGTATTACTAGATTCACTGGATTCTATCATGACATTTGCTGATGTTGCTCCATTTTCAGATGTGTACTCACCAATGAAAGATGTTCCTATTGCCCGTTGTGCTACTGCTTGGACAGACCCAACGGACGGTATCACATACGTATTGGTATTCGGACAGGCCCTCTATTTCGGAGAATCATTGCAGCACAGTCTGATATGCCCAAACCAAATCAGAGAATGCAATTTGAATGTGGTTGAAGACATACCACGAAGATACTGCAGTTCTTCCAGTCACAGTCTTATATTTCGGGCCGACGGTTTCGAATTGGCAATACCATTGTTAGTTGATGGCGTTCTGTCATACTTTGACACGCGGAAGCCGACACGCCGGGAACTCGATACATGTGACCAAGTCCTTGCAACCGACACTCATACCTGGGACCCATACGCCCCCCACTTCAGAGAAGATGAAGAAGCAGCAACCGCGTCGTTCCCACGAGTAGTGGCCACCCTCTCTGGAGGAGGACCGACCGGGACAACTGAATCTTGGATACGATCCACAGACAACCCTATACTCATCAATGTGAAACACAAGGATTATCGTCTCAGATACCTACAGAAAATCTGTACCACCCGTACTCAACGGCCGGGGTATACTCAACAAGAGATTGGCGACCGGTTACACTCAGCTTTTGTTAAAAGTACCGGGGACAGAGAAAGCTCGGAGATACTCCGAATTTCAGCTACTTCAACCAAAACTTCGATTTCCCTAACAGAAGAAGAGCTTGCCATCCAAAAGGAAGCAAAAGCTCGGACAAAAGAAAGGAAATTACTCCGCCGCCAACAAGACGTGATAGATAAGGAAACTTCCCTAGAGAAGAGATCATTTATCCGCCGCGGACAATGGGGACCTCCGATAAGGATTCCGGAGAAAGTGGACAGATATGATTCAGAGGCCATTGCAAAGATGTGGAACATCAGTGTTAAGAGGGCCGAAGAAACGATTAAGGTCACTACCCAGGAAGGCATAAGAAACCTTACACAACCAATCACCCGAAGGCTAAAGACCCAAAAGTGGAGAAACAGAAAAGTACTTAAGGGTCGGTGGTTCGCTGATACCATGAAGTTCAAAGTACCGAGTATCATTCGAAATGATACTGACGCACAGATCTTTACCAATGGGAAAGGATATGTGGCGTTCTATCCAGTAAGAGGGGAGAAACGATGCCACGACGGACTATCTTGCTTCATAAATGAGGTAGGAATACCGGAACATCTTGTCACCGATGGGGCAAAGGCCCAAGGAAATCATGAGACACACAGCACCGGATGGACTAAACTTTGATCGGAGTATCGCATACGCCAAACCTACATACAGCCCCACTGTTGGTGGCAGAATACGGCAGAACACAGTGCAGGGGACCTAAGGAGATCAATCCGATTAATGACTTCTAAGAAAGGAAGCCCGAGGAGGTGCTGGGCCTTTTGTGGGATGCTGGCGGCCGGAAGGTTAAGTAACACCGCATCTGGGGACCCATCTGCGATGGGAAGAACGGGGTTTGAGTTAGTCCATGGATATACTCCGGATATAACCCCATACATGATACACGATTGGTACAATTTTATCCAGGTGGTACGACCTACAGGATAAGTCGGAGAAATACGGACGATGGCTGGGACCATGCGGAGATACTTATGGAGGTGGCGATTGTCACTATGTATTGTATAAGACCGGAAAGGTACACATAACAAACGGCACACGGCCTATATCTGAAGTGGAATGGAAACACCCAGACACTATCCTGCAGTTAGAGGAACACAACAAGCTACTTAATGAAAGGATCGGCGATGAGGCAAAGCCCTCGGATACTTACCTGGAAAACGAGTTAGGGGAACCACCCTTGGGCCTATTTGATGGCAAATATGAGGGTGAGGACGAGGTACTTATGGCTGAGCCAGAGGCGTCTTCCCCGGACATTGATGACTTAACCGACAATCTTGATGAGTACCTCGGAAGCCAAGTGCTACTGCAGATAGGGGACCAACGGATTCGCGGTACGGTTAATAACCGGTACAGGGACGCAAGCGGAATCCTAGTCGGAGAAAAGAATAACAATCCACTCCTAGATACAAGGTCCTACGAGGTTTCTATGCCGGACGGATCCATTGAGATCTACACAGCAAATGTGCTCGCGGAGAATCTCTATTCCTCCTGTGGACGATGAAGGGCGCATGTATTGTCTCCTGAACGAGCTACTTGACTATGAAAAGGATAAAGAGGCTCTGACAGTGCAACAGGCAACTATCACTACTAAGTCCGGACAAACTCGGACTAAGCCGACAACCAAAGGGTGGAGAATCCTGGTCAGTTGGAAAGATGGAACTTCCTCTTGGGCAAAGTTAAGTGACATGAAGGAAAGTTTTCCCGTCGAAACGGCTCTGTTTGCCAAGGATCAAGGCATAATAGATGAGCCAGCCTTCAAGTGGTGGGCCTATCGGGTAATTCGGAAGAAAGACCGGATTATCTCCAGCGCCAAGACCAAATATTGGACCAAATCCCATAAGTATGGGGTTAGACTACCGAAAACAATTGCTGAAGCAAGAAGGATAGATGAGGAATCCGGCAGTGACTATTGGGCCCGGGCTATTGCAAAAGAAATGAAGAACAATTTCATAGCTTTTGAGTTCAATGATGAGGACAAAGTACCGGTGGCACATACAAAAATCACTATGCACATGGTATTCGACGTGAAGATAGACTTAACTCAGAAGGCCCGACTCGTTGGGGATGGGCATAAAGTGCCCGAAATATCACGGGAGTATACATACTCAAGCGTGCCCAGCAGGGATTTGGTTAGGATGTTCTTCCTAGTCTCTGCACTTAATGACCTTGAGGTCTTAAGTGCTGACATCCAAAATGCATACTTAACCGCACCAATTAAGGAAAAGTACTACACAATGGCTACACTGGAACAAAGATTTGCACCGGAGTTATGTGGAAGGCCCTGCAAAATTGTGAGAGCTCTGTATGGATTACCAGTAGCGGGCGCATCATTTCGATCTCATCTGTCTGAGCACTTAAGGGGACTTGGATATAAGTCTTGCAAGGCGGATCCAGATGTATATATGCGGCCGGCTGTAAAGAAAGATGGCTCAGCATATTACGAATATTGCGTGGCATATGTGGATGACATCCTTGTATGTGGGATGGATCCAAAGTTCCAAATGGATGCAATCGAAAGACAGTTCAAACTGAAGGATGGGACTGTTGAACCACCCACTTTCTATCTAGGGGCGGATATTGGTAACACATCTGTTGATGGGGCCGAGTACTGGTCCATGTCTTCAACAAAGTATACCTCCAAAGCCGTTAAGTCTGTTGAAGAGGAATTGAGTAGGGGGCAATATGCCTTCAAGGTACTCCCAAAATCCGCAAAATCACCATTGGCAACTGGGTATAGGCCCGAAATCGATGCCTCACCAGAACTTGGTCCGGAGAAACAAAACTATTACCAGGGTTTAATAGGTATACTCCGTTGGATATGTGAACTCGGAAGGCTAGATATTGTAATGCCTGTTTCACTTATGTCCCGGTATCTTGCACAGGCCCGAGAAGGACATCTAAACCAATTGTTTCATTTGTTTGCATACTTAAAGAATTACAGCAAATCAAAGTTGGTGTTTGACTGTTCCATCCCGGAACTTGATGAATCAGTTTTTCATGAATGTGACTGGGCCGAATTCTATCCGGAAGCGGGGGAACTAATTCCTCCGGATATGCCCGAGCCACGAGGAAACTCCGTAACTACCACATGTTTCGTGGACGCCGACCATGCTGGCTGCAAGGCTACTAGGAGGTCTCATACGGGAATCATCATCTTTGTTAACAGGGCACCAATCCTATGGTTCTCTAAGAGACAAACAACTGTTGAAACATCCACGTTTGGCTCAGAGATTGTGGCACTCAAGATCGCAATCGAAATGGTAGAAGGCCTACGGTATAAGCTCAGAATGATGGGCATACCTATAGAAGGACCAACCAACATGTATTGTGACAATGACTCGGTCGTTAAGAATGTAACACACCCGGAAAGCCCTTGTAAGAAGAAGCATAACAGCATTGCTTACCATAAGGCGCGCGAATGCATTGCAGGAAAGATTATCCGGATTGGAAAGGAACCCGGTGAAACTAATATTGCAGATCTACTCACTAAACTTATGGGTGGGGTAAAGCTATTCTCCTTATGTAGGAGATGTATGTGGCGGTGCAAATAAGAGAACGGCCCTTAAGGTATCTTCTACAAGTACTTAACAGTACGAGTACGAAGACACGGGGACTCTAGAAAAGCGCTGGTAGCAAACGTACAGACGTACGAACATTCGGGAATACACACACGAATGAGATAACACACACGTATGACTAACAGACAAAATAAGCGAGCCGACTCGCTTAATCGCTAACAGTAATAGAGCACCGATAGAGGTTCGATCTCAGAGGTCATCTTACACGTAATTGCTCACAAATCTAAATACTAATACTTGAAATCACTGAATAATGCTAGTAAGAATATCTAGCGGACTACACGTGTAAACGCGTTAGCGACAAGAGAAAATGTAGAATCGTTCGTAGATGACGTGGCGGAGCAACGTCGTTGACAAGAGGTGGCGGCAAAGTGGCGTCGTTGACGAAGAATCAATCGTAGATTCGATTATTGTCGGTGTTGTCCTTGGTGCGTAGTGGTGAAACAACGAAAATTCGTTTCCTTTTGCTGTCGTTGTAGAAACAGGTGATGGGAGTTGCCAAACGGCGTTGTCGGCGAATGATTGATCGTAGATTCTTGTGTATCAATAAGGTGATTGATCATAGAATCAAATCGTAAGCATCGTAGTAGGTCTGATAAGGCAATTATTGATGGAATAATTGCAGTCAGTGGTTTGATAATGTTGCTTAACACAATCAAATGGGCGTCGACGGGTTCCTGACAAAGTTGGTGTCACGAGGAGCGTAGGCGCAGGAAATATATAATCCGGGAACGTGTGTTCTTGGATGGAGATATTGCTATTGGCGTGTCCAATGCAATGGACTTCTATTAAAGACTTTGGCATGTCCGATTGGTGTCTTTCTTGTGTGTAATTGGATCAGAGAACTATCGAATCGATGGGTCTGCTGCCGGATTGTTTGCGGTGGTTCTTCTTATGCAAGCTGCCTTGGAGCTTGCGACTGTTAATCTATTATTTTCCTTCTGAATTTGGTCTGTTGAGAGTCTGATTTGAAGGCTTTCGGAAGAACAGCAACGCTGAGTTAGTGTGTTAGTAGACAATTGTACTCTACGCGTGACGGATGTGTTTTGGATACTTTCGGCAATAGACAATCTTACTACAAGGCAAGACTATGGAAACGTCAGATCTCTTCTTACTACCAACTCTGTTGGCACAGTAAGATAGATCTTAGGTATTGTAGATTACAAGTAGTTGATAGCAACTAGTAGTGTGGAATTTTGGAGACATAATCAGTTGAATGTTAAAAGTATGAGATAAGAGAGTAATCTTGCTGGAGAGCATGATATCTCTTTTAGTGCAGTGATGAATACAGTGCGTCGCTAATACTTCATGCAGCACTGTAGAATCACGCTATCATAATATATATATATATATATATATATATATAATGAGAAGCTTCTTCGAACCTCTCCTTTTCGAAGCAGCAGTTACGATGACATATATATATATATATTGCAAGAGTATATATATATATATATATATATATATCGTGAGAATCTTCTTCGAACCTCTCTTTGAATCGTGAGTATCGAAACAGTGGTACGGGACATCTTAAGTATTGAACCACATGATCGGGAGGATCAAAATGGCTATATACTGGAGCCAAGCAATTCATCTTGTTTTGATCATGAAAACAAAAGGAATCTTGCTTCCGATCTTAAGTATCAAACTTCGATCGTCAAAACAGAAAGAATAAGCATTTCCGGTCATTTTCCATAAGATATGAGCTGGATCCAGTCACCGGCCCTAGAGAAGCATATTCCAATCCTGTTTATAGAGATACTCTAATCTTGCTCACAGAGGTACATATGACTCGATCGGCCGTATCGCAGCACTCCAGCTGTAGTGCTATCAATTACGAAGTACATAGGAATATACGTAAGTTAAAGTACCGGCCTGTAGTTTACTTACATACGTACGAAAGGAATTTAATAACCTCCACTACTAGTACATTGAAATCATTAAGTGGTAAAAAGATATTCCACTTATCACCACAGAGAAACAGGTTAAAAGGTATGAACCAAGATATTGGCAAGATCGATAAGTAAACACTTGGAGCCCTATGTGAATTCAAAAAGAATAAACATAACTGCCCATGAGGAACGTAACTACTTATGGCAATCATGAAAAGTAATAATACCGGTTTGGAATAGATCTCATTTCTTCCCTTAAAAACATGAAGACATGATCAAGCAAAAGGCCCATCAAATTAATCACTTGACCTTGTAAAAGGACCAATACCATACAGCAATACAGCAAGGATTGGTACGACACGATGAAAGAACACATAACACATAACTGGGGAAGATCCCTACCATGGAAAATACAGGGCCAGCATAAAGGATTACTAACAAGGGAATGAAAAATGTGTAGTCATGGATTCTAAATGGCCGACACAGAATTGTAAGACTTTTATGTTTACAAGGGGGTCTGGTAAACATGAAAATAGCCAAATGTGTGTAAAATCTGCACGCAATGTGTGACAGATGACACAGAAAAGTTTCTGGCGACAAGGAACACACAGATATTCTGTGTTTTGGGGAATGACCCATTTGGTGTTGTAACTCAAAGTACAGTACGAGTATTTTTGACCAACAGCATTTGGTTCAGAAACCATTCTATTATTCAAAAGCAGGAGAATGTGATTCACTTGGAACAGGTGAATACCAAAACTTGATCATTAGAAGATCCTTTGGAATGTCGTTTACCAGCAGGAGTTAATCCTATTGGCCTTATTCAGCCTTTCTTTGTTGTGACATTTTTGGAAGAAGAAGAAGAGGAAAGCACCTGCCACCAGCATCCACCATGGTGATCGTCCACCACCAGATCCAGCACTAGTACAATGCCCAGAGATAATGCAAACTGTGCTACGCAAAAAATCCTGACCAAACAAGAAGCATTGCGCATAAAGCAGGAATGGGGATGGGTACCCCATTCAGTACCCTCCAGTTGTTGGCAAGGTGCAGCAATAGTATTGTTGTAGTTGCATACTAGTAGTCACTGCAGGACAAGGGTTGATTTCATGACCCTAAAGAGATTAGAGCACTGTGCTGACTTGTAGTAGTAGCATATATGTTAAAAACACAAGGCAGGCAACTTGACGCAATCCATCCTTGAGTACTATGGTGGACCATTTAGGTAGATTGCAGAATTTTTCAGTGTGGCTCAAAACGAATAATCCAAATTTTTGTTGATACTGCACACTGATTATTGCTTACAATTCTGAGTTAACCAAAGGAACCAACGCGGCTAAACAATGCCCCAACAACTAGATAGGAACCCTTGCACTTTTTTGAGTCAGTGAACTGTTGATGTGCTGCTTGGATGTTTGCACTGCTACAGCCAACTCTGAGGCTTTTGTACAGGTGCTCCCCCTGTCGGAGGAGAGACTGGTGGTACAAGCCCAAGCTTGCACTACTCTAGAGCCTCTGGCCACAGAATAAAGACCCTCCAGTCAGAGAAGATCTCATCTATGTAGAGGAAGAAGATGTTCCTCCAGTCAGACTATGTTGCAATTGTGGTGATCCAGCACCAACCTTACCTATTAATCCCACTCATGCTCTAAATGAATCAAAGGCATCATCCAGCACCACAATATCTTGCTCCAACTTATGGTGCATGTTTCTGATTCATTGAATGCATTGCTGATTGACTGCTTGCTCAAGACGAACTTGTGCTAGTGGACAGTATCTACAAATGCATGTGCTTGGACAGGAGATGCAAACAATCCAACATATTGAGGATCCACTACCATGAAGTATTGGAATAAAGCTATCCCCTATTTCAAGCCAAGCACTACAAATTGGAATGAAACTACAGAGTCACAGATTCCCATTAGAGCCCAGAGACTTAACAGTCTCATCAAAGCAGCCACACAAAATGAGACCTGACAACTTGGTTATGAGACTTCAGTAGATGAATCTTTTAGACATAGCAATGAGTTTCTGAAAGTGTTAGGTGTTGTGTGAATGTACTACAAGATTATTAAATGGAAGGCAATATTGTGAACACATCAATCGCAAAGGCCAATCATATGAATGGCGAGGTGTCAGTTACCCAGCTGATGAATAGGATGCTAAGGAGCAGGCATCATTCAGGGGAATCCAGTGCTGAACTACTGTGTTGTAGAGGAATTGCTTGTTGATCTTACATTTGCTTACAAGGACAGCACACTGTCCCCTGTTGCTCTTATGATTTGAAGTGGTACTGAACACATTCTCCAAAATCTGTAAATGGGTTTTACTCAAGCATCCTCTCCTTCTAACTCCATAGAAACAAAGTTACATCCCATCAGAGATTAGTATTAAATATCTTCTGTGACTTGCTTAATCCAGTCTGGCATTATTTGGCATGTGGGTGGAAAGTATCCAAATTACAGTTTGCCTTCTTTCAAACTGGCAGCAGCGACAAGAATGAACAGCAACCCTTATTGCTCCCCAGCACTGTCATGCTTCTTGCTGGATCCACTCATACCTTAACACTCTACCTGATCAACATGCATTGATCCTTACACCCCTTGCTCAAAGCAACCATTCAAGAACTGTACTAAGCCTAATACCCATATGATTGCGATGGGTTACCAGTGGTCATTTTAGATCTTGTTAAGCACAGCGTAGTTGGAGTAATACCTACTTCTTACATAGTAGTTAGTACTTGTACATACTTCATATTCAGTACTGCTCCAGGTACAAGTAAGAGTTTAGGTCTTAATTTCAACACATTTTTTGACAGGTTATGAGCCAATACTTTTCCGTGGTGTTTTACGTGTAACAAAAAAAATAGCCACCTGTCATGGCTGGCTTACCTCCATTAATAAGCCCAGTGAAATGTTGGCACTACAGATATAGAAGCATTATTTTTACCAGAATTGGTCAGTTGTCAGACTCATTGGTAGACCTGCGTGCGCCCGGTTTTAGAAAGTACTACTTCGTATAAAATAACCGAGTTATTATATACTAAAAATTCATAATAACCCTAGTTATTATTGATCCTGTCAGCGTAGGTTTTGTACCATACATCCGGGTTTCAACCATATATCCGGGTTTTGTATGTCCCGTTCTGTATATCCGAGTTCCTTTCTTACATAGTTGTCAGCGTAGGTTTTGTACCACAGTAGTGTCTACAAAGGTTTTGTACTACAGTAGGTTTTGTACTACCGCCCATCACTTGTAGGGCCGTATATCTGGGGGTTTTCTCGTAGTTTCTACGTAGGTTGTGTACTACCGTAGGTTTTGTACTACTATCACTTGTAGGGCCGTATATCCGGGTTTCTTTCTCGTAGTTTCTATGTAGGTTTTGTACTACCGTAGATGCTACGTAGGTTGTGTACCACCAGTAGGTTTTGTACTACCATCACTCATAGAGCCATATATCTGGGTTTCTTTATACCAATATGGTTGAATTTCATTGGTTTGATCCAATCCCACATTGAATGGTTGAATTTGATTGGTTGGATTTACTGTAAAGTGGTTATCTTAGTGTGTCAGAGATTTCGACCGTTACCATTAAATCATGCGCATTTGGCTAAGAGGGGTGTCGGACACTGCTCTGACATACTAATACTAATCTCTCATTATTATTTGCTTTTTCCAATGGTGTATTTGTAGCTTATTTCATGGTGCACGTTGGGAGATACGAATATATTTTAGCACAGTAGTAGTAAGCATTCTGAGGTTTGTTTGCATGTGAGAATAGTTTTTTTGTGAGTGACAGTTGTGTGTGTGTGTGTGTGTGTGTGTGTTTGTGCAATTTTGTGTGTGTTTGTACGTGGGTATAGATTTTTGGAAGTGACAGGTCACCGTTTTGGTGTCAATTTTGGTGGTTCGACACATGTAGAAAATGTACCAGGATACTGTGTCATACTGAAATTAGCACCTAAACTCTTACGTACTACGTACTTGGTAACAGCTGTCCGGCACTCAGGTCAAAGCTCCTAAACCCTCTGGTTAAGATCAGAATGCCTGCTACAAATTCTACATTCCCCTACAAAATACCCCTCCAAGAACCCTCTTGACCTTGGTAATTGAATTGGAAGCAGTTGCAATAGACTTCTTGTGGTCATGCCAAATCTATCCAACTCATCCTTGCATAAATGGTTAGTTTGTCTGCTGTTCTGGGTTGAAAATTGGTTCTGTTGGAGCCATAATGTAATTTTGAACAATTTCATGTAGAATTAGTACTAGGGAATTTCTTCAGGTTTGTCCTGAGAGTTGCTCTGTACTAGAGCCCTGTAGAAATATGGACTGGGCGAAGGGCATTCTGACCTTAACCCTCGGGTTTAGGAGCTTCGACCCGAGCGAGTGCCGGACACCTGTTACGAATTACGTACCGTACCGTTGTTACTTTCCCATGCAGATTTTGCTGTTTTTGGGGTGCCGAGAATCAAGTTCACAATACTCAGCAACCAGAAGTCGCCTGAAAATGTTAAAATATGAGGCATCTAGCTGAGATCATGATCTAGATCAACTAATATTTGGCATTGTAAATGGACTTCTCATTGTCTTAGATAGTGAACTTGATTGAAAAAGGCTTCATTAAATGAACCAAAAAAAAATATTTGTTTTTATGCCTACTTACCAAAATTCAAAAACCATGCTGTGTTCCCACGAGCGTGTGCGAAAGGCTATGCACGCATGCGCTTGCGCGCGCAAGTCAGTACTGGAGAAAGGATAGACCATAAAAACAGAAAAGGAAAAAGAACAGACCATAAAAAATGGAAAAAGGACGGACCAAAAAAGAGGGAAAAGGACAGACCATAAAAAACGGAAAAAGGACAAACCATCAAGTACCTACCAAGTACCAGCCAGTACTACTAGTACTATTAATACAAGTAGCAAATAAAAGGTACACAATAATAATTTGCAATTCAAAATTACAAAATCAGACATTGCTTGTGTTTTGTTCATGAATATTGCTCCTGTTATGGATCAAGTGAATCATGAAAGAAACAGGAGTGAGTTCTCTTGGATGATTTGTGTGTCACCACCTAATGAGTGCATTTGGGTCAGAGATTTCTTGTTGGAGGAAAAATACACACTAATTTGCAATTAGAAATTACAAAATCAGATATTTTTTGTGATTAGTCCATGAATAATGTTCCTGTTATGGATAAAATGAATCATGAAAGAAATAGAAGTGAGTTATGTGTGATACTTTGTGTGTCACCACCTAATGAGTGCATTTGGGTCCTGTATTTGGAGGAAAAATACACACTAATCTGCAATTAGAAATTACAAAATCTGATATTTTTTGTGATTAGGCCCTGAAATATTGTTCCTGTTATGGATAAAATGAATCATGAAAGAAACAAAAGTGAGTTATGTGTGATAGTTTTGTGTCACCACCTAGTGAGTGCATTTGGGTCCTGTATTTGGAGGAAAAATACACACTAATTTGCAATTAGAAATTACAAAATCAGATATTTTTTTGTGATAAGTCCATGAATACTGTTCCTATTATGGATATGATGAATCATGAAACAAACAGAAGCGAGTTATGTGTCATACTTTGTGTGTCACCACCTAATGAGTGCATTTGGATCAGGAATTTGTTGGAGTAAAAAATACACACTAATTTGCAATTAGAAATTACAAAATCAGATATTTTTTGTGATAAGTCCATGAAACATTGTTCCTGTTATGGATAAAATGAATCATGAAAGAAACAAAAGTGAGTTATGTGTCATACTTTGTGTGTCACCACCTAGTGAGTACATTTGGGTCCTGTATTTGGAGGAAAAATACACACTAATTTGCAATTAGAAATTACAAAATCTGATATTTTTTGTGATTAGTCCATGAATACAATTCCTATTATGGATATGATGAATCATGAAACAAACAGAAGTGAGTTATGTGTCATACTTTGTGTGTCACCACCTAATGAGTGCATTTGGGTCAGGAATTTGTTGGAGTAAAAAATACGCATTAATTTGCAATTAGAAATTTCAAAATCTGATATTTTTTGTGATTAGTCCATGAAATGTTGTTCCTATTATGGATAAAATGAATCATGAAAGAAACAGAAGTGAGTTATGTGTGATACTTTGTGTGTCACCACCTAGTGAGTAAATTTGGGTCCTGTATTTGGAGGAAAAATACACACTAATTTGCAATTAGAAATTACAAAATCAAATATTTTCTGTGATTTGCCCATGAATACTGTTCCTGTTATGGATAAAATGAATCATGAAAGAAATAGAAGTGAGTTATGTGTCATACTTTGTGTGTCACCACCTAGTGAGTAAATTTGGGTCCTGTATTTGGAGAAAAAATACGCATTAATTTGCAATTAGAAATTACAAAATCTGATATTTTCTGTGATTTGCCCATGAGTATTGTTCCTGTTATGGATAAACTGAATCATGAAAGAAACAGAAGTGAGGTATGTGTGATAGTTTGTGTGTCACCACCTAGTGAGTGCGTTTGGGTCAGGAATTTATTATTTTCCTTCTGAATCCGGTCCGTTGGGAGTCTGATTCAAAGGCTTCTGAAGAATAGCAACGCTGCGTTAGTGTGTTAGTAGACGAACAATTGTACTCTACGCGTGACAATTGTGGTTGGATACTTTCGGCAACGGATAATCGGACTACAAGCGAGACTATGGAAACACCAGATCTCTTCTTACTGTGAACTTATTCAGATACAGCGAGGCAGACCTTAGTGATGTAGATTACAGATAGTTGGTAGCAACTAGTGTGAATTTTGGGATATAAATCAGTTGAATGTTAAAAGTATGAGATAAAGTGAAATCTTGCCAAAGTGCAAGATATCTCTTTTATTGAGATGAATACATTGCAACTGCTGTTGCGTAGTGATGAGACTACTCGCTGATTATTTCCTTACATGCATTGGTCGTTGACCGTATATATCTGTGTGTGTGTATATATATATATATATATTGCGTGAGAATCACACGCCAACGGTTTCCGTACATGCATTGGTCGTTGACTGTATATATCTGTGTGTATATATATATAAATATATATTGCGTGAGAATCACACGCCAACGGTTTTCTTCTCTTGTTCCGTTAGGAAGACTGCATGGTATGTTTATCATTAAGATCATGAATTGCTCCTGTAGCTTGTGTGATATTTTATGAAATCAGAGTTTGCTCACCGAAGAACAATGGCAATACTATAAAACAGAGATTGCTCACCGTCAATGCGCGATGGGAAACGATGCGCCGTGGGAATCGATATGCCGTGGGAATCGATTACTTTGGTTGATACGGGACTCATTGATTCGTACAAATAGAATATCTACCGTCTGGTAGCTTTGGTACTTCTGGGCACGAAAGGAATTTAATAGAATTTGTTGGAGTAAAAAATACACATTAATTTGCAATTAGAAATTACAAAATCCAATATTTTTTGAGATTAGTCCATGAATACTGTTCCTGTTATGGATAAAATGAATCATGAAAGAAACAAAAGTGAGTTATGCGTGATACTTTTTGTGTCACCACCTAGTGAGTGCATTTGGGTCCTGTATTTGGAGGAAAAATACACACTAATTTGCAATTAGAAATTACAAAATCAGATATTTTTTTGTGATAAGTCCATGAATACTGTTCCTATTATGGATATGATGAATCATGAAACAAACAGAAGCGAGTTATGTGTCATACTTTGTGTGTCACCACCTAATGAGTGCATTTGGGTCAGGAATTTGTTGGAGTAAAAAATACACACTAATTTGCAATTAGAAATTACAAAATCAGATATTTTCTGTGATTTGCCCATGAGTATTGTTCCTGTTATGGATATGATGAATCATAAAAGAAACAGAAGTGAGGTATGTGTGATAGTTTGTGTGTCACCACCTAGTGAGTGCGTTTGGGTCAGGGATTTGTTGGAGTAAAAAATACACATTAAATTGCAATTAGAAATTTCAAAATCAGATATTTTTTGTGATAAGTCCATTAATATTGTTCCTATTATGGATATGATGAATAATGAAACAAACAGAAGTGAGTTATGTGTCATACTTTGTGTGTCACCACCTAATGAGTGCATTTGGGTCAGGAATTTGTTGGAGTAAAAACTACACACTAATCTGCAATTAGAAATTCCAAAATCAGATATTTTTTGTGATAAGTCCATGAAACATTGTTCCTGTTATGGATAAAATGAATCATGAAAGAAATAGAAGTGAGTTATGTGTGATACTTTTTGTGTCACCACCTAGTGAGTGCATTTGGGTCCTGTATTTGGAGGAAAAATACACTCTAATCTGCAATTAGAAATTTCAAAATCTGATATTTTTTGTGATTAGCCCATAAATACTGTTTCTATTATGGATATGATGAATCATGAAACAAACAGAAGTGAGGTATGTGTCATACTTTGTGTGTCACCACCTAATGAGTGCATTTGGATCCTATATTTGGAGGAAAAATACACACCAATTTGCAATTAGAAATTACAAAATCAGATATTTTTTGTGATTAGTCCATGAAATATTGTTCCTATTATGGATAAAATGACTCATGAAAGAAATAGAAGTGAGTTGTGTGTCATACTTTGTGTGTCACAACCTAGTGAGTGCATTTGGGTCAGGGATTTCTTGTTGGAGGAAGAATACACACTAATTTGCAATTAGAAATTACAAAATCAGATATTTTTTTGTGATTAGTCCATGAATACTGTTCCTATGATGGATAAGATGAATCATGAAAGAAACAAAAGTGAGTTATGTGTCATACTTTGTGTGTCACCACCTGATAAGTGCATTTGGGTCCTGTATTTGGAGGAAAAATACACACTAATCTGCAATTAGAAAATAGAAAATCAGATATTTTTTGTGATTAGTCCATGAAACATTGTTCCTGTTATGGATAAGATGAATCATGAAAGAAATAGAAGTGAGTTATGTGTGATACTTTGTGTGTCACCACCTAGTGAGTGCATTTGGGTCAGGGATTTCTTGTTGGAGGAAGAATACACACTAATTTGCAATTAGAAATTACAAAATCAGATATTTTTTTGTGATTAGTTCATGAATACTGTTCCTATGATGGATAAGATGAATCATGAAAGAAACAAAAGTGAGTTGTGTGTCATACTTTGTGTGTCACCACCTGATAAGTGCATTTGGGTCCTGTATTTGGAGGAAAAATACACACTAATCTGCAATTAGAAAATAGAAAATCTGATATTTTTTGTGATTAGTCCATGAAACATTGTTCCTGTTATGGATAAGATGAATCATGAAAGAAATAGAAGTGAGTTATGTGTCATACATTGTGTGTCACCACCTAGTGAGTGCATTTGGGTCAGGGATTTCTTGTTGGAGGAAGAATACACACTAATTTGCAATTAGAAATTACAAAATCAGATATTTTTTTGTGATTAGTCCATGAATACTGTTCCTATGATGGATAAGATGAATCATGAAAGAAACAAAAGTGAGTTGTGTGTCATACTTTGTGTGTCACCACCTGATAAGTGCATTTGGGTCCTGTATTTGGAGGAAAAATACACACTAATCTGCAATTAGAAAATAGAAAATCTGATATTTTTTGTGATTAGTCCATGAAACATTGTTCCTGTTATGGATAAGATGAATCATGAAAGAAATAGAAGTGAGTTATGTGTCATACTTTGTGTGTCACCACCTAGTGAGTGCATTTGGGTCAGGGATTTCTTGTTGGAGGAAGAATACACACTAATTTGCAATTAGAAATTACAAAATCAGATATTTTTTTGTGATTAGTCCATGAATACTGTTCCTATGATGGATAAGATGAATCATGAAAGAAACAAAAGTGAGTTGTGTGTCATACTTTGTGTGTCACCACCTGATAAGTGCATTTGGGTCCTGTATTTGGAGGAAAAATACACACTAATCTGCAATTAGAAAATAGAAAATCTGATATTTTTTGTGATTAGTCCATGAAACATTGTTCCTGTTATGGATAAGATGAATCATGAAAGAAATAGAAGTGAGTTATGTGTCATACTTTGTGTGTCACCACCTAGTGAGTGCATTTGGGTCAGGGATTTCTTGTTGGAGGAAGAATACACACTAATTTGCAATTAGAAATTACAAAATCAGATATTTTTTTGTGATTAGTCCATGAATACTGTTCCTATGATGGATAAGATGAATCATGAAAGAAACAAAAGTGAGTTGTGTGTCATACTTTGTGTGTCACCACCTGATAAGTGCATTTGGGTCCTGTATTTGGAGGAAAAATACACACTAATCTGCAATTAGAAAATAGAAAATCTGATATTTTTTGTGATTAGTCCATGAAACATTGTTCCTGTTATGGATAAGATGAATCATGAAAGAAATAGAAGTGAGTTATGTGTGATACATTGTGTGTCACCACCTAGTGAGTGCATTTGGGTCAGGGATTTCTTGTTGGAGGAAGAATACACACTAATTTGCAATTAGAAATTACAAAATCAGATATTTTTTTGTGATTAGTCCATGAATACTGTTCCTATGATGGATAAGATGAATCATGAAAGAAACAAAAGTGAGTTGTGTGTCATACTTTGTGTGTCACCACCTGATAAGTGCATTTGGGTCCTGTATTTGGAGGAAAAATACACACTAATCTGCAATTAGAAAATAGAAAATCTGATATTTTTTGTGATTAGTCCATGAAACATTGTTCCTGTTATGGATAAGATGAATCATGAAAGAAATAGAAGTGAGTTATGTGTCATACTTTGTGTGTCACCACCTAGTGAGTGCATTTGGGTCAGGGATTTCTTGTTGGAGGAAGAATACACACTAATTTGCAATTAGAAATTACAAAATCAGATATTTTTTTGTGATTAGTCCATGAATACTGTTCCTATGATGGATAAGATGAATCATGAAAGAAACAAAAGTGAGTTGTGTGTCATACTTTGTGTGTCACCACCTGATAAGTGCATTTGGGTCCTGTATTTGGAGGAAAAATACACACTAATCTGCAATTAGAAAATAGAAAATCTGATATTTTTTGTGATTAGTCCATGAAACATTGTTCCTGTTATGGATAAGATGAATCATGAAAGAAATAGAAGTGAGTTATGTGTCATACTTTGTGTGTCACCACCTAGTGAGTGCATTTGGGTCAGGGATTTCTTGTTGGAGGAAGAATACACACTAATTTGCAATTAGAAATTACAAAATCAGATATTTTTTTGTGATTAGTCCATGAATACTGTTCCTATGATGGATAAGATGAATCATGAAAGAAACAAAAGTGAGTTGTGTGTCATACTTTGTGTGTCACCACCTGATAAGTGCATTTGGGTCCTGTATTTGGAGGAAAAATACACACTAATCTGCAATTAGAAAATAGAAAATCTGATATTTTTTGTGATTAGTCCATGAAACATTGTTCCTGTTATGGATAAGATGAATCATGAAAGAAATAGAAGTGAGTTATGTGTCATACTTTGTGTGTCACCACCTAGTGAGTGCATTTGGGTCAGGGATTTCTTGTTGGAGGAAGAATACACACTAATTTGCAATTAGAAATTACAAAATCAGATATTTTTTTGTGATTAGTCCATGAATACTGTTCCTATGATGGATAAGATGAATCATGAAAGAAACAAAAGTGAGTTATGTGTCATACTTTGTGTGTCACCACCTAATAAGTGCATTTGGGTCCTGTATTTGAAGGAAAAATACACACTAATCTGCGATTAGAAATTACAAAATCAGATATTTTTTGTGATTAGTCCATGAAACATTGTTCCTGTTATGGATAAGATGAATCATGAAAGAAACAGAAGTGAGTTATGTGTGATACTTTGTGTGTCACCACCTAATGAGTGCATTTGGGTCAGGAATTTGTTGGAGTAAAAAATACACACTAATCTATTTCTAAATCAGATATTTTTTGTGATAAGTCCATGAATAATGTTCCTGTTATGGATAAAATGAATCATGAAAGAAATAGAAGTGAGTTATGTGTCATACTTTGTGTGTCACCACCTAGTGAGTAAATTTGGGTCCTGTATTTGGAGGAAAAATACACACCAATCTGCAATTAGAAAACAGAAAATCTGATATTTTTTGTGATTAGTCCATGAAACATTGTTCCTGTTATGGATAAGATGAATCATGAAAGAAATAGAAGTGAGTTATGTGTCATACATTGTGTGTCACCACCTAGTGAGTGCATTTGGGTCAGGGATTTCTTGTTGGAGGAAGAATACACACTAATTTGCAATTAGAAATTACAAAATCAGATATTTTTTTGTGATTAGTCCATGAATACTGTTCCTATGATGGATAAGATGAATCATGAAAGAAACAAAAGTGAGTTGTGTGTCATACTTTGTGTGTCACCACCTAATAAGTGCATTTGGGTCCTGTATTTGAAGGAAAAGTACACACTAATCTGCGATTAGAAATTACAAAATCAGATATTTTTTGTGATTAGTCCATGAAACATTGTTCCTGTTATGGATAAGATGAATCATGAAAGAAACAGAAGTGAGTTATGTGTGATACTTTGTGTGTCACCACCTAATGAGTGCATTTGGGTCAGGGATTTGTTGGAGTAAAAAATACACACTAATCTATTTCTAAATCAGATATTTTTTGTGATAAGTCCATGAATATTGTTCCTGTTATGGATAAAATGAATCATGAAAGAAATAGAAGTGAGTTATGTGTGATAGTTTGTGTGTCACCACCTAGTGAGTGCATTTGGGTCCTGTATTTGGAGGAAAAATACACACTAATTTGCAATTAGAAATTACAAAATCTGATATTTTTTGTGATTAGTCTATGAAATATTGTTCCTGTTATGGATAAGATGAAACATTAAAGAAACAAAAATGAGTTATGTTTGATGGTTTGTGTGTCACAAACTAATGAGTGCATTTGGGTACTGGATTCAGAGGAAAAATACACACTAATTTGCAATTAGAAAATAGAAAATCTGATATTTTGTGTGATTAGTCCATGAATATTGTTCCTGTTATGGATAAGTTGAATCATGAAAGGAACAGAAGTGAGTTATCTGTCATAGTTTGTGTGTCACCACCTAATAAGTGCATTTGGGTCCTGGATTTGGAGGAAAAATACACACTAATTTGCAATTAAAAATCAGAAAATCAGAAATTTTTGGTGATTGATCAATGAATATTGTTCATATTATGGATAAGATGAATCATGAAAGAAACAGAAGTGAGTTATCTTTGATAGTTTGTGTGTCGAAGTTCTAGAGGGAGTTAGAACATCCTAGAGGTATCAGCCCCCATCTGCATTCATTGTAGATGACGTTGACCTATCCATTGATCGAAAAAATTGGAAGGGGGATCTCGCTTGTCGATTGGTTCTTCGGTTGCTCATTTCATTGGACTGGCAGTTCAGTAGTATTTCCAATCCAACTTCTCGTGAATGGTAGGATTTGTACACAGCGCCATTGGAACTGAAATATTTGTGGTTGCTCTTTGTTTTGTGCTCGACCAAAGTTCAATAGTGTTTCCAATCCAACTTCTTGTGAATGGTAGGATTTGTACACAGCGCCGTCCGAACTGAAATACTTGTGACAGTTGGTCCAATCGATCCGTTTTTCGGTTGCTCGCACTTGCTAGTTTCTGCCTTTGAAACTAGCTCGACCGGAAGTTTGATAGTATTTCCAATTGGAAATGTGCTGAGTAGTACAGAATGTACACAAAGGAGTTGGAACTGAAATACTTGCGACGCTCAGATCCTGCTTGACTCTAGGTTTCACCTTTGAAACTAGCTCAACCGGAAGTTCAATAGTATTTCCAATCCAACTTGTGGTGAATAGTACAATTTGTACACAGCGCCGTCAGAAATGAAATATTTGTGACAGTTGGTTCCTGCTCGCCAATTGATCAATCCGTTTTTTGGTTGCTCGCACTTGCTAGTTTCTGCCTTTGAAACTAGCTCCTTGACTGAAAGTTTGATAGTATTTCCAATTGGAAATGTGCTGAGTAGTACAGAATGTACACAAAGGAGTCGGAACTGAAATACTTGCGACACTCAGATCCTGCTTGACTCTAGGTTTTGCCTTTGAAACTAGCTTGACCAGAAGTTTGATAGTATTTCCAATCCAACTTGTGGTGAATAGTACAATTTGTACACAGTGCCGTTGGAAATGAAATATTTGTGACAGTTGGTTCCTGCTCGCTGATCGATCGATCCGTTTTTTGATTGCTCGCACTCGCTTGTTTCTGCCTTTGAAATTAGCTCGACCGGAAGTTCGATAGTATTTCCAATCAGGAATGTGCTGAGTAGTACAGAATTTACACAAAGGAGTCAAAACTGAAATACTTGTGACGCTCAGATCCTGCTTGACTCTAGGTTTTGCCTTTGAAACTAGCTCGACTGGAAATTCGATAGTATTTCCAATCTTGCTGAGTAGTACAGAACGTACACAGTGCCGTGGAATAAGAATTGCTTGTGACAGCCGGTTCCTGCTTGACTCTAGGTTTCGCCTCGACTGGAAGTTCAGAAGTATTTCAGATCTGACTTGCCCTTATTAGTACAGATTGCACATGAGACAGTCGGAACAGACTTACTCCGGATCATTGCTGGGTTCGATTGAAGAATTACTCCTAAGTGGTATCACACCATTCATAGATACAGCAATATGGACAGACGATTTGAATTGCTATTGATTACACGTGGAGTATTCTTTAACAGTTTAATGCCTGCTGAGTGACTGGCCATGCGCGCTACCACTGCGCGGAGTCTCAAAATTTTGGAAAATAGAACATAAACATTTCATTATTAGTTTCTTATCTTCATATTCAGTAATGAAGACAAAAAGTTCTATATTTGGGGGTATGAAAACCCGGAAACAAACAGCAGATTTGTGTTCGTCTTCTCATAAGCTTTTCAACGGTATATGGGTTAGTAGGGTTCGCACATGATCCCGAGAAGATAGCTTTTTCCGTTGCATGCATAATTCATGACGGTACGGTAGTATGTGTACGATCAATCGGTACGAGTACACATCTACGACCCCAAAGCGTGAGTCCACAAAAATCTTACAATTATTTTTTGGTACGGTGAGTGTACCTACCGTACGGTACACAGGAAAGAATAATCAACATTTTCAAAACATATGCCTCTTGGTCGTAAGGAACAACAAACCGAAATTTCATTTTTCATTTTTGAAAACGGTAACGGTTACGTACAGACACACACCGTACCAGAGTTATGTGTGTTTCTTATGTTACTGTAATGTCAATACGATTCGAGTACCGGTACGAAGTCAAATGCGAACATCTGAGATGATTGACTCAGATACGGTACCGTACGCTTGAACAGCGATTAACCTTTCTTGATGATTGATGTTTTGAATCGTTTCAAATAAAACCCAAGGAATTGTGTAAGTGCTTCATAAAATCGCTTGTCAGCATACGCACAAAAAATATGACACCGTTGATCAATTCTATGGGCTCCCGAACTTTGGAAAAGAAATGGAGCTTGAATCTCAACTGTATCGTACAAGTATTTCAAGATGACCTTCAGGACTTTCTTTCTCGCACTAGTTTTCATCAATCGAGTCATTGCCATTGAATACCTTCAAGCGTTCTATGACAACGAACAAGAAAACCCAAAGGTTTTCAATACCAAAGCTCTCGTCCCAGTCACCAGCACAAGGTTGGCCTTTGTTTCGACTATTTCGTCTTCGTCTGCAAAGGACCTAAAGCCATTGCTCGTCAAAATTAGAAAAAATTACAGCGTCGAATGGGCCAAAGAGTATGTGCCCGTCAAAAATGCATTCACGATTGATGTTGAAGACGTATTGTATGACGGATTTTATTACGTCATCTGCGGAAAACTAAAAATATTGGGATCCTCCTTGGGATTTTTGATGAAGGTGGGAAGGGACGGTACATTCAAAAACGCTATGGTAGGTATATTTTATATTTCTTTTGTCTTGTCCTGGTTTAGTCGTTGCTACGTGACAAAGGTTGAACGCAATATCTCAAATACCGCATGCTTTTCGGACATTCTTCGATTCCAAGGTCTACTACGGCATATGCTCTTTCACGTCTGTTGTAACATATTCAACAACTCATTACATCGCTGTCGGTAAGACTTGCGATAACGAAGCTGCTATTGTCAAAGTTAAAGACTCGGATTTGAATGTCGAGTCCGCCCTACGCATGGACGAAGACAACGTTAAAAGCCAATTCCACAAAATTATCAAGTACAAGACCGGATTCGCCGTGGTGGGCGAAAGGACCTCTGGTTGTGAACAACAGTGTGGCAAGTGCAAAGATACTGACACGAATCTGCTTGTTGGTGTTGTAGACGGCGGGGGTTTAGCGGTGAAATTTTTGAAGCACTATGGAAGCACCAGCGCAGCAGATGACGAACGAATCGATGAGCGTGGATTTTCTGCTTCCGTAAGCCGAGGCAAACTCGTTGTCACCGGCAGTACCGAGACACTAAAACTCAGGCCAGAAAAGAAGTGCAAAAAAAAGTCAATGGACATTCTCGTCGTGAAAATCGACGACAGTGGGAACGTGAAGTGGTCCAAATGCTACGACGTCCAAAACAAAGTAAGCAACACACAACGATTTCATTTTACGAACACAACTTATTTTTCCATTCTCCTGTACTTTTGTGTTCCAGTTCTGACAGGTTCGACCATTTTGTTCGTGCTTCGCTTTTCAGGATGATTTTGGAACATCTATCATTACCAAGGACACTTCCATTCAAGTCGCCGGGGAAACAAAAACAGGCTACCTGACGAGTTTCAATAAGAGGAAAAAGGATGTCTTCCTCATGAAACTCGATACGACTAAAGAGGGAAAAGTTTTGAAGACAGTTTTGTTCGGACTTGTGAAGAGTATGGACAACGGTGCATTGTCCGGGAAACTTGACATGCACCAGACGACAAGTGGGAAAGCCATTATAATGGGCAATACACAGCACCCCGACGTTTCGCCCTATCGACCTTACCTTATTGCACCTACCAGCAGATCTCAAAAATGCGTTGAAGAGACTGTTGACGTAACTCGAAAAGACTATCCTATGGAAACAAAGGATGAAACATCGAAAGCATTTGATCTCACAGTACAGTGTGTAGTTCTGAAAGCGCAACCGTTCGAGCTCGAGCGGGAGCAAGTGTGCCCAACCGTACGTAGGCAAAGCAGCATCGAGAAAGTGACAACCAACTGCCTGCGGAATATTATCAGCGAGCGTTGATTGTTGACGATTCACATCGTCGTTTAACTTTTGCAGCTGTTTCAATTAGACTAACTGATGTACTTCTGTTTCGATACTTCCGTCGTTCACCACAGGGATCGATACCACCATCCGAAGCACCCTCCGAAGCATCCTCCGAAGCATCATCCGAACCCCCAACCTCTGAATCCCCAACTTCAGCATCATCCACAACGACGTCCCCATTTCCCAGTGAATCCCCATCCGTGTTCCCGAGTGCATCTCCGACCGAAAATTGCCTCTAAGCAAGACAAGGCACCGGACCACGCAGCCGGCAAACGATGCGCACATTTTGGAGCACCGAAACAACTGCTGCACCAGAGTTTGTGCGTTGTTTCGTTGGCACTCATCAAGTCATAACAGTGTGTCACGCCGAAGACCGACTGCATCCGACCTAAATCGTGTTCATTTTGTTTCCATTCCCTACCGGCCCTTCTCTTTGGTTCGACCTCGGTGTTTGCTCCTCTCCGGGCCCTTGTTTGTTTTTGCTCCTGCTCGTATGCCTTTTCCCTCGGCATTTTCCTTTGGCCTACCGTACTCTAACATACATATTTTCCCCAAAAAACGAATCTCCGTGTAGCAAATAACATGCAGCATTCCATATCCATAACAAACATTCTTGTTGTACAAGAACACCAGTATTGTGGATTGTGAATTGTGACCCCAGACAAACATTGATTATAGTAGAACATCAACCTGCCTTTGTGTGATATATCCCCAACACACCACAAAAGCACCATCAACTACACCATCAGTACTACTCATTTGTTCTTCTTCTTGTACCACTACTAGTTGCTAGGACTACTAGTACTAGTAGTAGAACTAATAGTAGTAGCTACTACTAGTACTAGTAGGTAGTAGGCACCAGCAGAAGCAGGAGGACCACGCTGAAAGAAGTACTAGTAGTAGTAGTAGTAGACAACAATCACCATCCCAATCCCAACTGTGGAAAAAAAGCTAACCGCATGTAGTAAGTAGTAGTACTAGCCCAGTAACAGTACTGGTGGGTTGGCAAGTGTTGTTGTTGTGAATTCCAATTGTCCACCAGTGGTCTTTTAGTGGTAGCAGCGTGGATCAGATTTAAATGAAATACTGTAAAATAAAGTAAAATATGAATTACCGTACCGGTACGATGTCGCACCAATGCAACCCGGGTTGCATTTAACCTGGGCTAGTACAACTGGCTACACAATTCTACGTATGCACTAGTATTAGTATGTTTGGTACCCCAGCACCATCTGTTGAGGTACACAATTTTTTTAAGCTACTAAGAGTAGAGTACCGGTTGCATTCTTTTTTATTGTAGCAAAGTTGCACTACTGGTTGATTTGTAGCCCTGCATTTTCCCGCGGAGGTGCGCAACTTACTATGCAACTCGCAGATAGCAAGTGACTCGCTTATTTTGGCTTATTATACCGATTGATACTCAAGCAAGTAATTGTATGTGCTTTTGCTCTCTATTTGACACAGCACATGCAAATTGATCGATGCTCTGATTAGCTCACTCTCATTAGCAGAACGCTCACTTTTTTTATCGATCTAATTGCAGACCGATTTGATTAATTAATTACTTCGTAATAAAAAAGTGACAAGCAAGCAAAAGCAACAAGCCAACATGCCCCGTCAGCTGAGCATGGATCCAAAGATTATTCGGGCAAGGGAACAAGCCTGCAAATGCCGTGCTCGGGCACAAGCAGCAGCAGCTTTAGCTGACATGGATCCTGCAGCAGCATCACGGCCAAGGGAGGAGGGGTGGGCTGTGCAGCAAGCAAAGGACCTTGCAGCAATCCGGCGGTCTCAAGCTGTCATGCAAAGAGCTGCAGCAGCTGAAACAGCTGCAGCAGCAAAAGATGATTCAGATGGCAACGAACTGGAAACTTCAGAGGAAGAGGAGGAGACCGAGGACAAGGAGGACTAGGAAGATGAAGAAGATAATGGCCTAGGTGAGCTAGCTGCCTTAGCCTTAGCTGCTGATGATGACAATGACAATGAAGTCCTAGATGACACCGACGGCAACAACGGCGACGACAATGATGAAGTCCTAGATGATGCCCCTGCCCCAGCAACTACAAGAACGCCGGCCCCAGCAACAACAAGAAGAGCGCCAGCCCCCACCCGTTCGAACAAGGGGACCAGCCCAAAGGGGGCCAGCGCTTGTCCTTCCCAATGATGTGAACGCCCCCACTCAGCTCTTAAGATACCACCAGATCTTGTTGGAGTTGATGTCCCATATTGCTGGAGGGCATGAATATGCCACCAACTGGGTGTTCAACCAGGAAGAGCTCAACACAGTTAAGCCAGATCACATCTACAAATGGATGTGTTTGAAGCTGTATGGGATGGAGGATCCAGGAATAGGCGATAATCCAGTTAGTGGCCGATCTAGCACTTTGAGATATTGGAAGAAAGCTATATTCTACTTCATGACTAACACTGCAGCTTGGGATGAAACAAACAAGACAGGAAATCCTACTAGATCTATCAAGATCAATTGACTGATCAAAGCCGTGGCAAAAAAGGAGACCGTGACAGCTTGACGCCGAAACCTCTGCTGATAGGGCGTTCACCCATGAAGAGTTTGCTCAGATGCTTGAGCTCACGGCGGTTGGAGACAGCCTCCAAAGCCTCTGGCACATGGCAATGCTGCGTGTCCAGCTGCACTTGATTACAAGAGGGGATGACACCTCACATATGAAGAAGGCAAACTTGCAGGTTAATAGAACATACGCTGGCTATCTTACGATTCAGATGATATGGTCAAAGAACATCCATGATGAGGGGGATTGTCCATTACATCTGCTGATGGGCGCTATGGATCACAGGTACTGTGTACTAATTGGCCTTGCTATCTACCTGGAGGCATGGCTTGGTAGTGGCGCTGGCCGGTTGAGCTAGTGGCTTTTTTCTGAGGGTGATACTGACTACAGATCACCAGTGAAGGCTCAGAACAAGGAAGCAGACAGGTGCAAGTCAACATACCAAAAGGCTCTGAAGGCTATCATCAAAGGGGATCAGTTTAGACCCCTTGGAAGGCAGCAAAGGCTAGGAACTCGTTCAGTTAAGAAGTGGGCTATGACTATGGCTAGGAGAGGAGGCGTGACTCGAGATGATGTTAACTACAGAGCTAGATGGAAGACAAAGAGTATGCAAGATTGGTACTTGGATGTTCAGTTGGACTGGCCCGATATCAATGTTGGTAGCAAGCTTTCCCATAGGGGTATTTGCTTGCACAAGGAGAAGGATGACAGTGAACTGACTGATGACTGGCTTTGTGCTTCAGTGGCTCCTGCGATTTGTAGAGCCTTTGGGGATGATGTTGCTGCTATCCTAGCAAAGCCTTTGCTTTGGGCTTGCTTTGATCCTGCTGTTGCAGACTATATCCCCCTTGGACTGAAGCAACAGACCGTTTGCAGATATGAATTGCTGCAAGGCCAACTTGAGGATGGGGTGAATCCTATTTGTAGAGCTGAAGTGATTGCTTCCAACATTGATGGAATTGTGTGGCTGGATGAGATCCCTAAGGGTGAAGAAGGAGATGGCGGAAGGGCGTTTGGTAGAGGGGGACAGCAGTGGAGGAATGCTATCTATGCCAAGCTATCCACTACTCAAACCAATGTAGCAGAGATGAGGAAGCATCAGATCTCAGAGCTTGCTGAGCTTAAACGGCAGATTAAGATCCTTACCCAGATGGTTCGCAGGATGGCAATGGCGCCAGCTCGGAGAGTAGTAGGAGGAACAGGAGCAAGACCATCTACAAACCTGTGTCAAGGGGCTCCTGTGGTAGAAAGGCCAGCACTCCTGCATGATAGACCACAAACCATTCAAGCCTTGTGGGACGAGTACCAAAATGGAATAGGAGGGAGGAAACTGGCAATGGAGTTCACTGCTGTGGAGCGAGGATGAGTGAAGTACAAGTATTGCAATCGGAAGGTTCTTTGGGGATGTATGGAAAGGCTCCTAGACTGGGGAATGATGTGAACACAGCCATTGCCAAGATCAAGAGGTGCTATTGAGGCTGTACTATGACTCAGCTGTATCAGAAGATGCGCCCAGATGAGAGGCAGGGAGGAAATTTCCAGTTTCGTTGAGCAAGGGGCGGGCCGCTGTGTCGGTTGATTGGTGGATTGTCAAGTGGAGTGGAGTGTGTTGCTATTGGATAGGGACCCCCCCCTGCTGTTGCTGATAGCAAAGTGTTTCGAAGTTCAAGTTTTCATGTATCGAGTGTAGGATACGATTGATTGATCGTATTGGTCTCTAAGTGTGTTAGCAATTACGATGTTACATGTAATCGATGGACAATTTCTGTCGTGATATGAACCAAAATTATTTCTGTGTCTGTGTTTTGCCGTGTTGTTTGCAGTGATCTGAATTGGAATTTTCTTTGATGCACATCCCAGCGGGCTTTGTGCCTTGATTTGATCGATCGATCGATGGGATGATCGATCAGATCGATTGACATGTAACACCAATGGACAATTTCTGTCGTGATATGAATCACAATTATTTCTGTCTCTGTATTTTCTTTGACGCACATCCCAGTGGGCTTTGGTGTGCCTTGATGGAATGATCAATGAATCGATTGATTGTATTGGTCTCTAATGTATTAGCGATTAGATGTTACATGTAACCGATGGACAATTTCTGTCATGATATGAACCAAAATTATTTCTGTGTTTACATTTTTTGCGTGTTATTTGCAGTGATTTCAACTTGGAAGTTTTTTTACGCACATCCCAGCAAACTTTGTGCCTCGCTGATGTGTAGCATCTCTCTCGCTGATGTGTAGCTTCTCTCGCTGAATATTTGCGTGCGCTTAATCTACCCACGTAGAATTCTACATGATGGTTTTTGTACTGTTATATTTTGGGTTGTATTAAAAGAGTGCAACCTCGCAATACCATGCCGGTACCAGAGTACGGTAAGCCTTACTCCGTGCTTGGTATTATGGATATGTAGTACGTCTAGTAAGTTGTGTATCATATGTAGGAATAGGAGCTTTTGCCACCCATGATTCCTCCATGATCCATGATGGCCACTGTGAACAACGCGCAGACACTTCAGTCATGAGTCACTAACACACTCCTTCAGTCCAGTCACGTGTCATTGACACACTCCAACAGTCATGAGTCAATGACATCGTTCTGGATCATCTGTCATTGTTCAATCTATTTGAACATCAAATAGAACCTTCTCCTTGAAGTCTCGTCCGGGTTCTGGCACACGAAAAACCCACAATGACCCAGGGCCCAGCCGTTTCTGGCACTTTCGATTTTGTGTGAGAATCATTGTGATCTGATCGTCAGTCATGTTTTCTGTTCGTGGATGCCCGTCTTCGTGGTTAGATTTGCTTGTTGACCGTGGACTCTCTAGATTTGACATATCGGATACTTGTACCGGTACGAGTACGAGTACCAGTACCAGCTGCACGGCACCACGAGTACCCGTACCATTCATCGCACAACAGTCGTCGAAACTTTCTTGCCCGACGTATGATATCGCAATATCATCCCGACACCATTGCTGTCTTACTGCAAATTCATTCGCGACCAGTCCTCAAACGAATCACAATTCAAAGACAGACCGCAGCAAGAAGACGATACCGAGATAAATAATCTCGATTCGTCACGATGTTCTTCGCGCATCACCCTTCGCACGAGGGGCGGTTCCCTCCCGAGGAGAACGACGACGACCAACAGCTAGCAATGAATTCTGGCGACACCAGAAACGGCGACCAAAGCAATTTGTTGGCGCTCCGACGATTGTTGTACCGCATGGAGCGACACGAAAACTTTGTCGTAGACGAGGATCCTCCGATCTTGCTCTCCGAAGCCGAAGCCGAAGCCACAGCCGGAGATGGCAACGATCACGCCAATGACCAAGCCAACGGCAAGGGCAAGGGCCATCACGATGCTGCCGAGAAACTGCTACCGCCCACTGCACCGCCCATTGCCAAACAACAGCGGCAGCTGTATCAACAGCAACAGCAACCATTGCGAATCCCCCACCCCCAAACCTGGCATTCCCTGCTGGTCCGCGCCCAGCTATGCCGGGATCTGTGGGAGGCCGTCGCGTCTCAGGAAGCGGAGGGCAGGGGCCCGGGACGCACCGACTATCTGGAACTCTCGCAGAGGGTCGACGCGGCATGCAAGCGTGCCCACGTCCTCGCCGAACACGCCCGAGCAAAAGAACTAGGGCAGGCACGAGCACAAGCACGAGCGAACCAGAGCGTGGGCGGCAGAGAATCTCCCGTAGATGTTGTAGAGCACCTCTTTGGTGCGGGCCCGGCAGCCGAGCAGGACGAAATCGAGCACGAAATCGAACACGAACACGAACACGAACACAACACCAAAACAACTCAGGAACTGGCACCGGATGGATCAAAGATACCACACAACGGTCAAGAGACTGCCACCGAGGAAGATTACTACGATGAATTCCAAGACGAAGCGGAGGAATCATCTTCGGCCGCGTCCTTTAAAGAGACTCCGACAAGCAACAACAAAACCAGCAACAGCCACAGCACAACGACCCAAGAACTCCAAAAAGTCCAGCGGGAGCAAATCGAGGAAGCCATCGCCATGATGGCACGCCAAATGAAAGAATCCACCCAGGGTATCCAGAACCGTATCCAGCAGCAAACCGAAAGCACTCTCAACGAATTAGAAACGGTGGCGGAACAAAACGTAGCCGACGTCACATCGGTTGCCGACAAGGTCCAGAGCCACAACCTCGCCCGCAAGAAAAACGCGTTCTCGTCGTTTGCGACCATGATTGTCCTCGTCGGGGTCTTTGTGGTGTCGCTGCTCACGGTTTTTACCATTCCCAAATCGCCCGATGCAAACCTGTCGGCAATAGTTTTTGCCAAGGAGGTAGACGGGGTTACTCCCAAGAGTCCAATCGTGCGACTCCTGACGAAAGCCGCGACACGGGTGCGTCGATCCCTCTTCGACGAGGACTACGACGAAGACTACGATGAGGAGGACCAGGAGCACAACCAAAACGAAGGAGGTGAGGACAAGAACGAGGACGAGGACGAGGAGTACCACGACGAAGAAGAGGAGTACGAACAAACGTACAAAGCTCTCAACGACGAAGCGGAACGGTTGCAAGAAACGGAGCGATTGGAACAACTCGTTCGAGACACGAAACAACCGCGCGATGATGTCGAAAATTACAACTCTCCGCAACGAGACGAAGACGAAGAAGGAATGTTGGATGATGGTTCAGAAGAAGAAGGAGAAGATGGTGACGGAGAATATGAAGAAGAAGACGAGGAGGAAGAAGAAGAAAATGATTACGAGGACGAGGACGAGGACAAGGACGATTACGACGAGAAGAAAGGCGAAGTAGAGGATACTAACCATGAGCATCATCGCGAACAAGATGATGAAGAACCCGACAATCCTTGGGGAATCGATCCCGTAGACGAAACCGATTTGATAGATCTGCAGCAGCAGCAGCGTTCGAATAGTCGGGAGCGTAGCAGGCAAGAACGAAGACAACAACAACGGAGACAACAGCAGGAACAAGAGCAACAAGAGCGACAACCGGAAAACGACCAGGAATCAGGGCCTGGTACCATAGAGGAGGTAAACGTAGACGATATATTTGCCTCTCTGGAGGAACTAAAACAGCAAGCAACAGCCGCATCGTATTCGATGGAAGCATATGATGCTGCTTCCGGAGTAGCTTCTACCGAAGCCGAACAAGACCAGCAGCGACAATCGTTCGATCCCGCCAACGCCTTTCGACGAGACGGAGTCGCCAGCAGGCGGGTGTCTCCCCGGGAACTTCGCGTGGCGGCGGCCTCCAACGATCGTGCTGCCCTGGAACGACATCTCGAGCTCTCCCCCGAGCACATCAACCGCCAGGATAAGCGCGGATTCACGGCATTGCATTTTGCCACGCTCAACCAACACGTCGACATTGTGCGCGTTCTCCTCGGCCATTTTCACGAGCCAGATGAGCACGAGAATTATGACGATGGGGACATTGACGTTCACGTCGAGACCTACGGCGAGAACCCGCAAACCGCCTTTGACTTGGCGCTGGGCAAGTTTGGAATCGATCATCCCGTCACCAAGGCATTTTTGGAATCTGGTTGGTACGATGACTTTGATTACAATGGCGATACCAGTAGCGATGGCGCTGAGGAAGACGACGCCGGTGTACCAGAGGAGGACGAACGAGAAGCACCAGAGGTGGACGAACGAGAAATGCGACGCCGGGAACAGCAGAAACGAAGAGAAGAACGCGAGCGACGCCTCGCTTTGCTCGCGGAACAGGAACGACAAGTCCAACAAGACAAACTAAACAAACTGTTTGGAGATCTTTCAGAAGACGATGTGGACACCGACGATGAAAGCGAACTCGAAGTCCGACGGAGTCGCTTGGATGATCTTATTTTCGGGCGAGATGAATTGTAACGCGCCGGTGGTTGTACGCAGCGGAAGGCTATCTGTCAAACAGTGGGCGGAAGCATCATATTCAATCAATCGATCCACTGGCTGTCTGATGTGTATGCATGCATTCATGAATGGATTGGTGGATGAATGAACCTGTCGCAAAGGTTTATTTTATCCCAGCACAAATCCAACTCGGTTACTTTTTAACAGCGATTCATACTCGTTTGTAAGCTAACTCTAGGTTCGATCACGCCATACAGTTTTTGAAAGATAAAGTTAACAATTTCCATTACAAGGTTTTTGTATTCGGCTGCAGTAGTATGTATGTATGTATGCTATGCGCCTTTCTGAATCTGGATCCTTCGCACGGCTAATCGTTTCTGAGTGCGTTACAGACTAATCTCAACACAATCGTGCACGAGAGAGATCAGAGGAACGAGCCATGCATGTATATAGATGTTCGGCTGGGATGAAGTAAAGCAGAACAACAATGGGTTCGCATCGATTGTTTGCCATGCTTCTTTAAAATAATTGCACTTTTCGTTTTTACACTCGAGTGCGTGTACGAATAACATGACTGGTTTTTTAGTCATTTCAGTCTTTGTAGCGCAACACCTTTGCCCGATCGTCCCACTGGTAGTGTTCGACAATTTTTCCCGAAATCAATTTGCGCGCCGATTGGCACTGGACAATGATCGCATTATCACCCATGTCTGTGTTGTTGCTCGGATCAAAGATCTTTTTGGCATTCTTTCTCCAAACAACCCATTTTTGACATTTCAGGTCCGGTATGTTCCCTTTGAGTGCTTCCTTGTAAGTACACGCCATACAACACGGAGGTTGGACAAATCCCAGTCGGGCAAAGAAACAGGTTTCGACAAAGAGTTCCGAGATGGAATCTTCCGACAAGACATTGGACAAATTTTTGGGGGAAACTATCGTCGGCGCGGTAGCCCCGTTCACTGCACGATTGGTGGCAGTTGCGAGTGGCATCTTCGATGTGGTAATATCACTCGATTTGCTGGTTGACCAGAACGAGGATCCATTGGATTTCTTGGATGTAGATACTCCGAGGGTAGACATGAACATGTCACTCCAAGACTGTGGTGCGGGCTGGCTGGATTTTGTTTCTTCGATAGAATCCAATTCTTTTGCCAGTTCCTTCAAGGCAAATTTTCCATTTGCACCGATGGAGTTGTTCTTAAAGGAGGAGAGAAACTCAACGTGCTCTTGATACTCCTCTTTCGTCAGCCATCCGCACGACAAGAAGGACTCTAGTCTCGTCTTCAAATTCTGTAGTAGAGAATTCGGGTCACTGTTTTCGGACTGATTACTTCCAGGTTTCAAACCTCGAATGCTGGAGAACAGGCTATTGGAAGAGTCATGTCCTGCGTTTTCTCCGTCGTCTTCGGGAATGCATTCCATGGCTCGCATTAAAGGGGCGACCGCCGAACACGGATCAGCGCAACTTTCCATGTTGATGTATCAAGTTGGTTCTTCGTTCCAACTGCCACTCGTAGTAGTAACAAAATTCGCTCTTCCGATTGGTGATTTTGAATGAGCTCTTTAGTAGTGCCTTGGTGCTAATTTTTCTATCTTGATGTGTTTCGATTATTCAATCAAGCATAATACTGACTGGCTGTTTCGGTACCGTATGGTGCGGTTCCGCGCTTTCAACTTCCGTGTCCCGGATCAGCGACGAAACGAATGGCTCGGTGAGAACAAGAAAAAAAGGAAGGTTCACCGGGCTCTAACGGTTTCGGTTTGCATCTATACATGATTGGTTTTAATTTTTTATTGAATGAATGTCTCGCGCGCGCAAGGGGAACTACATGTTTATCATTCGAAAATTGATCATCTGCGTCTTTCGACGTCGGCAAGAATGGGTGATTCCCGAAATACTTTTATGTACTACATAAACCGGAAATTTTCTACTTAACCAGTCTTTTTGTTACAAATCATAGTCCACGTCAACTATGATTTGTAACGTTACACTTTTTTATGACAGAATCCACATGTTGTTTCCGAATCCACATGTTGTTTCGCACATGCTTGTTTATGCATACATTCCAAAATGAGATTCCACATTCATTCCAAAATGAGATTCCAGATTCCAAAATGAGATTTATGCACTTTCCCGCCAAAAAAAGTATGTACGAAATTTTCATTCCCGAAATACTAAAAACAGAAATTTATGTACGTTACAAAAAAGTATTTCGGGAATCACCCAATGGTTGCACTCGTGGTCATAGGTACGTACGAGAACTATCGGTACGTACGAGTACTATCCGACGGTTTGAGTTCGAGATTGATCTCGTGAAGTACCGTACCGTACTACTAGTTCATAATTGTTGTTACAGTTTAAGAAAGATGAAGTAAGCAATGTTCTACAATACTGTCCTTCAGAACTCTTTTACAAGATTTGGTTGACATAACAGTGCAGTGCATGATGTATTGGAAGGTCTAGGACCTAGTAATTTCTATTTCTGGGGGAACGAGGACATTTGCTTGCTTACTACGGAGTATTATTTTCATACAGTCGTCAGTACGGTATGCACACAAACACAAGTAGCTCATTAACCTCATAATTTGTAGTCACATTGGCTAGCATTCACTCACTGTATTGTTCTCCATGGGTTAGAAATGAAGTTGCTGGAGTACTCCATTTCATACCTAAACAGCATATGTAGCATGGAATAAGACCCATTTTCTTGATGATTCAGGCCTTCATCATGCACACAAACCACCAGAGTTATGGCAACAACAACAATTTCAATATTCGATACCACTGATTCTGCAGACCCTATTAGTAGTGCGAACACTCAAGGAATTGATGAAATCATACTAACACAATATGAATCAGTTACTACTACATCGGTCTATTCTTGTTGAAAGGAGGACAAATGTTCATAAACATACTGCTGCTCCTTTATGAATGAGGAGTGAAGCCATGCAATCCTAAAATACAAGTATCCCTTTACTGGATCGTACGCGTACAGCCGTACAAATTGCTCTTTTTTGAGGGACCGAATGAAAGTCTTAACTCTGTCAGATTTCAAATCCGACTTCATATTCTTATTCCTCGTAAAAAACTGTCTTAGAACACATTTTGTCCCAGGTCCCTACTTGGTATTTTAACTGAGCTATTGTCATCGGCAGCTCTATTACACTTGGGTTTTTTTTAGCATGCATACAAACTCAAAATTTCTTATCACCATGGGAAAATATTATGACCGGCCACTACACTCCACCAATCCAGGATCCAAGCACATCGCCGTCACTATCATCAACAGAGCTACAATCCAGTAGAAGAGCAGACTGATTTGGCTTAAAACCAAGGAAATTTGGACTGATTTCCTAGTTCGGAATTGTTCCATCATGCGCCAAAACGCCAAAACAGATGGGGATTCCCCCCCAGCAGCCCAAAATGGCACACAAGACCCTACCGAGTGCCCAGAGATTGAGCTTAGGGATAGCGCTAGGCTTAGGGTCCTTCAGAACTTCACTCGGCATGAATCTAGGTTTTCTGATGGCTATGATAGTGACAGTGAAAAAGGTCCATTTTTTGATGCAATTTGGGCCGAGGGGGATCAAGAAATGGAAGCTGACCAATGCTTCCACTTTGGGTCTGATGCTGCAGCAGCAACAGCAGCCCTAGCAGAGGAGGAGGACGAGGAGAATTTGTCTGCGGATGAAGAGGAGGATTCGTCTTCAGCAGAGGAGGAGGAGGAGGGGGAGGAAGCCGATGACGACAAAAATTTGCAAACGAAATCTGTTGTTTGGCTCCAACAGGAGCTCAAGCTTAGGAGACAGCCAACCTCTGGCAATAAAGCAGTGTTGGTGAGTCGATTAACCAAAGCAATAGACCAGAACATCAAGTGATTCAATACCATGGAGGAAGCAAGAAATGCAAGCAGGCCCCGACGCGGACGCGGGACAACAACAACAACAACAACAACAACACGCCGTCGTAATGTCATGCAACTATTCCCTGATACAGTGTACTGGCAAGAGCTCCATTCAGAGGCTGTGGTTGTCCCAGAGCCTGCAAATCCAACGTTCAGGATTGCAAGAGCTCCCACCATATCAGGAGCTGAGGGGAGGCAAGCTCCCATTCCCAAGAAGTACAACTTTGCAGAGATAGTGTTTGATATTCCTGAATTCAAAGGAATGAAGACAGAGTATGAATTTGACCGCCGTTGAAGCATTCGCATGGGTGCAGATGGTAAACCAGTGACCAAGTCTACACCGCGAAAGACAGGATCAGCTGATCCCAAGTTCCTGAAGAAGCACAAGCTTTCTGCAAAGTCCCACCCGTGGGAGTTTGTAGATGCATTCCTCCCTCTTTACGACGACCCCAAGGATAAGAACAGGGATCTGTTCAGCTTTGAATGAATAAAGCTATGGACAAACTGGAAGGCTTCCATTGCTGGCGCCGGCGACAAGTGTTACAAAGACTTCAAACCATTTGGAACTAAGGAAATATGGCAATTCTTTGGCCTTTACGTCCTACACGGTCTATGCCCTACAGCAAGAGTGGACTACAAGCTTCTTTGATCCATAAATGCCGACCGTATTGCTGGCAATGACTTCATCCACAGCTCCTTCACCACCAGGGATATGGATGGCAACCTTAGTGACAATCCCCAGCAACGGCACAGGCACTTCAAGGCTTTTCTTGCTTGCCAAGATCTGCAAATACCAAATCCCCCACGGAAGCAGTACCCAAACTGGAATATCCGTCTGTTGATTAAGTGGATGAATTTGCAGTGCTCGCGCGCTTGGATGCTATCCCAAAGCATTGCAGTGGATGAAATGACTATGCGCTTTAAGGGTCAACACATTGACAAACAGTGTGTGACGTACAAGAGGGAGGGGGATGGCTTCCAAGCTGACGCGCTCTGTGATGATGGATACTGCTACCAAGTGTACATGAGGAATGATCCTGCTCCGAAAAAGTATCTTGACATTGGGCTTTCACCTCTTCATTTGCGTACCATGTGGCTGTTTGACTCCCTCAAGGATGAGCATCATCATGTTGGAATAAACAACCTCTACAAATCAGTTGTGTTCTGCAAGGCTGCCTTTAGGCATTCAAAACGAGTCCTGTGTCATGGTGTAGCCCGCAAAGCAAATCGTGGCATCCCTGACTGTGTGTTTCAACAGGAGCTGAAGAACATACGCGCTCAGCGGGCAGTGCGCGGAACTGTGAAAGCTGCTGTCCTTGAAGGTGATCCAGAGTGTGCGTTTCTCATTGCTTCCAGTGTCTATGACACAAAGCCAGTCCATTATTTGAGTATGGCTACTAGTGTGATTGAATGGGTGGAGAAAGAAAAAGTAGTTTACAAAAGAAAAAGAAGTAGCTTTTGACGGCGTTGCTGCTGTTGCTGCTGTCATCGTCATCATTGTTGTTCTTGCTTGTTGCTGTCATCGTCATCGTTGTCATTGCTGTTGCTGCTGCTGTTGTTGTTGTTGTTGTTGTTGTTGTTGTTGCCATCTGCCGGTTGACGCGGATTGCAAATGAAACCTTGACCTCAACGACGGCAAGTATTGTTTCAAATTCACCACTCCTTTCTATTTGTGTGGAAAAGGCGTGGGATTTTGTTGGAGTCTTTGGTGTTTTTTAGGTGGGGGCGATAACGACAAGGATTGCAAAATTTTCTATGTTCGAAAATCACGATTCAATTGCAACAACCTGCCTTGACCTTGGCGATAGCAAATATTGCTTTGAATTCACCACTCCTTGTTATTTGTGTGGAAACGGCGTGGGATATTGTTGGAGTCTTTGGTGTTTTCTAGGTGGGGGCAACGACGTCGTCTTGCTCGTCTCAAAATTGCGAAACACAACGGACCCGATGTATGAAAATCGGCCAATTTCTGACAAAATTAGCCAAAAATACCCAACTTAAGTAATAAAAACCCCTTCTCTGTGTTATTTCACACTAGTATGAGTGATAGATTGTTACTTTAGTTGAGAATGACGCCCTTTTATTGACTCCACTTGCAAGAACTCGGACAACGATCGTGTCATCGGATACCAAAAAAACCCAAAAAGTTGAAAAAAGTTGTACGGGAATTCGCGTACGACATCAATCCAATAAAGGGATATTAAGTGAAATTAAGGAAGATTGTTGGAAAACTGTGGTAGTAATTTCTTCAGCATTCTACCAGAGCAAATTAATACACTTCAACCCAGATTGTGCCATTCATGACCCACGACTGAGGGACAAATCTATTGATTCAAGAAGCAGTAGCATGACACTGTAGAATTTGAACCAGGGATCTGGTTGGATTAGTCTTCTCTGATTTCCCTTCATTCATGCTAACACTTTTGATTCCACTTTTCAAAGATTTTCTATGCCTAAATTTCCCATCTTCTATGCAAATTCACCTAAATATCCATTACAAGGGGGACCTCACAACCAACATCTAAGTGAATTTTACACAGTTTGCTTGGAATCCAGCTCTGAAATTTTCATTCCAATTGCCACCTTGTCCACCCCCACGGCTGCAGCCACCTCCATGTCCATGTTGTCTTTGGCAACCTCCATGACCATGTTGTCTTTGACACCACAAAAGAGATCATACAGATTCTACAACAACAACAACAACAACAACAACAACGTCACTGGCCAAGAATAACTCCTTTTGTTCTTGGAGAATCAAGCAGAGATGAACAGGGAAGAAAGAAAGGCAGTTGCAAACACTATTTCTTCCACCATCTCTAAAGTCACTGTAGATGCTACCAGCATCTTTGCAAAGCAGTGGGCTCCAAAGAAGACTCAGAATCATAGCCACGATGAGGAGGAGTACTGGTGGTTTGATTTTGATTGTGACAGATGGTGGTGCATCTGGATCAACTTGGACTTTAAGAGACCATAGGAGCTTGCTGAACAACAGGGAGTCATCAACATAGGTGACTTTGACTTGGATGCTGGATGGATCAATGAAACTGGACTTGGATCCCTCTGAAGTAAAAGTAAAATGTTTTTGTGCACTGTTCATTCCTACCTTGTACTAGTAGTACTCATATGGGTAGTGTGTTGATACTACATGGAAAGAAAGCCAACTAATCAACCAATCTTTGAGATTTCGAGCAATAAGACACACCATACATAAAAATTTAAAAAATTAAATAGTTTTGTTTTAGTAATTTGATTCACACCCCATACCGTACCGTTGTTAATTTCCCATGCAGATTTGGCTGTTTTTATGGTGTCGACAATCAAGTTCACAATGCTCAGCAACCAGATGTCCCAGGAAAATGTTAAGATATGCAGCATCTAGCTGAGATCGTGATCTAGATCACCTATTATTTGGCATTGTCAACGGACTTCTCATTGTCTTAGATAGTGAACTTGATTTTAAGAGCCTTAATTAAATGAACCAAAAAAACTATTTGTTTTTATGCCTACTTAAAATGTGTTCGCACGAGCGTGCGCGATCACGCACTTGCGCGCGCAAGCCAGTACTGGATAAAGGACGGACCATAAAAACAGAAAAGGGGTAAAGGACAGACAAAAAAAATGGAAAAAGGACAGACCATAAAATCAGAAAATGGACAGACCATAAAAAAGCAAAAACAAAAGACCAAACAAAAGGGAAAAAGGACGGACCATAAAAACGGAAAAACGACAGACCATAAAAAAGGAAAAACGACAGACCATAAAGTGCCTGCCAAGTAGTACAAGTACTACCTACTACTTTGAGGAATACCGGTACCACATAAACAGTACACACTAATTTGCAATTAAAAAATAGAAAATCCAATATTTTGTGTGATTAGTCCATGAACATTGTTCCTGTTATGGGTGAGATGAATCATGAAAGAAACAGAAGTGAGTTATCTTTCATAGTCTGTGTGTCACCACCTAATAAGTGCATTTGGGTACTGGATTTGGAGGAAAAATACACAGTAATTTGCAATTAGAAAATAGAAAATCTGACATTTAGTGTGATTAGTCCATGAATATTGTTCCTGTTATGGATAAGTTGAATCATGAAAGAAACAGAAGTGAGTTATCTGTCATAGTTTGTCTGTCACCACCTAATAAGTGCATTTGGGTACTGGATTTGGAGGAAAAATACACAGTAGTAATTTGCAATTAGAAAATAGAAAATCCAATATTTAGTGTGATAAGTCCATGAATACTGTTCCTGTTATGGATAAGTTGAATCATCAAAGAGTCAGAAGTGAGTTATCTTTCATAGTTTGTGTGTCACCACCTAATAAGTGCATTTGGGTCCTGGATTTGGAGGAAAAATACACAGTAATTTGCAATTAGGAAATAGAAAATCCAATATTTTGTGTGATTAGTCCATGAATATTTTTCCTGTTATGGATATGATGAATCATGAAAGAAACAGAAGTGAGTTATCTGTCATAGTTTGTGTGTCACCACCTAATAAGTGCATTTGGGTCCTGGATTTGGAGGAAAAATACACAGTAATTTGCAATTAGAAAATAGAAAATCCAATATTTTGTGTGATTGAACCATGAATATTGTTCCTGTTATGGGTGAGATGAATCATGAAAGAAACAGAAGTGAGTTATCTTTCATAGTTTGTCTGTCACCACCTAATAAGTGCATTTGGGTACTGGATTTGGAGGAAAAATACACAGTAATTTGCAATTAGAAAATAGAAAATCTGACATTTAGTGTGATTAGTCCATGAATATTGTTCCTGTTATGGATAAGTTGAATCATGAAAGAAACAGAAGTGAGTTATCTGTCATAGTTTGTGTGTCACCACCTAATACGTGCATTTGGGTCCTGGATTTGGAGGAAAAATACACACTAATTTGCAATTAGAAAATAGAAAATCCAATATTTAGTGTGATTAGTCCATGAATATTGTTCCTGTTATGGATAAGTTGAATCACGAAAGAGTCAGAAGTGAACTATCTTTCATAGTTTGTGTGTCACCACCTAATAAGTGCATTTGGGTCCTGGATTTGGAGGAAAAATACACAGTAATTTGCAATTAAAAAATAGAAAATCCAATATTTTGTGTGATTGAACCATGAATATTGTTCCTGTTATGGGTGAGATGAATCATGAAAGAAACAGAAGTGAGTTATCTTTCATAGTTTGTCTGTCACCACCTAATAAGTGCATTTGGGTACTGGATTTGGAGGAAAAATACACACTAATTTGCAATTAGAAAATAGAAAATCTGACATTTAGTGTGATTAGTCCATGAATATTGTTCCTGTTATGGGTGAGATGAATCATGAAAGAAACAGAAGTGAGTTATCTGTCATAGTTTGTGTGTCACCACCTAATAAGTGCATTTGGGTACTGGATTTGGAGGAAAAATACACAGTAGTAATTTGCAATTAGAAAATAGAAAATCCAATATTTAGTGTGATTAGTCCATGAATATTGTTCTTGTTATGGATAAGATGAATCACGAAAGAGTCAGAAGTGAGTTATCTGTCATAGTTTGTGTGTCACCACCTAATAAGTGCATTTGGGTACTGGATTTGGAGGAAAAATACACAGTAATTTGCAATTAGAAAATAGAAAATCTGACATTTAGTGTGATAAGTCCATGAATATTGTACCTGTTATGGGTGAGATGAATCATGAAAGAAACAGAAGTGAGTTATCTTTCATAGTTTGTCTGTCACCACCTAATAAGTGCATTTGGGCACTGGATTTGGAGGAAAAATACACACTAATTTGCAATTAGAAAATAGAAAATCCAATATTTAGTGTGATTAGTCCATGAATATTGTTCCTGTTATGGGTGAGATGAATCATGAAAGAAACAGAAGTGAGTTATCTGTCATAGTTTGTGTGTCACCACCTAATGAGTGCATTTGGGTACTGGATTTGGAGGAAAAATACACAGTAGTAATTTGCAATTAGAAAATAGAAAATCCAATATTTAGTGTGATTAGTCCATGAATATTGTTCTTGTTATGGATAAGATGAATCACGAAAGAGTCAGAAGTGAGTTATCTGTCATAGTTTGTGTGTCACCACCTAATAAGTGCATTTGGGTACTGGATTTGGAGGAAAAATACACAGTAATTTGCAATTAGAAAATAGAAAATCTGACATTTAGTGTGATAAGTCCATGAATATTGTACCTGTTATGGGTGAGATGAATCATGAAAGAAACAGAAGTGAGTTATCTTTCATAGTTTGTCTGTCACCACCTAATACGTGCATTTGGGCACTGGATTTGGAGGAAAAATACACACTAATTTGCAATTAGAAAATAGAAAATCCAATATTTAGTGTGATTAGTCCATGAATATTGTTCCTGTTATGGGTGAGATGAATCATGAAAGAAACAGAAGTGAGTTATCTGTCATAGTTTGTGTGTCACCACCTAATAAGTGCATTTGGGTACTGGATTTGGAGGAAAAATACACACTAATTTGCAATTAGAAAATAGAAAATCCAATATTTTGTGTGATTGAACCATGAATATTGTTCCTGTTATGGGTGAGATGAATCATGAAAGAAACAGAAGTGAGTTATCTTTCATAGTTTGTCTGTCACCACCTAATAAGTGCATTTGGGTACTGGATTTGGAGGAAAAATACACACTAATTTGCAATTAGAAAATAGAAAATCTGACATTTAGTGTGATTAGTCCATGAATATTGTTCCTGTTATGGGTAAGTTGAATCATGAAAGAAACAGAAGTGAGTTATCTGTCATAGTTTGTGTGTCACCACCTAATATGTGCATTTGGGTCCTGGATTTGGAGGAAAAATACACACTAATTTGCAATTAGAAAATAGAAAATCCAATATTTAGTGTGATTAGTCCATGAATATTGTTCCTGTTATGGATAAGTTGAATCACGAAAGAGTCAGAAGTGAACTATCTTTCATAGTTTGTGTGTCGCCACCTAATAAGTGCATTTGGGTCCTGGATTTGGAGGAAAAATACACAGTAATTTGCAATTAAAAAATAGAAAATCCAATATTTTGTGTGATTGAACCATGAATATTGTTCCTGTTATGGGTGAGATGAATCATGAAAGAAACAGAAGTGAGTTATCTTTCATAGTTTGTCTGTCACCACCTAATAAGTGCATTTGGGCACTGGATTTGGAGGAAAAATACACACTAATTTGCAATTAGAAAATAGAAAATCCAATATTTAGTGTGATTAGTCCATGAATATTGTTCCTGTTATGGGTGAGATGAATCATGAAAGAAACAGAAATGAGTTATCTGTCATAGTTTGTCTGTCACCACCTAATAAGTGCATTTGGGTACTGGATTTGGAGGAAAAATACACAGTAGTAATTTGCAATTAGAAAATAGAAAATCCAATATTTAGTGTGATTAGTCCATGAATATTGTTCTTGTTATGGATAAGATGAATCACGAAAGAGTCAGAAGTGAGTTATCTGTCATAGTTTGTGTGTCACCACCTAATAAGTGCATTTGGGTACTGGATTTGGAGGAAAAATACACAGTAATTTGCAATTAGAAAATAGAAAATCTGACATTTAGTGTGATAAGTCCATGAATATTGTACCTGTTATGGGTGAGATGAATCATGAAAGAAACAGAAGTGAGTTATCTTTCATAGTTTGTCTGTCACCACCTAATAAGTGCATTTGGGCACTGGATTTGGAGGAAAAATACACACTAATTTGCAATTAGAAAATAGAAAATCCAATATTTAGTGTGATTAGTCCATGAATATTGTTCCTGTTATGGGTGAGATGAATCATGAAAGAAACAGAAGTGAGTTATCTTTCATAGTTTGTGTGTCACCACCTAATAAGTGCATTTGGGTACTGGATTTGGAGGAAAAATACACACTAATTTGCAATTAGAAAATAGAAAATCCAATATTTAGTGTGATTAGTCCATGAATATTGTTCCTGTTATGGATAAGTTGAATCATGAAAGAAACAGAAGTGAGTTATCTGTCATAGTTTGTCTGTCACCACCTAATAAGTGCATTTGGGCACTGGATTTGGAGGAAAAATACACAGTAATTTGCAATTAGAAAATAGAAAATCTGACATTTAGTGTGATTAGTCCATGAATATTGTTCCTGTTATGGGTGAGATGAATCATGAAAGAAACAGAAGTGAGTTATCTTTCATAGTTTGTCTGTCACCACCTAATAAGTGCATTTGGGTCCTGGATTTGGAGGAAAAATACACAGTAATTTGCAATTAAAAAATAGAAAATCCAATATTTAGTGTGATTAGTCCATGAATATTGTTCCTGTTATGGATAAGTTGAATCATGAAAGAAACAGAAGTGAGTTATCTGTCATAGTTTGTGTGTCACCACCTAATAACTGCATTTGGGTACTAAGAATTTTCAACACCAAAAAGGTTACATTGGGAGACCAAGCTTGCAACTGCCTTAACTTTGCTTCCAGAGGGAGTTAGAACATTCTACAGGTATCAGCGCCTATTTACATGCATCGATGACGACGACGGAGCTATCTTTCGATTCAGCGAAACTCCAGGGGGGCTATCGCTACCACGTTTCGTGTGCACCATACAACAATTTTCAAGAACAAAATGTCACCTGGGGAGACCAATCTTGCTACTGCCATAACTTTCCTTCCAGAGGGAGTTAGAACATTCTACAGGTATCAGCGCCCATCGGCATGCATCGTAGACGACGATCGAGCTATCTATCGATTCAAACGATTGGCAGGGGGGCTCTCGCTAGCAAAATTCGTGTAAATTATGTAAGAATTTTCAACACCAAAATGTCACCTGGGGAGATCAATCTTGCTACTGCCATAACTTTCCTTCCAGAGGGAGTTAGAACATTCTAGAGGTACCAGCATCCATTTACATGCATTGTAGATGAGGATCGAGCTATCTATCGATTCAGCGAACCGGAAGGGGGGCTCTCGCTACCACGTTTCATGGGCACCATACAACAATTTTTGAAGAACAAAATGTTACATGGGGAGACAAATCTTGCTACTGGCATAACTTTGGTTCTAGAGGGAGTTAGAACATCCTAGAGGTATCAGTCCCCATCTAAATGAATTGTAGATGCCAATCGACCTATCTATCGATTCAGCGAACCGGAAGGGGGCTCTCGCTACCACGTTTCGTGTGAACCATACAACAATTTTCAAGAACAAAATGTTACATGGGGAGACAAATCTTGCTACTGGCATAACTTTGGTTCTAGAGGGAGTTAGAACATCCTAGTGGTATCAGCCCCCATCTACATGAGTCGTAGATGCCAATCGACCTATCTATCGATTCAGCGAACCGGAAGGGGGGCTCTCGCTATAAAAATTCGTGTGCACGAAAATTAGTTCTTATCCATCTTCTGTTTCAAATTTCATCTATGCATTTTCGGCAATAGCCTTTGGAGCAGAAGCTGCATCCTCATGCAACTCTATTTTCTCGTGGTCATAGCAACCCTCTGCAAGCTTTCTCTCTCTCTTTCCTCCCTGGTCACTCTTTGGAATATATCTCCTTCCCTTCCTATCGCCAATACCATCAACAGCTAGTCCTTCATGTTCAGCAATAACATGGAAGGATCTGATAACCTTCTTGATATCCTTTGCAATAATTTCAGACCGTGGATGGATTGTCCAAACTCTCTTGTATGCACTGGAAAGAGCAGAAGGTGTAGCCTTTGAGAACTTCTTGTCATCTGGTAGATTTGGCAACAGATGTACATGTATGTCAACGGCACGATGGAGTTGACTGAATAGTGACGTGTCAAGGGGGTTTGCTTCTGGCCTGTTACCAACTGGGCGATCACTGTAGCGAGCAAGACGCCCACCAACACCACCAGACGGGCCCATAAGGTTGTGCTCTGGCAAAATCCAACAATTATAATATCCCTTTTCTTTCATGTATGCTACGGTGTTCGCAGAGGTCATGAGCGAAAGTGCGTCATGGAAAAGGAAGCCTGAGTCACCCAACACTTTTCGGGTTTCTTCAAACATGTAGTCAATTAGGTCAGTGACACAAACTTGACCCGTCATACAGACTTTGTCAATCTCAGTCTCCCACAAGTCACCATACCAGGACTGATACGGATTGTCAGCAAATCGATGATCAATGGGAGTTGGAGGATCGCCGTCCAGACACTCATCCGCCGCCTTGATAAATTCGGTAAGTCCCTTCTGGGAAATACCACGAGAAGCATCAATGATTGCATTGATCCTGTCAGTGTTTCCGGCCAGAGCCTTCATATCCTTCACCAAAGCAATACCCTGAAGCTGGAGCTTGTCAAAGGTTTTCTGCTTTAGCCTTGGAATGACTTGGATGGAATCGTTTTCATAGATAGCACCAGCTGGACGAGGATCTTCAATCCAAACACTTGAGGGAGTGCCTGTTGCAAAAAGAGAAGAATAAAAAATGCAGTGAGTGTTCAATCTTGATCAGACTGATACCAAAAAACACATTGAACAACAAAACTCACCTTTCTTTGACCCTGCAAAAGCAATTGCTTGGAGTCTCAGTCTGTTACGATCCACACGAGTGATCAGTCGCTTCTCCGTGTACTCAAATACTTGATCAATCCTGTGACCGTTCCCAGCAGCATCCATCCAAACACCAAATGTAAACCTGGCCTCCTTTTCATACTTAACTTGAAGCACTGTTTTGCAAACACCATAAGTACCGTTGGGATCCAGCTTTCCATTTTCATCATGTTTGAAACTAATGCAAACATCCTCCTTGCCAGCACCAATGCGACTTCCACTAGCCCCTATATGTGCCTTCTTGTGCATCTCATCAAACTAGCAAATGTTTAACAACGATAAACGCGTCAACAAAGACACATCATAGCAAGCAGGAGGGTTGTCAACATCATATGCATTGCCAAGCAGCTTGGGGAACATTGGATGACTGAATGTAACTTGCCCAAACCGTAATAGCAACTGTGCCACCCATCGGAATGATGCTCGACACCATGCGTGGTCTTTATTTTTGCTGCCCTGCTTACCTTTCTTGACTGACTTCATCTGAGGCTTGAGCCTATACATACAACCTCTGACAGCAGAATACGTGAGGGATGGTAAATTACTTGTCTCTCTATACTGATTAACAATGTAGGTTGACATTGCGATTGAATTACCAGACTCAAGTGAATCTGCAATGATTTCAGCTTCAACACTCTTCAGATCGATTAGAGGAGGCCTACCAGCTGCTTTGTGATTTCCTTCTCCAGTATACTCTACCTTTTGCTCTTGACATAGTAAAACGTCTCTGCACACCTGGCGGACAGTCTCATGGAATGATCTTCTGTGAGACTGTTGAAAGCTAGCAGCAATAGTTGTGATGGTCTTCAATTTTGTCCACAAAGACTCCGGAGGACTGTCCAGCACAAATTCAAAATGAACTGCAATTGCACCTCTGATATGTTTAGATGAAGACACTGACTTATGTAGAGGCGATTCCCAATAATCTTCTGGATCAAAAACTTCTTCCTCATCCTCATCCTCATCTTCCGCATAGTTCACCGGAGGGGACCTTGCTGGTAGTTTAGAGTCATCCTCTTGTGGCAACACCACAGCAGCAGCATCCATTTCTTTCTTCAATTTGTTTTGCTCCCGCACAAGCAAAGTACTTTTCCTCACTTGTTTCCTCTTCTTTGCCGTAGCTCCACTTCCTCTTCTTTTCTTGGGCGGCATAGTTCCAATTTGTCGACCAAAGTCTGATGGTATTTCCAATCCAACTTGGGTAGAATGGTACAATTTGTACAGAGTGCCGTCGGAACTGAAATACTTCCAACAGTCGATCGCCGACCGAAGTTTGATAGTATTTCCAATCCAACTTGAAGGGAATAGTAGGATTTGTACACAGAGCCGCCGGAACTGAAATGCTCCCGACAGTCGGATCCGGTTTTTGGTTGCTCTTTGTTTCGCTTTGGTTGCTCTTTCGCCGACCGAAGTTTGATAGTATTTCCAATCCAACTTGAAGGGAATAGTAGGATTTGTACACAGAGCCGTTGGAACTGAAATGCTTCCGACAGTCGGATCTGGTTTTTGGTTGCTCTTTGTTTCGCTTTGGTTGCTCTTTCGCCGACCGAAGTTCGATAGTATTTCCAATCCAACTTGAAGGGAATAGTAGGATTTGTACACAGAGCCGTCGGAACTGAAAAATTCTGACAGCTGGTCCGATTGCTCGCTTGCTTCTGCCTTTGAAGTAGCTCGACCGGAAGTTCGATAGTATTTCCAATTGAGAATGTGCTGAGTAGTACAGAGTGTACACAGCGCCGTCGGAACTGAAAAACTTCTGACGGTCGCTCCACTGAAGTTCGCTTGTTGTTTCGCTTGACCAAACTTCGATAGTATTTCCAATCCGGCTTGTGGTGAATAGTAGGATTTGTACAGAAAGCAGTTGGAACTGAAATACTCTTGACAGTTGGTCCGTTTTTCGGTTGCTCGCACCCCCTTGTTTCTGCCTTTGAAACTAGCTCGACCGGAAATTCGATAGTATTTCCAATCGGGCTTTTGCTGAGTAGTACAGAATGTACAGAAACGAGCCGGAAAAGAAATACTTGTGACAGTTGGTTCCTGCTACGGTAGCCGTTTCGGTTGCATCCGGCGCTAGCCGTTTCCCTTCTTACACTCGTTGTTCTGAAGTCTTTCAGATCGGACTTGCCGTTATTAGTAGGGATTCCACACGAGACAGTCAGAACAGACTAACTCCAGATGATCATTGGGTTCGATTGAATTACTCCTAAGTGGTATCATACCATTCATAGATACAGCAATATGGATAGACGATTTGAATTGATATTTGAATTGATATTACTTACACGTGGAGTGTTTTTTTAACGGTTTAACGACTGCTGAGTGACTGGGCGTGCGCAATTTTTTTGAAAATAGAACGTGAAGAACATCAAATACCTCATTATTTCTTTATATTCATATCCAGTAATGAAGATGAAAAATTCTATATTTGGGGGTACTAAAACTTCAAAACAAACAGCAGATTCGTGTTTGTCTTCTCATAAGCTTTTCAACGGTATATGGGTTAATACGGTTAGCACATGATCCCGCCAAGATAGCTTTTTCCGTTGCATGCATAATACATGACGGTACGGTAGGGAAAAGTTGTTTTCACTAAAAAGAAACTGAATCTTACCAGGACTGACCAAATTTCAATCGCAGATAGTAATGAGAATATTGTGTGCATGTGCCTTTTGTTGAATGATTAGCCAATCAAAAATATTCGATTTCAGGTTTCTTTTTAGTTGAGTTCTGTTTTTCGACAAAAATGGATTCGAGTATTGTTGGGATTTTTTATGAGAATGATTCACCTGCAAGGTTAAAGATTTAATGCCATTAGCCAATCACAATCATCCCTCCTTTTCTTTTTCATTTCCTGTACCTTGTTAGTCACACCCCATAGAACAAAAACAAAAATATTTTTGATTTTGTAAATTTTTCACATCCTATCCCTTAATCGGATTGACGTTGTACGCGAATTCCCGTACGACTTTTTTTCCGAATTTTTGGTTTTTTTTGGTACTCGATGACACCATCGTCGTCCAATTTCTTGCAAGTGGAGTCAATAAAAGGGCATCATTCTCAACTAAAGTAACAATCTATCACTCATACTAGTGTGAAATAACACAGAGAAGGGGTTTTATTACTTAAGTTGGGTATTTTTGGCTAATTTTGTCAGAAATTGGCCGATTTCCATACATCGGGTCCAGTTCGTTGTCGTCGTCGTCGTCGTTGTTGTCATTGTCGTCATCGTTGTCATCGTTGTCATTGTCGCCCCCACCTAGAAAACACCAAAGACTCCAACAATATCCCACGCCGTTTCCACACAAATAACAAGGAGTGGTGAATTTGGAACAATATTTGCTGTCGTCGAGGTCAAGACAGGTTGTTGCAGCAATTGAATCATGATTTTTTAACAAAGAAAATTTTGCAATTGTTGTCATCGTCACCCCCACCTAGAAAACACCAAAGACTCCAACAAAATCCCACGTCTTTTCCACACAAATAGAAAGGAGTGGTGAATTTGAAGCAATACTTGCCGCCGTTGAGGTCAAGATTTCATTCGCAATCCGCATCAACCAGAGGATGGCAACAACAACAACAACAACAACAACAGCAATGGCGATGATGACGATGACGATGACGATGATGATGACGATGACAGCAACAAGCAATAATAATAACAACAACAACAACAACGCCGCCGCCGCCGCCGCCGCCGCCGCGTCTACTACTTCTTCTTTTGTCTCTTTGCTTCCATTTCATAGTTGTTCTTCAGCATCACCTTCTGGGATAAGAGATCGGCGGCCCGTATTATTTTCCTTCTGAATCCGGTCCATTGAGAGTCTGATTCAAAGGCTTCTGAAGAACAGCAACGCTGCGTTAGTGTTTTAGTAGACAAACAATTGTACTCTACGCGTGGCAATTGTGGTTAGATACTTTTGGCAACGGATAATCGGACTACAGGCGATGCGTAGAATTGGCAAAGGAAGCCTTGATGCGGTCCGTAGAAACCCAGCAAAAGAAGGGTTTCAGGGATAAGTAGTCATACTTGTTAGGATAACGTACACAAGGAGTGGCTGTGACACGGGGTGTGTCATCAGCAGTACAGTCCGTAGGGAAAGCAAGGATCGTATCAGACTTTGGAGACAGGATACAACAAGCTAGACGTTCCTGATGGTCATAATCTGCCGGAGTAAGCCACAAGGAGCAATCATTGATGCCGTGGTCATCAATAGGAAGAAAGGCTGATTGAGTGCAGTGACAGGAATACGAACTGAGAGACGTAACCATGGACAAACCAGGGGATGCAGATGTATCCCAGCCTTCAAGACAACGTGGGTTCCCATATTCGTCATATGTGGGATACGGAAGCTGCTGTGGTTGTGGTGGATATTTCTGGAGGAAGGTTTTGTCCTTAGCACTGATGATGGTATCAAGGACAGAAGGGTCCCAGTGTTTATCAGATGTCATGATAACATGTGGGAGTGTGTTGAATTCATCAGTGGTATACTTGCGCATGGCAAGATATGGCAGGCCATGGCGAATGCTGAGGGGCAATGCGTATCCATCAGTTGTGGTGATGACTTGTCCACCGCCTGCTTTGATGGATGTGTCGTTGACAGTAGAGGAGTATGCTTCCATCTGACCAGACGACAGGATAGAGGGGTGTCTTCCTGTGTATGTGCATTTGTTAAAAATGAGGATAATGGGACCTCTATTCGAAACAAAATATGCTCCACATGTTGCAATGGGAATATTCTGCACTTGGTGATTGTTGATGCCTGTGACATTGACATACTGAGGTGGGATATCTTTGGAGATGAGACATGTATCATTACCGATGATACAACCATTGGTACCACGGTCAACCATAGCGAATCCGGGGTTGGAGACAGTAGCCTTATGGGCACGATAGGTATATGCGGATACTTGATTGTCATGCTGTAAGGTCAAGTCATCTTCGGGTTTGTACCATTGGTGAAATTTAACTGAATAGGAAGATTTTCCGACGGGTACAAGAGTGTCACCATCCCTTTTGTATCGGATGTCAGGGTTCTCAGAAAGGAATCTGGTAGGGTGAGCAGGTGATACAGATGGCTTGAGGGGTCGCTGGGCCTTGGAGGAGGAGGTCTGAGACTTGTAGACACCAAGTGATGCGTGTAAGACGCCTCACCAATCATTTTTGACAGCCAGATGTAGATCCTCTGAAGCATTGGTATGATTATCACCACTCAAGGTATCATCTTCGAGGAACGTGACAGAATGGTCATGCGTATATGCCTTCCGAGTGATGGGCTTAATGGCATTGGGGTCCGGTTGACTGTTGGGAAGCAATTCAGATCGCAAGGAAGCGACTACTATTTTCTTGCCTTCGGGGGAAAAATTCAGCCAATTCTTCATGTCTTGACGTGATAATGCCTTCCGTATGCCAGTGGGTAAACGTGTGGAGGGATCAGGCGAACGTCCTGCTTTGAATACCGCGTAGTCTTGATAGTCTCCTTCAAATTCGATAGGAAGAGCATATTTGCTAGAATTCTGTCCCTGATCGGAAGAGAGCTTGTTGTGAATATGAGCACGTACTGTAGATTTTGGAGCAGACATTGCTGACTGAGAGTCAAGATGGGTACCCTCAAGTAAGAGTGTGATCTTGAGCTTGTGGATAGCAGCGCTTCAGCTTGGATATCCGTGACGTTACTATTCGGGCCACCAGGGTCATTGACTTTGGCAAACTGTTTGCTTAGTTGAAAGCTTGAATAGCAGATCTGGCACAATGCTGATTTGACAGTATGGTACTCAAGAGGTTTATTGGGAGGACGAAGTTTATTGAGGTAGTTCAACTCTTCAAACCAGTTTGTGATAAACTTTACCTTGGATTCCTTCCACTTGTCGAGGTTCAACTTTAGTAGTGCTTGCAATTGAGTCAAGTTGTTGTACACCTTGGCCTTTGATTCACTGTGTAGGTTTGCAAAATCAAAATACACTTGCGGACCATTGCGTGTGATGGAATGACTGTGAACGCATCATGCTGATAAGTCGCTTTTGAAAACTTTCAACACAAGAACCCAGAAGAAGGCACATTGTTTGACAAAGAGATCACGCGTGAAACCTTGTAATGCAGCAGGTGGCCAGGTTTCATCGAGAAACGTTTCGGTGTCAATATTGTACGCTTTGAGCTTTGCCTTGAAGCCGACAAGCCAATGTTCAAATCTTGAGTCATTTGTGAGGGGCGTGAATGACTTTTCATCACGTGATTTTTGGCACCAAGACTCGTACCGTACTTGTTGTGGGGACTTGTTCTTGTTTGTTCCTGGAGGAGGAGCTCGAGGATTCAAGATAGATTTGTTTTGAAGACGCAGTGCACGTGTCATACGGAAGGCACTGAAGGTATCATATGAATATGATTCCACATCCCTCCAATCTGCTTCGCTCTTGCGTAAATCCTTGGTGAAGTCCGCGAGTGCTTCAATGGTCCGTTGGATGGATCGGTGAAGTTGGGTTGGTAGTCTGCTACTATTATCCATGTAAGTAAGTTTGCGAGCAAAACCATGTTCGAGGAGTGCACTGAGGAAAGTCGACCACTTGTGCAATCCACCTTCCAGAAGAGCCTCACACAGAGAGCTATCTTCTTCCTTTGTGACGCGGAATATGGATACAAGTATCAACTTCATATGGTCGTCAAAACTAGGAAGACTGATTGCGTCTACATTGTCATCATCTTCGTCGTTGGTCCCATTACCGCCAAGATTGGCTGGCATGTTTGCTCGTAATTCGTCTGAGTTGTTGGAGCAATCGTGTGGAGAAAGGGAACTGCTTCGTAGACAATGTGCGATTGGCATATGTCAGCGTAGGGATTGTGTCACTTTCTTGCTTGTTCTTCAAATGCAAGCCAGCTTGGAGCTTGCGGCTGTTAATCTATTATTTTCCTTCTGAATCCGGTCCGTTGAGAGTCTGATTCAAAGGCTTCTGAAGAACAGCAATGCTGCGTTAGTGTGTTAGTAGACAAACAATTGTACTCTACGCGTGGCAATTGTGGTTGGATACTTTCGGCAATGGATAATTGGACTACAGGCGAGACTATGGAAACGCCAGATCTCTTCTTTCTGTGAACTTGTTCAGATACAGCAAGACAGACCTTAGTAATGTAGATTACAGGTAGTTGGTAGCAACTAGTGTGAATTTTGGAGATATAATCAGTTGAATGTTAAAAGTATGAGATAAAGTGAAATCTTACCAAAACGCAAGATATCTCTTTTATTGAGGTGAAATACGTTGCAACTGCTGTTGTGTAGTGATGAGATTACTTGCTGATTATTTCTGTATATGCATTGATTGTTGACTGTATATATCCGTATGTATATATATTGTGTGAGAAGCTTCTGACAACGGTTTCCCTCTCTTGTTATCATAGGAAGATTCCATGATATGTTTATCAATAAAATCAGGAATTGCTCCCGTAGCTCGTGTGACATTTCTTGAAATCAAAGTTTGCTCACCAAAGAACAAGGGCAATATTAGAAAACAGGGATTGCTCACTGATAATAAGTGATGGGAATTGATGCGCCGTGGGAATCGATATGCTGTCGGAATCGATTACTTGGTTGATACGGGACTCATTGATTCGTACGAATAGAATAACTGCCGTCGTGTAGCTTTGGTACTGCTGGACACGAAAGGAGTTTAATAGCCCGGTGGAAAGTACCATAACAATTGATACACAAGTGCACATTGCATGTTGCACATCTCATGAGATTGCACTCCTTCCTTAGTCCAAGCCAGCCATGTATGGCGCACTTAGTCCTTCTCTTGGTTTGAAAAGGGAAGTGATCTAGGCACCTATTTAACCTGCAGCTTAGAAGTCCCCCATCTGCAAGTGCTTTGTCATTCACTCTAACAGACTTGAAGCTTCCATCTTCCGCACTTCTTGCGGATCCACATGCTGATGCTGGTGGGCTTGATAAAGGAGACACACCACTAACACTGCCCGGAGTAGATGCAATGAAGAATATTCAAGCCTCGGCTTCTGTGTCAACAGCATCAGGGTTCACCCAGTACTCCCCAACAGCCCACCTGAAATCATAGTGAACGCTGTACCGAGGCTTCTTCACTCCTGCTTCCTTGCAGACAGTCAAGTACAGCTTGTAGGCGTTCATTAAGAGCACTCCATGAGCCCAAAACATAACAGACCACCACCACTTTTGATTCCGGACCCACCTATCCAACCTGTAGACTCCTCTTAGCTGATCAGCAATATCAACATCCCCCATACCATGATTGTAAGTATCCAGTTGGTTGAGACGCAGGAACTTCATCTTCTCCTTTTGGTCAGTGTCCACATTGTAAACTACTTTTTCTTTCTCCACCCATTCAATCACACTAGTAGCCATACTCAAATAATGGACTGGCTTTGTGTCATAGACACTGGAAGCAATGAGAAACGCACACTCTGGATCACCTTCAAGGACAGCAGCTTTCACAGTTCCGCGCACTGCCCGCTGAGCGCGTATGTTCTTCAGCTCCTGTTGAAACACACAGTCAGGGATGCCACGATTTGCTTTGCGGGCTACACCATGACACAGGACTCGTTTTGAATGCCTAAAGGCAGCCTTGCAGAACACAACTGAGTTGTAGAGGTTGTTTATTCCAACATGATGATGCTCATCCTTGAGGGAGTCAAACAGCCACATGGTACGCAAATGAAGAGGTGAAAGCCCAATGTCAAGATACTTTTTCGGAGCAGGATCATTCCTCATGTACACTTGGTAGCAGTATCCATCATCACAGAGCGCGTCAGCTTGGAAGCCATCCCCCTCCCTCTTGTACGTCACACACTGTTTGTCAATGTGTTGACCCTTAAAGCGCATAGTCATTTCATCCACTGCAATGCTTTGGGATAGCATCCAAGCGCGCGAGCACTGCAAATTCATCCACTTAATCAACAGACGGATATTCCAGTTTGGGTACTGCTTCCGTGGGGGATTTGGTATTTGCAGATCTTAGCAAGCAAGAAAAGCCTTGAAGTGCCTGTGCCGTTGCTGGGGATTGTCACTAAGGTTGCCATCCATATCCCTGGTGGTGAAGGAGCTGTGGATGAAGTCATTGCCAGCAATACGGTCGGCATTTATGGATCAAAGAAGCTTGTAGTCCACTCTTGCTGTAGGGCATAGACCGTGTAGGACGTAAAGGCCAAAGAATTGCCATATTTCCTTAGTTCCAAATGGTTTGAAGTCTTTGTAACACTTGTCGCCGGCGCCAGCAATGGAAGCCTTCCAGTTTGTCCATAGCTTTATTCATTCAAAGCTGAACAGATCCCTGTTCTTATCCTTGGGGTCGTCGTAAAGAGGGAGGAATGCATCTACAAACTCCCACGGGTGGGACTTTGCAGAAAGCTTGTGCTTCTTCAGGAACTTGGGATCAGCTGATCCTGTCTTTCGCGGTGTAGACTTGGTCACTGGTTTACCATCTGCACCCATGCGAATGCTTCAACGGCGGTCGAATTCATACTCTGTCTTCATTCCTTTGAATTCAGGAATATCAAACACTATCTCTGCAAAGTTGTACTTCTTGGGAATGGGAGCTAGCCTCCTCTCAGCTTCTGATATGGTGGGAGCTCTTGCAATCCTGAACGTTGGATTTGCAGGCTCTGGGACAACCACAGCCTCTGAATGGAGCTCTTGCCAGTACACTGTATCAGGGAATAGTTGCATGACATTACGACGGCGTGTTGTTGTTGTTGTTGTTGTTGTTGTTGTCCCGCGTCCGCGTCGGGGCCTGCTTGCATTTCTTGCTTCCTCCATGGTATTGAATCACTTGATGTTCTGGTCTATTGCTTTGGTTAATCAACTCACCAACACTGCTTTATTGCCAGAGGTTGGCTGTCTCCTAAGCTTGAGCTCCTGTTGGAGCCAAACAACAGATTTCGTTTGCAAATTTTTGTCGTCATCGCCTTCCTCCTCCTCCTCCTCCTCCTTCTCTGCTGAAGACGAATCCTCCTCTTCATCCGCAGAAAAATTCTCCTCGTCCTCCTCCTCCTCAGTGGCTGCTGTTGCTGCTGCACCAGTGTTGGGACCAAAGTGGAAGCTTTGTTCAGATTCTTCCCTATGCTGATCCCCCTCGGCCCAAATTGCATCCAAAAATCGACCTTTTTCACCATCACTATCATAGCCATCAGAAAACCTAGATTCATGCCGAGTGAAGTTCTGAAGGACCCTAAGCCTAGCGCTATCCCTAAGCTCAATCTCTGGGCACTTGGTAGGGTCTTGTGTGCCATTTTGGGCTGCTGGGGGGGAATCTCCATCTGTTTTGGCGTTCCGGCGCATGATGGAACAATTCCGAACTAGGAAATCAGTCCAAATTTCCTTGGTTTTAAGCCAAATCAGTCTGCTCTTCTACTGGATTGTAGCTCTGTTGATGATAGTGACGGCGATGTGCTTGGATCCTGGATTGGTGGAGTGTAGTGGCCGGTCATAATTTTTTCCCATGGTGATAAGAAATTTTGAGTTTGTACGCATCATGCTCGGAAAAAACCAAATGTAATGGAGCTGCCAATGACGATAGCTCACCCAAAATACCAAGTAGGGACCTGGGACAAAATGTGTTCTAAGACAGTTTTTTACGAGGAATAAGAATATGAAGTCAGATTTGAAATCCGACAGAGTTAAGACTTTTGTTTGGCCCCTCAAAAAAGAGCGATTTGTACGGCTGTACGCGTACAATCCAATAAAGGGATACGGGAAAAAGCTGTTTTTACTAAGAAGAAAATGTATCTCACCAAAGACTGACCAAATTTCAATCACAGCTGGCCCCGCTGTGTTGAGGATTTCAGTTTATTTTTTAGTTGAGTTCTGTTTTTACATGGACTGACCAAATTTCAATCACAGAAAAAAATGGTCCAGAACTGATGCGAAGTTGGTTTTAATTTCATGCTTTTTAATCTTAGCCAATCAAAAATATTCAATCCTTAGGTGAGTTCTGTTTTGACACAAAAATGGATTCCAGTTTTGTTGAGAAATTTACAATAAAAATGAATCACCTGTAAGGTTAAAACACTTAAGGACATTAGCCAATCACAATCGTCCCTCATTTTTGTTTTCGTTCTCTGTATGGAGTGCCTAAGGTGTGCCTAATGTTGTTATTCTTTCAATCTTTTAATTATCAAAAACTAAATAATACTTAAAGTACGGTACATATTCATAGAGAAGAAAAAATAATGATAAGTAATCTTACTCGTCTGACATTTTTAAAGTGATTTCTACGGGCATCCATCGAACAAAGAACAAGACTAATTAATATTGTCAAGCCTAATCCTACCGGTACGTAGTCGTAAATCCAACGTTTTTATTACACAAAAAAACGTGCAAATAAAGTACCGGTAGTATTATTATTCGCTCAGTCTATTACTCCGTATTACGAAGTACTTCATAGAAACTGCACTAACTCCTCAAGTTCCATGGTCATTGTTTGTACAAATCGACGAAAAAATTATATATGCTTCGACGAAAAAAAAAACAGAATTTTAGATGTCTTTTAATGAAACCTATTCAACGGTAAATGAGATTTTCAAGATTAAGAATACGGGGTGTGAGATTTCTCGCCACTCAACGCCTTCCGTTTCCATCGACGTTCAGTAATGAGACGTAGTTTTCACAATTAGCTTGCATGAACACGTAACTCGACATTGCCGCCGGGACTAATTCTCAATGATAGGTAGAAATTGGTGGAAAATCGCAATTTTTTATCCTGATTTTGCTAATTGTGACCATCGCATTCACCTGTAATCAATGTCAACTATTTCCCTGAAAATGATACCAGCCGATGATGGATTTTCTTCTCCAGAAAACGAAGGATTCTTCCACGACGATTCATGGGACAACATTGTCCGAGAAACTCAGAAAAACAAATTCGTGGCAAAGACTGAGTCTGGGATTCGACCCACCACTTTAGAACCAAAGCGAAGATCAAGCCGGCGTAGTTCCGTTGTGAATACGCATACTAGTATGGATGTTTTTGGTACAGAGTTTCGGGACGCGGATCCTTGGGCAGAGGATAAGGACAAGGCGGCGCAGATCGTCATTGATAGTACGCTGGAAAATTGTGAAGGCGAGACGCATACCCCCACTCTCAACGGTGACACGAATGCCAACTTCCCTGTCGATGTTTGGGAGGCAGGAACGGACATTAATAATGACAAAAACAAATCAAGTACAATAGCACGTACAGAAAAGGGACGTGGCGATACGACTACTCGATCTTCTTCGAGGGGAAGACGCCCAAGAAGGGAATCAGGTTGCGCCAGCGAAAATGACACTCTGTCGTCTTTCAAAGTTTTGGACGAGAGGCCTTCAAGATTTCTAACGTCTGAGGAGGTCAGTTCGAAGCGACGCAGCCATAGCAAAAGCAACGGACCCGGTGCTCGTAGAAACAGTTTGGGCCGACGGGGTCGATCCAAATCGGTGCAAAGAACAGCAACAGAAATAGTCAATACACAAGATTCACGACAACGGGATCGTTCCAGTTCGACGCAAAGAAGGACGAGAGAAGCTGGGGATCCAAAAGATCCGCACCGACGGGATCGTTCCAGTTCGACGCAAAGAAGGACGAGAGAAGCTGGAGATCCAAAAGATCCACATCAACGGGATCGGTCTAGTTTGGTGCAAAAGAAAACAACAGAAGCAGTTGCAACAAAACAATCACGCCGACGTAGTGGTCGGTCTAGTTCGGTGTCAAGAGGGACAAGAGAAGCCGGAGATCCAAAAGATCCGCATCGACGGTCTCGGTCTAGTTCGGTGCAAAGGAGAGCAACAGAAGCTGTAGAAACAAAACAATCACGCCGAAATAGTGGTCAGTCCACTAGTTCGGTGCAAAGAACAACGATAAAAGCATCAGACCCAAAAGACCCGCATCGACGGTCTCGGTCTAGTTCTGTGCAAAGGAGAACACCAGGAGCTGTAGAAACAAAGCAATCACGCCGACATAGTGACCGGTCTAGTTCGGTGCAAAAAACAACAACAAAAGCTTCAGATCCAAAAGATCAGCGTCGACGGGGTTCGCTGCAAAGAACGACAACTTCAGTTGTTGATCCACGTGGTGCACCAAAATTAGCAGTGTCACCGTCACCCGATACACTTGTACCAGCCGTTGCCAAAAAAAAACACGGCAGGCGCAATAGTAGGCGGATGAAAGAGGTTATAGAGTGCCAAATGAAAGAAGCACAAGTCCCATCGAACTTTCGAACCCTCCGCAACGACAACGCTGTCGGTGAGGGTTCACCAGCCAGTCATAAGAAGTCGTCGCCACATTCTAGAGAGCAACAACAACATTCTCGAGCCCCAGGAGGTCGTGGTTCGAGGTCTCTCACAAGCAGTGGCGGGACGCCCAAACCAAAAGACGTTTTTTTTCCCTACCGTTCCAACTCAGACGACCTACCGGACGAACCACGAATCTATCGGGTCAACTCGAAAGCCAAACTTCGCCGTTCGAACGTAAAATCTGCATTGAATAAAGTTCTCTCGGGCGACGATACAGACCAGCCATTTGAGACCCCAGGTTCTTCCCCCCGTGCCTTGCCGGTGGCCTCTGCATCACCATCTGGAATGAATCCATCCGTGAATCCATCCGTGAATCCATCCGTGAATTCATCCGTGAATTCATCCGTGGGTGCACGACTGCAACAATCTATTCCAGAGTTATCCAATCGATCGATCGCCTCGGCCCCAGAAGCCCAGACGGGGTCGAGCAGTTGTTCCCAGCGATCCGCGACGAGGCGGGGGACAAGGAATTCTGCCCGGTCCAAGAGCCAAAGTTCCGTTCGTCGATCGCGACAGCGTACCGGTACCGGTAGCAACTCGTCAGCAACCGATCGCTGATTCCGAAACACGATCAATCAATCACCTCAATTTTGCTGTTTTCTAGAGCTTAATATTTATTCGCTACAGTTATACTTCTACATCATGTTTTGATACTCTATACTCTTGCACCTTTCCGTACACGAAGGTAAACCGTCCATTTGCTTCGAGTGTTTCTATCACTTGTATAAAATGTATTTTTCAACAACTATTGTACACCTTAAAAAGAAACCTTTCAATGATTGAATTTTCCTCCTTTGCTGCCAGTCTTTCATTCCGTTCAATCAGTTGGCTCCCCGTCGCTCGTCTCTCCACCACTGTGGAAGATCTCTCGATGCCGAGAACGGTTTGGGAAACAAGGCATCCGAACCTCCCTTTTTCGAAAAGTGCCCCGCCGCCCATTGCATCATTTTCAACGAGGTGCTCTCGGGCTGGGTCGGGAGAAAATCGACACCGATTGTGTTCAATACGCCCATAACCAGTCCCTTTCCACCGGTCGTGGCCAAGCGATTTCGGTCTTCAAAACGGTCCACCACATATCCGGCCGAAACGTATTTTACCTGCATCCGATCCAGATCGTTAAACGTGATCGACCAGGCTTCCGTTGAACCCACGTACTCCCGTCCGTCTGGTTTCTTGCCAAGCTTGCCCAAAAATCCACCCAGGGGGTATTGGTAGGTTCCGGTGGCTTTTACGAAAAACCGCACCTTGAGGGGATCGATTACGTCGACACTAAACCCGTAGCAATTCGGATTGATGTCGGGAAAGGCCTCGTAGACCCTGAAATACTCCAAAACGTCGATGTAATCCCACTTGTTCAGGGGTCCGATGACCGGGCCGCGAAAGACAAAATTATCGGCGAGAATACTGCTGGGATCGTTGTAATCGTTGTAATCGTTGTAGTCGTAATAGCCGTTGTTGACATTGTCGTAGTTGTAGTCATTGCGATAGTCGTAGTTGTTGTTGTTGTAGTTCATGCTATTCATGTCAACGTTGTTGTCGTTTGGCATCATCGGGCTGAAATACCCACTTTGAAACTTCATGAAGCGTTCTGCGGCATTTCGTAGCTTGCGGTTTATTGCATCCTGGGTGACGGTAGGAGACGGAGTGGACGAAGCCGTGCTCGTGCTCGCGCTCGCGCTCCCGTTCGTGCGATACCATTGCAAATTCCCATCGACCAAGTCCCGCAATTCTGTGATGTACGTGTGTTGTCTTCTCGGGGTCCTTTTCGTTCCTCGTATCCTGTTCCTGCTATCGACAAGGCTGTGAGTGGCAAACCTAGGCCGGCGAGGTCCAGGACTCGGTCTCGGCCGACATGGAAAGGACTACCAAAAAGGGTAGCAAACACTTCATCTTGGTTCTTTCCGATTTTTTCAGGTATGTGGTGTGTAGCCACAGAATGAGCCTTCGATCGGAACTTTCGATGAGAATTGTGAATAAGGGTCGAATGGCACCCAAAATGAAACGATACTTGTACTTGTTCTGAGAAAAAATGCCAGACGTTGGCAGCAGGCAGCAGGCAGCAGGCAGCAACGGTTACGGTACTCGTACTCGTATGTACTCGTACATACTCGTACAGTATTGGTTTGAGTTTTTCTTGTCAACCGATCACTGGAAAAGTGTGAGACGAGTTTTCTGAATGTTTGTGTGTGTGTCTGCGTTGTGGCGCACCCGCTTGGGTTAGTTCCGCCGTTGGTGGGTGACGTGTTCCCTGTCAGCGACGCGCTGCTTGAATAAATAAAACGTTCTGCTTCAGATACGGTACCGTAGAACCACGAACCAATCACAATCAGCAGAGATGGCACGATTGAACGAAACGAAAAAAAGCAGCAGCTGGTTCGATTTCTGGAACGGAAAAAATGGGGTTTTGGAACCGACCGTAAGATCTTACGTACGTACCGGTAAGTCTTACCGATATGTTGTGTAGACAGATTTGATGATGATGTAGATTCATAATGAAGATTCATTTTGATACTCCGCCAAAAAAGTTCGAGTCAGACATATGGCACCCTGGTTCTGTGAAGTATCAGCGACCATGTCAAAGCACTTGTCCTGTCAATAAACAACAACTACCAGCATCTACGAGTACCGGTATGTATAACTAAAGCAAGAAAAGGATATCAAACCAATACAATTGCTTGAGCGAGTTCCTCGATCCATCCTCATCCCCTCTTGGAATCAAATAATGGTGAAACATCGATATTTTAACGACTGTACCCGGTACGAGTTCGTACTCGTAATGCATAACCCCCATGCATGTGCATTTTACTGATTGATGAATAAAGTCCAAAATTACAAAAGAACTTCTTACTTTCCGCATTTATAATAGCAAAACTACCTGTATCGCAAAAACTGGCATTCCGGGGAGCTATCTATCATTGACGATTATTTAGTTCATGAAACAGGAAACTGCATCAAAAAAGTGACTTCTATCAAACAAGCGTGTTTTGGAGTATTTGTGTTAGTAACAAATGATGGGCCTAGTTTCCAACAGATTCTAAAAAAACCCGAAAACATAGCTACAGAAGCGGGTATGACACTAACAATATCTGTTCTTGTGACCGTAATTTTGGAGAAAGACAATGTTTATTGGAGTTGAAAAAAAAGCTATTACTATAGCTCCATCCATCAATGGGTAGAACTTTTTGGTTTCATTCCTTGTATTTAGCATCGAGGTGATGTTTTCGAAAGGATATCAACAATGCCGTTGATTATTTCGTCCCCTTCCCGGCTCGTGTTGCCCTTGTCCTTGTCGCTCACAATCACCAGTTTTTGAAGCAAACTTTCGACCTGTCGACGCAGTTCTTTCATCATGACACCAATCTGGGCAGCCATTTCGATTTCCATCCATTCGTCTACAACAACGATTCGGTCCGTGTGCTTGACTATCAGGGGGCCACCGAATAAAAGTAGAGGCACGGAGTTTACAAAGCAGGTGGTTGATACGCTGATGCGATTCGGTGTGCCGAATTTTTCAAAGAAGACTACCCAATGTTGGTCCTTCGAGAATCGTTTCTTAGAAGCGTTGACCGACGTTCGATGGAAATAAATCTGTTGATCTTTGCTCCAGAGTGTGTACGAACCCGGAGAGGATTCTTCCAAACGAGCAACGTTTGGGTTCAGCCCGGCAAACACAACTGCATGCACAAGTGTCCAGTTCTCTGAGTTACGATTGATTTCACTCTTTTTCCATTCCCCAGAATCGAGGAGTGAGGACGATGAATTCCCCCTTTCGACAAAGCCGATCCCAGAAAGTAATTTGAAAAAGTCTTTTCTGGAAGTTGCGATTTCTTGCATTGATGCCTGGTTGATATAATTTGATTGGCAGTATAAACGACCTGCCTTATTAGATTTCGATTGAGCACCATGGAACCCTCCCCAAACATTACAAAGAGTAGCGAAATCGGAATCGGGGTCCTCGAATTGTTTGTGCTTGGATTTGGCATCGGCTGCATCTTGTAGATATGTGGCAAATGGAGATTTTGAGGATAGAGATGCCGCAATCGTCAACACTTTGTCTAGACACTTGAAAAGTGATCCGAGAACCAACATTTTCCCTAGTCGAACGTCGACAGGAAGTTTCGTAAGATGATGTCCTAATGGCGTCAAACGATTTCGTTCCGGGGTAATAGCACCCACTTCTTCTAGAACGGTGAGTGCAGCATGAATGGAGTCATCAGAAGGCGGCTGTGGGGCCTGTCGCAAAAAATCTTCGCAGTCTCGTCCTAATCCGCTAGCAAGAATAGAAAGGCAAACTTCTTCCAAGGGGACTCTCTTAAGTTCTGGTTCGCTGGTATTTTTCATCGATTCGGCAGTCTTGGAGGAGAAAAGTTTCAAGCAAAGCCCCGGTTGAACGCGACCAGCTCGGCCAGCACGTTGCTTAGCATTTGCTTTCGAACACCAATCCGTAACAAGAATCGAAGTTGAGGTTCTCTTGTTCCGCCGAACCTCTCGCTCTCGTCCACAATCAATGACTGATAGAAAAAGAATGTCGTTAGAAAAAGGGCCCCTGCAAAAAAGAGACTAGGTCTACTTGCTTCCTTTTTCTGAAAAAAGACGAGCGTGCTTACTTACCAACCACCACATCCTGGATTGTTACACTTGTCTCAGCAATATTTGTACTGGTTTGTTGGGGAGCAAAAATAAGAATTCAGAAAAATGGATTCATGATTTTGGAAGCAGTTTGGAAGAAAAAACTGTTCGAAGAATGAGCTTACCTCAAAATGATTTTCCTGCATCCAGGTTTTGCACGAAGAAAGGCTTTGCGCTGATCGGCTGATGAAAGTTTCGAGTGAAGGGGAATAAGATTAAACCTGGACTTGTCACCTAGTGTTCTGTTTGCTGATAGACGATCCATTAGTGAGCGAATCTCCCCGATTCCTGGTAAGAAGATGAGTACCGATCCATTCGACGTGTCAGCACCATTTGGAGCTAGTAAAATAGAATTCCTCTCTGGATGAATGAGTAACAGTTGAAGAACATCTTCGACCAAATCATAGTTAAGGACGGATTCATCAACGCGTTCCAATGACAACTGCGTAGACATGCTGTAACAAGAATATAAACCTGATAACTCGGTATCTCTTTGGGCCAAATCCACTACCTCTCGGTGTTTTTCTCCGCCTTGCGACGTTACCCACAAAGTAGTCTTCTCGGTATTGCGGTACTCTCGAAAGGCGTATTGAGATCCTTCTTCGATTATGTGCCCAGAAGCGTCCAACAGATCCTCCAGATAATAATTGCTGACCGGAAATGTTCGACCGGGAACTTTTATAACAGGCGCGTGATTAAAGAAGTTTGAAAACAGATTGGAATCCATTGTCGCAGACATCTGCAACATAATAAATATCCATTCAAAAATTCTGTGAGCTGTTTTCACCGTGTAATCCAGCATGAATTTGGAAAACCAGACATACGTATAAACGTACCAATATCACTTTTAAATCCTTTCGTGTGGTCCGTAAAAGCTGTCTTAATGCAATCAACAAGACATCAGTCTGGACTTGCCGTTCGTGAACTTCGTCCACTATGACGTGTGTAATTGATTTGAGGTCGCGATCATCCTGAAGCCTTCGCAAAACAACCCCGGTCGTACAAAACAAAAGCTTAGTAGCTTTACTTCGTTTTGCTTCCATACGGATTTGGTATCCAACCTGATTGCCCAAACTTTTCATCCCATCATTTCGTATACAAATAACGCAGTCGACAGCCGAGTGCATGAAAAGACGAAGAAGAATTTTAGCATCACAAACGAAAGTCTCCAGAGAAAAGCTTTGTTTATCGATTAAATACTAACGCGTATATCATCAAATCGTACCTATCGTTCATTTCGTCAGCGACTCGCTCCGCAACAGAGGTAGCAGCAACCCTACGTGGTTGCGTGCAAACAATGTTGATCTTATCGCCCCATTCATTCAGAAATGCTTCCTCCAATACATATTGGGGGCATTGTGTGGTTTTTCCGGCTCCCTGACGAAAACAAGATTTGTAAGTTCAGTCAAATGATCTCGATGTGTGAGTAATAAGGCAAAGGTAAATTTGAAGCGGAAGAAACGAAAGTATGTCGTCTGCTGAAGTGTAAAGCGAGCACCCCACTCGACGCTGTCTTCCCCTTTTTTACTTACGGTTTCGGCACAAAGAATCGTCACTGGATTGCCCTGAATAGTCTCCAAAACTTCCCTTCGGTATGATGCCATTGGAAGTTTTTCTCGCTCCTTGGACAAGGTCAAATACTGTTCGGTGGACTGTCGACGGAGGAACTCGCGCTTTATGGCTTTCCCTGCCACAGTTGTTATTTGTTTGTCATTCTTTCTGTAGTCGTTATCATCGTCGTCATCTACTAGATCCATATCCTCCCATGATTCCTCTACCAAAACTTCCGTGTTCTGCCCACTTTCATTCGTGCATAGATTCTTTTCAGACTTTGGATTCGTAGCTGAAGCTGAAGTAGTTTCAGGATGCTGCGCTTGTTGGTGATGACGCCTCCCTTCGATAAGTGCCAACAAGTTTTCAACCCGTGCACTCTTTTTGGCATTAGCTTCGTGATGAAGTCGCTCGCTTTGTTGTTGTACCTCCTCGAGCCAGGACAGCCAAAGGGATCGGAAGGTCGGTGGAAACAATCCATAGAGAGGCTTCTTGTCATCAATCTCATATAATGCTTGCAAGGCCAAATAATCGGGTAGACTTGATTCTGACACAAAGTCAGTTTTCATAGCGATCCATTCCTTTTTGGTCGTGCCGGGATTATGAACAAGTTTTTTGCCTTTGATCTTAAGAATGTTGATCCCAGACAGCTTGTATCCCCCATCTCCTAAACGGAGGAATTTTGGCCGCCCTAACTTTTGTTTTCGGCAAACCTCCTCGAGTGTCTTCTGAGGTGTTGTTCCAGTCCAACCCTTAGGAATCTGACAATCAATAAGAGAGCGCAATAGCAATTCGTCGGTGGGTTTAGTTGGCTCTTCTTCCCCTCGTTCCTCGTCATCATCAAAAAATCCGCAACCGCCAAGAAGGCCACCACTGTTCTCTTCGTCGTCCTCCTCGTTTGTGATTTGTTGCTCTTCCTTGTGTTGATTTTTTTGTTCTTGTTCTTGCTGTCTTTTTTTATTCTGAACCTTCCGTTGGAGGCCTGACACCTGTTGTTTCAATTTCTTAAGCTGAATCTTGAGCATTTTGAGCTCTGATTTACTTCTCATGTAATTGTTGGCTTCGCACCCCAAATCGGCTTCCAGCTCCTCGAGTTCGGCTTGTTTGGACAGAAGTTCTATTTCTTGAGGAGATACCGTTAACGACTTGTCGTTGTCTTCTGGGTGTTCTTCCTCTGCGACTTCTGCCCGGGATTCTGAGTTTTGCTGCTCCCCAGGGCAAAAGCCATTGCCTAGGTCATTATCGTATTTACACTCGTCTTCATCGTATTCTGAATCGTAGTCGTCATAGGCATATTGCGCCAGTAATCTTCTCTTGGCAGCTTCTCGCTCCTCGTTTTCTACCTTTTCTTTGGCGATCCGTTTTTGCTCTTCCTGTTCCTTCAGACGACGTTTCTGGATTTCTTTTTCTCTCTCTTCGTCCCTGTTTGATGTAGCGTCAGTGGTCCCTTCTGTTTCTTCCACTTCAACTGATTTCGGAAGAGCGTGTGACGATGACATGAATTTCAGGACCGTCAGTGATGTGCTCTTGCTTCCATCCTTTGGATCGCCTTGTTGCTGATCTTCCTGCATCGAATGGTTTCGCAGATTGCCATCGGTAAAGAGGGGCGGTAAATCAAGTGTCGGGACGTTTAAGCACAGCCAATCAAGTGCCGACTCGAGGGTGATTCCGTATCCCAAGTCTAGCACCATTTCCTCCAGATGCGACGCGTGAGTACTCTTTTTTGGATCGTGGCCTTTTCTTCCAACAATTGCCCCGTCGTCGTCGTCGTCGTCGTCGCTATCGCAGTCGAATCCGAGATCAATCAATCGATCGACTATCTTGGTCAGTTTTGAAACGAATCGGATACTGGTAGGAGTCGAATCTGCCTCTGAAATCGTTGCAATGACACCGTTACCATCAAGATTATCTTGTAACCGCATCCGATCGACGAGGGATTTGATCCCATCATGGGTTTGTTTCGTCACCAACATGTCTTTCGAACTACACGTTGTACTACTACCAACCACCGATGATTTCGATGGTTGGTGGCCCCTGCCACTGCTATTGTTGCCGTACCCCCGGACATCATTCCGTTGCTTCTTTTTCTTGGATTTCCCCATTGTTGTTCCGAGATAGGTTGTAATGGGTGATTCCCGAAATACTTTTTTATAACGTACATAAACTTCTGTTTTTAGTATTTCGGGAATGAAAATTTCGTACATAAATTTTTTGGCGGGAAAGTGCATAAATCTCATTTTGGAATCTGGAATCTCATGACATGGACAATAATATTAGCCAAATTTGTCTTCTTCATACGATTAAACATGTGGGTTTGATCCGTTCAGATTTTTCAGTGACGTTCAGATTTTTCAGCGACTTCACGATCAAATTTTTCATTTTCACCTACTAACCATTTCAGCGACTCAACCGATGCTAGGTACTCAACCGACGATAGGTACTGCTACTCAACCGCCAACATAACAAATAGTTCTTGCCCATCCGTTGAATATGTCACTCGAGTTGCTTGTTTGCTTGTATCTTCTAGAAGATGAGGAGGATGACGATGACGATGACGCTGCAGAAGAAAGGCGTCGAAGAGATAGGAGAACACCAAGGATAGCCCTTCGGCGCCATTCCGAGTCACCCTTTCTTTATCTATTCAACTCTGGCAACGATCAGGCTCTTCTCAACTGCTGTGGTGTCGACCACACAGTCTTTCGAGAGCTTCTTGGTCTATTTGAACCCACATTCGATAGTTACACGGTTGATAGATACACCGATGCTGTTCGGAAGAGAAAGGTTAACGCTAATGGAGTATGGTGTGGAAGAAAGCGCGAAGCAAACGCGACTTGCTGTCTTGGTTTAGTACTTCATTGGTTTAGAACACGAGGATCCGTTGCAAGATCTGTGTCGATGGCATTTGGACTCACCTCTACTGTTATGTACAAATGGTTGAAGTTCTCCAGAAAGGTTCTTTTGTTCGTATTGCAGTATCACCCAAAGGCAATGATTAGACCTCCAACTGAAGAAGAATTGGAGGAATACATCAGCGCGATTGGTGCCAAATACCCAAGACTAAAAGAACGCCGTGTCTGGGGTGCCGCCGATGGACTCAAAGTCAAAATTCAGCAGTCTTCCAATTGGTTGATTCAGAGCCGGTATTACAACAGCTGGGTGTGCGACACTTATGTCAACAGTGTCTTTGTCTTTGCTGCCGATGGGAGAATTCGTATTTGCTGTTACAACTGCCCTGGTACCTGGCATGACAGCACAATCGCCGATCATGGTGTTTATGATAAAATAGAAGAACTGTTCGTCAAGTTCCAAGCTATGGTTTGTGTCGACTCTGCATTTAGGGTTGCCACAGGTAGACACCAATGCCTTGTCCAAAGTTCACAGCACGATCCGGATACCCTAGAGGCTATTCTGTTGAACAGAGAAGCAACGTCCCTTCGACAGTTATCAGAGTGGGGGATGCGAATGATCCAGGGGCAGTTTCCACGATTGAAAGACAGGCTCCTATTGGAGACGTTTGGCGATAGGAAGGTCATTTTGAACTTAATGATGCTTCTGTACAATTACCAAACAAGTACCATTGGTCACAACCAGATACTGAATGTTTTCATGCATAAGAAGGACGGATACTTCTCTTACGAAGACAACCTACCGGAAGACGCCACCGGCCTCTTCGACCGTTGAGCCGTTGAGCAGTTCGCATTCGCAGTTCGCATTCGAATTCGAATTTCGCTTTGCGTGGTTGAGTAAATTGTCGATTGTCGATTCCGAGTAGATTGTTGGACTTGTTGAGTGAGACCATGGTCGATATGGTTGATCGGTTGATCGGTTGATCGGTTGATCGGTCGATCGGTCCAAAGTGGATTGTCGGTTCTCCACCATGGTCAAGTAGTATCGATTCTCTCCATGGTTGAGGATCCTAAGTGTAGTAGATAATGATTAATAATTTACAAATTAGTACTAGTAGATTTGGACATAGCTTTCGCTGTTTGGTAACTTTTGGAATTATGAGCTTCTCGAGTTACAAGTAATACGAGTAATACGGGGAGTAGTTTCGTTCAAGATGGAAGATGGAGTAGTTTCGCTTTTGGTGTTCGGGTTCGTAAAAACCGCACGACTCCTCAAGAGAGGTTCAACTCCTTAAGAGGGGTTCAACACAGCGCCGGACGGGTTAATCCCATCAGTTCTTCCATACATGGAAATGGGAATCGAAATGGGAATCGACGTGGGAATCGTTGACTCCTATCGATTTGATTCCGACTGATTTGAGACTTTCATGTACTGCCAACTTTACGATTGTATGAGATATTACTAGTAGTTGCTAGTAGTTGCTAGTAATTCATTCTTTTTACTAGTAATTCATTATTTCATTTTCTTGGCAAGTTGCAAAGCTCATAATTTGATTTCTTCCAAAGTCAAAAGCAACTTAACTTCCAAAGCCAAAAGCAACATCATGGTGGTAGCTTCCAAACAAGAACATGAACAAAGACTTCTTAAGGCTCTTAGAGCCAAATTTGAACGACAACACGAACAACGACTCTTACGACAGATTGTTCAAGATGAACGACAGATTGCTATATACAAAAAACTGATTGTTAAACACCAGCTACAGATTGATAAAAACCGGCAACAGATTCGACAGGATCTTTTGCACCGGACTCTCGAAGGCCGAACCAATCAACGACTCTTTCATTCATCAGATTCCGATTCCGACTCTGATTCCGACTCTGATTCCGATTTTTCTGAACCTACGCCGGATGTTCCTGCTATTTTTCCGGATCCTCCTCCTGCTCAACCTCCTGCTCAACCTACGCCGGATGTTCCTGCTATTAAACAGGAACAAGACTCTTAAGTGGAGTCGGCCGGGGGGGGATTTGAGTTGGAGTTGTTGGGATTGCCGGGCTGGGGGGGATTTGAGTTGGAGTTGGAATTTGAGTTGCTGGAACGAAGCCCGTTTAGGAGTATGGTGGCAACATCTACTATGGCGGCCTTCAGCGATTCCAAGGCAGCCTCTCTTTGTTCCCTTTCAAGCCGTTGATACTCTATTCTTTGTTCCCTCTCGCGCTCGGAATTCTCTCTCAAGAAATCAAGAATTTCCTGGCGTCCGTTGGTGCTGTTGCTGTCGGTGGTGGTCGTGCTGATGTTGGTGGCGTTCCTGCGGTACTGTCTCTTTGATCGCGGAGTACTGGTGGGAGAAGGGGAAGCACGCGTGGCAGGAAACCGTTGAGATGAAGAAGAAGAGGAAGCTGACCGAGACCGAGACCGCGGAACAACAATTCTTGCTGGTGGTACGTTTATGGGAGTCGTTGGTGTATTGTTTATGGCAGTTGGTCGTGTATTGAGTTCTGGTTCTTCTTGGGTTGGTTGGGAAGGTTGACGAAGGGGCGGTTGTGTTGGCTGGGTTGGCTCTGTTGACTGTTGGGTTGACTGTTGGGTTGGCTGAGTCATTGTTTGCGAAGGTTGACCAAGTGGTGGTATCGGAGGAATGTTATCATCGTCAGAGTCGTCATCCTCCTCCTCACCACTACTTATGTATTCTTCGTCTTCCGTGTTGGTCTGGTATCCTTCTTCCATTCCATATGGCTCTTGTCCATCACCAACTCCTTCCTTGCACTTAATCAAATACTTAACCCTCTTTGCCAACTTCACGTCCTTGGGGCAATTTGGATCCCCGGTAGGAATTTGTTTCCGATATAGACCGTTGTATTTCCTACGGAGGTTCTCAACACTTCGATTGGTATCAGGGAAGTTGTCATTATGGATTAGGCCGACTTGCGCCCAATCCTCAGGACCAACAGGAAGGATTTCTTTGAGGGTGTATAGAAGTTCCATGACTTCTCTTCTGCTGTAGTTTCTTTTCCCGGTCCTTTTTCCTGCTGCTGTCTTCACCATGATCGCTGCTTTATTACGATATAAAAATTATGTCCGGAGCTGAAGAATATGTATCTCTTCCTCCGTCGTTGTCACATAGCAGCAACAACAGCAGATACAGCAACAACAGCAGATAAACCTTTTATTAGAAATTCGGTTTGGTTGTTGTGGTGCGTTGGACAATATTTTGTACTAGTACTCGTACTAATACTACTCGTACTGTAATGAGCCAAAATTGGCGATCTGATCCGTTGGATGTGTGATTAGTCCGTTGGGGGACTGACAAAAATTCAGTCAGGAGTTCCGTTATAAAAATTTGTAACGTTACAAATCATAGTCGACGTGAGCTCACGTCGACTATGATTTGTAACTTTACGACTGGTTAAGTAGAAAATTTCCGGTTTATGTAGTACATAAAAGTATTTCGGGAATCACCCAATACGGTAGGTACCCCTGGTAATACCAAAGTTGGGTATGACCCCTGATCTCGCACCGTATCCATACCGTTTAGCTGTACGATAATGGGTGATTCCCGAAATACTTTTTTGTAACGTACATAAACTTCTGTTTTTAGTATTTCGGGAATGAAAATTTCGTACATACTTTTTTTGGCGGGAAAGTGCATAAATCTCATTTTGGAATGTGGAATCTCATTTTGGAATATACCGTATGTGTAATTCTTCGTATGGATAAGTATAAACAAGTAGAGGCACGCAAAACATGTGGAAGTATAGACAAGTAGGCAAAATGTCGTAGGCCTCTAAAAAGGTACTAAAATAAGGTTTATGTATTGGTTAAAAACTAAGATTGTGAGCTAGCTCTTCTGTCAACTACTCCGAGGAGCAGTTGGAAGGCTAGTAACAGTAAACAGCCATTGAATCGAAATTCAACGTACATTGCACATAGAGAAGCACATGGAGAATTTGGATATGTTCTTCATCCAGTCTTCAAGGTTGAAGACCGGCTTGCGTGGCATTGCTTTTCAGATTTTCTTGAATCGTGGGTAATTTTCAATCGTGAGCGTTGGAATACCACACTCTTCTCCTTCTCGTAAAAGTTCGATTGGTGGCACAGAATTTTTGTTAGTCGTGTGTGACCAGTATTGCTTAGATAAGAAATTTTTAGTTGGTGTGATATGGTTTCAGGTTTCGAATGTTCATGCGTTGGATTACTTGATTTCGTAAAAGAAAGGAAACTGTACCATTTGTGTGAATTTGCTGTATGGTGTAGGGGCCTTTGCTTCTTGCGTCAAAAGCTCCAGGGATTTGCTTTTCATTTTTCACCATAACTTGGTCTCCTACACAGTAATCATGAATCTTCCTGTGGCTGTTCTCTTTCATAGCATTCTTGTCGATTTGAGCTTGTCTTTTGTTTCTGACCATGGCCAAGTCAGTAATTACAGGGATTGGTAGAAACATGTCGCGATGAAAGACAAGGGCTCCGGGTGTCATTCCAAAAGTTTTGTTGATGGTTGATCTAACCGCGAACTGGGCCGATGCAAAGATGCTGTCGATGATGTCAGTCGCTTCCTGGAGGGTCTGTGGAGGGTTGGTATTGAGTTCGGTTCTCATTGCAGACTTCATGGTGTCATGGACTCATTCAAGTACAGCGTTGGATTGTGGGTTGCGAACTGAGCAGACCTTGGCTTTGATTCCTAGGTTGGCAAGATGAAGTTGGAAGTCATTACTCATGAAGTTGGTTCCTTGGTCAATAATACAATTTACTGGTTTGGGGTATCTGGAGAGCCAGCCATTGTCGAGGGCATGGACTGCCATGAGGCCGGTTGGATTCACTTGTGGAGCTCGGATGATCTCGAGGAGGTTGGTGCACATGTCCATGATGGTAAAGCCATTGAAGGAGACTGTTCCGTGGCCAGGGATCTTGATTTTCCAAGGGCCTACTCCATCGATTGCAATGGTGTCCCAAGGAACATATTGGTGTTCTTTGGTAGGGAGCTGTCCGTGGCTTTGGTGGCTATTCTTGTATCGTTGGCACGTGTCACAAGTTTTGCAGAAGGCGTTGATTTGGTCCTTCAGGTTTGGGGCAAATACAAATTGGTTGATGGTTCGGTACAATCTTTCTGCGCCGGCATGGCCAAGCACGTGGTGGTAGTATTTGATCGTGGCTTGCACTCGATTTGGAGGGAGTACAATTTTCTGTCGACCGTTGGAGTCTACAACTTTCAAGTCGGTGCCGTTGAAGTTTTCAGTTGTGTACCTGGGGATTGGTAGAGATATCTGCGTTGGCTGCTTGATCTTGGGCGAGTTGGTCGAAGGCTAAGGGATACATGGGAATGTCTTCTGGGTAGTTAAGGAACAATTCAGAGAGAGAGAGAAGGTCGGAGTCAGTTGAGTCAGTTGCAAGGTCCGAGTCATCCGTTGGATCGGGAGTTGGACCGGAGAACTCCTTCTTCTTCTCCGGAGTGTCTTGCTGGAGCGGGAGCCTTGAGAGGGCATCAGCAATGACATTGTCTTTGCCTTTGATGTACTTGAATACTGGGGAAAATTCTTCGAGGAGCATTCTCCAAGTCATAATTCGGTGGCTGGTAAGATTTTGCCTGGTTAAGTTGATATGGTCGGTCCACACTATGATTTCAGCACCCCACAGAATGGTTCGAAATTCTTTGAAGACTTCTACGATACAGAGCATCTCTTTATCGACCGTTGGGTATTTCCGTTGAGCGGCGTTGAGTTTTCTGGAGAAGCAAAGGATGATTTTGCCGTTTTGGAGGATGACAGCTCCGAGTTGGTAGTCAGAAGCATCAGTATAGACATGGAAGGGCTTGTTTGGATCAGGAAAGGCAAGGAGGATATCATTGGCAATAAGGGATTTCGCTTTGTTGAAAGCTTCGAGAAGTTCTGGTGTTGGAGAGATTTTGCCTTCGGCTCTTCCAGAGAGGTCAGTAAGGGGTGCAAGGACTTCAGCGCGTTTGGGATAGAAGTTCCGATAGAAGTTGATCATCCCAACAAAGGACCGAATTTGGGTTGTTGTTGAGGGAAACGCAAGTTTCAGGATAGGCGCGATCTTGTTTGGATTGGGTCTAATACCATCACGCGAGATAATGTGGCCAAGCCATGGTGCTTGCGATTGAAACCAGTGGCACTTGGAGGGCTTGACAGAGAAGTTGTGGGACTTCAGTAAGGACAGGACAGAAGAGACTGATTTGCAATGGGATTCGAGAGTGTCTGAGAAGATACCTATATCATCGATGTATACTTCAATGTCCTTCAAGTGTGAGAGCATTTGTTCCATACAGCCTTGGGCCCAACTTGGAGAGTTGAGAAAGCCCATTGGCAATCGAAGCAGTCGAAACTTTCCGAATGGAATAACAAGGACGCAAAGCCAGGTGGAGGCCTCATCGAGTTTGAAGGTGTGGAACTGCATGCTGACGTCAATAAGGGTGACATAATTGAAGCCTCTTCTTCTGTGGAAGATATCTTGGAGCTTTGGGAGTGGATAGTGAAGTTTCTTGGTGACCTTGTTAAGTTCTCTAAAGTCACTGATGAGGCGACAGGAGCCATCTGGTTTTGGCACTACAAAGGTTGGCATTCCCCATTCAGTTGCATAGCACCGTTCGAGGATACCAAGTTTCACTTGTCGATCGATTTCTTTCTTCACTGCTTCTTGTTGGTGCAGTGGAATGGAATATGGTTGTTTTACATGATATGGAGTTGCGCCTTGCTGGAGATCAATGTGGAAGGTTTGATTAGGAAAAATGCCTAATTCTTTGTCGTTCAAGCCTTCAAAAAGTTCTTCATTTTGGAGGAGTATTGGTAACAAGGCTTGTTTCTCTTGGTAGGAGAGATGGTTTTGGTCGGTGACGAGCTTGTGGAGATCAGTTTTCTCATACTTGGTGGTTCCATCTACATACGATTGTTGGATAGATTGGTTGGAATAACTTTCTGCAATTGCATGTGGCTCTGCAGACATGACTTTGTGAAGCAAGGACTTGTTGTCAAAGTAATTTCGCGGGTGGAAGTCCATTGTCTTTTCATACCATTCTATGGTACAAGCCTCGAAGTCCATTTTCATTCCAAGATCTCTCATGGTTTTCCTTCCAATAAGGAGGTGGTAGTTGATATTCTGAGAGACCACAAAGCATTTGATTTGTAGGACTTTCATGGAGTAGGATAGTTCTGGGAATATGGTGTTCTCCAAGGTTACATAGTGGTTGCAAGTGGTTTTGCCATTTGTTGTCTGCATTTGGATTGGTTGGTCTAGAAGATGTTTCTTGATTCCGGAGGGAATTGCTGATTCCACTATGAGATTGTCGGTTGATCCAGAATCGAAGAGGGTTTTCAAGTAGTACTTGCCAAGGGATCCATTGATTGAGTTGCAGACACTTACTGTGGTTGGAGCAAGATCGATGTCGACATTGTCGGTGCTGGGAGCAACATCTTGTCTGTTGTTGTCGGAATCAGTCTTTTCGGACGAGGGAAATCTTTGAAGATCTGAGTTGTAGTATTCTTCGTCGATATCCATATCTACATGGAAGAGATCCGGCCAAGGTGTGGCAGGTATGGTTTCTTCTGGTTCATTGATGAAGACACACATGTGTTGTTCGGGTTCATTGTAGTTACTGCCATGGGAAGAGGTAGTGGATTGATTGCTGTTGTTGGAATTACTGCAATCATTCACATGCGAGTCGGTGTTGTCTCTGTTGTTGTTATTGGACTGATTGGAGTTGGTGCCATACTTGTTGGTGTAGCATTGACCCCAAGTGTGATTGGTACCCGGATGGATAGGGCATGGTGAGTCGTTCGAGATCCTAGTCGAGCCTTTGTTGTTGTTGCCTTGGTTGTTGCTGCGTTGATTATTGTTGTTGTTGTTGTTGCGTTGGTTATTGTTGTTGTTGTTATTGTTTCGGTTCCGATTGTTTCGATTGTTTCGATTGTTTCCATTTCGGTTGTTACGATTGTTGTTGGCATTCTTGTTGCTGTTGTTGTTGTTTTGAGACGGGTTACTATCTGATTTCTTGTTCTTTCTATTCTGTGCAGATTGGAATCGTTCAAATCTCATCATCATTTCAGAGAGAGAATCTCTATGGGGAGAGTGGTGTTGTTGATAGATGTGTTTCCAGTCCTCAGGCATCGATTCAAAGACTAGATTCTTGAACTCTCTTTCGTTGATCTCTGCATCTTGTGGTGGGTGTCCTGGAAGTAATGGGAGGATAACATGGTTGTGGAAGTTGACTTGTGCTACAAATTGGTGTACGGTCATGGTGGTTGTCTTCTTGATGTTGGTGAGGAATCTTCTATGATTCTGATAGGCATCAAGGTTGCTGTCGAACTTGAAGTTGATAAATGCTTCCACTGTGGTTTGGAAGTTGTCCACGGTTCTCTGCGGCACATTGGTTGACACATAGCTGTTCCACCAGCTACAGTCGGTGTAGTCTCTGAGGAGATCTACAAACTTGTCATAGATTCTTGGTCCTGTGGTTAAGTTGAGGGTCTTCTTGGATCTAATGAACTCGTTGATGGTAAAAAGGATTTGTAATTTGGTTGATCCTGCAGTAATCAAAGGGATTTTGATCTTGGTAACTTCTTGAGATCCATTGACTTCTTGGGTGTTCTTGTATTCAATTTTGTCAATAGAATCTTGATCAAAGTCATACTTGAAGGGGATGACTGAGTAAGACATGGTCGTTTTCTTCTTGTTACTGGACAATCGTCAGGATCGGTTGTTCGTTTATTAGGTGTACGGTAGTGGTAATTTTTATTCGCGTAGTAGTTGAAGTAGTCTTTACCGGTAGTAATAAGGTCGAAGCAGTTATTCGACTGTTTAAACAGTGTCGTATGCCTCTAAAAAGGTACTAAAATAAGGTTTATGTATTGGTTAAAAACTAAGATTGTGAGCTAGCTCTTCTGTCAACTACTCCGAGGAGCAGTTGGAAGGCTAGTAACAGTAAACAGCCGTTGAATCGAAATTCAACGTACATTGCACATAGAGAAGCACATGGAGAATTTGGATATGTTCTTCATCCAGTCTTCAAGGTTGAAGACCGGCTTGCGTGGCATTGCTTTTCAGATTTTCTTGAATCGTGGGTAATTTTCAATCGTGAGCGTTGGAATACCACACAAAAGAACATGTGGATTCAATCACTGCAGTCACGAATTCCGTAATAAAAAAGTGTAACGGTACAAATCATAGTCGATGTGGACTATGATTTGTAACATTAAGACTGGTTAAGTAGAAAATTTCGTGTTTATGTAGTACATAAAAGTATTTCGGGAATCACCCAAATACGAACCGTATTTTTCGTTAATCTGACGCTTGTCAGGTTCATCACGATTAGCATTCACTCTTCCACGTGGAGGTATAGACTGCTCGTTGCAAAAAAAATAAGACGAGTATCTCCTGCCTAAGTAAAAAGAAACAAAGAAAAAAATAATTAACAAAATACAAGATTATTGTACCGAATTACGAAGTGGTGTCACACCGTACGTCTAAGCCTGCTACTAGCACACGTGTTGCACCGCACTTAAGCGTGATTACTCTTATCGGTAAGATTACGTGAGATTACCGTACTGGTACGGTTCGCACTTAAATAATGATTCGTTCTTCTTCTTTTTTTCTATAAGAGAAAATCGGTCATATATTTTTGTCAGTAACAGTAAACGCAAACTTGTATGATAAGTAGAATTAAATTAGATCGCCGAAAGGCAACCGAATTACGACTTGAGAATAATAATCACATTTAGTTATCGAGATAGAATGTAAGATTCAGCGATTTCGTTAAATGAAAAATAAGACCGAAGCGAAATTGTTCAGAATCGCGATCGAGAATATCACTGAACGTCACGCATGGCAACGTAATCTTGTGGACCATCACGCAAAATCGTACAGCTGTATTAGTACATTATATAAGCAATCTCGATCCATTGAAGTCAATGCTAACACTAATTATGTTAGCGATCTTGATCTATTGAAGTCAAAGAAAACATTAATTCTCTCTCAGAGCGAGCAAGACTTTTCATCCGTGCCGATTACAGTCAACCTGTTTTGATTCATTGATCACAGGATGGAAAGAACGTGATTAAAAATCCATCTCGGTCATTTTTGAAATTCTGCCATAAATCAGACCAAGACCCGAAAGGGAAATCGAAAGTTTGCCAACACAAACTGGTATTTTACTGTATCGTAATCTCGGGTAGAACTCCTTGGTGACGAGACAAAGGATCGATGCTTCGCAGTCTGTTGTTTTTTGAAACTCGAAGAAAATACGTTCCCTTTTCCGAAACAATGATCCAAAAGGAGAAGAGACAAGCACTTCGTGCGGTACGAGTAGAGAACCTCTACTTGTAAGAAAATACTTATAAATTATTATCACCATGACAACTATAAATTACTCTTGTTTCGTACAAATTTCTCGGGAATAAAGCAACTTCAGCAGAACTTCTGGTGTCAGGGAATTGTAGCTGTAGATACAAAATAAAATGCGTAAAAGAGTTACACGTACGTATTTGGTAGTCAAGATTGTATTTTAATTTACAAGTTAAAAAAGTATTGATAATGCACTGTCCGAAAATAGTTTTCATGAAAGCCCCAAATCCCGATTGTGGTAGCGAAAAAATGATTGTGTAGTACTGGGATGAAGTTCAATCCCGTTGGAGCGGCTGCTGCTGCTCTTGTTGATAAGATCTTGACGAACTAGGTGGTCCTGGTACACTTCGTCTTGTCTCTCGTGTTGTTGCCGCTGTTCTTGTTAATGCTGCAGCAGTCGTAACATTTAATGCCTGTCGTCTTGTTGTTCGTTGTAGTAGGTGTAGATTGCCCATTGGGAGCAGAGGTTCTGGGTTCATTTCTACTTGTGGTTGTGGTTGTGGTTGTAGATGTAATTGGTGACGAAATAGCTGCCTCATTAACCGATATTCCCTCTGACGTTGTTCAAATTGAATATGCATTTGCTCAAGTTGTGCGTATTCATTCGGCAATTCGAACCCCTGATGCGGTGGTTGTGCCGGTGGTTGGGGCTCGTCTATTCCTCGTGGTTGTTGAGTATAATGTTGTCGCTCGTGGTTTTGCAATGGCTCGTTTAGGTGATGTTCTTCCCTCCTAGGAGACTCATTGTGCTGATGTTCTTCCCTCGTAATAGCTTGTACCGGTGGTGGATGAAATGGAATAGGATCGTAGATGCTGGGGTTGTCGATAGTGCGTCTTTGTCTTGAGCTCTCCCATCTTACGAACATATCTCGAAGTGCATGTCCCACCTTTTTCCTTGCCTCTCTTTCGTCTAATTCGATGTAATGGTAGTCTTCGTCTTTCTTCGTTTTTTTCAGGAATCGCACGCCGACTTCACTTCTTAGATAACCACAGACGAATTGGATCACCTCGGCCTTTTTTGCCTTGGTATTAGCCGCTGCGTACCTTGGGATATTCATTCCAATCGATATTCTAAATCTACGGTTGCCGATGTAATTGAAAGTCGCTCTGTCACGACCGCAAAGGATATCGTATGGTCGAAGCTCATCCGGTCTGATGATGGGTAATTTGTTTGGATTCTCTGGCTCCCCACCGAGCACCTTTCTCTCGTCGTCACTCGAATTGATGCTCGAATTGTTGGTGGAAGAATCACCCCGATGACTTCTCGGAAACTCAAAGTTTCGATTCAATTGTGGGTCGCGGTCCATCGGGATTTCTTTGCGATTGTCTCTATCCTTCGGTTGGCACATCATTTCGCATGTCCTTTGGATGATGGTCGAACCAACATTAATGAGACTTCAGCAAATGGAAATGCAATGTTGGATGCAGGAGGAGATAACTCGAAAAAGTTTCTTTGTATTGTGACACGATTGCAAGACATGAACGCGGGGTCTCGGACTTTAGGTCGGCGGTTCAAAGATGTATTGATTCGGTCGATAAGATAGCAAACAATCGATTTTTTTTTCGTTGGACAAACAGCAAAACCGATGATGCAAGTGTGATGGTTTCGTTGTTGAGTTCGTGCGGTATTTTAAAGTACGGCAGTATCAGTGATTGAGAATGTGTAGGTAAAAATTACGAGTAGGCCCGATGACTGACTTGATCATTTCAAACATAGACCGGCCTGGGGAATTTGTAGAACTATTTGTTTTTAGTATCGTATGAAATCCATAAATTTTAAAATCCACGTTTATGACGAAAGTTAGAACCTTCAATGAATACTGACAAGAATGTCAATTGACATGCTTTCGTTAAAGACTAAAAACTTTATTGACAGAGAACCCTCTTTCATTTCATGTACTTATTGTATTTGACAGAAATTTCTGTCAAAATGGAGCTTATGAAAGATACTTAAAATACTCCGTCTGGATACACGCGAAGTGGGAATCGATCGTTCAAAATTTTCGTACGTTTGAATTCCTCGATCAATATAGGGCACTAAATATATTATTATTAAAAATATATTTGGAACGAGCTAGAAAATTATTTGCAATGAATTAACAAACTCCATCGATCTTATGCGATAGTGGGCTGCTTTTCAATTTACAATCGAATATTGCCTTGAAAAGTGAACCGTCACTTCGTACTTCCAGGGCTTTGTAGACGTGATATATGCCAAGATACGCTTCGAAATTATTCAAGAACGTTCGAATTTCTTGATGAAAATGATAGACGCAAAAAATAATATTGTCCGTGTAAATAGATTTTTTGGAATAAGCCAACAACGATTATCCATAATTATTTAACAAACTCCAGGAGAAAATCGAATGAAAAATACAATGTGAAAGATACGTCTTTGAAGTCAGTACCGGTTGACAAACGAGATAAGACAAAACTGTACCATTGTTTTGAGGAAAGGTGACATACACGCGACTACCGTTACGTTTCATTGACCTAGTTCATAAGTAATCGTGATAACGGTAGAACCATTCTCAGAAACCGAAGAGTTCTCAGTGTTAGTACGAGTACGTACCGGTATCGTACGGTACCTAACATACTACCGTAGGATTAAAGTCTACTCTATTGTGTTGTCAATGGAATGCAAGTGGTCTTTCAAGACCTCCAAACACGGTAAAAAATACCATTTTCAGAGGGTATTGGGGGAATTTCCGAAATTTTTGAAACAGCTTCCCAGACCCCAGGGGTCATAATTTTAGAGGGGGGCGACAATGAATCAATCCGTGTGTTGTCCGTTTTCGCTTCATAATACCCGAAGTACTAGAAGAAAAAAATGAAGGTCCGTGACACCATCATGATCATGGCGGGAGCCTTATAGAGACTACTGAACTGTTAACAACGGTTAAAGGCTTAAATAAAGGCAAACAAAATTGAATCGAATTGAACCCGTGGCCTCATATCGAGTTGTGTACTGAACACCACTGGCTCTCTCTGAATCGAACCCATGGCCTCATTCTGAGTTGTTTACTGAAAACCACTAGCTCTCCCACCCAAACACCTGGCCTCCACCCAGCCTCCACCCTCCGATCAAACCTAACATTTAAGACTTGAGCCAACTTGGTGTTGGAGTCGCCCTTGCTCTGGTAAGCCATATGCCCCCTCTGGTGAGCCGCTAGGGTTTGCCCCCTCTGGTGAACACTGTACTGAGTCAGGGGTAGGGGGGTTGGGGGTCTATTGACTGCTACTAGTTGCTGCCGGTCAAAAGTAGTACACAGTAGAGTACTTACATACATTATACCGTAGTTATATCCATTCTACACTTGAAACGTTACGTGCTATGCTCCTCCTGGGATAAAAGTGAGTATCAAGATATTTAGGTCACGTCACGTGTTCTCTGTCTTGCGAACCAATTGCACATGATCTATGATTGGTTTAGACATCCCTACCTACAACACGAATAATACAGGGATACCGGTCCAATACATGAAATAGCACCATAACAGAGCAATCTTGTGATATGCTCACATCTCTTTTAATTCGAACATCATTATACCTATCCGTTCAATTTTTGAATACAACAGGTTATAGAGCCCTTTTAACCCACATGTTGGTGTATACCTTAAGAGCCTATCTCCGCCCAATCAGCACCTCCACTGATGGGTTACAGCCAGAGGGCATTGCTGTTGAGCGATAGGCCTTCCCCCCAATGCAGAGATTGTTGTCGTGAGCCTGCTATTGAGCGACTCTCTTCCAATCTCCCTCAGATCTACTACTCCAAACACCTGTTGGTCTAATTCTTCAAAACTCTGATGAGTGTTCCATCGGTTACTTCTTCAACCATTTGCTGATCTTTGAATTTTCTCTATGCCGCTTCATTGTTGTTCTTGGCACCTAAAATCCTCTGATCTGTCAAGACCAATCTCCTCCCCTGCTTGTGAATCGGGGGGGTATGCACTGCAAAACTACCCACTACTTTGTATTGTTTCTCCTGTCATAATCCACAACCATGGAATTTGATTGTTCCATAAGTGTTGAATCAAGGGGTGTTCAAGGGGTGTGGATCTAAATCAAAGGGGTGTGCATTGGATAACTGCATTGCACTTACTTTGGACGCGTGTAACTTCCAGAGTTTTTCCTCATAAGCCTCAAGTAGTTTACTTATCATCCGCACAAGCTAAAAGCGGGTTCAAGTATCAAGACAAGGATCCCACTAAAAACAAATCAATGAACTGCCAAGTAATTCAACGCTCCTTCAATACGTGTTGAATCTAGGGGTGGGTTGCCAATTGAGACCCCGAATTCAAGGAATTCACCTATCCTCATGTGCACGACGCAAGGAGTTTACTAATCATACACACAAAGTTCCTTACAGTGCTCCAAAGCTACAAGCAAGTTCAAGTATCAAGACAAAGATGCAATTCAAAGCTTAATTAACATATGAGCTGGATCAGATCTCAAACAGAAGGAGTCTACTTATTGGACATTCGACAATCCTTAAGTATAATCTTCAACAATCATTGACTTGATATGACTCGATCCTTAACATCCTTCAGTTCCAGACTCACCTTGGCATCTACCTTCCAAATGCAATTTGATCAAGCCCTCTGATTAATTACTCCAGGCATTGTTGCTCTTCTCTCCACCAACATACAATTCTATTCTACGGCTTTAAGTAATCCATTTTCAACGTTTCCTTTTATCCTATGGCTTGAAGCAATCGATTCTCAATGCTCGATTTCTTCCTGAGATCCACACCAATTTTACCATTGTGAACGACAATTCGATTCCTCCTTTTGAACAATCGTCGGTCAATCCCTCCCTCTACTACTACTGTTGATCGCTTCTTCTCTCTAATCTACGACTCAAGTTCAATTGATACTCAAGACTTTGATTGATCATATCCATGTGCAACTTGATCAAAACCCAAGGATATGAATCACTATTGCGTTTTGTCTCCAACAATTTGATTTGACAAGTTTCTACAATTTGGTCCAACCCTCCGATAACGATCAATTCCTCTGACACATCAAGTAATCAATCCTCGATGACTTGATCCGTCTTGTCTCTAATCAACTGATACGAATCCATATTCTGCTTCGTCTCTACGGCACACCTAATTGATTGATTGATATGATGCAATCATTTGTCAATCCTTCTGAGTCTTCTGTTTCAGTTCAATCAACTCAACAACTTCAATCTCTTTTCTTCTCCAATCAATCGATTCGTCTCTACGCGATTCCAATTCTACGTTCAATTCATTCTACAAGAAATTGATACTCAACATCATGTTTCCAACCTGGTTCTAAGAGCAACTACGATCAATCCTATGTTTGGCATCGATAGATTTCCTCCTTCCCTCAGTCTCTTTGCATTCCTTCATTGCAACTTCCACCGACTGGGGCTACTACATTCGCTTTATACTACTATGATCTCCTCTTCTGCCATACGTCTCTGATCTGCGATTCCCCACAATCTACTGATCAATCGATTCTCAACAATCCGATTTGTCTCTACCGGTATGTCTATTCTACGATCCATCCATCACTATCTAAGACTCATCAATTCCACGACCCCTACATACTCAAGCACCTCTCCTTCGTCATCAATGTTTCATGTTTCTCCACAAAACGATACTCAAGAAATTTTGGTACTCAATCAGATACTTCATTACTTAACAATCTACAATTATACAAGCTGGAGAACTGACTTGTAATTCAGCACTCCTTCACTAGTAAGTGTTGAATCAAGGGGTGTGCTGTTGGTCAAAAATACAAGTACAGTATTTCCGTACATTCTACGGTAGTTATATCCATTCTACACTTGAAAAGTTACGTACTATGCTCCTCCTGGGATAAAAGTGAGTATCAAGATATTTAGGTCACGTCATGTGTTCTCTGTCTGGTGACCAATTGCACATGATCTATGACTGGTTTAGACATTCCTACCTACAACACAAATAATACAGGGATACCGGTCCAATACATGAAATAGCACCATAACAGAGCAATCTCATGATATGCTCACATCTCTTTTCATTCAAACATCATTAAACATATGCAGTCGATTTTTGAGTATACAACACTAGTTAACTCCGTTATGCAGCGGCAATTTGCTGTGTTAACAGCTCAGTAGTCTGTATAATGGCTCCAGTCATAAATTCAAGGCCCTGTGGGGCAAGGGAGGGGGGGGAGGGTTGTTGTATGAAAAAAAAGGTGTGAATTTGTGACACACAAACTGTCACAGATAAACTCACTTCAGTTTCTTTCATGATTCATCTTATCCATAACAGAAACAATATTCATGGACAAATAATAAAAAATCTGATTTTCTAATTTCTAATTGTAAATAAGTGTGTAATTTTCCTCCAAATCAAGGACCCAAATGCACTCATAATGTGGTGACAAACAAACTATCAGAGATAAATCACTTCTGTTTCTTTCATGATTCATATTATCCCATAATAGGAACAACATTCATTGACAAATCACAAGCAATGTCTGATTTTTGAATTTCTAATTGCAAATTAGTGTGTATTTTCCCTCCAAATCAAGGACCCACATGCACTAATTAGGTGGTGACACACAAACTATGACAGATAACTCACTTCTGTTTCTTCCATGATTCATCTCATCCATAACAGGAACAATATTCATGGTTCAATCACACAAAATATCTGATTTTCTAATTTCTAATTGCAAATGAGTGTGTATTTTTCCTCCAAATCCAGGACCCAAATGCACTCATTAGGTGGTGACAAATTACCTAAATGCAATTATAAGGTGGCGACACACAAACTATCAAAGATACCTCACTTCTGTTTCTTTCATGATTCATATTGTCCATAACAGGAACAGCATTGTTTTCTAATTTCTAATTGCAAATTAGTGTGTATCTTTCCTCCAAATCCAGGACCCAAATGCACTCATTAGGTGGTGACAAATTACCTAAATGCACTTACAAGGTGGTGACAAACAAACTATCAAAGATACCTCAGTTCTGTTTCTTTCATGATTCATTTTATCCATAATAGAAACAACAATCATGGACAAATCACAAAAACCGTCTGATTTTTCTATTTTCTAATTGCAAATTAGTGTGTATTTTCCCTCCAAATCCAGGGCTCAAATGCACTCATTAGGTGGTGACACACAAGCTATCACAGATACCTCACTTCTGTTTCTTTCATGATTCATATTGTCCATAACAGGAACAATATTCATGGTTCAATCACACAAAATATTGGATTTTCTATTTTCTAATTGCAGATTAGTGTATATTTTTCCTCCAAATCGAGGACCCAAATGCACTCATAATTTGGTCGTTTCAAAGACAACTCATTTCTATTTCTTTCATGATTCATGTTATTCATAACAGGAAGAATATTCATGGACAAATCACAAGCAATGTCCTCTGGTTTTCTTATTTCTAATTGCAAATTAGTGTGTATTTTTCCACCAAATACAGGACCCAAATGCACTCATTAGGTGGTGGTACACAAACTATGACAGATAACTCACTTCAGTTTCTTTCATGATTCATATTATTCATAACAAGAACAATATTCATGGACAAATCACAAAACATTTCTGTTTTTTTATTTCTAATTGCAAATCAGTGTGTATTACTCCTTTATGTCCTATTAGTACTGGTAGTAGTAGTTGCTACCTGCTACATGGTCTGTCCTTTTTCCATTTTAAATGGTTTTGTCCTTTTCCTGTTTTGAATGGTCTGTCCTTTTTCTGGTTTTTAAGGGTGTGCTATCCTTCTTCCGTTTTTATTGAGAAATTGGCTCGGGTACGCGCTGGCATAGCCTGGCTTGAGTCTCAACGGCGGTAAAAATGACTTTATTTTAAATAGGGAAAAAATAGCTGGTTCTCCATAGTTTTTTTGCTGGGTTTAGATAAGCCATTTTTCTTGTGACAGACAAAGGCAACACATAGTAGGTATGTACCAACTCGCAACCAACACCTCATTTTTGTATTTAAAATCAAGATATTGAAATATAGCTTGATATTTTCAAATCTAAGGCAAATTTTTCCTTAAATACATAAAAATGACAAAGTTTTTAACCTTGAGACGCTACCAGAGTCCACAACAAAAAACAAGAAATTGCTTATTTTTAATATCCCCCCCCTGGAACCCCCCAGGGGCACAGAGTTCCTACAAGGGTCCGTTTCTTGCTGTAACATATATTCATAGCATATGATCCTAGTGTTACAACAACTCCCCCGATTAACACGGGGTGCAAAACGCAGCACACACTCTGTATGAAACACCGTACAATGTCAAGAAAAAAAATTACCCACAGGTACCGTACGGTTGACAAAGAATCTGTAAAATTATTTATTTTTAGGATGCGCGAAAATTCTTGAATTGTGACCAATAATTCTCAACAACCCGACGTCAGCTGAAAATGCTCAATAGACCCACATAATGCTGAGATAGTAAGGATTCATTCACTCTTCTTTGACATAGTCCACAGATCTATTGTTGTCAAGATCTATTGGACACAAAATTGGGGCCTTAACAAGTAGAAAATCTGATATTTTGTGTGATTAGTCCATGAATATTGTTCCTGTTATGGATAAGTTGAATCATGAAAGAAACAGAAGTGAGTTATCTGTCATAGTTTGTGTGTCACCACCTAATGAGTGCATTTGGGTACTGGATTTGGAGGAAAAATACACAGTAATTTGCAATTAGAAAATACAAAATCCAATATTTTGTGTGATTGAACCATGAATATTGTTCCTGTTATGGGTGAGATGAGTCATGAAAGAAACAGAAGTGAGTTATCTGTCATAGTTTGTGTGTCACCACCTAATGAGTGCATTTGGGTCGTGGATTTGGAGGAAAAATACACACTAATTTGCAATTAGAAAATACAAAATCTGATATTTTGTGTGATGAGTCCATGAATATTGTTCCTGTTATGGATAAGATGAATCATGAAAGAAACAGAAGTGAGTTATCTGTCATAGTTAGTGTGTCACCACCTAATGAGTGCATTTGGGTACTGGATTTGGAGGAAAAATACACACTAATTTGCAATTAGAAAATAGAAAATCTGACATTTAGTGTGATTAGTCCATGAATATTGTTCCTGTTATGGGTGAGATGAATCATGAAAGAAACAGAAGTGAGTTATCTGTCACACACCTAATAAGTGCATTTGGGTACTGGATTTGGAGGAAAAATACACACTAATTTGCAATTAGAAAATAGAAAATCTGACATTTAGTGTGATTAGTCCATGAATATTGTTCCTGTTATGGATAAGTTGAATCATAAAAGAAACAGAAGTGAGTTATCTGTCATAGTTTGTGTGTCACCACCTAATAAGTGCATTTGGGTACTGGATTTGGAGGAAAAATACACACTAATTTGCAATTAGAAAATACAAAATCTGATATTTTGTGTGATGAGTCCATGAATATTGTTGCTGTTATGGATAAGATGAATCATGAAAGAAACAGAAGTGAGTTATCTGTCATAGTTTGTGTGACCACCTAATAAGTGCATTTGGGTACTGGATTTGGAGGAAAAATACACACTAATTTGAATCTGACATTTAGTGTGATTAGTCCATGAATATTGTTCCTATTATGGATAAGATGAATCATAAAAAAAACAGAAGTGAGTTATCTGTCATAGTTTGTGTGTCACCACCTAATAAGTGCATTTGTGTACTGGATTTGGAGGAAAAATACACAGTAATTTGCAATTAGATAATACAAAATCCAATATTTTGTGTGATTAGTCCATGAATATTGTTCCTGTTATGGATAAGATGAATAATGAAAGAAACAGAAGAGAGTTATCTGTCATAGTTTGTGTGTCACCACCTAATTAGTGCATTTGGGTACTGGATTTGGAGGAAAAATACACACTAATTTGCAATTAGAAAATAGAAAATCTGACATTTAGTGTGATTAGTCCATGAATATTGTTCCTGTTATGGGTGAGATGAATCATGAAAGAAACAGAAGTGAGTTATCTGTCATAGTTTGTGTGACCACCTAATAAGTGCATTTGGGTACTGGATTTGGAGGACAAATACACACTAATTTGAATCTGACATTTAGTGTGATTAGTCCATGGATATTGTTCCTGTTATGGATAAGATGAATCATGAAAGAAACAGGAGTGAGTTATCTGTCATAGTTTGTACTAATATTGACACGAAGCAGGCTGATACTTTAGTCAGTATGAATTTTAGAATAATGTTTGCCCCTGGACATGCATGTACCAAAATAGTGAATCCTAGTCATGTTTTTGAGTGCAAATGTGTGACATTGACTGCAATTTCAGGATGAACATTGCTCATACTATGAATGGGGTAGACTATGAAACAATCTGGACAAGAAACAGGCTGATACTTTAGTCAGTATGCATTTTAGAATAATGTTTGTCCCTGGACATGCATGTCCCAAAATAGTGAGTCCTAGTCAGTTGTAGAGTGCAACTGTGTGGCATTGACTGCAATTTCAGGATGAACATTGCTCATACTATGAATGGGGTAGACTATGAAACAATCTGGACAAGTCGCAGGCTGATACTTTAGTCAGTATGAATTTTAGAATAATTTTTGTCCCTTGACATTCATGTACCAAAATAGTGATTCCTAATCAGTTTTAGAGTGCAAATGTGTGACATTGGCTGCAATTTGAGGATGAATATTGCTCATACTATGGATGGGGTAGACTATGAAAGAATCTGGACAAGAAACAGGCTGATACTTTAGTCAGTATGAATTTTAGAATAATGTTTGTCCCTGGACATGCATGTACCAAAATAGTGATTCCTAATCAGTTTTAGAGTGCAACTGTGTGACATTGGCTGCAATTTCAGGATGAATATTGCTCACACTATGGATGGGGTACACTATGAAAGAATCTGGACAAGTCGCAGGCTGATACTTTTTTTCAGTATGAATTTTAGAATAATTTTTGTCCCTGGACATGCATGTACCAAAATAGTGATTCCTAATCAGTTTTAGAGTGCAAATGTGTGACATTGGCTGCAATTTTAGGATGAATATTGCTCATACTATGGATGGGGTAGACTATGAAAGAATCTGGACAAGTCGCAAGCTGATACTTTAGTTAGTATGAATTTTAGAATAATGTTTGTCCCTTGACCTTCATGTACCAAAATAGTGATTCCTAGTCAGTTTTTGAGTGAAAATGTGTGGCATTGACTGCAATTTCAGGATGAATATTGCTCATACTATGGATGGGGTACACTATGGAACAAACTGGACAAGAAACAGGCTGATACTTTAGTCAGTATGAATTTTAGAATAATTTTTGTCCCTGGACGTGCATGTACCAAAATAGTGAGTCCTAGTCAGTTTTAGAGTGCAAATGTGTGGCATTGACTGCAATTTTAGGATGAATCTTGCTCATACTATGGATGGGGTACACTGCGAAAGCCACTGGACAAGAAACAGGCTGACACTTTAGTTAGTATGAATTTTAGAATAATGCTTGTCCCTGGACATTCATGTACCAAAATAGTGAATCCTAGTCAGTTTTGAGTGCAAATGTGTGATGACATTGACTGCAATTTCAGGATGAATATTGCTCACACAATGGATGGGGTACACTATGGAACAAACTGGACAAGAAACAGGCTGATACTTTAATCAGTATGAATTTTAGAATAATGTTTGTCCGTGGACGTTCATGTACCAAAATAGTGAGTCCTAGTCAGTTTTAGAGTGCAAATGTGTGGCATTGACTGCAATTTAGGATGAATCTTGCTCGTACTATGGATGGGGTACACTGCGAAAGAAACTGGACAAGAAACAGGCTGACACTTTAGTTAGTATGAATTTTAGAATAATGTTTGTCCCTTGACCTTCATGTACCAAAATAGTGATTCCTAGTCAGTTTTTGAGTGAAAATGTGTGGCATTGACTGCAATTTCAGGATGAATATTGCTCACACTATGGATGGGGTACACTATGGAACAAACTGGACAAGAAACAGGCTGATACTTTAGTCAGTATGAATTTTAGAATAATGTTTGTCCCTGGACATGCATGTACCAAAATAGTGATTTCTAGTCTGTTTTAGAGTGCAAATGTGTGGCATTGACTGCAATTTTAGGATGAATATTGCTCATACTATGGATGGGGTACACTGCGAAAGCCACTGGACAAGAAACAGGCTGATACTTTAGTTAGTATGAATTTTAGAATAATGTTTGTCCCTGGACATGCATGTACCAAAATAGTGATTCCTACTCAGTTTTAGAGTGCAAATGTGTGACATTGACTGCAATTTCAGGATGAATATTGCTCACACTATGGATGGGGTAGACTATGAAACAAACTGGACAAGAAACAGGCTGATACTTTAGTCAGTATGAATTTAAGAATAATTTTTGTCCGTGGACGTTCATGTACCAAAATAGTGAGTCCTAGTCAGTTTTAAAGTGCAAATGTGTGGCATTGACTGCAATTTTAGGATGAATATTGCTCATACTATCGATGGGGTACACTGCAAAACAAACTGGACAAGAAACAGGCTGATACTTTAGTTAGTATGAATTTTAGAATAATTTTTGTCCCTGGACATTCATGTACCAAAATAGTGAATCCTAGTCAGTTTTGAGTGCAAATGTGTGATGGCATTGACTGCAATTTCAGGATGAATATTGCTCACACTATGGATGGGGTACACTATGGAACAAACTGGACAAGAAACAGGCTGATACTTTAGTCAGTATGAATTTTAGAATAATGTTTGTCCCTGGACATGCATGTACCAAAATAGTGATTTCTAGTCTGTTTTAGAGTGCAAATGTGTGGCATTGACTGCAATTTCAGGATAAATATTGCTCACACTATGAATGGAGTAGACTATGAAACAAACTGGACAAGAAACAGGCTGATACTTTAGTCAGTATGAATTTTAGAATAATGTTTGTCCCTGGACATGCATGTACCAAAATAGTGAATCCTAGTCATGTTTTTGAGTGCAAATGTGTGACATTGACTGCAATTTCAGGATGAATATTGCTCACACTATGAATGGGGTAGACTACGAAAGAATCTGGACAAGTCGCAAGCTGATACTTTAGTCAGTATGAATTTTAGAATAATTTTTGTCCCTTGACATTCATGTACCAAAATAGTGATTCCTAGTCAGTTTTAGAGTGCAAATGTGTGACATTGACTGCAATTTCAGGATGAATATTGCTCACACTATGAATGGGGTAGACTATGAAACAATATTGACAAGTGTCAGGCTGATACTTTAGTTAGTATGAATTTTAGAATAATGTTTGTCCCTTGACATGCATCATGTACCAAAATAGTGATACTGCTGTAGATTTCTACGCAAATTTGTTACCAGAAATTATCTAGTATGAAAATGGTGTAGAAAGGCACTGATGTAGATTTCTACACAAATTGGTTACCAGAAATTTTCTAGTACAAAAAGGTGTAGAAAACTACAGTCGTAGTTCTCTACGCAAATCCGTTACCAGAAAGTATCTAGTACAAAAAGAGTGTACTAGGAAGCTACTCTTGTAGATTGCTACGCAAAAACATTACCAGTAATTATCCTGTACGGAAATCGTGTAGAAAGCTACAGACATAGAATGGTACGTAAATTCCTTACCAGTAATTATTTATTCCAAATTTAAATTTGTAATGGCCTAACGGCCAATGATTGGTCTAACAGCCGATGCTTGAGTGGGCGTGCGCGAATTTCATAAAACTAAGGCATTACCAGTAATTATCTCGTACGGAAATCATGTAGAAAGCTACAGACGTAGAATGGTACGTAAATTCCTTACCAGTAATTATTTATTCCAAATTTAAATTTGTAATTGCCTAACGGCCAATGATTGGTCTAACGGCCGATTCTTGAGTGGGCGTGCGCGAATTTCATAAAATTAAGGCGCAGAGATAAATTATAGGCTCATTATTCTTGTATGTTCATATACAGTAATGAAGATAAAATAGTTCTATATTTGGGCTCCATAAAACTGGGAAAAGAACATCATATTCGGATTTGTCTTGAAATTAGCTTTTCAAAAATATATGGGTTAATAGGGGTTACACATGATCCATAGAAGTTAGACTTTCGAAAATGCTGCCTCTTTGTGACCCGTACGGTATGTGTGGGACAAATAGCAAAACCTGCTATCAATTTTTTTCCCAAAACTGATTCTTTACACACAAACAAAGGTTAAACTACCAAACTTTCAGTTGATAGCACCTCCATTAAAAATCAACCTTTTTTTACATTTGAAGTGGCTGCACTATGATTTCAAATGATGTAAATAAGAATAGTAGTCATTTTAGCTTGCGTTTTGGTGACTATCCCTTAATTGGCTTGAGTCTGTAAGCAAATTTGCGTATAAATTTTTCAGATTTTGTTTTGGGGGGGGGTTGTACCCTGTCGACACAATTTTGATCAGAGTGCTTGCTAGTGGAGTCGATAAAAGGGCATCAATCTCAACTAAAGTAACAATTTATCACTCATACTGGTTTGAAATAACATAGTAGAGAAGGGTTTTTTATTACTTAGTTGGGTATTTTTGACTAATTTCACCAGAAATCTGGCAATTTTCATACACCGGGCTTGTTGTGTTTCACAATTTTTTGAGTTTTGTCATCTCAAACATTGCCCCCGCCCAGAAAACACCAAAGACAGCAACAAAATCCCACATTCGTTGCACAGAAACAGCAAGGGGTGGTGAGTTTGAAGCAACACTTGCTGTTGTCGACGTCCGAGAACTGTTTCGCGGGATTCAAATCAATATTTTCTCAACACCATGAAATTCGCGAGTACATCGCAACCAAGTGGCGAGTTATAAATAAGCTCAGCACTATTTCTGTGTGCGTGATGCATGTTACTCTAATCATGATTAAAAATAATATATTTCATTCTCTAGCAGAACCCAATTATTATTCCGTACCAACAACAATTTCTTCTATTCACGAATAAAAAAGAAATCTTGACTCAGTATTAATTCCAAAATATAAAGCTACGAAAACACAATTCGATTCTGCTCTCCTAATTGTGAATTCTATTTCTGGACTACGATACTAGTCCCTTTTTAAAATGTAAATTCTATTATGCTTGATTTATTCCTATTGCAACGTATTACAAATCCTCCATGATTTCTAATATTCTCAATATTAAGTTCATAATTAGTAGTATTTTTGTATTATGTATGTACTGTTATTTTCTACATTGGTTCACCAATAGATAAACTGGCATTCATTGACGCTGTTATTGCCGGATCAATATAGACCTTCCTTTTCTTTTTCTTTTTTGGTCCACTACAACTACTGGAGCTGTGACTAGTAATATTTGCATTGCCATGCTTATTGGTGTATGGTGTCAAACTTTCGTTCCTAAATCTCTCCCTCATCATTTCTTCCAATTCCCTTCCTGTTTCTGGGTGTTTTCGCATCTCGCCAATTTCGCCGCACAAATAACTGAACAACTCTTGTCCTTCCTCCATCCATCCATTTCTGCTTCCACTGTCTGAATCGCAGATTTTTTTGTCGCGGAATTGTGGCATCACCCTTTCGCTGCTGCTGGTTCACCCATACATGATGCTCATTGTAGGTCACTATCAATGCAAATGCTTCATCCGCTACAGAATTGAAATTGGATTTTGTTGGATTGATTGCCGACATGATTCTTGTAACAAAATAATAAAAATCTTCATTTTCCGTGTCATTCTATTTCCTGTATTGAAAGTTTAAAATACCTGTATCCTCATTTTCTGTGTCTTGAATAACTGCAACAGTACCAGGGAAGGTGATAGGGACTCGACCTTTGCTGTTATCGGCTGTACGGAAGTATCATCAGTATCAATGGGCAGCATGTTAGTGGTGTCAGACCAAAAATAGATTCCAAAATTCCTAATTTAAACAACCAATTCCCCAACCTGTATTTACCTATCCAGTTTTTTCTTGCTAATGTTTGTGAGTTGTGCCTCAATGCAGTCAGTACTGTTCCTACTTGTTTCCTATAAAAGAAAGAGAATGATGCTATTGGAATATTTTGTGGCTTCATAACCGCATTTGATTTAACAGCCTTTTCTATTACATGCGCCGTTACCTTGTCATCCATAGGGAACTTCATGTTATGGTACCAATCTTTTTTGATGTAATCTTTTAGCTGCTTGTCCAATGTTTCAGTCATATCACTCAAAGCCTTAAGCATATCGTTGTCTGTTATATGCCCATATTCGTCTCTAATTGTACTTACTGCTTGTTCTCTTTTGTTGCTGGCATTGTAACTCCCCTCTCCCTGCATGGTTGCCTCCATTTGTTTATGTACCATTACTACCTTTCCCACCCCTATATGTTGTTCCCTCTGCAGTTGTTGTAAGTGTTTTGCCACTCCCTGTGCCAATATGTCATATGGGATTTGTTTCATGACACGTTTCACAACATCCTCTATATCGCAGCATTCTCCGTTGGATGTTTTCTCTACCACATTGGTTTTTGTCCCTTCTTTCTGTTGGTTCATAACTGTAGTGGTGGGTGTGTTGGTAATGCTCAGTGCTGCTTTGTTACTCTGGTTGATGGTGTTGTGTTCTTCCATGTTTGTAGTAGTAGAAATTGTGTTGTTGGTACCATTTTTTTTACTGTTGCCCTTCATTGCATTCATAGTTGTGGTATTACTGTCACACACTTTGTTAGTAATTGCCGTGTTTGTTTTAACTCTTCTTTTTTTCTTACCATTGTTGTCCCCTGTAGTTTGATGATCACCGGGCCGGATGTTTTTTTGTTTTGAAGGGTCTTTCCCTCAGATTTTTTGCTTTGTCGTGTCTTTCCGATAGCATTCATATTTTATATTTTATTTTCTGAATACGGTGTCTATCAAGAATCATGTGTTTCTTTTTGTGTGGTTGTGTGTGTGTACTATGAAGTCATAATTTTTTCGGGTTTCTTGTGCGTGTACAGTGTTTCGTGTGTACGGTTTTTAAATTTGTGTGTGTGTGTGTGTGTGTGTGTGTGTGTGTGTACGGTGTTTTGTGTTTCTTGTTTCGTGTGTGTGTGTGCGTGTACGGTGTTTTGTGTATGTGTATGATGTTTTGTGTGTAGAGTTTTTCCGTGGGTTCTGTACTATGATGTTTGCCCTAACTTCTTCTGTGTGCTGTCTGGCTTGGGCGCGCCCTTATTTATTTGTAGAAGTAGATCACGTACTTGTGCAAGCCACCCCTCCCGCGCCATAATTTTTTCAAAAGGGAAACTTCTGATAACACTAAGGTTATGTATTTCAATCCTCTAGTCACCTGTAGAATCTTGTAGACTGCACCTAACATACCATACTGTCTTGTGAGCCATCTGGAGAGACAAACCACAACATTTTCTGTACTGTGTGTGGCAAAGTTGTTCCCAATATGCATTTAAAAGTTGTTCCCAACATGCATTTGATGAGTCATGTGATATGCATTCATGGCCCGGTACGGATACTTTGGTAGTCATTACCCAATAAGTCAGTTTGTGCCCGGAAATTGCACCAAAAATACCCTCATGTATGCCATTTGGAGAGTTAAACCACAACATTTCCAGCATTCTGTGTGGCAAAGTGGTTCCCAATATGCATTTGATGAGTCATGATAAATGTATTCATGGCTTTGACTGGATACTTTGGGAGTCATTACCCAATAAGTCAGTTTGTGCCCTGGAATTGCACCCAAAATACCCTCATGTTTGCCATTTGGAGAGACAAACCCCAACATTTGCATCATTCTGTGGGGCAAAGTTGTTCCCAATATGCATCTGATGAGTCATGATAAATGTATTCATGGCTTGGACCGGATAGTTTTGGAGTCATTACCCAATAAGTCAGTTTGTGCCCTGGAATTGCACCAAAAATACCCTCATGTTTGCCATTTGGAGAGTCAAACCACAACATTTCCAGCATTCTGTGTGGCAAAGTGGTTCCCAATATGCATTTGATGAGTCATGATAAATGTATTCATGGCTTTGACTGGATACTTTTGGAGTCATTACCCAATAAGTCAGTTTGTGCCCTGGAATTGCACCCAAAATACCCTCATGTTTGCCATTTGGAGAGACAAACCCCAACATTTGCATCATTCTGTGGGGCAAAGTTGTTCCCAATATGCAATTGATGAGTCATGATAAATGTATTCATGGCTTTGACTGGATACTTTTGGAGTCATTACCCAATAAGTCAGTTTGTGCCCTGGAATTGCACCAAAAATACCCTCATGTTTGCCATTTGGAGAGTCAAACCACAACATTTCCAGCATTCTGTGTGGAAAGTGGTTCCCAATATGCATTTGATGAGTCATGATAAATGTATTCATGGCTTTGACTGGATACTTTTGGAGTCATTACCCAATAAGTCAGTTTGTGCCCTGGAATTGCACCCAAAATACCCTCATGTTTGCCATTTGGAGAGACAAACCACAACGTTTGCATCATTCTATGGGGCAAAGTTGTTCCCAATATGCAATTGATGAGTCATGATAAATGTATTCATGGCTTTGACTGGATACTTTTGGAGTCATTACCCAATAAGTCAGTTTGTGCCCTGGAATTGCACCAAAAATACCCTCATGTTTGCCATTTGGAGAGACAAACCCCAACATTTGCATCATTCTGTGGGGCAAAGTTGTTCCCAATATGCAATTGATGAGTCATGATAAATGTATTCATGGCTTTGACTGGATACTTTTGGAGTCATTACCCAATAAGTCAGTTTGTGCCCTGGAATTGCACCAAAAATACCCTCATGTTTGCCATTTGGAGAGTCAAACCACAACATTTCCAGCATTCTGTGTGGCAAAGTGGTTCCCAATATGCATTTGATGAGTCATGATAAATGTATTCATGGCTTTGACTGGATACTTTGGGAGTCATTACCCAATAAGTCAGTTTGTGCCCTGGAATTGCACCCAAAATACCCTCATGTTTGCCATTTGGAGAGACAAACCACAACGTTTGCATCATTCTATGGGGCAAAGTTGTTCCCAATATGCAATTGATGAGTCATGATAAATGTATTCATGGCTTTGACTGGATACTTTTGGAGTCATTACCCAATAAGTCAGTTTGTGCCCTGGAATTGCACCAAAAATACCCTCATGTTTGCCATTTGGAGAGACAAACCACAACATTTGCATCATTCTATGGGGCAAAGTTGTTCCCAATATGCATTTGATGAGTCATGATAAATGTATTCATGGCTTTGACTGGATACTTTTGTAGTCATTACCCTATAAGTTAGTTTGTGCCCAGGAATTGCACCAAAAATACCCTCATGTTTGCCATTTGGAGAGTCAAACCACAACATTTCCAGCATTCTGTGGGGCAAAGTTGCTATCACTCACTACGTTTGTGATAGCTTCAGTAGCTAATCTATTTGTAGTACTGGATTGTGAAATGCTTGTAGTTCATTGGTGTGTTGGTGGGTTAAGCAGGGCTAGAGGGGGGTCCGGACTCTGGTTGTATTGCCCAGAGGCCGGTCCCTTAGTTTGCTGCGCCCACACACACCGGCGTACAGTTGGGCTTAACAGCTTGGGCTATTACGCCTCTGGCTGTTAAGCCTTTTCTGCGGGCGGGCGTGGCAGGCTATTTACTTATTCTACTACTAATCGTTTAGGAGCAAAAAGAGTGAGCTGTGGGCTTGTATTCTGCTGGGGGAATCCTCTACAGGCTTGTTAGCGCTTAGCCTGTATTTGCAGAGATTTTTGATGCTTGCAGAATTTGATGCTTGCAGTTTGATGCTTGCAGAATTTGATGCTTACAGGATTCACAGAAAGATTCGTACTGTACCTATGGGGAACGTTGCTCGTACCGATATTGCTGATACAGTGAGATCTTTCTTGTCCTAGTACGTGCGCTGTATACTCAAGGTTGTTCCCCGGTCTGTACTTCACTACCATTCCTCTCATCCGGTTTGCTACATCAACTATCACTCACTACGTTTGTGATAGCTTCAGTAGCTAACTTACTTGTAGTACAGGATTGTGAAATGCTTGTAGTTCATTGGTGTGTTGGTGGGTTAAGCAGGGCTAGAGGGGGGTCCGGACTCTGGTTGTATTGCCCAGAGGCCGGTCCCTTAGTTTGCTGTGCCCACACACACCAGCGTACAGTTAGGCTTAACAGCTTGGGCTGCTAAGCCTTTTCTGCCATTGGGCCATAAGCCACCGGGTGGGAACGTCGTGGAGAACTTGTGCAAGGGGCAGAGCGTGAGCTTGGAGCAGAGTGAGGGAGGGGAGAGGCAGCATGAGTGCCTCAAAGAGAGCTGCCAGCAGGGGTGGGGTCCGCGGCTGGAACCCATTCCTCGGGCAGGAAGGAGTATGTTCCATTGTTGAACATGACAGAGGCAAAATTCTTGAAGATGGGGAGGGATTGCTGGTGCAAGTAGCGCATCATGTAGTCACTGTGCCATCGGGCAAGGAGCTTGATGACATTAGAGTCACATTTGCCCTGTAGCAGGGCCATAGCCCCACCCACTCGAAGGGAGCGAGCAGAGATTACTACAGGGGAGATGTCGGTAGTATGAAAGAGGGTCTGGGCATAGACTCTCATGGAGGAAGTGACAGTTGCTGCTCGAATAAGGGTGAGCACCCCATCGTCAAAGTAACTGGCAAGCTTGAGGGAGGGACCGAAGGGGGAGCTGGGAGAGCAGCAGCTTTGGAGATGAAGGACTTGGCGCGCACAGGCTGCAACGGGGCAGCATAGTGAGTCACCACTCCTGGCATGAGCCACAATTTCCCCTTTATCCCCATTCTTCTGTGTGGTGAAGGTGAGGGTGACAGAGGTAGCAGCCTGAAGCTCATGCGCAGGGCCATCGTGGTGGACAATTTTGGAGCCAAGGTAGAAGTAGACTTCCTTCAGGTTGAAGGCTTGGTCATCCGTGGTAGTACCGGTGTACTCACCAGGGCGGAGACAGAAAAATAAGGCTATGCAGATCATGTTTGCAATGGCCTGTCTGGTGGGGGAAGGGGAGTCATGGTATGCAAAGTGGAGGGCATGCATGACCAGGGTGATGGGGACCGGCTTGACCCTGGAGGGGGCCGGGTCCAGCTTGGCATAGGTCTTGAACTGGGCAATTAGCTGGAAGTCAAGACTGCCTGTTGAGTCGGTTTGGGGGTCTTTGGCCCCAAAGCGGGCGAGCGTCTGTCCCACTGACCAGAGGGTGTTTGATACTGTGCGAGAGCTGATGGGCTTGTGGCTACGGGAGAGTTGGCCATCATGGAGTCATTTGGCAAAGACTTGCAGGATGGGGATTTGATCCTGAACGGACTGGAGGCGCGGGTCAAAGCCTTGAGACAAACAGAATTGAACCCATTGGTCCCAATGGGCATCCTTGCACTTGGCATAGAGCTCAGTGACTGAAGCTTGCATGGTCTTCTGGACAGCGCCAAGGTCAGCGCGGAATGCATGGGAGGCCGAAGGTGGCATAAGGTCCAGGGCAAGTCCTGGGGAAAGTGGGTGTTAAAGTGATGGAGCAAGGCAGTGTCAGAGAGGTCAGAGCGGGAGAGGAGGTCAGCAAGGTGATTGGCAGGGCCCGGTATGTAATCCCTGAGGGGGACATATTGGTAGAGGCGCTGGTGCAGAGACTGGATTCAGAGGAGGTAGGCAGCCGGTCCTGTAGTGGTAGTGGCGCCTTTTCGGTGCCAATAGACAGCAGCCGTGTTGTCATAGCAGTTGTGGGTGGTGCGGGCTTGGACACAGGCGGCCTGTGCTAGTATGTCATTGTGGGCAATGGAACCGGCCAGCTCAAGGTCACCATTGTTGATGGAGCCCGCAGGATTGTCGAAGGTGACCAGTTGGGTGGAGACCCACTGGGGGAACGCATGCCGCCACATGATGGGCTGCACGGCGCCATTAGGAAGGGGGACAAAATGGATGCCCCCATACCAAAGCCAGAGGCATCACAGGCGCCCAAGGTGGCCGGGAAGGGATTGGGGACTAGTTCAGCAAGGGAAGTAGGCCGGGTGGAGAGATCATCGGCAAGCCATTGGAAGTCCCGAAGAAAGCTGTGGACTCGCTTGGTGAGCCGGAGGCGCTGCCTGCCGGGGTCTTGGTGTCGAAAGGCTTCTTGGAGAATGGAGAAGAGGCCAAGGGAGCCTGGGATGGCAAGCGCCATCGACCGGAGTTCCCCAAGGACTTGGTGCCATTGTTTGATGGGGACATGGTGCTGGGTGGGGGAGATGGAGTGAAGAATCGCGTGTAGGCGTTCCACTTGGTGGGGAGGAAGGCTGATGGTTTTGTCAATGGAATCAATGAGCCAGCCCAGTATAACTTTCTGGGTGGACCAAGTGGCATCCCCTTTGAGCATTTTCTTGAGGGCAGCAGGTTCCTGCCGGAAGGGGGTGTCCGCGGCATCGAGGGGCTGGAAGAAGGTGTCCAGGGATTGGAAGAGAACCCTCTTGATGGCTCTGCGGGTCCATTGGTTGCCCTGAGCCAGGCCACAGAAGTCATCCACATAGACATCCCAGTAGCGAACGGGCGCTTTGCTGGGCGTGGTACTGGACAGGATTGGTCGGGTCGGGGCCCCTGCCGCAAGCAGTGAAGTGACTTTGGAGGTGATGTTGAGTTGGTGGGGTGTGCGCCTGGCTTGTGCGAGTCCGGTGGAGAGGGTTGCATTGGCCAGGTCGGCAATGGTTTCTGTGAAGACACAGAAGTTGGGGGGACTGGATTTCCATCCCATTGGGTTGGTGAGAGAGATGCCAATGAGTGGATCCTCCCCTGCGCGAGCAGGGAACAGGACTGCTAGCTTGATGGTGTCTTCTGGTTTCAACTGGATGCAATAGAAGCCATCTGCAAGGTCAATCTTGGACATGTACACAGGACCAAACCGGTTGTTGGCGCGGTGCAACTTGGTGAGGAGGCAAGGTAGTGTGCGGCCGAACTGCATGTCTTCCGCAGGGGCTAGGGGGATGGTGTCTTGGTTCACTTCAGAGTAGGTGTAGTCAGAGATCATGCGAGGGCGCCGGCCTTGTTGGGGGACTAGGCCAAGCGGGCTAAGACGGAGGCCGGGAAGGTGTTGGATAAGACTGGCGGGTAGGACAGTCCATTGTTGCTTGTCCATCATGTCGGCATATTCCTTCCAAAGGAAGACAATCCTGAGGTGGGAGGACTGGTGAGGCCCACGTTGGAGGGCAGCCAGCAACCCTGTGCTGGTCCCACGGGGGTGCCTGACATAGATGCTGGGGTGCCATTCTTCCTGTAGAGGGCAAGGAGACCCACGGCTGGATGGGGGATCGTGTTCACCTCAGGGTGGATGTCACCTGGGTCTCAGATGGTCTGGAAGTCCCCCCAGCTAGTGCTTTGATTGTAGAGCCGGGTGGCGCAGGCGACATGCACATCCAGCCTGTCCAGTTTTGTAGGAGGCTCGGACCGAGGCCTAGACCGAGGCCCGGTGGGAGAGGAGGGGGTACTGGGCTCGGACCGAGGCCTAGCCCAAGGCCCAGTGGGAGAGGAGGGGGAACTGGAGGGGGTAAGGACGCGGGGCTCGGACCAAGGCCTTGTGGGGGTTAAAAGGGTAGGGTCGCAGGGCTTGGACCGAGGCCTTGTGGGGGTTGAAAGGGTGTTGGAAGGGGTAGGAATGCGGGGCTTGGACCAAGGCCTTGTTGGGGTTGAGGAATGGGAAGGAACTCGGGGCTTGGACTGATGCCTTGTGGGGGTAGACAGGGAAGGGGAATCTCGGGGCTCGGACAGGGGCCTTGGCCTTGGCATCAATGCAGACATAGAGGGCAAATCGAAACGGGGCTTGGACCGAGGCCTAGAAAGAGAAGGAGAATGAACTCGGGGCTCGGGCAGGGGCCTTGGCCTTGGCAGCAATGCGGACATAGAAGGCAAATCGAAACGCACGCGTTTGTGGGGCTTACCTAGTTCAGGGGTGATTTGTAATGGTGATGGCAATGGAGTAGAGGAGTGTTGAGGGGAGGAATTAGAAAGGCGTCGTGTAGGCAGGGCCCCCCTTGGTGGTGTAGAGGGAAGGGTCAAGGCGCCGAGAGGGCGCTTGCCATTCTGTCAGACTCCATAGGCTGCTTGGCACCATGTCCAGACTTGGTCCTGCTCACTGCTAGTGATGGCTCCATGGTCATGGATGTTCTTGCAGTTGGAGAAGCAGTTACCCCAGAGGTGCCAAGAATGGCACCTTTCTTGGCCATCTGGGCGAGACAAGGGATTTGTACCCTTGTCTCTCATGGCAGCTATGACCTCCCTCACCCAGGAGTATTTCACTTTGTTTGCTACACTGGCGGCCTGTAACCGGGGATCCAGGCTTGGGTTGGATACCCGGGCCCCCCCTGAGGAGCCTTGGTTGGAGCCGGGGGTAGTTTTGGCTGGCTTGGTGGGGCCTGCTGCAGGGGGAGTAGGGCTTGCAGCAGGGGCAGCCACTGCAGCTGCGCGGCGGAGGTGCCGCAGGACTGCCACATTGGTGACATTGGGGAGCCAGTAGAGGTTCTGGGTGATTCTGAAGGCTTGGAACGTCCGAGAACTGTTTCGCGGGGTTCGAATTTACTTCTCGTGCACAAATTTTGTGCGTGATTTTAACACGGCAATATTTCTGGAAACCCTGAAATTCCCACCCCCAGTTATTGCCTTAAAATCATACAAAAAAATAATTCTGTGCGCGTGATGCACATTGCTCTACTCTCGAATAAAAAGAATTTATTTCAGTCTCTAGCAGAACCCAATTATTATTCCGTACGAAACAACACTTACTTCTTTTCACAAATAAAAAAGAAATCTTGAGTCAGTATTAATTCCAAAATATTAATCTACCAAATAACAATTCGATTCTGCTCTCCTAATTGTGAATTCTATTTCTCAACTACAATATTCCCTTTTTAAAATGTAGATTCTATTATGCTTGATTTATTCCTATTGCAACATATTACGAATCGTCCATTATTTCTAATATTCTCAATATTAAGTTCATTAATAATAAGTAGTAGTTTTGTATTATATATGTACTGTTATTTTCTACATTAATTGAAGGGATACATGGGCATTCATCGATGCTGTTATTGCCAGATCAACATTCATCACTCATGGGTTGGAGTTGGGTTTATTACTCTAGCTTTCGCCGCTGTTTCTACTACTGTGCCCACGCTGTTGCTCTCGTTGCTTGCTGCTGCCGCTACTTCATTTTCTTGTTCCATTTTGGCATTCTGTTTTGACCATGTTCTATTGTTGCTCTGTTTTTGTTGTTTGGTTTTTGTTGTTTTGTTTTTGTTGTTTTGTTTGCGTTGTTTTGTTTGTGTTTCTCCATTTGCGTTAGTCCATTTTTGTTGCTCCATTTTTGTTGCTCCATTTTTGTTGCTCTGTTTTCATTGCTCCATTTTTGTTGCTCCATTTTTGTTGCTCCGTTTTCATTGCTCCATTTTTGTTGCTCCGTGTTTGTTGTTTCACTACATTGTGCCGTTGTTTTGTTCCATTGTTTCATTGTTCCATTTTTGCTGTGAAAAATTAAAATAAAAGAAAGAACAATCAGAAAAAATAGAATCTCCAACAAATTGTTGTCATTGTCACTCACTTGTGTTCCGTTGTTGTTCCGTTGCTCCGTTTCATTTGCTATTCTGCTCTGTTGTTCCATTCAATAAAAATAAAAGAAAGAAAAATCAGAAACAAATAGAATCTCCAACAAATTGCCGTCATTGTTGTCACTTACTTGCGTTCCATTGTTGCTCCGTTGTTCCATTTTGTTTGTTGTTTCGCTCTGTTGTTCGGTCCGATAAAAATAAAAGAAAGAAAGATCAGAAACAAATAGAATCTCCAACAAATTGCCGTCATTGTTGTCACTCACGTGCATTCCGTTGTTGTTCCATTTTGTTGTTCCCTTGTTCCCCTGTTACGCTCACTAGTGTTTCTTTGTTGTTCCATTGTTCTGTTGTCCGTGACTGTCGCACAACATTCATTTTCTGTGCTTTTAAAAAAAAATACCGTGCCGACCAAGAAGTATGTTTTTTTTTTTGGTTTTGTGTGTGTGCAGTTTTGTGTGTGTGCTCAGTTTTTCATGTCTCTTCAGTTTTTCATGTGTGTGTGGTTTTGGGTGTGTTGTGTATGCTGTGTACCCTGACTTCTTCCATGTGTCTGGCTTGTGTGTGGCCTTTATTTTCTATATAAGTAAAGTATGTACCAGTGCAAGCCACCCCTCCCGCGCCATAATTTTTTCAAAATGGAAATTTTGATTACACGAAGGTTATGTACTTCAATTCCCTACTCATCTGTAGAATCTGATAGCCAGTTGGTGGTTTGACACTGTCCTGGGTCAGCACAGTACCTACCGGTACCTACGTACACTTTTTGCAAAGTACCCAATGGTGTACCTTTTATTTTTGCATGTAGTATCATCTACAACTAGTAATGCCTGCACACTTATATTTTTGTCTGAGAATAATCCAAAAACAGCACTTCCATTTTGATTAAACAACTTATGAATTAACTTTTTTTTGACACTCATTAAACTACATGTTTGGTGATTGGATTATTAGTGTTATTCCAATTATGGATAAGATGAAATGTACCAGAAAAATAAATTGAATTGACCTGATACTTTGGGACGAGCCATTACCCACTCAGTCAGTGTGAGCCGGATTCGTACCAAAAATACTCTCTTGTCTGCCATTTGTAGAGACAAACCACAGCATTTTCTGTATTGTGAGTGTAAATGTTGTTCCCAATATGCATCAGATGAGTAATGAAAAAATTATTCATGGCCTGGACCTGATACTTTGGGAGTCATTACCCACTAAGGCAGTTTGTGCCCTGGGTTTACACCCAAAATTGTCTCTTGTGTGCCATTTGGAGAGATAGATCACAACATTTCCAGCATTCTGTGGGGCAAAGCTGTTCCCAATATGTATTTGACGAGTCATGAAATAATTATTCATGGCTAGGACCAGATAGTTTGGGAGTCATTACCCAATAAGTCAGTTTGTGCCCTGGATTTGCACCAAATATACCCTCTTCTGTGCCATTTGGAGAGACAAACCACAACATTTTCAGCATTCTGTTTGTAAAAGTTGTTCCCGATATGCATCAGATGAGTAATGAAAAATATATCCATGGCCAGGACCGGATACTTTGTGAGTCATTACCCAATAAGTCAGTTTGTGCCCTGGAATTTCAACAAAAATACCCTCATTTGTGCCGTTTGGAGAGACAAACCCCAACATTTCCAGCATTCTGTTTGTAAAAGTTGTTCCCAATATGCATTTGATGAGTCATGAAAAATATATTCAAGGCCCAGACCAGATACTTTGGGAGTCATTACCCAATAAGTCAATTTGTGCCCTGGAATTTCACCAAAAATAATCTCATGTTTGCCATTTGGAGAGACAAACCACAACATTTCCGGGATTTTGTGTGACAAAGTTGTTCCCAATATGCATTTGATGAGTCATGATAAATGTATTCATGGCCCGGTACGGATACTTTGGGAGTCATTACCCAATAAGTCAGTTTGTGCCCTGTAATTGCACCAAAAACACCCTCATGTTTGCCATTTGGAGAGTTAAACCACAACATTTTGGGCATTCTGTGGGGCAAAGTTGTTCCCAATATGCATTTGATGAGTCATGATAAATGTATTCATGGCTTGGACCGGATACTTTTGGAGTCATTACCCAATAAGTCAGTTTGTGCCCTGGAATTGCACCCAAAATACCCTCATGTTTGCCATTTGGAGAGTCAAACCACAACATTTCCAGCATTATGTGTGGCAAAGTGGTTCCCAATATGCATTTGATGAGTCATGATAAATGTATTCATGGCTTGGACCGGATAGTTTTGGAGTCATTACCCAATAAGTTAGTTTGTGCCCTGTAATTGCACCAAAAATACCCTCATGTTTGCCATTTGGAGAGTTAAACCACAACATTTCTAGCATTTGGTTTGTAAAAGTTGTTCCCAATATGCATCTGATGAGTCATGATAAATGTATTCCTGGCTTGGACCGGAAACTTTTGGAGTAATTACCCAATAAGTTAGTTTGTGCCCTGGAATTGCACCCAAAATACCCTCATGTTTGCCATTTGGAGAGACAAATCCCAACATTTCCGTCATTCTGTGTGGCAAAGTTGTTCCCAATATGCATTTGATGAGTCATGATAAATGTATTCATGGCTTGGACCGGATACTTTTGGAGTCATTACCCAATAAGTCAGTTTGTGCCTTGGAATTGCACCCAAAATACCCTCACTGTTTGCCATTTGGAGATTCAAACCACAACATTTCCAGCATTCTGTGTGACAAAGTTGTTCCCAATATGCATTTGATTAGTCATGATAAATGTATTCCTGGCTTGGACCGGATACTTTTGGAGTCATTACCCAATAAGTAAGTTTGTGCCCTGGAATGGCACCAAAAATACCCTCATGTTTGCCATTTGGATAGACAAACCACCACATTTTGGGCATTCTGTGGGGCAAAGTTGTTCCCAATATGCATTTGATTAGTCATGATAAATGTATTCCTGGCTTGGATCGGATACTTTTGGAGTCATTACCCAATAAGTCAGTTTGTGCCCTAGAATTGCACACAAAATACCCTCTGGTGGGCAAGGTGTAAAGAATTCGTAAGCATTGTGGACTCCTCACAAATACTTTACAGTACACACTACCAGAAATTATCTAGTCCAAAATTCGCGTAGTAATCTACTCTAGTAGTAGGCTATGTAAATACAATACTAGTATGTATCTAGTACAAAAAGTGTGTACGAATCTACGCGCGTAGAAACCTACACAGATTCAATACTAGGAACTATCTATTACAAAAAGCGTGTAGTATGAATCAACTGGCGTAGAAACCTACAAGGATTCAATACTAGTATGTATCTAGTACAAATAGCGTGTAAGAATCTACTCGCGTAGAAACCTACAAGGATTCAATACTAGTATGTATCTAGTACAAAAAGCGTGTACGAATCTACAGGCATAGAAACCTACAAGGATTCAATACTAGTAATGTATCTAGTACAAAAAGCTGTGTACGAATCTACGCACGTAGAAACCTACAAGGATTCAATACTAGTATGTATCTAGTACAAAAAGTGTGTACGAATCTACTCGCGTAGAAACCTACAAGGATTCAATACTAGTATGTATCTAGTACAAAAAGCGTGTATGAATCTACTCGCGTAGAAACCTATGCGGATTCAATACTAGTATGTATCTAGTACAAAAAGCGTGTACGAATCTACTCGCGTAGAAACCAACACTGATTCAATACTAATATGTATCTAGTACAAATAGCGTGTAAGAATCTACTCGCGTAGAAACCTACACAGATTCAATACTAGTATGTATCTAGTACAAAAAGCGTGTACTGAATCTACAGGCGTAGAAACCTACACGGATCCAATACTAGTATGTATCTAGTACAAAAAGTGTGTACGAATCTACAGGCATAGAAACCTACGCGGATTCAATACCAGGAATTATCTAGTACAAAAAACGTGTAGAAATATACACTAGTACAAAAATCTGTAGAATTCTACAGAAGTTGAAGTATCCTAGATGGTATCGTACGAATCGTCGTCGTCGCGATGATTTTTTTTTTTTTCTACCTCGCCAAAAAAAAAATCTCTCTCTCACACACACACACAGTAATTGTTTTTCTACCTCCGGACAAAAAAAATCACTTTTTCTACCTCGCGACATAAAAAAACAATCACTTCATAATCTGCCTTCTTATATCCAACTTATTTGACTAGGGTGTTGGTTCTTGCAATCAACACTCCGTCCGAGAATGTTTGATCCGAAACCTCTTTAACAGAGCCGGAGGATCTGTTGTCAGATATTTTAGTCCGAAATAACAGCCTTGTACTGGAAAAGAAGTAGTTAGCATTGGACGAGAAGGGGAATTGCTGGATAGATATTGTTGTTCGGATTCGCGACCCAAACATAAATGTCTTGAAAGAAGCAATGAACCGGCATTGTCCCTTGCCTCTATATCAACAGGAACAAGATACTGTTTTTCGTGACGTAGGAGTAAGAAGTAATCTACGGCAGCAGCAGCAACAACAATTTCATCGGGACGATTGTCGGAACGTCGGAACATCGGAACAAGCAAAGGTAAGAATGGGAGAGATAGGCATCGACAACGGCAACAGGCAATTGGTTTTCCACTCCATCGGCATTGGCAACGGCAATTGATTGGTCTTCCACACCACCGGCATTACTGACAATGTATTTCCTCTCTGTTTTCTTCTTATTTTCATAGGACTGGATCGGAAGCAACCATTTAATCGAAAGCAACCATCTAATCAGAAGCAACCATCGAATCGGAAGCAACCATCTTCTCGGAAGCAACCATCTAATCGGAAGCAACCATCGAATCAGAAGCAACCATCGATTGTTCCCTGTAGGTGCGGGGAATTTTCCTGGACAGTGATAATTACGAATCGATCGGCATGTACATTATATTTTCTGTTTTTATTATTTACTCTACTACATCACTAGATACTCACCCATTTTGTTCAATTATTATATGTTGTCATAGATCAGCAACAGCAACAACCTCCACCGACGCCGCTAGGCAACAACGGCAACGAATCTTGTTGGAGGAGGAAACAAATCCCCATTGTTGTTGTTGGAGGAGGAGACGAATTGCCGTTGTTGTTGTTGGAGGAGGAGGAGACAAATCACTGCTCTGTTGGATTAGGGGAGCAGATTCGCTGCTATGGAGGAGACGAATTGCTGTTGTTGTTGGAGGAGGAGACGAGTCCCCATTGTTGTTGTTGGAGGAGACGAATCGCCGGCGTTGTTGGAGGAGGAGGAAACGAATCCCCGTTGTTGTTGTTGGAGGAGGAGACGAATTGCGGTTGTTGTTGTTGGAGGATAAGACAAATCCCCGTTGTTGTTGTTGTTGTTGTTGTTGGAGGAGGAGGAGACGAATCGCTGCTCTGTTGGATGAGGGGACGGATTCGCTGCTGGATGGAGGAGACGAATCGCCGTTGTTGTTGGAGGAGGAGACGAATTGCCGTTGTTGTTGTTGGAGGAGGATGAGACGAATACCCGTTGTTGTTGTTGGAGGAGGAGGAGACAAATCGCTGTTCTGTTGGATGAGGGGAGCGGATTCGGATTCACTATGGAGGAGACGAATCGCCGTTGTTGTTGGAGGAGGAGACGAATCCCTGTTGTTGTTGTTTGAGGAGGGGACCAATTGCCGTTGTTATTGTTGGAGGAGGAGGAGACGAATCCCTGTTGTTGTTGTTGTTGTTGTTGTTGTTCTTGTTGTTGTTGGAGGAGGAGGAGACAAATTGCTGCTCTGTTGGATGAGGGGAGCAGATTCGCTGTTGCTCTCGCTAGTCGCTGGTGTTGCTCTTGCTAGTCGCTCTTGCTAGTTGCTCTTGCTAGTAGCTTTCGCTAGTCGCTCTCGCTAGTCGCCCTTGCTCTTGCTGCTGCTGCTGCTGCTGCTGTTGCTTTCGCTAGTCGCTAGTCGCTAGTCGCTATTGCTCTTGCTCTTGCTCTTGCTAGTCGCTAGTTGCTAGTTGCTAGTTGCTGTTGCTGTTGCTGTTGCTGTTGTTGCTGTTGTTGCTGTTGTTGCTGTTGTTGCTGTTGTTGCTGTTGTTGCTGTTGTTGCTGTTGTTGCTGTTCGCTGTTTGCTGTTTGCTGTTTGCTGTTTGCTGTTCGCTGTTCGCTGTTCGCTGTACGCTGTTCGCTGTTCGCTGTTCGCTTGTCGCTGTTGCTGTTGCTGTTGCTCTCGCTAGCCGCTGTTGCTGTTGCTCTCGCTAGTTGCTGTTGCTCTCGCTCTTTGCTGTTGCTGTTGCTTTTGCTCTCGCTAGTCGCTATTGCTGTTGGTTCGGATTAGGGTCGGCGTTGGCTAGTTTTTTTGTAAACCCTTCCCGCTCCACATCGAAGTTGAGTAACGTGTAGGTATTTGAGCTGGTGTAATTTTGTACTATTTGTACGGTGGCGAAACCTTCATGACATCGGTGATTTCGATGATCGGAATTCCTATCAAAAATAAATCATGTCTTTGAGGGTTTTTCTGCTGTGTTTGCAGGGTCTTTTCACTTGTTCTTTTTTTGAAGAGATTTCAGTGTACGGAGCACACACATGTTCATTACCTGTAGACTTGTACATGGTTTTCAGTACTGTGTATTTATTGTGGTATTTTGTACACAGTGTGTTACTAAGTGCAGTTAACAGCATGTTTCAAAGATGAGAGAAAATCATTCGTGCGTAAGAAGTTTGACATAAAATATTGTTCATCACGGCAACTTTATGATATCCCTAACCCTGAAAATGTTATTTAATTGATTATTTTTATTCCACCAAGTCGAGAGTGAGTTTTAGGTGATGATCCAGATAGGGATCGATGAGATATTGTCTGGAAAGGAGAAGCGCGCGACACGCAAGGTATTTTAGTAGACACGCAACCTAAAAAGATAGGAAATTTTAAAAATAGGGTCAAGAATTTTAAAAATACCGCGCGAGAGCCCGCGGGGGGTAGAGAGACAGTTCTCGGACGTACACTAAATATGTATTCTGTAACATTCATAACATAATCTTGATTGTCCCAAAATGTTCTGTAACAGGATTCACATGATAGTACATCTTACATTACACCAAATCCAAAAAAATGGCTTTCATCATATGTGGACAGAACTTGTCTTCGACAATTTACAAATGCTCCTCAATCTTTTCAAATCACATTGTCTTATTTGTTTCTTCAATGGGGCTTGTTTGTTTCTTGTTGGGATCTTAAGTGTGCCCAGTAAGTGTGTTGAGAGGATTTTTCATGCATTGATGACAAACAGAGAAAAGGCACAAACACTGGCAGCATACGAAACAAAACAAAACCAACACTGCATGATAGCTTGTTAGCAGGTGCACCGGAACATGGCTGGTGATGATGGCAGACTTATCCTTCCTATCCGTTAAAATATCTCTATTTCACTGGGTCCATATCCTCAGTGTCTTTCCCAATCTTAAATGTTCTCTTCATCTATATTTGAAGCTACATGCCAATGGAATACTGTACAAACACCTCATATGCAACAATTACCTCTCCAAATGACATTACTACTAGCAGTACACTTGCAATGGGAACAATCCACATGCTTTCCACATAAAACGGTAAGGTTGATTAATTTCAATCGCAATCAATCGCAATCAATACAATCAATGCAATCAACACCGATCTGTGATGTTGCCGAGTGATGATTGTTGACAAAAAAATATCTTTCGACAAGAAGCAAGGGAGATTATCTGCAGAATACCACAATGTGGCGGGATCAAAAACCTACGGTACGTGTCCGCAGTACAGAAAGAAAGTATGGCGAGCATAAACACCCTATCTTACAGTATTTCTACTTTATATTTCACGGTTTCAAAATGCTATGAAATTCAAAACTCAAAATGACAATCTATCAACTTTTTCCTATTTTTTTATTCTTAACACGTGTACCATCGAAGCTTCTCATATCATGAAGCCAAGTAGAATGAACTCACATCCCTAAAAGTCACTGTCAGAATCATCCCTATTCTTATGTTATTTCCGTATATTCTTTTCAAACCAATAGTACTTAAATCTTATGCGAGAATGGTTCCGAAAGTAATGTGATATCCGTAGAGTAGGAATTGCCAGACCCATACAAACAATACCCAGCACCGCGCTTCCAAGTTTTGAAATCATCGACGATAAAGACAATCGCTGGGACAAATTACTCATCATCCATTACCATATCTCTCAATAACCGACGTGAGGCGTTCTTGATGTCATTGTGCACATCTTTCGACTCCAAAGAAGTAGCAATCGCTCGAAGAACCCCTGACTCCTGCATCAACGATCGATCGACCACTGACTGAGCCTTGTTGACAAAGCCAAATAAACCTCCTTGATAAGATGGCTCCGGGAAATTAGCAATGCAGTCTACAATCAATGGGAGAACGAGCTCAAATTCTTCCTTTGTCGAGAGAATATTCTTGTCGCAGCACTGAACAAAAAACTTTGACGCTTGTATCATGAGGCTCTCATTGCCAACCCACTCAAAGCCACCCGGTCTCTTGAGGGATTCGATACAGCTTCCGAAAAGATTCAATCCTTGCAAATTATCTCGAACTAACAACCCATTGTCGTTAATTCTAATCCAAGTGGCAAAAACAAGTTCCATAACGAGCGAAGCCAGTGCGTTGTTGTTGTTTTCTTTGACTAGTTCAGCCTTACAAGTGTGCATTACTTTCACCTCGATTGCTTTGGTGGGTCGAGCAATTCTTCGCTTCGATTGCTTTACAGCCGTCTCAAATGCAGTTCTTTTTCTGGATCCACCGCCACCACAAATAGAACTAAAGATTCTTTGTATTGCCTTTAACTGGTAATCTGCACCCCCGAATGCATCGTACGATACAAAATTTCCAGCGGAGCTTTCGACTGATTTTGTGTCCGATTTATCCTCTTCATTTACAACCATCCTGGGGCTTGGTTTGCGTGCTGAAATGACATTTTCTCCGAGTTTTGACATCGTGTCGAGCCCAACTTTGAAAACGGCAACGAGTCTCTTTTGCTGTTCTTCCTGCTCTCCAACCTCGTACGCAGACGATTTGTCGGTAACATTCGCAAGGGCAGACCAAATCCAACGAAGCGCGTCGAGTTGCGAGTGCATATTCTCTCCACCGTATTCTTCGCTTGCCTGGAGCAATATTTCAACGCCCCCTCGCTTGGTCAATGCTCTCACAATGTCCTTGGCATTTTCAAACGAATTGTGATGGGGGCTACGGACGGTGCAACTCATGATCGTCTTGGCAGCCATGGCCACACAAGTGGGATCACCAATGTTGTTTTTGAGATAGAGCAAAACTCGTTGGATCCCTCCAAGTTCCAGCAATTCTTCCATAAAAACGACGTCGTCGGCGTATCCCCAGTGGCATAGGGTGGTCAGGGTCGTAATGGCCTCGTGGCGTGAGTAATGGACCGTGTCAACAATCTTACATAGTTCCGAGGAAAGTTCTTCGAATGTCATCCGTTCCTTTTGGTTTTGATCACTTCGGTCGAACGGAGATATGGAAACGCCAAAGGAAGCACGAGTTGCCGATGGAGGAAAGAGAGACGCGTTTGCCTCTGGCGTCGCAGCGGGATTCACCATAGATTTTATAGTTCTTGCTCTCTTGGCGGGTTTCTTCGATTCTTGCGGTCTCATGTCGGTGCAATCTTCAGTCCACATCGATTCCGACACGAAGCGTTGACGTTTGTTGGAATTGACGAGATTGATTATTGTTCCTCCCGCTGCAGATGTGGGGGATGGTGCATCTGTTGTTGTAGAAGAAGCTTCATCTTTATCGTTCATGGTCATGATAGATACCGTATCGTCTTCATCACAACTGATGGAAGTTATGAGGGAAGGAAGAACCATTTATGATCTCGATTTACGGTGTGTGTTGTTTCTACGCACAGAGAAGGAAAAAAGGCAGTGGAGTTCGATCACGCAATCGATGATGAAAATCGTGACGAAATTGTTGGTGTTATCGTGGTGGAGGTTTTTCCTCTCAAGGAAAGAGTGGTTCCCGGTACTATTATTCTAGTTGATTTCGTGATGACTCTATCGTGTCTGTGCGTGTCGCTACGATGAATGGTCTATCTCGTCGTCCACGATTTTCTTCTTATCAATGATGGAACGGATCGTGGCTGATCGTGTCTCGCCAAATTACGAAGATATGACTATCGACTAACCGCCATGCTCTTGCACGACGGCGTAGCACATCCGAGCGAGCATAACTCATATTTAAAGCCGGTGTTGGATCCGTAACCCTAATTGCAAGAGTTGTACTCAGACTTAACTCAATCCTTAATCTGATTACAACATTACCATCAACTGGAAAGAGGGAGTTTGAGGGTCAGGTTGACTCAAAAATATTTCAAAACCAAGTTTTTAGTCATAGACCTGGTACATAATATACAGTTGTAAACAAGTTTTTTTAGCTTCAAGGAAACGTTCTTGTTCTATTGGTCAAGCTAAATAGATATAACTTTTGGTTGCACATAATGGTCAAGATAGTACGTCCGAAGGCTACCATTAAACCGGATAACATAAAACTGGATATTCATGAAAAGGCACTTCACACCTACCAGGAAGATAAGACATCGGCACAATAGTGAAATGGATAAACCAGAATATGGAACATTACCAGACACACACATGGGGAGATATAACATTGATGATGGTAAATATTGTCCCTGTAAATATACTCAAATCGTTGGAAAAAACATTATCCTGTTAGCAGCCCAGCAGCTGGTGAATATGACCCCGTTAAGGGCATTGAGGCCAGTAAAGTGAACTTGACAAAAAGGCATTGAGAAAAATGATGAGATAAACATTGTAAACCTTGTAATGGTTTGCACAGGAAATGACAGAAGATGAGGATATAATCATGTTTCCAAGGAATATGGCTGGCAACCATCATTATGCTCATACTTGTAAATAACTCTACTTTAACTTCATATTGAAACAAGCTCCCAAACTAGCAGCAATTTTAATAACAATACAAAGCTTCAACTCCAGCACCACACCCCTGCGGAAGCGTCAATTCCCAAACTACTGTTTTATGTTTTTGCGGAATCGATCACCAATTGTTTTAGACCCCAACTACACAAAAAGACAATTTTCAACAAAAAAGTGTCCCTGGTGGAAATAGCAAACAATGATGGAGAAGAGAATGTCACACCGGTAAAGTGAGTTCTAAATCCACGACTGATGTCCTTTGTTCAGAGTATCCCTTTTTTCCCTTCTTCTTCTTCTTCTTCTTCTTCAGATGATGATGATGATTCAAGTGATGACAAATCCGATGATGATCAAAAAGCAAATAATAGTGATGTTTTGGAGAATGATAAACACGAGGAAATGTAGTGATGAATCTGACAATGAAGTAATTTGAAGAACAGTAATGAATCCAGCAAGCATCTAAACTTGGAAAACATTGACAAACCTGACACAATGATGTAAATTCAGAAAATGATGATGGTACTAGTACTTAAGAGCAGAGTGCATCCGTACAAAGAGGTGGTAGATCCCGTTGTTTTTGTATTCGTAGTCTTCAATCTTGGTCCTTTGTTTTTTGTTTGTTTTCCAGAGATCCTTGGTGTCTTTTTTGCATTTTTCAACTTGCTGTTTTAGGTACTCTTTAGAGGGAGAAAGTTTTGTGAGGCCTAGGCTGACTTGCGGTTGAGGTGCCAGGGGGTTCAGGGGGTTCTCTTTGTCTTCTGCAACTATATCGGCTTGGACAGTCACTTTGCTAGGAACAGGTGTTGGGTTTTTGTCGTTGCAAACCGGTGTTGGGGTTGGAAGATTTTTTTTCCACTAACACAATCACCTCTTTCTTTGGTTGGTGGAGACTAGCACTCAGGACGCCCTAGACAGCAGCCTGCAACTTAGAGCTCTGGTGAATGTATGGTTCAGACGACTTGACATGCTTGTGTCTTGGATGATTCATTTGGACCTTCTCTGAAATAGACAAGTCCGAGGCTAGGATAGTACAGCATTGATGCCAATTGTCACGTGGTGTGTACTTCTCCCAATCCTTGAAGTCGGCTACTTCTGCAAACTCTTTTGTCCATTTTCTAAGACTGTCTTGTCCCGCTGGACTCCTTGGCTTGAAGTAATATATCAATCCCTTCTTATGACCGGTGTTGACATGACCAAAAAATTGTGATTGATCAGGCTTACATCTTTCTCTGTAGAAGGAGATCAACTTGTTGATTACACAAAATGGGTTGCTTGTATCCTCAACAACCATTGGGAATTGCTTAGTCACTAGTGGATTGTCGAGAGATAGTTTGTGTGCTTTGTCAAATCCTCCTCCCAGTGCAATAATGGCATACTTGAGACCTTTCATGTGTCCCCATCCAAAAGAGCCCAACCAAACCCAAGCCCGCAAGAGAGAGGACAGCTCCAATTCTCCCCTTATTGCAAATTGCTGTCCAAGTTCCATAGTTAGTAGCTTGAGCAGATCATGCATGTCATCAAATGGCTTGTAGATACCATTAATTACAACCTTGGCAAACTTCTCATCAACAAACTCATTGAGCTCAGCCTTGGTTCTCTTAGTTCCAATTGTTGGATCTGCTTCCCTTTTGTCATTCCAATCTTTCTGCAATACACCTTTGAATCCCCCTTGAAAATTGAAATCACCTGCAGCAAATTGAACATCCCTAGCATGAAAGGCCGAGAAGAGTTGTCAAACATACACTCCATGAGTAGTAGTATTCAGTAGCTTACCATCCTTGGTGTTGGCAATTCTTGTTGTCCAGATTTTGATTGCTTGGTCTAGGATAGTCCTCTTGTGCAGTTTGGTTGGCAGCTTCCATTGTAGTAAAAGAGAAAATCCTCCTCTAGATGGTTCTTCATCCTCACTTCTTTCGTAAACATCTAATGTAGGACTGCATCTCCTAGGTTATTCTTTGCAGGATCTGTTGCTTTTCTAACAATTTTAAGGAATCAATTGTGTGCACTGTTCTTCATCTTTGAATACCTTCTGGTGACTGTTTCAGTCACGGCATACTCTTCCTCCTTCTCTCCAAAGGTGTTCTTGAAGTGATTCACATTGTTGTAGATCTTCTCCATATACTCTCGGGCGCAAGTGGTCATGTCGAAGTTATTCGTTGCTGCTGCTGCTGCTTGTTGTTGTTGTTGGTTCTTCTGTCATTGTTATTGTTCTTGGCGCTTCTTTTCTTCCTCTTTTTTATATGGGTTTCAAAGGCTTGATGGATACTCTTGCTGGTCTAGTTGGTGACTTCTTGTTGAGTGCAAGTTGGATTGTTTGGTTGTCGCCATTGTTGTTGTTGTTGTTGTTGTTGGTTGTTTCTGTTGTTTCTGTTATTTCTTCTATCATCTTCTCCTCGTCATCGTCATCGTCATCGTCGTCGTCGTTGTCATTGTCATTGTCGTTGTCGTTGCCCCCCCTTTCACCTATTACAAGTGGAAGTTCCTTGTTTCCTTCCATAATCAATTCACAACCTACTCTCCTCATTGTAACCTCCATTCAGGCTGCTATCTGTGCTCTCTGGTCCTGAGCGTCTCCAACCAAAAGAAGAATTTGCAATATGCGTTGAAACTGTCCTGAAAAGCTCAACGGTCGTTTGTAGGTGCGAAGTGTTGATTTCTACTGTCTTAGTACCGAGCTCGCTGGATTACAGAATTGGATTACTTTTTTTAGTGAGCGCTGGTGTAATCCGGTGAGGTACTAAGGAATTGATTAAAAATTAACTTATGTTTCTTAGTATGAGGAGCTCCTCTAGTTTTCGTGTAATAATTTAGTAGCAATCCAGTTTGCCAAATTACATGGAAAATCGGTTGTACTCGTGGATTACGAATAAGACTAGTAGATAGATAATGAGTGATTCCCACCAGTGATAAAGTAATAAAAGTTCGCGACCAGACTAATAAATTTATTCTCAAAGTAATAGATTTATTCCATAATGAATATAATCTGGCAGTTGAGGCAGCCTCGACTGCCAGATTTTGTTAACTGCATAAACAGAGAATAAACTCCAACGGAATCTTAGAATCATACTAAAATCAAATATTTTAGTCCCCAACGCACGAATGAATCATGTGCACCTCTTGCACCTCTTAGGCCTGTAACAGAAACAGGTTAAACTATTCAAACCAAGGCATCATTAAAGACCAGATCGATAAGTAAACACTTGGAACTCATATGTGCATTCAAAAGAGTACATATGAAATGGGCCTCATTTATTCCATATATCACGATCAAGCAAAAGGCCCATTGAATAAACTACTTAACCTTACCGACCAGCCTTGCTTGCCAAAAGAGGCAGGTAGGTGGCGCGGGTAGTGATTAAACAGACGTAAACAGACAGTTAGTACTGTTTCTTATTTAGAGCAGATTCCAAATTCCAAATTTGCTCCGAGTGATAGTTGATAAAAAATATTTGTGCGTTGAATCTATTCAATCTATTCACTTGGGAATATTTTTTTATTACTCTGGTCGTTTATTACTTTATCACTGGTGGGAATCACTCAACAATATGTCCACCTCGCCCCTTCAAGCATGTCCACCTCCCTTCAAGCGCCAATAACCATTCAGTAGGAGTTTGGTGGAGCGCCATACTGTACCATATTACGATACGAACTTGTACGAGTAATCTTACATACATACATAATACCATCAATCGCACGGAGAGCACGTGCACTTGATCCGATGGGTGCCTAAGTAAATTGAAAAAAGGGACTCAACGGCGCGAAAAAGGTGCGAGGAGGGGGTGTTACTTTAGTAATTTCCAAAATATGTCGTAGAATTGGTACACAATTTCTAGTAGTGTTTTCTGCTCTGACAATGGCATGATACTTTAGTAATTTCCAAAATATGCCGTAGAATTCCTACACGAATACTAGTAGTGGTGTTTTCTGCTCTGATAATGGATTGATACTTTGGCAATTCCAAAATACTCCGTATGAGTGGTACGTAGTATAGGTAGAAGTGGTACGTGATTTTCTAGTAGTAGTGTTACTCTGTGCCTCTGTAGCTACCGTACGGTAGTAGAATTTTCTGTCGTGATTTCCAGCAGTCGTATTCTGAGCACTATTCACCTACCGTAGTACCGGTAGCACTCTTTTTGATACTCCCAGAACAGACTAATACACAACAGACTAGGGACCAGGGTATATGTAAAAAAAAAGCTAGAATTAGTCTGTAGACCTATTTCTTGCTAGAGAGCAACAAGTCATGATGAATATTGAGTCTGCTGGGTGGACCGGGTACAAGGGGGAGGAGGACGCGTCTCGTTGTATCAAAGCTCGTATCGCCGCTGGAATTAATTGGACGAGCAATGCAGTGTTGGTAGTTCATCCCATAGACTGACGGACGACGCCGTGGTTACACCAGTCCCCTAGCTCATAGCAGCGCAGCGCTCTTTCTGCATCAACCGGTCCAGAAGCAGCAGTAGTAGTTAGCGCCAAAGGAGTGAGGACCTCAAAGAAGAAGGAACCAACGGCACTGAAGAAGCACCAGGCAGAAAGAGGAAAGGTCCGCCGGCCGCGCTTCTTGTTCCTCTTTTCAGCATTGCCAATTGGATATCTGGAAGGAGGGGGTTCTTCTTCTTAATGTAGGGGGGTGCTCAATGAAGACTTCCTGGCTGATACAGACCGACGTTGGGTTGTTGCTGTTGCTGTTGCATCCGTAGTAGTAGATGATCAAGTCCGAGACCAAAGATCTTGTGCTGGAGCATTAGACCGAGACCAAGGAGCTGGATCATCCTTGCTCTTTCAGCATGGAATAGTTCGAGCCATGGTGTGCTTGCTGAAAAGGAGCGATTCCCATGGTCAAAAGCAAAAAGAAACACCATTGTTGTGAGTGGTATGAATAAACAAATAATGACAATACAAGGACAACGACGAGGACAAATCAAACCGCAGCAGCCTTACCAGCTTCCCCCCAGCAACCAAAGGACCTGCAATTACTTACAGTGTGATAGAATGGGTTTCGTGTTGTTGTAATAGGATAGAAAGCAGTGGAAAGGGTCTATTCCCATGGTTTGCAAAGTGCTTGATTTTGAAATAATGAATTACAACGGGGGAAAACAGCAATAAATCAAAGTTGTAGTAGGAATTCTACTAGATTCTACACAAGTGTCAAGGAATCAAATGAGCAAAATCCCTGTTGCTGTTGCTAATGCGTGATTAGGTTTTTAAAATCCAGGATGAAGTAAGGATTCTACTAGATCCTACTGTACGGAGAAAAACCGCCAAAAAGCTTTTTAAATCCAGGATCTAGTATGAATTCCACGAGATCCTACACAGGGGTATTAAGGAATCAATCGTGCTGCAGGGCCCAGAATCCCGTGACCTGTTGAGCAATTAATTGCTCAACACACGGAGTTGTGTGTCAAAATCTTCTAAAAATACTTTTTGAATTGCTCAACGCGGAGTCAAAAAAATTACTTTAGTATGGAAAAACAGTACTAAAGTATTCTTTCACACATACAACACGTGGGACTGTGGGGAGAGTAGAATGAATCAATCCACACAATTTACCGTGAAAAGGGGGGGAATGGGGGATGTAATCCGGAGCAATAGAAGAACAAGCAACAGCATCAACAAACAGCCAGCATTGGTCCCTAGCAAGAACCTCCTGCTCCTCTTCCCTTTGTGCTCTCCCTTACGACCATGGTATTACATACCTAATCACCCCTCCTCCTTGACCTCCTCCTCATAGTATTGGGGGGGAGGAGGAGGAGTTTTCTTTAGGGTGCTCCCTTTTTCCCCACCCTCGGAAAAAGGGAGCACCCTAAAGAAAACTCCTCCTCCTCCCCCCCAATACTACTCGGAGTCGTTTGGTTGGCACGACTCATCCCCTATCTAAAGAAAAATTCTCGGCGCGCGCCTCGAATTTTTCTTTAGAGAGGGGACGAGTTGTGCAAACCAAATCGGAGGAGGGAATTACATAAAAGGTACAAGTATCTGTATCACGGGGTCTTGAAAGAAAAACTCGGTTTTACTCGAATTGCCACGACAACCGCAAACTCAGCTCAAGCACGAATGAATGGAGCATGACGTCCAAACACAAGCGTGACTGCATTTCAGGCGGTAAGATACGGTAAGATTACAGTACCGTAGATGATGAGAAGATGATTGATTCATTCGTTCAGTAGCGTGATGATTTATGATGAGGTGTACCGGTAATTACGGTAATCTTACATACAGGTACCGTAGTGTGGTAAAACGCTGCTGATTGCTGATGCGACTGCACCACTTGGAACGAACCCACCTGGTGGATTGTGTTGGTCAACAAATCCACCAGATCCTCTCGATAACTGATACAGAACTACAGAGGACCACCATTGACTACATAAGATGCACATGATTCACTGCACGACCCAATCACAATAAAGGCAAAACGAAAGAATACATTTCGATTGCATCAGCGGCGGCGGTAAAGTACCTTTCGTCAACAGCCAACACGAAAACCGCTAGTTTCGATTAGGCACAAATTCAAGTTTTGACGAAAGGAAATCAACACAAATTTCGACTTTCGGTATTTTTTAGTGGAAAATCAACTTAGTACATACCGCTATACCAAAGCGCAACATGAGGATCACTTTGACGACCAAGAACAATCGCGAACGACGACAGATGCCCTCGCAGAGTGTCTACTTTTTCACAATGTACACAGTGGTTTCAATGGGAACAACAGCTTTGTTCTCGTTTGTGTCGCTAAATCAAGAACCATTGCGCAGAGAATACGGAACGACTGACGGCAGAAACAACTTATTTCCCGCAGTTGAAGCCTTCACACTTTCACCCACTAGTCGCCATCCACTTGTTTCGCCGTATTCCAGAGGAAGAAGATCTGCAAGTCTTCTTTCGTTTCCAACGGAAAAGGAGAATGCAGAGTCTGATGAGTTGACTCCGGACGTAGCCGCACCTATGGACTGTCCAACCGTTGTAAGAGCCCCCCTGAAATTTATCGGACCCTACCCGTGCCTCGCCCTGAAGTTTCCAAATCTTTCCACTGAATCCCAGCGCTCTCATAACCTTACGGGAGTCAGTCTTGATTTCGTGTTAGATACGGCTGCCAATATCAATACGCTCCAATTTCAGGTTGCCCAGGAGCTGTCTTTACCAAAGCAGGAAGATTCACCAGCCCTACCCGGTGTGAGCAGCAGCGGTCCCATGGCTGGAGGAGAAACGTATATCCTGGGGGATTCGCAGATCGAGGAAGCGGCCGCAATGGCGCTGTCCGCGGACGGCGATCCGCAGCCAAACGAAGAAGGACTGCAAAACGAACCCTTCGATTTCATGCAAAACTTGACAGCGGCTGCACTCCCTGTTGTGAATCCAGGAAGTGCTGGATTGCTTGGTCTTGCATTTTTCTACTGCTTTGAAGGCGGAGTAGAATTTCGCTGGGGATCCTCGCAGCAGCAGGATCCACAACAGAAATTGGTCGATGGAATGATGGCTCCAACTAATATCCTGGACAATTCGTCGCCCTCGGTGACATTTTTCGGAGAGGACGATTCCAACACCAGAGACGGCGATTCTCTGTTGCAGCGAGCTCTTTCGGATTTAGTGCGCGTATCGATTGATCCCATCCCACTGACACAGTTGCCCTCTCTCAAGATAGAGGTCAATGGTGTAGAAATGACGGCCCTCTTGGACACGGGATCGCCCATTACCGTATTGAACCAGGGTGCTGCTCGAGCCGCAGGAATCAAGACTACCCAAGATACCGCGGAAGCTTCCACCGAAAGCAAAACCAATTCCGGCGGTTGGAAGAATCCTTTTTCGTCTGTCGTGGACAAGTTCAAGGAAGCCCAAGCTACCGCTGAAGCGGCTTCCAGGGGTGAAATACTTATGATAGGAGGCAGCGATGGAAGGCCAACTACTCTGTATCGGTCCAGCGTTGGCAATCATCCTAGTATTTCGGTAGAGAGTGCGGATGGAGAAGCCATTTCCTTTGGAAACGACCTGCCGGTTTACGTTGGTGATATCCCGGGCCTGGCGGCGTTGAATGGAATAGGCGTGGATTCGCCTCCCGCAGTTGTCTTAGGCTTGGACGTTTTGAGGAGGCGACCGAGGATGCTCTTTCGGCCGCGTGAGAACGAGGTATATTTCTAAGGATGGCAAATGTTTTTGTGTGGAATGGCTGATGTGAATTACGAAAAACATTCAGTCCCGAAAAACGCATCCAACTTGAATCGATCATTTTGGCATTCATATCGTGAAAACTGTACAGTAGAACTAAAAAATAATCCATACATTTCTGCTCCAGAATGAGAAAGGAACTGTGTACAGGTTAGTGAACAGAATGCGAGAGTCAGAACAGGCTTTTGAGTTGAGTATGTGCAGAAAGCAACTGAACAAGATATGCACATTTTACAAAGAACTCAGTGCACGTCTCCGTTCTACTTTGGATTGCGTATTGGTCCCCTAGGGCGTGTTGTGAATATCTTCCACTATCTTTTGTCTTTGACCCTGTACATGCATTTCTCAGACTTGGTAGCAACAAGCTCCCACTGTTTGTTGAAAGAATAGATTTGGATCCCGAAGATCACAGATCTTGTCAATTCTAAGAAAGCAACACAATTGGTTACCTTCATAAACTAGAAAATACTTAAGTATGACAAAGATTGCTTGTATAGCAGTCATCCCACCCTTGCTGATATCGCCATTGTGGATTTGCCACTTACTAAATTTGATTCAAAAACTTGTATTATCTGCATCATAGGCCCCTCTTAGCTGCCTCACGCGTGCCTGCAGGTGGTGTCTTATTTTGGTACAACCCACAACACACTTCCTCCTGCGTTGTTCTCAGAGATGATTGTTGGGTCAATTGCAACTCATGCTGTTGGGGCATCAATCACATTGGTATTTTCTGCAATCACGTCTTGGTGTAATTGGGCCTTCTTTGTATTGTAGTATGCATGTTTGTATTGGTTGCAATCAGCCTCGCTCGTTTATCCTGAGTATGGTACTTCTAAACTTCCTAAAAACTAGTGATCCCTGCACTGATTTGGTGCAATAGTCTGCAATCATTTCCTGGGTTGGTATCTATTTGATTGTAACCTCCCCCTTCTGCACTTGGTCTGTAATGAAGAAGTCTCTGGTTTTGATGTGCTTGGTGTGTTTGCTGCTACTGTCGTGGTTATTCTTCTCCAGCTGGATTGAGCTTGTATTGTATTGGTATAGGACGGTGTTGTCACCCATATTGCTATATTCCCCTTGGTCCACATTGTCAGTCATCTATTGTCCTTGTGCTTGTAGGAGATATCTTACCCAACGAATGAAAGACATGTTATCATCCTCCTCCACGATCTCCTCCTCTTCCTCTGTAGAGCTCTTTGTGTTGATATTTTGTTCTGTTGATGTTGGGACGATGGCTCCTCTTCCTAGGTTCATGTATCCACCGCAGTGGCTTCTAATGTCCTCATGTACTGCAAAAGCCGCATTCACAAATCAGTGCACATCACCAATCCCATCCCAACCTAAAATTATAGTTAGCAATACTGTCTCCTTTAGGTAGCATATAACATCTTGATTTTCTTCCAGTCATCTTTATCAGGGAATTTTGTCCTTGTACATAGGAAGGCTATTGCTGTCTGAATGTCTGGCTGGGATTGTTTTGCCATAAATAGGAGCTTTGCCACATAGTGGCTGATTCTTAAAATACCAATTTGGTTTTTGTAATTACTTAGTAATTACACTTTTGGTTTCTTCTCCCCGTATACTTATCGTAGCACCTCTACACCACTATTGCGAAGGAACTTTCCTTGTTTTTTGCAATCAGCGCATCAGGTTTTTTAGTGAGCAAGCGAAAACTGTAATCAGCAATCGATCTCTTTCTTTTCATCTTCCTTTTTTTGTTATCAGAGATCAATTGACAGTGATACAAATAATCGTAGTACCCTACAGTGAAACATCAATATCTCCTTGAATGAGTGATTCCCACCTCGACTAAAATAATAAAAGTTCGCAACTAAACTAATAAATCTATTCACATAGTGCATAGATTTATTAAGTATTGAATATATTTTATCAGTCGAGACCGCACCGACTGAAAAAACTTTATTAACTGAATAAAAACAGAATAAACTTGAACGGAATCACTAAAATCAAATCTTTTAGTCACCCAACGCATGTGCACCTCTTGCACCTCTTTTGGCCAGCTGAAAATTTGCAAACAGTCGAAAAGAAATAAAAAAGAAAGTCCGTAAAGAAACAGCAACAACAATACGACTTGTCTCTCCAGCACATTAGAGAGCAGGGCACCACCACCAATGACTACTGTTGCTGCTCTTGTGGCGCATGCTAGATTATTATTAGATGAATTGGATGACGATGAATCGATTTCAATTCGATTCGGCTGCCCGGCACATAAAAAAAAGGAACAGGAACACCACCAGCAATACCATTGATCGTAACAATCAACAGCATGCCCCCCTCGTCGACTGCAGGCAGAGGCAGGAAAGCCGGCATTGGCAACTACACCAGGGCCGAGTTGGTGAACATGTTTGCTGCCATTAGAGCTGTCATGCCAGCTGGAACAGATGACTGGGATGATGTTGCAGACCTGCACGCTGAAACATTTCCTGGAAGGGATGGTACTTCCATTCGAAACAAATTCAATCGATTGCAACGGAAGAAGGCGCCAACAGGCAATCCAAACATGAGATGGGACATTAAGGAGGCAAAGGAAATCCACCAACTGATAGGGGATAAGTCATTTGTTGTAGAAGGAGAAGATACGTATGAGGTTGAAAGAAACAAGTTTACTCGTCCTCCTCCTCCTTCTGTTGCAAGTCAACCGGTACCACTTCTACTTGGACAACAAACTCAACCAACACAACCACTCCTACTTGGTCAACCAACTCAACCAACACAAGCAGCAACACAACCCGAAAGTCAACACGTTCGACCGCCCGAAGAAGTTAGTACCATTACTACTAGCAAGAAGAGACAGTACTGCAAAGGAAACAATTCGCAGATGATGAATACAATTGCTCAGGTACTAAAGCTTCAGCAGCAGGCATTAGAACAACAGCAAAGATATCAGGAAAAGGCAGATGAAGAGAGGAAGGTTATGATGCAGGTACCCGTTGCTCACGTTGGCCTGTGATCCTCCTAGTAGCGCCGGTGGTACTAGTGGTAGTGGTACTAGTAGTGGTAGTGGTGGCGCCGGTCGTACGAGATTGACATCTCCTCCTCCTCGTAGTGGCGGACAGCAGCGGCCGTGGTCTTAATGGTCCTATTACTCCCCAAGTTACTACTCCCCAAGTTACTAATGTTACTGAAGGGGGGAAGCTCAAAAGGAAAGTCAACAGTCTCCAGCATCCCAGCTACAGCAGCAGTGACAGCATCAACAGTGACACCAACGATTCGTTGACGTCGATTAGTTAGTTAGTTAGTAAGGAATCGAATCGAATCGATGGATTAGTTAGTTAGGAATCAATCGATTAGTTAGTTAGTTAGGAATCGAATCGATCGATTAGTTAGTTAGTTACTTAAAATAAAGGAATCAATTATTAGTTAAACTCAACAACACTACCACTGTTGCTCCAGACAGAAACTTAGGCTACAGAGACCACAGAAAAACTCTATTGCAACACCTTAAAAGAGGAAACCAAAACCACTAGAGGTGCGCTGGAGCAAAATTATTCGAACATGTTGTCGACTGCTCTAAATACAACTAATCGATTCGATCAAGCAAATAGATCGATCGATAGTACTACGAATCAATCGGACGTGTTGTCGACTGCTCTAGTAATTCGTAATGCTAATTCTTATCTACTATTGATTATTATCTAAAATACGTTGTTTGCGGTTTCAGTTGGTACCAAATTGCACGAGAAGAAGCCATACGACTTGAAACCTTCAGTCTGACTCATATACGTGTTGAGTATGGTGTTGATTCCAACCTTAGCTGTCTGAAAGTTGTACAACAACACGACAAGCTTCAGAATGATCCTCCTGTCTCCTGTTTCTTCCAGCAACATGTTATCTTTGAGTCTAGGGAACCCACCTTGGATCTGTCTCATCCCCCATTCAGACATCTGTCTAACGCTAGTCGCATCTCTGTTCACTGCAATAGCCTTGCGAACAGGCCCGTCTTTTCATTTCTCTGGCCTCTTCCGTAGGTGTACCCTCAGGTATTTCTACAGGAGCTGTCACAGGGTCATATTGACTACTTCTAAGAAGGTATTCGTTTGTAGATATCTTAAACGCCAAATCAACTACACTCTTTGCCTTATACAGCTCATACATGCACTCCATCTTTTCATACAACCCGTACTCAGCCTGAGTACTATCATGCCAAGACCCAGGACAGTTCAAGACACAAGCCCGGATCCTCCCATCTGGGCAGAAAAGAAATACGCTGTTGACATATGTACCACAAGTCCAACCGTTGTAGTATGGATTCTGTTTGGTCCAGTCGCCAGACTGCTGGATATGCAGTTTAAGCCCGTCGCAGGCAGCCCACACTCTGTGTGGACATAGAGTTGGATACTTTGCGGCAATAGCATCGATGTATTGTTGAATCTCTTCTTCATTTGGCAAACAAACTTTTGCAGAAGGATGGTCTTGTAATGCACAAAGAAGGAGCTTCCGTCCAAATTTCAGCCATCTGTACATAGGAGAAGCCGTAATTCCAAATGCTATAGCAACTGCTCTTGCTGCTGATCCTCTGGTTCGGAACCAGAATAAGACAAGAGCAAGACAGCCTGTTGCATCAAACTCTCTCCTTTGAACAACATCGTGTTTTCCTTTTTTAAGGTTCCGAATCGATCCAGTGTTCTTATCGACAGTGTAGGAATTGTAGACTGGCTCAAACAAATCTAGGAGCTCCCTGAATACTACATGGTCGACTCCACAGCAGTTGAGAAGGGCTTGATCATTGCCGGATCGGTAGAGATACATGAAAGCAGATTGGCTGTATTGCTTAATTGCAATCCTAGGAGTTCTCCGGTCCCTTCTTTTCTTATCTTCCTCGCCAAGCAGTGGATTGTTGTAATCGGGGGTTAAGTAGTTATCATCCTCATAGTAGTCTCCAAGCGCTTCTAGTAACTCCAGGGCCATGGTGATTGTCGATTCTAAGTGTTTTGGAAAAGAAAGAGTGTTTCGCAAAAGAGTGTTTTGCAAAAGAGTGTGGTTTCTTGCTGGAGAGCAATGTGAGTGTTTTAGCGAGGATACTACTAGTAGCTGAAATAAGCAGCGCAAATACTAAGCAAGTCGGTACACGAAAAATTCTGAAAATTTCAACTGCCGGCCATCCTTGAATACTTAACAGGCTTGCTTGCCAAAATAGGCCGGTAGGTGGCGCGGGTAGTGATTGAACAGACAGTTACTGTTTCCTATTTAGAGATTCCAAATTCCAAATTTGTTTGGTTTGCATAGTTAATAAAAAATATTCGTGCGTTGAATCTATTCAATCTATTCACTCTCGAATATTTTTTTATTACTTTGGTCTTTTATTCACTTTTCGAGGTGGGAATCACTCAATATTGGGATCTAGGGGACCAAACTGGTACCAAAATGTCCGCAATGACAAGGCGGTATCGATTACGTGGGACCTGTGTATTCTCCTCGCTCCGGCTTTCGAACAACAACGACGACGTCAACATGCAGCTAACTGTGTATCCTTGATCAGCGTCCAAGTTGCTTGCTCTGCAAAAGGAAAAATGATGACGAACGGCAATGACGAATGGCATAATTTTCTTTGCTACCCTAAGCTACTAACGCAAAGCCGCTCAACATAATCGATACCGCCTTGTCATAACGGACATCTTGGTACCGGTTTGGTCTCATGGCTCCCAATATTGAAGGAGATATTATGTTTCAACTATATTGTCATCGTCACCGTCAATGATTGCTGATTTCTGGATTTCATAGGAAAAAGTGGGCTGGAGCCTGATTACAAAAACTTGGTGATTACAAAAAATGAGGGTAGAGGTGCTACAAGAACCAAAGTGTAATCACTAAAATCAATTGATATCTTTTAAGAATAAGCTTTTATAAGGGGGAAACAACTTCTGATTACTGAATCTGATTACTAATCTTGGGGAGCTTGATCAGTAATCAGCCAAGGTGCAGTGAGTAAGTTAAAAAATAATTAGTGTTTCTTTGTGTCCCACAGCTGGATTTTTTAGTAATTTAAAGTAATCACGGGCACATGATTACAAGGAAAATCGGTGCAACAAGACGGTTACACTGTGTAATCTGCAGTAATCAGGGTGAGTGGCGTTGTAATTTTGTGGTGGCCCTTATGTAAAGTCCAAAAATTATTATGCCACTGGTTGCACTCTTGCTTGCATAGTAATTTTTGGACTTTACATACGGTACGGTAGTAGTAAGGTGGCGAAATTACAACACCACTCACCCTCATTACTGCAGATTACACACGGCGCGCGAGTAAGACGACAGTTATTATACCGGTGATCCTTTCATGTTTACCGGCAATGATGATACTTTTATGGTAAGATACGGAGTAAGATTTTACATACCGGTACTTGTTGTAGTTCAAAGAAAAGATGACGAAAATAAGCAATAATAATAATAAGAGATTATTTACACTAAGTCAGAGAAAAGTCAGACCTTGGTCTTAAGGATTGTGCGCACTTTAACGGTTAATGGCAATTTCCTCTGACTTGGTCGAACAGCCACTTTCAGCAATTCCAACCAATGAAATTCAATCATTTTAGCAATTCCAACCAATGGAATTCAACCATGTACGCGCATGCCGGCCTGGCCGGGGTTTGGTTCAAATTCCATGCGGGTTTCATTCAATGTGGGATTGGATCAAACCAATGAAATGCAACTGTAGATAAAGGAACCCGTATGTATGGCCCGGAATCAGGTGGCAGTACAAAACCTACACTGACTCCAGTAAAATAATTTGACTTATTATTTGGATTCCAGTAATAGTGGGTGATTCCCGAAATACTTTTCTGGGTAATACCCAGATTTCTGTTTTTAGTATTTTGGGAATGAAAATTAGCATACCCAGATTTTTGGCGGGCTAGTGTCTAAAATCTCATTTTGGAATGTGGAATCTGATTTTGGAATATATGTGGAATTCTTCGTATGAATAATAAACAAGTAACATGTGGATTCCAAAAAAAATCTGTGTATTACGCAGATGCAGATCCTTGTCAAGGTGAGCTCACCTAGACACGGATCTATGTAAGAAATGACTGGTCAAGTAAAACAATTCCGGTCTGGGTACTACACAGAAGTATTTTGGGAATCACCCAATGGGTGATTCCCGAAATACTTTTTTATGTAGTACATAGATAACTGTTTTCAGTATTTTGGGAATGAAAATGTTATACATACTTTTTTTGGCGGGCTAGTATATAAATCTCATTTTGGAATCGGGAATCTCATGGCATGGACAATAATAATAGCCAAATTTGTCTTCTTCATACAATTAAACATGTGGATTTAATCTGTTCAGATTTTTCAGTGACGTTCAGATTTTTCAGTGACTTCACGATCAAATTTTTCACTTTCACCGACTCAACCTTTCAGCCACTCAACGTTTCGACTCAACCGACAATAGGTACTCAACCAACGATAGGTACTCAACCGACAACATAAATAGTTGCCCATCCGTTGACTATGTCACTCAAGTTGCTTGTTTGCTTGTATCTTCTAGAAGATGAGGAGGAGGATGATGACAATGATGATGCTGATGACGCAGAAGAAAGGCGTCGAAGAGATAAGAGAACACCAAGGATAGCCCTACGTCGTCATTCAGAGTCTCCCTTTCTTTATCTATTCAACTCTGGCAACGAACAGGCTCTTCTCAACTGCTGTGGTTATGGAGTGGAAGAAAGCGTGAGGTAAATGCAACATGCTGTCTTGATCTAGTACTTCATTGGTTTAGAACACGAGGATCCGTTGCAAGATCTGTGTCTATGGCATTTGGACTCACCTCTACTGTTATGTACAAATGGTTGAAATTCTCCAGAAAGGTTCTTTTGTTCGTATTGCATTATCATCCAAAGGCAATGATTAGACCTCCAACTGAAGAAGAATTGGAGGAATACATCAGCGCAATTGGTGCCAAATATCCCAGACTAAAAGAACGCCGTGTCTGGGGTGCGGCGGATGGACTCAAAGTCAAAATTCAGCAGTCCTTCAATTGGTTGATTCAGAGTTGGTATTACAACAGCTGGGTCTGTGACACGTATGTCAACAGCGTCTTTGTCTTTGCGGCCGATGGGAGAATTTGTATTTGCTGTCACAACTGCCCCAGTACCTGGCATGACAGCACGATTGCCAATCATGGTGTTTATGATAAAATAGAAGAACTGTTTGTCAAGTTCTGAGCGATGGTTTGTGTTGACTCTGCATTTAGGGTTGCCACAGGGAGACACCAATGCCTTGTCCAAAGTTCCCAGAATGATCCGGATACCCTAGAGGCTATTCTGTTGAACAGAGAAGCAACGTCCCTTTGACAGTTATCAGAGTGGGGGATGCAAATGATCCAGGGCATTTTCCACGATTAAAAGACAGGCTCCTATTGGAGACATTTGGCGATAGCAGGTCATTTTGAACTTAATGATACTTCTGTACAACTACCAAACCAGTACTGTCACCCACAACCAGATCCTGAATGTTTTCATGCATAAGAAGGATGGATACTTCTCTTATGACAACAATCTACCAGAAGATGCCACCGGCATCTTCAAGCGTTGAGTCGTTGAGGAGCTGCGCCGAGCTGTTAAGCTGGTGATTGGATCCGCCATCGGACTTGGATTGATGGACTTAAGGTATTCGAAAACTGGACTTAAGGACTGATGGAAGTTTCGCCTTCTAATTTCGCTTTGGGTGGTTGAGTAGATTGTCAGTTCCAAGTATCGATTCTCCATGGTCGATCGATCATGGTCAATCGATTTCGATTGGTTGAGTAGAAGTAGATTGTTGAGATCCCCCATGGTAGTAGTAATCAGTAGCTTATATTTGGACATAGCTTTCGCTGTTGCTAGGTTTTTGAATTATGAGCTTAGAGCTTGTTGCTGCTTGTTGCTGGAAGGATAGAAGGATAGAAGGATACGAGTAGCACTAGTTTATACAATTTACAAGTAATACGAGGAGTAGTTCTGCTTTTGGTGTTCCGGTTCATAAAACCCGCACGACTCTTCAAGAGGGGTTCAACTCCTTAAGAGAGGTTCAACACAGCGCCAGACGGGTCAATCCCATCAGTTCTTCCATACACAGAAATGGGAATCGAAATGGGAATTGACGTGGGAATCGTTGACTCCTATCGATTCGATTCCGACTGATTTCAGACTTTCATGTACTACCAACTTTACAATTTTGCATGAGTTATTACTAGTAGTTGCTAGTAATTCATGAATTCATTATTTCATTTTGTTGCCAAGTTGCAAAGCTCATAATTGGTTTTCTTCCAAAAACAAAAGCAACTTGCACTTGTTACCACTACTAACTAATCTACTAATCTGATCCTACTAATCGCAATCTTCCAATCGACAATGGTGGTAGTTTCCAAGCAAGAAAAGAAACAGATTCTTCAGGCTCTTCTAGCCAAAACCGAACGAGAACACCGGCAACTGATTTTTTATCACCAGCAAGAGATTGCTTGACACCGACAAGAGATTCGTATTCTTGCACGAACCATTCTGAATGTAATCATCGATCCACCTAGCAATCATCCAGTCATTCCAAATGTAACCATCAATCCACCTTCCTGGTTAATTAAGAACGATTCGGATTTTGGTTCCGATTCTGACAAAGTAATTTCTGAAATTACTTTGGATCTTCCTGCCATTAAACAGGAACCAAAGCCTTGAGTGGAGTCGCCGGCCTGGGGGATTTGAGTTGGAGTTGGAGTTGGGATTTGAGTTGGAGTTGGGACGGAGCCCGTTTAAGAATATGGTAGGCAACATCTACTATGGTTGATTTCAGCGAATTCCAAGGCAGCCTCTGTTTGTTGCCTCTGAGCTTCAAAGAAAGCATCTGTTTGTTGCCTCTGAGCTTGGAAGGCAGCCTCTCTTTGTTCCCTTTCAAGCCGTTGATACTCTATTCTTTGTTCCCTCTCGCGCTCGGAATTCTCTATCAAGAAATCAAGAGTTTCCTGGCGTCCGTTGGTGTTGGTGTTGGTGTTGTTGTTGGTGGCGTTCCTGCAGTACTGTCTCTTGGATTGTGGAGTGCTGCTGGGAGAAGGGGAAACACGCGCAGCAGGAACACGCCGTTGAGATGAAGAATAAGAGGAAGCCGACCGAGACCAAGAGCGCAGAACAACAATTCTTGGTGGTGGTACGTTTATGGCGGTTGGTGTATTGAGTTCTGGTTCTTGGGTTGGTTGGGAAGGTTGACAAAGCGGCGGTTGTGTTGGCTGGGTTGGCTCCTCCGTTGACTGTTTGGTTGGCTCCGTTGACTGTTTGGTTGGCTCCATTGACTGTTGGGTTGGCTCCTCCGTTGACTGTTGGGTTGGCTGAGTGGTTGTTTGTGAAGGTTGACCGAGTGGTACTATCGGAGGAATGCTATCATGGTCAGAGCCGTCATCATCCTCGTCGTCCTCACTACTTATGTATTCTTCGTCTTCCGTGTTGTTCTGGTATCCTGTTTCCATTCCGTACGGCTCTTGTCCATCACCAACTCCGTTCTTGCCCTTAATCAATCACTTAACCCTCTTCACCAACTTTACCTCCTTGGGGCAATTTGGATCGCCAGTAGGAATTTGTTTACGATATAGATTGTTGTATTTCCTACGGAGGTTGTCAACACTTTCGGTTGGTATCAGGGAAGTTGTTGTTATGGATTTGGGCCACTTGTGCCCATTCCTCGGAACCAATGGGAAGGATTGCTTTGAGGGTGTATAGAAGTTCCAAGACTTCACTTCTGCTGTAGTTTTTTTTTACCTTTTTCCTATCTTTGCCATCGCTGTTGTTGGCGTTACGACGATATAAAAATTATGTACGGAGCTGAATATGTATCTCCTCCCCCATCGTTGTCACATAGCAGAACAAACAACAGCAGATAAAGCATTATTATTGATACGATTTGGTTGTTGTGGTGCGTTGGAAAATATTTTGTACTACTTGTACTGTAATCAGCCAAAATTGGCGATCTGATCTGTTGGATGTGTGATTAGTCTGTTGGGGTCCTATTGGGTGATTTCCAAAATACTTTTATGCACTACATAAACCGGAAATTTTTTACTTGACCAGTCTTTTTGGTACAAATCATAGTCCATGTGAGCTCACGTTGACTATGATTTGTACTCGGTATACTTTTTTATACCCGAATTCCTGACTGAAATTTTTCTCGGTCCCTTGAAGAATTCCACATACATTCCAAAATGAGAGAAAATGAGATTCCACATTCCAAAATGGGATTTATGTACTAGCCTGCCAAAAAAGTATGCACAAAATTTTCATTCCCAAAATACTAAAAACAGTTATCTATGTACTACATAAAAAAGTATTTTGGGAATCACCCATTAGGGACCGAGAAAAATTTCAGTCAGGAATTCCGGTATAAAAAAGTATTGGTACAAATCATAGTCCACGTGGACTATGATTTGTACCAAAAAGACTGGTCAAGTAAAAAAATTCCGGTTTATGTATTACATAAAAGTATTTCGGGAATCACCCAATAACTGTGTTATTGGGTGATTCCCGAAATACTTTTTTATAACATACATATATTTCTGTTTTTAGTATTTTGGGAATGAAAATTTTGTACATACTTTTTTTTGGCGGGCTAGTGGATAAATCTCATTTTGGAATGTGGAATCTCATTTTGGAATATGTATGTATAAACAAGCATGCGCAAAACAACATGTGGATTCCAAAACAACATGTGGATTCCGTCATAAAAAAGTGTAACGTTACAAATCATAGTTGACGTGAGCTCACGTCGACTATGATTTGTAACAAAAAGACTGGTTAAGTTGAAAATGTCCAGTTTATGTAGTACATAAAAGTATTTCGGGAATCACCCATTATTATACTCAAGTCAAGAATTGCATGTGCCCCGCAAGTCACAAGTCTGACTTCCAAGTCTGACTTCAATGCGATTCTGGTAAAAATAATAAGAGATTATTTATACTAAGTCAGAGATCAGTCAGACCTCGGTCTGTAGGATTGTGCGCAGTTTAACGGTTAACGGCAATTTCCTCTGACTTGGTCAAATAACCACTTTTCGCAATTCTAACCAATCAAATTCCACCATGTCAGAAATTCCAACCAATGAAATTCAACCATTTCAGAAATTCCAACCAATGAGATGAAGCACATACTAATATGAAAACAAACACATGAAAGCGAACATGTGACATGTGACATGAACATAGAACAAGTCTTTGCCAGCGGCCGGCACCAACCCACAAGAAACATCAGGAGGCTAAGTCGATCGACAAACACAGCAAACACATACACTTTGATTCCAACAAACCAAACATAAAGACACAAAAATGACGAAAACGACGACGAAACGACGAAACGACGAAGCAACAAAAACAAGAACAAAACAGCCAAAACACTTGCAATTTCCACAAAATAACACCACTATCCTCAACAAAACACTCCCCTTGGTCTCCAGCAACAAAAATGTCTTACACAAGTGGAATATTTGCCAGAGCAGCACGGCAGGTCCAACATGATGACAATGATGGTATTCCAATGAATACTCAACTTGCCTACGGTCGAAAAGGGGAGGAATTCCTTCAGTATTGCACCAGTGTGTTTTCTTCCTTTGGTTACTCCACTCAAATAGTTACTGCAGAAAAGGTCTTTGGCTTCCTCTTCTATCAGGCCTACCGGACGCAAAGGACAAGAGGGCAGCGTAAGAAGGAGCAATCGCGAACGCAAATTTTTGACCCCGTCGACTACCACGCGGTGATGGCCAAATACAACAACACCAATCATGCCGGCGCTTCTTGCAAGTCAATGCTGGAGACAGACCCTGTAGGTTATGATACGGTGAATCAGTACTTTTGTTCCATCCTCAAAATATTGCGGCATCAGAGAAGTCAGAATGCCAACACTCTTACAAAGGAACACCTTCGAAGTGACAGGGTTACACAGTTGCTCCGCATTGTCCAAGTAAGAAAGAAACGGATCAAGCTGATTCGACACGACGAGAAAATCGATCACGCGTTGCCCCCCTACATGACCGTGTCAAGCATCGAGCGAATTGAGGCCTTCTTGTTCTACAAGCATTGTGCCAAACACAACTACCACATCGCTGCCTTGAGTGACCGTTTCTGTTTCCTTATGACCCATTGTGGTGTTCTCCGCAGGGAGTCCTTGTTCAAATGCACGTTGTCGGATCTGTGCAGCATCATCAAAGCTGACGAAGGTGTACACTCCTGCCTGATCTTTATCATGCAAATCATTACAGGGAAAACAAACGGTCAGCAAACTTTGTACGGTGGTGTGATCAGGCACCGCAACGTCAACATGTGTCCCATTGGCGCTTTGGGCTTCTACTTAATGGCGCGATTCCATGCAACCGGAGAACTTGCGTGGTACGACTTTGCAGAGAACGCGCCATGGTTCGAAGTCAAATTACTCACCGATTGTAATCACTCGCAGAACCACCGTCCCATAACAGACCAAGCGTATGCAAAAACAATGCGGAAAGCATGCACAGCGTTGGGCATCGCATCGAAGCATTTTGTTCACTTTGGCCGCGGATCAGGTGCAGTTGCGTTGGAGATGCAAGAAGTGGATCCCCAATACATCAAGATGATTGGAAATTGGAACCTTGATGTCTGAGAAGATCGGGATTCCTCAAAACTCCCACTGAATGCGATGCGGGTCTTGGCTGGTCATGCACAAGAGAAAGGCAGCTTCTTCTTACCCCGTGGTACTACTGTCGACCCACCTCCAGAGCTTCGTCCTCAAGTATTCCCGTTCCTTGACAAGGCAATGGACACGATTGCAAATCGTGCCACCCCCGACAAGCCGGCTGCTCAAGCATTCTTTGAGCTCCTCTTGAATTTGCAATGTGTGGTACTGCAGGATGCCGCGGTCTTGATACACAACGGGAGACCAAATTTCCTCTTCTCCTTGCCTGTTTTCAACTCAGAATTGTTCCAGGCTTATCAAGCACAAGTCATCAAAAAGGTTATGGGAGCAGGACTCAACGAGGAGAGAGGAGGTAGTGCTACCGCAATCCAACGAAGTATGGACGTGGCACTTCCGGGGTTTCGTGACCGGCTTCACAATATTCATACCGAAGTCCATAATGTTTCAAAGGATGTTACACGGATAGACGATAAGGTTAGCAAATTTGAACAGAAACAAGATGCGATCCACAGACAAATACACCATTATCTGCAGTACATGGCAGCCTTTCGTCTCCCAACAGAAGCAGACGGAACAACAACAACCGCCGGGGCACAAGGTACTAACCTTATTCCCCTAAAAACCTTGATTCGACAGCATTCCGCGGTGTCGTTGATGTGGAAGGAGTGGTTCGGACTTGAGGACTTCAAAGAAGATGACTTCCCTGGAGGGATTGAAGAGCTTGAAAAGACATTCAGCAATCGTTTGAGGAAGCATTATAGCGCGGCCAAGCAGAAGCAGTTCTTGCGACTCAAGTGTATTATAGAGTTCATCAAGGATAGAGTTCATTCTGGCGAATCCTTAGAGGTACTTCTGGAGGAAGGTGATGCCTTAATGAAGGCAAAGACCACGCTGACGTCACTCCACAACTATGTCCGGAAGGCTAAGTCGTTTTGACTTGTTATTCCAGCATCCCAATCCCAATCGATAATCGATCCTGCTTTGCGAACGGTTTGATAGATTGACTTGTAGATTGTTGATTGGACTCGATCAATCGATTCGATTTGAGAGAGGGAGAGCCGATTCGATTGTAGACGACTCAATCGATTCGATTGGAGAGGGGGAGGAGAGCCGATTTGATTGGAGACTCAATCGATTCGATTGGTGACTCGATCGATTCAATTGGAGAGGAGGACTTGATCGATTCAATTGGAGAGGGGGAGGGGGAGAGCCGATTCAATTGGAGAGGAGGCGAGTCAATTGGAGAGGAGACTCGATCGATTGGAGAGGACTCAATCAATTGGAGAGGACTCGATTGATTGGAGAGGAGACTCGATCGATTGGAGAGGACTCGATCAATTGGAGAGGACTCGATTGATTGGAGCGGAGACTCGATCGATTGGAGAGGAGACGCGATCAATTGGAGAGGGGGAGAGCCGCGGATTGGAGAGGAGAGTCGATTGTTGATTGGAGAGGGGGAGAGCCGCGGATTGTTGGAGAGGGGGAGAGCCGCGGATTGGAGAGGGGGAGAGCCGCGGATTGGAGAGGGGGAGAGCCGCGGATTGGAGAGGAGGAGGAGAGTCGTTCATTGGAGAGGAGAGGAGAGGAGAGTCGATTGTTGATTGCTGGAGAGGGGGAGAGCCGCGGATTGGAGAGGGGGAGAGCCGCGGATTGGAGAGGAGGAGGAGAGTTGATTGTTGATTGGAGAGGGGAGGAGGAGAGGAGAGTCGATTGTTGATTGGTGGAGGAGGAATCCCATGGTCGATTCGATTCCAAGATTGTTTTGCTTAGCATCAGTTTAGGATGAATCCCATGGTCGATTCCTTTCCAAGATGATTCCGCTTAGCCAAGTTTAGCAGAGCCAAAAAAGATGCAGAGTTTAGTTCCAAATTTGAAATTATGAGCTCTTTGTTGCAAAAGTAGAAATTATGAAGTGGAATCACTTGTTATCTAGTAATATCGCGTGTTACGTAGTAGAATCACGTGCAAATTATAATTCCTTCCTTTTGCAAATCACTCCAACCAATCTCAACCAATCGTGGAAATCGTTCCCATTTCCTTGAGTATTGAACAACGCGGTGAGTATCGAAGAACTGAAATAATTTGCGATAATGTTTTGGGATTCACCTCGGCCGGTGAGTTAAAAACTAAAGTGGAGAACTGAAGTGGAGAACACTCTTCCCTTTCAAGTTCGGGTTTGGTCCGTTGGATAGAAGAAGAGGTGCGGTACTACTAGTCTACTAAAATAAGTGGTGTCCAGTACAAAACCTACGCTGACTTGAGTAAAATGAAATAAGTAGTGTCTCGCAGTACTAAAATAAGAGTCCAGTACTAAACCTACGCTGACTTCTGTAAAATAACTCGTGTTATTAATTCGGTACAGTATTAATAAGTCAGTTATTATATACTCAAGTCAAAAATTGCGTGCGCGCAAGTCAGTCAGGGAGTCTGACTTGGAGTCGATTCTGGTAAAAATAATAATACTTCGTAGTACTTCTACTGTACTTACCTGTAGGCTCATATTTAAGACGGCATGAATTAAAACCCGCAGTCGCCGGATCGCAACCAGCGGTCTGATTTTTTCCGAAATAAAGTAAAACTATCGCCCTAATACTGTTGGAGCACAGCATAGGTGTTGGTGAAGCATAAATTACCAAGTTACTAAAAATTGAAAAAGGCTGTAGAACAAGTACAAGCTATTATCGATTACTTCGTACTAAACGAATGGCGCGCATTTTTAATAATAAACAACAATGAAAAAGGCTGGTAGAGCAAGTACGGGCCTTTCTCGGTTACTATGGGAAAATACCATTGCCGAGAGGGAAATGAGACTTGACCCCCACGGCACATACCGGTATGGCGCTCGACCAAAATCCTACGGCGCGCTATTATGCGCCTGTAGAAACTTTCAATTTAAGTTGATATGAATTAAAACCCGCTGTCGTCGGTTGCAATGTCACGATATTTTTCTTGCGTCGCACCGGAGACCGCGGCTTTTAATAATTGAAACCGTCTTATTTTATCTCACTAATAGGACACGTAATCTTACGGTACCGGGTCAATCTCACACTTTTTTTGGTACATTCATACACTTTTACCATACACTTTTCAACTACAACAATACCTACGAAAGGTAGGATCCTAGTGTTCTGTTCTCCAGATTCCTCGGGACCAAAAAAATGAACCATTGTTCTTTTTTAAAATTCAGTACTACCTTTACCTACCGGCACACAAAATGACAATGTACACACTTGTTACAGCAAATTTGCATTTGGATTTTCACGTGATACTCCTTTAATATGTATTTTCTGTACCAATAGCTGTACAATTAAGTACTGACATTTTTACTCCCAAATCCCTACTGCTATTGGTACAGAAAATACCAAAATCAACACCACACCTTCCCTATCTCGTCCATCGACCATGGAAATCCCCCCCCACCCTCCCTATCTGCAAGAACGGCAACAACAGTAACAACAGCAACAACAGCAACAACAGCGCAAGCGCAAGCCACAGCTACAGCCACAGCCACAGTCACAGCAGTGCAGTACCGGCGGTCAGCAAGTGACGCAAGGCAAGTGATCGCAAGTCCATTGACAGACTGTCGCAAGTTTTTCTTTTCCGACGTCACTGTGTACAAATCCTACCATTAACGAGAAGTTGGATTGGAAATATTATCGAACTTCGGTCAAGCGAGCAATCGGAACGAGCAATCGAAAACGAAAACAAGCAATCGAAATAGGGATCGCCGACTGTCACAAGTTATTCTTTTCTGACTTTGCTGTGTACAAATCCTACCATTAACAAGAAGTTGGATTGGAAATATTATCGAACTTCGGTCAAGCGAGCAATCGAAACAGGATCTCTTGCAGCGCGAGTCCATTGACCGACTGTCACAAGTTATTCTTTTCTGACTTCGCTGTGTACAAATCCTACCATTAACAAGAAGTTGGATTGGAAATATTATCGAACTTCGGTCAAGCGAGCAATCGGAACGAGCAATCGAAAACAAGCAATCGAAATAGGGTTCGCCGACTGTCACAAGTTATTCTTTTCTGACTTCGCTGTGTACAAATCCTACCATTAACAAAATACTATCGAACTTCGGTCAAGTGAGCAATCGGAACGAGCAATCGAAACAGAGATCTCTTACAGCGCGACGAGTCCATTGACCGACTGTCGCAAGCTTTTCTTTTCCGACGTCGCTGTGTACAAATCCTACCATTAACAAGAAGTTGGATTGGAAATACTATCGAACTTCGGTCAAGCGAGCAATCGGATCGGAACGAGCAAAACGCCGCTGCTCGCTGCTGGCTTCCTGCTGCTCAAAAGGCCGCTCCAAAACGCTGCTCAAAACGCCGCTGCTCGCTGCTGGCTGCTGGCTTCCTGCTGCTCCAAAACGCCGCTTGAAACGCCACTGCTGGCTTCCTGCTGGTCCAAAACGGCGCTCCAAACGCCACTGCTTGCTGCTGGCTTCCTGCTGCTTGAAACGGCGCTCAAAACGGCTCTCCAAAACTGCGAATTCCCCTCTCCCTCCAAGTCATCCGGAAAATTCCAACGGCTCCAACAACTTGGATTGAGTGCACAAATACGAATTTCTTGCTCCTCCCATTCCACCATTTCTTTGTCTCCATCCGGTCATCGAATCACTTCTTCCTTCGCAGGTTCGACCATCGATTTCCTTCGTTTATTTCTGCACATCCGAGGATCGTTCCACGGTGAATTTAGTCCATTGGCCGACTGTCGCAAGTTTTTCTTTTCCGACGTCGCTGTGTGTAAATCCTACCATTAACAAGAAGTTGGATTGGAAATTCTATCGAACTTCGGTCAAGCGAGCAATCGGATCGGAACGAGCAATCGAAACAGAGACTTCTCGCAGCGCGAGTCCATTGACCGACTGTCGCAAGTTTTTCTTTTCCGACGTTGCTGTGTACAAATCCTACCATTAACAAGAAGTTAGATTGGAAATTCTATCGAGCTTCAGTCAAGCGAGCAATCGGAACGTAACGAGGCAATCGAAACAGGATCTCTTGCAGCGCGAGTCCATTGACCGACTGTCGCAAGTTTTTCTTTTCCGACGTCGCTGTGTACAAATTCTACCATTAACAAGAAGTTGGATTGGAAATACTATCGAACTTTGGTCGAGGGAAACGAGCCATCGAAATAGAATCGATCTATCTGACCGACTGTCGCAAGTTTTTCTTTTCCGACGTCGCTGTGTACAAATTCTACCATTAACAACAAGTTGGATTGGAACTACTATCGAACCTCGGTCGAGCGCAATAGCAACAGAGGAGACTTCTCGCAGCGCAATTCTTGCAGCGCAAGTCCATTGACCGACTGTCGCAAGTTTTTCTTTTCCGACGTCACTGTGTACAAATCCTACCATTAACGAGAAGTTGGATTGGAAACACTATCGAACTTCGGTCAAGCGAGCAATCGGAACGAGCAATCGAAAACGAGCAATCGAAAACGAGCAATCCACTTCAATAGCAGCTTACTTCGACAGCACCTTCCACTTCAATAGCAGCTTCTAGTTTCGACCGCACCTTTGAATTCAATATCAGCATCCACTTCCAAACCAGCTTCCATTTCAACAGCAGGTTCAACTTCCCCATCAACTTCTATTTCGACCGCAGCTTCCAATTCAATAGCAACTTCTAATTCAAGATCAGCTTCCACTTCAACAGCATCTTCCAATTCATTATCAGCTTCTACTTTGACAGCAGCTTCCAATTTAGTAGCAGCTTCCATTTCCAAACCAGCTTTCACTTTAACATCATCTTCCACTTTCCCATTTGTTTTCACTTCTATAGCAGCTTCTAGTTTGACAGCAGCTTCCAATTCAATAGCAGCTTCTAGTTCGACAGCACCTTCGAATTCAATAGCAGCATCCACTTCCAATTCAGCATCCACTTCAATAGCAGCTTTTACTTCGACAGCACCTTCCACTTCCCCATCAGCTTCTAGTTCGACAGCAGCATCCACTTCAATAACAGCTTCCACTTTCGCATCAGCTTCTAGTTCGATAGAAGCTTCCAATTCAATAGCCACTTCCACTCCAATAGCAGCTTCAACTTCAACGGCAGCTTCCACTTCATTAGCAGCTTCAACTTCCAAACCCGCTTCCAATTCATTAGCAGCTTCCACTTCCCCATCAGCTTCTAGTTCAACAGCAGCATCCACTTCAATAACAGCTTCCACTTTCGCATCAGCTTCTAGTTCGACAGAAGCTTCCAATTCAACAGCAACTTCCACTTCAATAGCAGCTTCAACTTCAACGGCAGGTTCCACTTCATTAGCAGCTTCGGAAGTAGCTTCCAATTCATTAGCAGCTTCCACTTCCCCATCAGCTTCTAGTTCGACAGCAGCATCCACTTCAATAACAGCTTCCACTTCAACAGCAGCTTTCACTTTCGCATCAGCTTCTAGTTCGACAGCAGCTTCCAATTCAATATCAACTTCCATTTCAACACCAGCTTCAACTTCAACGGCAGCTACCACTTCATTAGCAGCTTTCACTTCCAAACCAGCTTCAACTTCAACAGCAGCTTCCACTTTCGCATCAGCTTCTAGTTTGACAGCAGCTTCCAATTCAGTAGCAGCTTCCATTTCCCAACCAGCTTCCACTTCAATACCAGCTTCCACTTCAACACCAGCTTCCACTTTTGCATCAGCTTCTAGTTCGACAGCAGCTTCCATTTCGAAACCAGCCTCCACTTCAATACCAGCTTTCACTTCAACGGACAGCTACCACTTCATTAGCAGCTTTTCACTTCCAAACCAGCTTCCACTTCAACAGCAGCTTCCACTTTTGCATCAGCTTCTAGTTCGACAGCAGCTTCCAATTCAATATCAACTTCCATTTCAACACCAGCTTCAACTTCAACGGCAGCTACCACTTCATTAGCAGCTTTCACTTCCAAACCAGCTTCAACTTCAACAGCAGCTTCCACTTTCGCATCAGCTTCTAGTTTGACAGCAGCTTCCAATTCAGTAGCAGCTTCCACTTCAATACCAGCTTCCACTTCAATACCAGCTTCCACTTCAACACCAGCTTCCACTTTTGCATCAGCTTCTAGTTCGACAGCAGCTTCCATTTCGAAACCAGCCTCCACTTCAATACCAGCTTTCACTTCAACGGCAGCTACCACTTCATTAGCAGCTTTCACTTCCAAACCAGCTTCAACTTCAACAGCAGCTTCCACTTTTGCATCAGCTTCTAGTTCGACAGCAGCTTCCAATTCAATATCAACTTCCATTTCAACACCAGCTTCAACTTCAACGGCAGCTTCCACTTCATTAGCAGCTTTCACTTCCAAACCAGCTTCAACTTCAACAGCAGCTTCCACTTTCGCATCAGCTTCTAGGTCGACAGCAGCTTCCAATTCAGTAGCAGCTTCCATTTCCCAACCAGCTTCCACTTCAATACCAGCTTCCACTTCAACACCAGCTTCCACTTTTGCATCAGCTTCTAGTTCGACAGCAGCTTCCATTTCAAAACCAGCCTCCACTTCAATACCAGCTTTCACTTCAACGGCAGCTACCAATTCAATAGCAGCTTTCACTTCCAAACCAGCTTCCACTTCAACAGCAGCTTCCACTTTTGTATCAGCTTCTAGTTCGACAGCAGCTTCCAATTCAATATCAACTTCCATTTCAACACCAGCTTCAACTTCAACGGCAGCTACCACTTCATTAGCAGCTTTCACTCCCAAACCAGCTTCAACTTCAACAGCAGCTTCCACTTTCGCATCAGCTTCTAGGTCGACAGCAGCTTCCAATTCAGTAGCAGCTTCCATTTCCCAACCAGCTTCCACTTCAATACCAGCTTCCACTTCAACACCAGCTTCCACTTTTGCATCAGCTTCTAGTTCGACAGCAGCTTCCATTTCAAAACCAGCCTCCACTTCAATACCAGCTTTCACTTCAACGGCAGCTACCACTTCATTAGCAGCTTTCACTTCCAAACCAGCTTCCACTTCAACAGCAGCTTCCACTTTTGCATCAGCTTCTAGTTCGACAGCAGCTTCCAATTCAATATCAACTTCCATTTCAACACCAGCTTCAACTTCAACGGCAGCTTCCACTTCATTAGCAGCTTTCACTTCCAAACCAGCTTCAACTTCAACAGCAGCTTCCACTTTCGCATAAGCTTCTAGTTCGACAGCAGCTTTCAATTCAGTAGCAGCTTCCACTTCAATACCAGCTTCCACTTCAATACCAGCTTCCACTTCAACACCAGCTTCCACTTTCGCATCAGCTTCTACTTCGACAGCAGCTTCCAATTCAATAGCAACTTCCATTTCCATACCAGCTTTCACTTCAACAGCAGCTTCCACTTTTGCATCAGCTTCTAGTTTGACAGCAGCTTCCAATTCAATAGCAACTTCAACTTCAACAGCAGCTTCCACTTTCGCATCAGCTTCTATTTCGACAGCAGCTTCCAATTCAATAGCAACTTCCAATTCAATAGCAGCTTCCAATTCAATAGCAACTTCCATTTCCATACCAGCTTTCACTTCAACAGCAGCTTCCACTTTTGCATCAGCTTCTATTTCGACAAGCAGCTTCCAATTCAATATCAACTTCCATTTCAACACCAGCTTCAACTTCAACGGCAGCTTACCACTTCATTAGCAGCTTTCACTTCCAAACCAGCTTCAACTTCAACAGCAGCTTCCACTTTCGCATCAGCTTCTAGGTCGACAGCAGCTTCCAATTCAGTAGCAGCTTCCATTTCCCAACCAGCTTCCACTTCAATACCAGCTTCCACTTCAACAGCAGCTTCCAATTTCGCATCAGCTTCTAGTTCGACAGCAGCTTCCAATTCAGTAGCAGTTTCCATTTCCAAACCAGCTTCCACTTCAATACCAGCTTCCACTTCAACAGCAGCTTCCACTTTCGCATCAGCTTCTAGTTCTGATCAAACATGTCTTCAACAAGCAAAAGCATAGTCTGTGGTCGCCCTAAGATTGTCAATCCTACAATCTTTCTTGACAAAGTACAGGTCTGCCACAACAGAATTCTTCCCCCATGCTCTCTGCATTCTGTTTCCACAAGATGATTCCTGTTGCCCAACTGAAGTTCGCTACTGCGACTTCTTAGTCACAGTCAAGAAATATTTCCCACATCTGAAACCGAATACACCTTTCTATGCTGCTCTTGCAAATGTTGTTTGTCCACCAGACAATCTCACTAGGAAAGAAAGAAAGGATGCTGCAATGAAATCTCAACAAGTCATGATCAGCATCCTTCCCTCCCTTGGTTGTTTTGGCATATTGCACAGGTGGTCAAGACAAGCCAAACGAAAGATTCATTTCTTCCAAGATGCCTACAATTGTGCCATTGTTTTGCAGAAGAATTCCAATTCCACTTCTATGGTTGATTTCTTTCAAAACATTCGAACTTGGGAAGTTCAGGGGAATTATGGTACTCGTTCATTTAGTGTTCAATATGTGGTTCCTTCTGCACAATCGTCTCAAGCTCCAGAGAACTTGGTTGCAAAACTGGAAGCTTCACTGTGCCTTCTCTACAGACTGCTGGAGGATGCTGAAGCTGGCACTATGCACCGCATTCGTAGGAACTCGGTTTCAACCAATCAGGAGTTTCCCATTGATGATGGTGACTTGACAATTGAAGGGGTTGCAATGCAAGGATTTCATTTGCCTAAATCTTTTCGCAAATGTATTTGGTTTTGTTTACAACATCTTCATCTTGGATTTGTGTTGTATGAAGTGATTTACAAAGTTATCTTAATTGATAAAAACGTCTATGCAACAGGGCATAGGAAAAGAAAGCAAAAGGAAGTCCCCATGCAGTTTTTAATTGATACTTGTGTTGAGTGTCCTGAAAGGCCTTCATATGTCACCCTCCTTGCTCATACTTGTTTGGTTTTCAAGTGTGTTGATGATGTAAAGTCTTTTACCAAAGACTTTATCATTCCACAGTGCATACAACAATCTCATGTGGAATTGTCAAAGACAATGCAAGCTCGTGTGTCATCATTGGATAATGACACTATAGCTCACACCATTTACGAATCCTTTTCTTCCCTTGCAAACAATGCTTTTCGAACAAGGCAGGTGAAATATAATACCAAGAAGGCATCAGTTGAATTCAAATTTCAAACTGCACGTTACAAAGTGTTCAAACTTTGGCTAGAGTTGAAAGCACAGGAGGAAATGCATTTGAAAGTGGATAAACTCTTATCAGCTGATTTCCAAATGAGGAAGCGAAAGTCTACCAGCAACTATTCAAGTCGGTCGTCACAAATGCCCCTTCAGGACAATTCTTCAATTGTTTTACAACCAACAGTTGGATTGCCACATCTACATCATCAGGAATCTGTCATTGAAGCCAACCATCCCAATCTAATTGTTCAATCAACAACAGTATTACTTGACACAGTTTCTCCATCTGAAACTCATCATTCACTTCAGGATTTATCCTTCCATCAGCTTACTACCACCCACAAAGTTGAACACTGGGATTCTCTCATAATAGCTCCCAGTAACTACCTCAAACAATGCCGTGTACATTCTTGTTTATGCATCTGTGCTCTGGACCACATTCATGAAATGTCATTCTCCAATCCAGATTTCTACTCAGCATGTGGGTTGGTTAATTATGTTCATTGGAGGTCCATTGGTTGTGAAGGTTCTGAATTGACAGACCAATTCTCTGCTTCAAACTTGATCAGAATTCCTTCATCTGTTCTTCAACGACTTGATCCACTCAACATCCTTGATGTGGTAAGACCAGGGTCTGCAATATATCAACGGTGTCAGCCATATTTTGAGGGTGAACTTATCAAGCTGTTTCGATTTGTCTTGTTCCATGGGAAATCACCATGCATTCCTGATGCTCGGCGTACAAGAGATCATAGAATTGTGGAGATTGGAATTCACTTTGGAACAGGTATCATTCAAAACACAGACAAGTTTGATGTGTTAGGAGATGATGCAGTGGTTGTAAAAGCAACAGTTGCTAGAATGATGGACTTTCTTTGGCACTTAGCACAGGATATTCAAATGACTGCCAAAAGATGCCCTCTTGGTGGACATCTCTCACGTGACAAGCAATTTGGCATTCCTTTTCGAAATGCAATGGGAGCAAAAAGCTCACTATTTCACTGTGTCACTCTGGTTGTATCACAGGTTTTTCCCTACCCTTGCCAGGGTAAGCGACATCGAGACACACTGAATGACTCTACTTATGCCTATTCCCAAACTGTGGCAGGCAATTGGTACCTTAAAGATGGTGAGGGAAGAATTTACTTGTTCCAAATGTTGTGTAATTTTCGGGGAAGTTGTTCAAGTAAATTTCCACACAAGCATCAGTTAGAACGTGTTGTCCAGCACATACAAAGGTACAAATCCTTCCTCACTGCACAGTATCGCCATGTATGGAATCAATATGAAGGAAAACCTTTACCTACGAGCTTTCTTCTGAACCCATTTGATTATAAAGATTTGTTTCTTCATTCATCTTTGCCATGGAGGAATTGCGAACTTGTAACCGGCACAGGAATTGTGAGAGAAATTTTGCTGCTTCCAGTTGGTGCCTCAAGAACTATATCGATGTCCACCATGCTACATTCAATGTACAACCACAAGGATCACTTATCATTCGATCAAATGATCAAGTTGAGTTTCATTGCATCATTCTACAACAGCCCAGTCATGGTATATACAATCTTGTCTGACTTTCAGTACTCTATGAGTGAAATTCACCCCTGGTACCAATTTGCCGACAGTTCTACAAGGTTGCTAGGGGAAGGTGTTTATCAGGGAGGAATTGAGCCTAGGTTTCAATGCAGTTCCAATCGAAAATGGAATGCATTTTGTACATCATACTGTGACTCCAATGGGTTGGTTGTGACTACCAACAAAGATGTTGTTGATTTGAGGCTTTCAAAGATATTGTACATTGGTTATGATTTAATATGCTGGATGAATGCATTGAAACAATGCGGTGTTGAACATGCAGAAGATCTACCAATTGATGTAATACATACAAAAATGGAAAGTGCTGTGAAACGGATTCAATCATCATCTGGTATCAATGGATTTGATTTTGGCATATTTTACCTATCCCAATGGTTAACAATTATGATTGGTTTGGCACTGCCAGACAGTGGTATTCATTTGCTTCAGCTCAACATTCCTTCAAAGGGAACGGCTTCATTCAATCATTTCTTGAATCCAACTATGAGAGACACAGCAAGTTCTAATGTCAAGCCAGTTCCAGTTTGCCATCTAGATACGATGATGAAGTTTGCGTCACAGGCTCTCCATTTACCTATATATCTTCGAACATGCATGGAAACACTTGGATGTGAATCTACTGGTCATCGTGAATTGAATATAAAGGATGTTTTTGTCAAGGACACATTATTGTTTGAAATTGAACAACATAATGGAATTTCTCTTCACAAGTCAATGGATAGAACTTACTGGGAGGTGACACAGAAACCTAGCTGTATGTTTCGAATATTGAATGATGAATCATGCAAACATATTGAAGGGTAAGGGGAAGAACTGCTTATATTGTGTGAACTCTCTGTCGTTATTGGAATCTAACATTAACCTTTTTTCCAGACTATACAAAAACTATTCGGTTGCAATGAATCCGGTAATGGACTTAAGCTTCGTAGGCATCGAATAATGTATCTACGTATTTCAAATAATAGTAACATTAACTAATAACTATGTAAGTTTTATCCACATCACATACAAACATGACAAAATTGACTTGTCATATCATCTATCTAACGAATAGCTCTGTCTAACGATTCCACACTTATAGAGTACTGCCTTGACAAATGCATCGCCTGAGTCATGAAATTACGATCATCCAACATACTAGGATTCGACACCATCTGATTAGCAACATCAGCAATATCACATGAATGTTTTAGCACTTCTTTGACCAATGACATGTGCTTGTCAACAAATGATCGGTTACGTTGACAAATGTTGAACTTGACAACAAGTGTTGATATTGCTGGGTTATTAGCAATACTGCGCATGAAGTTGTTCTTTACGCTGTTGTTGATGAGACATTTAGTGGCATTGTGCATATTGGTACCAGTCTGGTTAAGAAGTTGAATGAACTCTCCTTTGTACCCTACTCCACGTCCAATTTTGGTTCGACGAGGTCTACTATTTGGAACGGCAGTCAGCATTTGTTTCATCTCTGTTGACTTTCCATACTGGAGGTAAGCGGCGTGAACACAACAACGGCTCTCTAGATACGCAACACATGATCCCTCATAAAATCGCTGCATTGTTCCATCAGAAGAAATACCCATTCTGGAACACTTCACTTTGCATAAACTGTGAACCGAGTCAATGTAAAGATGTCGTTCAGAATGCACAAACAGATGACTATTGGTGCCAGCAACAGATTTCTCGTAAGTTTCAACTCGGGTAGCAGTAACCATTTTTCCAAGGGAATCTTCGCTGTTGAGATACCATATGGGAGTACCTTCAGTGACAGTTCTTATGTCGATTTGCTTGTCAACCAAAGAACAGTACTGAGCATACTTTATATGAAAGTTGGATTTCTTGTTGAAGATTCGGTTACTGTTTAGTATTGGGAATGTGCGACAAAGACTTGTTCGTTGGAGAGACATCATGTATATAGCCTTCGGAAGTTCTTCTGTGAGCATAGATCCTATGTTTTTCCCAATAGCACATAGACCATAAAATTTGGAGGTCCCTTTCAACTCTAATGTTGCCCTTTCATTGGCTTGATTTTGCGGAATGCATCCAGCAATACCAGATGATCCAACATACCACACGTTGAAGTATTCTTTGTTAATATATGATTTGAAAAAAACCTCAACTAGCCTTTTTTCACCACGAGCCAACCAAGACTCTTTGGTTAATTTGGCAAGTGTGTCAAACATTGGTTTGGAAATGCATTGGTAAAGGCTTTGTACATCACTCGCTGCCGAACCCTGAAACCACTTCTTGTCCATACTCCTGTGTGTGCTATAATCACCGTTTGCTTTGCCAATGAGGAATTTGCGGTGAATGTGAGGGAAGCATTGTAAGTTCACTGAGAATGGGAATGCAACTGTACACGGAGTTACAAATACTTCGGTGTGATCCGTTACTATTCCTCCTTCGAAATTAAAGTCACGGACACCAAAGAGCCCATCGATGAAACGGACAAGAACCAAGAGTCCTGCAGTGAAGTAAATTTCTTTTTCACTTGGGCAAAGAATGAAGAGAAATGGGCGGTATGACCGTGATCCATCTTCCTTGGGCGCAAAGACTCCAAATGTCAACACATGCCAGTCGTTGGAGCAGGTTCCATGAAATCCATCTGCAGATGCTGTTACTTGGTAGCTTAAGATTCGACATCGGACAACATTGTACAATAGAGACAAAGAAGAGAAACAAACAATCTTGTCCCAAACCTGGTCATCGCTTTTCTTACTTTGCCCTTGGAGTTTTTGAAGATGTGCATAAAGATTTTTCTCAGAATTGCTAGCATTGTTTGGGGGCATGGAATTGGTTGAATGCAATATTGTCATCAAATTATATGCTTGTGAACGGATGTTAGAGATCCCATCACAGGGTGCAACGCGTAAGTATCCTTTGTCAAATAGAGATGACCCCCATTGTTTTAAATTGTCTTCCGACTTGATTGATGGATTGGGATGCTGTGGTAAAGTCAATCCCATCATTTGCTTGGTTTCAAAAAGATCTTTAAGGTTAGTGACATTTGAGGATCTGGTACCCAACATCCGTTCTCTTATAAACTGACGTTTTATCTAGTTCTTTAGTTTGTTTGCAAGCAGGGACCTCAACTCAGGAGATGACACCGAGGGACTCTCTTCTTGAACAAGAGCTTTAAGAACCTCTCCTGCCATCGCTTTGGGTTTGAGCTTGGGATTATCTTTCATAACAGAGTTCAGAACCAGCGCATCTTGGGGAGAGACACCCCTACCATTTAGTGTTCCATCACCACCGCATGCACAATCACCAACAATGTTCACCTTTAGTGCAAAGCATTGACCAATTCTTTCCTCTAAGTGTGCACGACAAAAACCTCGTTGAGTTTTGGCGACAAAACACTGATATTCATGGGTAGTCCCGTTGGGTAGGTAGCGCGCATTGGGTTTCGATGACCTTTTGCGAAGCAACGGATAATTGGTTGTTATGAAGGATCGAGCTTTTTCAAGATTCTCAAAAGTACGCGATGGGGCAGTCTTCCAATTGAAGTTTGGCCTACGAGGTTTCAAACTATTCTTAGTTTTGCTTTTGGGTGGATCGATTGATTTACCAACACAAACTGAGGGCGAGGGTTTTGGCGGACTGCTTTGTTCCTTAGCCTTAGGGGCTGTTGAATTAGTGGGTGGCGAAAATGATAACTGTTTCCTAGCCGACAATAAACCAGAAGATGGTTGAAGTTCATGGTCGCAATGCAGTTGTTGTTTTTTGTTCTTTACATAAGCTGAAGACACGGCATTCTTGAATATCTGCTTTCGCGGTGATGCAATTGATAGGTTTTCGATGGTACGATGGCGCTGAATGAGTAATGCTCGATCAGGCGACACGGAGTCATTGGTGGATGTGGTATTGTCACCCTCAGCGGCAAGGGAGAGAAACATGCCTGCAGTAACAGGAGAGAGGTCTCCTGTATTGACAAATAATGAGGTAGCTTCGTTCCAAGCAAGACCGGTAGTGGTAGGTGTTGATGGTAGAGGACGATTGTCATCATTGACCTCATTCTCCATGGTTGATGGTGAGTCAACATCCATACTTCCTTGACGGCGTCTGCAATTGTCAATCTATGGAACTGATGTTGTGAGGAGAAATATTGTAACATGAGTTCAGTCGAGAAAGAAAGGAGCCATAGTAATAGAAGCAAGCCAGAGGGTATGTTAGTAAACATATCGCTAAGTATGAGTTCAACGGAAGAATAAATACTATGATATGGGCGGTTGGCGCCTGTTTTGGGAAATATCATTTCGTTAAGAAGGATGAATCAGCGATCCGTTGCGGACTAACAAGACAGTGTGACTGTTGCATCAATTATACTGTCATGAAAAAAAATGGATGACATATGGACAAATAAAGCGAGCCAGAATGCCAATGGATCGTGTAATGTAGTGGGATCATAATTGAAATGATAAGGTAAGAAAGACGTGGAGAAAGGTACTCGTACATTATTTACCCCATCATTTGGTGACAAATCACTCATCATATTTTGTATTTCGTATTTTACTAAATGATCAAAAGCAACCACAGTAAACAAAAATAAAATGCCGATTGTAAGTGAAATTAGATGGAGAATTGATGGGACCAATGAGCTATTATAAACTAGGACAATGATACTAACGAACAAAACTACTGCTATACCACAATCACAGACAAAGGCATTGGGCTCAATTAATGTACAACAGTCTTCAGGAGAAATTGGGAGTCCGACAGGTCATTCCACCGGTTCATGTAGCACTGGGCGATCCTGTTTAGATCGCCAAGAAACACCTGCTAGTGAACTTCCAGAGTGCGTGGAAAAGGAGTGTGGCGCTATGGAACAGCAACAAATCCACTTCGATGGACAAATGGAAGTTCTCCAGGGATTACATGATGGTACGGCGGAGGCTGTGGTGTATGACCGAGAATTAGGCACCGAAGATGTGGGGAAGAGTGATAAAGAAACCAGCAATATGAGTTCGGGAAAGGCAGACCATCAAAAAAGATTGAAAACGAACCACAACTCTGATAATGGCAAACATAACGGTATGACCCAATTGTTAACGTCAAACACGAAGAAAATGGAAGAAAACAACCATACAGGAGCCGGCAGGGAAGGTAATAACCATACACAAAACAACACAAATGAAGATGAAGAAGACAGTTATGTCAGTAGTGATAGTAGCTATGATGTGAACAATCCATATCCAACATGTCATAATTTTCCAACAGCAGTGAGAGAAGAGAACAAAAGAAACAAGGCGATCGACAGACTCATAGCAAAAGTAAATTGGACTGCACTGCAGTTAAAGATTGGTTCGCGTTGTATGCACATTCGTCATCACCAGACGAACATTGAAAACCTAGAAACGATGAGAAGGGTAATTGTCGATTCGGTGAAAACATTGGCTGAAACATTGGAGTCTTTGCCATTCGCCGAGTTGCTTGAAGCACAATCAACAGAGGAGGTGCAAAAAACAGGACATTACATACAAGACACACTCGTACAGGTTGGGGCGGGAATTACAATTGCAGGATGTTACACTGTCTTAATGGCGAGTAATCACCAAGGTTCGGATGAAGAGAAGGCGGCGTCGTACCATCTACGGAAAATTCTGAACCGTAACGAAGGTGAAGTTTGCGACGATTGTGGTCACAAAAATTGTAGTGGTTGTCGAGTTATGAAGGGTAGACGTAAAACTGGAAGTGTGATTCGTTAATTGAATGGAAAACAAAGGTTACACATGGAGGATATTGACGATGTGGTGAAATCTAATGGTAAAGGAGGAAGGACGAAGAAAACTAAGTAAAAGATTAGCTAAGGAAATACAGGTACGGAGAGGTGGTTGTCGTGTTTGGAAGGGATGACAAAAAACATGAAGTGTTATTGGTTTGTTGAATGGATAAAGAAGATACACGTGGAAGGTGAGGAAGGATTGGTGATATCTGATTGTGGTGGCGGAATGAGAAAGGAACATAAGTAAAAGGTTCGCTAAAAGGTGTGGCGAAGAATATGCTTTGGTTGCGCAAGGTTGTTCTGCGGAAGGTTGGATATTTTTTGTAGTCATATAGTCTATAGATCATAATAGTAAGATAGTACCTAAATTGCAAAAGTGTACGGTTGTACCTTTTGAAAGTGTAAAGTTGACCCCTGTCCAATCTTACCGTACCTGTACGGTTCAGTTACATTATCTTTATTCGGAATCTACAAATACTTCCCGACTACTCGTAGTGAACACTCTTTACAAAACAATACATACATTTTCAACCGATTCTAACAAAGATTACTGCAGTACAGTTGCAACTTTCGGAAGATTCCACTACACGTACGAAACAATATGTGCACAGACGCAATATCATCAGGTGCGGTTATTGCGGCCAAGCGGCAGCAAGTAGAAGCAGAAAAAATAGAAGAATTGTCGCTCTCTACCGTAACCGATCCCGAGTTTTGTTTTCGATCGACCGCAAACAAGCACCTGAATGTGACTTGTTACGGATCTTCCTCGTCCAAGACTCCGACACAATATATGAATGCAGCGAAACTCCTGGGCTACGTTCTCGCCAAGCGGGGCCATATCTGCATCAACGGTGCCGGTAGGTACGGCTGCATGGCTGCCATGAACGACTGGTGTCCACGCCGGTGACGGACACGCCCGTGGCGTCACCCACGAGATGTGGGCCGTGGACAATGGATACCGGGACACCAAGTCGGAAAACAAGATTTTGAAGAATTCCGGTTACCACCCGATCTTTGACGATGCCACCGTACTGCGTGATACTGATATCGCACAAAAGCCAACCAGCGCCGAAGAAGCATCCAATGATTGTCGAAATACAAAATCGTTGCAAAGAAGTGGCTCGATCCGAGAACTCTTGGTTGCAGGTGAGAATTAGGCCGGAAGAATACACTGTAGTGCGTTTGATTTGCGAAAAAGCCCCTGGTGAAACGGAAGCAGGGAAAGCGTTATCGTGCTGCATGCATGCATGTATGCACCCATCCATTCATCCACCACTCGGTGTCTTCCGTCTTCGCCACGAAAGGGCAGTGCTAGTATTCCTTGTAATAGATTGCATTGCATCGCACCGCACCACAATCACCCACATCCACTCGAACTATTTTGAATTTGACACTCCAATATACTTCTTTCTATTATATTTCGACTACTGCTTTATAGGAGGTGGCGATCTTCAGCAGCGCAAAAAGCTTTTGGTAGCTAATACGGATGCCGTGATTGTCTTGCCAGGCGGTCCCGGGACCTGGGACGAATTGTGGGAAATGGCATGCGCCCGGCACATCAAGCTGAACGACCTGCCCATTGTCTGCGTCAACGTGGAAGGATATTACGATCCCTTTCGTGAAATGCTGCACCGCGCCTACGAGGACAAGCTCATTGTCATGGAACCGGATGCGGTGGTCTGGTTTGCGGATTCGGTGGAAGAAGCCGTGCGGTTCATCGAAAACCCGGCGGAGGAAACAAAACCAACCGCCGGGAGAGCGTTGCCCTGGCGGAAACCAAAACAACCGCCGCATCAAAATTTGTGGTGGGATACCTCACAGACATTTGTGACCGGAGTTCTCTTTGGGATTGTCATGGCAACAACGGTAGCGGCGGCAGCAGCGAGACGGGGTTGATCACAATGGTATCCAACGATTTGCTAGATATTTATAATCAAATAAAATAAAATTAGAAACCTTACGAAACCTTACTAATTTCGATTTTGTTTGGTTGTAGTCTGAAGTCACGAATACAAGTCCGTGTGCGATAGCTTGGTTTTGAAAAAATAGTACTAGTTGGCTCCCACAAGTTGGCGGTTGCTTTCCAGTCACATTTGGTATTGGCTCTGTATTGAGTATAGCCAGTGTTGGAACATAATAAACCCAAACTCCGATTAGCCGGAATATCGATGCTCGAATCCCGGTGGCGGAATGGAGGTCTCGATCAGATCGGGCTCTCGCTCCTCCAGGTAGCGCCGTATCGTCGTTGTGCGATCGACCAAAAAGGTTTCGTCCAGAAACGAATCCAGACATATCGGTCCCATCGACTTGGCAGCGAGGTAGCAATGCCGCAGGTAGACCCGGCAGGGAAGCAATCCAGAATCCGCTTCCCATCCCCAAATGGTATCGATCCCGTACTTGGCAAAGTTTTCATCAAAGCGAGACTTCCCCCATCGCTCGACATAGCCCTGATCGGTGAATCGAGTGCACAGGGTTCCAAATTTCGTGGCAGCAGCGACGACAGGTTCATCGTTGTCACCACTATTGTTGTTGTTTGCTTCGGCGAACTCCACATAGGGAACATCCACGATATCGAATTCTTCCTCCCGCTCCAAAAAGGCCCCGGTGGGTCTTGTGGCCAGGATCCTTCCATCGCCTTCCGTCTCGTCTAGATACACTTGCTCGCGGGGAACCTCAAAGACGGAACAAACGAACCCACCGCAGTAGTCAAGGCCATTCCTCTCTGCGCCATCGAGATCGAATTCTTCCGCCGAAAGGGACGAAAATTCTTTGGTTTCCATGTTGGCGAGCCCTCGCTGGAAAAAGATCGATGCCGGATGGCCAAAGACACGACGGTATCGATCCGAGACCCGACCGAGACGAAAGTTGCTCAGATCGGGAAAGGTTGTTCGAGAAGAGCGCTCGCTGAGTAAGCTACCCAAACCGAGAATGGTCACCATGGGCGACGACGGTGAAGACGACGAGGTGCAAGATGGGACTTTCATAGTGCAATGAAAGAGATGCCGATCGATACTATCGTGGTTAGCAATGTCTCCGTTGTCACCTGGATTGTGCCGTGTCGTGCCGTGTCGTGCCGTGCCGTGCCGTGCCGTGCCGTGTCGTGTCGCGTTGTGTCCAGACAGTCACGAGGTAACCGAACTATCTCTGATCAGCGGTGATCTATCTGCAATTCCGAACCTTTGATCTTGATCTGTGGCGCTCTTTCGAGACTGCTTTTCGTTTTGTGAGTTATGGACATCGTACGAATAGTACCGGTACGTAACTTACCGTAAGATTACGGTAAAATTACGATACCGACTGATAGTTTTGAAAAAAAAATACTTGTAGGTAGAGGTACGAGTACGAGTTTAGGTGCGAATGACGAAGAGACAAAGTAGGCCTCTGTAGAATTTGTACTGTAAGCAAAACCTTGAATTAACACTCATGATTTAAATTTGTCTCATGACTGATTCAGCACCTCTATCGGTTCGAAATTTCGCTTCGAATCGAAATTTCCGAGACGATTTTTTGCACCTCTACTATTGCAGAAAAAACTCGAAACTCCTCTCACTTCTTTCCTTCCTAATCCATCTAATTGCAACTGAATAACAAACAAATAACAGATACTAAATTAACTAATTCAATTGCACCACACTGGGGGGCGGGGGGCGATTCAACCATCGCGTCGTCATCGTCATCGAAGGGGCGAAAGAACAAGAAAGGGCGAAACGCAGTGTCATCGACATTGACGACAACTCGTCGTCGTCGTCGTCGACGCCCATTACACTGCTCTAAGCTCCAAATCGCGCGTCACTTCCACGCCCCTTGTTGCTTGCATCCTTTTAATGTATTCAATCTTCCCATCATCCAGGGCTGCTATCTCCAGCATCTCTGGAGTCACCTCCTTAATTGTTTGAACACACTTCTCTAATTTCTCTGCCATAGCCTTCCCCAATTCTGTTTCTTTCATTTTGATCTCATCTTTCTCCAGCCGCTCCAATTCAGCGCCATCGCGCTCCTCACTCCACTCGACCTCGCCGACCGGCAGATCATCCTTGGCTTTAACTAGAGCAGCAACAACATGTTCTTTTTTCATTCCAGCAGCAACCTTCTTTCCAATCTTCCATTCATACACTACCTACAATGCTTGCAATCCTAGCCTAGCGAATTCGCCCCCACACTTTGCAACTAAGGCCTCAGCTGCTCCCTTCTTTGTTGCAAAAGCAGCGGCGCACGCCTTTCTAGTCTTCAGTATGGTGATTTTGTTCAAGCGTTCCTTCAATACCTTCGCTTTCCAAACGTCGTATGAGTTAGTCACGAACCCGCCCGTGATTCGAAATTTCTGTCCTGCTGTCTTTGCCGTTGCAATTTTCAATATTCGTTCCTTCGAACCCGGTTTTGTAGACGCAATCTTGTCTTTCCCGTTGTTTCGCGGTGCTTTTGCAGCAAATGCTTCACCTTTCAAACCATACTCAGTTAGATAGTTTACTGCGCTGCTGTTGCGAAGTTCAAGGTCAAGCAACTTTGCCGTCATTGGATCCACTGTATGGTCTACAGAACCATCCAGTAAGGTCGTCACCTCACGAGCTACATTGCGATTCTCTAGACATTTGTGTGTAAAAGGGACGATGCCGATGTGGCGCCAGATAGCCTTCGATTTTTCCACAGAAAAAGCCTTGTAGTATGCGCTTGTCAACGTGCAAGTTGGTGTCTCCTGTCCTCCAAATACGAGCCGCGGAATATCGTCTGATCGCATTGTGAGTTTTCTTGCAAGCCGCGAGTTGTTCAATTTTGTCTTGTTCTTGCGGAAAAAAGTTTTAAATGGTCCATAGTTCATATCTGTTGGTTGCCAAATATGAGTCGTATTTGGAACTCCGGTGAGTATGTATAGTCCTTCTGCTGCTGTAACAATCTGTAGGTCATCATCTTCGCGTCCCGGACCCGAATCTACCAGCATCACTAATCGCTTTCCAGGAATGGGGGCAAGGTCTGGATACAACGGCATATATGCATCCTTCACTACCTTTGTAAACTCCGTACCGTCCATGCCTGCACTGGCGTTACAGTTCACAGTACTCCACCGTTCGGTTGGTTCGTTGAACCCCCATATTCCGGTTACCGTATTGTGCTCGAGCTCTTCCAAAAACGAATCCTGAATCCTCTTGTTTCCATCATTTAGCCATACTTTTCAACTGAAAATGCGGGGGGATGGGATCGCCCGAAGCGCAACTCCCACAGATAAGAGTTATGCGGTGACTACTCTTGTTAGCCCGGTTTGCACCAACAGGTAGATGTTTGCTGCTTGGTCCATAGTGTGTCACGGGTCGACCGCCGGACTTACTCGTGGTCGTATCGAGTGACAGGCCCGTTTCATCCACGTTGATTATCCTTCGAAGTTGTTCAGGTGGGAAATAGAGCTCTCCTTCGTGTCCTGCAGCCGTCTCCTCTGCCGTTGGCAACCGTGCAAAGCCCAATTCGAGAAAAAAAGTTTTTAGAGTTGTAAACCATTGGTTAATATTTTTACGCGTTGCATACGTTGCCCGGCGTTCCTCCATCTGCAAATTCTGGTTTGACACTTCCACCGCATTTGCAAACTTAGGTTCCAAGCGCTTGAATAAAGAAACAGAGTCAGTAAGCGGTGCTGGAATAAAACCGGTAGTGATGCATGCCGTCAGCTTCTGAATGACCATCTGACGATTTGGTTTGTCCTTCATCCGAGCCGCCGTCAATGTAACATAAGTTTCAATTGCTTCGCCAAGAGCATCCTCCACCGCGTCTGGAAGTACTGGCCGCCGGCCCCTCCGTGATGGACCCTTGAGTCCTTGACGAAGACGATTCCGCAATGTGACTGGGTTGATGTTCGTACCATACGTCGTATTTACCTCGTCACAGATAACCGTTGATGGCACCCGTTCTACTCCCTTGGGGAGCTCCACCAACTGCTGCTGCTCCAACTTTTCCTCTGCTACCCTCCAGGCATGATTAAATCGAATCCTGATAGCTTGCTCATTTGCTTTAGAACATAGGGCTTGGTGGGGAGTCCTTCTTGTTTTTTTCAAAGACAATGGAGTTGGAGTTAGTTTCTTCCTTTTGCAAGGTGGGGGGGGGGGGAGTTTTCCTTTTCCAAAAACGCTGCTGTAGACACTGTTGTGCTTCCTGCTGTGCTTCCTGCTCGCGCTGCTCCTGTTGCCGGCGCTGCTGGCGTTGTCGTCGTCGTCGTCGTCGAGGATGTGCTTCCATTGCTGTTGCTTGAGGCCGTATGGGCTCTTTTGTTCTTGTTGTCATTCGTCGTTTTTTTTTGGTGGGGGGATCCAACAGTCCACTTGGATTGGTTACAGTCGAAACGCTGGTACCATTTGATCCAACAACAACAACAGCAGGGGGTGGTGGCGGCGGCGGTGGGGGGGAGTGGGGGCAGCCTTCTTGTTTTGTTGGTCTTCCAAGAGTTTGGCCTTCTTGCGCAATACTCTCTTCTGTAGGGAGCGATTCTTGCTCTCTTCCTTTGTAAATCCCGCAATTAACATAGCAGTTGCTGTAGTGATAGTACCAGTGTGGGAATGGTTTAGAATAACAGCCGCGTTATTTGTTAACTTGCAAGGGGGAAGGGCAGCGCCGTTTGCCACAGCGCCAACTGTGTGTGTTGTTGTTGCTGCTGTAGGGGGAGTTTTTTGGCCCTGGGGGGTGTTGTTGTTGCTGAAGTTGTTTTTTTCGAAACGACCGGGAGGATCGATCTGCAACTTGGGGGGAATCTTCTACTTGATAAGTATCAATTTATCCTGTACTGGCGCTTGCTGGTTGATGCCGCGAGCAGGGGGATCCTTGTTGCTGCTATGGGGGGATTTTCGACGTTGTTTTTTGGGCCCTTGGGGGTGTCAGTGTGGCTGTGGCTGTTTTTTTCAAAACGACTGGGCGGATCGAGTCGCAAGTTGGGGGTTGTCTTCTCCTTGATAAGTATCAATTTATCCTGTACTGGCGCTTGCTGGTTGATGCCGCGAGCAGGGGGATCCTTGTTGCTGCTATGGGGGGATTTTCGACGTTGTTTTTGGGCCCTTGGGGGTGTCAGTGTGGCTGTGGCTGTTTTTTTCAAAACGACTGGGCGGATCGAGTCGCAAGTTGGGGGTTGCCTTCTCCTTGATAAGTATCGATTTACCCTGTAGTGGGGCTTGCTTGTTGTTGGCGCCAGCAGAGGGATCCTTGTTCCTGATATGGAAGGATTTTGGGAGTTTTCGCAGTTTTTTCCCTTCAACGACGACTCGTTGTTGCTGTTGTTAAAGCTCTTTTCTCCTGTAGGACGCGTCCAATCGATCCGAAACTTGCAAGTCTTGTTGATCTTGGTATAAGGAAGGTAACCCTGAGTAGCGAGCGGCCGAGGTGGTGTGGTTAAGGAATGGTTGGGTTGAGACAGCTTGGTATTATGAGGTTGTGTTAATGGAGTTTTTTTTTCAACTTTTTGTGATTTTCTTGACCGGAAGAATCATAAAGTCCGAAGGGGTTCCGGCGCGCGCAACCCCTGCAAATTGGGTATATATGGAAAGCTCTTGCTCTTGCCAATTCTGGCGCGGTGATTACTTTGGTAGAGAAGTTCCAGCTGGAGAGAAAGATCAATAAGACTAACAAGACCAAAATTGATGCTTCTAAGGAGGGGTTCGTAAAAAAAAGCTGTCTCAAATTGACTGCTCCGATTAACACTTAAACTCGTACCGTAGCGGGGCCAGAGCCTCAAAATAGGTTTCTAAAATTTGTCTCAGCATCGGTGCCTGTCACAAATTTGGCTATTATTGCTACTGGTGGGCTGACCACGTGTGTTTAACCTGCTGTTTGTGTTCCGTTGGACCTCAGTGTTGGTTTAACATTTTGTCTCCACACCTTTTGAGGCTGGTGATAGGTCCCCTTGCCTACCTTCATACGCAATCATTTCCGTCATTTTTTTGGGCTTATATTTGTTCCGCCGATGTATTTTATTCTTGTAACGTTTTATCACTATCATTATTTTCGGTCAAATCTTGTTTTCACTCGGTAATTTTTCTTACTCTATCCCTTAATTGGATCGTACGCGTACAGCCGTACAAATCGCTCTTTTTTGAGGGGCCAAATGAAAGTCTTAACTCTGTCAGATTTCAAATCCGACTTCATATTCTTATTCCTCGTAACAAACTGGCTTAGAAAACACTTTGTCTCAGGTCCCTACTTGGTATTTTGGCTGAGCTATCGGCAGTCGAAGCTCCATTACAATTGGGTTTTTTTCGAGCATGCGTACAAACTCAAAATTTCTTATCACCATGGGGAAAAATTATGACCGGCCGCTACACTCCACCAATCCAGGATCCAAGCACATCGCCGTCACCGTCATCAACAGAGCTACAATCCAGTAGAAGAGCGGACTGATTCGGCTTAAATCCAAGGAAATTCGGACTGATTTCCTAATTCGGAATTGTTCCATCATGAGCCAAAACGCCGAAACAGATGGGGATTCCCCCCAGCAGCCCAAAATGACACACAAGACCCTACCGAGTGCCCAGAGATTGAGCTTAGGGATAGCCCTAGGCTTAGGGTCCTTCAGAACTTCACTCGGCACGAATCTAGGTTTTCTGATGGCTATCATAGTGACGGTGAAAAAGGTCCATTTTTTGATGCAATCTGGGCCGAGGGGGATCAGCATAGGGAAGAATCTGAACAAAGCTTCCACTTTGGTCCCGGCGCTGCAGCAGCAACAGCAGCCGCTGAGGAGGACGAGGCAAATTCGTCTTTGGATGAAGAGGAGGATTTGTCTTCAGCAGAGGAGGAGGAGGAGGAGGAGGAGGAGGAAGCCGATGACGACAAAAATTTGCAAACAAAATCTGTTGTTTGGCTCAGACAGGAGCTCAAGCTTAGGAGACAGCCAACCTCTGGCAATAAAGCAGTGTTGGTGAGTCGATTAGCCAAAGCAATAGATCAGAACATCAAGCGGTTTGATACCATGGAGGAAGCAAGAAATGCAAGCAGCAGGCCCCGACGCGGATGCGGGAGAACAACAACAACAACAACTCATAATGTCATGCAACTATTCCCTGATACAGTGTACTGGCGAGAGCTCCATCCAGAGGTTGTGGTTGTCCCAGAGCCTGCAAATCCAATGTTCAGGATTGCAAGAGCTCCCACCATATCAGAAGCTGAGGGGAGGCTAGCTCCCATTCCCAAGAAGTACAACTTTGCAGAGGTGTTTGATATTCCTGAATTCAAAGGAATGAAGACAGAGTATGAATTCGACTGCCGTGGAAGCATTTGCATGGGTGCAGATGGTAAGCCAGTGACCAAGTCTACACCGCAAAAGACAGAATCAGCTGATCCCAAGTTCCTGAAGAAGCACAAGCTCTCTGCAAAGTCCCACCTGTGGGAGTTTGTAGATGCATTCCTCCCTCTTTACGACAACCCCAAGGAGAAGGACGGGGACCTGTTCAGCTTTGAACAAATAAAGCTATGGACAAACTGGAAGGCTTCCATTGCTGGTGCCGGCGACAAGTGTTACAAAGACTTCAAACCATTTGGAACTAAGGAAATATGGCAATTCTGTGGCCTTTACATCCTACACAGTCTATGCCCTACAGCAAGAGTGGACTACAAGCTTCAATCCACAAATGCCAACCGTATTGCTGGCAATGAATTCATCTACAGCTCCTTCACCACCAGGGATATGGATGGCAATCTTAGTGGTAATCCCGAGCGGCGACACAGGCACTTCAAGGCTTTTCTTGCTTGCCAAGATCCGCGAATACCAAATCCCCGAAGGAAGGATTATCCAAACTGGAATATCCGTCTGTTGATTAAGTGGATGAATTTGCAGTGCCCGCGCGCTTGGATGCTATCCCAAACCATTGCAGTGGATGAAATGACTATGCGCTTTAAGGGTCAACACATTGATAAACGTCAAATCACATACAAGAGGGAGGGTGATGGCTTCCAAGCTGATGCCCTCTGTGACAACGGATATTGCTACCAAGTCTACATGAGGAATGATCCTGCTCCAAAGAAGTATGTTGACATGGGGCTTTCACCTCTTCATTCGCGTACCATGTGGCTGTTTGACTCCCTCAAGGATGAGCATCATCATGTTGGAATGGACAACTTCTACAACTCAGTTGTGTTCTGCAAGGCTGCCTTTAGGCATTCAAAACAAGTCCTGTGTCATGGAGTAACGCGCAAAACAAATCGTGGCATCCCTGACTGTGTGTTTCAACAGGAGCTGAAGAACATACGCGCTCAGCAGGCAGTGCGCGGAACTGTGAAAGCTACTGTCCTTGAAGGTGATCCAGAGTGTGCATTTCTCATTGCTTCCAGTGTCTATGACACAAAGCCAGTCCATTATTTGAGTATGGCTACTAGTGTGATTGAATGGGTGGAGAAAGAAAAAGTAGTTTACAACGTGGAGACCGATAAGAAGGAAAAGATGAAGTTCCTGTGTCTCAACCAACTGGATACTTACAATCATGGTATGGGGGATGTTGATATTGCTGATCAGCTAAGAGGAGTGTACAGGTTGGATAGGTGGGTCCGGAATCGAAAGTGGTGGTGGTCTGTTATGTTTTGGGCTCATGGAGTGCTCTTAATGAATGCCTACGAGCTGTACTTGACTGTCTGCAAGGAAGCAGGAGTGAAGAAGCCTCAGTACGGCGTTCACTATGATTTCAGGCGGGCTGTTGGGGAGTACTGGGTGAACCCTGATGCTGTTGACACAGAAGCCGAGGCTAGAATATTCTTCATTGCATCTACTCCGGGCAGTGCTAGTGGTGTGTCTCCTTTATCAAGCCCATCGGCATCAGCATGTGGATCCGCAAGAAGTGCGGAAGATGGAAGCTTCAAGTCTGTTAGAGTGAATGACAAAGCACTTGCAGATGGGGGACTTCTAAGCTGCAGGTTGAATAGGTGCCTAGACCACTTCCCTTTTCGAACCAAGAGAAGGACTAAGTGCGCCATGCATGGCTGGCTTGGACTAAGGAAGGAGGGCGATCTCATAAGATGTGCAACATGCAATGTCCACTTGTGTATCGATTGTTATGGTACTTTCCACCAGGCCGCCGATCTCTTATTCCAGAAGGTGATGCTGAAGAACACCTATGAAAAGGAAGCAAAGAGACAAAAGAAGAAGCAGTAGGCGCGGTGGCGGCGGCATTGTTGTTGTTGTTGTTGTTGCTGCTGTTGCGTGTTGCTGTCATTGTCATCGTCGTCATTGCTGTTGTTGTTGTTGTTCTTGATTACAAAGAACATAATTATGATGGTGTATGTTTTGTTCTTGTAACCAAGACTAGTTACGGCGACACAATACCTCTTGCGTGGGCTATCATTCCTGCGGAAAAGACTTCTGAATTATCTTGGGTTATACAGTGTTGTTGGAAACATGGCACCCCCGTTGACTTGTATACTTTTTTCACCAACCAAGGTCCATTAGTAGCTACATTTGTAGCCTTCTTTCATCAATATGGAATCTCCTTTTTGGTGTTGTTGTGTCTCCAACATCTTACAAGGTCCGTTAGATCAAAACATGACCGTTTATTTACCAACTACAAATCCGGTGGTAGTGAAGGCACAGAATCCTACAACAGTTGGGTTGCTTCCTCTCAACAAACAATTACTCAATACATTCTTGCTTTGTCTGATTCAACATCAAGCAATTCCATCTTTCAAAACCTTATCAGTTTATATTCTGCCCTACTTGATCTCAACAATAGTCCTCTTACTAAGCATTGTGCCGATGTAATTTTGTACCTTTTGAAGTATGATCCAAAGCTTTGGACTGTTTTTGCCAACAGTGAGGGCTTTGACAAAAATATGCACCAAGCCAATTCCTGTATTCTTGCCGGCCAATTCTTTTTCTTAAAAGAGCTCCATTCTCTTTTCCAATCTAATTCCCATGTCGAACAATCAATGATCAATGGCGCTTCTTTGATCGCTAAAGATTTAGCTGTCAAGTTTTGTTATCGGAAACTTTCTCCATTGGATCCAAGTAAAAGATTGCTCCACACGGGGTTCAAACGCACCAATTTAGCCAAAACTGTTGCTGGCCAACTCTTAGCCTCCAACGAACGTAAAAAAAAACCTCACTGGACCAATGTTGCCTTTGCTTCTCTGTATAACGATTCTGTTTCCAAGCTTATGTCAAAGGTTGGTATTCAATGTGCCGCTAAATCTACTCAACCATCATCTACCTTATCCTCCATTTAACATATGATTAATCATTTCAACAGCAAAGAATCCGATGTGGTTACATATGTTCCCGATGGCCAACATTCGTTTGTTGAAAATCATTATGGAGTGGATGGTGTTTCTGTTGTATTGAAGCACAAAGACGACTCGACAACCCATCGAATAGTTTTCAAATGGAATCATTGTTCCAATTACAAATATCCAGATAGAAACCGGCATGAGTTTGAGCAAGATATTATGTCCGCCCGAAATCTCCTTTGTTTCAATACTTCCTGCAGTCAACATGTTGAATTCACGCAGATGAGGTCTTTATTTGCGCGTGTTTTCCCATCATTTTTGACTTTGCCAAAAAACATCCCTATTAGCCTTTACCTTTGACTATTCCCATACCTGGGCTGGTGGAAGGTTTGGTTTACCACGAGTCCTGTTTGTCCCTATGTTCACGTCAGCTCATCACCAAGGCCATTCCGCCCCATACACAGTCCGATCCATTCACTTCCACTTATACGTCATTGGAATTTCATTTGCCAACAACAATTGACACACAGAACCTTTATTGCCTGATACACATGTTGCCCACACCTCGCTATTCTGAATCCACCAATTCAAAAGGAAAATGTATAACTTCCAAAGGCAAGCTAACAACTTTCCCTAACTCCAGTTGGCATCCTTGCAATAGGAGAGGCTCAGTTTATACTTCTGGTGCTCAAATCAATCGTCCTTATCATCTCAAGAAACAGAATAAAATTGACCAGGAACATATTGGGAACAACTTTGCCCCACAGAATGCTGGAAATGTTGTGGTTTGTCACTCCAATTGGCAAACATGATGGTATTTTAGGTGCAGTTCCAGGGCAGAACCTGACTTATTGGATAATGACTCCCAAAGTATCCGGTCAAGGCCATGAATATTTTTTTCATGACTCATCAAATGCATATTGGGAACAACTTTGCCCCACAGAATACTGGAAATGTTGTGGTTTGTCTCTCCAAATGGCAAACATGAGGGTATTTTAACTAGTGCAAGTCAGTCATGCTTGTGATAAAAATTAGATAAATAAATATATTAAGTGACAGTGAAGCATTCAATGATCCATATTAGTTAACCGTAATTATGATACAAATCATATGAATATAAGAGAGAGGGGCATAGTAGAAGAAAAACGAACGGAAAATAAAGCACACACAGTTTGGTACAAGAAACAGGCAAAAGCCTAGTTATGATACAAATCATATGAATATAAGAGAGCAGGGCATATTTAAAAAAGTCCAACGGAAAATAAAGCACACACGGTTTGGTACCGGTACAAAAAATGGGCAAAAGAGTGACTGATCCAGTGAAGAAGAATTCAATCAAGAGTGCATTGAAATACATTGAAAACTAAAAATATACACCGATGCATAATGGAGCGGAACATTACTTCGAATTCATGGAGAACCTATTTGACACCCTGAAGCAAATCAATGGATACGTTACGCCGATTGAATCAAGGATGAAAGTTGCAGCAACGCAGTTTTGTAACTGTGAAAATGAAGGAATTCTTATGTATATGATACATAAGAATTGGGTAGAAAAGCACATTTCTGACAATCATAGGATGATGGAACAAGACTAGACAGATTTTAATCAGCATTGGGATGAGAGTCTACGAGACATGTATGATGAAAACAAAAGGTTTAAAGTAAAGGCAGAAGCCAGTGATAAGTCAGCAAAAGAGATGGCTGAGAAATATATGAATACAGAACAGCACACAATTAACCTGAGTAAAATGAAGGACGAATGAAAAAAGAGAGAGCTAGAAGGAATGGTGGATAACATTTGGAAACTAAAATTCTGTTTGAAGAAGGGTGCAGAGTGTTGCTTCAGAGAATTTGATGCTCTATGGGAAGAAACTCATACAACGTGTGATTATGACGTACCAATAGAGATTTGTATGCAGAAAGCAATGTGCGCAACTCTGATAGCCAAACTACCATGGAACGTGACTAATAAAGCCAATTTGGACTGGTGGAACAGGATGGGTACTACAGATAGAGAAAATGTGGGTGACGCTTTCAAAATTCATTGGACTTGTTGTCTAGAAAAATCAAGGTGGAGAATAACACAAAAGATTTGGCCAACAATGTGGTCGGGGATAAAAGGGGAGACAAGAATGAAGATGAGATCAATCCATTTTCCCATGATAATGACGATGATTCCGACATTGACAATAATGAAAAAGTTAATGATGGGAGGAATGAAATAAAAGCTCCGCACGGATAGAATAAAGCGTGTAAGAAATGTGCCGATAAAAAGGCAAAAAGGAAGTGTCATTACTGTAAGAGCACATGCAGTAAATGCATGGGGGAATTGTGTACCTTGTGCTGCACAAAAGATGAAATTTGTGTAAGGGTACCGGCGAAAAAGAGAGGAAGGCCTTCAGGGTCAGGAATAGTCCAAACAAGAAGAAATTAAAGAAAGCAGAAGAGGCAAGTAAGGAGGAAAATAAGAGTGGTAATCGACAGAAAGGGGACCCAAGGAGCGAACAGTTATATTCCAACAGCAAGGAGGCGTTAGAAATCCAATTGGAAAAGATGGGGGGAAAGAAAACCCGATTGAAATCGATTTGGAGGATGAAACACCAGAACAATCTCTAGAAAGAATTGCCGCCTCTCATAATAAGACAGTTGAAGAGTTGCTAAAAGAAAACAAGATATTGAAGGATGACAACCCAGAAACTCTTCCTGACAATAAGATAGAACGGAAAGGTAGAAAAAAAGGCAATTACAAAGACGTGAGTTCCGATGACGATTCAAATGAAAATGGAAAAGCGGAGGAAGATAGAATGAGTGTCGAAGAAGGAAATGAATCGCAGGAGGAAAGAAGTACTCATAGGGAGGAACAAGAGGATAAGAAAATACAAAGAGGAAGCGGCTAGTTAAAGGGGCCCAATTGAAGATGCAATGGATGCATCATTGCAATTGGGAGATATGGATAATATAGAAGACAAAGTGGCAAATGCAACAGACACATCTGAAAACAATGAACGGGAAGAAAAACAAAAAATATGGAAAGATTGTTTGCCAATGTTGCCATCGTGGTGGTAAAAATGAATGGTGAATGTGAGGGAGGAAGAGGATAAGAAAAAAATAAAAGGAAACGGCAAATTATACGGCGCAAATTGCAGTTGCAAGGAGTCCAACATTACAAGAGGATGATACAGACAAAAACCAAGAGGCAGCAGCAAATGATATGGACCCAATTGCAGTTGCAGCAGATTGTGCCTTACAAGAGGACGGTACAGTGAATATGGAAGAGTAAGCGGCAAATGATTAGGACCCAATTGCAGTTGCAGCGGATCTTGCCTAACAAGAGGACGGTACAGAGAATATGGAAGAGTAAGCGGCACATGAAACAGAAACAATAGAAGACAAAGAACGGGAAGAAAACAAGACAACATGGATAGATTATTTACCAATGTTGGCATAATGGTTGGTAAAATGAATGATGAATGTGAGAACAAATGTAAATTGTATGGTTAATCAACTGGAGATTAAATGAAAACAAAGAAAAAGAATAATGGATAATAATATGACTTCCTCTGTTGTATAATCCGTAAAAGATAGACAACGAGTGTCAATTCTGCTGAAATGATCATGTTCAGAAACGTCCATGGGCTTTGACATGTGTTGGAGTTGGAATGCTGCTATCATTCTTCCTTTTGCATCCGGATCCTGTGTGATGACATTGATGTACACTTACATGGCTGCCTTGAACCCTTCTCTGGAATGATCTATTTTTCTGTTGGCCATGGTTTCATTCCATCTCTTCCTTGGGCCTTGGGATAAACACTGTCCCCATTGGGTGTGCCATCTATTGACTAGCATTCCTAAGTCGTTTCATGCATCAACAAAGATGCCGTATGTGTAGAGTATTTCTTTGACCTCAAAGTTCTGTACTCTCCTCAAATTCTTCTTTCCTGCTGATCTATTTGTAGCTCTAGCATAATCCACCACTAGCTTGTGGCTATCGTGGTCTTCTGTAGCATTGAAGGTTCGTTTGTATTGGATACAAGATTGGAATTGGGCATTCATCTTGCCGGTCAGTGTTTCTTATCGCGTTGTTTTCGTTTGAATAGTCTTAATGTAGTTACACCAGTGTATCAACTATCAAGACATTTTTAGAATGTGATAAATAGGAATTATGAAAGTAGCAAAATCAATATGTAAGAAATGTAAATGCAAAGGAAGTGGTCTCATGCCAAGATGTCAAGATGTCAACAGAAGAATAAACGTCTTATAGTCATTAAGAATATTCTCCCGGTCATTGGAATTTGGTCTCCGATCGGATCTCATGATTCGATCGGTCAGTCACGAGGATTATGGTTACAAAGAAAGATTTATTTTTCTTATGGCACTCTGAGAGTATTACCATACCGTTGTTAATTTCCCATGCAGATTGTGCTGTTTTTACGGTGTCAAAAATCAAGTTCACAATGCTCAGCAACCAGATGTCCCCTGAAAATGTTAAAATATGCAGCATCTAGCTGAGATCGTGATCTAGATCACCTATTATTTGGTATTGTCAACAAACTTCTCATTGTCTTAGATAGTGAACTTGATTGAAAGAGGCTTAATTAAATGAACCAAAATATCTATTTGTTTTTATGCCTACTTACCGGTATTCAAAAGGTGTTTGCGCGAGCGTGCGCAATCGGCTTTGCATGCACGCGCTTGCGCGCGCAAGCCAGTACCAGATAAAGGACAGATCATAAAAACAGAAAAGGGGTAAAGGACGGACCATAAAAATGGAAAAAGGACAGACCATAAAAATGGAAAAAGGACAGAAAAACGACAGACCATGAAAGCAGAAAAAGGACAGACCATAAAAACAGAAAAAGGACAGACCATAAAGTACCTGCCAAGTAGTACAAGTACTACTACTACGAGTACCAGTACCACATAAACAGTACACACAAATTTGCAATTACAAAATAGAAAATCAGATATTTTGTGTCATTAGTACATGAATATGTTTCCTGTTATGGATAAGTTGAATCATGAAAGAAACAGAAGTGAGTTATCTGTCATAGTTTGTGTGTCACCACCTAATAAGTGCATTTGGGTACTGGATTTGGAGGAAAAATACACAGTAATTTGCAATTAAAAAATAGAAATCTGATATTTTGTGTGATTAGTACATCAATATGTTTCCTGTTATGGATAAGATGAATCATGAAAGAAACAGAAGTGAGTCATCTGTCATAGTTACTGTGTCACCACCAAATGAATGCTTTTTTGTCCTGGATTTGGAGGGAAAATACAGACTAATTTGCAATTAAAAAATAGAAAATCAGATATTTTGTGTGATTCATCAATGAATATGTTTTCTGTTATGGATAAGATGAATCATGTAAGAAACAGAAGTGAGTTATCTGTCATAGTTAGTGTGTCATCACCTAATGAGTGCATTTGGGAACTGGATTTGGAGAAAAAATACACACAAATTTGCAATTAGAAAATAGAAAATCCAATTTTTTGTGTGATTCATCAATGAATCTTATTTCTGTGATGGATAAGATGAATCATGAAAGAAACAGAAGTGAGTTATCTGTCATGGTTTGTGTGTCACCACCTAATGAGTGCATTTGGGTCCTGGATTTGGAGGAAAAATACACACAAATTTGTAATTAAAAAATAGAAAATCAGATATTTTGTGTGATTAGTCCATGAATATTGTTCCTGTTATGGATAAGATGAATCATGAAAGAAACAGAAGTGAGTTATCTGTCATAGTTTGTGTGTCACCACCTAATGAATGCATTTGGGTACTGGATTTGGAGGAAAAATACACACTAATTTGCAATTAAAAAATAGAAAATCAGATATTTTGGGTGATTCATGAATGAATATTGTTCCTGTTATGGGTGAGATGAATCATGAAAGAAACAGAAGTGAGTTATCTGTCATAGTTTGTGTGTCACCACCTAATGAGTGCATTTGGGTACTGGATTTGGAGGAAAAATACACACTAAATTGTAATTAGAAAACAGAAAATCTGATATTTTGTTACATTAGTACATGAATATTGTTCCTGTTATGGATAAGATGAATCATGAAAGAAACAGAAGTGACTTGTCTGTGATAGTTTGTGTGTCACCACCTAATGAGTGCATTTGGGTACTGGATTTGGAGGGAAAATACACACTAATTTGCAATTAAAAAATAGAAAATCTGATATTTTGGGTGATTCATCAGTGAATATTGTTCCTGTTATGGATAAGATGAATCATGAAAGAAACAGAAGTGAGTTATCTGTCATAGTTAGTAGTGTGTCACCACCTAATGAGTGCATTTGGGTCCTGGATTTGGAGGAAAAATACACAGTAATTTGCAATTAGAAAATAGAAAATCTGATATTTTGGGTGATTAGTTCATGAATATTGTTCCTGTAATGGATAAGATGAATCATGAAAGAAACAGAAGTGACTTATCTGTCATAGTTTGTGTGTAACCACCTAATGAGTGCATTTGGGTCCTGGATTTGGAGGGAAAATACAAATCAATTTGCAATTACAAAATATAAAATTCAATTTCTTGTGTGATTAGTCCATGAATCTTGTTTTTGTTATGGATAAGATGAATCATGAAAGAAACAGAAGTGAGTTATCTATCATAGTTTGTGTGTCTCCTTCTAATGAGTGCATTCGGCTACTGGATTTGGAGGAAAAATACACACTTATTTATGATTACAAATTCCAAAATTAGACATTTTTTGTGATTCATCCATGAATATTATTTTTCTTATGGATAAGATGAATCATGAAAGAAACAGAAGTGAGTCATCTGTCATAGTTTGTGTGTCACCACCTAATGAATGCATTTGGGTACTGGATTTTGGGAATATTACAGACTAATGTGCAATTAAAAAATAGAAAATCAGATATTTTGTGTGATTCATCAATGCATATTATTCCTGTTATGGATAAGATGAAACATGAAAGAAACAGAAGTGAGTTATCTGTCATAGTTAGCGTGTCACAAACTAATGAGTGCATTCGGCTACTGGATTTGGAGGAAAAATACACACTAATTTACGATTAGAAATTCCAGACATTTTTGGTGAGTCATCCATGAATATGATTTTGGTTATGGATAAGATGAATCATGAAAGAAACAGAAGTGAGTCATCTGTCATAGTTTGTGTGTCACCACCTAATGAATGTATTTGGGTACTGGATTTTGGGAAAAATGCACACTAATTTGCAATTTAAAAATAGAAAATCTGATATTTTGGGTGATTCATCAATGAATATTGCTCCTGTTATGGATAAGATGAAACATGAAAGAATCAGAAGTGAGTCATCTGTCATAGTTAGAATGTCACCACCTAATGAGTGCATTTGGGTCCTGGATTTGGAGGAAAAATACACACTTATTTGCAATTAGAAAATAGAAAATCCAATATTTTTTGTGATTAGTCCATGAATCTTGTCTCTGTTATGGATAAGATGAATCATGAAAGAAACAGAAGTGAGTCATCTGTCATAGTTTGTGTATTACCACCTTATGAGTGCATGTGGGTTCTGGATTTGGAGGAAAAATACACACTTATTTGCAATTAAAAAATAGAAAATCAGACATTTTTGGTGATTAGTCCATGAATAATGTTGCTGTTTTGGACAAGATGAATCACAAAAAAAGCAGAAGTGAGTTATCTGTCATAGTTTGTGTGTCACCACCTTATGAGTGCATTTGGGTTCTGGATTTGGAGGAAAAATACACACTAATTTGCAATTAAAAATAGAAAATCAGATATTTTTGGTGATTAGTCCATGAATATTCTTGTTCCTGTTATGGATAAGTTGAATCATGAAAGAAACAGAAGTGAGTCATCTGTCATAGTTAGTGTGTAACCACCTAATGAGTGCATTTGGGTCCTGGATTTGGAGGAAAAATACACAGTAATTTGCAATTAGAAATTAGAAAATCAGACATTTTTGGTGATTAGTCCATGAATATTGTTCCTGTTATGGAGTAGATGAAGCATGGTGAAAGAAACAGAAGTGAGTTATCTGTCATAGTTTGTGTGTCACCACCTAATGAGTGCATTTGGGTACTGGATTTGGAGGGAAAATACACACTAATTTACAAGTATCCCTTAATTGGAGTAAAATAAGGTGCATATACGCACCTTATTTTGTACGTGATTATTAGTAGTAAAAAATTATTTTTGTTTCAACAACAACAACAACAACAACAACAGCAACAACAGCAACAACAACAAGGGCGTGACGCCAACGGCGCTAAAGTAAAGAGTGGAAATAACATAGAACCTGCTAATTGATACACTAATTGGAGGAGGCCTTCCATATAAACTGTTTAGAGAGTTTTATTTGTTGCTTGCAATAAGATTTGTTAACGTTGGTTTCAAAGGTCACGGGGAGGATCCCAATCCATTATCGTCATCAACATCGTTGTTGTTGTCCTCCTCCTCCTTGGACGCTTCTGATGCTGCCGTGAGCAACTCCTTGGTGAGAGACTACCTTCCACCCACCAAATGCTAGTCCCTGGTGGTGTGCGCTTGCTGTTGTTGTGCTTTGCCCCCGCCGCCCAAGCTCCAACAACAACAGGAACAACAACGGTCCATGCCCGTTCCGCGTCCCCGTCCATCCTGTTGTTGTGCTTTCCCACCGCGTTGGCCACTGTGTGCGTGTTAACATGTGCATGTTGTTTGTGTGTGTGCGTGTGTTGCTTGCTGCGAATTCTTCGCTCTTTGTTGTTGTTGTTGGCGTTCTCATTCTCTCGTGTTTCTCTTTGTCTTCTGCTTCTGCTTCACCATGATCTTTGTTTTTTCCTTTCCCCTTGAACAAATTGATCAGTTCTTTTTGCCGATCATCCCTTAATACTTGTAGAGAGAGATCCGGACTGTTCCCCTGCTGTTGAAGCACTCACAGTGGTCACCTCTCCAATTTTAGTGAGGTCACGAAGGAAATCATCCGCAGGGAACGATCCGAAATTACAAGATGTGTCCTTATTTCCTTGAATATTGGCGGAATCCGTCCGGACTTCTTGTGGATTATTGTCAGGTGGTAGGGGAAGAGTTTGGTGTGCTTGGATTGCAGTCGGAGGCCCTGTGGAAGGCTGGGTATATGATCTCACCATGGTAGATTTTGAGTGTTTTTATTATTTTCCTTCTGAATCCGATTCGTTGAGAGTCTGATTCAAGGGCTTCTGACAAACAGCAACGCTGTGTTAGTGTGTTAGTAGACGAACGATTGTACTCTACGCGTGACAATTGTGGTTGGATACTTTCGGCAACGGATAATCGGACTACAGGCGAGACTAGGGAAACGCCAGATCTCCTCTTGCTGTGACTTATTCAGATTGCAGCGAGACAGACCTTAGTATGTAGATTACAGGTAGTTGGTAGCAACTAGTGTGAATTTTGGGATATAAATCAGTTGAATGTTAAAAGTATAAGATAAAGTGAAATCTTGCCGAAATGCAAGATATCTCTTTTATTGAGATGAATACGTTGCAACTGCTGTTGCGTAATGCTGAGATTACTCGCTGATTATTTCCGTGCATGTATTAGTCGTTGACCATATATATTTGTATGCATGTATATGTATTGTGTGAGAATCACATGCCAACGGTTTTCTTCTCTTGTTCCGTTAGGAAGACTCCATGAAATGTTTATCATTAAGGTCAGGAATTGCTCCCGTAGCTCGTGTGATATTTTATGAAATCAGAGTTTGCTCACCGAAGAACAATGGCAATATCGTAAGACAGGGATTGCTCACCGTTTATGCGCGGTGGGAATCGATGCGCCGTGGGAACCGATATGCCGTGGGAATCGATTATTTAGATGAATACGGGACTCATTGATTCATGCGCATAGGAAATCTACCCTTTGGTAACTTTGGTACTTCTGGTCACGAAAGGAATTTAATACTCCCCATGTCTCCTTGTGAAGGGTCATCACGCTCTACATGATGCTTCCATCATCTTGGAGAAGGTCGCCAGTATTACCACAGAAGTGGAATATGGGCCTGAGCAGTGGATACACAACTGAGTGACTCCAATGCTTGGTGAGAATGTCTGCACAGTTATCCTTACCTGGGACGTGCATCATTAAAATGAATCCTCTCGCTATCATGCTCCGTACGTAGTGAAACGATAGAATGTTATGACGCTTATGCAACCTTGCGTAAGGAAATGTCGACGTTTGGATCATCTTTTCGTTGTCACCCCAGGAGTATGAGATATCATGGACTCGTGTTCCGAGGTATTCGGAATGAGTGGCGTAGATCGACAATCTGTTCGATGCAAGTTCTTCCTGCAACAAATTCAGCTCCAAAGGTGGCTGTTTCCGTAGTAGACTGCTTCTTCGAGAACCACATCATGGGAGTCTTGTTCGCGAAATGAAGAATGCCGGTAACTGCCTTGCCACTGAGAATATCATGCATGAGGTTGGCATCATAGAAGTGTGTTAACACTACTGTCTTTCCAAGCGGTGCAGGAGCGTCGTCGGGTAGCTCTTCAGAATGCTCCCCATAGACGGTGTTGGACCAGTCGATGGTGTAGGGTTTAGTCAATATAAAATCGGGCGGTTCCACGCTGGAATCTGATTTTAAAATGTCTAAACTTGGAGATATATCCATAGATACGTTTAGCACGTTCGAGATGCCCATCTCGTGGCTGAGCTCTGAAACTTGAGAGCGTCATCACGGCTGTTTGTACATCGAAACGCCCAATAGCGATGATCCATTGCAGTGAACCGATCATACTTTGATATTTCTGTATACCGGTTTCTTCAAGAAAGGCTGAGGAGTCCAATTCAGGATGATCGTTCTCCGCGATGGGTGATCGGAACCTAGTGCTAGGTTTGCATCCGAACATTTGTTCGTAAGATGCTTCCATCTTTTCGATGAACTTTATGGGATTCATGCACAGAACACCATGTTCGTCGCGCTCAAATCCACATCCTAAATGAAAGTTCATAGGTCCGGATCCCTTCAATTTGAAGTTATATGGTGACGATTGCAATATCTTCAAGAAGGAATAACTGAGCTGTTTGGTTTAGTAGACTCGTCAATGAGTTTATTCTGATTGGTATGCTCCCCATGTTTGAAAGCTGGAGCTTCTCCAGTGGCGTATATACGGGGTAAGGAATCCTTTGCATTACGCCATTTGATGAAACCATCATCAGTAAATAGGCCCGCGCGTTTGTTACGTGACTCAGGTGTAAGAGCAGATCGAACACCAGGACCGGTCTAGTAACTTGTTGGTAACTGGGTCCCAGATGCGAAAGCAGAGTCCATTGCCAACATGTTCGGCGATGCCGACAAAATGACCGAGGCGTTCAGGTAGATTTGGTACCGAAAGGAGAGTCATTGGTCTTGAAATACACAGGTTCAAACCAGAAGAAGCTGGTGTATGCGCTGATGTCGCCAAGTGTACCCGTGGCAATGAAGATAGGTTGTTTATCGGACAGCGTAGGGTCAGAGACAACATTGAGGAGACCCGCGACGTATGTCATGCACAGTAACCACATGTGTGGCGGTGTGCCTGTACGATCCATGACGCGATTGACAATGCGTTTGAACGTTTGGTATCGTCGTTCGAATTGATTCTGGTGTTGATGGTACGGTTCACTTTGCCAGAGTCCAATCCATAACATTTTGAGGTAATCCATGACTTTCTTACTTGATTGATAGTTACCGTGGTCGCAAAGGAGGCGGATGGGCCTGCCCCATTTTCGAACAAAGTTCTGAAAGCAGGATAGGAAATCGCCGGTGGTACGCATTTCTTCAACGTGAATAATATGTGATTTGCGGCCAAAGAAGATCTGAGCAATCTTGGATCCACCATCAATTGCTGGGACATCTGAATAGACTGCATCGGACATAACATCGTCATTGAAGGGGCGAACGTTCATGGCCGGTTGAGGGGAATGAAACCGTTTGAAAATGTTACCATCAGGGCTAACCGCTAACGAACCGTATTGGGTTGAGTTTTCAAAAGTAGCTTTGATGCGATCGGTGGAAACCCAACAAAAGAAAGGTTTGAGGGATAAGTAGTCATGTTCGTTGGGGTATCTTTCGCGGGGCGTAGCTGCAATGCGTGTAGTGTCACTGGCTGTACAATCTGTCGGAAACGCAGTGACTGTTCCAGAGACTGCGGTTGGCGCGCAGCATGCGAGACGTTCTTGATGAGCGTAGTCAGTGGAAGTAAGCCAAAAGGAGCGATCGTTGTTCTTATGATCATCAATTGGAAGAAAGGGAGATCGAGTGGAATGGCTGGAATACGAGCTGAGGGATGTGACCGTGGAGGACCCGTGAGAAACAGATATATCGAATCCTTCAAGGCAGCGTGGGTTCCCATATTCGTCATAATCGGCATAAGGGAGTTGCTGTGGTTGGGGAGGATATTTCTGGAGAAATTGTTCATCCTTTGCACTGATCGTGGTATCGAGAACAGATGGGTCCCAATGTTTATCGGACGTCATGATAACATGTGGTAGCGTGTCAAATTCGACAGTCGTATACTTTCGTATCGCAAGGTATGGTAAGCCGTGTCGTATGCTAAGAGGCAGTGCATAGCCATCGGAGGTGGTGATGACCTGTCCTCCACCTGCTTTGATGGACGTGTCGTCTACAGTGGAAAAATATGCTTCCATCTGGCCGGATGACAATATAGAAGGATGTCGTCCTGTATAGGCACATTCATTGAAAATAAGAATGACGGGGCCTCTGTTCGACATGGAATATGCTCCGCATGTAGCAATGGGAATGTTTTGTACCTGATGATTGTTAATGCCGGTGACGTTAACATATCGTGGTGGAATATCCTTGGAGATGAGGACATGCATCATTACCGATGATGCAGCCATTTGCGCCGCGATCGACCATGGCAAAACCAGGGCTAGTAACCGTAGTTTTGTGTATACGGTATGTGTATGACGTTACGGGACCATCATTAGGAAAGGTGAGATCATCCTCGGGAGTATACCACTGGTGAAAATTGGCGGAATACGATGGTGTTCCGAACAGGTATTTGGGTGTCACCGTCCTTTTTGTACTGAATGTCAGGGTTGTTTGAAAGGAATCGAGCTGGATGCGCGGGTGACACGGAAGACTTGAGAGGTCGCTGGTCCTTAGACGAGGAGGTCGTGGATTTGTATACACCTAGGGATGCATGGAAAACGCCTCTACGATCATTCTCTACAGCAGGATGTAGGTCTGCTGCGGAATTGGCATGCTCATCCTTGGTCGAAGTACCGTCTTCTTGAAAAGATACCGAGTGTTCATGTTGGTATGCCTTCCGGGTAATGGGTTTGACACTGTTGGGGTCAGGTTGGTTAGTGTTAAGTAAGTCGTGTCGCAATGAGGCAACCACGATTTTCTTGCCTTCCGGAGAAAAACTGAGCCAACTCTTCATGTCCTGACGTGACAAGGCCTTCCATATGTTTGTAGGCAATCTTGTGGTAGGGTCAGGGGTACGTCCAGCCTTGAACACAGCATAATCTTGATAGTCTCCTTCAAATTCGATAGGGAGAGCATAGTCCTCATGGTTTTGGATCGAGTCAGAAGAGAAATCATGAACGTGTGCACGTACGGTCCGACCGAGGAGCAGACATCGCAGACTGGGAATCAAGTCGAGTTGCTTCGAGTAAAAGCGTGATTTTAAGATCGTGGATAGCAGCGGCTTCGGCAACTGCATCCGTTACGGTGCTATTTGTCCCACCTGGATCCTTGACTTTGGCAAACTGTTCGCTTAGCTGGAAGCTGGAATAGCATGCCTGACACAATGCTGATTTTACGGTATGGTACTCAAGGGGCTTGTTGGGAGGACGGAGCTTGTTGAGGTGATTCAATTCATCAAACCAATGTGTGATGAATTTCACTTTGGATTCCTTCCAATTGTTGAGGTTCAACTTGAGCAACGCTTGTAGTTGAGTCGAGTTGTCGTATACCTTTGCTTTTGATTGGCTATGAAGGTTTACGGAGTCGAAGTAGGCCTTGCGTCCATCACGAGTGGTAGAATGACTGTGTACACATGATGCAGAAAGGTCACTCTTGAAGACTTCCAACATTAGTACCCAGAAGAAGGCACATTGTTTGACGTAGAGATCACGGGTGTAACCCACAAGCGTGGCTGGAGGCCAAGTTTCATCGAGGAATGTCTCTGTATCGATGTCGTATGCCTCGAGTTTAGCTTTGAAACCGATGAGCCAGTGTTCGAATCTCGAGTCATTCGTGAGGGGTGTAAAGGACTTTTCATCTCGTGCTTTTCGGCACCATGATTCGTACTTTACCTGCTGAGGGGACTTTTTGTTACTTCCCGCCGGAGGAGGTGGTGGGTTCAGAGCAGATTCGTTACGTAAGCGTTGGGCACGCTCTCCGCGGAATGCCTGGAATTCCCTGTATGTATATGACTTTACATCTTTCCAGTCCTTCTCGTCTTCTCCTAGGTCGACACCTTCTTCTTGTAGGTCGATAGCGAAATCCGCAAGTGCTTCTATGCTCCTTTGGATGGATCGAGGGATATGCGTTGCCAATCCTTGCTCCATATAGGTAAGTTCGCGTGCAAAATCCGGTTCGATAAGTGCGTCGAGGAACGACTTCCACTCGCATAATCCGCCTTCTTTGAGAGCTAGGCACAACTTGCTAGTAATCTCACTTGTTACGTTGAGTAATGATATGAGTATCTTTCTCATATCAGCATCGAAGCTGGGAAAGCGTTCGATAGTGGTGACTTCGGCGTCATTCTTCTCTTCGCCTCCGAGTGCATTGCCGGGCATTAATGGTATGTTCGGCATCTGTGGTGGTTCGGAGCCTTGGAAAGAATTGCGTGGTAACTGAGAATGGGAACTGCTTCTTGTGCGATGTGCGACGTGCATATGCCAGCGTAGGGATTATGTTCAATTCCGTTCCTGTTCCTTCTTGTGTGCAAGCCTTCTTAGAGCTTGCGACTGTTAATCTATTATTTTCCTTCTGAATCCGATTCGTTGAGAGTCTGATTCAAGGGCTTCTGACAAACAGCAACGCTGTGTTAGTGTGTTAGTAGACGAACGATTGTACTCTACGCGTGACAATTGTGGTTGGATACTTTCGGCAACGGATAATCGGACTACAGGCGAGACTAGGGAAACGCCAGATCTCCTCTTGCTGTGACTTATTCAGATTGCAGCGAGACAGACCTTAGTATGTAGATTACAGGTAGTTGGTAGCAACTAGTGTGAATTTTGGGATATAAATCAGTTGAATGTTAAAAGTATAAGATAAAGTGAAATCTTGCCGAAATGCAAGATATCTCTTTTATTGAGATGAATACGTTGCAACTGCTGTTGCGTAATGCTGAGATTACTCGCTGATTATTTCCGTGCATGTATTAGTCGTTGACCATATATATTTGTATGCATGTATATGTATTGTGTGAGAATCAGCATGCCAACGGTTTTCTTCTCTTGTTCCGTTAGGAAGACTCCATGAAATGTTTATCATTAAGGTCAGGAATTGCTCCCGTAGCTCGTGTGATATTTTATGAAATCAGAGTTTGCTCACCGAAGAACAATGGCAATATCGTAAGACAGGGATTGCTCACCGTTTATGCGCGGTGGGAATCGATGCGCCGTGGGAACCGATATGCCGTGGGAATCGATTATTTAGATGAATACAGGGACTCATTGATTCATGCGCATAGGAAATCTACCCTTTGGTAACTTTGGTACTTCTGGTCACGAAAGGAATTTAATAGTTTTAAGGTGCATCGTATTTCATTTTGGTCTTTACGGAGCTTTCGGAGCTCACTGCTGACCAAGTTTCAGCTTGTAGGACCTATGGGATAGTTCATTCTACACCAAAATTTTACGTAGATAACGAATATGCTATTGGTTTGATCTAAAAAATGATTTTAAGATTACCAAAAACCCTCCAAAAATCGGAAAATAAGGTGCATACGCGCACCTTATCCAATTAAGGGATAAATTCCAAAATCAGACATTTTTGGTGATTAGTCCATGAATAAGGTTGCTGTTATGGATAAGATTAATGCGCGGAGTCTCAAAATTTTGGAAAATAGAACACAAACATCTCATTATTAGTTTATCTTCATATTCAGTAATGAAGATAAAAACTTCTCTAGTTGGGGGTACTAAAACTCGGAAACAAACAGCAGAGCCGTGTTCGTCTTCTCATAAGCTTTTCAACGGTATATGGGTTAATAGGGTTAGCACATGATCCCGCGAAGATAGCTTTTTCCGTTGCATGCATAATTCATGACGGTAGGGTATAAGTTTAGAGGTTAATGCCATGCGGACATGTAGAAAATGTACCAGAATCTACAGAATGTCAGCGCGTATCATTAACCACTAAATCTTAACCTGTCCGCGCAGCATTCCTACAGCATTCCTACAGCAAAAACACTACCAAAATTTACCACAGAGGTGCGAAAACACCACAGAGGTGTGAAAACAGCGCCGAATCGTTACTACCTATGCTATTAGTGTGTTCATTCCTCCCAAAGCGTTGGAGTAAATAAGCTACAAATACATCGATGAAGAGCCCTTAATGTGGGTATTCATCTGCCTGCGCTACCAACTTTTACTGATCCTTCGTTAATGAGATACAATAGCGGGGACAGGTGCTTATATGGCAGTTTTTGGCCTTGTGAGTGAAATAACACGTAAAAAACTAAGCTCATAACCTGTCTTTTTAACGTGAATGGCATTAACCTCTAAACCCGTACGTGTAGATATTCCTTCTCATATTATTTCTTTAAACTGAGACCTGCTGACACTCTAAGAGTACGCAATCGTAGGTGGATGCGCATTGTTCCTTCCCCTTCGATTTCGGCTTTCTCTTATGATTATTACTGAATTACGAAGTAAGTTACTCCGTAGTACGTCTGTATTATTATCATCACGTCTGAATTACGACTAAGATCTTGTTATCCTTGTTCTTATGATTATTTTTATTGCTTATTACGGAGTACGAAGTACTCCGTATTTTTTTTTGATGTACCGTCCACTCTAGTCGTGGTTTTTGTCAACAGTCGTGCAAAACTTCGTACGTTCCTATTTTTTATCACTTTGTCGAATTTCAAACCCACGTGAAGTGAGTCAGTCAGCCGTCGGTTTCCATTCATTCTATTTTTTCGAATACGGCTTAATTTACCTACATTACTAATCTAAACTTTTTACGTGTGCCGAGAGAAAAAAGTTCTGGCATATATGAATCGGGACCTTAAAAATAAATGCAGGACCGCGAAGCGCCATGTTCTTCCCCACATCATGACTACAATTACCGGTACGAGTTTTTACGTATTCAATCTTCTCTCACAATTTTCGACGGGTCATCGGATATTCCTCTATTGGTATTCGACTTTACAAAGCAGCATATACCACATTGCCAATAGCTACAGACAATCGGTATCAACACTCCGACGAATATCTACCAGCCACAATCAACAAGCTCGTAATGATTCAATTAACCAATAAAGGCATTCATAAAAATCACGCCAGACGACCAATGGAGCCTAATCAGGATCGGTACCTGTTCATCGACGGCGAACAACAGCAGAAAGTGCAGTCAAGGGATCAGTTGTCACGTAGTCCTTTTAGCGGCAGTGACAGTGTCGATGACAGAATCAGTATCGGCACTTCCATCGATCACAACTATCACAATAATAATAATAATAAAAGCCACTGCGATGACGAAAACGACGAGGTAGAGGAATATCGAATCGCAGTGAAATCTTTGGGACCGTATGACGTCATTTGTGGGAGGGGAAGTGTCGCCTTCAATAACATTGGGAATCGTCGCTTCAGAATACTGATAGGATTAAATGCCGAGAGGTACAGCGCCACCGAAGGAAGGAACGAAAAGGGACGCTTGATCGGAATCTTGGTTCACGAAATCGTTCACGAAATCGGTGCCCGTTTCTACAAGCTAAAGAAAGGCCACTTGACAGAACTCACAGAATCACAGATCCGACAAAAGGTCGGCCACGCCCTCCGGGACACAATGGCCTTTCAAGAAAGGCAACGACAGCAACAGCAACAGCAACAGCAACAGCAGCAGCAGCAGCAGCAGCAACCTCAACCTCAACCTCAACAGCAACAGCAACCTCAACCTCAACCGCAACCACAACAGCAACCTCAACCGCAACAGCAACAGCAACATCAATATCAACAGCAACGAAAGCAGGAGGCCAAGATGTCCCAACTGGTAGCACCATCCGTCTCGCAACAGTCGGCAAAGCTATTGTCGCTACGAGCGCGCATCAATAACCAAAAAAATATCACCCAAAGCAAAGTACAAATGCCACTTATATCATCTCCTCCAGTCGAGTCCCCAAAATCTCTCTATCATCCAGCAAATGATAACGACTATGATCGAAGTGGAAGCATCTTTGGCTCAGCGGAATCTCCTAGAGAGAGATGCGGACCATCTTTCTTCCCCGTTTCCACCAGTGACCACCATCAACGAAAGCGACATCTGAAACGAAACCAAACATATTGGTGCCCATCAAAAGAATTCGAACTGTCGCCACGGCACGCTATGAACAACAATAGTAGAGCGGACACAGACGGAGGCGACAACAGCAAGAAAGACAATTATACAAAGGACGACGATGATAACAGCGGCACCAATCCATTCAATCTTGATTTCCACCCGATCCCAATCCACTTATACAACCTCAAAGAGCAGAACGGCAGCACTGCCCACGAAGCTCGAAACAACAATTCAGGAAAAGAACGATCGATTTCTTATGACGAGAAAGCCTCTTCTAGAAATTTCGAATAGAGAAAAGACCCACCATAGAGGAGCTGAGACCCGACCGTACCTTACAGGTACGATCTTACAGGCCACAACAAAAGTGAGAAACTTCTGTTGGATAGATATAGAGAGCAATTGCTCGTAGAATGCTCACAGCCAGCACTTCTTTCAGACAAGTACATACGCATCGCAGATTATTATAGATAGAAAATTTTGAATGTGTGATCAAGTAAGTACAAGTATACAAATAATAGTTGATTCAGGAAATTCTACAGTAGATGTCTATGGTGTTTCGAAAAATAGAATGAACAAAGTAAGTCGCAGAAGAATCCCAGCGAAGAGTAAAACGGTGAATATGAAACGCTAGCAGAATGGCAAAGACCAGAAAGCAATCATGGTTCAAAACTCAAATCCATGTCTTCTCTTCATAAAAATGTACATCGGTTCTGTTGCTGTTGGCATAAAAGTTTTTTTTTGCACAAGCCTTTGATGATGGTGGTCGTATGGTGGTGGCATTGACATAGGTGCGGGGTGCCTTGTCCCACTTGTTCTTACTACCAGCTTTCGTTCCGTTGTTGTTGGTACTTGCAATCCTTTGCCTGGTGTTCCTTTCGTGCCGAAATCACCAAATCTCGAAGTGCGTGACCGACCTTTTCCCGGGCCTGCTTGTCGTTCATGACGGTAAAACGAGGAGTTGCTTTGTTCTTTCCGATAGATTGCTGCTTGTTGTGTTTCCCGGTTTTGAAAGTTTCCTTTTTCAAGAAGCGGGCGCCAACGTCATTGCGAAGCATCCAAACGATTGATTTGATAACGTTCGTCTTGTCTTCGCGGGTGGGCGAATCAATGTAGCGCTGCAGGTTCATCTCGATGGTGACGCGGAACCGACGATTTCCGATATAGTTGTAGGCGCCGGAGTTGCGTCCACAGACAACGTCATAGGGGCCGGGTAGAATAAGTTCGGAACCGTTCTCTTTGGTGGCATCGTGGTTTCCATTTACTTGGGACGAGCTGTAGCTCGGGTAGTTGCTGTTGATAATAGCAGTGGCAGAGTTGATGATGGAGCACGCCGAAGAAGTCGTGTCGCTGTACACACGGCTGCTCCTGCTGCTGCTGCTGCTGCTCCTCCTGGGTGATACCATCGCTGAAGCGACGGGGTTCGGCGTCAAAAGGCCTGTCACGGCATTCTTGATGGAAGAATTGCTGCTACTATTGGTGTTGGTGTCTGTGTCTGTGTCGGTATCGGTGTCGATGCCGGTGTTCAACGATCTGCTGTTCTTGTCGTTCAAAGCCGAGGTTAGCTTGAAAAGTTGCTTATCAATGCCTCTAATGTCGAGAGGGCCCATAGAAGAGGTTCGTTCCGGTCCCGAGGGATCCACTCGAAGATTCATTGTAGCGTTGGCGCTACCATTGGGAGGGTACTGGTTCTTGCGGCTTGCCGCCGAAGAGTTAAATTCGATGGGGTGAAACATTCCAAAGAAATCACTCGAGGATCGTCGGCGCAACACATTGTAGCTGTTTTGGTTTTTCTTTAGGGGAGAGGATGCAGCCGTAGCCGTAGCCGTAGCCGTAGCTGCACCGTTTCGTGTTCCAGAAGAGGTGGAAGAAGATCCGTTGTGGTTCACTGGTGCCATCCAAAAGTTTGCCACGATGTCCTTGAAGTTTTTGGTCCCATTTTCATTCTGTTGCGAAGCGGTTTTGGTCGTGGTTTTCTCTTGTATTATATTGCCGCTGCCGTAACTGTAACTGTGGCCGTGGCTGTGGCTGTAGTTGCAGTTCCTTTCGTTGGCCGTACCTTCGGTGCTGTTGGAAATGCTCTTCGCAATATCGCACGAACTATCGTGGTCGCCAATGGCAGAGAAAGTGCTACTCCGGCGCCTTGTATGGAGTCTATTGACGGGCTGGTGTTGGAGGAAGCTGTTGCTATTGTTGTCGCTGATTACATTCATCATTGTTGTTCTTGGCACTCGTGTTGCAATTTTGAATGTTTGCGGACGCAAATTTGGATTGGATTGCTTTGCTTCGCTTTGCTTTGGATTAGTTGAGCTGGTCACTAGTAAAGTTTGTGAGAAGAGCCTTTGCCGTTTGGGTCTTCGGGTTTTTTACCCCGGAAGCTGAGTAATAATTGTAACAATAATAAAAACAATTTTTTATCATCGACTTCACCGAGTAGCCAACGGAAGCATAGTAACATGAAAAATAGTACGAAGTAATAATAATGATTACAGTACGACCTACCGGTAGGTACGGTACAATACTCGTACCGGTACGATGACTCTCAATTTTGTGACGAAACCGTGGCCATGAAGCGTTTGAAAAATTGATTTAACGTACCAAGTTCAACAACGTTGTTCATGTGAGTTCTACGGTACCGGTACGAGTACGTTAACAAAGAGATTGCGAACTTAACTTTCGCAAGTGGAGGAGGCCAGAGAGCATTCTACCCTATTCGTATGCGTGAAACAAATTCACGAAGCCCCCGAAAAATGCACACTTGTAATTAGTTCCAATGTCGTAGTTGAAGCATAAAATTTGGAGACGTTATGTAGCTTCCTTTATAGTTGAAGTTTCTCCAATCAAAATATCAATTTCAGTGCGCTTTTTTGACTCATATTGTACATAACAGAATCCGTTGGAAGACCAATTTAATTTCTTTCATGTATCGTACCGGTAACGTACGGTACACGAATTTGAATCAGTATTTGTATGATCAAAGAGGAATCAAATCCACTACAATGACAATAAAAATTCGATTTGCTTCATTCACCATTACGAAGAACCACGTGGACGCCAAAGGGAACACAATTACACACTACTTCCAAGAGTTTTAAGATTCCCTTTAAGCTCGTGCCCCATTACCAATAGCATATGCTAATGATTAGCTTATCGTTATCCATTAATCATGGATTTTCATAACTACGTACTTCTATTCAAAGTTTCCTAATTATGGTATTCATAAGCTCTTAGGATTAGTTTTCAATGATATCATTTTTTCGTTTGTCAATTATTGGGCGCCATTATTATACCGTACGGTAATGGTAGCGTGTTTGAAATATCTTGTCATAAGAATATCATCATTATCATCTTAATCCGTTTTTTAATCGTGAAATCAAGTCTATGCGTCTTTCATAACGCTACCGATACGAACCGATGTACGAGTATGTACGAGTACCGGTATAAGTACTATTGATGAATACAAATGAAGAACAATAGTTAAAACACGGAAGGCACGGCTTCAATGAGGAGATAATATCGTACGGTACGGATATCGTCTGCCTACCAGAAACACATACGGTACAATACGATACTGGGAACTGCTGGAGCATACCGGTAGGAGTACTCGTACGCTAGAAATGCCTCGTTTGTAACGTTTTTTTGGATTTCCACATCTGAGCTATCGGTATACCGTACTGAAGCGAAGTACCGTACTCGTATGCGCTCATATTTAGGTACGTGGAGAAAAGTATTGCCAATAAGTACGAAGATTATACTTACAGTGCGGTAATTATTGGCTATGCACTCTTTCAAAAAATAATACGGAGCACTTCTTACTGAATACTGCATAGAAGCAGACGGTACATTACCGAATTTTGAGCGATATTGATGAGTGTGTTCGCAAAAAAAGCTTCTTCAACTACAGTAAGAGTACTTAATCCTCGTACGGTATTGAATAACCTAACCGAATACGTACGGTTACAAAACATACGGTAATGAGCGGTTCTTTTCATCATCTAGAAACTACAAAGTACTAAGAGCTATCACTCACTGCATTCGTGATAGCCTCAGTATCCAACCTACCGGTACTTGTACGGTTGTACTGGATGTGAAAATGCTTGTACTAGTTCATAGGTGGGTTGGTGGGTTAAGCAGTGCTAGAGGGGGGTCCATGAAACTCCAGTTTGTATTGCCTGGAGTCCGGTCCCTTAGTTTGCTGCTGGTGTGCCCACACAGCACTGGCGTACAGGTGGGCTTAACAACGCTTGGGCTGTTAAGCCTCTGACGAACTGTTAAGCCTTTTCCGTGGTGGGCCACAAGCCACAGGGTGAGAACAGCAGTGGATAGCGCAAAGAGCTAGGAGCAGAGTGAGGGAGGGAGAGGCATCAGGGATGACTCAGAGAGAGCTGCCAACTGGAGTGGAGCCACAGCTGGCACCCATTCCTCTGGCAGGAAGGAGTATGTTCCATTGTTGAACATTACAGACGCAAGATTCTTGAAGATGGGGAGGGACTGCTGATGCAAGTATCTCATCATGCAGTCACTGTGCCATCTTGCAAGGAGCTTGATGACATTAGAGTTGCATTTGCCCTGTAGCAGGGCCATAGCCCCTCCTGCTCGAAGGGAGCGAGCAGAGATTGCTGAAGGGGAGATGCATGTAGTTTGGTAGAGGGTCTGGGCATAGACCCTGTATTGAAGAAGTGACAGTTGCTGCCCTGACAAGGGTTAACGCACCATTGTCGATGCAACTGGCAAGCTTGAGGGTGGGGCTGAAGGGGGAGCTGCGAGTAGGGCAGCAGCGCCTGAGGTGAAGGACTTGTCAAGTGCACGCTGCAACGGGGCAGCAGAGTGAGTCGCCACTCCTGGCATGAGCCACTACTTCTCCTGTGTCCCCATTCTTTTGTGTGGTGAAGGTGAGGGACGACAGAGGTAGCAGCTTGGAGCTCATGAACAGGGCCATCGTGGGGGACAAGTCGGGAGCCAAGATAGAAGGAGACATCTTGGAGGTGGAAGGCTTGGTCATCTCTGGTAGTACCTGCTGTACTTGCCAGGGACGTAGACAGAAGAAGAAGGCTATGCAAATCATGTTGGCAATGGCCTATTGCGGAGGGGAAGGGGAGTCATAGTATGCAAAACGCAGTGCATGCATGACAGGGTGATTGGAACGGGCTTGACACTGAAGGGGGCTGAGTCTAGCTTGACATAGCCCTTGAACTGGGCTGTTAGCCAGAAGTTAAGACTGCCCGTGGAGTCTGTTCTGGGGTCTTTGGCCCCCAAGCAGGCCATTGTCTGTCCCACTGACCTGATGGTGTCCAATACTGTGCGAGATCTGAGGGGCTTGTGGCTACAGGACAGTCGGCCATCATGGAGTTGTTTGGCAAAGACCTGGAGGATGGGGATTGGATCTTTAACATCCAGGAGGAGTGGGTCAAAGCCTTGAGACAGACAGAATTGAACCCATTGGTTCCAATGGGCATCCTTTCGTTTGGCATAGAGCTCAGTGACTGAAGCGCGCATGGTCTTCTGGATAGCGCCAAGGTCAGAGCAGAAAGCATGGGAGGCTTGAGGGGGACATAAGATCCAGGGCAAGTCCTGTGGGTAGGTGGTATTGAAATGATGGAGCAATGCAGTGTCAGAGAGCTCAGAGCAAGAGAGGAGGTCAGCCAGATGGTTGACAGGGCTGGGGATGTAGTCCCTGAGGGGAACATATTGGTGGAGCCGTTGGTGCAGGGCCTGGAGCCAGAGGAGGTAAGCTGCAGGCCTGGTGGTCATGGTTGCGCCTTGTTGCTACCAGTAGACGGCGGCTGTGTTGTCGTAGCAGTTGTGGGTGGTTCTGGCCTTGACACAGGCGGCCTGCGCAAGAATGTCATTGTGGGTGATGGAGCCAGCTAGCTTCAGGTCACTGTTGTTGATGTTGCCATCGGGGTTGTCGAAGCTGGCAAGTTGGGTGGAGACCCACTTGGGGAATGCGTGCCTCCACATGAGGGGCTGGACCCTGCCATCAGGGAGGGGTACAAAATGGATGCCCCCCATACCAGCCCCAGATGCATCACACAGGTGCCCAAGGTGGCTGGGAATGTATCTGGCATGAGCTCAGCAATGGATGTAGGCCAATTGGACAAATCATTGGCTAGCCACTGGAAGTCTCGGAGGAAGCTGTGGACGCGTTTGGTGAGCCTGATGCGCTGCCAGGCTGGGCTCTTTGTGCCAGAGGGCTTCTTGGAGGATGGAGAAGAGGCCAATGGAGCCTGGGATGGCAAGCGCCATAGAACGGAGCTCCCCAAGGATTTGGTGCCATTGCTTGAGGGGGACATGGCGCTGGGTTGGTGCAATGGAATTGAGGATTTCATGTAGACGTTCTACTCAATGGGGAGGAAGGCTGATGGTTTTGTTTATGGAATCAATGAGCCAGCCCAGGATAATTTTCTTGGTGGTCCAAGTCCGCATCCCCTTTGAGCATTTTCTTGAGGGAAGCCGGTTCTTGCCAGAAGGGCTTGCCAGTGGCATCCAGGGGATCGGAAGACTTTGTCAAGAGACTGAAAGAGAACGTGTTTGATGGCTCTGTGTGTCCATTGGTTGCCTTGGGCGAGGCCACACAAGTCGTCAACATACACATCCCAGTAGCGCACTGGTCGCTTGTTGGGAGAGGGACTATTGGGGAGGCAGGGAGAGAGAGAGTACCTGTTGTCATCACCAGACGTGTCGCCGACGAACAGAGGGCGGTCGTTCGCCGGACGTGGCAGGGTTGGTGTTGCCGGATGGGGAAGGGGCCGAGGGTTTTGGAGAGCACATCCAGTTGGATGAGGCTGGAGGCGAGCTTGGGCAAGGCCAGTGGAGAGAGTGGCATTGGCCAGGTCCTGTAATGGTTTTGGTGAAGGCACAGAAATTGGGGGGGCTTGACGTCTACCCCATTGGATTGGTGAGGGGGATGCCAATGAGGGGAGGCTCTCCTTTCCTGGAAGGGAACAGCACACCTAGCTTCAAGGTGTCTTCTGGCTTCAACTGGATTTGGTAGAAGCCCTCCGCAGAGGTCAATCTTGGACATATACCCTGGACCAAACCTGTTGTTGGCCCGGTGTAGCCGGGTGAGGAGCCTTGGAAGGGTACAGCCAAACTGCATGGAGTCTTCTGGGGCTTGAGGGATGGTGTCATGGTTTACCTCCAAGTAGGTTTAATCCAAGATCATACAAGGCCGCCTGCCCTGCTGGGGCACCAGCCCCAGTGGGCTGAGCCAGAGGCCAGGGAGGTGGCGGATGAGGCTAGCTGGGAGGACTGTCCATTGTTGCTTGTCCATCATGTCGTCATGCTCCTTGCAAAGAACGTCAATGCCGTGGTGGGAGGATTGATGAGGCCCTCTGCAGATGGCCACGGCAATCCTGGCTGGGTCCCAAGGGGGTCCGGACATAGAGGCTGGGGTGCCTTCCAACCCAAATTGGGCGAGTAGGGCACGGGCTGGATGGGGGAGAGTACTCACATCAGGATGGATGTCTCCTTGCCCTCGGATGGTCCGGATGAAGTCCCCCCAGCTAGTGCTCTGGTTGTAGAGCTCAATTGCTCAGATGATGTGCACATCCAGCCTGTCGCGGGGGTAGGTGTGAGTTGCCGTGACAAGGGAGTTGGTCCGGGGTGTTGGAGGGAGGCCGAGGGGATCAGACCTAGGCATTGATATAGGGACTAGTAGGACCTCGGAACTGACTAGGGACGTGGATGGTGGTGTTAGGTGGGGGTCCCCTTGTAGATGGGGGCTCAGCCGGTGCAGTGACTAGGGGCGCGAACCCAGGCTTTGCGGACCTAGGCACGGGGGTCGGAAGTGCTGTGGTGGTGACTAGGGGCTTGGACATACTAGGCCGTGTCTTGTTGGTGACTAGGGGCTTGGACCTAGGCAGAGGAGGCCCCTCTGTAGATGGGGGTGCGGCTGGTGGTGCAGTGACTAGGGGCGCGGACCCAGGCGTTACGATTGTTGATGGTAGGGACTAGGGGTTCGGACCTAGGCACAGTCAACGAGGGGGGGTTGACTAGGGGCTTGGACCTAGGCACCGCTGCCGGCGAGGAGGGGGAAGGATTGTGGGCTCGGACCTAGGCCTTGTCTTGGGAGGAACTAGGGGCGCGGGCAGAGGAACTAGGGGCGTGGGCACATATAATGCAAAAACGCACGTGTTTTGGGGGCTTACCTAATTCATGTGTGATTCGTAATGGTGGATTAGATTATGTGGGATTAGACTTGGTGTGTAGTTATGGTCCCCCCCGGCGGTAGGTAGGTTGGGGAGGGCAAGGCGCCATGGTGGGGGCGCTTGCCACTCTGTCAGATCCCATAGGCCTCTTGGCACCATTGTAAGATCTCGTCCTGCATCGCTGGGGGTGATAGCTGCATGGTCGTGGATGTGTCTGCAATTGGAAAAGCAGGCTCTTCTGATGTGCCAGGAATGGCACCAGTCTTGGCCATCCGGGCACGACAAGGGGCTGTTGCCTCTGTTCTTCATAGCCCATATGGCCTCTTTCATCCATCAAGGTCCCATTTTCTGAACCACAGGGTGACCTGGTGTCCTTTAGTCTGGGATATAGGCTGGGATTTGATACCTGGGTCCCACCTGAGGAGCCCTGGCCGGCGCCGGCGCCGGCGCCTGGGCCAGCCGGGGGAGAGCCCGTCTTGGTGCTGGGGCCGGTCTTGGTGCTGTTGTTGGCAGCGGTGACATTGCCGCCCCCGGAGTTTGACGTGTGTCGAAGGTGTCTCAAGGCCGCCACATTGGAGACATTGGGGAGCCAGTGGAGATTCTGGGTGATTCGGAATGCGTGGAAGTCCTTACCAAAGTCTGGGGAAGGGATGTTGAAGGTCAAGCCCCATTGTTCTTCCAGCCACCCCCTCACTCTGATCTGGAAGTAGTACACCACTATGGCCGGGGTGACGAGCTCTCCCAATTCATCTGCAATGGCCCTTTGTAGGGGCATTTGCTGGAGCTTCAGCCTCATGAGTCCATTCTGGTAGTCCTGCACTACTGCGTGGTGCATCCCCAGGATGGTGGCCAGGACAGCCAGGTAGCTCTCCAGTTGAGTATTGGCTTCTGTCCAGTCGATTGGGATGTAAGCCTTGGTCTTTTGAAACTCAAGGGAGTCCTTTAAGGTGAGAGAGTTGCCTTCGGTGGAGATCATGGTGTCATAGGCAGCCACATTGGCAGCCGCCTCTTGTTCCCTCTTCAGGGTGGCTGCTGATCCACCCGGGGGGACTAACAGTGGCTTGAAAGTACTCCGAGTAGGTCAGCATGTTGGCAGGTGTTTGTTGACAGTGTCAGGCAGTGGATTAATATTGAATTGGTCGGAGCCGTGAGGCCGGCTCTCTGGGAGTTGCGTTGGACGGGTCTTGTGCTGAGACCGGCAATTGAGGAGTTGCGTTGGAAGGGTCTTGTGCGGAGTCGTATCTCTCTGCGAGGCGATTGGCGGACCAGCCGAATGAACACAGCTCTTGGGCCAGGATATGGTCTACGGGCACACTTTGGATTGGCGTCGCTTCGGATTGGTCTTGTGTATCAAGGCCATGTTAGAATTGTCGAAGTTGGGATTCGGAGTCGTGATAGGATGACCGGTACGGCAGACGCCTGTTGGGGCAGTTGGGCGGATTCCAGCTGTCGTGGCGACTGTCAGTCTTGTGTATAAAGGCCAGTTTGATTGTCGAAGTCGGGGTTCGGAATCGTGATAGGATGACCGGTACGGTATAAGCCTGTCGGAGCAGTTGGGCGGATTCCGGTTGTCGTGGCGACTATCGACCAGAGACTCTTTGTACAGGTACAACAATAGATACGGCTATTGGACCAGGACAAATAGGCTTGTCGTCGTACGGGTACAATAGAATGGCTATTGGACCAGGACGTGTTAGCCTTTTACTTATTTTACTACTATCGATTAGGAGCAAAAAGAGCGAGTTGATTGCTGTATCCCCGGCTTTTGCTGGAGGAATCCTTTACAGGAGGCTTGTTAGCGCTGGCCTGTAATTTTCGACTGCTGCTTACAGCAAGTTTCGAGTATCGTACTGTACCTACGTAGAACGTTCCGAATATCGTATCGTACCGATGTTGCTGCTGATACAGTGAGATCTTTCCTCGCACGCTGCAAGGGTGTTCCCCGATCCGTACTTCGTACGGGTTCTACGTGGCACTACCATTCCTTTCATTCGGCTCACTACGGTACGGTACCGTCATTTTGCCTTTGATTGTACCGGTTTTCACCTTCCCAACTTCTGACAGATCGATCTCAGCAACCAGACATCCCTAGAAAATTCTGAAAATATCACCTTAAAGCGCAAACCCCGTACTACTGAATGACGTTTTTTAAAAAACTCTGAGAATGTCTGGTTGTCGATATTGGTCTGTCAGAAGAAAAGTATTAAATTCCTTTCGTGACCATAAGTACCAAAGCTACCAGATGGTAGATACCCTATTCGTACGAATCCATGAGTCCCATATCAATCAAAATAATCGATTCCCACGGCATATCGATTCCCACGGTGCATCGATTCCCATCGCGCATCAACGGTGAGCAATCCCTGTTTTACAGTATTGCCATCGTTCTTCGGTGAGCAAACTCTGACTTCATAAAATATCACACGAGCTACGGGAGCAATTCCTGACCTTAATGATAAACAATTCATGGAGTCTTCCTAACGGAACAAGAGAAGAAAACCGTTGGCGTGTGATTCTCACACAGTATATATACATGCATACAGATATATATGGTCAACGACTAATACATGTACGGAAATAATCAGCGAGTAATCTCATCACTACGCAACAGCAGTTGCAACATATTCATCTCAATAAAAGAGATATCTTGCATTTCGGCAAGATTTCACTTTATCTCATACTTTTAACATTCAACTGATTTATATCCCAACATTCACACTAGTTGCTACCAACTACTTGTAATCTACATACTAAGGTCTGTCTCGCTGCAATCTGAACAAGTCACAGCAAGAAGAGATCTGGCGTTTCCCTAGCTTCGCCTGTAGTCCGATTATCCGTTGCCGAAAGTATCCAAACACAATTGTCACGCGTAGAGTACAATTGTTCGTCTACTAACACACTAACGCAGCGTTGCTGTTCTTCAGAAGCCTGTGAATCAGACCTTCAACGGACCGGATTCAGAAGGAAAATAATAGATTAACAGTCGCAAGCTCTAAGACGGCTTGCACACAAAAAGGAACAGGAACGGAATTGAATACAATCCCTACGCTGGCATATGCCAGTCGCACACCGTACACGAAGCAGTTCTCATTCTCAGTCACCGCGCAATTCTTTCGAAGGATCGGAATCGTCACAAATGCCGAACATACCGATGATGCCCGCCAATGTATTTGGGGGCGAGGAGAAGACAGGTGATGTCGAAGTTACTACTGCCAACCACTTTCCCAGTTTTGATACTGATATGAAGAAGATACTTGTATCCCTACTCAACGTAACAAGTGAGGCTAATAGTAAGTTGTGTTTAGCTCTCAAGGAAGGCGGATTATGCGAGTGGAATGCATTCCTTGACGCACTTATCGAACCGGACTTTGCACGCGAGCTTACCTATACTGAGGGAGGACTACCAACGCATATCCCTCGATCCATTCAAAGGAGCATAGAAGCACTTGCGGAGTTTGCTATCGATCTACAAGAAGACGATGTCGATCTACAAGAAGACGAGAAAAATTGGAAAGATGTAAAATCATATACATATAAGGAATTCCAACCATTCTGCGAAGAGCGTGCCCAACGCATGCGTAACGAATCTGCTCTGAACCCCCCACCTCCTCCGGCGGGAAGTAACAAAAAGTCACCTCAGCAGGTAAAGTACGAATCTTGGTGCCGAAAAGCATGGGATGAAAAGTCTTTTACGCCCCTCACGAATGACTCAAGATTCGAACACTGGCTCGTAGGTTTCAAGGCTAAACTCGAGGCATACGACATCGACACAGAGACATTCCTTGATGAAACTTGGCCTCCAGCTGCGCTTCTGGGATATACCCGTGATCTCTTTGTCAAACAGTGTGCCTTCTTCTGGGTACTAATGTTGGAAGTCTTCAAAAGCGACCTTTCTGCATCGTGTGTACACAGCCATTCTACCACTCGTGATGGACGTAAAGCATACTTCGATTTCGTAAACCTTCACAGCAAATCAAAAGCCAAGGTATATGACAATTCGACTCAGCTACAAGCGTTGCTAAAGTTGAATCTCAACAATTGGAAAGAATCCAAAGTGAAATTCATTACACATTGGTTTGATGAATTAAATCACCTCAATAAGCTCCGTCCTCCCAACAAGCCCCTTGAGTACCATACTGCAAAATCAGCATTATGTCAGGCATGCTATTCCAGCTTTCAGCTAAGTGAACAGTTTGCCAAAGTCAAGGATCCAGGTGGGGCGAATAGCACCGTGACAGATGCAGTCGCTGAAGCAGCTGCTATTCACAAACTTAAAATCACGCTTTTACTTGAAGCAACTCGACTCGATTCCCAGTCCGCGATGGCTGCTCCTCGGTCGACTGTACGTGCACACGTTCATGACTTCTCATCTGAACAAAGCCAAAACCATGATGACTATGCTCTCCCTATCGAATTTGAAGGAGACTATCAAGACTATGCGGTATTTAAGGCTGGACGTACCCCTGACCCTACCACGCGGCTGCCTACAAACATATGGAAGGCCCTGTCACGTCAGGACATGAAGAGTTGGCTTAGTTTTTCTCCGGAAGGCAAGAAAATCGTGGTCGCATCGTTACAACACGACTTACTCCACAAGGACCAACCTGACCCCAACAATGTCAAACCCATTACCCGGAAGGCATATCAACATGGACACTCGGTATCATTCTGAGAAGACGATACTTTGAACAAAGATGAACATGCCAATTCCGCAGCAGATCTACATCCTGCTGTAGAAAATGATCGTAGAGGTGTTTTCCATGCATCATTAGGTGTATACAAATCAACAACCTCTTCCTCCAAGGACCAGCGACCTCTCAAGTCTTCCGTGTCACCCGCGCATCCCGCTCGATTCCTTTCCGAAAACCCTGACATTCGGTACAAAAAGGACGGTGACACCCAAATACCTATAAGAACATCCTCATATTCCGCCAATTTTCACCAGTGGTATAACCCTGACAAAGATCTGACCTTTCCTAACGATAGTCCAGTAACGTCGTACACATACCGCATACACAAAACTACGGTTACTAGTCCTGGTTTTGCCATGGTCAATTGCGGCGCAAATGGTTGCATCATCGGCAATGATGCATGCCTCATCTCCAAGGATATCCCACCACGATATCTCAATGTCACCGGCATTAACAATCACCAGGTACAGAATATCCCCATTGCTACATGCGGAGCTTATTCCATATCGAACAGAGGCCCCGTCATCCTCATTTTCAATGAATGTGCCTATACAGGACGACACCCTTCTATATTGTCCTCCGGCCAAATGGAAGCATATTTTTCCACTCTCGACGACACATCCATCAAAGCGGGCAGTGGCCAGGTCATCACCACCTCCGATGGATATGCACTGCCTCTTAGCATACGACACGGTTTACCATACCTTGCGATGCGAAAGTACACGACTATTGAGTTTGAGACACTCCCACATGTTATCATGACATCAGATAAGCATTGGGACCCATCTGTTCTTGATACCACCATCAGTGCAAAAGATGAACAATTTCTCCAGAAATATCCTCCTCAGCCACAGCAACTCCCTTATGCCGATTACGACAAATATGGAAACCCATGTTGTCTTGAAGGATTGGATATCTCTGTATCCCACGGCTCCTCCACGGTCACGTCCCTCAGTTCATATTCCAGCCAATCCACTCGATCTCCCTTCCTTCCTATTGATGATCATAGAACCAACGATCGCTCATTTTGGCTTACTTCCACCGACTACATTCACCAGGAACGCCTCGCATGCTGCACTTTACCTAAAATCTCTGGGACAGTCACTGCGTTTCCGACGGATTGTACTGCCAGTGATACTACACGTATTGCAGCTACGCCCCGTGAGAGATACCCCAACGAACATGACTACTTATCCCTGTAACCTTTCTTTTGTTGGGTTTCCACAGATCGCATCAAAGCCACATTTGAAAACTCAACCCAATATGGTTCATTGACGGTTAGCCCTGATGGAAACATTTTCAAACGTTTCCATTCCCCACAACCGGCCATGAACGTTCGACCCTTCAATGACGATGTTATGTCCAATGCTGTCTATTCGGATGTCCCAGCGATTGATGGTGGCTCCAAAATTGCTCAGATCTTCTTCGGCCGAAGTCACATATTATACACGTTGAAGAAATGCGTACCACCGGCGATTTTCTATCTTGCTTCCAGAACTTTATTCGAAAATGGGGCAGGCCCATTCACCTCCTTTGCGACCACGGTAACTATCAATCTAGTAAGAAGGTCGTCGATTATCTCAAAATGCTATGGATTGGACTCTGGCAAAGTGAACCTTATCACCAACACCAGAATCAATTCGAACGTCCATACCAAACGTTCAAGCGCATTGTCAATCGCGTCATGGATCGTACAGGCACACCACCACATCTATGGCTACTGTGCATGACATACGTCGCTGGTCTCCTCAATATTATTTCTGATCCTACGCTGTCAGATAAACAACCGGTCTTCATTGCTACCGGTACACTTGGCGACATCAGCGCATACACCAGTTTCTTCTGGTTTGAACCTGTGAATTTCAAGACCAACGACTCCCCTTTCGGTACCCAGTCTACCGAACGCCTAGGTCACTTCGTCGGTATCGCCGAAGATGTTGGCAATGGACTCTGCTTCCAAATCTGGGATCCCGTTACCAACAAGTTACTTCACCGGTCCGGCGTCCGCTCTGCTCTTACGCCTGAGTCCCGTAACAAACGCGCGGGCCTATTCACTGATGATGGTTTCATCAAATGGCGTAACGCCAATGATTCCTTGCCCCGTTTATACACCACTGGAGACGCTCCAGCATTCAAACATGGAGAGCATACCACTCAGAGTGACCCCATTGACGCGTCTACAAAACCGGGCAACTCAATTCCCCCTAGCGTTTCACCCGCTGATTCTGACACTGCCGATGACACCATCCCATCTGTACCCAACGAACCACCAGGTACTACGCCTCCCACATCTGGCACTCAACCTATTCTTCAACCACCCGCCCACCCCTCGTTACCAAGCTTTCTTTATAAGAAGGTCGACAACAGCCCAAGCTGGTCACCTTCTCCACTCCCTAACAACTATGGGGAGAGTTTTGATGGTCCTCCTACGACACACATCTTCAGCAAGACCTCCGATGGCGTTCTCCTTACTGAAGATGATTTTGATCCACCGGAATTAGCATACTTTGATGTTAGTGACGTCACAACTCCACACACCAACCCCGCTACTCCTTCAGTAGACCCATCACAGGTAGTTGTTACCGACGAAGAAGGTAACGCACAATTTGACGATGATGGTAAACCAATTACCGTTCCTACGGTCCCGATTGCCGATCTACAAGGACGATCCTTCCTTGTAACCAATCCCGATGGCACCCGGAAGCGTCTTACCATCGTCGATGTAGAAGACAGTCCTGAATGCAACAAAGACTTCATCAAGTTCAAGTGCAAACACTCCGATGACAAACTTAATGATATCATTGCATACAATGATGTCATGAATTACATCCATCGTGATTCAACACAAGAAGACGGCAAACTTTGGTCATTTTGCCGCATCCTAGGACACCAAGGCCCGCTGGATAACAAGCACCCCCAGTACAAAGGCTCCAAGTATAACCTTTGGATTGAATGGGAAAATATGGAACACACATATGAACCTCTGGCCAACATTGCGGCTGATGACCCTGTCACCGTTGCGAAATATGGGAAAGACAACAACTTGCTTGACCTCCCGGGTTGGAAACGCCTTAAGCGAATCACCAACCTAGCACGACAAACCAAGAAACTTGATCGACTCGTGCACCAAGCCAAACTTTGTTCTTTCCGTACAACTCCACAGTACCAATACGGATTCAAAGTACCTCGTAACCACGAAGAAGCCCTCCGATTTGACCAAGCCAACGGAAACACCAAATGGGAAGATGCCACCACTCTGGAAATGGAACAACTCAATGAATACAATACATTCATTGATAAGGGCGCGTACAAGACAAGCTCCATTCCCCCCGGGTTTCAACAGATCAAGGTACACATGATATATGCTGTCAAGCACGACGGTAGACACAAGGCTCGTCTTGTTGCTAACGGTAATCTCACTGAGGCCCCTATCCACAGTGTTTACGCAGGTGCCGTATCTCTTCGCGGCCTACGTATGTGCCTATTCCTAGCTGAACTGAATGACCTAGAAGCATGGGGTACCAACATAGGTAATGCCTACCTAGAAGCAGTTACCTGCGAGAAAGTATGCATCAAGGCAGGTCCCGAATTCAGATCGCTGGAAGGTCACCTATTGATCATTTACAAAGCCCTATATGGCCTCAGATCTTCAGGCAAGTGTTTTGGAGACTTACTCGCGGCTTGTCTCATCGAACTCGGCTTCGAAAGATCCCGCGCAGAACCGGAAATATTCCTCAAGCCTGGAACGAACAAGCATGGTGAACGTGTATATGAACTTATATGCACATATGTCAATGACCTATGTCTTTGCATGGCAGATCCCAATTCCTTCTTGAAGATATTGCAGTCGTCACCATATAACTTCAAACTGAAGGGATCCGGACCTATGAACTTCCACCTAGGTTGCGGATTTGAGCGCGACGCGCATGGTGTTCTCTGCATGAATCCTATAAAGTTCATCGAAAAGATGGAAGCGTCTTACGAACAAATGTTTGGATGCAAACCTAGCACTAGGTTCCAATCACCCATTGCAGAGAACGATCATCCCAAATTGGACTCCTCAGCCTTTCTCGAAGAAACTGGTATACAGAAATACCAAAGTATGATCGGTTCACTCCAATGGATCATCGCTATTGGGCGTTTCGATGTACAAACAGCCGTGATGACACTCTCGAGTTTCAGAGCTCAACCACGAGATGGGCATCTTGAACGTGCCAAACGTATCTATGGATATATCTCCAAGTTTAGACATTTTAAAATCAGATTCCGCGTGGAACCCCCAGATTTTATATTGACTAAACCCGACACCATCGATTGGCCCAACACCGTCTATGGGGAGCATTCTGAAGAGCTACCCGACGACGCTCCTGCACCGCTTGGGAAGACAGTAGTGTTGACACATTTCTATGATGCCAACCTCATGCATGATATTCTTAGTGGTAAGGCTGTAACCGGCATTCTTCATTTCGCGAACAAGACTCCCATGATGTGGTTCTCGAAGAAACAGTCTACTACGGAAACAGCCACCTTTGGAGCTGAATTTGTTGCAGGAAGAACTTGCATTGAACAAATCGTCGATCTACGCCACTCATTCCGATACCTCGGAACACGAGTCCATGATATCTCCTACTCTTGGGGTGATAACGAAAAGATGATTCAAACGTCAACCTTTCCTTACGCAAGGTTGCATAAGCGTCACAACATTCTATCGTTTCACTACGTACGGAGCATGATAGCGAGAGGTTTCATTTTAATGATGCACATCCCAGGTAAGGATAACTGTGCAGATATTCTCACCAAGCATTGGGGGCACTCAGTTGTGTATCCACTGCTCAAGCCCATCTTCCACTTTTGTGGGAATACCGGCAATCTTCTCCAAGATGATGGAAGCATCATGTAGATCGTGATGACCTTTCACAAGGAGACATGGGGAGTATTAAATTCCTTTCGTGACCATAAGTACCAAAGCTACCAGATGGTAGATACCCTATTCGTACGAATCCATGAGTCCCGTATCAATCAAAATAATCGATTCCCACGGCATATCGATTCCCACGGTGCATCGATTCCCATCGCGCATCAACGGTGAGCAATCCCTGTTTTACAGTATTGCCATCGTTCTTCGGTGAGCAAACTCTGACTTCATAAAATATCACACGAGCTACGGGAGCAATTCCTGACCTTAATGATAAACAATTCATGGAGTCTTCCTAACGGAACAAGAGAAGAAAACCGTTGGCGTGTGATTCTCACACAGTATATATACATGCATACAGATATATATGGTCAACGACCAATACATGTACAGAAATAATCAGCGAGTAATCTCATCACTACGCAACAGCAGTTGCAACGTATTCATCTCAATAAAAGAGATATCTTGCATTTCGGCAAGATTTCACTTTATCTCATACTTTTAACATTCAACTGATTTATATCCCAACATTCACACTAGTTGCTACCAACTACCTGTAATCTACATACTAAGGTCTGTCTCGCTGCAATCTGAACAAGTCACAGCAAGAAGAGATCTGGCGTTTCCCTAGCTTCGCCTGTAGTCCGATTATCCGTTGCCGAAAGTATCCAAACACAATTGTCACGCGTAGAGTACAATTGTTCGTCTACTAACACACTAACGCAGCGTTGCTGTTCTTCAGAAGCCTGTGAATCAGACCTTCAACGGACCGGATTCAGAAGGAAAATAATAAAAAGAGGGTTAAGTAAATGGCACAAAAAAATTTATGGAGAACTCTTTATTTTTAATCTAATTAAAATAACTGCTTTTTAGCTGTTTTTGAAACTGTGCCGGCGCGCGCACGCGTGCGCATGCCGGCAGCGGATAAGGGACAGACCATAAAAACAGAAAAGAGGTAAAGGACGGACCATAAAAACAAGGGACAGACAAAGGACAGACCATTCAAAACGGAAAAAGGACAGACCATAAAAACGGAAAAAGGACAGACCATAAAAACGGAAAAAGGACAGACCATCAAGTACCTGCCAACAAGTAGTACAAGTACCGTACTGCTACTATGAATACCAGTACATACCACATAAACAGTATTCATTAATTTGCTATTAGAAAATAGAAAATTAGATATTTTCTGTCATTGAACCATGAATATTGTTCCTATTATGGATATGATGAATCATGAAAGAAACAGAAGTGACTTATCGCTCTGTCATAGTTAGTGTGTCACCACCTAGTAAGTGCATTTGGGTCCTGGATTTGGAGGAAAAATACACACTAATTTGCAATTAGAAAATAAAAAATCAGATATTCTGTGTGATTGAACCATGAATATTGTTCCTACTATGGATATGATGAATCATGAAAGAAACAGAAGTGACTAATCTGTCATGGTTTGTGTGTCAGCACCTAATTAGTGCATTTGGGTCCTGGATTTGGAGGAAAAATACACACTAATTTGCAATTAGAAAATAAAAAATCAGATATTCTGTGTGATTGAACCATGAATATTGTTCCTACTATGGATATGATGAATCATGAAAGAAACAGAAGTGACTAATCTGTCATGGTTTGTGTGTCAGCACCTAATTAGTGCATTTGGGTCCTGGATTTGGAGGAAAAATACACACTAATTTGCAATTAGAAAATAGAAAATCAGTTATTTTGGGTGATTAGTCCATCAATATTGTTGCTGTTATGGATATGATGAATCATGAAAGAAACAGAAGTGACTTATCTGTCATGGTTTGTGTGTCAGCACCTAGTAAGTGCATTTTTGTCCTGGATTTGGAGGAAAAATACACACTAACTTGCAATTAGAAAATAGAAAATCAGTTATTTTGGGTGATTAGTCCATCAATATTGTTGCTGTTATGGATATGATGAATCATGAAAGAAACAGAAGTGACTTATCTTTCATAGTTTGTCTGTCACCACCTAATAAGTGCATTTGGTTACTAAGAATTTTCAACACCAAAAAGGTTACATGGGAAGACCAATCTTGCTACTGCCATAACTTTGCTTCCAGAGGGAGTTAGAACATTCTAGAGGTACCAGCATCCATCTACATGCATTGTAGATGAGGATCGACCTGTCTATCGATTCAGCGAACCTCCAGGGGGGCTGTCGCTACCACGTTTCGTGTGCACCATATAACAATTTTCAACAACAAAATGTCACCTGGGGAGACCAATCTTGCTACTGCCATAACTTTGCTCCCAGAGGGAGTTAGAACATTCTAGAGGTATCAGCGCACATCTACATGCAATGTAGACGACGATCGACGTGTCTATTCATTGAAACGATTGGGAGGGGGGCTCTCGCTAGAAAAATTCGTGTAAATTATGTAAGAATTTTCAACAACACTACAATGTGACATGGGGAGACTAATGTTGCTACTGCCATAACTTTGCTCCCAGAGGGAGTTAGAACATTCTAGAGGTATCAGCGCACATCTACATGCAATGTAGACGACGATCGACGTGTCTATTCATTGAAACGATTGGGAGGGGGGCTCTCGCTAGAAAAATTCGTGTAAATTATGTAAGAATTTTCAACAACACTACAATGTGACATGGGGAGACTAATGTTGCTACTGCCATAACTTTGCTTCCAGAGGGAGTAACAACATTCTACAGGTATCAGCGCCCATCTACATGCAATGTAGACGCCGATCGAGCTATCTATCGATTCAAACGATTGGAAGGGGGGCTCTCGCTAGAAAAATTCGTGTAAATTATGTAAGAATTTTCAACAACACTACAATGTGACATGGGGAGACCAATCTTGCTACTGCCATAACTTTGCTTCCAGAGGGAGTAACAACATTCTACAGGTATCAGCGCCCATCTACATGCAATGTAGACGCCGATCGAGCTATCTATCGATTCAAACGATTGGAAGGGGGGCTCTCGCTAGAAAAATTCGTGTAAATTATGTAAGAATTTTCAACAACACTACAATGTGACATGGGGAGACCAATCTTGCTACTGCCATAACTTTGCTTCCAGAGGGAGTAACAACATTCTACAGGTATCAGCGCCCATCTACATGCAATGTAGACGCCGATCGAGCTATCTATCGATTCAGCGAACCGGCAGGGGGCGCTCGCTACCACGTTTCGTGTACATTATGTAAGAATGTTCAAGAACAAAATGTTACATGGGGAGAGAAATCTTGCTACTACCATAACTTTGCTTCCAGAGGGAGTAACAACATTCTACAGGTATCAGCGCCCATCTACATGCAATGTAGACGCCGATCGAGCTATCTATCGATTCAGCGAACCGGCAGGGGGGCGCTCGCTACCACGTTTCGTGTACATTATGTAAGAATGTTCAAGAACAAAATGTTACATGGGGAGAGACATCTTGCTACTACCATAACTTTGCTTCCAGAGGGAGTTAGAACATTCTACAGGTATCAGCGCCCATCTACATGCATCGTAGACGCCGATCGACCTATCTATCGATTCAATCGTCCATCAGGGAGGCGCTCGCTACCACGTTTTGTGTAACTACTAATTATTTTCTACATTACTAATTTTGAATTTTGCTTCTGCATTTTCAACGATGCATTTCGCAGCATCTTCTGCATCCTTGTGCAATTCAATTCTTTCTTCATCATAACAATCATCTTTCAGTTTTCTAACTCTCTTTCCACCATGTTTATCCTTTGGAATATAGCGTCTTCCTGACCGATCACCAACCCCATCAATTGCAACACCTTCAGCCTCCACAACTTGCAGAAAAGATCGGAGCACTTTCTTGATATCCTTAACAATTGTCTCAGACTTTGGGTGAAGTGTCCAAATCCGGTTGTAGGCACTTGAAATTGCACCTGGTGTAGCAAGTGAAAACTTTTTGTCTTCATTGGTGAAATCCTGAGTGAGAATGACATGCTGATCAACTGCACGATTCAGTTGACTGAAAAGGCTTGTGTCAAGTGGATTAGCCTCCGGTCGATTTCCAACAGGCCTGTTCCGGTAGGCTTTGAGAGCCCCTCCTAAACCACCACATTCCTCCATCAGATCCAGTTCAGGTAGAATCCAGCTTTTGTAATAGCCCTTTTCCTTCATATACGAAACACTGTCAGCTGAAGTCATCAGAACGAGTGCATCGTGGTATATGAAGCCATTCTCACCCATGATGGCCTTAGTTTGGTCAAACATAAAATCGATCATTTCCGTTACACACATCTTCCCAGTCATGCAGTCTTTGGCGCATTGCTGTTCCCAGGAATCCTCTCCGTACAAGCTAAGGTAGGGGTTGCTAGCTAAACGGTGATCAACAACTGGTGGAGGACTGCCCTCAAGACAGGCTTCAGCTGCACGAACAAAAGCTGACAGGCGTTCAAATGAGATACCAGAGACAGAAGCAGCAATACTTCTGATCTCACTTGTGTTTCCTGATAGAGCTTTCAGATCACGAACAAAACGAAGATTATGCTGCTGCAACTTTTCAAATGTCTTCGACTTAAGCTTAGGAATACACTGAATGGAATCATTTTCATAAATAGCTCCTCCAGGGCGGGGGTCTTCAACCCGGATGGAGTACCTAGTATTTAGAAACAACAACAGCAATGTTATCAATACAGTTAGCAATTGCAAGATTCAAAATGAAACATACCAATCAATAGATATCTCACCTTTTTTGGACCGTACATAACCAATTGCCTGGAGCCGGAGTTTATTTCTTTCAACTCTAGTGATCAACTTCTTTCCTGTATACTCAAAAGGTGGTTGAACTCGGTTACCCTTCCCATCTTCGCTCATGTAGACTCCAAAATTGAACCGTGCCTGTTGTTCATACTTAACCTGGAGAACCGTTTTGCCTTTCTCAGGATATTTACCATTAGGATCAAGCTTTCCATTAGCATTCCTTTTGAAACTGATTGCCACATTTGGTTTCCCTGGACCCACTCTGCTACCGGACTCTCCAATATGACATTGCTTATGTAGTTCATCAAACCACACTACCTGTGAAAGCTTGAGGGGTGTCAAGAGAGAGGTATCATAACAGGGAGGAGGCTTCTCTTTCACATATGCTGGACCAAGAAGTTTTTGGAAAATTGGATGACTGAAATCAATTTCACCAAAGCGCAACAACAACTGAGCAAACCACCTGAATGATGCGCGGCACCAAGCATCAGTCTTGTTCTTTGAACCTTGCTTGCCTCGTTTGATAGCTTTAATTTGAGGACTCAATCTCAACATACAGCTTCTTACTGACCAGTAGGTTAAAGCAGGCAACTGAAATTTCCTCCTGTATTGGTTGACAATAAGACGGGTCATTCGGATGCTGTTCCCACCTTCAATTGAATCTGCTATGATTTCAGCCTCAATGGTATCCACAGCAATAACCGGTGGTCTTCCAGATTTACTGTAGTTGCCATCACCAGTGTAAGGGGTTCCATTCTCAACACAGTGCAAGACTTCAGTGCAAACTTGAGAGACTGTACGTCAGAATGATCTTGTGGTGTTACCCAAACGATCACAGATTTGTGCAATTGTTTTTAGACGGTGCCACTCCTCTTGTGGAGGAGAACCCAGCAACTGTTCAAAAATGACTGCAATTGAAATTCTAACATCCTTCTGGCTGGTAGCTACAGGAAGTGGTGGCTCTTCGTATGTTTCTGGATCAATGTCTTCTTCATCATCACTTGATTCTTCAGCATAATTCACTTGAGGGATGGATCTTGGTGATGGTCTACCAGTAGTAGATTCTGCTGTGCCACCAGTGGGGTTGACACCTGCTGTGCCGCCGGTGGGGTTGACACCTGCTGTGCCACCCAAGTCAGCGGCGTCATTGTTCTTGGCCTCTCTCTGTTGTCGTACAAGCAAAGTGCTCTTCTTCTCTCTCTTCCTTGGTGGTACAGTGTTACCAGAAGCGCGCTTCTTCTTGAATGGCATCTTGGTTGATTGTTGTTGTTGAGAAGTTGCACTCCCTTGTTTCGCGTTCAATAGTATTTCCAATCGGGCTTTTCCAGAGAAGTACAGAATGTACACAGGGTCGTCGGAACTGAAATACTGTAACCGTTTCGGTTGCTTCTTCTTGCACTCCCTTGTTTCGCGTTTGACCGAAGTTCGTCACGTTTTGCTCGAAGTTCGATAGTATTTCCAATCCAACTTCTCGTTAAAGGTAGGATTTGTACACAGCGACGTCGGAACTGAAACACTTGTGACAGTATTTCGATTGCTCTTTTCCCTCGACCGAAGTTCGATAGTATTTCCAATCCAACTTCGCGTTAATGGTAGGATTTGTACACAGTGCCGTCGGAACTGAAACACTTGTGACAGTTGGTCAGATCAATTGATTGATCGTTTCCCTCGACCGAAGTTTGATAGTATTTCCAATCCAACTTCTCCTTAATGGTAGGATTTGTACACAGTGACGTCGGAAAAGAAAAACTTGTGACAATCGGCGATCCCTATTTCGATTGCTTGTTTTTGATTGCTCGTTCCGATTGCTCGCTTGACCGAAGTTCGATAGTATTTCCAATCAGGAATGTGCTGAGTAGTACAGAATGTACACAGCGCCGTCGGAACTGAAAAACTTGTGACAGTCAGAGTATGTTTCGCGTTTTGGTGACCAGAATCTCGATAGTATTTCAAATCCGACTTGTGGTAAATAGTAGGATTTGTACACAGTGGGGTCGGAAGTGAATTACTTGTGACAGTCGGTTCGATCGATCGATCCGTTTTTGGTTGCTCGCACTCCCTTCTTTCGCTCGACCGGAATTTCGATAGTATTTCCAATCCAACTTCTGGTGAATAGTAGGATTTGTACACAGCGCCGTCGGAACTGAAATACTTTTGACAGTCACCGTTTCTGCCTTGGACACTAGCTCGACCGGAAGTTCGATAGTATTTCCAATCGGGCTTTTGCTGAGTAGTACAGAATGTACAGAAACGAGCCGGAAAAGAAATACTTGTGACAGTTGGTTCCTGCTACGGTACTAGCCGTTTCGATTGCAGCCGTTTCGGTTGCTCGCTTTGCTAGTAGCCGTTTGCCTTCTTGCACTGTCGTTCTGAAGTCTTTCAGATCGGACTTGCCGTTATTAGTAGGGATTCCACACGAGACAGTCAGAACAGACTAACTCCAGATGATCATTGGGTTCGATTGAATTACTCCTAAGTGGTATCATACCATTCATAGATACAGCAATATGGAAAGACGATTTGAATTGATATTACTTACACGTGGAGTATTTTTTTAACGGTTTAACGGCTTCTGAGTGGATGGGCGTGCGCGCTGTCACTGCGCGGAGTCTCCAAATTCTTGAAAATAGAACATAAAGAACATCAGATACCTCATTATTTCTTTATATTCATATTCAGTAATGAAGATAAAGTTTTTTATATATCGAGTCACTAAGACTTCAAAAGAAACAGAAACAAACAGCAGATTCGTATTCCTCTTTAAATAAGCTTTCCAACGGTATATAGGTTAATAGGGGTTACACACGATCTTGAAGGGGTAAATTTTCCAGCTGGAACAATCATACCCAACGCGTAGGTACATCAATTTAGGTGTAAATTATTACGATTTTCAAACGACAGGTTATGAGCTAGTACTTTGCGTGGTGCCGTGTTTCCCGTGTAATGAAAAATTAACAAAACAGCCACCTGTTATGGCTGGCTTATCTCCATTCATACGCCCAGCTAAAAGTGCGAAAAGCGCCCATAGAAGCGTTAGAATGTGCTCTTTCCAATGGTATATTTGTAGCTTATTTCATCATGGGCATTGGGAGATAGGAATATGTTTAAGCACAGCAGTACGTCACATAGTAAGCATTTTGAGGTTGTGTGTTTGTACCATTATGTGTGTGTTTGTACCTACGGATTTGTGTGTGTGTGTGTGTGTGTGTGTAGTATGTGTGTATTTGTACCATATTGTGTGTGTTTGTACCAGCACATATTTTGTGTGTGTGTGTGTGTGACAGGTGAGCAAATATGTGTTAATTTGAGTGGTTCACCACATGTACAAAATGTACCGGGTTCTACCAGTGTCATAGCATAATTTACACCTAAACTCTTACTGTAACTCATTTTTGCTTGAGTCAGGAGTTCGTACTTGTTCTCAAGAAATGTATGGTATTTACCCTAGTAAGATTACTCATAGTTTCCCCTCTCGTCAAAAGAGCTTGCATTATTGCTGGGTGATTCCAGAAATAGTCTGGGTAGGGACCCAGATTAAATTCTGGAACATTTTGACCCAGAAACCGTCAACGTGAGCGTCCCTGCCCAGATTTCCTTAGGAATCCAAGCACATTATTTAAAAATTCGAACTTTATTTCAATCCCACTAGATAATTGACAAAAGAAGCAACAGACTCAACAAGGAGCAAGAACACTTTCAAGCCTGTTAGAAAATCTTCCACCAAGCCAATCCTGGTTTGTTGTTTGGATGCCGGAGCAAGAATACACTATCCCTTAGATCATAGCAGTGCAGTGCTTGTAGCTCAGATGCTGGATCAAGAATACACTGCTCCCCTAGATTGGGGGAGGTAGTGCTTGTAGCTCATTGCAAGAAGCTCCTCAAGTTATAGAGTATCCACTTAGTAACCATGCATCTAAAATTACACGGAAAATTCGTTCGAACTCATAGGGTTACATCAATATCCTTCAAGTGTGCTCTTGTCGCCGCCTGATAGTAACACTCCTTTGGTCTCCACTTCAAGCAAGCTCTCAGTGTCGGCCTCAGGAGTGTTATTGTGATCCCACCTTGGTCTCAGCCTTTGACTTTGACATTGGTGCAACACAGGTGTATCCTGATTGTAGTTTTGAACTGAAAGGTGTGCAAACAAAGTTATCTGAATTTTCTTATCCGCAATACTGGTACATAACTCGTCTTATCCATAAGCTCTGAATAGGGTTAAAGGGATACCGGTATGTCTCCTTTCTCTTGACAAGAGGATCTTCATACACAAATCTGGGGCCCGCGAGGACCTCAATAAGTGGTGTCATCCTGCACTAGTGTACTATTCAATACCACGTGTTTGCTCCAACAACAGGAGTTACTGTACAACAGTTCTTTTGTTGTGTCCCTTGGGTCCTCCTCTAGGAGCCTCAAGGAGAACAACGAGCAAGAATTTGATTGCTAAAAGTATTGTTCATTATTAGCTTCAGCACAAACAACCATATCGAAACAAAACCAACTTGCCGGAGTGGTAAAGAATGCTTCCCGTTTCCTGAGACAAACTTAGAGAGCAGCAATCCTGCCTGTCTTTGATATGGTTCTGCTGGAATGATGGGAAGCTACACTTTACACACATTGAATGTGTGCACTTGCTTTCTTCCTCCTTCCTATCTCTTGGCATCTCAGCAGATTGGGTCATTCTATCAATATAATAACTGAACTAGTAGAAACACATGCTCCTGTATTCCCACTACCAGTAGAAGGGAAAAATGAATGGCAGCAGCAATAACAATGCAGGCTGGGTTCCTTGGTACCATATCTGTTTTCAAAATGAATATGTTTTCAATTGTCTCAATTTGTTGTCTACAGGACACTTTCTGACTTTCACTCTCTATATTCATGCATACCATAAATGCATATATATATATCATACATACCATTGATATGGTTGGTTCCTTCTCACTATGGAGCATTTCTCTCCTTGATGGATTACAATTAGCATAGCTCAATGGACACAAGTAAGATCATGATCCATTGTCTCACTTTCTATTTTAGCATCGGATTATATCTTAGAGAGTCACTCCCACAGGCTATGAGCCTGTACCAAGCTTGTAGTATTCCAGATGCAAAACTGAAATATCTAAAAGAAACTCTCGCTTTGCTGCCACAAGAAATAATCATCAGTTTGAAACTCAGCTCACACCTGTTTGAATTGCATCACAGAATAATCCACAATAACTCTTGGGTTAATCAAATAATACATGGAGTATGTTGTGGAACTGGTTGTTGTTTTCTTTTGTTTATTTTGCTGCAACTGTGCCCTTCTGTGGTGTCACATGTAGCTAACCTCTGAAGATACTAGTGGCTATTTCTTGGCGGTATTTGTTGTCAAAAGAATCGTTCATGATGCATTGTATCATTTTTATTACCAGAGCAAAAATCAATATTAGGATTTACTTGTCTTCTTTGACAAAAATGGATGCCTAGAATTATACACGATAGAAGTAGGTTATTCAAAAGGTCCGAAATAGATAATTCCTACCTTGTTTTTGTAGGAGTACGAGCCGAAGGAGCAATTGAGAGAGGGCACGATCCCAGAAGTAAGTATAGAGAGACCAAAAAAGGTGGACAATTCAGGGACTTCACGTCAACCAGTGTTCAAAGAATTGTTTCTCGTTCATTCTAGTAGCCCATCCTTTTGATCTCTACAGAAGGCAATTTAGTGCAACTATCTTTTGGTGTTTCCTCTTAGCGGTTCACAGCTATGACTGATCCTGCGCCGGATCCTGCGCCGATTGTTGTGATATAATTTGCTCTGAATCCTTGATCAAGTCGGCGGCTGAATCTTGGATTGGATTTTGTGCCGAATCTTCAGCTGAATTCTGGGCTGGAGTCTGCCGAAGCCTAGCTTGCCAAGCATGCATAAATGCAGCTTCCTTGTGGAAGAGAGAAGCAGGTCGTAATTCAGCAACACAGTTCTTGCTCTCGGTGTCTTTGGTCGCCACCTTCACCTTAACTTTCTTTTTCAAATCACTGCATTTCTCGAACATGAGGCAATACATTTGGTTTGACATTCCGCTATCATATCCGAAAAGACCCCAGAATTCGTTTCGATGCCTTCCAAATTCTTGTTTCGCCTTGTCCAACATTCCGAGAAGAACAGCATAGAAGCAGTTCTTATCTTTTCTTGCGTATCTGATGATTTCGTTGATTCCCGGTATCCGCTCTGCACTGCCATCCTCTTCCCAACCATCTAGACAACGTTCGGTCGCTTCAAGCCAGTTCCTGTTCCGTCTGTGTACGAAGCATCCATCGACATATCTTTGGGCTTGCCTTCGTTGCCTCTCCAGCTTTTTGCGGAGACACTTCATTTCTCGGATTTCCTTCTCCAAGTGTACAGCTTCTGGTGTCCAACGAGCAGACCAATTATTCAGGTCGTTGGCGCGTTCTTCGACGTACTGTTCGAACGCAACTTTGAGCAGCGTTCGAGCGCATGGATTTGTATTATCCCCGGATGGCAACTTAGCGAGTTCGTAAATCGGCGCCAGTTCACATTTTACAATGACAGGGTCTTTCTTTGCAGAGATGCCCCACTTGTATTTGTTTCCGTTCAACAACTGGGTAGCATCACCTCCACAGGCCTGTATGTGAACCTCGGCACCAGATGTCTTTTCCGCCCAAGAGCGCAGTGCGTCGACATTGGCGTTACCGTCGACCTTTGTTCCAAAACCATCGTAATGGGCCTTCATGGCCGAGCATATTCTTTGTGAGGTTTTCTCTTCGTAGGAAAACGTCGAGGCGCTCATTTTGTAAATAGCTCCAAAGTATGCCACCTGAATGTAGAACGGCCCGACGCGGTCAATAAATTCTTTTGCATCGCACTCGCTCTTCACATCGTCTATTGCCGTTCTGAAATTGCTATTCAATAATTCACGCAGCTCCTCGTGGCCGGAATACGGATGTGGCAAACGTGCCGAAGCCACGTGAACTTCTTGGCCAAATTGGGCAAACGCATTTCTTTCTTCTTCCCTGGAAGACATTCCAAATTCTGTTTCCAGCGATCCAACAAAACTAGCCGCTGCCCCGTTGCAATCACCCGATACCGACACCGATTGAGCAATCTGCGCGGCGACATCTTTCAGAATCATCCCCTTAATGTTATGCTCTCTGTATGTGGTCCGCAAGAGAATCATGTCCTGTTCGTCCAGATGATTCCTCAGCTTTTTAACGTCGAATACGGAGAGGCCCCTGTGAGAGGAGAGAGGGATGATATTTTCTCTGTCTGTAGGGTTTATCGAAGTCGCCAGGTGATTGACACTCTTCATGATTGCCTCTAATACCCCATCGTCAGATCCTTTTTCCGGAACCGCCTTCGCTGCCGTCTTCTTCGTATCACCCTTCTCGTTCTTCGCGTCGGGAAAGAGCTTTTTCATCAGGTCTTTCAATCGTTGTTCCTGGCTGTTCCTTCGTGATATTATGACCGATTTCCGTTCGTCGAACTCACTATTCAGACTAGCAATGCTCTCGTCGATGCTCACACCAGTTGATTCGCGTCTCGCTCCTCCTTCGGCTACCGCCACCGAAGTAGGCGTGTACGTGACCTCGGAAATTGCATCGTCCGTTGGCGCCATTGTTTGCGTGAAAGATTGAGTCTGTGATGTTATTTTAAACCTGCATAAAACCTGCTGTTTTCATTCGTACCGTATTGGATGCTTTGTGTTGTTCTATCCAGTTTCTCTGGAGGGAGTTTTGAATCGTGTTGGATACATGTACGAGTACCGTGCATGTGCCGGTACTATTATTTTTTGTGCTATCAACGCGGATGTTTATGCACGGTACTTGTTTTCCGTGACTTGAAACAATAATAATACTTCGTACGAAGTACGAGTTGATGAAGTTGTTCTTTTGATCGTTGAACGTTCGTACCCCAGAATGGGAGGCTGACAGGTTTACCGCACGCTTTCCCATCGCAAAAAAGAGATGAAAAATGACCAAAAGCTGAAAAGGCGAGCAAGGGGCAATTCAGTAAAAGAAGGTCTTTTCCCAAACTCTATCTAGCAATAATAATAAAGTGGGCAATAACAGTTTCACTTCTACAAACAGCATTGCTTCACAAACAAATGTTGGAAAAAGGTACCTGGTACGGTATTACTGCGCGAGAGGTGTCAACGCCAATCTGACATCATACAGATCATCAGAACACATCATGATACGGTAATATTACCGAACGTTGTCGGAAGTGAAGTCCAGAACCTGCAGCATTCCATGGATCTACTATGTCTAGCACCGGTACTATTCGAACTCTCTTCTCACTGCATGTAGGCCTCAAACGGTACGGAAATCCTGGTCGTTGGAATGATTCTAGGTCCTGCCTGCGGTACTGGTACCGTATGGTACGTAATCTTACCCATGCCAACCCTTTGATTGGTTGTTTGCTATTGATTGATTCAGCTCTTTGCCCTGCAGCTCTGTCGAGTTACAGAACCATTTACTCTGTCACTTGGTTTACGTCTTGTACTACCTACTAGTACCAGCACCAGCAGCTTATCAGTGGAGGCTGATGTAACTTTGTTTGTTGTCATCTACTACTGTTTGAGTTAAGATGGTGTTGCCCTTGTTTCTAGTATGTAGAATAGCTGCTGGAGTGTGGGCTCGTCTGCACCACAACAGCATAAATCGATGCACAAATTGATCGTTTTTCAATTCATAAAAATTCATAATGATACATGGCTTTGCCTGTTGTTGGAACATCTTGGTGCAAATACTTTTGCATCATACAACAAGAACAAAGTTCAATTACCAATGACTATACACTTGGATTTTTTGGCAAGCTCATATGTCTCTCCTCTTTGTAGCTGGATCTTACCATATTTCAATAACAAATAATCAAAAATAATAAAGCAATAAAATGGACAAGGGGCAAAAAAAAACTTCTACATAAGTATGAGCTAAACACAGCTTGAGAAAGGTCTCCTTGTACCGTAAACGAGATTTCGACAAATTCGTCAAAGCAACACAGATAACAAGCTGGTCAATTATTGAGAAGATTGCTGTTCATAAACCATTGGATGGTAGACAAATTTAAATCATCAACCTAGCTACTCATTGTGTACTGTGATGTATTGCTTCACCTATTCAAATACAGTTGATATGTACAATGAGAGACTACTTGGAGTCTGGCCTATTTTCCCAAAATTTGCTAAACCAAAATATGTTTAATACATTTATTATCACAAACGAATAATATGTTCATATTGAAAGTTTATCGTCGAATCCTACGCGTTCCATTCCTCGCTAGTAGCGGTGTCAAAAATCTACATTGCATGTGCATCTATGCACATTTCATTTGATCAGAACTCAAGTCAATTGTGTCATTGAAGGGCGTATATTTCAATGTTTCTTTTGTACTGTAGGTACAGGTAGTTGCATTCCCGAGCAGTTTTGTCTTGTATGGAACGCGGTGATTGTAGTAACGAACGTATCTTTCCCAATCAATCATTGCTGATACACTCTAATTGCTTGGTTGATCCAAACACAGTCGCTAGAACGGCAGTGTTCTCTTTTGAGACTCGGTGATTCCGCAATCATCGTCGTTATTATCCTTCGTTTTGTCCAAAGCTCGCAAATGGCGAAAGAAATGAGCTACCTTCTCCCGGGCCTTGTTGTCTGGTACTTCCTGCCACCCATACTTGCGGTCTTTCTTGAGGAATTTGCCGCCGCATTCCTTCACCATGTCTATGATCCGTTCGGCAATAGCCGTTTTTTCGGCTTTTGAGCAGCTTTCATATTGTTGTTGATACATTTCTACCAAAACAGCGCACCGGAGATTGCCGCAGTGCTCGCGAGTGTTTCGACCACGTCCAAACAAGACATCGAAGTTGTTGGGAATTACCGTGGTTTCGACAGTGCTCGTCGCGGCACCGCTGGTGATTGACGGGGTTTCTGCTTCGGCCGCTTCTCTCAACTTGATCCATTGATTGTACCAAGCCATCCCGAGGTGCCCGTTTTCCAATAGAATCTTTCTATCGATGTGGATTCCGTAGGTCTCGAGTCGAAAACAGACTTCGTTGTGGCTTCCCAAATGATCTCGCGTGTGACTTCGTTGGTTCCGGGTCAGAAAATGGATCTTTTGGGCGGTCACCAAGGCTGTCATCGAGTCGTCGTTGTAGCAGTAGTGCAACGCGGCAAATTTTTGCGGAATGGCGTCACGAACGATCGCGATTTTTTTGGCCTCTTCAATGTTATCGCGGATGCTGCCGAATCCTCTCAGGTACATCACCATGACAACGCCCGACTTTTGATTGCCTTCGTCTTTGGCAATGAGGTTGAGCATGTACCACATGGCTCTCATCCAGTGCTCAACTGTCTTGAAGATTCGCTGCCCCGGAGCGTAGAAAACGACAACTCTCCCGGCTGCATCCCGATCAGGCATGGTTTGCCACGCCCCAGAATCCATTGCCGCTCGATCGTCGACGGAAAGATCCGACAGACGGACATCCCGCCCCAAGATTTCTCCACAACCGAAAATCAATTTCTTTGTGTCAAAGTACAGGACCATTTTCGCAGCTGCTTGTTTGACGTCAAAGGCGTTCTCCTGCACAAATAGCCGAAGAAACATAAGTAGAAATTCCTTCCTGTTAACGTACTCTGGGTTCATCCGTTGTGCTTCACGAACGGCATCGTTCGGACGAGTGATGCGTTGCAGCTCCTGTTCGAGCTGTTGGAGGTACCAATCAATATTTTGGGGTTCAGGATCGGAATTTTCCATATGCGGTATCCCGTGAACTTCAAAATTGACCCTGGTTTTGTCTTCGACCGACATTTTTTCTGCTTCTCTTGTCAAAAAGTCTTCTGGGTCCTTCAAGGTCTCAGGGACAGGATTGAATGGTTCGAGGTCGTCTTGCTCCGAGGAAAACGACGATTCCTCATCGAGCAGGTCAAGCGTTTCCCTGGATACCGAAAATTGCACACCGTATGGTTTCTTAAAAGGCGGGGGTCCCGTGCTATCGTGAAGATTGTTGTGTTCTACTTTCTCGAAAATAGACGGATCAACATTGAGCTCCATCGATTTCTCAAGGACTTCACTCAGATTGGTATCCATGTGTATCGGTGCGCCTTCCTGGCTAAAGAGGAATGGATCAGCCACAATGGATATTCTTTGTTTTGCGTTCACTTTCAACCCCATCGGCGCTTTCAGAGGAATGTGCGGTGACGCTGTAGCCCCCGCTGTCAGCGAAGGCGGCGAGGCAGACAGGGATGTCCGGAAGGGATCAAAAGGCTCGTCGTTACCGAGATTGACGCTGGGTCTGTCGAAAACGGAAAAACTGGTTGCCCACGTGCCCATGGAACTGTTGCCGCTAATTCTTGATGATTTCAGGGATCTTTCGGAGGTCTGGTTAATGACCCTTTCAAGGAATCTGTCGGACATCCCAAGTGACATGAGGGAAGGACGCACGCTCAGAACCGACGGCCTTCCTTCGGTTCCCTGCGAAAAGCGCATCGCCGCCGATCGTTCGGTGGTTATGGAAACACCCCTACCACTTTTCACTTTATTTCTATTCGTTGCAGTGCCGTCAACGTCATCTTTCGCGACGCCCTCGGCCTCTTCAGAAATGATCCCCGAGATCATGTCTGCCGTCTCCATGTCAATGTCGGAGAAGCGCAGCTCGACGACTTCATCGTCAGTCCTTCCTAACAACATGTTGGGATCGAAATTGGAATTCATATGTGGCGATTGCATCATGATTGCGTTATTCGCTATGGTACATGTATGTTGTTGTAAAATAAAAAATAGCGCATTGTGAACATCATACCGTACAAGTAAGATTATGCCATACTTGTACTCGAATACTCTATTTTTGAGTTGCATCCCACTGTGTCTTGAGTGTTGAGTGTTAAGATACGCGCGACTTTTAGCGTATTTTACGTACTTGTAGGTAACTGTGTATCAGGTTGAGCGGTCAAAATTCGATAAACCCATGTTTGTTTTTTCGATGTTCATGTCCCCACATTTATTTATCATACATGTACCGGTACCGGTAGGCGCGCACCTGCCTGTTGAAAAGACTGAGCTGTAGGAAAAAAAATGATCCTGGCGACTGACCGATCGCGTCCGGAGACTGAGTCATTCCAGAGAAGGACCGGATTTTCTAAAAACGTCTCGATAGTTGATACTACCTTCTTACGTACGGTACCGGTACGTGAGCGTCCGAGAACAATTATTTAGACTCGCGCTCGGAAATGAAACCAACTATCACCCACTATTCGTGATAGCCTCAGTAGCCAACCTACTTGTACCGTAGTACGGCTGTATGTGCAATGTTTGTAGTTCGTGGGTGGGTTGGTGGGTTAAGCAGTGCTAGAGGGGGATCTAGGAAACTCAGCCTGTTGATTGTTTTTGCAGGCTGGTGAGTCCGGTCCCTTATTGCTTTGCCCACACACACCGGCGCACAGCTTTGGCTGTTAAGCCTTTTCTGCGGGTGGGCGTGGTGGGCCGATTACTTATTCTACTAGTAGTACTACTATCGATTAGGAGCAAAAATAGTGAGCTGTAGGCTTGGATTGAGTGATTCCCACCAGATGAAAGTGAATAGAATCGAAAGTTAATAAAAAGTATATAGAATGAATACTTTTTTATCACACCCAACGGAGGAATACTTTTATTAACTGCCAAATTTGGAATTCGGAATCCCTAAAGAAGAAACAGTAACTGTCTGTTTAATCACTACTATCCGTGCCACCTCCCCCCACCTATTTTGGCAAGCAAGGCTGGCCGGTGAGGTTAAGTAATTTATTCAATGGACCTTTTGCTTGATCGCGATATATGGAATAAATAAGGCTTATTCCAATCCAGTATTGATTTTCATGATTGCAATAAGTAATTTACTCGTGGGCTGTTATATGTACTCTTTTGAATGCACATATGGGTTCCAAGTGTTTACTTATTGAATCGGTCTTTGTTCTGATCATTTAAGCTGATTTGTTTGTAGTATTAAGTGGAATCGTTTTTACCACTTAAGGGTTTCCAAGTAGTGGAGATGCAAAGCGTGCCCGGCAAAAGAGGTGGAAGCATGCGTTGGGTGACTATTTCAAGATTCCGTTGAAATCTATTCAGTGTTAAAAAAGTGAATAAAAACTGTCAGTCGGACACATGTCGACTGACAAATTTTATTCAGAAAGGAATAAATCTATGTAGAAAACACATACTTTTTATGTGTTTTTCTATTAATTTTATTCGTTTTCATCTGGTGGGAATCACTCATTTTGCCGGAGGAATCCTTTACATGCTTGTTAGCGCTAGCCCTTATTTTTCGACTATTTTGACCTTACAAACCGTCTTTTTTAAAATTATATTATCCTCTACACACAATGATATTTTTGTAGTGTTATTACAAATTTCTTCACAAATGTATGCTTTCTTAATAACCGGCAATCTATTATGTTACGTCCATTTCACAATACTCACACTACAAATATTGAATACCAAAAGACAGCAAACATATTTTGGTACAAAGATGAAAGTATTTTATCATCATTTGCAATAATCTTCTTTATTATTCAATTTTAAAAGCAGACAAATATATTGTGTAAACAAACCTAAAATGATAATGAACTAACTGCGGTACTATAATGATGTTATCATCATTTATGTTTGTAAACTTTGCATGTATTTGATGTAAAATTTGTAGTCCTTGTCATCCTTCTTGCCAAGTGTCTCAATCGAGCTACGTTGTCACTTCTGTGTCTTCTCCTTTTTACTTTTTTTGTCCTCCTCATTATCTCATTGTGTATGATTGTCATTATGCTGTTGGTACATTTTAAGTAGTTCCATCTCTAATTCTTTTGACTATTGTTCCTCCCTTCATTTTTCTATTTCTTTTACAAGGTATTCATAAAGATCTTGCCCCTTGTCACTCCATCCCTCCTTATTTCCCAACTTACTGTCAGTGAATTTCTTTCTCTTCCTTGTGCCCTTTGTTGGTGTGTTTAGCCACAAGGTTGTAGCCGTTATAAAGCAAAAGCAATGCAAATGCTTCATCGCTTGGGGTGAAAAAGTTACTGATTGTTGTTTGGAATGATTTTCTTTTGAAGTCTGTCTGTTTTGGTGACACCGCTCCAAGAATTCTTTTCATGAAAAATTGGAATTCCTGTGAATTTTTATGTCTTCATGCAATTGGTACCTGTTTTCAGAGTTCACGTTTCTGGTGTCCGTGGTTAGAACCGTTCCTGGGAAAGGATCTGGTATCTGGTTGTTCCTTTTATTGTCTATGTGCTAGTGTTAAGAAGACAATTGTGTCAGAAATAATGATGAAATAGTGTTTACTGGCAATCATTATATTGTCTGTTCTTACCTTTGTAGTTTTTCCTGGCAAGAGTTTGAGCATTGTGCCTAAGCGTAGCAATTGTTTGACATAATATTCCACTCCACTTTCGTATTTGGTATTTCATTGTTATTCCCTAGTTTTACAATTCTCACGATTGTTGGCTGTATAAATGGTTCGCGGGGCAGGAATTTCATTTTCCTTAACAATGTTTCTTTGACGTACCGGGTAATGTTTTGTTTCATGTTAGAGTCATTGATCTCTTTTGTTGTCTGTAGAGTATCGCTGTTGTTACTGTTGGGGGTTGTATCTGTTTGGCTATCATTTGTGTTTGTTCGCTCACTTCCCAATACACTGCTTGTTGGGCTGTTTGTTGCATGTGTAACAATGGTGGTACCCTGCACCAAACTGTAACTTTGTTGTACCATTATTTCTTTGTTAAATTGTGAACAGAAACTTACCTTTTTTGCGTTTGATTGTTTTGGCGTGCTAGTTTTATGGTAATAGCGTTGTTTTGGAGCAAGCATTTGAAATGTTTTTTCATTCATACTGTTGTAAAGAGCCGTGGAAAAATTATTATGTGCTGTAAGTGCTTGCTTTACTGTGTACCAGGGGGTGATGTATCACTATTATTAGTATTAGTATTTCTTGTATTGTTGCACTTGTGAGTGTGGTTTTACTGAAGCCTGCCTATTTTTTGTTTGCGCATGCCCTGATATTGGGAATTTGGTGTCCTGAAAATTTTGGCGTGGACCCAAACATTATGATGTTCCCAACCCTATCAATCCGTATGTTCCATGGATAATCTTAGCCCAATGATTGATTCACTTATTTTTCATTTTTCCATTTTCTGCAACGGCGTTGCAGGAAATGGCCTTTTCATTTTATTTGGGGAACATCAAAAAACTTGAGGATTTTTTTGAAATGTTGCAATGGGGTTGCAGCAACCCCCCTAATCTTAACCCCATATCTTGATGTTCATCGATTCACATATTTTCATTTTTTCCATTTTCTGCAACGGCGTTGCACAAAATGCCCTTTTTGTTGTTTTGGGAACTCGTGCAATGGGGTTACAGCTACCCCCCCTAATTACAATTGTATGTCTTGATGTTCATCCATTCACGTATTATCCATTTTTCCATTTTCTGCAACGATGTTGCAGGAAATGGCCTTTTCACTTTATTTGGGGAACATAAAAAAACCTGAGGATTTTTTTGAAATTGTGCAATGGGGTTGCAGCAACCCCCTAATTACAACCCCATATCTTGATGTTCATCAATTCACTTATTTTTCCATTTTTCCATTTTCTGCAACGATATTGCAGGAAATGCCCTTTTTGTTGTTTTTAGGGATCATTGAATACTTCATAGGAAAAAAGAAGCCGTTCGTGTGGTATAATTGTATGTTGCTGTAATCCAGAGTAATATCGAAATTGATAAATACAAAGAGATAGTAAATCCTGCAAAGGCGTTGCAGGAATGGAACTTTTGGACCAACAGATTTTTATTCGCAATCAAATTCATCAATATTCATGATTTGTAAACGACAACCCCATTTTGACATCTGGATGTAGTACAAGTACTACTTATCATACTTTGAATTGTACTAATTATACACTAAAAAAGTTGGGTGGTTTTTAATCCATAGTAATTCATCTCAAACCTGAGAAATCTGAATACTGACAACAGTGCTGCAAGAATCAAAAGATCCTTCAACATTCCAGGTATTCTTGCTGAAATCAGTTTCCCATTTTCATGTACATTAACTATTGTTGGTTTTTGAGATGTGGTTTTTCCATTGTTTCCTATCATTCTTGTCTGGTTAGATTTTTGTTGTCTGCTTTAGTGGGTTGAAAGTTTTTGAATGATTTACTAATAGAATGTTTGGTCATAATGGAGGGTCACATTTTTTCCACAATCACAATTCTGATTGTTTTGAAACAACCAAAGATCTTGTTTCTGGTCCAACGTTTTCACATCAGGTTCTACAGCCTTCTTCATATCAGGTTTGACATAAGCAATGATGGCCTCTAGGAGTCATAATAAATGTCGAACCAAATCTCCATCTGATGTCTGTTTCTGATGAATTTTCCAATACAGCGCCAACACCGAACACAGAAGTTGGTTATCCAACAGCAAACACCAAACAAAGGAAACCTCCAGCACCTACTTATCCAAAAGCAATACCTTCTCTTTTAGAAGAAGATTTTGATTACCAAAATCATTGAAGGTCTGTGAAAAAGAATCTTGGATTGGCACTGAATGGTCAGATGTATGCAAATACGGAGTTTGTGAAGGCCTTGAGTTTGGATGTTTCAACCTCTTTTACTCAATTAATGACAAAGGTTTACATTGTATCCAAAATTGTTCAATCAGGAATAGAAGAATGCTTAAGGGTCAGTTGAATGCTGATACTATGAAGTTCGAAGTACCAAGTATCATTTCAGAATGATACAGCAGCTCGAGTCTTTACAAATGGCAAAGGCTATGTGGCCTTTTATCCTGTCAGAGGAGGAGTCCGCTGCCATGATGGCTTATCTTGCTTTGTGAATGAAGTGGGAATCCCCAAGCATCTTGTTACTGGTAGAGTGAAGGCCCAAGGTAACCATGAGACTCACAACACTGGCTGGGATAAAATTCGCCTCGGAGTATTGAATCCCACAAACATACATTCAGTCCAATTGCTAATACAACAGAACCTAGCAACAGGGACCTAAGAAGGGCTATCCGTTGGATGCCTTCTAAGAAGGGCAGTCCCAGAAGGTGTTGGGCCTTCTGTGGTCTACTAGAAGCTGGTGGTATGAATCTTACGGCATCAAGTGACCCTTCTACAATGGGAAGAACAAGTTTTGAACTGGTACATGGATATACACCTGATGTCACTCTCTACATGATCCACGACTGGTATGATTTCATCTGGTGGTATGATATGAAAGGGAAAACAAACAGGCTTGGTTGATGGCTGGGCCCATGTGGTGATACTTTTGATGGCTCAGACTGTCATTATGTATTGTTTAAGACTGGAAAGGTTCACATAACAAACAGCACCCGGGCTATATTGAAGGATGAGTGGAGACATCTAGACATCATATCCCAGTTTAAGGAACACAACAAAGCAATAAATGCAAAGATTGGAGATGCACCAAGTGTAGCTCCTAGTGTTCCGCCAAGTGCTGCAAACAGTGCCAATCCCAGCGCTGCTCGGAGTGTCGCTACTAGCCCTGCACCGCCCAGTGATACACTCAGTGCCCATCCTAGCGCTGCACCACATGTGGCTCTTGCACCCAGTGCTGCACCCAGTGCCGCTCCTTGCGCTGCACCCCCTATTTTCCCTAGTGTTTCACCACGACACATCCTCTGCCTCTTGCAGTGCTGCACCAAGTTCAGTTCCCCGTGTATCACTCGGCTCTGATTCCAGTGCTGCTTCCAGTGCAACTCCAAGTCCTACCCCACGTCTATACCCGAGCTCCGCCCCCAGTGTTGCTCTTTGTGTTTTTCCCATTGCTGTACTCCGTGCTGCTCCTCCTACCCTCCCTACTGTATGATTGCCATGCTAAGCTTTTGCTTAGGGCATCGTTATCAGTTTGTTCTTTGTCCCTTCCCCGCTCGCTTTCAGGATTCGTTTGCCAAATTTGTCATTCTACAACTTGGGGCTTAAACTCTCTTTGATTGAGGCGACGTTAAAGTCTGGATACAGACTGAGTAGTTTAGATCCACCTTCGGTGGTTAAACTTACTTAAATACGTATATTATTATTATTAAATGCAAAGATTGGAGATGAGGTTAAACCTTCTGATACTTATCTGGAGAACAAACTTGGCAAACCACCCTTGGGCCTATTCAATGGCAAATACGAGGTAGAGGATGAAGTACTCATGGTTGAACCTGAGGCTTCATCCCTGGATGTTGATGACTTAACCAACAAAGATCTTGATAAATGTCTTGGAAGTGAAGTTTTACTCCAGATAGGGGACCAACACATCTGGGGACTAGTCAAGAACCAGTGCAGGGATGCCAATGGGGTGCTTGTTGGTGAAAGAAATAACAATCCACTCCTAGATTCAAGGTCTTACGAGGTCTCTATGCCAGATGGTTCTATTGAGATCTACACTGCAAATATGCTTGCCAAAAGTATCTATTCCTCTGTGGATGATGAAGGGCAAATGTATTGTCTATTGGATGAGATCATCAATTCAAAGAGGATGAGGAGGCGTTGACTATTGAGCAAACCACCCATACAATGAAGTCTGGTCAAACTACTAGGGCAAAGCCAACAACCAAAGGATGGAAGATGCTTGTCAGTTGGAAGGATGACACTACTTCCTGGGCTAAGTTGAGTGATATGGAGAGAGCTTTCCTGTTGAAACAGCTCTGTATGCCTGCAAGCACGGCTTAATTAATTAGCCGGCTTTCAAGTGGTGGGCTTATCGGATCCTCCGGAAGAAAGATCGGATCATATCTGGCGCTAAAACCAAATATTGGACCAAGTCCCATAAGTATGAAGTCTGGCTCCCCAAGTCAATTGCTGAAGCAAAGGTCATTGATCTGGAAATGGGGACCAATCATTGGGCTTGGGCTATTGCAAAAGAAATGGAGAACAGCTCCATTGCTTTTGAATTCAACAAAGAACATAAGATACTGGTGGGACATACCAAAATCACTATGCACATGGTTTTAAATGTCAAGATTGACTTGACTTGGAAGGCCCAGCTGGTCAGTGATAGTCACAAAATGCCTGAAATATCCAAAGAATATACCTACTTGAGTGTACCCAGCAGAGATTCAGTTTGGTTGTTCTTTCTAGTGGCAGCACTTAACAACCTTGATGTCCTCAGCGCCAATATTCAGAATGCTTATCTAACAGCCCCTATCAAGGAAAAGTACTAATTGGTCGCTACAGAGGCGCAGGGCTTCTCTCCTGAGCTATGTGGAACGCCCTGCAAGATTGTGAGGGCTTTTGTATGGTCTCCCCATTGCAGGCGCATCATTCTGGTCCCACTTGGCAAGCCACTTAAGGGAACTTGGATACGTATCCTGCAAAACCAACCCAAATCTACAAATAAGGTCTGCATTTAAGAAGGACAGCACGGCGTACTATGAGTATTGTGTGGCATACATGGACAATATCCTTATATGTGGCATGGATCCGAAGTTCCAAATTGATGCAATTGAAAGGCAACAATTCAAACTGAAGGACGGAACCGTTGAGGAACCTTCTTTCTATCTCGGGGCTGATATTGGAAAGACTGTATATCAATGGGACACCATACTGGTCCATGGCTTCTTCCAAGTACACTTCAAAGGCTATCAAGTCAGTTGAGGAGGAGCTATCCGCAGGGAAATGCGCTTTCAAGAAACTTCCAAAGACAGCCAAATCCCCTCTTAGTGCTGAATATAGGCCTGAGATAGACGTGTCCTCTGAGTTGGATGTGGAGAAACAGAACTACTATCAAGGTTTGATTGGAATACTCAGATGGATATGTGAACTTGGCCAACTGGATATTATTATACCTGTGTCGTTTATGCTACAATATCTTTCACAAGCACGAGAGGGTCATCTCAACCAATTGTTTCATCTGTTTGCATACTTTAAGAATGACAGCAAGCCCAAGTTGGTGTTCGATGCGTCAGTCCCTGGAGTGGATGAATCTATACTCCAAGCATGTAACTGGACTGAATTTTACCCAGAATCAAAGGAACTATTGCCTCCAGATATGCCTGAGCCAAGGGGTGTACTGGTCATCACTTCATGTTTTGTGGAGGCGGACCATGCTGGGTGTAAAGCTACTAGGAGATCACACACAGAAATCATCATATTTGTTAACAGGGCACCTATCTCGTGCTTCTCTAAGAGGCAAACAACCTGTTGAAACATCTACATTTGGTTCAGAAATAGTCGAGCTCAGGATTGCAATCAAAATGGTTGAAGGGCTACAATATAAGTTTTGAATGATGGGCACACCTGTAGAAGGCCCTTCAAATATCTACTGTCACAATGAATCTGTGGTGAAGAACACTACACAACCAGAAAGTCCTTGCAAAAAGAAGCACAACAGCATTGCTTATCATAAGGCAAGATGTATAGCAGGAGGAAAAATCTGGATTGCAAAAGAGCCAGGCGAGACAAATATTGCTGATTTGCTCACCAAGTTAATGAGTGGGGCAAGGATAATTAAGCTGGCCATGAGATGCATGTGGCGTGATGGTGTTGATGAGAAAGAAAAATGGGATCCGCAGAATAGGTATCTTCTACTAGTAATGTGATACTACCACAAAGACACGGGGACTCTAGGAAATCACACAGATACGGACAGATCATGTACTGACGCGGACAGACCACACGACAGGCGCACGTCGGCTTGTGTCAATCATATAAGAATAAGTGTTTTTACGATTCAAGAACTCAACGCACATACGACTGATAAAGAGAGGTCGATAAAGGTGCGATCCAGATAACACTTTAATCCTAATGCTCACAATTTTATAATCTACTTCAATACATCACCAATCTTTTAATTACCTACGACTAGTACTACTACTACTACTATCGAGCACTTGGCAGGGGTGTACTACTAGAGGGGATACGACGTAGAAATAAGAGTGGATGGCACAGCCGTGCTCGTAAATGCATTCGTGTTCGTGTTCTTTGTTGTTCTTGTAGTCATTATTGTTGTTCGTTTCGATCCCAACGGATCTCGACGTCGAAGTCGTGACGATTCAGAGGCACTAACAGTTGCAGTTGCAGTTGCAGTTGCAGTTGCAGCTGTGGTTGCTGTTGCTGTTGTAGTTGTATATGCATAGCTGCGGTTGTGGGTGACGGATACAGTTGTTGCAGCTGCGCTTGCTGCTGTTACTGTTGTAGTTCTTGTATCTACTATAGCTGCGACTGTGGGTGCCGCGTTGTTGCTGCTGCTGTTCTGGGTGGGATCATAGATTGTATCACCAAAAAATGGAAAATTTTGGAAGAGTTTTTCACTGACGCCAAAATTGGTATGTAATTTGTAATTTATGAGGATGTAAGATGTTTCTGTACAGTAATTTATTTAGTACTTCGTAACAATTTTCTGACAGACTCGATGTAAACTTGATGTTAATTGAATGAAAATTTGATGTCAGTTGGTTGCAAATTGGTTTCATTTCTGTTGCAAAAGGCGCAAGTCTCAATTGTTCTCTGACGCATAGTACACTGAATAAGAATTTGAATCATCATGCTTTCTTCAACAATTACTAGTCTATGAAATAATGGTTCATTGGCATATAACAGCCAAACCGGTACCTCAATTCAAGTCCTCTGAGTATTGGTGAAGATTGTATCTTTTCATGTATTGAATAACTTTATTCAATTGATCTTGATTGCTCTGGGTGCTCCTAGTACTAAGTAACTTCCTTGCTAGGATAAGAACTACACCATTCCCCACAGAGATCAAACTAATCTCATTGATTTCGTGACCATCATGGTTCCCCTGTAGTAGCAGGTCCTACTACTAAGAGGTGGTCTTCCTGATATTGTAAGTCTCTTTGGCAATGTTACAATGTATAATGATGACATGAACAGAACCATTAGTAAAAACTTGAGTAATCTGGTAAGGACCATGATGAAACTGGCTGCTCCTGTAATTTGGTTGGATCACATCTGCAATAGAATCAATAAACCATGCCATGACCTCCAACATGATATTGGTGGTTCATTCTTCTTTGATTTATTCTTCTGGTATTTTGATCAATGCATTGGTGCCATTGATCCATAATCTTTTAGAGGTTAGCAATCAATGGGATATGTACTAACAGCATGTCTTTTCGAGAAATGAGTCCTCCTGGAGATACTTGCAATGCATGAATTACAGTACATCAAGTTACATGCACACAGCATGTGAGAGTATTGTCAACCACTTACATTAGCTGTTGTGCCTTGTTGTTTGCATGATGGATTCTCATCATGACTCTTGAACATTGGAGAGGACATTATTGTTACCTTTGATACCTGATGGTGATATGAAACTGGTTGATGAACAGTTGCTACCTCAAGACTCTTTGAACCAAGAATGTTTTAAATATGAGATTCTTGTGATCTGAATGCATTAATTCTTGCTCCCAACCAGATTTTTCTGTATTCATTCAGGGTAAGGACCATGGCTGGTAGCTCTATTTTGGTCAGTGGTACAATTATGCTGAGCACTATCAACCTTCTTATTGCCATAGTTATATGCAATTGGTCATCCTCCTTGAATGAATTCTGCTCCTAATTGATAAACTAGAGGCGTCAGTGTAGACATCAAAGGGTTTATTGTAATTTGGTTATGTGTTGAAGGCATCAGCTGCAAGCAATAGAGCCTTTATTTCTTCAAAGGCTTGCTCTTTGAGGACAAAAAGATATGAAGTATGTAATAATTTACAGCTCATACCAAGCCTTGGACATCAGTAACATTTTGTGGTTTGTCCGTTCTTAATATGGCTTCTATCTTCTTCCAGGTTTTGATTGCAGTTAGTACCATCCAATGACTAAAGAAATATGCTTCCTTCACCATCCAATATTATTGAAGTGGGTTACATTTTAGCCCATTGTCTGCAAAACACTGAAGTAGTATTTGATTGACTAAACTTGGATGACGATGAGGATTGATTAGTGCACACTCCAATGTTCTCAGTGTAATAAGAGCAATCAAGGCCATAGGATTCCAGTTATTCTGACTGACGTATTGTTGGCTCGTTGTCAAATCGGACCCCTGAGAACTTTGTTGTTTATTAGGAGTCATTCATTCTTGTTGCTTGGTGAAATAATAGAACTATTGAAATCACATCCGGGACTATATTTAGTAATCTGATAAGAACTTCTGGTAAAAGACTGCCAAAATCAACCTTGGTCATCCTGCATATACCCATTCCCTTGAGGCAGTGATTGATTATGTACGTAGTTGCTTTTTTTGTCCTCTGAATCTATTTCAAGATCTGCCTGTTTGATTCCTGCCAAGGCTTCTGTTATTTGTGTTTGGGCATGGGCTCTGGTTCTTTCATTAAATAGCTTATCATGTGACTCCCCTTGCTAGTATCCACTCGTCTAGAAAAATTAGTGTGATCTTTTGGTTCAGTCTCCACTCTTTCCAAGTATGTGATCCCTGGGTTCACCAGGGGATGCACGGCCCAAACCAATCTGACCAAGCTTAAGTACAAAACCTAACTGTAATAATAGGGGATATGGGGATGGCTGGAGTTCGAGGTTCAATGACATTTGCAACCCTGTGGTCATGGGTTCAAAACCTATCCAGAGCCAGGCCAGCTGCATTTTACATATGCCAAACTTAAGCTGCACCTAAAGAGCATAGTAGTATATTTTTTATCCTTTTCAAAAGTGTAAAGTCGCCCCGTTCTACATTCCCACCAGCACGAATCCACTAGCTACTACGCACAAGCACATAGTATCTTCTTCCTTGTTCCTACCCTTTAACATTATGTTGAACCTTGCAGATTTGGAATGGACCAGGGTAGTGGCGGGTAACTATTACTACTAGTGCAGCTAAAGCTCATCCCCTCAATGCCCCCTTTAAAAATATATATAGCTATTACATCTGATCTTTCTATATGATTTGATGTATTCAAATCTCTCTATTTTTCCATCATTGTCCCATAGTGAGCTGCTAACTAAGGAGCAAATGGCTAAAAATTGGTGTTTTTTGAGTGACAACACAGTGCATTAATATCAGGGAGAACTCACATTCAACCAATCGAAAGGCCTTATCAATCTAATCAACTAGTCACGTGGCGTCAATTAATTTCTGCACACATGCACATGAAAAAATACATTCTTGGTCTTTCTTCTTTGCATGTTTTTTATTTTGCATGTTATTGAATGTTGCTGGTTAAAATGCGTCATTCCCGAAATAGTCTGGGTATGGACTCAGATTTAATCTGGGTAGGGGCCCAGATTCAATTCTGCACCATTTTGACCCAGATTTTGCCCGGATTTCCTTAGGAATCCAGGCACATGTTAAATAATGCGCGCACATGTTAAATATTTAACAGAATACGTGTTTTGTGCCTGTGCTTGCTTATTGAAAATTCCTTGTTCCAAAAATGAGATGTTGCACACTGGCCCGCCAAGATCTGGGTAGGGTGATTTTCATTTCCAAAATACAGAATTCTGGGTCCCTACACAGACTATTTCGGGAATGACCCAAGCAATATGATATGTTGCCGGTTAAATACGGAAGTAAGTTAGAAACTATGGTGGGGGTTAATCAATTGCAGATACTTATCCAGCAATTCATTCCATGTGCTTAACTTTGATGCGTGTAAATTTGAAAGGATTTACTTCTGTGCCCCAAGAAGTTATTTATACTTCTTGAGGAATGAATATCAAGAAACAATTAACCAAGAATAGTTTAGTTCTCATTTGCTCCCTGAAATAATAGCGTCTTGATAAGCTCACACTTTGATTAATTTTGAATATACTTTACTGTAAATTTGAGTGTACAACAGGTTATAGCCCTTATAACTTTCACTATTCTTGATACTATGCTTGATCATGCCTACCTTAAGTGACCTATACCCGGCCCATCAGCACTTCCAATGACGGCTATTGCCCAAGTAAATTTGTGTGGAAATGTGCCTCATTACCAGCCACACTCATAGGACTCCCCTTTGGCGTGTGTGGAAATTGGACTTGTTACCAGCCAGACTTCTTGGACTCCCGCTTTCTTCTCCTTCTCTCCTGCTTGCAAATCAGGGGTGTATTCACTGTTCTGTACACAGCTGTGACGTAGTGAATCCGCAATCATGGCAGACATCAACTGGAGTGCAATCAAGGGCATACACGTCTGCTTCAGTAAACACCTTGGAGATGGCAATGCTGACAAACACATCAAACTTAATAAATCATACTCAAAGAACTTTGATGATATTGACAGCCTGTTCATCACCAATGATAATGGTGTCAAGACTCTCAACCCAGCCCCTAGTACTATTTCAATAATCGGGATTCTTGTTATCAATGCCATCATGGATAATGCCAAAAAATGAAGTACCTGAAGACAATATGATAAACAAGAACACATGCGGAGAAAGTTGTCTGTCACTCTCAATTTTATCCCCTGTACCAATAGAAGCTGGGATAGAATTTATGATGTCTGAAATGAACCAATTTTTGGTAGAATAGGAAAAAATGGCCATCAAACAGCAGCATATGTAAGAACCAGCAAATAGCTAATACTACCAATGAACGTCATTTTGCATGATGACAATTGTTATAAGCCACGTGTCATCCTTTAGGGTACACTCTTTGCTTGGCAACAATACATTGTGACTTGAAACAATCACAAAGATCCTTACAAAGGGGAGATAGATCAGCAGCAGCTAGGGAGTGACGTCACACAAACAAGATTTGGGGTACTTGGGGAATCATGCACATATGTAGGCTGAACTAAACTGGTACCCTTTTGTAATTTCATTGTTTTTTCAAAATTAATGTCAAACTCATAATATTTTTACGCACAGTCTATCTTCCTACCCCACTGGCAACTCTTTCTGATTTGGTGGCCTGGAACTGAATTTGATGCCTGAAACAAGTTGTACATGGTTGCAATTCCTGAATCTGAATTAGTTACTCATTTATATTATTACTGGCTAACGATAGTCCACACTCCTAAATTTCAGGTTAATTGTAAACGGTGCTACACTACTTGTACTTCCCTCCAATTACTACCAGTTACCAAAAGAAGAAGGTCACCAAGAAGAAGAGACCTCCATTTTTTACCGCAAGACAAAGAAAGAAGAAAGAAAACAGAAGTAATTTATTTGCCTGCTCTTAGAATGCTACTGAAAAATTTGGTCTAACAAACACCCCTTATGGTCCTTTGAGTAGTGGTTTAGTACCAAAGGTGCTCGATAATCAAGTTATGTATGATCCTTCTGTCAAACTGATGGAGCGTGTCTTGATTGGTCAGCAATTGAACGGCGATGAATCTGTTTCCAATGATAATTGTTTTTCTCCTTATGATGAGGATGAGGAAGAAGGGATTGACAGCAAAGTCCCCCCCACCTTTGAGCGTCAATAGAGAAGGCAACAACATGCATGTTGATGATTTCCCTCCTGATCCAAATACGCCAATTGTGACTCTAATTGCTGGAAGGTATATGCCAGATAAACTCAAGGTGAAGATCAAGTTACTCAAAATCATGTGGGATCATAGCATACCTTAGTTGCAGAGAAGGAATTGTATAAAGGGTCTACTATTGAATCAGAGTGTCATGAAGAGAAATCTCATAAAGACCAGGTCAAGAGTCATGAAAGGCATTTATGCAACTGTGCCTGAAATAGAAGGTGATGACTTTGAACCTCATCTTATCAACTGGTGTTATAAGAAATCAATCGGTGCTGATGTTGCTGGTCATAAACAAATATACATCCAGTCATTCCAAAAAGCACTTCATTCCCTATTAACCAATATCGCATTGGTAAAGGAAGAAAGACTGTCTTTCCCCCATGCTGATGAGCCTACCTTACTAGACGGGTATCTGGAACTACAAGGTAATACTGATATAGCTGAACTCCACCACGGTGAATGGTGGATCAAGAATACTTGGGAAAAGAGATGCAAATCAGATTCCAATGAAATTTTGGTGCCTATTACTCTCTACATGGATGATATTGCAATTGACAATAGCGGTCAAACCACTCTTACCCCACTGAACATGACACTTGGCATATTCAACACCTTAACTTGGAACTCTTCTTGGCTGGATGCATGGGAGACTATATATTTTTACCCCACAGGTACACGTGATAAAGGCAACAAATCGATTGACAGTGTGAATAATCTTCATTCTGGCCTTCATTTGGCCCTTTCATCTTTGAAAGATGCCTGTAACCTAAGGAATGGTATGGAATGGTTCTAATTTGCCACGAAACAAGAAGAAATGGTCTGTTTGAATGAAATTTGCAGTTGCTTATTTCATTGGTGATACTCCCCAGCATGACCAACTTTGTGGTCATTATCAAACAAGTCCAATACAAAGATGATCTGTAGGCATTGCAATTGTCCAAGGGCGCTTGGTAATACGGACATAACACTCCTGACAATTTTCTGAAGGTCCCCATTTCAATTAAAGGTGGAAACATGAAGGTGTGTCACATCAGACAAAGGACAATAATGGGGAAGAGTATCAATCCGTAAGGCTGTGGATGATGTTCAATTCTACTGCTCCTATGGGAGAGGAAGGAGTGAATGTTGAACAGTATTTCAAGAGTGTGTCCTACCACCATGTACGTAATGGTCACGCATTTTATGACCTTGATTTTGGAGAAAACACACATAATATACATCTAGCATCACTGGAAGAGAGGATCTACATGCACCAACTTGGTTGCGCAAATAGAGCAGTGGCGACATTCCGTAAGGACTTTTTTGGAAATAACATGTGGCTACTTGGTGACATGGACAGGATAGCAAGTTACTATGGTGCTGCTGTTCAGAGGCACTCCGATCGTGATTTTCCGCAAACCAATTTTTTGAAATCAATACATACAGCAAAGAAGGCGGGGAACCAGTACATTGGCATGCTTTATATTCAGATGCTTTTACTTCTGTCCTTTGAAGGTCACAAATTGATTAGTGTCTCAAAGAACCACAACAACCAATCATGGAGAACAGGAGCAGAAAGTGTGAGGAACAAATTGATGGCCGTGTTTATGCCCTGGAGTTATTGTTCAGTATGGAAGAGTTCCTCAAATATGCTGGAATGTTTGATCAGGTTTTCAAAGAAGACAAGAAGGGTGTTTTAAATCTCAACAAAATGGTTGTTCATTTCATTAACTGTATAAATAACAATCTGCAAGGAAGTAAGGGAGGGGGGAAGAATCTGGTAAAGAATCACATGTATTTCCATTAATCACAGGACATGACATTATTTGGTCTTCCAACTGCATGGGACTCTGCAGCCAGCAAGAGCAATCATAAAACTGAAGTGAAGGCCTTACAAAGAGAACCCAAGAAATCAAATCCACACTAATCAAGCAAACCTGCAAGCGATTAATGGAGTATCATACTATTGATCAACTTAACGGTGAATTTGATTTGTTTGTACACAAGTCTACGACAGGACCAAATCATCCTACAGAGGGTGGTTGGTCAGCTGGGTCTAAGTTTTTGATTGATGTTATGGATGGTTTGCCTTACATGAAGGCGGGGCAAGAAGAAAAACACAAGTGTACCTTGGTTTCCCTCGGATGTTCTCAAATTTTGTTGTGATGTGGTCCTTCTGGCTGTTGGCACCAGCACGCTTTGAGGACCCATGGAGCACAAGAGATATGACAATTATTGTGAAATGAAGTTACTATTTTGGGACCATCCATCGTTCAAGTCTGATTTTGGACAAGTGGCAAATGTATGGTATGACTGGGCAAATTTTTAACTAGACCTCTGGGATGGACGTGGACTGCAAGTTTATCCATGTCAGATTCTGTGCCTGCTTCACCTTGAAGGTCCCTTTCCCCCCTGGAAGTTCTGTCAGGGGGTTTGAATTAGTACACAATGGTTATTATGTGATTGCTTGTTGCTTTGTTTCTGTTGACCCAATATCAAGCAACAGAGAGAAAGGGGGGAAACACTGCAACACATTGGTGAAGCAAGGGGAGTTGCAAAACAAATTATATTTGATTGACTGCAATGCCATTGAGTTGGAAGTTGCCGTTGTCAGAAACCATGGTAACAAAGACCAATACTTTTTCCTTCAAAACTGGGGACAATGGTTGCTTAAATTCTGTGACACAATGGCTGGGTTGGAAAAAAAGAAATTAGAATGAGTAGTCAAAGAGGGTGAAAAGAATATTTTAATTTAAGGATGATTTCAATATTTCACCAAGTGCCTTCTTTGATGTACATCAACCTGCGTCTTTTTAGTTTTCTTTTTTCTGGAACGGCATCGTTGGAAATCACATTTTAGTTTTATTTCCAGATCATTGAACTAATTAACAAGTTTCTTGAAATTGTGCAACGACATTGCAGGAAGCCACAAAAAACAATTGGACTTCTTTAGTTTTATTTTGGGGGCATTGAACTAATTATCAACTTTTTCAAAATAGTGCAACTGTGTTGTTGGATATCAGAAAAAGGCAGACTTCCTTAGTTATATTTTGGAATAATTGCACTAATTAACAACTTTTTCCAAATTGTGCAACGGCATTGCAGGAAAGTCAAAAACGCCATTTGAGTTCTGGTTTGATCATTGATAGCTTCAATTTATATCATGAACTAAGTTGTACTGGAATATCACTTATTACTACTAATTCAAGCGTCCCCATGCACCTCGATGGATGGGAATTTTGTTGTAGTACTCCTCCAAATCTTAAGGTGAGTTCCAACATTTATGGTGAAGATGCAGCCAGTGCTTGAACTGTTCCTCTCATTTTCATTTTGTTCCTCCTTTTTGTCTTCTTTGTTCTTTAATTGTTGCACTCTCTGCTTCTTCTTCTTGGACTGTTTCTTGGATTGTTTCATGAAGGCATCCCACTCTTGTTTGTTGTGCTTTCTTTTTGTCAATTGTGATGTTACCTCATCTACTTGCTCTGTGTTGGTCCCGTAGTCCTCATTGTGTGTTTCCTTGATCAATTGTTTCATACATTTCTTCACCATTACATCACGGCAAATTATTATCCACCAATCATTCAACCAAATTGTTGTCAGACAGGGACAGTTCCCTGGATGAAAATGTATACAGCCTTTAATGTGCTTTCTCACCGACTGTGTCAGGTTACACTATTCCATTGCAGGGAATGCATGTCTATCCCATTCCAGTTTGTTTCATTCTTGCAAGTCTGCTTTTGGTCTGATGCCAGTGGTGCTGTAACAGTTGATGTCTGCCTTCCCGTTCAGTGGGGGACAACCGCATAGAATGTACAAAAGAATTATACCCAGCCCCCAAATGTGGTTTGTGGTGTAACAGTTGCCTTTCTCATGGTGTGGAAATGATTTGTAGTGGACATAGTCCAGGGCCTCTTTCCAAATTGGTGAGGAAGCTTCTTCTTCCTCAAATCTTCTTTTTCTGCTGTTCAGCCTTGTTCTTACTGTATTTGTCTGCTTGCATCCATCCAGGATTGTGAGTACAAAATGTCCATTTCTGTTCCATAGACAGTCATACCCTGTTTCAAAATGATACAAAAAAGCATTCAGGTCTTCCTTTTGTACTTCATCTATACAATTTGTTTAGTGATCACCCATTACAGGATACCTTTTGTCTGTGGACTAAAACCTGGTTTTGGTTGAGGAGTAGTACAAATTTGCCAAACATTCCTTTTCAATGATTGCTTCCTCAGTCTTTAAGCTCCACTTGCTCCACAGAATTGACTGTAGACAGGGGTGGCTCCCTGGGCAAAAATGTATACAATTTTTTATGTGCTCTCTTGCTGACCTCGTCAAACTACACCTTTCCTTTGCTGGGAATGTATGACTGTTGCATTCCAGTCTCTTTTGTTCTCGCAATTCTTCCAGTCTGATGCCAATGTTGTTGTAGCACTTTATGTCCTCTGTTCGTTTCAGTGTAGGATACAACGCGTCGGATAACAATTGAAACACGCGAGTACCAAAGCAAATTAACACAAATTAAGACAAAGTAACACACACAATTCACAATGCAATGACTTGCCAAGACACAAACGGCTTACTATGAAGAGATTACTGCAAACCCCAAATGACCGTCATTGGCTGTATTGTATCCATTGAAAAGGTATCACAGGAAATAGATTAAAAACACAATTTTTAGAAGACGGTATTTTGCTTCTTAACACCCCCTCCTTCTTCCGACAACAAGAAGTATACTTTCTTTCTTGACACGATCAATTGATATCATGACACTTACTAATTCTATTGCCACTGTCTTGGATGGGAATGGTCTTTTGTCATTGGTGCTGTCTGCTGTGGTGGTCGGGGGTGGGGGGCGGCCTGTAACAATGGAGTAAATTTGGTGCCTACCCAGATCGATCAAACAATGCATTTGGACAATTGTCATTGCAATCACAATTGCAATCAAATTGAAATCAACCTCTGAAACCATGGATGTCCCCAATAACAATGTCGACTCTGATGTTGACAGCAACATCAGCCAAGTCCTCCTATCGGATGATGATAGGAAGCCTTCATCAGCCCCAAAGGACCCCCCTCTTGTGTTTGAGGTCGATTTTCAATCGTACGAATTATCGTGCTTCTGCAGGAATCTGAATGAATGAGACACAAATGAGACACGAGTGAGAGATGCAAATGAATGAATGAGACACGAGTGAATGAATGAGACGCGAGTGAATGAATGAGACGTAAGGTCGATCGAATGGAGAAGGAATGAGAATTTTCCCTTGGAATGTGGAGAAGAGCCATCATCAGCACTGTGAAGAAAAGATCATCTGTTCCCAGATGATGTGGCGCGAAAAGTATCTTCTCCAAATGACCCCTTATGTACTAGAATCTACAGGGCACAAGGTAGAGGCCTACAGCCCCCTGGTAATAAAGGTACAGGAGGGCATGTGAGAATTGCACTGGAGTATTAGCGGGCCGGTGCCAATATTAGTGATTTAGTGTGTGTATTGGAGTGTTAATCGACTGATGCACCAATTTAGTGATCTTAGGAAAGAGTGGATTCGTCCGCTCATAATAATTTACAACATAAGACAATGTAATAACCAATTCAAATAGCAGAAAACGCCAGTCTTCTCCTGCAAATTTCAGACCCTTTCAAACATCTTGGGGATACATCTGCAAAGAAGAAACCTCCGAATCTTGAAAGTGCTCTTTTCAGTCACCAAAATGGCAATGCTGATTTCAGTTCCTCCTCCTCTTCCTCCTCCTCCTCCTCCTCCTCGTACAATGACAGCATCAAAAACCCTCCAAACGACAAAAAGAACCAACAAAGCTCCAAACAAGGAGGCTCCTCCAAATCCCTGTCGAGAGGCTACAAAGGCCCTTTTGATGAAGAAATCTCCATATACGAGGGCCATCAAAACCACATTCCTGGTGAACTTCAAAGGACTCAGCCTATCTGATCTCCACCAAAACAAGCACAGCTTGATGCTCATAAAGCTCCAAACCAAAGCTATTAACTCCCGGCCTAATGTATCCCAGCAACAACAGAACTGAAACACCAAATTCATGGTCCCAATCCTTGTATCAATCCACTTCCGGTACAAGCCTTACAAGAAGGAGCTTGCGGCGTTTCGTGCTACCCCCCAAACTAGCTCCAGGAACAATCACTCTGTTTTTACCTTCCAGACTCAGACCATCAAGTACTTGGACGAAATAGAGAAGGAATTCGATGGTGCAACTGACCAATACATTGAGCAAATGGAGGCTGTGGCGGCAGAAGCAAGACAAACAAAACAGAAGAAAGCCAAGTCAGTCACAAGTTCCAAGGGTGACAGACCTCAAGATTTCATTGAATATGATATTACGGAGGGAGATGCCTTTCTTTGTCCCAAGTGTGGTCACATGATCGTTATGCAACTTGATACCACGGAAGCCATTCCTACACTCAACCATGAGGTCAACAATGACCATGAGGACAAAATGAGCCAACTTAATCAATTGGCAGCCTCAATTTGCGAGTCTCAGCCCAAGCCAACAAGAGCCAAGTACAAGGAGCAGAGGTTTGATTGTTACTGCCACAAACAGCACTGTATGATGGCAGATAAGGGAGAAAACTGTGTGAGGTGCCGGTTCAAATATTGAACGGGTGTAGAATTCTTGAACCCAGGTAGCAAAGGCTGTAGTTGCTGGATCTGTAACTGTCAGTGCAACATGGTATTCACTGGATCCACTTGGCCTGAAATTGCTTGCAGGGTAGATCCAAAGGAGTTGGAAGAAGACACTGCTCCAAAGACCATCCCAGGATTGGTGTCAATGATCCATGATTCAATTGCTGAAGCAACGTCCGAGAACTGTTTCTCTACCCCCCGCGGGCTCTCGCGCGGTATTTTTAAAATTCTTGACCCTATTTTTAAAATTTCCTATCTTTTTAGGTCGCGTGTCTACTAAAATACCTCGCGTGTCGCGCGCTTCTCCTTTCCAGACAATATCTCATCGATCCCTATCTGGATCATCACCTAAAACTCACTCTCAACTTGGTGGAATAAAAATAATCAATTAAATAACATTTTCAGGGTTAGGGATATCATAAAGTTGCCGTGATGAACAATATTTTGTGTCAAACTTCTTACGCACAAATGATTTTCTCTCATCTTCGAAACATGCTGTTAACTGCACTTAGTAACACACTGTGTGCAAAATACCACAATAAATACACAGTACAAAAAACATGTACAAGTCTACGGGTAATGAACGTGTGTGTGCTCCGTACACTGAGATCTCTTCAAAAAAAGAACAAGTGAAAAGACCCTGCAAACACAGCAGAAAAACCCTCGAAGACATGATTTATTTTTGATAGGAATTCCAATCATCAAAATCACCAATGTCATTAACTTCCATTTTGATGACCCTGCAATGACCCTTCTGTTTCTCCTTCACTAGAACAGACCATGAAGGCTCACCACCGTACAAATAGTACAAAATGACACCAGCTCAAATACCTGCACGTTACTCTACTTCGTTTTTGATTGGGAAGGGTATTCAAATGACAATCAAGCGGCATTTTGGAGCGCTGTTTCGAGCAGCAGGCAGCCAGCAGCCAGCAGCCAGCAGCCAGCAGCCAGCAGCCAGCAGCCAGCAGCCAGCAGCCAGCAGCCAGCAGCCAGCAGCCAGCAGCCAGCAGCCAGCAGCCAGCAGCCAGCAGCCAGCAGCCAGCAGCCAGCAGCCAGCAGCCAGCAGCCAGCAGCCAGCAGCCAGCAGCCAGCAGCCAGCAGCCAGCAGCCAGCAGCCAGCAGCCAGCAGCCAGCAGCCAGCAGCCAGCAGCCAGCAGCCAGCAGCCAGCAGCCAGCAGCCAGCAGCCAGCAGCCAGCAGCCAGCAGCCAGCAGCCAGCAGCCAGCAGCCAGCAGCCAGCAGCCAGCAGCCAGCAGCCAGCAGCCAGCAGCCAGCAGCCAGCAGCCAGCAGCCAGCAGCCAGCAGCCAGCAGCCAGCAGCCAGCAGCCAGCAGCCAGCAGCCAGCAGCCAGCAGCCAGCAGCCAGCAGCCAGCAGCCAGCAGCCAGCAGCCAGCAGCCAGCAGCCAGCAGCCAGCAGCCAGCAGCCAGCAGCCAGCAGCCAGCAGCCAGCAGCCAGCAGCCAGCAGCCAGCAGCCAGCAGCCAGCAGCCAGCAGCCAGCAGCCAGCAGCCAGCAGCCAGCAGCCAGCAGCCAGCAGCCAGCAGCCAGCAGCCAGCAGCCAGCAGCCAGCAGCCAGCAGCCAGCAGCCAGCAGCCAGCAGCCAGCAGCCAGCAGCCAGCAGCCAGCAGCCAGCAGCCAGCAGCCAGCAGCCAGCAGCCAGCAGCCAGCAGCCAGCAGCCAGCAGCCAGCAGCCAGCAGCCAGCAGCCAGCAGCCAGCAGCCAGCAGCCAGCAGCCAGCAGCCAGCAGCCAGCAGCCAGCAGCCAGCAGCCAGCAGCCAGCAGCCAGCAGCCAGCAGCCAGCAGCCAGCAGCCAGCAGCCAGCAGCCAGCAGCCAGCAGCCAGCAGCCAGCAGCCAGCAGCCAGCAGCCAGCAGCCAGCAGCCAGCAGCCAGCAGCCAGCAGCCAGCAGCGGCGTTTTGGAGCGGCGTTTTGGAGCGGCGTTTTGGAGCGGCGTTTTGGAGCGGCGTTTTGGAGCGGCGTTTTGGAGCGGCGTTTTGGAGCGGCGTTTTGGAGCGGCGTTTTGGAGCGGCGTTTTGGAGCGGCGTTTTGGAGCGGCGTTTTGGAGCGGCGTTTTGGAGCGGCGTTTTGGAGCGGCGTTTTGGAGCGGCGTTTTGGAGCGGCGTTTTGGAGCGGCGTTTTGGAGCGGCGTTTTGGAGCGGCGTTTTGGAGCGGCGTTTTGGAGCGGCGTTTTGGAGCGGCGTTTTGGAGCGGCGTTTTGGAGCAGCAGGAAGCCAGCAGGAAGCCAGCAGCAGGATTTCAAGCGGCGTTTTGGAGCAGCAGGAAGCCAGCAGCCAGCAGCGGCGTTTTGGAGTGGCATTTTGTAGCAGCAGGAAGCCAGCACGAAGCCAGCAGCAGCATTTCAAGCGGCGTTTTGGATCAGCAGGAAGCCAGCAGCCAGCAGCAAGCAGTAGCGTTTCGACCAGCGTTTTGGAGCGGCCTTTCGAGCAGCAGGAAGCCAGCAGCGAGCAGTGGCGTTTTGGAGCAAAAAGGCAAATTACAAAGATACAAACACCATTTCCATTTTGATGACCATTCTGTTTCTCCTTCCATAGAACAGACCACCATGGAGGTTCACCACCATACAAATAGTACAAAATGATACCAACTCATATACCTACATGTTACTCTACTTTGTTTCCAATCGAAAAGGGAACCGGTATTCAAACAAAAAGACGAAGATACAAAAAAATGAGCATACAACAACAATGCGCCCTACTACAACAGCGAGCGGCGAGCGGCGACAGGAAGAGTAACAGCAAGAGCGGTGAGAGGAACAGCAAGTGGGGATAGGAAGAACAACAGCAAACAGATCAAAAAGCAAGTGATACCATTATCAACAGCAAGAGCAGCAGCAACAGCAACTAGCAAGGGCAACAGCAACAGCAATAGCAACTAGCGAGAGCGAGAGCGAGAGCAACAGCAAATAGCAAAAGCAACAGCAACAACAACTAGCGAGAGCAACAGCAACAGCAACAGCGGCAGCGGCTAGCGAGAGCAACAGCAACAGCAACAGCAATAGCGACTGGCAAAAGCAACAGCAATAGCAATAGCGAGAGCAACTAGCGAGAGCGACTAGCGAGAGCAACACCAGCGACTAGCAAGAGCCACAGCAAATCTGAATCCGCTCCTCTCATCCAACAGAGCAGCGATTTGTCTCATCCTTCAACAACAACAACACCATAGGGGATTCGTCTCCTCCGACAACAACAACAGCAATTTGTCTCCTCCTCCAACAACAACAGCGATTCATCTCCTCCATCCAGCAGCGAGTTGCTTCGATGGTTGTTGCCGTTCCTATTCGAATATATGATAATTGAACAAAATGGGTGAGTATCTATTGATGTAGTACATAGAGTAAATAATAACAACAGAATAATATATTCTAAATGCCGATCGATTCGATGCTGACGTCGTCACACCTCCAGTGAAATTTTCACCAACCGCAAAAATTCGTCGCACCTACAGGGAAGAAGACGATGCAGCTCAAGGAACGATCCGTTGTTCCGATCTGTTGATGCCGACATTTCCAATCCTTTGTTCCAATCCGGTCCGATTCAATGGTTGCTTCCGAATCCGATTCGATGGTTGCTTCCGATTCCGATTTGATGGTTGCTTCCGATCCGTTCCTATGAAAATAAGAAGAAACCAGAAGGGAGGAAATGCATTATCAGTAATGCCGGAGGCAGTATCCCTTATAGTCATTGTCTATCTCTCTCATTCTTACCTTTGCTTGTTCCGACGTTCCGACAATCGTCCCTATGAAATTGTTGTTCTTGTTGCTGCTGCCGTAGATTACTTCTTACTCCTACGTCACGAAAAACAGTATCTTGTTGCTGGTGATATAGAGGCAAGGGATGCAGGTTCATTGATTTCAAGACGTATATGTTTGGGGGCCAATTCAAACAATATCTATTCATCAATTTCCCTCTCGTCGAATGCTTTCTATTGCTATCACTCACTACATTCGTGATAGCCTCAGTAGCCAGCCTACTTGTAGTACTGTATGTGCAATGCTTGTAGTTCATGGGTGTGTTGGTGGGTTAAGCAATGCTAGAGGGGGAGCCGGGAAGTCCAGCCTGTTGGTTGTTTTGCAGGCTGTAGTCCGGTCCCTTAGTTTGCTGTGCCCACACACACCGGCGCACAGCCTGGCTTAACAGCTTGGGCAGTTAAGCCTTTTGCTGTTAAGCCTTTTCTGCGGGTGGGCGTGGTGGGCCAATTTATTCTACTACTAATCGTTTTAGGAGCAAAAGAGTGAGCTGTATGCTTGGATTTCCTGGAGGGATCCTTTACCGGCTTGTTAGTGCTAGCCTGTAATTTCGATTGCAGACGCGTCTTTCGGTCGCAAGCGCTCCATTCCTACGAGCTACCGTGATACAGTGACACAGTGATACATCTTATCCGGTGATACAGGGAATCGATTGTGTTTCCTTGGTACCGTTGGGCTTGCTAGGGGAATCCTTGGCACGCTTGTTGAGGCTATCGGGGTATAAGCGTGTGCTTAGAAGCTGGTTTTAGTGATACAGGGAATCGATCGTGTAGATCGTAATTCTTCTGGTAGGGCGTGATACAGGGAATCGATCATCCGGTGTTACAGGGAATCGATCATCCGGTGTTTCAGGGAATCGATCGTATTGTTCTGGTAGGGAGTGTGGTAGGCTTGCGCTTTGCTGGAAGAATCCTTTGCTGGCTTGTTGAGGCTATCGGGGGTCTAAGCGCGTGCTTAGAAGCTGGTTTCAGGGATAGTGAAATCTACTAGATTTCTACTAGGTTTTCCCCCCGGTCTGGCTCTCTACCGGTTGTAGGGAGTGCCACGTGGCACTACCATTACTTTCATTCGGCTCGCTACATCAATCATGCAGTACAAGGCTGTTATTTCAGACTGAAATATCTGAGAACGGATCGTTGTGCTTGGTGAAGAGGGTCGGATCCCACGTTCTCGGACGGAGTGTTGATTGCAAGAACCAACACTCTACTCAAATGAGTTGGATGTAAGAAGGCAGATTATGAAGTGATTGTTTTTTTTGTCACGAGGTAGAAAAAGTGATTTTTTTTGTTTGTCACGAGGTAAGAAAAGATTATTACTGTTTGTGTGGGAGAGAGTTTTTTTTTTTTTCGAGGTAGAAAAAAAAATCATCGATCGATCGAAGTAGAGGATACTTCAACTCCTGTAGAATTCTACGTGGTTTTGTACTAGTGTAGATTTCTACACGTTTTTTGTACTAGACACATACTAGTATTGAATCTGCGTAGGTTTCTACGTGAGTAGATTCGTACACGCTTTTCGTACTAGTAGATAGTGCTACATACTGATCAAAATCATCGATCGATCGATCGATCGATACGACGAGGATACTTCAACTTCTGTAGAATTCTACATTTTTTGTACAAGTGTAGAATTCTACACGTTTTTTGTACTAGATAATTCCTAGTATTGAATCCACGTAGGTTTCTACGCCTGTAGATTCCTACACGCTTTTTGTACTGGATACATACTAGTATTGAATCCGCGTAGGTTTCTACGCCTGTAGATTCGTACACGCTTTTTGTACTAGATACATACTAGTATTGAATCCGCGTAGGTTTCTATGCCTGTAGATTCGTACACGCTTTTTGTACTAGATACATACTAGTATTGAATCCGCGTAGGTTTCTACGCCTGTAGATTTGTACACGATTTTTGTACTAGATACATACTAGTATTGAATCCTTGTAGGTTTCTACGCCTGTAGATTCGTACACGCTTTTTGTACTAGATACATACTAGTATTGAATCCACGTAGGTTTCTACGCCTGTAGATTCGTACACGCTTTTTGTACTAGATACATACTAGTATTGAATCCTTGTAGGTTTCTATGCCTGTAGATTCGTACACACTTTTTGTACTAGATACATACTAGTATTGACGTAGGTTTCTACGCCTGTAGATTCGTACACGCTTTTTGTACTAGATACATACTAGTATTGAATCCTTGTAGGTTTCTACACGAGTAGATTCATACACACTTTTTGTACTAGATACATACTAGTATTGAATCCTTGTAGGTTTCTACGCGAGTAGATTCATACACGCTTTTTGTAATAGATAGTTCCTAGTATTGAATCCGTGTAGGTTTCTACGCGAGTATATTCCTACACGCTTTTTGTACTAGATACTTTCTTATATTGTATTTACATAGCCTACTACTACTAGAGTAGATTTCTACACAAATTTTGGACTTGATAATTTCTGGTAGTGTGTACCGTAAAGTATTTGTGAGGAGTCCACAATGCTTACAAATTCTTTACACCTTGCCCACCAGAGGGTATTTTGTGTGCAATTCTAGGGCACAAACTGACTTAATGGGTAATGACTCCAAAAGTATCCGGTCCAAGCCAGGAATACATTTATCATGACTAATCAGATGCATATTGGGAACAACTTTGCCCCACAGAATGCTGGAAATGTTGTGGTTTGACTCTCCAAATGGCACAAATGAGGGTATTTTTGGTGCAATTCCAGGACACAAACTGACATATTGGGTAATGACTCCCAGAGTATCCGGTCCAAGCCAGGAATACATTTATCATGACCCATCAAATGCATATTGGGAACAACTTTGCCCCACAGAATGCCCAAAATGTTGTGGTTTGACTCTCCAAATGGCAAACATGAGGGTATTTTTGTTGCAATTCCAGGGCACCAACTGAATTATTGGGTAATAACCCCAAAAATATCCGGTCCAAGCCATGAATACATTTATCATGACTCATCAATTGCATATTGGGAACAACTTTGCCCCAGAGAATGCTGGAAATGTTGTGGTTTGTCTATCCAAATGGCACAAATGAGGGTATTTTTGTTGAAATTCCAGGGCACAAACTGAATTATTGGGTAATGACTCCAAAAGTATCTGGTCCAAGCCAGGAATACATTTATCATGACTCATCAATTGCATATTGGGAACAACTTTGCCCCACAGAATGCCGGAAATGTTGTGGTTTGACTCTCCAAATGGCAAACATGAGAGTATTTTGGGTGCAATTCCAGGGCACAAACTAACTTTTTGGGTTATGACTACAAAAGTATCCGGTCCAAGCCAGAAATACATTCACCATGACTCATCAATTGCATATTGGGAACAACTTTGCCCCACAGAATGCTGGAAATGTTGTGGTTTGACTCTCCAAATGGCACAAATGAGGGTATTTTTGGTGCAATTCCAGGACACAAACTGACTTAATGGGTAATGACTCCAAAAGTATCCGGTCCAAGCCAGGAATACATTTATCATGACCCATCAAATGCATATTGGAAACAACTTTGTCACACAGAATGCCCAAAATGTTGTGGTTTGACTCTCCAAATGGCAAACATGAGGGTATTTTTGTTGCAATTCCAGGGCACAAACTCACTTATTGGGTAATGACTCCAAAAGTATCCGGTCCAAGCCATGAATACATTCATCATGACTCATCAATTGCATATTGGGAACAACTTTTACAAACAGAATGCTGGAAATGTTGGGGTTTGTCTCTCCAAACGGCACATGAGGGTATTTTTGTTGAAATTCCAGGGCACAAACTGAATTATTGGGTAATGACTCCAAAAGTATCCGGTCCAAGCCATGAATACATTTATCATGACTCATCAAATGCATATTGGGAACAGCTTCGCCCCATAGAATGCTGGAATGTTGTGATCTATCTCTCCAAATGGCACACAAGAGACAATTTTGGGTGTAAACCCAGGGCACAAACTGCCTTAGTGGGTAATGACCCCCAAAGTATCAGGTCCAGGCCATGAATAATTTTTGCATTACTCATCTGATGCATATTGGGAACAACATTTACACTCACAATACAGAAAATGTTGTGGTTTGTCTCTCCAAATGGCACAGAAGAGGGTATTTTTGGTGCTATTCCAGGGCACAAACTGACTTATTGGGTAATGACTCCCAAAGTATCTGGTCCGGGCCATGAATAAATTTTTCATGACTCATCAAATGCGTATTGGGAACAACATTTACACTCACAATACTGAATATGTTGTGTTTTGTCTCTCCAAATGGCAGACAAGATAGTATTTTTGGTATGAATCCAGGGCACACACTGACTGAGTGGGTAATGACTCCCAAAGTATCAGGTCAATTCAATTTATTTTTCTGGCACATTTCATCTTATCCATAATTGGAATAACACTAATAATCCAATCACCAAACATGTAGTTTAATGAGTGTCAAATGAAATTAATTCATAAGTTGTTTAATCAAAATGGAAGTGCTGTTTTTGGATTATTCTCAGACAAAAATATAAGTGTGCAGGCATTACTAGTTGTAGATGATACTACATGCAAAAAGGTACACCGTTGGGTACTTTGCAAAAAGTGTACGTAGGTACCGGTAGGTACTGTGCTGACCCAGGACAGTGTCGAACCACCGACTGGCTATCAGATTCTATAGATGATTATGGAATTTAAGTACATAACCTTCGTGTAATCAAATTTTCCATTTTGAAAAAATTATGGCGCGGGAGGGGTGGCTTGCACTGGTACATGCTTTACTTATATAGAAAGTAAAGGCCACACACAAGCCAGACACATGGAAGAAGTCAGGGTACACAGCATACACAACACACCCAAAACCACACACACATGAAAAACTGAAGAAACACGAAAAACTGAGCACACACACAAAACTGTACACACACAAAACCAAAAAAAATAACCACATACTTCTTGGTTGGCACGGTATTTTTTTAAAAAGTACAGAAAATGAATGTTGTTTGACAGTCACGGACAACAGAACAATGGAACAACAAAGAACCACTAGTGAGTGTAACAGGGGAACAAGGGAACAACAAAATGGAACAACAACAACGGAATGCAAGTGAGTGACAACAATGACGGCAATTTGTTGGAGATTCTATTTGTTTCTGATCTTTCTTTCTTTTATTTTTATCGGACGGGGGAACAACAGAGCAAAACAACAAACAAAATGGAACAACGGAGCAACAATGAAACACAAGTAAGTGACAACAATGACAACAATTTGTTGGAGATTCTATTTGTTTCTGATTTTTCTTTCTTTTATTTTTATTGAATGGAACAACAGCGCAGAATAGCAAATGAAACGGAGCAACGGAACAACAACGGAATGCAAGTGAGTGACAACGACAACAATTTGTTGGAGATTCTATTTTTTCTGATTGTTCTTTCTTTTATTTTTATTTGTCACAGCAAAAATGGAACAATGGAACAAAACAACAGCACAATGGAATGAAACAACAAACACGGAGCAACAAAAATGGAGCAACAAAAACGGAGTAACAAAAACGGAGCAACAAAAATGGACTAACGCAAACGGAGCAACGCAAACGGAGCAACGCAAACCGAACAACGCAAACCAAACAACGCAAACGAAACAACAAAAACGGAGCAACAATGGAACATGGTCAAAACGGAATGCCAAAATGGAACAACAAAACAAAGTAGCGGCAGCAGCAAGCAACGAGAGCAACAGCATGGGCACAGTAGTAGAAACAGCGGCAAAAGCAAGAGTAATAAACCCAACTCCAACCCATGAGTGATGAATGTTGATCCGGCAATAACAGCATTGATGAATGCCCATTTATCCCTTCAATTAATGTAGAAAATAACAGTACATACATAATACAAAAATACTACTAATTATGAACTTAATATTGAGAATATTAGAAATAATGGATGATTCGTAGTACGTTGCAATGGGAATAAATCAAGCATAATAGAATCTACATTTTAAAAAGGGAATATTGTAGTCAAGAAATAGAATTCACAATTAGGAGAGCAGAATCGAATTGTTATTTGGGAGATTAATATTTTGGAATTAATACTGAGTAAAGATTTCTTTTTTATTCGTGAATAGAAGTAAGTGTTGTTGGTACGGAATAATAATTGGGTTCTGCTAGAGACTGAAATAAATTATTTTTATTCGAGAGTAGAGTAATGTGCATCACGCGCACAGAAATAGTGCTGAGTTTACGTATACCCCTTATACGATCGTCGCGAATTTCAGGGTGTACAGAAAAATAGCCGTGTTAAATTCACGCACAAAATTTGTGCGCGAGAAGTAAATTTGAACCCCGCGAAACAGTTCTCGGACGAACTTGCGCCAAGTTCTTGGAGGATACAACAGCAAGCAAGCAAGATATCACTCGCAATGCCTGCTCCTCTGTCTTCTTCCAAATGGCCAGCAACCCCCATCTTGGATCTGCAAAGTTCCAGAAAACAATCAAGGAAGCAATGGGTTCCATTAGAAAAAACACCATCGATGTCAAGAACATTGACCAGCTCAGAGCCAAGCACAAGGGGAAGACAGCAGTACCATCCAATGACACTCGGTTCTATCAAAACAGACTCATGGCAGGTATCCTTGGTATGGACAACAGCCGTTTCCTCACCAATCACTCCAGGAAGAAGCCTCCCCCCCTCCACCAACTGAAATGCTGATTGGCACTACAGCAGATTCCTTGTTCAAACCAATCACAATCGATGGAGAGACCAATGACTCCAAGGGGTCCCCAGTGAAGAGGATCCAGAGATCAATCCTTGCTGCCCATGGGATCGGTACAAAATTCAAACGTAAGCCCAAGCCAATTTTCCCACGCCAGGAGGACCAAGGGGTCCCCAGTCAGGAGGATTGGTGTTTGGATTGATTGGTATCTCAACACTAGGATAGACACCATCTTCACTGTATCCGCAATGGGCAAATGCTGCATCAAAAGGGCCAATTGCTGCTGCCAAGACCAGGATCTGTTGTTCCATTTGATTAAGATCCAACTCCCCTGTCACATTCACCTTCATGTGATTCAGCAACTGACAGATCACATATTCAATTGGTCCATACTTTGGTTGGTGTGCTGGATGGGGAAGAATGTCAAATCGTGTCGGGCCAACTCTTCCCATTACAGTCTCATAAACAATAGGATTGTAATGAGAGCTCAAATTTTCTCACAAGAAGCCTCTCCAATCATCTACGTTGGTCTCTGTCACTCTTTGATGATCTTTAATCAAAGTACAGATGGAACCAATGAAAAAAGCAAAGCTATCACCGGTAGTCCAAGTTACTCTTCTCAAGTTGATCCATGGACGAGGCCAAGCAACAATGCTTCCAGTCACATCAGCACGGAGCTCTGGGTCCCCTGGTTCTACCGCAATCATCACAGTCAGTTTCTACCCCTTCTCGTAATTGCCAACACTCCAGACTCGCCTTAAGCACAGCGTTGGTTTGCTTGCATCCGGCAAGGATTGTGAGTACCAAGTGCCCATTTACGGCACATACTGGCGCGTCAAATCTGGTTTTGAAATGATGTAAAAACCAGTTTAAGTCTTGTGCTTGGAGCTCTTTCATGCGTTTGTTGCACTTGGCAGAAAAGATAGGAATCTGTGGTGTTTTTTCCTCCTCTTTGTCACAGATTCTGTTTTGTTTTCCATCTTCCTGTTATTCCTACCGGTATGTTTTGATGGTTGCCTGCCGAGTTGTATACTCCAATGAATAATGTTCAACTTGTTGTGCCGTACCATGTGCGTTCCCTTTTGGGCTGTGGATACTTCTTCCCAAAGACGCCAAATACATACCGGCAGTACCACAGTGCACAGCAACTAAATGATTCAAACACTGACAGACTTTAAATACTGTAACTTTCCTTAATGTTGGCACAAATGGTTGATATCAATGACACTGAGGTCAATGGTTTGAGACCTCCGTCCTCTGCACCACATGAGAGTGATGCTTGGACTTTAGTATCCACATTTTTTGTTCATTAATATATCTTTTACTGACAACAGCAGTACTAATAGTAGGACTTTTATTTCCAAATGTGCTGAGTTCCTTTTTTCTTGATATGTTGCAAATGAGAGAGAGAAACATTTCAAAATTGTTGAGCTACTAATTAATGCACATGATTTCAGAATCTCACAGTAACAATAATCATTTTGTTTCATACTAAGCAAGAATTCAATCCTGATCTTCCATTAATTCAATGCACCTAGTAACAAATTCTCAGAAGTACAGGTGGGCAATAGCAATGACAAACATAAGAACAAGAAGCAGAAGAACTAGTACAGTGCTACATTGATACTTAAATTTCTTGTCACTATTTATTCTTCTTGCAGCAGTGATTACTAAAACGAGTTATCAATTAAGTTTAGAACAAATTTCCAAAGATAACAACAATAAGAATTCTTGTTCAAATGAGGAAGCTCACCTTTGTTGATAATTGCTACCATATGCTGTTGGATACTTAAGTTAGAATTAGTACCCACATCCTTTGTTTGGTTCATCAATATATCCTTTACTAATAGCAGTATTGTTATTTCCAAATGTAGTGAGTTCCTATTTTCTTGGTGTGTTGCAAATGAGAGGAACCTTTCAAAGTTGTTGAACTACTAATTTATGTAGTACATGATGTCAGAATCTTACAGTAAGGATAATCATTCTGTTTCATACAGAGCAAGAATTCAATCCTGATCTTCTTGTTATTATTTTGTATTAATTCAATGCACCTAGTAGTTATTTATCTACAATTAATTGTCAGAGGGATTATCATGTGATCCCCACCTTTACTTATGAATTATTTTGTCTGCCATTATTAGAAACAAAACAAACAGTAGTAGTATTTACAAAAATTAGTTGTATAATGTATATGGTTGTTGCAATACTTTGAAGCATCATATGATGTATTAACATCCCCTCTACATAAAAAACAACTGGTAAATTCAATGCATCACAATAATTACTACTTTGTAATTGTATGGGTAAAGTATTTACTGGAGTATTACGTCCGATAACTGTCCCGCGACTCTTTTTTCTTTTGTCGCAAGGTACTTTCGCCACCCTTGCTTGTGTGTAATTTTGACACGGCCCCCCCCTGTGATTTGGTAGCTTCGTATCATGCTCATGGTTCGCGATTATTTTTTTCCTTGGGTCATGAATAATTATTATTAATTTTTAATATAACCTACCTGTATGTTCGCAAATCACACCTACTAAAATTAAATACACAAGGTCATGACTCACAACCAAGCCCCCCCTGTGATTTGGTGGCTTCGTATCATACTCATTTTTCTAACTCTCAATCCCTGGTTCGCGATTATTTTTTTTCTTGGGTCATGAATAATTATTATTAATTTTTAATATCCTACCCGTACGTTCGCGAATCACACCTACTAAAATTAAATACGCAAGGTCATGACTCACAACCAGTAGAGTTTAACATTAGTGCTCGTGACACACAACCCTTAAAATGTATCTCCATTGCTTGCGACACACTACCCTTATAATTTAATATTTGTGCTCGCAACACACAACCCTTAAAATTTAATATCATCGCTTGCGACTACCTACCACTACAATTGAATTTTTCGGGTCAAGAATTTGTCTAGTAGTATCATATGCAAAATATGTATGATAGGTATGAGTACTCCTTTCCGTACAATTTAATCATTTGTGTCATACAATGTACTATTTATTGCAACGGTATGCAATGTATGTAGAATATGTACCTTTTACCCTAATCACTCTCCCCGAAGATTTACCCGTGTCATACTAGGTGTGAACCCACCCACGTTGTTGTCAAATTAGTGAATGGACTGACACAATGAACAGTAATGATTCTGAAAACAATGCCTAAACTTCCTCCATTCCGCCAAGCAATTCCATCAATACAGGATCAATATAGTTGTCATCCTCATTTTCCTCTTCAGCAAGACTACTGGCAACAGTGCCACCATCTTTCAATACAGTACCGGTAGTTTTTTTTTCTGACTTGAATCTTTCCAGCATCATTTTCTCCAAATTTTTACCTGTTTCGGGATCTTCTCTTAACATTTGTACCTTCTTGCACAATCTAGCAAACACTTGCCTCGCTCTGCTCTTCTGTTCTGTTTGATTGTTCCGTTTTGTCATTCCGTTTCATCCCTTTGTCCTTCTTATGTCCTTTTGTTGGTTTGTTGTTCCTGAAGAATAAAAATAAGAGAAAGAAAGATCAGAAGCAAATAGAATCTCCAACAAATTGCTGTCATTGTCACTCACTAGTGTTTCTCATTGTTTTCTTTCATTGCCGATCTGTTGTTTCCGTGCTTTTCATTTTTTTAAATACCGTGCCAACCAAGAAGGATGTGTTACTTTTTGTGTGGTTTTGATTTGGGGTATGTACAGTTTTGTGTGTGTGTACAGTTTTTTTGTGAACTTTTCTGTTGTTCCATTCTGTCGTTCTGTCCCATTGTTCCGTTCCATTGTTCCGTTCCATTGTTCCGTTCTGTTTCATTGGTTGTTCTGTTTTAAGCGCCCTCCTTTCCTTTGTTGGTTCGTTTGATTGTTGTTCCATTTCAATAAAAATAAAAATGAAAGAAAGAAAGATCAGAAACAAATAGTATCTCCAACAAATTGCTGTCCTTGTCACTCACTGCTGTTGTTCTGTTGTTCCATTCTGTCATTCCTTTTTTTTAAATTCGTTGTTCCATTTTGAGTGTCGTTCTTTCCCTCGTTTGGTTTGTTTGATTGTTGTTCCATTTCAATAAAAATAAAAATAAAAGAAAGAAAGATCAGAAACAAATAGAATCTCCAGCAAATTGCTGTTATTGTCACTGACTAGTGTTTCTTCTTTGTTGTTCGGTTGTTCCGTTGTTCCGTTGTTCCGTTGTTCGTGACTGTTGGACAACATTCATTTTCCCTGCTTCAAAAGAAACTGTGCCAACCAAGAAGCATGTGTTGCGTTTTGTGTGGTGGTTCTGTGTGTATACAGTTTTTCATGTGTGTGTGGTTTTGTGTGTGTTGTGTGTGCTGTGCACACTGAAACCTTCCATGTGCCTGGCTTGTGCACGGCCTTTATTTTCTATATAAGTAAAGCATGTATGAGTGCACGCCACCCCTCCCGCGCCATAATTTTTTCAAAGAGGAAATTGTGATTACACAAAGGTTATGTATCTAAATCCCCAACCCATCTGTAGAATCTGGTAGCCAGTCAGTGGTTCGAAACTCCCTTGGGTCAGTATGGTACCTACCTACGTACACGTTTTGCACAATACCCAACTATGTACCTTTTTGCATGCAATATTAGCTACAACTAGTAGTACTGGTAATCTCCGCACCCTTTTTTGTCTGAGAATAATTAAAACCCAGCATCTCCATTTCAATTAAACAACTTATGAATGATTTTTATTTGACACTCATTAAAGTACAGTTTTGGTGATTGGATTATACAAAGTAAATGTTCTTCCTATTATGGACTTGACCTCATACTTTGCCTGTCATTACCCGATAAGGCATTTTGTGCCCTGGATTTGCACCAATAATATTCTCTTGTGTGCCGTTTGGAGAGACAAAGAACCACAACAGTTTCAGCAATCTGTGGGGCAATATTGTTACCAATATGCATCATAGGAGTCATGAAAAAATTATTCATGGCCTCGACCGGATACGTTGTAAGTCATTACCCAACAAGTCAGTTTGTGCCCTGGATTTGCAACAAAAATACCCTCTTGTGTGTCATCTGGAGACACAAACCACAACATTTTCAGCATTATGTGTGGCGATGTTGTTCCCAATATGCATCAGATGAGTCATGAGAAATTTATTCATGCACGGCACCAAAAACTTTGAGAGTCATTACCCAATATTTTTCCTCCAAATCCAGTACCGAAATGCACTCATTAGTTTGTGACACACCAACCATCACATATCACTCACCTCTGTTTCTTTCATCTTTCATCTTATCCATAATATGAACAATATTCATTGACCGATCACCAAAAATATCTGATTCTCTAATTTTTAATTGCAAATAAGTGTGTATTTTCCCTCAAAACCCAGTAACCAAATGCACTCATAAGGTGGTGACACACAAACTATCAAAGATAAGTCACTTCTGTTTCTTTCATGATTCATCTTATCCATAACAGGAACAATATTCACAGACTAATTACACAAAATATCTGATTTTCTAATTTCTAAATGCAAATTAGTGTGTATTTTTCCTCCAAATCCAGTACCCAAATGCACTCATTAGGTGGTGACACACAAACTATCACAGATAACTCACTTCTGTTTCTTTCATGATTCATCTTATCTGTAACAGGAACAAGATTCATGGACTAATCACCAAAAGTATCTGATTTTTTATTTACTAATTGCAGATTAGAGTGTATTTCTCCTCCAAATCCAGTACCCCAATGCACTCATAAGGTGGTGACACACAAACTATGACAGATAACTCACTTCTGTTTCTTTCATGATTCATCTTATCCATAACAAGAACAATATTCATTGACTAATCACCAAAAATATCTGATTTTCTAATTTTTAATTGCAAATTAGTGTATATTTTTCCTCCAAATCCAGTAGTACCCAAATGCACTCATTAGTTTGTGTCACACAAATTATGACAGACAACTCACTTCTGTTTCTTTCATGATTCATCTTATCCATAACAGGAACAAAATTCATTGACTAATCACCAAAAATATCTGATTTTCTAATTTTTAATTGCAAATAAGTGTGTATTTTTCCTCCAAATCCAGTACCCAAATGCACTCATTAGTTTGTGTCACACAAACTATGACACAAAACTCACTTCTGCTTCTTTCATGATTCATCTTATCCATAATATGAACAATATTCATTGAACGATCACCAAAAATATCTGATTTTCTAATTTTTAATTGCAAATTAGTGTGTATTTTTCCTCCAAATCCAGTACCCAAGTGCACTCATAAGGTGGTGACACACAAACTATCAAAGATAAGTCACTTCTGTTTCTTTCATGATTCATCTTATCCATAACAGGAACAATATTCACAGACTAATTACACAAAATATCTGATTTTCTAATTTCTAATTGCAAATTAGTGTGTATTTTTCCTCCAAATCCAGTACCCAAATGCACAAACTATCAAAGATAACTCACTTCTGTTTCTTTCATCATTCATCTTATCCATAACAGGAACAATATTCATGGACTAATCACCCAAAATATCTGATTTTCTAATTTCTAATTGCAAATTAGTGTGTATTTCTCCTCCAAATCTAGTACCCAAATGCACTCATAAGGTGGTGACACACAAACTATCAGAGATAACTATTATTTTCCTTCTGAATCCGATTCGTTGAGAGACTGATTCAAAGGCTTCTAAGGAACAGCAACGCTGCGTTAGTGTGTTAGTAGACGAACGATACGATGGGAATCGACGCGCGGTGGGAATCGATATACCGCGGGAATCGATTATTTGGATTAATACGGGACTCATTGATTCGTACGAATAGAAAATCTACCCTCTGGTAGCTTTGGTATTTCTGGTCACGAAAGGAATTTAATAATAACTCACTTCTGTGCATTGGTTTGTGACACAACCAACTATCAAAGATAAATCACTTCTGTTTCTTTCATGATTCATCTTATCCATAACAGGAACAAAATTCACAGACTAATTACACAAAATATCTGATTTTCTAATTTCTAAATGCAAATTAGTGTGTATTTTTCCTCCAAATCCAGTACCCAAATGCACTCATTAGGTGGTGACACACAAACTATCACAGATAACTCACTTCTGTTTCTTTCATGATTCATCTTATCTGTAACAGGAACAAGATTCATGGACTAATCACCAAAAGTATCTGATTTTTTATTTACTAATTGCAGATTAGAGTGTATTTCTCCTCCAAATCCAGTACCCCAATGCACTCATAAGGTGGTGACACACAAACTATGACAGATAACTCACTTCTGTTTCTTTCATGATTCATCTTATCCATAACAAGAACAATATTCATTGACTAATCACCAAAAGTATCTGATTTTTTATTTACTAATTGCAGATTAGAGTGTATTTCTCCTCCAAATCCAGTACCCCAATGCACTCATAAGGTGGTGACACACAAACTATGACAGATAACTCACTTCTGTTTCTTTCATGATTCATCTTATCCATAACAAGAACAATATTCATTGACTAATCACCAAAAATATCTGATTTTCTAATTTTTAATTGCAAATTAGTGTATATTTTTCCTCCAAATCCAGTAGTACCCAAATGCACTCATTAGTTTGTGTCACACAAATTATGACAGACAACTCACTTCTGTTTCTTTCATGATTCATCTTATCCATAACAGGAACAAAATTCATTGACTAATCACCAAAAATATCTGATTTTCTAATTTTTAATTGCAAATAAGTGTGTATTTTTCCTCCAAATCCAGTACCCAAATGCACTCATTAGTTTGTGTCACACAAACTATGACACAAAACTCACTTCTGCTTCTTTCATGATTCATCTTATCCATAATATGAACAATATTCATTGAACGATCACCAAAAATATCTGATTTTCTAATTTTTAATTGCAAATTAGTGTGTATTTTTCCTCCAAATCCAGTACCCAAGTGCACTCATAAGGTGGTGACACACAAACTATCAAAGATAAGTCACTTCTGTTTCTTTCATGATTCATCTTATCCATAACAGGAACAATATTCACAGACTAATTACACAAAATATCTGATTTTCTAATTTCTAATTGCAAATTAGTGTGTATTTTTCCTCCAAATCCAGTACCCAAATGCACAAACTATCAAAGATAACTCACTTCTGTTTCTTTCATCATTCATCTTATCCATAACAGGAACAATATTCATGGACTAATCACCCAAAATATCTGATTTTCTAATTTCTAATTGCAAATTAGTGTGTATTTCTCCTCCAAATCTAGTACCCAAATGCACTCATAAGGTGGTGACACACAAACTATCAGAGATAACTATTATTTTCCTTCTGAATCCGATTCGTTGAGAGACTGATTCAAAGGCTTCTGAGGAACAGCAACGCTGCGTTAGTGTGTTAGTAGACGAACGATACGATGGGAATCGACGCGCGGTGGGAATCGATATACCGCGGGAATCGATTACTTGGATTAATACGGGACTCATTGATTCGTATGAATAGAAAATCTACCCTCTGGTAGCTTTGGTATTTCTGGTCACGAAAGGAATTTAATAATAACTCACTTCTGTGCATTGGTTTGTGACACAACCAACTATCAAAGATAAATCACTTCTGTTTCTTTCATGATTCATCTTATCCATAACAGGAACAAAATTCATTGACTAATCACACAAAATATCTGATTTTCTAATTTCAAATTTCAAATTAGTGTGTATTTTTCCTCCAAATCCAGTACCCAAATGCACTCATTAGGTGGTGACGCACAAACTATGACAGATAAGTCACTTCTGCTTCTTTCATCATTCATCTTATCCATAACAGGAACAATATTCATTGACTAATCACCAAAAATATCTGGTTTTCTAATTTCTAATTGCAAATTAGTGTATATTTTTCCTCCAAATCCAGTACCCAAATGCACTCATTAGGTGGTGACACACAAACTATCAAAGATAACTCACTTCTGTTTCTTTCCTCATTCACCTTATCCATAACAGGAACAAAATTCACAGACTAATTACACAAAATATCAGATTTTCTATTTTCTAAATGCAAATTAGTGTGTATTTTTCCTCCAAATCCAGGACTCAAATGCACTCATTAGGTGGTGACACACAAACTATGACAAATAACTCACTTCTGTTTCTTTCATCATTCATCTTATCCATAACAGGAACAATATTCATGGACTAATCACTAAAATATCTGGTTTTCTAATTTTTAATTGCAAATTAGTGTGTATTTTTCCTCCAAATCCAGTACCCAAGTGCACTCATAAGGTGGTGACACACAAACTATCAAAGATAAGTCACTTCTGTTTCTTTCATGATTCATCTTATCCATAACAGGAACAATATTCACAGACTAATTACACAAAATATCTGATTTTCTAATTTCTAATTGCAAATTAGTGTGTATTTTTCCTCCAAATCCAGTACCCAAATGCACTCATTAGGTGGTGACACACAAACTATCACAGACAACTCACTTCTGTTTCTTTCATGATTCATCTTATCCGTAACAGGAACAAGATTCATGGACTAATCACCAAAAGTATCTGATTTTTTATTTACTAATTGCAGATTAGAGTGTATTTCTCCTCCAAATCCAGTACCCCAATGCACTCATAAGGTGGTGACACACAAACTATGACAGATAACTCACTTCTGTTTCTTTCATGATTCATCTTATCCATAACAAGAACAATATTCATTGACTAATCACCAAAAATATCTGATTTTCTAATTTTTAATTGCAAATTAGTGTATATTTTTCCTCCAAATCCAGTAGTACCCAAATGCACTCATTAGTTTGTGTCACACAAATTATGACAGACAACTCACTTCTGTTTCTTTCATGATTCATCTTATCCATAACAGGAACAAAATTCATTGACTAATCACCAAAAATATCTGATTTTCTAATTTTTAATTGCAAATAAGTGTGTATTTTTCCTCCAAATCCATTACCCAAATGCACTCATTAGTTTGTGTCACACAAACTATGACACAAAACTCACTTCTGCTTCTTTCATGATTCATCTTATCCATAATATGAACAATATTCATTGAACGATCACCAAAAATATCTGATTTTCTAATTTTTAATTGCAAATTAGTGTGTATTTTTCCTCCAAATCCAGTACCCAAATGCACTCATTAGTTTGTGTCACACAAACTATGACACAAAACTCACTTCTGCTTCTTTCATGATTCATCTTATCCATAATATGAACAATATTCATTGAACGATCACCAAAAATATCTGATTTTCTAATTTTTAATTGCAAATTAGTGTGTATTTTTCCTCCAAATCCAGTACCCAAGTGCACTCATAAGGTGGTGACACACAAACTATCAAAGATAAGTCACTTCTGTTTCTTTCATGATTCATCTTATCCATAACAGGAACAATATTCACAGACTAATTACACAAAATATCTGATTTTCTAATTTCTAATTGCAAATTAGTGTGTATTTTTCCTCCAAATCCAGTACCCAAATGCACAAACTATCACAGATAACTCACTTCTGTTTCTTTCATCATTCATCTTATCCATAACAGGAACAATATTCATGGACTAATCACCAAAAGTATCTGACTTTTTATTTTGTAATTGCAGATTAGAGTGTATTTCTCCTCCAAATCTAGTACCCAAATGCACTCATAAGGTGGTGACACACAAACTATCAGAGATAACTATTATTTTCCTTCTGAATCCGATTCGTTGAGAGACTGATTCAAAGGCTTCTGAGGAACAGCAACGCTGCGTTAGTGTGTTAGTAGACGAACGATACGATGGGAATCGACGCGCGGTGGGAATCGATATACCGCGGGAATCGATTACTTGGATTAATACGGGACTCATTGATTCGTATGAATAGAAAATCTACCCTCTGGTAGCTTTGGTATTTCTGGTCACGAAAGGAATTTAATAATAACTCACTTCTGTGCATTGGTTTGTGACACAACCAACTATCAAAGATAAATCACTTCTGTTTCTTTCATGATTCATCTTATCCATAACAGGAACAAAATTCATTGACTAATCACACAAAATATCTGATTTTCTAATTTCAAATTTCAAATTAGTGTGTATTTTTCCTCCAAATCCAGTACCCAAATGCACTCATTAGGTGGTGACGCACAAACTATGACAGATAAGTCACTTCTGCTTCTTTCATCATTCATCTTATCCATAACAGGAACAATATTCATTGACTAATCACCAAAAATATCTGGTTTTCTAATTTCTAATTGCAAATTAGTGTATATTTTTCCTCCAAATCCAGTACCCAAATGCACTCATTAGGTGGTGACACACAAACTATCAAAGATAACTCACTTCTGTTTCTTTCCTCATTCACCTTATCCATAACAGGAACAAAATTCACAGACTAATTACACAAAATATCAGATTTTCTATTTTCTAAATGCAAATTAGTGTGTATTTTTCCTCCAAATCCAGGACTCAAATGCACTCATTAGGTGGTGACACACAAACTATGACAAATAACTCACTTCTGTTTCTTTCATCATTCATCTTATCCATAACAGGAACAATATTCATGGACTAATCACTAAAATATCTGGTTTTCTAATTTTTAATTGCAAATTAGTGTATATTTTTCCTCCAAATCCAGTACCACCCCAGAACTACGAAAAGGGCATTTTTTGCAACGCTGTTGCAAACAACGGAAAAATGGAAAATTGGGGAGCCAATAAATGTAAAGAAGATTGGGGATTAATAAGGGGGGGGGGGGGGTTCCCATAAGTACAAGAAACATTCATTTTGAGATTTCAAATTTAAACATGCTTCGAACACAAAGCCTGCAACGCCGTTCCGGTTAGAGAATTCTGAAACGCCGTTCCATGATTGTTGACATGAATTGTGCAAAAAAACGTTTCACCACCCCAACAGAAGTCATTACTATCATACCTACATTACTACTCCTATCATAATACGCCCGGACACATATCTAGGAAAAGAGCCTTTTTTGGAACGCCATTCCAAAAAATGGAAAAAAGGGATAATGGTGGTGAAATTGTTTAGGAAGGTAGCACTGTAGATTTCTATGCAAATTCGTTACCAGAAATTATCTATTACAAAAATTGTGTAGGAATCTACTGCTGTAGATATCTACGCAAATTCATTACCAGAAATTATCTAGTACAAAAATTGTGTAGAAAGCTACTGTCGTAGAATGCTACGCAAACTCGTTACCAGAAATTATCTAGTACGAAAATGGTGTAGAAAGCTACTGTCGTAGAAATATACGCAAATTCAATACCAGAAATTATCTAGTACGAAAATTGTGTAGAAAGCTACTGTTGTAGAAAGCTACGCAAGTTCAATGCTAGAAATTGTCTAGTACGAAAATGGTGTAGAAAGCTACTGTCATAGAATGCTACACAAATTCATTACCGGCAAAAACACCTTCACACCACATGTTCTACGTACGAACCACCGGTACATGAAAGATCATGTCACTGTATCACAAGTTGAGAACGTTAAGTAAAAACTCAGTATTAAATTACTTCCACATACCTACTCACAAAATTTATTTGTTCTTCTTTTCGAGCTATGTGACACACTTGATCACATGCAAGAAGATGGGGCATATTAAATTCCTTTCGTACGAATGTAAGGGAACCACAGGCTGGTACTTAAACTTACGTAGATTCCTACGCAATTTACAGTACTACAGCTGGAGTGGTATGATAATACCGATTGAGTCATATGCACCTCTGTAAGCAAGATTGGAGTATCTCTGTAAGCAGGATTGGAATATTCTTCTCAAAGGCCAAATGACCGGGAAGGCCCATTCTTTCCGTAAACAGGATTGGAATATTCTCATATCTATGGTAAATGACCGGGAAGGCCCATTCCTTCTGTTTTCACGATCGAAGTTCGATACTTAAGATCGGAAGCAAGGTTCTTTCACGATCAAAGTTCGATACTTAAGATCGGTAGCAAGGTTCTTTTTGTTTTCATGACCAAAACAAGGTGAATTGCCTGGTTCCGGTATAGCCGTTTTGATACCTCCAATCATGTGTTTTGATACTCAGGGAGATTCGAAGAAGCTTCTTGTAACAGCTGTTTTGTTGATCACGATTAGAAGGAAGCTTCTCATGATACATATATAGAAGTTCGATAGCACGTGATTCTACAGTGCTTTACGATTAGCAGTGCACTGTATCCATCACTGCACTAAAAGAGATATCATGCTCTCCAGCAAGATTACTCTCTTATCTCATACTTTTAACATTTAACTGATTTATATCCCAAAATTCACACTAGTTGCTACCAACTACCTGTAATCTACATTACTAAGGTCTGTCTTGCTGTATCTGAACAAGTTCACAGTAAGAAGAGATCTGGCATTTCCATAGTCTCGCCTGTAGTCCGATTATCCGTTGCCGAAAGTATCCAACCACAATTGTCACGCGTAGAGTACAATCGTTCGTCTACTAACACACTAACGCAGCGTTGCTGTTCTTCAGAAGCCTTTGAATCAGACCCTCAACGGACCGGATTCAGAAGGAAAATAATACTCAAGGCACTATTCTTTATTATTCTATATTCAAAACGCGCGCGCTGCGCGATATTATTTAGTTAACGTTATCAACTTAATTAAGAAAGTCAAATCATTCTTCATTGTTCTATATTTAGTGAATTAGATCTCACAGGTTAAGTATCAATTTTTTTTTTTCGAGAACACACACACACACACAGCAAAAAGTATTTTTTTTTCTGCACACACACACACACACACACACACACCAAAAAGTGATTTTTACAGTGTGGTTTTACTACAGTGTGGTTTTACTACAGTGTGGTTTTACTACAGTGTGGTTTTACTACAGTGTGGTTTTACTACAGTGTGGTTTTACAGTGTGATTTTACAGTGTGATTTTCTTGTCGCCGGCAAAAAATACTCTTTCCATTCATAAATTTGAAAGACCTTCCCTCCTGACTTATCTGAGCAGAGTTGCTTTAGGCACTCCGTCGGAGAACGTGGGATTCCACTTAATCCAATGATCATACTGTGATCGTTGATCAGCATTAGGCAGGTTATCCGTGCTCACCTATTTTAGTCCAAATTAACAGCCTTGTACTGCAAAAGAAGTGGAAAGCTTTGGACGAGAGAGTATTTGCTGGAAAGAGACGTCTTGAAAGCAAAAACTCTGCATCCCTTGCAATCTATATCAACAGGAACTTGCTACTGTTGTTTGTGACATTGGAGGTAGAAGTCTTCAAATCAACGACAGATTCCATGAAGGTACAGTGATGAACACGGCAACAACAACAAGACGACGGTGGAAAGGAAGCGTGAGGACAATGTCGCCGGCAGCAGTCTGGCAACACAAATCAATGGCAGCAACACAGAATCGAAGGCAACACGCGAACAAATTTGAAACTTTATTCTAACAATGCTGTTCTGTTATTATTTCTTTTTTGTCACAGTAAAAAGAGGTTAGGGTTCCCTTGAGGTGCGGCATTTTCCCTGGAGGATCATAACGTTTGGCCACAATGGCAACAGATTGTCAGCATCGAATCAATCCGACACAACAGAGCAAGCAACAAGGCAACACGTTGATGTTGGTGTGGGTGTTGGATGGATTGGATGGTGGACTTGATCGTGAACTCGATTCAATCAATTGGATTTGGTGGGGGGGCTCGATTTGATTGATTGGATGGTGGATTTGGTGGGAGAATAGAATTAACTCTCTCGCTGTTACACTTGCTGTTGCTCTTGCTAGTCACTGTTGCTCTCGCTAGTCGCTGTTGCTTTTGCTCTCGCTAGCTGTTGCTCTCGCTAGTCGCTGTTGCTCTCGCTAGGCACTATTAGTTGTTATTGCTGTTGCTCTTGCTAGGCACTAGCGTGGTTAAAGTTACTTAAATACGTATATTAATTAATTGTTATTGCTGTTGCTTTCGCTAGTCACTGTTGCTGTTGCTCTCACTAGTTGCTGTTGCTCTCGCTAGTCGCTGTTGCTCTCGCTAGTTGCTGTTGCTGTTGCTGTTGCTGGTTGCTCTGGCTGTGGCTGTTGCTGTTGGTGGTGTTGCTCTCGCTAGTTGCTGTTGCTGTTGGTGTTGCTCTCGCTAGTCGCTGTTGCTGTTGCTGTTGCTCTCGCTATCGCTAGACGCTATCACCACTGCTGGCTGCTGGCTGCTGGCTGCTGGCTTCCTGCTACTTCAAAGCGCTGCTTGGAACGCTGCTGGCTTTCTGCTGCTCCAAAACGCCGCTGGAAATGCTGCTGCTTGCTGCTGGCTTCCTGCTGCTCCAAAACGCCGCTGGAAACGCCGCTGGTTGCTGCTGGCTTCCTGTTGCTCCAAAACGCCGCTGCTCACTGCTGGCTTCCTGCTGCTTCTCCAAAGCGTCGCTAAAAAATGCCGCTCAAAACTGCTGCTCCAAAACGCCGCTCTAAACGTCGCTGCTTGCTGCTGGCTTCCTGCTGCTCAAAATGCTGCTCAAAATGCTGCTTGAAACGCCGCTCCAAAACGCCGCTTGAGACGCCGCTGCTTGCTGTTTATTGCTGGCTTCTCGTGCTGCTCAAAACGTAACCATTTTTATGTTACTCAAGTGGCTTGTTAGCTTCTTGTCTCTGCTAGAGGACAACAAAGACAAAGATGGAAGGCGCCAAAGAGATAGGCGTACACAAAGGATAGCCCTTCCGTGCTCTTGCTAGTTGTTGTTGCTTTTGCTGTTGCCCTCGCTAGTCGCTGTTGCTCTCGCTAGTCGCTGTTGCTCTTGCTAGTCGCTATTGCTACTGCTGTTGCTCTTGCTCTTGCCAGTTGCTGTTGCTCTTGCTAGTTGCTCTTGCTCTTGCTAGTGGCTCTTGCTCTTGCTAGTCCTTGCTGTTGCTAGTTGCTGTTGCTAGTTGCTGTTGCTAGTTGCTATCTCCGCTTCAAACGCCGCTGCTTGCTGCTGGCTTCCTGCTGTTCGAAACGCCGGTCCAAAACGCCGCTGCTGACTGCTGGCTGCTTCCTTCCTGCTGCTCCAAAACGCTGCTGCTTGCTGCTGGCTTCCTGCTGGTCGAAACACAGCAGCCACTGGCTGCTGGCTGCTGGCTGCTGGCTGCTGGCTTCCTGCTGCTCCAAAACGCCGCCGCTTGCTGCTGGCTTGCTGCTGCTCGAAACGCCGCTCAAAACGCCGCTCCAAAACGCTGCTCCAAAACGCTGCTGGCTGTTGGCTGCTGGCTTCCTGCTGGCTTCCTGCTGCTCCTCCAAAACGATGCTCAAAACGCTGCTGCTGGCTGCTGGCTTCCTGCTGCTCCTCCAAAACGCTTGAAACACCACTGCTTGCTGCTGACTTCCTGCTGCTCCAAAACGCCGCTGCTCGCTGCTGATTTCCTGCTGCTCAAAACGCTGCTCAAAACGCCACTCCAAAATGCCGCTTGATTGCCGTTTGAATACCCTTCCCAATCAAAATCAAAGTAGAATAATGTGTAGGTATTCGAGTTGGTGTCATTTTGTACTATTTGTACGGTGGTGAGCCCTCATGGTCTGTTCTACAGTAGGAGAAATAGAATGGTCGTCAAAATGGAAATGGTGTTTGGATCTTCCTAATTTGCCATTTGATCGCCCTTTGATTGTCATTCCTGGTCAGCAAATCAGTAGAGTAACATGCTGGTGTTCAAACCTGGTAGGGTTTGTACATGTCTGCCTCCATTCTCTCCTTTATCCAAGGGGAAAGAGATGGGTCGGAGTAGGGCCCGTAGTTGTCGTTGTCTTTGCCGTTTGAATACCCTTCCTGATCAAAAATGAAGTAGAGTAACGTGTAGGTATTTGAGTTGGTGTCATTTTGTACTATTTGTGTGGTGGTGAACCTTCATGGTCTGTTCTAGTGAAGGAGAAACAGAAGGGTTGTTGCAGGGTCATCAAAATGGAAGTTAATGACATTGGTGATTTCGATGATCGGAATTCCTGTCAAAAATAAATCATGTCTTTGAGGGTTTTTCTGCTGTGTTTGCAGGGTCTTTTCACTTGTTCTTTTTTTGAAGAGATTTCAGTGTACAGAGCACACACATGTTCATTACCTGTAGACTTGTACATGGTTTTTGTACTGTGTATTTATTGTGGTATTTTGTACACAGTGTGGAACGCGGCAAAGGAGCAAATAAACACTTCTTAAAATAATTTTATTTCATATCTTGGGTTAAGGTTAGGAAGTTTGGTAGCGAGAATTAGATTTTTTAAATCAAGTTAGTCAAAATTGAGAGATCAAGGGACATTTTGAGTCCTCGGGGAGAGTTTTTGTTGCAACCTGAGGGGGGTTGAAACTCTTCACCACAAAACAATGTGAATTTAAAATATTGCCCTTGCGCATAACAAAAGCAGGGTTGATTTTCTCAAAATAGGGCTTGGGAGGGGTCGCGTTGGGTCGTGTGACAGTTATTGGACGTAGTACTAGTAATTATTAAATTCCTTTCGTGCCTAGCATGGTAGAGATACGATTGTATCTCATTCTTCCAGTCGCGCGCGTCCCCTTTATTCGCACGCGTCTCGTTTAGTCGCGCGCAATTCATTTTGGTCGCGCTATGGACCAAATGGCTCAATCTTGTGAGCCAAGTATCTAATTCTTACGACCAAATGGCTCAATCTTGTGAGCCAAGTGACTCATTCTTACGATCGAAGACATACTTATCAATTTGTTGAGAATCAATCGATCGTCACTCGTACGATCGTAGTATTTGTTACTTAGAGACCAAAGAAAGCGTGATCTTTAACATGATATCTTGCGCCCCGGCAAGGTAAAACGCATACTTTTAGACTATTTGATTATTCAACCTTAAACCTTGCTTTGGCTCCCCATCGGGACCTACTGTAGAACTACAAGCATAAGATCTAACTGGCTGTGCCCTTGGTAGCTAGAATAGATCTGATCGAGTGTCGCCCGAGCGCCGCTCAATCGTAGTGGATATCAGAGAAATATTAGAAAAAATAGACCAGCACCTCAACCGGCCTGCAGCTACAGCTCCTGTTGCTCTTCCTTGCCTTCGGATCGATCAGCTCAACAGCCACTTTCAGAATGAAATTAACAGTAATTAATTAATTTTTGTTATCAACAAAGGGCTATCACCACTTATTACTCCTACTAGTATAATAAGTTTCCTAAATTTATTTCATGTGACGGAATGATAAATGTTAGTAATCCTTGTCATCATTGCCATTGTCAGTATAGTTGTCATCTGGAACATATTCTGTTTTTTTTTGTCATTGTCAGAGGACACTGAGGGGGTAGAGGGATTCTCTGCCTCATCCTCCCTACCTTCCTCTCAGTTGAATTTGTCATTCTGAGTGGACACAACATGTTCTGAGTTTTTCTTGTTGTCAGTGGACTCTGATGGGGTAGAGGGGTCCTCTTGCTCCTCATCCTCCTGAGCTTCCTTTCCATAAAAATGTAATACGGTAGATACATTATACATAAGAGAATCATCTTCCCTGTCTGATGCCACTTGAAAGAAAGGGAGCCACCAAATAAAACCCTTCCCATCATCACCTTTGAACCAAACTTGGTACCCGGGGTATCTTTGATAACCACGGTATGATGAACAAACATAATTGCTTATGAGTCCCCTACTAATTGTATTGCCTAGATGAATGTTGACTTCTACACCACTTTGGTATGTAGCATATGTGATTTGCGGACCCTGTTCTTCCAACATGACGTCAGTGTGACGCGTTTGATAGGCTCCACCTATCAAGGGAAACTTGGGCAGACTTAGACCCATCATAGTACAATTCAACTGTTCAAGATTTGTTGTTGCCAATTTTGGCTAGTGGCTGCGTCTGATATGTGGGAGCCGGTTTCAGATTTGTGTCGTGGAATGGGTTTCCAGCCACGAGTGGTTGGAAATTACATTTGCTGTCATTGTTTCCAGACTCCGTCAAATTCTTTTTCTTCCCCGGTTCTTTTGAGGCCTGTTTCTTGGCCACTGGTTTCAAATCACCATTTTTTTACAACTTTGTATCTTTGTCGTCAGCCTTTCGATTTACATTCTTGTCCATGATTACCGCATCACTCTTATTACCCTTCTCCTCTTGCCGCTTACTATCAGGGCCTTCATTGTTGTTTTCAAACACAAACAACCATGAGAGTACCAAGCCCTTGGCCCCAGCATCTACACATTTGGAGGTGAACATTACCCATCCTGCTTCATATGAATCGTTCTTGGATTTGAAAGATCACACTGCCTCCTTGCTGTCGAAGAAGAAACAGTCCCAACTCTCTAAATCCAACATCGTGTACAAAAAGTTAGAGCACTTGAGGTGTTTGACTACTCCGCTCAAATATAGATCATTACCCTCCATATTTTGTGCCTTGGTTCTAGATAGAAATACAACTTCAAGGTTTGCCTTCAATAGATCTTCCTCGTGTTCCACCAATTTTTTTGTAAGACTTGGTGTCAATGGGGTGAATATTTTTCCATTTCTGGCAGGTAATGGTACAGAGTGAGGGTTGACAGCCATTTATCAACACAATTGTTCAGAGCACTTCTGGGTTAGAAACAAATATCTCACGGAACATGTATGGAATGTGATCCATAAGAATCCATTGGTGCAACTTTTGTTGGGAGTTCGCGTGACATACCGCCATCAACCAGGATTGCCGTGGAACCGACTTCAAGTATCTAGACATTTAGGTCATATCATGTGTTCTCTGTCTTATGACAAATTGCACATGATTGACGACCGGTTTAGACATCCTCCCTACATACAACACTAACACAGGGATACCGGTCGAATACAGTAAAATACACAGTAACAGAGCAATCTCACGATATGCTCACATCTCTTTAAATTTTAACATCATATACCTTTGGTTGATTTTTAGAGTTACAACAGGTTATAGAGCCCTTATACCTCACACGATTGCTGCCCATCCGTAGGATCGTGTCTACCTTAAGCTATATCTATCTCCGCCCGTTCAGCACCTCAACTGTTTGGTTAACTCCAGAGGAAACTTGTAGTGACGCCCATCCGTGTGCTACTTTTTGGCCTCCCCCCATCTCTCTCTCTTTCTCCCTGCTCGCGGAACAAGGGGTGTATACCAATTCTTCTACAGGAATCTTCTTTTCTGATCCACGACCAAGCTCCAAACGTTCCGGACAACCCAACCAGCTCTCTGGATTACAATCATTACACGACCAAGACCACCGCCGTCTTTAATAAAAGCCCATTGTAACCGACACGCCGATTGCAATCACCTACCGTATCCTTATTTTTTTCAGCGTCCATCGTCCACATAAGGGACCATCGACGCCCATTGCACCGGACACGCCAATTGCAATACTCCATATTTTTCTACCGCGTCCATTGTCCACATGAAGGACCATCGACGCCCGTTTGATTGTGCTCCACACCACTTCAAACCACAACATACTGTAACTCATCCTTTGATAGTTGCTTTAATCCATACTTTGATTAATTCCCCGATGATTGTTCCTTTTGTTTCCCCTTCGGAACATTCCTTCGATCATCCCTTTGACCGCCACACCTTCGCTTGGTCATTTTGTTGGTCCCACCACCGTATTCTTCCCTTGCATATTCGACGGTCTTCTCCAACGGTCGATACTTCGTTGGAACATTCCTTCGGCTATTTCTGCACCTCCGCGGATCGTTCCAACGATCACTCGATACTTCAATATTCCCATCCCCGACCATCTACCAAGAATCTCCTTCTGTAATACACATCCAAGGCCGTTTCGTTCTTTCAACGAGGACACATCAATTCTTCTTTCTCCTTCTTTCTCCGGAACATTCCTTTGGTTATTTCTGCACCTCCGAGGATCGTTCCGCGACATCCATCATGGTTCCTCCACCAGAAGCATACGATTGGTCTAATGTCTATGGGATTGCATTCAAATTCCAAAGTGACAACAACCCCCAAGAAGTCCTTTCTCTAAATGGCTCTTATGCGGAGACTGTCCCACTTACAGCACCCGAAATATCAACTCTCTTCACATCGGACGCTAATGACGAAGGCCCCAGAACCCTTGGTCCGGCCCCAGTCACTGCACTCAGGGAAGCCTTCTGCAACAGCATCACCTTGGACATGGCTAACATCGATGAACTAGCAAAGGGACACATAGCCCAGCTCCTTGCTGCATGCCCCGTACGATTTGTCAAACCCGGATCCCCAAACCAGAGGATTTGAAGCCCCATACGAGTTTGACTCTGCTGGAAGAGAAGCTGTCAGAGGGGCTGAAGCAACCAACGACCCAGAACCACTTGCAACAGTCCTATTTAACATCAACCAATGGAAATTCAAAAGGAACTGGAAGACCAATGACCCTGCCAACTATTTCAACGGCATCTATACATACACCAATGGCATCCCCACCGATACCAACTGCACATGTGCCGTAGTTCCCACTCCACATTCCTCCAGTCCGAGCGTTCCTCCAAACACTGCCATCTTGACTGTCCCTATCAAACCCGTCAAATCTGAGGCCCATACGGCTATCCAAGTTCCTTCATCCTGTGCGACCTCTTCTTTGGCTACTACTGACTTGCCTACTATCAAGTTGATCGATTCAGATGTTATGGCCACTCCTTCCAATACCACAACAAGCGTTCCTTCGGCGACTGCCAACTTGGGTCCCCTCCAGCCAGTTGGTCCAATTGCCGATACTCCCTCCGCCAACGCTCCCTGTTACATCTGAACCTGGACTTATTCTCCCCACAGTGAATCGGTCTCATTCCACCGCGTCAACTCCATCTCCCTCCGACAACATTCTTCAAGTCCTCCTAACCGACGTCAGGACAATTCCATTGTGACTCCTGTCCAACGTCAGGATGAGCCTTCCCCTGTGACCACACCACCTGTATCGCCATCTGCACGGACCAGATTTGGTCATCATTCTGCTCCACCTTGTGAACCAGCAAACTTTCGATGGACATTTAACCCTCAGAGTGAAACTGTGGTGTTCCATTGCTTGCCAAAACCGGCTTCTGTCCCTCTCAAGCCATCCTTGCAACTCCCATTGCCCAAGGCAATTCACAAGGGCATTCTTACATTTGCGGAACACAGTGCATATTCATCTCACCTTCCTTGCGAAATATCCTTCAGTTCAAATCAACGTGTCTTCTGCATCACCAAACGACATCGCGATGCCCTGAAGATCAAAATGTATCACTTGTATGCTAACATCTTGTCGATGAATTGGTTTTATGATACTTTTGACTGAAACTTGCAACCAAATGCGACTTCTCCATCAAGAGTTAGTTGCCTCAAATCATCACTCTTCTCCAAGCGCTGCGACGTCCCCTGCTCTCCCACCAATATTTCATTCTCGGATCTCAGCGATTTTTACAATACGATCAATCCATCGATCGTCTTCGATGATGCTCAATCGACTCCCACAAGTTGACCTACCCTCAGCTCTACGATCAATCACTTTGACCCGATTCTCACTAGTTGATACCTATTCACGTTCTACAATTCCATTGGTCTTTGATCACCTGATATCTACGATACTTGTTGCCTCTATCTGCATCAGCCCTTTTGCGGTTTTGGATCCTACCACCATTTTGCAACGTTCCATTGGAATCTACGGCCTCTTTGGAATTGTGGCCTCCACTCCCTTTTTGCACTCAACTCCGGATCAAGGGGTGTATACCACAATGATAAACTACGATACTGGAACGCTTGCGTTTCTATCTACAATGACGTTCATTCAGTACACATCTCATTGAATATTTTGTTGGCCATCCGGTCGAGACTCAAGTTACGTATCAAATGCTATCTACGCTCCACCGTTACGTATTACCCTTGACCCGCTTTGTTTATGAGATCAATAAAGACCATATACGTCTTCAAACCCGGGTAGTTTTGATATTGATTTGTTATCCATCAATTATACGTTTTATCTCCCTTTCTTCTTCCTGCGCTTCAAGGCTCCTCCCCTGCTCCTGGTGCCAATTAATACAGTCGATTTTTCACCCCATATTTGGCATAGGCTCCTAAACTCCAGCCGATGCCGCCCGCTCTGGCTCAGGGGGTGCATACCCAAACGACGCACTCCTTCAATTCTCCCCTGTTTGTGCATCAGGGGGTGTATGTCCTACGCCCTAAGGCTTCTCCGTATCATCCACAACCATGGGATTCCATTAGACCCTTATGCCCTATGTTTTGGATCTACAACTCCCTTTTCCCGTTTAGCCAATACTCCGTATCATAACTACAGTCAATGGACTATCCACTCAATCGATTCTCCAATCCATCGATTGTCAACAATCTGACCTACAATCAAACGATTTCCACAATTCGTTTTACGATCCGTCAATTGTTCCCTTCTTGGATCCCCGTATGACTAATCAGTGATACTCCAGAATCTACAATCTGTATGATTAATCGGTGATACTCCGGAATCTACAATCTCTTTGCTTTTCTACGAGTCAATTCCAACTCTCCAATCTCCTCTTGGACAACACGAGTCTTCAATTTTATCCTATACCATTTCAATTGATACTCAAGACTTCGGTTGATCATACCCATCTGAGACTGCCAAATCAAACCTACAACTACATTCGATTCTCAACTACGGTTGATGATCTCCTCTTCATCAACGTTCAATCATATCCTATGGCATGAAACGGTCGAGTATCTATGTCATCGATAGGTTTCAACATTCGTCTCTCATCAATTCACTTGATCCTATTCCAAGGTCAAATCAAAACTACAATTACACCCAGCACCTACTGATTATGGAGCTCCATCAACACCCAACCTCTCCAATCATATCGCCTCCTACGATCTATCAACCGTATTTGAGACTCCATCGATTCCTACAATACAAACAATCCATCGTTGTCTTCTACGAGTTGAGGTCCCATTACAATCAATCATCCCCGTATATCAACCAATACAATTAGATCGATCATTCAATCATCTTCAACTCGAGATTTTCCAATCCATCGTCTTCAATACGTTTTGATACTATGATGTCTACGACTCTACGATCTGATATACAATTCGCCCTATCTATTCACCGCCTTCAATTCGATACACAATCGTTCTCTACGACATGTGATCCAAATTCTACGATAAAATGACCCTACGATTCTTTGATATCCAATGAATCCGTTCCCAGCCTGGTTCCACTCATCAATTCTAACCAACAATTGATTCTATGCGTCGATTTGGTTTACCTTTAAATTTTAACATCATATCCCTTAATTGGATCGTACGCGTACAGCCATACAAATCGCTCTTTTTTGAGGGGCCGAACAAAAGTCTTAACTCTATCGGATTTTGAATCTGACTTCATATTCTTATTCCTCGTAAAAAACTGTCTTAGAAAACACTTTGTCCCAGGTCCCTACTTGGTATTTTGGCTGAGCTATCGTCATCGGCAGCTCTATTACACTTGGCTTTTTTTGAGCATCCGTACAAACTCAAAATTTCTTATCACCATGGGAAAAAATTATGACCGGCCGCTACACTCCAACAATTCAGGATCCAAGCACATACCCTTCACCGTCATCAACAGAGCTACAATCCAGTAGAAGAGCGGACTGATTTGGCTTAAAGCCAAGGAAATTCGGACTGATCTTGCACCTCACCCCCATTACAAATGGCCCAAAATGCCATTAATGATAGGGATCTCTCTCCAGCAGCTTGATACAAAGCGTCGCCCGCAAATCAACAGGTCGAACCTCGTATCCTATTAGATACCAACACTCCATAGAAAGAACGGACTGATTCCTGCAGAAATCAAGGTTGTAGGGATAGTACAAGCGGCACAGATCATGTGGGATGTGGATTCGTGGATTCCTACTTCTGCTCTAAAAGACCAATGAGTACAAGCTTATTACAGCAATCCAAGGCGTCGACCCCATTCTTCTATTAGATACCTACAAGCCACAAAAAGAAGGGACTGATTCCTCCAGATATCAAGGAGATACGGCCTATTTTGATGATTTGGACCGGGGACAAATGAACAACAACAACAACAACACTGCTGCGAATCCACCAAGCGAGCTCCAGGATCGTTCGATGCCACCAATCGAAGTACTCAGTCCTCTTCGACTATCAGGTACCTACAAGCCACAAAAAGAAGGGACTAATTCCTCCAGATATCAAGGAGATACGGCCTATTTTGGTGATTTGGACCAGGGACAAATAAATAGCAGCAACAACAACAACACTGTAGCGAATCCACCAAGCGAGCTCAAGGATCAATCGATGCCGCCGATCGAAGCATCCTGCCTTCTTCTGCTATTAGATATCTATTAGCCAAAAAAAGAAGGGACTGATTCCTCCAGATATCAAGGAGATACGGCCTATTTTGGTGATTTGGACCGGGGACAACAAACAACAAACAACAACAACACTGTAGCGAATCCACCAAGCGAGCTCAAAGATCAATCGATGCTGCCAATCGAAGTATATGGCCTTCTTCAACTATTTGATACCTATTAGCCACAAAAAGAAGGGACTGATTTCTCCAGATATCAAGGAGATACTGCCTATTTTGGTGATTTGGACCAGGGACCAGAAACAACAAAAATGATGCTCAAGCAAATCCCACTAGGCGGGCTCCAGGATCTTTCGATGCCACAAATTGAAGTACCCGATCCTCTTCTACTATCAGATACCTACAAGCCACAAAAAGAAGGGACTGATTCCTCCAGATATCAAGGAGATACGGCCTATTTTGGTGATTCGGACGGGGGACCAAAAACAACAAACAACAAACAACAAGTGAAACAACAACAACAACAACAACAACAACACTGCAGCGAGATCCAGGATCATTCGATGCCACCAATCGAAGTACCCAGACCTCTTCAATTATCAAAGGCCTACGCACCACAAAAAGAACGGACTGATTCCTCCAAATATCAAGAGATATGGCCTATTTTGGTGATTTGGACCAGGGACCAAAAACAACAAACAACAACAAACAACAACAAACAACAACAAACAACAACAAACAACAACAAACAACAACAAACAACAACAAACAACAACAAACAACAACAAACAACAACAAACAACAACAAACAACAACAAACAACAACAAACAACAACAACAACAACACTGCAGCGAATCCACCAAGCGAGATCCAGGATCATTCGATGCCACCAATCGAAGTACTCAGCCCTCTTCTACCATCAAATGCCTACACGCCACAAAAAGAAGGGACTGATTCCTCCAGATATCAAGGAGATGTGGTCCATTTCTGTAATTTTGACTGGGGGTGAAAGAATGAATTTGCATGATCATCAATTCTTGATTCAATTGCAACCTTGACCTTGACAACAGCAAGTATTGCTTCAAATTCACCGCCCCTTGCTATTTGTATGGGACAGACGCGGTATTTTGCTGCAGTCTTTGTTGTTTTCTTGGCCCAGGTGGACGATGGGGATTACGAGAGAACAACAAGTGCCAAAATTGCGAAAGACAGCATTCTTACTATGATTCGATGACCCAGGCGCCAACGACAGCAAATATTGCTTCAAATTCACCACTCCTTGATATTTGTGTGGGAACAGCGTGCGATATTGGTGGAGTCTTTGGTGTTTTCTAGGTGGGGGCGACGATGACAACGACAACGACGACGACGAACTGGACCCGATGTATGAAAATCGGCCAATTTCTGACAAAATTAGTCAAAAATGCCCAACTTAAGTAATAAAACCCCCTTCTCTGTGTTATTTCACACTAGTATGAGTGATAGATTGTTACTTTAGTTGAGAATGATGCCCTTTTATTGACTCCACTTGCAAGAAATCGGACGGCGATTGTGTCATCAAGTACCAAAAAAACCCAAAAAATTCGAAAAAAAGTCGTACGGGAATTCGCGTACAACGTCAATCCAATTAAGGGATACCTTTGGTCGATTTTTAGAGTTACTACAAAATGAAAAAAGGAAACTGATTTCAGAAACAAAACCTGGGATGTTGCAGGATCTTGATTCCTGCAATGTTGTTGTAGGTATTCAGATTTGTCAGTTTTGAGATGAATTACTATGGATTACAAACCAGCCACTTCCTGATTCCTTTTTTAAAACAGTACAAGTAGTAGGATTATCAGTATGATACTACTACATGTGGGATGTTGAAGGGCTGCCGGGTAAAAATTCTGAATCTAGATTAATTTGAATACTGCAACACCATTGCAAAAATTCCATTCATTGTTTGATTCCTGCAACGCCATTGCAGGATTTCCTATTTATCAATTTGGACATTATTCTGGATTACTACAATGGCATACAAATATACTACACCTACTGTACAGTTGGTTTCAGATTTTTTTAAGTATGAGTATGGTCATAGGAGTAATACTAATACTTATAAGATATCAACGGTGAGGCGGGGTTCACATTCCAAAAAATAGTGATTCATTTGATAACCCATGATACAATGTAGTAAAAAGAAAGGAATACAATATTACTATGCTTGGAGTACAGCTATAAGAGTGGAACATATGGATTGATGGGGTAGGGAACATAATAATGCTGTGGTCCAAGTCAAGATTTTCAGGATACCACATTCCTGATTATCAGGGCATGCGCAAACAAAGGATAGGCAAGTGTCAGTGCAGCCCCCCTTGCAAGTGCAACAATAGAAGAAATAGCAATACAACACTCCTCAGGATGCAGTAAATCAAGCACTTACAACATGTAATAATTTTAGCATGGCTATTTGCAACAGTTGAATGAAAAAAATCCACATACTTACTCTAAAACAAATCGGTCCCCAGAAAACTAGCATGCCAAAACAATCAACAGCAAAAATGGTAAGTTTGTATAAAATTTAACAAAGAAATAATGGTACAACAAAACTTGCAGTCCAGTGTGGGGTACAACTGTTGTTACAGATATAACAAACAGTCCAGCAAGATTTGGAAGTACCACTTATCAAGAAGCAAATACATTTAAGAAGAAATTGGTAATAACACTACGGCAATATCGTTGCAAATAGAGGATAATATTATTAAAAAAATGAGTTTCATAAGGGAAAAACAAAAAATTGAGTGGAATCTAAATTATTACTGGGGTAAGCATGAAATGAAGTTGTGCCAGAGATAAATTGTGAAGAAACCACAAAAGTTTGGGTGAAATTTGGGATGCAGAAATAGTCCTCCTGGAAATTGTTGTGTGCAAAAATACATAGAGAATTGTTTTTAATGGTGCGTGCAACAGACATTTCCAAATTGTTTAAATAAATCACACAAATTTGATGCTAGCATGAGCATTGTTTAAGTGACGGATCTGATGCTCTAACCCTGGTTCAATTACAATAATGCTTTGGTAACAATTTTTGATAGCAATTTTTGATGGTGGGTGCCATTGTTAGTAGTAGTATACATCATTACTACTACGTCACATAGTGCCTGCTTGTGGTGGTGCAGCCAGCAATTCATTATGGCACATGGTGTTACCACCAGCAGCACCTGTTACCGATAATAGTATTACAAAGTACGAGCACTTCTTTTATTATTTGTTTTTCCACTTCTTGGCTTGTGGGTTGTGGGTTGTGGGTTGTAGGTTGTGGGTGGTGGGTACGGTAACAACTCGGTATGTACGGTGCATAATACATGTATCGTACCTAGGTACGGTGTGGTACTTTGGGTATGATCATACATCATTGCACATCTTTTCTTCTGAAAACGTGCCACATGTTACGTGTCACATGTCACATGTTAGATGTCGTGTCATATGTCACATGTCACGTGCGACACGATTCGCATCTGGTTCCTGTCCTTTCAAAATGTTCCACCTTAAAAATAGAAGATTCGCATTGCGAAAGATAGATTGATTGATTTATGCATTCGTTCGTTCATTTTATCATCGATCATCGTTCAACGTACCGGTATTCCAATTAGGAGAGTGTACGTACGGTACGGTAATTGTACCTAAGATAGTGAAAGTAATTTACGATCTACTGTAATGAGAATCTTTCTTCTGTACCGGTAATCTTACGCTCCACGGACCAATGAGAGGAGAGGAATAAGAGGAAAGAATCTTTGTTGAAGGAAAAAAGATGGATTGATTGATTCATTGATTGATTCGATTCGTTCCCTTTGCATCACACACACCATGCGCTTTTCTTTACTTTATGGTAGCGGTACGGTTATACTCGTACGAGTTTTTCCTACCGTATGTGAATTCTGGAGTACGGTACGGTACTGTACCGTAGGTATGGTACATGTACCGGTACCGAATGCTCGATTATTTTTTTTACTTCCAGAATTTTGAAAAAAAAGAACGCTTCTTCTCTTTAATAAACGGTTTGTTGCTCTCTCATTGGCCACTCATTCCGATGATGAGTCGATTTGAATAGCCCTTGATTTTTGACATTGTTCACAGGTCCTGGAGGAACTTTACATCTGTCACATGTTCTCTTGGGTGAAATTACTCACAATCGGGCAGCACTTTGTGTTTCTCTGGCACAGATGTAAGCGAAAACCGGCGGTTTTTGTTGATCTTTGTACTACAGTAGGTACGATTCAACATTTTCGCAATTAATGAATCCTTCCGTTGCGGCACTACTCGTAATACGAATTGACTTACTTCGCATCCGAGATTGGGAATTATGGATATTTTATACCGTACCGAAAATACGGTACCTACCACTTGTAGATTGCGAGCACGTGCTTTATTTCTTCACCTAAATTTTGTTGTTGTCTCGGGTCCAGCGATTACGACCTATCCAATTTCACTGTCACTGTCAGTTTCACTTTCACTTTCAATATCAATACCGATTCCAATTCCAATATCAATTCCAATTCCGTCGTGGGTGCAGTTCCGAATCGAACAACAGCACTTTGTTCATCGAGAAACAAGAGCAAGCTGTCAAAACCACCAATCAGTACGGTACGAGAACCGCAAAGGGCGAATTCACAATTGACTGACTCCGTGAGCAGGAATCAACTTTGTCGCGACCGCGGTCAGTCAGGTAATTACAGATACTACCGTATAAGTTGACGACGTTTGTGTTGGTCATCGGTTGATCACTACGAGTACAATACGTACGGTACGAGTACTCGTACCACCACCCTGTCTGTCACCTGCACGAACAGACGAACAAAGCACACGAGCACGAGCACACAGCATCGTAATCACGGTCCATCTTCCGATACAATATAGCCCGAAAAATCACGAAATCCAACGCCGCAAAGTGCTGCCCGTACCATCAACCTTTGTATCCTTTAAACAACTGTAGATTGCGGAAGGTGTTCTTCCCTGTGAATTCCCGGGTTGCCTCACAATAATCTTACCGGTATTGTATGAGTACCCGTACGAGTACGAACCGGTATAACCCGTCAGACTGACTTTTTCTTTACCAGCCTGCCACCCAATACAGTATAATAGTTACCGGGATACGAATTATCGACATAACATAACAACCTCGCCCAGAAAAACAGATGCCAATAAGAGTCGCCACAGATACAATATTACTACTTCGTACTTCGGTATTATTTTATTTGTACGCGATTGCTTATTTCTAAGTACAGTAACGAAACGGAAAATACAACACTCACTGTACTCGTACTATCTGTACCGGTATTGACCATTCACTTCACCAACCCTGACACCGTTTGAGACCTAAAACAACGGACTGTAAGGCTAACGCTAACGCTAACGCCAACGCTAACGAAACTGCAACACGAATTGATTGAATTCAATTGGGCAAATCGCGGCCCATTACTTATATATCCACATCCAATAATTGTGGTTATCGACATCAAATCAAATCGAATCAAATCAAATCAAATCAAATCGCATCAAATCAAATCAAATCGCATCAAATCGCATAAGTTTGGTGGTTTGGCACTCTCTCGTTGTATGGGTTCGAATAAGGCAGATCTTCAATCAATCTTCATTGCAACTCAACTACCTTGAATTCTGCGAGTGGTACAGCACAGACTGCAGTAGCGAATACAAAGTACAACAGAGCACAACGCAACAAGGCACAGCACAACACACAACACAGCACATCACACACCACACACCACACACCACACATCACAACACACCACACAACACTCGCAACACAACACTTGCAACACAACACTCGCAACAATGGAGTCCACGGGCAATATATATATGAGCTGCTCGGCAGCCCAGCAACAGCTGCAAGAGGATGGTGTTGATCCCACCCTGGCCGTCCTGCAGTGCGTCAGCGATGAATACGAAACGCTGCAGGATTCGAGACAGGAGAACCTCAGGAGCTTTCTCCTGGTGGTCTGCGGAGGAATGATCTTTTTCATGCAATCGGGATTTGCCATGATGTGCGCGGGTTCGGTGCGCCTCAAGAACGTTCAGAACACGATGCTCAAGAATTTGCTGGACGCCTGTGGTGCGGCCCTGGCATTCTATCTGGTTGGTAAGATTGCGTTTTGTTGCGCTGCGTTGCGTTTCGTTGCAGTGCGTTGCGTTGCAAGGGGAGCGAGTGCAAGTGCAAGTGCCAGTGCCAGTGCGTTTTGATTCCGGATGCGGATGCTTTCCCGGAGCGAACAACGAACAAAAAAGGGATGGAGTCGTTTCGCTCAACTCACATTGTTTTGGTTCTTCTCCCTCTGTCACCCAATCTCGTTCACGTTGCTCGCAACACTCGTTATTGTTTGACTCACCGATTCATTCAATCAATCAATCAATCAATCATATACTCATTCATTCAAATCATTCATTCGTTGACAGGCTACGCATTCGCCTTTGGCAACGATCTGGACAATCCCGGAGCACCCTCGGGCCGCTCGTTTATCGGCACGAGCAATTTCGTTAGCGTCGGGAGCTCCCCGGCCTTTTGGTTCTTTGAGTTCACCTTTAGTGCCACCAGCGTCACCATTGTTGCCGGTACCCTCGCCGAACGATGCCAGATGGCGGCGTACCTGGCGTACAGCGTGGTTCTAGCGGGATTCATCTACCCGGTGGTCGCCCACTCGGTCTGGAGCGAACAGGGATTCCTCAGCCGGACCGCCGACGAACCCTTTATGGATCAGGGCGTCATAGACTTTGCGGGAGCCGGTGTCGTACATCTCAACGGCGGACTCATTGCCCTGTACGCAACACTCGTTCTGGGACCACGCCGGGGACGCTTTTACGATGCCCAGGGCGAACCACTGGAGAAACCCCTGCCCTTTCCGGGACACTCGGTCGCATTGCAACTGCTGGGAACGATGATTCTATGGTTTGGCTGGTTCGGATTCAATCCGGGATCCGCACTATTGCTACAGGGGAACGAACGATTCGGAGAGGTGGCGGCCAACGCGGCCGTGGCCACGGCACTCTCGGGGGCCAGCGGAGGCATCTGCGCACTCTTTACCAACCTATGGTGGGAGGAACGAATGACGGGAGAACCCAAGTTTGTCATACAGATGGCCATGAACGGCGCTCTCAGCGGACTGGTCGCCGTCACCAGCGGCTGCGCGGTCATGGAACCCTACGCGGCGATCGTCACGGGGGCGGTGGCCGGATGGATATACATGCTATCCTCCAGTCTTCTCATACACTTTCGCATCGACGATGCCGTCAACGCCATTCCCGTCCACATGTTCAACGGATGCTGGGGACTCATCGCGACGGGATTGTTTGCCAGCCCGAACCTCCTCGAACTCACCTACGTCAACCGACCCGCGGATCACCCCGGATTCTTTTACAGCTTTGGGAGGGACGGCACGGCCGGACCCGATGGAAATTTGCTTCTCTGCCAGTTTTGTGCCGTCTTGTTCATACTGGGATGGACCTTTGTCACGATGTTTCCCTTTTTCATTTGGTTGAACTATCGGTACGTAATACTGTAGCACGCACGGTATGGCATGATAGTATCGTACAGTATCGTACAGTATTGTACAATATCGTACAGTGTCGTACAGTATCGCACAGCATAGTTAGTACTACTCGTACTCTTATTGCACTAGGTTGTTGGTGCTTTGTCTGCGCTTGGTTCATTCATTGCATAGCATTGCATTGCATTTTCCTCTCTCACACGGCATCATCCCTTTCTCATGGATTACTACCATTGCTATTGCTATTGCTATTGCGACAGGGGCTGGCTGCGAGCTGACTCACTCGAAGAACTGGTCGGTCTCGACGTTTCGTACCACGGCCGAAGCACGCACGGCGAAAACGGTGACATCAAAAAGGAATACATCGAGGCCTACAATCGCTACAAGGGCACGATCCGAAATCGCCACCACGGTCACAACAACACAAACCCCGATCGGCAGCAATTGCCCTTTGCGAGACCAACACCGTCTTACGACGATGCGGAACACCGCACGATCGATGCCTCGACGGACGATGTGTCGCACTACGATAACAACCACCACCACCACCCCCACCACCCCCACGGTGGTGGTGCCAACAACAACAACAACAACCAGCACCGAATATTAGAATGCCATTCCAAAGAAGAAGACACGTCTACAAAGTCTACCAGTCACAGGGATTCGAACGAAGATCTGCTGAGGGAAGGCCAACCGGCGGGTTTCGACGTATCTACGGAGGGACGCACCCATCACGATTGACGCCGAGTCGAGTCGAGTTGATTCGAGTTGATTCGATTCGATTCGATTCGAATGAAAACTGCAAACTGCAAACTGCAAATGAAGTAATACACGACACGACACGACACGAACTGCACATAGAGACAGCACTCCGTTGTTGGATGCAAACAAAAACAAACAGCAATCGAAGAAATGAATCGACACTGCGGAACCAACGAATTAGGTATCCGACCGACCGATAGACGTGCCGGCGAACAATGATATATTATTACTTTATATTCTGTACATTTAGCATTATTGCACTCCAAGCCTACAACAAAAACAGCCAGCCAGCCAGCCAGCAAGCAAGTTCACGCTACATTCATCCAATATCAATAGTTATAAAATAACTGCAAATTACACATTTGACCAGAGGCAACGTAATAATGCAATGACATCAAAATCCATGATGTTTTTGCAAAATTCTATCTTTGATTGCGAGCCAGCATACAAAGGATTTGCGTTGCTTTGCTGCCGCGTTGTGTAGGTTCAATCGTCCCAGTTGTGTTCCATTCCGTTCCGTTGCATTGCGTTGTTTTTGGTTATGGGCTCCGTTTTCTTCGATTCGTCTCTTCTCGACTCGTGTATACACTGTAGTTTTTATTATTATTAATAATATTATTTCTTTACACGACCGTCGTGAACAGTTTCTTGGCCGGCTCGAGGACGTCGATGTATCCCGTGAATCCCTCCGGAAGCATGACCGTGTCTCCCGGTTCGCATCGCTGTGACGTCCCGGTGTCGATGTTGTGCACGTTTAGGGAACCCTCCAGGAGGAAGAAAAACGATTTTCGGGGCAGCGGGGCGGTGACGGGAATAAAGGCGCGGTCGGACGCCCAGACCCCCACGGTGGTCGGACCAATGTCGTAGATGGTCTTGTAGGAAACCTCCGGAGCACCGGCGCCATAGAGCGGGTCGATGCCGCGCTGGCTGCGAGTCAGCAGGTGCGGCGCAAAGGTGTGGTATCCGTCGACCCTGACGCGGATGATTGGATCCGTTTCCTCGATGTAGTCGTGGGTGTTGACGGCCCAGATTTTGTGGATCGGCGCGGTGACGTCCCACCGTCCGGTGTGTCCCTTGGGGATGATCACCGTGTCACCGGGTCCGAAATAGTGCTTGGCCCCGTCCGCATCGCCGAGAACACCGTGGCCGTCGAGGACGTAAAAGATTTCCGTGTGGGCCTTGGGGTTGGGCGAGGGCCAGCCTCCCTCCGAGCAGTACCAGGCTCCGGCCGTGAGCATGCCGTCATTGGCGAGCTTGCGGGTGGCATCCTGGGGAGTTCCCCAGTCTTTGGTGGCCCGGGGTCCCTTGGAGACCAGCTGATCGAGACTGAAATAGTCGAGGGGGGCGTGGTGGACGGCGGGTTCTCCCTCCGATACGACAGCTGGAGCCGGCTCGGGAGCCGCAGCCGCCGCAGGAGAGGAGGATCCCGAAGGTCCCGGCCAATATCCCCAATTGCTGCGTTTGGCAGCGGGAACAGCCTCAAACGAATTCTCACTACCGGCGAGTTCCTCCAGGTAGGAAAAGGCGAGGGAGCTCTGAAGTCCGGAGAAGCCAGTCTGCGACTGTTGAAAGGCCGAAGAATGTCCCGCGAGCAGGAGAGCGACGGAGGAAATGGCGATGGATCGAACAAACATGGTTATTCAGTTGCGCGCGTCGCTGCTGCGTAATGTATGTGCCGTATGGATCAAGCTGCGTCTGTGTTTTTGGCAGGCACTGTATCGATACCAGATACCAGTCGAGGAATGCAAATACCAGGTAATGTTCCGAAAAAGTGGCCGTCGTCGGCTAAGTCAATCGTCCAGACCAGTTAGATCGTCACTGACGTTTAACACGTTTTTGGGCCTTTTTCAACCTTTTTTCAGATTCGGATCGGATCCCGTTTTTCTCAATCACGAGAAGATTCAATGTCGTACGCCTCTAGAAAAAGGTACTAAAATAAGGTTTGAGTTACGTATTGGTTAAAAACTAAGATTGTGAGCTAGCTCTGTCAACTACTCCGAGGAGCCGTTGAGAAAGCTTGCAACAGTAAAAAGGGTTGTAACAGTAAACAGCCGTTGAATCGAAATTCAACGTACAGTTTACATAGAAGATTTGGATATGTTCTTCATCCAGTCTTCAATATTGAAGACCGGCTTGCTTTTCAGATTTTCTTGAATCGTGGGTAATTTCAATCGTGAGCGTTGGAATACCACACTCTTCTCCTTCTCGTGAAGGTTCACTTGGTGGCACAGAATTTTTGTTAGTCGTGTGCGACCAGTATCGCTTAGATAAGAAATTTTTAGTTGGTGTGATATGGTTTCAGATTTCGAATGTTCATGCGTTGGATCACGTGATTTCTTAAGAGAAAGGAAACTGTACCATTTGTGTGAATTTGCTGTATGGTGTAGGGGCCTTTGCTTCTTGCTTCGAAAGCTCCAGGGATTTGCTTTTCATTTTTCACCATAACTTGATCTCCTACACTGTAATCATGAAGCTTTCTGTGGCTGTTCTCTTTCATCGCGTTCTTGTCAATTTGGGCTTGTCTTTTGTTTCTGACCATGGCCAAGTCAGTAATTACTGGAATCGGTAGAAACATGTCTCTGTGGAATACAAGGGCTCCAGGCGTCATTCCAAAGGTCTTGTTGATGGTTGATCTAACGGCAAACTGAGCCGACGCAAAGATGCTGTCAATGATATCAGTCGCTTCCTGGAGGGTCCGTGGAGGATTCGTATTGAGCTCTGTTCTCATTGCAGACTTCATCGTATCGTGGACGCGTTCAAGTACTGCATTGGATTGTGGATTCCGAACAGAGCAAACCTTGGCTTTGATTCCGAGGTTGGCAAGGTGGAGTTGGAAATCATTACTCATGAAGTTGGTTCCTTGGTCAATAATACAATTTACTGGTTTGGGATATCTGGAAAGCCAGCCATTATCGAGGGCATGAACTGCCATGAGGCCGGTTGGATTTACTTGTGGAGCTCGGATGATCTCGAGGAGGTTGGTGCACATGTCCATGATGGTAAAGCCATTGAAGGAGACTGTTCCATGGCCAGGGATCTTGATTTTCCAAGGGCCTACTCCATCGATTGCAATGGTGTCCCAAGGAACATACTGGTGTTCTTTGGTAGGGAGCTGTCCGTGGTTTTGGTGGCTATTCTTGTATCGTTGGCACGTGTCACAAGTCTTGCAGAAGGCATTGATTTGGTCCTTCAGGTTTGGGGCATATACAAATTGGTTGATGGTTCGATACAGTCGTTCTGCGCCGGCATGGCCAAGCACGTGGTGGTAGTATTTGATGGTGGCTTGTACTCTGTTTGGAGGGAGTACAATTTTCTGGCGACCGTTGGAGTCTACAACTTTCAAGTCGGTGCCATTGAAGTTTTCAGTTGTGTACCGGGGATTGGTAGCAATATCGTCGTTGGCTGCTTGATCTTGGGCGAGTTGATCGAAGGCTAAGGGATACATGGGAATGTCTTCTGGGTAGTTAAGAAACAAGTCAGAAAGAGAGAGAAGGTCAGAGTCGGTTGAGTCAGTTGAGAGGTCCGAGTTTTCGTCCGTTGGAGCGGGAGTCGGAGGACCGAAGAACTCCTTCTTCTTCTCGGGAGGGTCTTGGTCGATGGGAAGCCGGGAAAGGGCATCAGCAAGGCTGTTTTCTTTGCCTTTGATATACTTGAATACTGGGGAAAATTCTTCAAGGAGCATTCTCCAAGTCATGATTCGGTGGCTTGTGAGGTTTTGTCTGGTTAGGTTGATGTGGTCGGTCCATACTATGATTTCAGCACCCCAAAGAATGGTTCGAAATTCTTTGAAGACTTCTACGATACAGAGCATCTCTTTATCGACCGTTGGGTATTTCCGTTGAGCGGCGTTGAGTTTTCTGGAGAAACAAAGGATAATTTTGCCATCTTGGAGGATGACGGCGCCAAGCTGATAATCAGAAGCATCAGTATAGACATGGAAGGGCTTGTTTGGATCAGGGAAGGCAAGGAGGATGTCTTTGGCGATGAGGGACTTGGCTTTGTTGAAAGCTTCAAGTAGCGCTGGAGTTGGAGAGATTTTGCCTTTGGCTCTTCCAGAGAGGTCTGTAAGGGGTGCAAGGATCTCTGCGCGTTTGGGGTAGAAGTTCCGATAGAAGTTGATCATCCCAACAAAGGACCGAAGTTGGGTTGTTGTTGAGGGAAAAGCAAGTTTCAGGATGGGAGCAATCTTGTTTGGATTGGGACGGATACCATCTCGGGAGATGATGTGGCCAAGCCACGGAGCTTGGGATTGGAACCAGTGGCACTTGGAGGGCTTGACAGAGAAGTTGTGACACTTCAGTAAGGACAGGACAGAGGAGACTGATTTGCAATGGGATTCGAGAGTATCTGAGAAGATACCAATATCATCGATGTATACTTCAATGTCCTTTAGATGGGAGAGCATCTGTTCCATACAGCCTTGGGCCCAACTTGGAGAGTTAAGGAAGCCCATTGGCAATCGGAGGAGTCTGAACTTTCCGAATGGAGTAACAAGGACACAGAGCCAGGTGGAGGCCTCATCAAGTTTGAATGTGTGGAATTGCATGCTTACATCGATAAGGGTGACATATTTGAATCCTCTTCTTCTGTGGAAGATATCTTGGAGTTTTGGGAGTGGATAATGAAGTTTCTTGGTTACTTTGTTGAGTTCCCGGAAGTCACTGATGAGTCGACAGGAGCCATCTGGTTTGGGCACTACGAAGGTTGGCATTCCCCATTCAGTTGCATAGCACCTTTCTAGGATGCCAAGTTTCACTTGTCGATCGATTTCTTTCTTTACTGCTTCTTGTTGGTGCAGTGGAATGGAATATGGTTGTTTTATATGATATGGAGTTGCGCCTTGCTGCAGTTCAATGTGGAATGTTTGATTAGGGAAAATGCCTAATTCTTTGTCATTCAGGCCTTCGAAAAGTTCTTCATTTTGGAGGAGTATTGGTAACAAGGCTTGTTTCTCTTGGTGGGAGAGATGAGTTTGGTCGGCGACAAGCTTGTGGAGGTCAGTTTTCTCATACTTGGTGGTTCCATCTACATAAGATTGTTGGATTGATTGGTTGGAGTAACTTTCGGCAATTGCATGTGGTTCTGCAGACATGACTTTGTGAAGCAAGGACTTGTTGTCGAAGTAATTTCGCGGGTGGAAGTCCATTGTCTTCTCATACCATTCTATGGTACAAGTCTCGAAGTCCATTTTCATTCCAAGATCTCTCATTGTCTTTCTTCCAATGAGGAGATGGTAGTTGATATTCTGAGAGACGACAAAGCATTTGATTTGTAGGACTTTCATGGAATAGGATAGTTCTGGGAATATGGTGTTCTCCAAGGTTACGTAGTGGTTGCAAGTGGTTTTGCCATTTGTTGTTTGCATTTGAATTGGTTGGTCTAGGAGGTTCTTCTTGATTCCAGAGGGAATTGCTGATTCCACTATGAGATTGTCGGTTGATCCGGAATCGAAGAGGGTTTTCAAGTAATACTTCCCAAGGGATCCATTGATCGAGTTGCAGACACTTACTGTGGTTGGAGCAAGGTCGATGTCGACGTTGTCCTTGCTAGGAGCAACATCTTGCTTGTTGTTGTCGGAATTGATCTTTTCAGAGGGAAATCTTTGAAGATCCGTGTTGTAGTATTCTTCATCGATATCCATATCGACATGGAAGAGATCCGGCCAAGGAGTAGCAGGGATGGTAGTATCTTCTGGTTCATTGATGAAGACACACATGTGTTGCTCTGGTTCGTTGAAGTTACTGTTGTGGGAAGAGGTAGTGGATCGATTGCTGTTGTTGGAGTTACTGCGATCGTTCACATGCGAGTCGGTATTGTCTCTGTTGTTGTTATTGGGCTGATTGGAATTGGTGCCATACTTGTTGGTGTAGCATTGACCCCAGGTGTGATTGGTACCAGGGTGGATAGGACATGGTGAGTCATTCGAGATCCTAGTCGAGCCTTTGTTGTTATTGCCTTGATTGTTGCTGCGTTGGTTGTTGTTGTTGTTGTTGCGTTGGTTATTGTTATTGCTGTTGTTTCGATTGTTTCGATTGTTTCGATTGTTTCGATTGTTGCGATTGTTTCCATTTCGATTGTTACGATTGTTGTTGGCATTGTTGTTGCTGTTGTTGTTGTTTTGAGACTGGTTGTCTGATTTCTTGTTCTTGTTTTTATTCTGTACAGATTGGAATCTTTCGAATTTTATCATCATTTCAGAGAGAGAATCTCTATGGGGAGAATGGTTAAGTTGATAGAGGTCTTTCCAGTCCTCTGGCATCGATTCAAAGACTAGATTCTTGAAGTCACTTTCATTGATCGCTGCATTTTGTGGAGGGTGTCCCGGTAGTAATGGGAGAATAACATGGTTGTGGAAGTTGACTTGTGCTACAAATTGGTGTACAGTCATGGAGGTTGTCTTCTTAATGTTGGAAAGGAATCTTTTATGATTCTGGTAGGCATCGAGGTTGCTGTTGAATTTGAAGCTGATGAATGCTTCCACTGTCGTCTGGAAGTTGTCCACAGTTCTCTGTGGAACGTTGGTTGTTACATAGCTGTTCCACCAGCTACAGTCGGTGTAGTCTCTGAGGAGGTCTAGAAACTTGTCATAGATTCTTGGCCCTGTGGTTAGATTGAGAGTCTTCTTAGATCTAATGAAGGCATCGATGGTGAAAAGAATTTGTAATTTGGTTGATCCTGCAGTAATCAAAGGGATTTTGATCTTGGTAACTTCTTGGGAGCCATTGATTTCTTGGGTAACCTTGTACTCAATCTTTTCAACAGTCTCTTGATCAAAGTCATACTTGAAGGGAATGACTGAGTAAGACATACTGGACAATCTTCGGATCGGTTGTTCGTTTATTAACTGTGTAGTAGGGGTAATTTTTGTTCGTGTAGTTGAAGTAGTCTTTACCGGTAAAAAGGGTCGAAGCGGTTATTCGACTGTTTAAACAGTGTCGTACGCCTCTAGAAAAAGGTACTAAAATAAGGTTTGAGTTACGTATTGGTTAAAAACTAAGATTGTGAGCTAGCTCTGTCAACTACTCCGAGGAGCCGTTGAGAAAGCTTGCAACAGTAAAAAGGGTTGTAACAGTAAACAGCCGTTGAATCGAAATTCAACGTACAGTTTACATAGAAGATTTGGATATGTTCTTCATCCAGTCTTCAATATTGAAGACCGGCTTGCTTTTCAGATTTTCTTGAATCGTGGGTAATTTCAATCGTGAGCGTTGGAATACCACATTCAAAGATCTAATGAGTCAAGCACAGGGCATTGAACAACGCACAGACACTTCAGTCACAAGTCACTGACACATTCCATCAGTCATGAGTCACTGACACATTCCTGCGCATCAGTCATTGTTCAATGTATACGAACATCAGCATAGTCTTCTCCTTGAAGATCATACCGAATTCCGATTCTCAAAGAACACAGTTCTTTTCCAATCTTCTTCACATAGTAGTAGTAGATCAAACCTATAAGCTTCTTCTCAAAGTCATCTTTGGTTCTAAAACTCAATAGCACACAATTTCCCCTACAGCATAGTTCATATTGAATCCAATCACAATATAACTGAATCTTTTTTAAATCCATAAAAACACCCTTACACTCCTTCTAAAAATCTACTGTAACACCTGAACAACCATGGCCGCCATCAATCAACTTCAAGCTGCTAAGCAACCCCCATCCCTTTCAAGCCTGCTATCCTTTATCAGGATTACCCAGCCACTCGCCTCATTCATTGTGATACTAACACTGTACCCCCAACAGCAGCTGCTGTTGCTGCTGCAACAGCTTCCACCCTTCCTCCTCCTCCTCCTGTGTCCTCCACCTTCCTCAAGAAGCAGGACACCACTTTCTGCCCTGATGCCTCTGACAAAGAACGGCTCATCTGCGTTATCAAAGACTTCATCAATACAGCTAATACAAGCAATCTCAACCTGCAGGGTGCTGTTAAACATAGCAAAACCAGCATGATGTCCTCCGTGGCGGCCTCAAGCATTCTTGGGACGCCGTTGTTCAAACAGCAACTCCCGCCGTCACCAATACCAATTACTCTAAGAACATTCACACCTTTCTTGCCATGTTTCTCCCATCTAATGTATTCCTCATTCAACAAGAATACATGTTACATGCTATCAAACCATACCACATGGATTGCTTTGCTGCCGCTGGCTGTCTTTCTTGGCTCATCAGCATCCTCCTCAGCATCCACCCGCCTAGATCTAACGGTGCCAAACTGTATCCAAACGGAACCTCCCTCATGAATACGTTATATTGTCTAACTGCCAACTTTGCAACTCAAGTTCAACAAAACTGACAACCAACTTGGCAATGCCAATTTGACTTCCAACACTTAGTTGCCTTCATGGAACAATAACGTCTACACTATGCTGCTGGCCAACAGCCTCGGCAAAATCAAAATCATCCTAATAATAACGGCGGTTCCAACAACCGCTCCCAGCGCCCTTGCTATGGCACAATCCATTCATTGCATCAAAGTAGCTACCAATCTGGTCACCACAATGGTGCACACCAGTTTCCCCAAAACAAAAACAACACTTATTGTAACCCCAACACGCGGCCCTCCAACTGCTCACCCAACCAGGGATTCTCACGCCCACAATCTTACAATTTTTCAAACAATGCCCCTCGCCCACATGACTTTGTTTGGCCTGGTAATAACAGCAATAATTGCCCCTCTCTTGGCTGCGGTTATGACACATTGTCCAGCAATTGCAGTAACCACTCCAACCCGCAATACAACATGGGTTATCAACAATGTCACCACAATCCCAACGGCGCTCATCATCTTGACCTAGATGACAACATGTATTGTGATAACGACGTTAATGATCAAGAACCAGACAACTACAATCAACTGCAGGATGACTCCTACTTTCATGATGTTGGCAATCAATATGACGCCAACCTACCTCAAGAGTACAACACCAAGGATGGATTTTATTATGATGATGAAGCCGGCTGCTACCACCAAGATGACCAAGGTTATGATGACACCACGTACTGACAACTAAAAACCAACAAACCCGTTCCCTACATGATCACTCTTTCCTGCTTCATCCAATACACTTCTTCCCAAAGACTATATCTCATCCTTTGTGATTCTGGATCCAAAACCACTTGGTTCAGCACTCACGCCCTCCTCAAATCCATCATCCCCACTGTAACCACATCAGTCTCCGGTGTCACCATGGCAAGAAATTCAACTCCAACCAACAAATCTCCCTCAATCACTTCATTCTTCCTGAGTTAGCATCCGCCATCAACCTCCCATTACTGGATGCTCAGGTCTTCAAAGCACACTGTTGTTACAACATAATCCTTGGATGCAACGGCCTTTGTCACTTCAAAGTTGTCCTAGACTTCAACGATAACCTCATCAAAAGTTCGCAACTCATTGTACTGATGCCAACCTTCCCTCGTTCAATCTCCAATCCCGCCGCACTTGGCCTTCAAATTCACGCCCTGTATATCAATCCTTTTATCACAACATCCAACAACAACAACAACAGCTTCACAGTAACACAAACATAACCAACCAAAACCATCCTGGACTTGGCCTAATGACCAACACAACGTCTGCACTGTCTGTGACAAATGCACACATCTGTCCCCAGCACAACGCAACTGATTACACAATATCCTGTGCAAATATCAAATCGTCTTTGACGGCAAACTCAAACATTCCCGCAACAAAAAAAACATCTCAACATTAACCCATCCATTCGTCCCAATTGCTGCTGAGCATATCCTGTTTCACATGCACAACTCAAGCTCTTCAAAACCAAAATTGATTGCCTTGTCAGTATTGGTGTCCTTTCCCCTCAAGACTGATCAACGTGGATTTCCCCAACATTCATCATTCCCAAGAAAGACGGCAAAGTTCAATGGATAGTATCCAATTTTTGTGCCCCCAACAATGCCGTTAAGCGCAAGGTTTACTCAATCTCTCAAATTCAAGACATCATCTCTCACCGCTCTGGCTACAAATACTCACCAAGATGGATATCTCAATGCAATACTACACTTTTGTCCTCAATGATGAGAGCAAGAATCTCACAACAATCACAACTCTCTTCAGTCTCTAGAAATACAACCGTCTTTCAATGGGAGCTTCCCAGTTCCCCAACGTCGCCCAAGGAAGAATGGAAACAGTCCTCTCGGACGTTCCTGATCTTGAAATCTACATTAACAACATTGCCTGCTTCAGCAATAGCTTTGAAGTTCACCTCCAATTGCTTGCCACAGTCCTCACTTGTCTACAGGACAAAGGCTTCACCATCAATCCCCTCAAATGTGAATGGATCATCCAAGAAACCAACTTCCTTAGCCATTGGCTCACACCCCAAAAATTCAAGCCTTGGATCAAGAAAGTCAAGGCCAAATTAGCCATGCTCCCTCCTGAGAACTTAAAACAGCTCCACACCTTACTGGGCCTTGTCACTTATTACCCTGATATGTGGCCCCAATACTCTCACGTTTTTGCCCCTCTCACAAACCTCCTCAAAACACCCAAAACGTTCCAATGGAACAAAACATGCCAAAAAGCATTCAAAGAAATGAAAGCCATTGTTGCAGTTGATACCATGCTTGCTTATCCATATCATAACCTTTCATTTCACATCTACATGGTCGCCCCAACTTTCAACTTGGAGTCGTAATCAAACAAAACAACATCCTTGTTGCTTACTTCACCCACAAGCTCAACAAAGCTCAAATCAACTACACCACCATCAAAAAGGAACTTCACTCCATCATCAAAACTTTCAAAGAATACTGCTCCATGCTCCTTGGCACTCTCATCCACCTCTACACCAATCACAAAAACCTTATCTACAAATTATTCACCTATAGCACTCAATACGTTCTCAGTTGGAAACTCATTCTCAAAGAATACAACCCTACCTATCACTGCATCTAAGGACCCAAAAACACAGTCGCCAACTTTCTCAGCCGTACACCCACAACCTTGACCTCCTACTTTATTACCACCCATTTTGATGAACATGTCTCCAACACAGATTCTTTCTACTTTTCTGAGATGGCCAAGAGGAGCCTCATGGCATTGCTAATTTGCAATGCATTGACTGATAGTCATCCTGTCAAAGACAGTTATCTCATGCACCCTAGCTTGGACCAAAAAGACAGACTGCTATTCCATTTTGAAACTATTCACAAATACCATTCCCATGAGGAGAAAGTCCTTGCACTCCCACAAAAAGATTCCCACCATTATTTCATTCAAACACTAGATAACGTTGCCATTGATTGCCACTTTGACAAACTTACTCCCCGTTCTCCTTGGAAAATTGTTATCCCTAACAACATGCTTGCCCCTTTTGTCAAATGGTATCACAAAATCATAGTTCACTCCACAGGAATGGACCGGCTCAAAGCCTTGCTCCAACAACACTTCCAACACCCTGATCTATGTTCAGTGTGCCACAAAGTCATTTCCATTGCCTCATCCGCCCCATACTAGTGCGCACTTCAACATGCCCTGCTGGACAACTTGCACCTTGCTTGGCATCCATCACTCCATGGTCAGAAGTACACGTTGATTGCATTGGCTCATGGAATGTCAAAGTAAATAAAACCAAATTTTGCTCTGGCGCTCTTACATGCATTGACCCAGTCACCAACCTTATCAAAATCATTCACATTCCTGGTTCTAAAGCCACAGACAACACCCAATACCTCTTTGAAAATTGCTGGCTCTCCTGTTATCCTCAACCATCCCAAATTATTCATGGTCATGGCCCCAAATCTAACGGTCATGACTTTCAATTCCACGCCAGCATAAAACCCATCAACTCATTGCCGCACAGGTCCACAGCCAGTGGTAGCATCGAATCCTCACATAAAACAATTAATCAAATCATACACTCGATGATCAATCTCAAACCACCCAAGTCCAAATCTGATGCCAACGACCTTGTTGACAAAGCGATCACAAGTGCAATGCACACTTTCCGCTGCAACCGTGTCTCAACGCTAGGCCACTTTTTGTCTGGCACCCTTGCCTTTAATTGCAACATGCTCCTAAACATTCCTCTTCATTCCCACATCATCCCCTTGACCAAACATCACCAAGGTCAAATTGACAGCCATCTCATTCACGCCAGCTGCAAACGTACCAAACAGAAATTTATTGTAGGTCAAGCTGTATTTGTCAATATACATGATCAAAACAAACCCGGCCTTGTTTGCAAAGGTCCCTATCCCATCCTACAAGTCCACACCAATAACACTGTCACCATTTGCTGCGGTCTCAAATACGAACAAATCAACATTTGCCTCATTACTCCATGCAAGCCAGCATAAAATTTCAGGGTGTGGGAGAATAAACAATGCACAGACACTTCAGTCACGAGTCACTGACACACTCCATCAGTCATGAGTCACTGACACATTCCAGCACATCAGTCATTGTTCAATTGTATATGAACATCAAGATAGTCTTCTCCTTGAAGATCATACCAGACACTCAAAGAACACAGTTCTTTTCCAATCTTAACATAGATCAAACCTATAAGCTTCTCAAAGTCATCTTTAGTTCTAAAACTCAATAGCACACAATTTCACCTACCGTACGCTAGTAAAGCGTAGTTCAGGATTGGACCAGAATAGGACCCCTGAATTAGTATCCCATCTCATTGAGCCCTTCATTCCAACCTTCAAAAGTGAACTACACTGTAGATGAAATTGTGTGCTACTGAGTTTTAGGGTCAAAGATGACTTTGAGATGCTTCTCCGCTTGATCTATGATACAATTGGAAAAGAACTGTGTTCTTTGATAATCGGAATTTGGATGAGAACTTCAAGGAGAATACTATCTTGATATTGGAATACAATTGAACAATGACTGATGATCGGGAATGTGCCAGTGACTCATGACTGATGGAGTGTGTCATTGACTCATGACTGAAGTGTCTGTGCGTTGTTCAGTCTCCCTTATGATGAAAAATAAATATTATTTTGGTTTGGCAGGGGTAATGTGAAGAATGCTGATGCATTCATGTTCAAGACCCCGGTGGATGGTGACGGTGTTATTGGTATGAACTTGGAGGATTGGATAGGGACCTTTGCTAACAAGGCTGAGATTATTTTTCTTTGTGTATATTTATGAATACGCCTTGACCTACTATGAATTTGTGTTTGGTATGTTTTTGGTTTGCGCAAATAAGTTGGTTGTCAATTTGAGCTTGGCGATGTTTGGTTAAAGTGATGATGTTGGCGCAAAGTGATATATTGAGGAACATGTTGCAATGAACACAAGTGCGCAGGGTGAAAAGTTGCCGAGGGTGGTTCTTTTTGTGGTAGTGTTAAAATGTTTTGATCATGTGCTTGGTATTCATATATTGTGGCAAAATGGAATGATAATCTGCCTTTGGGATTGAATCGTGGATGTATTAGGTAACTGTCTTCAACATGACTATAAGTCAATGCGCCACATGATGGCATCACCATCAGGCTCTCAGCCATTTGTGAAAAGTGAAAGGAATTGTTGTTGGAGACACCGTTGTCAAAATTTGTTGATATGAAATATGAGGTGAGGGTAGTTGGGGTACGGCTGAGAGAGTCAGCAACTATATTTTTGGGTCCTTTGATGTAGTGGTAAATGGGACTGTATTCTTTGAGAATGAGTTACCAGCGGAGGACACGTTGAGTGTTGTACATTGAAAGTTTGTAGGTAAGATCTTTGTAATTGGTGTAGAGATGGATTACTGCACCAAGGAGCATTGGCCGATATTCTTTGAATGTTTTGATGATGAAGAGAAGTTCCTTTTTGATGGTTATGTAATTTGCCTGAGCTTTGTTGAGTTTTTGTGTGAAGTACGAGACGGGTATGTTGTTTTGCTTGATGACGGTGCCAAGCTGGAAGCCGGAGGCATCGGAGTATATGTAAAACAGGATGCTGTGATTGGGATGTGCAAGCATTGTCCCAATGGTGACAATGGATTTCATTTCTTTGAATGCCTTTTGACATGTGTTGTTCCATTGAAAGGTTCTAAGGGTTTTTAGTGGATTTGTGAGTGGTGCTAGGATGTAAGAGCGCCGGGGCCACATGTTGCGATAGTAAGTGACGAGGCCACGGAAAGCTCTGACTTGTTTGAAGTTCTTTGGTGGAAGCATGGCTAAAATGGCTTTAGCTTTCTTGATGTACGGTTTGATACCGTCTGGTGTTAGCCAATGGCCAAGGAAGTTGGTTTCTTGGATAATCCATTCACATTTGAGAGGATTGATAGTGAAGCTTTTGTCTTGTACTAGACAAGTGAGGACATTGACAAATAAATCTAGATGATCTTCAAAGTTATTACTGAAACATGCTACGTACGTATGTCTAGATTGAGATTGGGGATGTCTTGTAGAACCTTTTCCATTATTTCTTGTGCTACAACAGGTGATTGGGAAACTCCCATTGGAAGGTGATTGTATTTGTAGAGGCCAAAGGGAGTTGTGATTGTTTTGAGGTTTTTGCTTTTGTTGTCGAGGGCAAAGGTGTACTAGTATTGCACTGAGATATCAATTTTTGTGAGATACTTGTAGCCAGAGTAGGAGATAGGATGCCTTGAATCCGAGAGATGGGGTATACTTTGCATTGAATGGCCTTGTTGAGTGCGCAAAAATTGGATACCCATAGGATTTTTCCGTCTTTCTTGGGAATGATGAATGTTGGAGAGATCCATGCCGGTCGACCTTCACGTGATTGCACACCAATGTCAATGAGACGGTGGAGCTCCTTTTTGAAGAGTGCGAGTTGTGTGTGTGGAACGGGGCAAGCATGTGAGCAATTGGATTTGATGGAAGGATCAATGTCCAGATGGATTTCTTCATCAGGATAATGTTTGAGATTTCCATCCAAGACGGTTTGATATTTGCACAACACATCGTGTAATTGATTGCATTGTTGTGCTGTCAAAAGTGTGCATTTGTGGCATACAGTGGGAACATTGTGTTGATCATAGGTAGAGTTGAAAATGACAGGTTTTATATCTGTGACTGCAAGACTGCCGTCTTTTGCTTTTGGGGATGCTGAGTTGATTTGCAGTGTATGCATTTGAAGGGCAAGCGCTGCAGGGCCGGTAAGAACGCGAGGGAAGGTCCGCATGGATAGGATTCTTTTTGCACTTTCTATGAGATTTTCATGGAAGTTCAGAACAATTTTGAAATGTCAAAGGGTATTAAATTTGAGGATTACGTTGTAGCAACAGGGTGCTGTGAAGATGTGTGCCTCTAAGTAGGCAATGCTGATGTCAGGGGCTAATTTGGGAAGAGTAAATTGTTGGAGCATTATTTGCTGGTTGGAGTTGAATTCTCCAGCCATGGTTACACGTGCAATGGATGTGGTTACGGTTGGGATGATGAAGTTAGGTAGGATGTGATGACTAAACCAAGTAGGTTTGGAATCAGAATCACATAAGATGAGATATGGACGTGCAGACAAAGTGCTTTGGATGACGTGCAGACGGAGTGCTTTGGATGAAGCGCGCAAGAGCGATTGTGTATGGAACTGGTTTGTTTTGTTTTGGTTGTCAGTACGTGGCATGATGCTGATCTGGGGCATCCTGATGGTAGCAATCAGCTTTGTCATCATGATAGAATATATCATTGTTGTCGTACTCTTGAGTGAGTGGAGCATCTGGTTGATTGCCGTCGTTGTGGAAGTAGTTGTCGTGGTGTTCCTGTAGATGATCGTTTATTTCTTGGTGTGACTCATGAACGTTGGCATCATAATAGAAGTCATCCATCATTTTGAGATGATGTGCACCGTTGGAGCTGTTCTTGCATTATTGGAAATGAGTATTGTATTGTGGGCTAGTCTGGGTACTGCATGTGTTGTTGTTATTGCGACCGGGAGATGAGCGAAAGCTGTTGTTATTGCCAGAACAACCAGATTAGTTATTACTTTGTGCGCATGGGAATTGATTTGGCGTGCGTACAAATCCTGTCGTGTGTGGACCTGAAGATGTCTGGGAATAAGAGTTGCAGAAGTTGTTGCTCTGATAGGGAGCGCGTGTGCCGTTTGTTGAATTTCCGCGATATCTGCTGTATGACGATCCATATGGAGGGCGTTGGAAGCGGTTATTGTTATTGTTGTTGTAGCTGCTGTTGTGTTTGCGATGGTTGTTATTGTGTCAGAGTGTTTGTCCAGCGTCATGATGAAGACGCTGTTGTTCCATGAATGCAACCAGGTGTTGGAAGGGGTACGCGGAATTGTCCAGTTGATTTCCTGTTTTGTTGAATTTCAGCTGCCAGGTAGGAAGCATAGTAGTAAGGCAATAAAATGCATTCTTCATGGAGGTTGAGTCAGGGTAAAGCTGCTGTCCATTTGATTGTGGCAAGTCAATGCTGAGGATGTTGATGAGACAAAGATGGCCAGCTGCTGCAAAAAATCCATGTGGTACGGTTTGGTTGTGTGCAACATGTATTCTTGTTGGACGAGAAAGGCATTGGACAGGAGAAACAGAGCAAGAAAATCGCTTATGTTCTTGGCATAATGAGTGTTGAAAATGCTGCTTCCCGTATCTTTGACAATTCAGTCCCAAGAATGCTTGAGGTTGCCACTAAGGACGTTTTGTGTCTTGTAATGCTTGGCATCGTCATGGATGCTGAGGTTGTTTGGGCTGATGTCATCAATGAAATCTTTGATAACACAAATGAGCCGTTCCATGTTGGTTGCGTTGGGACAGAACGGGGTGTCCTGTTTCTTGATAGTGTGTCTGGAGACTGACGGAGGTGGGGGCAGAAGCAAAGGAACTGCTTTTGCTGCCGTGGTGATCTGGTAAGCAGTGGGGGGAACAGTGTCAGGGACATGATGGACAAGGCAAATGTTAGGGCAATCCTGATAGAGGATGGCTGGTTTGAATGGGATTGTGGGCTGCTCTGCAGCTTGAAGTTGAGCAATGGCAGACATGGTGGGTCAGATGTTAGGGTAAGTTTTTAGATATGTTGATTGATTAAAGAAATTCAAAGCAATATTGCCATTGAATTCAATATGAACTAAGCTGTAGATGAAATTGTGTGCTATTGAGTTTTAGGGTCTAAGATGACTTTGAGATGCTTCTCAGCTTGATCTATGATACAATTGGAAAATAACTATGTTCTTTGATAATCAGAATTTGGATGAGAACTTCAAGGAGAATACTATCTTGATATTGGAATACAATTGAATGATGACTGATGATCGGGAATGTGTCAGTGACTCATCATGACTGATGGTGTGTGTCGCTGACTCATGACTGAAGTGTCTGTACGTTGTTCAAAAGAACACACGACAATCACTTTTGTTGCGCCAAACGACTGGGCAATGCAACCAGCCGAATTCACCAACGAACAGCACCAGTACCGTACCATGGGGGGCTGTTGGAGGAAAAGAAGTGTATGACGCATACGGTACGGGCAGACAAGAAAATCTGAGAAATGAAACCGCCGTGAGAAACATTAAGAGAAGCAAAAAATTGATTCCCACGAGATACATACATATATATAATATACTTTACATAATATCTGATGGAACAAGACCCCCCACATGAGGAAGAGAACCCCACGGACTTTGATAATTGAGAATACATTTACATGCTCTCACTTTTATTTTGGAACCGTTGGCCTAGAAGGTCATATTTTTACTATGGCAAAGACATGAACGCAAAATGGTTGAGTTCAAAAGAGAAACTACTAAACTACATCGGTAAGAAGTATACAATGAGTGAAGCAATGTCTATAAAAAATGGCACCAAAAAGCTCATCGGTGTTGCTGAGCCTACAAAACACGTCGGCAAGGCAATATTTGATAAACTCCCATATTGGGAACACAAAAACTGGAAGCTTGATATGAAGTGATACAACGAAGCAAATTCATCACTAGCCAAGAACTTGTCTTCATGCTACACAATCATCTGGGGACAACTGACCCTAACACTTCGAAACAAGCTCAAGGCCAAAACGACAATTCCAGTCATTGAACAATCTAAGGATGCACCAGGCCTATTTAAATTAATCACAACTATCTGTAACAGGACGTCAACTATCAACCACGAACCAACGATCATTGTCACGAGTATGTATACCCTGTCCAAATTGAATGGAAACAGACTACAACTTTCAGAGTACTACAAGCACTTCACTGAACGACAAAAGGCAGCAGAACTGTGTGGTTTTGACACCACATGCGGCAAGCTTGAAGTCATCATAAAAGCACAGTTACCATACACAGGAACAACCAATCAAGAAGCAGCAGCATACACAGCCATGATCCGAATGAACCAACAAGAACAGTTCTACCGGTACACCATTATGTTTATGAAACAGGCTAGAGATAGATTCAAAGAATGTAGAAGAGACATTAACAATGATTTTACAAAAGGAACAGGCCATATCCCTGAGACTAGTATTGATTATCCATATGCGCTACTTCAAAATTACGAAGCAACCAAGAAGGGTGCCAAGAAGTACGGGAACAACAGCAAAGGATCATACAACAACGGAGATGGAGGCACAAAAAAGTCCGGACACGCTTTCCAACAAAGCAGCAAGAAGGATTTCTCCTAGGTGTGCAAGCTGCTAGTACACCAGAGGGAGAGCAGCACAACAAAATATATGATAATACAAGGAAATTTATATGCTATAAATGCGGAAGAAAGAACCATATCGCGCTGAATTGTATGGAAACGACCACGATGGATGGAGATCATATCACAAAGAAATCAACCAAAAGACCGTACAGGTGGAAGAAGAGTTTGAATTCGAAGACGACTTGGATCAGGATTGCTACTACAGTGCGTGTCAATTTACACAGACAACTATTGCACCAACATACATAGAAGATATGCAAGGAAATGCAAAACATTGCCTTAGCACAAAACATGTTTGAGGAAGAATCAGGATGTTTTGGGTATTGTTGGACAATCAATCAACTGTACGCATATTTTGGAATACAACGTTTCTAGTCAATGTAAGGACCACAAGCAAGAAGGTGAAACTATACTACACAAATGCAGGTAGTGTCATGATCAACACCAAGATTGGTGACCTCCCAAGAGTGGGAACAGTGTGGGTTCACAGGCAAGGCATAGCAAACATATTGTCATTCCATGGATTGCAAGAACGCAATGAGTTTGAAGTAGACTACAGCAGTCAACCAAACTCAAAAGGGATACGAGATAAAGCTTTCAGAGTCAAAACTCTAGAAGGAATTATCCTATGGTTCCAACCAGATGGACGAGGATTGTATTATTTAGACTGCGAGAAGCATTTTGGACTTGAAAAGTCAAATACAGTGTTTGGCAAACGGATAATCAACACTGAAGATCAAGAAGATGTGCCAACAACACAAGAATCAATGGTGTTTATGAATAATGGAGAAATTGAAATGGCGGAAAAGAAGAAGTCAAACTTCACCAAACAAGATGTATTGCAAGCTGAAGCGGTCAGACGATTCCAACATGTGGCTTCCCATCCAAGCAAAGCAACATTGACGATGATGACAATAAACAATACAATCAAGGACAATCCATTTGTAGCCAGAGACATACACATCACACAAAGTATTATGGGACACAGTGTATATGGTTAGGAAGAAAAAAGGACTAGAAAAAAGAAGATACAGTGGAACTGCTGGAAATGGTAGCATTACCAGAATCAATTGAAGAACACTACCAGAACGTGATCATTGCAGCGGATGTGCTGCATGTGAACAGGATTCTGATGTTAGCAACAATTTTGAGGAACATTCACTATGAAACAATTGCAGCATTACCATCAATGAAACTCAAAGGGATCGAAGAGGCTCTGAAATCTGTATTCAGGTCCTATGCACTGCGAGGATTCCGAATCAGTCATCTTGAAGTGGACAAACATTTGAAGATATGAAAAGCAGCCTATTGGAGGTGAGAAGTGAACACAGCATCAAAGGAAGAACACGTATCAGAAATTGAACGATATATTTGTGTGATAAAGGAGAGAGCCAGAGCAAGTTTTGCAATGCTACCTTTTGATTGCATTCCAAAAAAAGATGACTACAGTGCTAATGGAGACCATTGTGTTCTATTTAAATGCATTTCCCTGGCCTGAAGGAGTATCACAAGAACTGAGCCCATTAACAATTGTGGAGGGAAGAGTTCTATCACACAATACAGACTTTCAAATGATTGTCAGAGAATATGCACAAATGTATGAAGGAACCGGCAACGCCATGCAAGAACGAACGGTTGGCGCAATAGCATTGGGACCATCCGGAAACAGACAAGGAAGAGTAAAAGTCTTCAGCCTCAACACAGGAGAATACTTAGACAGAGCAAAGAACGACTACCAACTATTACCAATGCTGAGCGAAGTAATCAAGCAAGTTGAAAGAATGGCACAAAAGTCACGAAGTGGATTAACTTTTGGAGATCGTAACAACAATGACAAATTATTGGACAATGAGGATGATGAATTTATTCCAGAGGTCCAGGGCTGTGATGTTGCATTGGAAGAAGACTCAGATGAGGAAAATGATGCAGCCAACCAAGACTGCAGCAAAAACGAGGAAGAGGAGAATGAAAGTGACAAGGCCTTAAATGGATCTGACACCGGCTCAGACCTGGAGACATCTGATAACGGAGATGAGGCTACAGAAGTGGATGAAGCAACTGAAAATGAAGCAATTACAGGAGTGAAAGAACCAGATATGTATTGAACTGCCAGTGGAAGTCAAGTGAAGAGCACACAGGACACAGATTTTGTGTACGCCAGCGTGGGAGAAAACAAAGTGCGCCATCTTGAACACAATCAATTGCCAAACAAAATAAAAAAGGTCGTCAGAACAGAGTATGAGAACTTTGTACATGCAATTGAATATATCAAAAAAGTGCAGCGAGACCACAATTTAATCAACCACTATGTGATGACTCAAATGAGCATACAAGAGGGAATGCGAGTCCATGGAGAGAAAGGGAAAGCATCAATAATAAAAGAGATAGACAACCTAGTCACGCGAGGATGCTTTGGCAAGGTAAACTGCAATTCACTAACTGAGCAATAGAAGCATCAAACATTGCCAATTCTTATGTTCATGCTGGTAAAACGAGATGGAAGATTGAAACGTAGAGGATGTGCAGACGGGAGACCCCAATGCCTCTGGACAAACAAACAGGACAATGTGCCGCCAACACCAGCAATAGAGTCACTAAAATACATACTGGCACTAATTGCATGGAAGAAAAGGATATGGCATCATTTGATCTCCCAGGACAGTTCCTACAAACCAACATGGACAAGCTATTACACCTCAAGATCAATGGAGCGTTAACACTATTGTTGGTTGAATACAATAGGCGTTGGAAGAAACGTCTCTGAAAGGAACAAGGAAGACCAGTCATCTACATGCAATGCAAAAAGGCAATATATGGAACACTCAACGCAGCGATACTGACATACAAAAATTAACAGGGGACTTTTGTGATTGGGGACTTGAAATGAACCCCTATGAGCCATGCGTGTGGGATGTGACAGTGAATGGATCACAATTAACAGTTATATTTCATGTGGATGATGTTTTAGTGAGCCACAAGGATCCACAATGTGTCACAGATTTCTTGATGAAGCTTGACACAGTATACGGAAAAATCGACCCACTAACTATAGGCAGAGGCAAGGTACATGAATACCTAGGGATGACTCTGGATTTCAACAAGAATGGAGGAGTAATGATCACCATGTATGACTACATCAAGAAATTCATTGATAAACTATGGAAGCAAATGATAGGAGAAAAAGCAACGACAGCTCCAGAGTATTTATGCAAGACCGACAGGAATAATTTGGCTTATCTCAACAAGCAACAGTCAGAAACCTTTCACACTCTGACGGCGACAATGTTATACCTAGCGATGTGAGCACAATTGGATCTACAACTAGCAACAGGTTGCCTATGCACATGAGTGAAACAACCAGATAAACACGACTGGAAGAAACTGATGCACTGATTGAGATATCTACAAGCAACAGCATACTTACCCCAAATCATTGCTACAGATGGCAAAGGAACAAGAATATATCATATGGATGGTTCAAATGCTGTGATATGGACATGAAAGGGCACGGTGGAATGTTTGTGACCCAAGGAAAAGGAGCAATCATAAGTTCCTCAACCAAGCTGAAATTGAATACACTGAGTTCAACCAAAACAGAAATAATGGCAGTTGGGGAGAAATTACCGAAATGTATGTGGCTTAGATTGTTTGCGAACGAACAAGGAAGCCAAGTGAGAGAGGATATTCTCATGCAAGACAACCAAAGTGCAATGTTATTGGAGAACAACGGAAGATTCTCTGAAGGAAAAGGGAGCAAACACATTGACATCCGGTATTTCTTTGTCACAGACAGAATTGAGAAGAAACACATCAAGGTCGAGTATTGCCCAACCAAAGAGATGACTGCAGATTTCTTTACGAAGCCCTTACAGGGTGCACTCTTTTATCGTTTCCTAAATGCGATACTCGGAATAGATGCAAGGGACTTTGACGAATACAAGAAGAAATACCAAGAGATACTGGAAAAGTACAGAGAACTTAACAAAGAATATGATCACATAGGTCAAGCACCAGGTGACTGACAACTCCCTGACCACAGGAGTGTGTTGGAGAAAAAGAAGCGTACGACCCACATACGTAAAACGGCGGTGAGAAACATTAAGAGAAGCAAAACATTGATTCCCACGAGATACATATATATATATATATATATATACACACTTTACATAATATCTGATGGAACAAGACCACCCACATGAGGAAGAGAACCCCACCGATTTTGATGATTGAGAATACATTTATATGTTGGAGCACAGCACAGATTGTGGTCGCGCAACCAATTTACCAAATTACTAAAATCAAGGATTTAGGTACAACATGTACCAGCACCAGTACATAAATGCATGGGCTGAGAGAGAAATGAGACAATTGCACCATTTAGTCAATCGGCGCATATTTTCAATTTTATCTCACTAATAGGATATTGCAATCTTTTGTTAGGTTTAACTTCATTCTTTAAGGTGTTCCTGTGTTTCGTTTGGTATCACGTGCTTGAAGCACAGCACTGATTTCAACATAAAATTAAAAGTACCAGAAAGCAGAAATCACCATAGCCATTTCTACATCAAACACGCCTAGCCCTGTTGAGTAACTCCGGGGGGTCGTGATCGCGAATCAATAGCCCTGTTGAGTATATATCTCCAGGGCATATATCAATTGCTCACATTATCTGTTTCGAGACTACTCCAGATTCACATTTTACACAGCAAGCAGCAAAATAGCAAAACGATGGACACCAAAGCCAAAGCAAACAACAATGGAGGGGGAAACCACCCCGGAAAGCAAAAGGAAGGTGACCAACAACAACAACGAGGGCGTAGAAACAGCCCCAACACACCAGGATTGGCTCAAGGCAGCAGGCTCCAAGGCCAAGACCAGAGAAATGAAGGGGATTGTGATTGACCACAGTGTTGACCACAAGACCCCAGTATCACAACAGTTTGATGTGTTCTACAAGGCGGCAAAGATTGCAGCAGGGAAGATGAATCCTGATTTGCAAAAGCCAATGCGCACACTGGAAGGCCTCACCAAGGAGAATTTCACCATAGTGTTTCCAGACGCAGAGAAATGGACCAACAATGGTGTGGTGGGCGTACACAAGAAAGAACCATACAGCCGACTTTGGATTGAAGAACAGAAGGGCATCAAAAAGAGAGTGAAGCGCTATGAGGAGGACCTCAAGAAGATATTTGACATCATGCATGGACAGCTCAGCTCTGGGATTACGGAAAAGCTTAAGATTGGACAACAGCCGAAGAGCAGGCTGACACACTGAAACTCCTTAAGTACTTAAAGGAAATATGTTACCGTGATAACAAATCATCTATCTGCCCCCCTGTTGATGTCCTCATGAAATTGAAGAAGTTTCTCACTGCATTCCAAGATGCATCAAAGGATCCCACAAAGTATGTGGAAGAAATGCAAATGAGGTTCAAAGTCATGAAGGCAGCAGGAATCAGGATTGTGTCAGATGAACTAATTGGATACACAATGAAGAGAGTCTTCCCAGACAAGACATACAAGGATTATCCAGACATGACAGCCGCCAACAAGAAGCCCATCACCAAAGCAGCAGAGCAGATTCTGCTTGCAGTATAGATTGTGGAAGGCTCCCATCGGAAGAACCACAGAAACGTACAAGGGGCACTAAAAGATGAATACTGTATGAAGAAGGACGCATGCCCGGTCAACACCTCCGAGGCCCTTGACATGCTTCTCCAGTTCAAAACAATTAAGAACAACAACCCAAAACAAACAAACAACAACGCCAACAGCAAAAGAGGGCGCCCAGATGGGAATGGAAAGCAAGGAGCAGAGAAAACGGTTGAAGGAACCACATTTGTAACCAATGGAGAGACCACCAACGACACAGTTCAGGAAGCACACCAACTGTTAATGAATGGCATTGCAGAAGGAGAAGATTTTGGGGACGAGCTGTGTTTTGTGCAGATAAGCAACATGGAGATGGTCAGTACACATGCCAATACCTACACAGAGGATGAATCATCATCAGACTCATCGAGTTACAATGGAGTACCACTACTTGTGCACAGACAAAGCTCAATCGACGACAGCAGCACAGATGCTTCTGAGGATGCATGGTCCACTCAATTGACACAATGGACCACAAGTGAGAAGCCCAGGAGTTGGAACTCCAGGAGTGAAAACTGCAGGAGTGGAGATGATGATCAGCTCTATGCAGACACCGTGAGTAACAGCACTGAGTTTCTGTTGGCACATAACAACGGCAAACTGGACCCGAATCTACTTCTGTTGGACAGCCAAGCCTCATGCAATGTTATTAGCAATAAGACACTACTGAAGAATATCCGACCACACCCTAGCAATGGCCAGATTGTCATCCATTGTAACGCTGGAAGTGTTGCCACAACAATGGTGGGTGACCTTCCTGGTTTTGGAATGGTGTGGTATCTGGAAGGAGGTATTGCAAACATCCTATCACTGGGCCTAGTATCTGACAAGTATCGCGTGACACTAGACACCAGCATATCACAGTCATTCTATGTTCACAAGGAAGATGGGACTACAAGGCAGTTCAACAGGGCATACAACAACCTATACACTTGTAATCTTAGTGAGCAACAGAATGAGGCCGTTTTTGCCATAACAACTGAGGAAATGAAGAAAGAGTTCTACTCCAACCTCAATATCAAACAAGTCGAAAAAGCTTGACGCCTATAGGAGATCCTGGGGTTCCCCAGCACCAAAGAATGTTGTATATGATCGACAATAATCACATTTAAGATTGTTTGACTACAAGGAAAGATGTGGCAATATCCGAAGATATTTTTGGAATCAACACCAATATCGTGAAAGGGAAGGCAGTTTGGCGTCAACCTGATCATGTCCAGGATGACCTAGTGCTGGTGCCACCCGAGGTGTTAACCAGATACAGAGACATCACCCTGGCAATCAACATCTACACAGTTAATGGTACTAAGTTCTTCTGAACCATATCACATCACATCCAATTTTGGACCAGCTGCGCCATCAATGATGCACGCTGCTCCACACTGCTAAATTGTATCAAGGTTGTCATTGGACTATATCAAAGGAGGTGTTTCTCAGTGACCCAAATCTTTGGGGACAATGAGTTTGCCTGTATCGCAGATGACCTGCTTTCACTACCTACACCTATTACTCTGCATGTGACTGCACGGAATGAGCACGAACCACACATCAAGCGGGACCTCCGCACTAGCAAAGAAAGATGTTGGTGTACGTTTGCCGCCGTCCCATTTGACAAGATGTCCCCAAGGATGGTGATCAAACTTGTTAATGGGGTTGACTTTTGGTTGAACAGTTTGACCATGACCTGTGGTCTAAACACAACTCTGTCCTCCCGCAAAATCATCACGGGGGAAAAGCTCAATGCCAATCGACACTGAAAATTCCAATTTGGTGGTGACTATGTGTTAGGGCATGCAGACGCACAAGACAATACAATGAAGCCACGTGCAACAGATGCTATTTATCTACGGCCATCCGGCAATAAGCAAGGAGGATTTTCCCTATTTGATCTCAAGACCGGCCAACGTATCCGCGGTTGCTCAGCTACACTTGCCTGCATGACTGACACGGTCATTCAATGTGTTCACTCTATTGCTACAGAACAGCAGGCCCCCGATGGCCTCATGTTTGGGGACCACCTTGGCTGCACCACCATTCTCAATCTCAACGATAGCTCCTCCCATGCCTCAGGGGACGGCGATGACGCCACTGACCCATCCTATCACCCCGACGTAGCTGATGACGCCACCATCGACACTGTCCTCACAGGAGTGTCCCTCAAAATCTGCAGTAGTTCTATTTTTGAGGACACTGCCATTTCGATGGAACCAAATCAAGACAGAAACTATGTGAAATTAGCAACAACAACAGAGGATGAAGCTCCAACAGAGCCTGTCACCACACTAGAAGATAACACAGTACTCCAGGATGAACATCAAGACACTGTTGCCGCACACGACGCGCCGGCTACACCCAATTCAACTGCTCATGACACGCCGCCTGGCGCGCCGGCCGACCCCAATGACGAGCCCCCCAATAATCAAGCCGATGAAACACATGACAACGAACCCCCAACTGACGCACCCGACAATGTCGAGGAAGGCGAGCCATCATCAACTGCTCCTAGATACAATCTCAGGCCCACAGTACAGAGAACACATAACAAGTTTAAGGCCGGGGAAGGTTATGAACACACCACTCACTGTTGGTCCTTCTTCTCTGCGGGATTTCAGTCAGCGGTCAAGGTTCTTGAGAAAGAACATCACGTCGTTGTCCTGGTATCCTCAGCACTAGAACAGTACAGCAACCTTGATGCAACCCTAGCAACAAAACAATACGGAGTCAAGAAAGGCCTCGACATTTTTGGGGAGGCAGGGGTAGAAGCTATCCTGAGTGAGCTGAAACAGATGCATGACATGGAAGTGGTAGCACCCATTCACCCTTGTGACATGACCAAGGAGCAAGATCAACAATCCCTCCAATATCTCATGTTCCTCAAGCGGAAGTGATGTGGAAAAGTGAAGGCTAGGGGATGTGCTAATGGCAGATCACAACGGGCATTTATCTCCAAGGAGGACACCTCATCCCCCACAGTGTCTCTATATGCTCTCATGCTATCATGCCTCATTGATGCTATCGAAGAATGCGATGTAGCCACGGCGGACATTCCAGGGGCATTCCTACAAACCCCAATGCCTGAGGACGAGGAAGTGTTCTTTATACGTCTAGATGGAACCATGGCTGAGTTACTGACACCAATCCACAACTATATAAGAAGTTCCTTGTCAGTCAAAATGGTTGAAAAGTTATGTTCGTCAGAGCTAAGAAAGCAATCTACGCCACACTACATGCCGCAATACTCTTTTGGGAGAAGCTGGTGGCTTTCTTCACTGCTGAAGGGTTCGAGGCTAATCCATATGACATGTGCTGTACCATGAACAAAATGATTGATGGGCATCAGATGACTATCGTAGTATGGCATGTGGACGACCTAAAGATATTTCATCAACACTCAGATGCTGTAGATCGCATGATAGAGAGACTGAATGAGGAATTTGGAAAACTCAAACCACTGTCAGTCACTCGGGGCAAGATACATGAATATGTGGGAATGACCATTGACTACAGTGACAAAGGGAAGGTACAATTCAGTATGTTTGACTACATTACAGACGTGCTAGAGCGCCTCCCAGCTGAATTACAAGAAGATAGAACGGCACCAACACCAGCCGCATTGCATCTGTTTGATACATCCGACAATATTAAATTCCTTTTGTACGTACGCGAAAACTACAGTACTCAAAATTACATACGTACATTCCTACGTAACTTACAGTACTGCAGCTGGAATGATACGATACTACGAGTCGGAGTGCACCTTCAGTGTTTGGAATAATGAGACTCAAAGGTTATGTTTTCTCTCTGTGAGATTGGAGTACGGTCGAACCAGAGGTGCAGTCGTCATTCTGACACCCAAAATTCGATACTTAGTGATCGAACAACAGTCATTCTTACGATCAAAGTTCGATACTTAGTAATGGAAGAAGAACACACACTAGAGGTTCGCACATGCAATCTCTTGTTAAGTGTGCTGTTTTCAAGAAAAGACAACAGAGGTTTGAAGCGCTGCTCACGAACTTGTTTTCTGGTGTATAAAATATCGTGTTGTACTAGCGGCAATACGATCTTTAGAAGAGATACTTGCTCTCCAGCAAGGATCATCTCTCTATCTCTCATACTTTTAGATTGTTTGATTATTCAACCTTAAACCTTGCACCGGACGCCCCTTTGCGTCCTACTGTAGAACTACAAGCCTAAGATCTAACTGATTGCATCGTTTGTCGATAGTCAGAATAGATCTGGTTGGATTAGCGTCCAATCGTAGTGGATATCAGAGAAATATTAGAACACAACAGACCGGCACCTCAACCGGCCTGCAGCTACAGCTCCTGTTGCTCTTCTTTGCCTTTGGACTGAGTCAGCTTAACAGCCACTTTCAGAAGGAATTTAACAGATTAACAGTCGCAAGCTTGTTGAAGCTTGCAGAAGAAGACAACATTAGAAGCACTCGACGAAGAAACAATCCGGCAGCAGATCATCGATCGACTCGACTACGGACAACAATCGATAGTTCTCTGATCTGATTACACACAAGAAAGACACCCATCGGACAAACCGAAGTCTTTAATAGAAGCCCATTGCATTGGACACGCCGATAGCAATCACTCTATCCAAGGATCACTCCACAAGTTCCCTGGATTATATATTTCGCGCCTACACTCCTTGTGACACCATCTTGTCAAGGACACAACGACGCCCACCATTTGATAGTGCTAAGCACCACAAACCCACCGACTGCAATTATCAATTGATAATTGCTTTATCCATCCGCGATATACATCAATTACCAGTAAAAGACCTAGTAATTTCAAGACAACAGTAACTGCGGCGAAGACATCGTGTGTCCGAATTCCCAATACTTTTCAAGCTCCACTCAAGATCCAGATACCACGGGAGACACACATTTCGTTGCTCCGACACGGCACCTGTCACGACTTGCTGAGGCCACAGCATTTATTCCAACAACGGCGAAAATTAGTTGCACTGACAACAACGAACGAATTCAAAGTGAGCACCACTGTTATCGACATTCAAGGTACACGATCCCAGGGAGATCTCCAAGCTCTCCGTACGACTACAACGATCAATCGCTTCCTACAATTTCGTATATAATCAATCTAATTCGATTCAAGATTTCTACGGTACAAGCACGGCCGGATATACAAACGGCAATAGCATTCCTCTGCACAAGGGTGCAGAAACCAAACATGCATGACCAGAAGAAACTGGAGAGGGTTCTAGCATATCTGCGGGGCACCATTGCTCTCCCATTGGTATTAGGGTGGTGGGACGGGACCGGAAATTCATACTGGCACGTGGACGTATCCTTCGCAGTCCACTCCGACATGAGAAGCCACACGGGGGCCATTCTGACCATGGGACAAGGGGCGGTCCTATCCATGTCAACAAAACAGAAGATCAACATCAAGAGCTCAACCAAAGCAGAAATAGTGGGGATTGACGACCATCTACCATTTAATCTCTGGTGTCAATATTATCTGCAATGGCAAGGGTATCATTTCAAAGGATGCAATCCAATGAATGGAGAGGACCCCGCCGAGCCGGTCCTTGGCGAGAAGAACATCCTCTACCAAGATAATACCAGTTCGATACGGTTAGAGACCAATGGAAAGAGCTCCAGCACCAAGAGAACAAGACACATCCACATCAGATACTTCATGGTAATGGACCGAGTAAAGAATGGCGAGCTTACAGTGGAGTATTGTCCAACAGGAGACATGCTGGCTTACATTTTCACCAAGCCACTACAGGGATCCCTATTTAGGAAGTTCAGAAACAAAATTCTCGGAATTAATGAGCAAGATTGTATAAGCTACAAAGTGGATTTCGAAGCAATTAAGCAAAAGCATGCCGAGACCACAAAGGGCTGAGCTACCCATGGTATACGCCACATCGGCCTTTATGCCAATACGTCGCAGGAGTGTGTTGGAGCACAGCACAGATGGTGGTCGCGCAACCAATTTACCAAATTACTAAAATCAAGGATTTAGGTACAAAATGTACCTGCACCAGTACATAAATGCATGGGCTGAGAGAGAAATGAGACAATTGCACCATTTAGTCAATCGGCACATACTTTTAATTTTATCTCACTAATAGGATATTGCAATCTTTTGTTAGGTTTAACTTCATTCTTTAAGGTGTTCCTGTGTTTCGTTCACACTGATTTCAACAATATATGCTCTCACTTTTATTTATTTTACCCATTCAGAAAGTACGTAATAGCATTATTGCTGAAGAATCAATACATATTTTCTATTTGCACATTCATCATTAGTGAAGCGATAGTTGCGGAACCGTTGGTTTTAACAGGGGCAGCGACCAAGCCAGAAGGATGAACCAGTCGAGCCCCGATTTTCCTTCCTTCGAAAGTTCAGAACCCATCGCACCAAAGGAACGAATCGAAACGGACCGAGACAATGAAAATGTGGGCGCTTTCTTGGGCGGAAGGGTCTGGCGGTCCGATCCATCCCACTGGATCGTTAAATGCATTTGGGTCATACTAGCTATCGTTAGTTTGTTCGTTGTGTGGTACGCGGACGAGTTGCTGGTTCGAATGCCATGTTCTCACATCCGACTATTGCTTCCAACGAAGCACCAGCAGCATACCATTGACGACGACGACAATTTCCAGTACGATGCTTGCGTACGAGATCGCAGGGATCGATTCGAGGCGTTCGACGCCTGGATCATTCGAACCGACGAACTGCACGATGGCAGAAACGAGTACGGACGGTGGTGCTTGCGGCTGTTGGAACAAACCCTGGGATTGTCTCCTGTTGCTACAAAGAAGATCATGGCACTTGCCGCGATCTTTTATGGTTCCGTGTTGGTAACGATGCGGTTCGTTGAAGCTATGGCCCATCGCATTCCTCTATCACTGTTCTCAACCACCAAGAACGAAGACTGCTACAACGATATGTTTTCAGAGCCGAGGCGACAACGGCGACGGGGCTCTCAGTCCGAGCCAGAGATGCAAAGTGACGTCGGCTCAAGCGAAAATGTGTGGATCAAACGACCGGGAAACACCGTCAGCAATATTACGTATTTTGTAGGTTCGGTATTGATTTTGAGTTCCTTATGGCTCGGAAACGAACAATCACAGAGGATAGGAAGAACATCATTATCCTCAGAGGATCAACCTACAGACTCGTGTTTTGCCTCTCCCCTGTCCCTGTCCTCGTCTTCGTCTACCACCTTTTGGTATTCCGATGGACTCTTTGGCGGCATGATGTTGGTGTTAGCGATATCTTCCACTCTTTGGCATGCCTGGAACGTTCCATGGGTCCATTATATTGATCTCTGGTCCATGGACAATTCCATTCTATACCTCGTGGCGAGGCATCTCAGCTTGGTGGTACTCTACCATGCCTCTGGCAACTCCGGGAAAATCGGAATCGAGCATGAGATTGACATCGGTCCAAGCAACACTATTGGTGGAAATAGATTACGGCTGGTGGCCACAGGTTCGGGCTCCTTCATACTCCAACGGCCGAACGTGACACAACTCGCGAAAGCGTTGGACACGAATCCAATGGACGTTACCCTATTGATAGTGTATGTTACACTGATCGCAGCTTCTGCGATTCATTACTTCTACCATGTGGCCTGGAAGCACCGGTATTTGCACGGAAGTTGCGGATTTAGCGTCCGGAGGCGGTTGTCTTCGAGCAGCAATGTCTGGACCAGGGGACACTTCCCGATCCGAACCAGCGAGGTCTGCGCCTTTGCGTCCCTCCCGTTTCTTCTTGTGGGGATTCCCCTCGTGGGAATGCAGATCCTGGGCGATGATCACGCCTTTGCTGGATCCCTCGGGGCTGGAAGGATTACGCAACGCACGCTGATAATCGGCTGGTCCTATCGGTTGTTGGAACGGTGGGCCTTGGACGGATCTCCGTGCCAGCCATCGTCGGATAACGGAAAAAACGAAAACGGCTCTGTACTTGGGGTTGTTACCAATGCGGTGTTATCACCGACTGCCATCCTTCATTGGATGACGGGAGTTACCTTGTTAGCGGGGTACGTGCAGGCAAGGTCCGTCGAACTTGAGTGCCTCGCCTCGCTGGGAAGGACTTGTTTACGGTAACGAACAACGAAGGGACAGACAAATCGCATGGACCCTTCAGACTAGACGGCAAACTCTGGATACCGATTTGCTCCCGTTTTGTCGACCAAATCAAGCTCTTCTAGTTGTACTATATTCTGTTAGTTGCAAAGAAAGTTAAGCGCACAAAAGATCGGTCGTAAAAACAGAGATCGGATCTAGTTTGCAATCATCCATGCTGCATTACACAATTGATTTGCAAGTATATGCCCTACAATACGATGAGATCCGTTATTGCTTCACAGGATTACTCGAATGAATGAGGAGCATGAGAAGCTACATCGTTGGGTATTGCTCTGTATCACACAGCAACTTGCAGCTTCTGACGCAACAATTCTCATCCTTATTCTCATGACATCACAGATGGCGTATTGTCTACCAATGATTCAATTTTGCCAAGCAATATGCAACTACCGTCCAAATGCATTGGAATGGGGTGATCAAACGTGCTGAACTGCACCAAGCGCTCCAGCCGAATGGAAGCACACTGAATTATATCGTATTGTTTCGAAGATGGAGAATGTTTGGTTTGGATGATCCCTGTTTCCAATTATGCATGCTCTGTAATCATAACTTTTTGGTTCATATCAAAACCATGCAAGTGGTCATAATCACTTGACAGAGACACGGCGTCGAAGCTGGGGCAGTAGATCGTCTGATGAAATGCAATGCATAATGGTAAGGACGAGTCGAGCAACGCACACGCATGTTATACCGTAATCAAAACAAGATCTCAAACTTTCATACACTACTGTAGGACGAGAGTTAGATCATTTCTATTGTTGCTCCAACTTATCAAAGCACGTGTTTTCGAACAAAGGGACCGATCACCCAGTCACTGGCCTCGTCGTCGTCGCTTTCGACCGCGCGTTGAAGGACGCGTTTGGAATCGGCCTCGTTGACGGAGAGGAGTAATCCGGCGAGCCAAAAGGCTTCCTTTCGTCCCTCTTCTCCTTCAGCCAGACACTCTGTGGCGATTCTGCGTACCAATTCGATTCGGCCGTAGCTCAAAAGATAAGCTCCTATGCACACTAGCAAACTGGTGGCTCCGTTTCCTATGTCCAATGACAACGACGATGGCGAGAGCCCACGGGATTGATCGATCGCACGAATGCCATCTGTTCCGTGGACTTCGACGACTTCCTCCAAGCGATCCACAAACCCATACCGCATGCACAGGTCGATTGTCCTTTCCAAGGAAATGCCGTTGAGGTTCAGGGCAAGGCTTGGGACTCCTCTTCGTTCCAAGAACGTCGCAAGAGCCTCGTGATCGCAATCGGGGACAGCGTCAAACCACTGTTCGGCTTTAGAATGATGGTCGCTTCCGGCCGAAATCAAGGTCCCGATCCGGATCAACGGAAATCCCAGCGGGATGGCCACGATGCCAGTTGTGGTGGATAGCACAAGGCTGCCATTTTGGTAACCCAATACTTCCGGGTGATGCAGCGGCATTGGAATGGTGGGTGGAGTAAGTGAATCGTAGTCGGTTACGATGGATGGATTTGGCAAGATTGGCACATTACAATTGGCCAGTGTGAAGGAATCCATGTGGCAAGCCCCCCCTCCGCTACAATCACCAAGGAAAATAGCTCGAATTGTTGTTTTTGTGGTGCAGTACAACACACCGTGGATGAATTTCGCACTAATGACACTGTCACTCTGCGTCGATGCAACCATTACCGTGCCTAGCATGACAAAGTTTGGTTCGTCCGAAAGATACACCGAAACCCTTCCCTTGATCACTATTGCACACAATTTCCCGTCATCGTCCCAGGCTACGATGTCCGGGCATGGGAAGGCAGGTCCGGAACTGACATAGACCGAGGCACTTTCTTCTTCGTGGCCCTTCTTCTTGGTGTAAAAGTAGGAGAGTCCTTCATCGCTTTCGTCGAACTTGCTCCCCACGCACAATACCGGGCCTCCGAAGAGGATCGTAGGAGGATTGCGGTTTCCGGTTCTCAACGCAAGTTGTCCCAGACTGGATATGGCTGTACTTCCCGAAGTTTCGTCTCCCTCGTTGGTTGAACCCACCAGCATTCTCAATTCCACCCACGGGGCTTTCTTCTGGAGCTGTTCGGAAGCAGCTCGTTCCTCTGCCTCTGGATCTACTTCGTCGAGAACGATGTCCATGGGAGTTGTTGCAGTCGTGGGCTCGTCATCATTGTCATCGTCACTTTCCACATCAGCAGCGGCCAAGGCGCCCTGCGATCCTTTTTTGTCTTTCTTCTTGCCCCAGCCAAAATGCATTTTTTTGGAAACCCGTTTCTTTGTACCCTTGAAGGCGATTTTTCCTGCCCCGACAGAAGCCTATACAGGAAAAAGGAGGTACGTAGAACGATTCGTTAGCATTTTTTGCAGCCGTTTTGGAAGAAAGAAGTGACGAGGTCGACACAAACGAAAACAACATACCTTGATCGGGGCAGCCGATCCCTGCGCCATGCCCACGGCAACCTTTTCGGTCAATCGCGACATTCCCTTCAGACCCTTCTTTCCCAGCTTGCCGGTGTCCTTTCCGAGGTCCATCAATCCCTCGACAGTCTTGAGTTTGCCGGCCGTGTCAGCCACTACCTTTGCCCCCTTTTTGTAGGTCTTTCCGAGGTTTTTGATCATTTTGTCCGCCGTGTAGTGATCTCCCCCCTTACTGGCTTCCGGTGCGCCGAGGTTGGTCCCGGCCTTGAGTGCCTCGTCCTGCTCGGGATCGTACAACAAGACAAAGACATCGTCGTCGCCGACCCACGCAAAAGAAGTGATACCGGTCCCCCCCGCGACCAGGGGATCCCTCGTGTGACTTGCGTTGACGTTATTGCTGCTGCGATTTCGGTTCTTGTCTTTAACGGTTTCTAGGAGGACCGACACGCTGAGAACCTCGTACCTCATTTCGTCATTCCACAGGCAGCACACGAATCGGCCCGAGGGACTCGCCAAAAATCGGGGCGGATTTCGGACCGATCGCTTGTTTCGGATCTCCAGGGGCAGGTGGAGCGGCGGGGGGGACTCGTAGATCACCGAGGTGATTTTCTGCGCAACAATTTGTTGCATGGTGTTGCCGCGCAGGGGGCTTCCGGTAAGACTGCTGACAATGGTGTCGGCCGTCATGCCGCGTCCGATGCTGAAGATGGGAATGTAGTATTCCATTTTCCCAATCGGATTGACCCGGTCCATTGCCAGCAAGGTGTTGCCGCTTTTGTTGCTGCTGTCTAGGTCGCTGTCGTTCTCTAACAGAGGCGGCGGATCCAACGGACTGTAGGAGAGCTGCCCTCCCTGTACCGACAGGACAGACTTCCCCATGTTTCCGGCGTTGGCGTTGAAGTAGGCAAACCGGGTTCCCGGCGAGGGCACTCCGTTCCATCCTTCCAAGAGCTTGATCACTTGGATTCCGATGGAAGTCCCCACAAAGACGGTAGACGGATCCTGTAGGCTTTCACACCGGATGGATTGTACCCGGAAGCGGGGCTGGTTTTGTGCTGAGGGGCTGAGTTCTGTCTCGCCACCGTAGCTATCACGATCTTCCAGGCGAAGGTCCCGGACCATAACCCGAGGGAGGTCGACACTCCACACCACTGTGGCCGGAAAGGGGTTCTTCGCGGAGGAATTGGTGTTGTTGAGGGGGGCTACAGACACCTGCAATTCTCCGTCCTTGGTGACCAAGAGGCTCGCTACACTGTCGGACGGGAAGGCCTCGTGGAGCCACCCGGGAAAGACAGCGTGCGACAGCCCTTCGTAGGAAAATTGGGAGACTAGCACCGGATTTGGTTGTAGCGTCACTAGTTGTTGTGGCTTGGGTCGTGCTTCACGCATCACAGCGGCAAGGTCCCACACAAAGAGCTTGGATTTGAGTTTTGGGGAGGGATTTGCCCAAAAGAACAAGTCTCGAAAGGCGTCGTATCGAAAATTGAGGTGTTCCATGCTAGCGTTCGCCGAGGCCAGGAAACCTTCGCTCGCCTGGGTCAGCACGGATCCTCCCTCCATGCGGGTCAGCGGTGGCTGTGATTCGATGGCAGACACGTCGACCAGGTAGGCAACCTCTTTTTTCGTCAAGCAAATGACCGTTTGTCGCTTCTTCCGATGATTTTGGTTTTTGCTGCTGATGCCGCCATTTGTCATGGCTTCCTGTGGATCGTACGAGTAGGGATTGGCGGGAATGATGCGAAGGATGCCGTCGGACAGCTTGGGGTTGTCCGTGAAGCCCTTGACCGGGACGGCATTGGAGGATTTGCCTCTGGTTTCGTTCCAACGAACGGATCGGACAACCGTCTTCAACTTCCAATCGTAGATGCGCAGACTCCCGTCGGCAAAAGCCAGGAGCAGCCCCGTCCGGGATATTGGCACCGCCGCACCGGAAGTCAGACCCGACGACGTCGCACAGCTCTTGGGAGTGACATCGGCAATCACGGCAGCGGGAGCAGCGCGCTCGGAATTCGCACCACGGGCTTGCAAATCGACAATCAGAATCCTGTTCGGACAATGAATCATCAGGTAAGACCAGCTGTTATTATTTTTGCTTTTGTTTTTCAGCTTACCGTCGTCGTTTCCGGAAAATCCAGTCCAGTACAGGGACGATTGGTCCAGAAATGTGAGCTGCGAAACGCATCCCAGATGCGGTGGTGGTGGTGGTGGTGATGATGACGATGATGACGACGACGATGATGCTTTGCCTCCAGCATTCGTGGACTCGTAGAAGGCCGTTGCTTCCGCCGCAAGATCGGCCAGGGACAACGCCACGACGATTCGGCGCGTCTTGCTGTCCTGAATGACGACCCAGGTGGTCTCGTCGGCGTGGCTGTTTGTACCGTGATGGCTGCTGCTTCCGCCGAGGCCGTAGCCGAGTTCTCCACTACCCCCGTCGTCTCGTGCCGAAACCATTGCGTATGCCACCCATGGTTTGCACGCGTGTAGCGTTGTGCGATGGACTCTGTATCCGGGAGGGCTGTTGCTGTGGCTGTTGCCGACAATACCGATACCGCTGCCGATGGTGAAACCTCCCGTCGGTGCCTCAAAGGCCAAGGGAGCCAGCGGACGGCTCGTCACCAGCGATTCGTAGAGGGTATCGCGCGCGGCATCACCGGCCGCAAACGAAGTTCCCGATCCGGTTTGCTCCGCGGCATCCGCGGTCACCTCGTGTTCGTGTTGCTGATGCTGCATCACCATGGCCGAAACGGGAGGATCCAGGACACGGATCAGCTTGGGTTTTGTCTTCATCGTGTCGGTGGGTGGTGGGTGGACAGTGTTGTCTGTGTTTGTGGATTGTGGATTGTTTGCCGAAAGCCCGAATGGATTGCTTAGTTTGGGCAGGAACGTTCTTGTTGCTGCTTGGAGGTGATCGTGCCTCGTCGGTGTCGATCTCTGTTTGAGGACGAAAGCGTTGTTGTTTCTAACGAGTTTCCAGGTACCGTACTCTCAACTGTTACCCGAAAGGTTTCTTGCCCATCGGTACTCGTACTCCCTCCATTGATTGCGGTTTCAGCAACAAAAGTTACGAGGATCGATTTTCCTTCCATGTCTGTGTCGGTTCAAAAAGTTGAAAAATTTATGTTTTTCAAAAACAGAAAAGCCCGACAGGGCCCAGCAAGCAACTACTCGTACTCGTACAGTACGAAAAACCGTAGATTCCATTAATCTAGTAGCTTTATTAAGGATAAGGTAGAGTTTTTAGGGGAGCCAGTCAACCCTTTTTGTCAACTTTTCCTATTCGACACGATTCGACTCATCGGACCATCGCCAAAACCTGAGAATCGATCTGGGTCCCGTGCTCGGCTTCAAAACCTGGGAGTGTCAAACCAAACGTGTCGACGTTTCATCTACGGGGTATGATGGATGATCCACTCCCATCGCATATTCATATGGTTGTGAGTTGTCACGCAACTTCTACAAGATCGGTTTCTTGTCTCAAAGCAGAAACCGACAATTAAGATTTACCTACACTTTTACTCTCCATATTTATTCGACTCTATCCGTTTCTGGCTCCTGTAAGCGTTTCTCGGTCATCGCCGAAGGGTATCCGTTTTTTGGACGTTTCCGACCTCTCGTTCTACCGTAAAATTACTGCCATGCACTCCAACAAGCAGGCAAAGGCAACACAACAACAAAGGACAGCAGGGGAACAGCCCTATGAAAACTTCCGCAATGTGTATTAGTACTCGGCAGCACGGCCGTTCGTTGATGCCGTGCTCTTTCCGGCTCAGAGCGAAACAATCCAACAAAACAAAACAAAACGCAACGCAACGCAACGCAACGCGACACAACACAACACAACACAACACAACAACTGCACAATTCCTGAACGATACAATACAACAACAACCGCAGAAAAACATTCCAACTTTCTCTCCTCCCAGCGATAGCCAACAACATGGTGATCCGACAAACCACACTCCCTCTCGCTACGGCTACGACCACTACCAATCCCGCCCTTGTAACCCTTTGGAGGAGCCTTCGAGCACCCATAGCCATGATCGTTGCTCTCCCGGTGCTATCGACGCATTGTGCTGCCATGATGTATCATTCATCGACGACGATGATTGAGATGCCGTCCGTGTCCGTGTCCGTGCCCGAGCTCGAATTGCGGCACCGAGATCTTGCGGAGGATCTCAACGTCAACCTCAACAGCGCGTTCGTTCCGTCGTTCGCGTCTTCCATCGGGTGGAACAACGACAGCAGCAGCAGCAGCAGCAGCAGCAGCAGCAACAACGAAACCCTCCTAGATGACGACGAATTCAACCAAGACAACGACGACACGGAAGACGAAGACGAAGACGAATTACTCCTCTGCGAGGAACTCGTGGACAACACCACCTATCGCTTTGACGCGAATCCCTCCAAGGATTGCGGATCCTGGGTGGCCGAACGTCCCTTGCGCCGGTGCCGCAAAATGGACTCGATCCGGAACCAGCTGGTCCGATCCGCCTGCCCCTGGACCTGCCACAAGACCTGTCGATTGCGGATCGACAACAACAACAACAACAACACTGAAACGGAGAGCTCGGCTCCCAGCAAGAGCCCGTCCTCGCTCGCAGATCCCACGCCAACGACCACTCCCGGAGGGTCGAAATCGCCGACTGAATCACCGACTGAATCACCGTCGGAAGCGATTACCGAATCGTGGTCCACGGCAGCCCCAACGAGGGTTCCGACCGTCGGAGTGGTCGCTTCCCGTGACTTTCGAGATCCGGGAGAGCGAACCTTTGGCACGGCAAAATGGATTCTGGTGGGGGTTGTGGTCGTAGCGGTTGTCGTCGGCAGCGTGGCGGCGGCAATCGCGGTCGGCATCCGGCATGGCGAGACGAAGAAGCGAAGGAAGAAACGGAAGAACGGGACCGGAAACCAACCACGGCAGCAGCAACAACAGCAGCAACAGCAACAGCAACGACAGCGGAATCCATCGACGGATGGATCCAGTGCTTCCTCGGTCGATAGTTGCAGCTGCTATCTGGACGACGACTATGGTGTCGACAACGATTACGATTACAATTACGACGACGATTGTTGGTCGATGAGTGTGGTGTCCATACCACCGTTGCCACCCAATGGGGATTACGAGCGGCGCGACGATCGTCGGACGAACGATATCGAGAACGGACCGGATGATTCGGAACCAGCACCAGCACCAGCACCAGCACCCCCGGAAACGCCGGAAAAAGATTCCGCCCCCGCGACGAAGGCTTCTCTGTCGGATCGCATGGCTTCCTTTTGAGTCAAAGAGTGCTTGGATTGGGGATTGGAGAAGAAAGAAGCCTGTTCGTAGAAATGATGTCGCACAAAACAAAAATCACTAATAATGAAAATGTACAAGATGGATGCTACATGTACTGCAGCTGTCCGTCCCTTGATCTACGATTGTACTACAGGAAAAAGTGTTTGTTTGGTTTAATGTTGTCAGCTAGTGATACAGGAGAGTGCAGTGTACTGTTACACTACGGCTCTGGTATGGTTATTGTACAATCGTATGGTATCGAGTTGTTCCGTACCCGTTTATTCTATTGGTCCCATTTCGTTTCGTTTCGTTTCGATTTGTATTGCAATGTATTGCAACCTCACCGACTGATTGATTCAATGAATAAATGGCTGCGTGGCAAGCTTGTTACCGTTGCTCGGCGGCTGGCTCGGGCTCGTCATTCCGCGACAGAGGGAAAATCACCTCGTGGACCAGCCGGTGAGCGAGCTCCGGTCCGTAGTTGGCGACCAACATAGCTCCAGCGGGTTCCTTCCGGGACACGTCCGTGTCAAAGTCCGAGTGCAGCTGCACAACCCGGTCGGATTGGGAGGATGATTCGCTTTCGTCGGTGTCGCGCAGGCTCTGCGTCAAGCGAACGTGCGTTCGCACAAATTCCCGCTGGGCACGCTCCAGATCGTCGAGCCACGGCGTTGTATCGTTGTCGTTAACGTTCTCATTATCGTTCTTGCGATCGGTCCACTTTCCGATCAGAGGGACGTCGGTGAAGTACTTTCGCTCCTCCGTCACAAAGTGCTTGTAGGTGTGCGGCTGACCCATGGAAGGAATCTCGTCACGCATCCGCAGCAGCTCGGAAACGTAGGCTTCCTGGACGCCTTGCTCGGCCGCATCCGGCAGGGGCTGGTAGTCCAGAACGGCCAGGTGCTGGTGCTTGCCAAACTTCATGATTCCCATTCCCAGAATGGGTAGCTTTCCGTCGGAGGGGTAGGCGAGGCAGCGGAGGGTCTTGCACGAAGGAAAATCCATGCAGGTCATGCGAATGTCCCGGTATTCGTCCGAGGACAGCGAAATGGTGTAGAGGCGTTTGGATCCGTCGTCCATGCAATAGAGATCGTCGCTTCCGTCCTCGTTTTCTTGAACATTGACGCGAAGGTTCGTTAGATGCGTTCGAAAATAGTCGAGCTGCCAATTCCAATGCGACAAAAAGACGTAGTCGCGTTCGCTATCTTCATCTCCTTGCTCAATCCAGGGGATGCTTCCCGCCGAGGACAGTTGTTGTTCTCTCTGTTGTTCTTCCGACGCGGATACAGCAGAGGATCGGAATCCCGGAACGAATGGCTTGGTGGCCGAGGAATCGCAGCACGAACTATCGCTCTGGTAAAACAACTGATTCTTGCTGGTTTTGGATTTTGTTGCTGTTTGGGTGTTGGATTTTGTTGCTGTTGTTGTTCTTGATGCGGGCTTTGATCCCTGTTTGGTAGAGGGTTTCAGGGTGGAGGAAGACTTGGGAGCGACCCATCCGGCAACCCCAATCGTTGGCAGTAGCATGCTCCAGCAGCAGAAAACGCCGATCATTCGTCTCGTGGTCGTTGACATCATTGTTGTGGTCTTTTTGTTGCTCTTACTTCTAGCTTTGTGTAGCATTATGGTTCTTGTCGGGGATACTGGGCGTTGCGATAGGGTTGGAATCATTGTTTTCTTGTATTCTGTTGGAGTGAGTGGGCCAGTTTCTGAATTTAACTTGTTACTTCTGCTTCGCTTGTTCTTCTTTCGTTGATTCTTCTTGCCGTTTCCTATCGAGTTATCGTACAGTAGGATTTGCAACGGGAAGTTCCCAATGTTGGATGGCCGGTGATGATGATGTGGATGGTGCTGTCGGTGATGCGAGGGGAACAGGATGATGTGTTCCGGTTTTTAGTTCTCGAGATTTTCTTCTTTTTTTGTTTTATGTCTTGATTTGGTGGCACCCGCCGTCGGTGTCGTATTCGTTGACGTGGTTTGTGGGTTTGGTGCATTTTTTGTAGATTAACTCACTAGTACGGTAACTCGTATTCGACTTCATTTCAGAAACAGCACAAAAAAATGAAAATAATCTTACGTACGGTTCGTACGGGTAATAGTACTCGTACTCGTATGTTACTAGCGACACGAGCAAGAGGTGTCAAGAACGCCCCCAAAGACCAACAGCGAATATACGGACGGGTAGCACCTGGTACCAAAAACTGCACAAAGAAGCACGAGCGAACAAATAGAATGCCAATCAATGATCGTCCTTGCTACATATTCTACTCGGAAGGACTGTGCCTCTGGGGGAAGTCATTTTTGAAGATGAGAATTCGCAAACCAAATCGAGAAGCCTTTCGTGACACAACAACAAGCTGCTGTAGAATGTGTACTGCGTTCTACAATTTAAGTAATTTCGGTACGACTCGAGGTCGACCAATGCACACGAAGCCAACCGGGAATCGTACGTACTGGAAGCAATGCGATTGGTCCGTATTTCTGGACAAACGTCACTACCTCGTGATTCCATGCTGCCGGCCTCCAAAATTTCCGTGTGCCAGTTCAGCAGCACTTGCAGTTGTACGGTAAGTTACCGTACGGTTCGCCAAATGAGTTGCGGTTCGCAGAATCAATCGTTTTCGTTTGGGTTGACGCTGCGGGTGTGCGTGCCATCTGCAAAAAAGAAAAAATGCTTCGCCACGGTCTTGACTTTTCAATAATATGCCTCTTTCTTTGAGCGAGCGTGCATCGCTTATTTTACCGTAGGATTAGTTTTTTAATCTCAAATCGGCAATACCGGTACATACCCTGATTCATAAGATAGATGCAGGTACGTACCATATGTACTATACCGTATCTTAGACTGACTGAGTCACTCACGCCAAACACATCGCACTTCAGTTTTTCGTTTTTTCAAGATGCGGAAACAAAGAAATTCGTAGTTATGATGCTCAACAATGAACCAAGATCGACGCCTCATCACTTTGATTCTACGGTATAACACCATCATAGCCGGTAGAAAGAGGCAGGTAACGAAAAGTCGAGAAAGACCGACTGTTATGACGTGCGGAGTTTCAAGAAGAAGCGGTCTGGCTTCAGTTCTGCTCCTTGTTTTGGTGCTTCCTTTCGGCCACGGATTTTTGCCACCTCGTCCAAGGCCCGCCTGCTCCACACCGAGAGCTAAGCAACCAACAACCACTACCGAGGAAGATGGCCGCAATCGCGATGGCACGGGAATAGAGCCAAAGCCAAATGTAGTAGCTACCAAAACAACCACCGAATCAGCGCTACCCGTGGAAAAGCCCTTTTCCGTATCCCTGATCAAGGAACGCCCGGAACCCAAAACAGCCCTGGCGGTCTGGAATCGGATGTGGATGGATCCCAGGCCCGCAGACATCGTGATCCGAGAGACGTTAACCGGGAGAAGCGACAGCAGAACCGTAGCCGCGAATTCGGACTCGGACTCGGTTGGCAAGCCCACGAAATCGATCCCGTACTGCCTGGTCAGCGATGAATTCGTGATCGACAATCAACACCGGTTCCAGATCTCCCTCTTTCCGAGAGGCCGCCTTGCGGCAGCGACCTCCATGAACGGCGACGACAACAGCCCAGCCACGAATGAAAATGAAAATGCAAACGCCAAAGCATCTGCGTACCTGCAATACATCCCGGAGTGCCCCGGCGACGAGGTCGACGTCGGGTGGAAGCTCCGGCTGGTCAACACCCGCACCAACCAGTCCCTGGAGATTGCAACGTCGGGAGGCCTACCACGCTCCAACACCACCTGGTCGGCTGCCATGACCTTTTGCGAGGAGGCCGAGGCCATCGAGAGCTGTGGCAGGGCGGCCGACTGGGGATCCTCGGGATGGTCCTCTCTGGATGTCTGCGAAGCACTCAGGGAGGGATGTCTCGCAGCCGAGGGATCGATCGTGGTGTACGGAAACCGGTCCGGAGAAACCAGTTTCAAACTGCGCGGGGCACTGGGTGCGGTCCTGGAAGCCGTGTCCCATTCGCAGCTGTTCGGTGGCGGCGGTGATGACACTGACACTGACGTGAAGGAGCGTTCCTTCAAGGTTGGAGAGGTCATCGTGCCCATGGCCAACCACCCGCTGGAAGAAGCGCTAGAAGACTGCTTCGTGACTGCCGGGACGGACTACCGCATCATGACCATGGCAGCTCCCGGGGATGGGAGAGCCATTTTTTCGACCAACGAGGTTCCCCCCGACCAGCGCGGCGACATTCGACTGGCTCTGCGGCCCTGTGGATGGAAACTGCAGCAGCAGGTCTGGAACCAGCAGCAACAGAAACAGAAACAACAACAAATATCATCGTCCGCTCCAAAAACTCCCTACGAGTGGCCCGTTGAGGTCCCTGTGGGCTGGTTGTCGACCTCGGCCAAGTCACGCTTCGATGCCTCGGCCTTTCTCCCACGGCTGGCCGCAACCTTTCGCAGGGATTCCAGAGCGGTCCTGCTGGGAGTCGCCCTGGCCCTCCTGCCCCTCCCGGGAGCTCTTCTGGGGCGCAATTACGTCTCGGTGTATGCTATTCCGAGCGCTAGCATGGACCCTACCCTCATCAAGGGGGACGTCCTGTTGGTGGAAAAGTTCCCGGGAGTCGACGGACGCCTCCGAAGAGGAGAGGTCGTCCTCTTCCGTCCGCCCTCGGCCCTGGCCGAGATTGCCGGAAGCGCCATTCGCAGCAGCAGCAAGGCCGGGGGCAATCCCCTCTTTGTGAAGCGCGTCGTGGGGCTCCCGGGGGACACGGATATTGCTCTGGATCCACGAACGGGGGACGTCACCCTGAACGGGGGGTTGGCCGCGGACGGACCCGACCGAAATCTGTGCGCCGACGAGCCGCTGCGGTTGATCGATCGATTTCTGGAAACCGGCAAGGGCACGTCCCTGGACCGTCTGGGACCCGACGATTTTTACGTCCTCGGGGATTGCAAGGCGGTGTCGATCGACTCGCGGGTCTTTGGGGTCTTGCCCCGCGACAAGATCGAAGGACGGACCCTGGGACGGATCTGGCCTCCGGATCGGGTGACCTTTCGGCAGCTGTAGGTGGTGCGAGAACTGTGTCTTGCGTCCGGGGTGAGGAAGGGAGCGTTTCATTTCATTTCTGTCGATGAGAGGCTCTCCCATTTGCGGTATGAGAGGACGGCACCGCAGAGGAGGTCTTGTATCCCCACAAAGCGAAATTAGTCGGCGGCATCGATCACACGAGTCTTGGAAAATTTCCGTTCGATAGTAGTGGAGACTTGGATTTCATTCCGTTGCGTCTCTTTTGGATATGAATGAATAAGAATGCGTGGTTCCCCATGAAAAGGATGTCTCCGACGTGCATTTTTTCTGCTGCAGACCGCACGCGTCTTCGACTTCATTTGCGCACGAAAAGAAGGGTGCAACAATCACTCACAAGTTACGGTGACAGAATTGAATTGGAAGTATTCAGATATTTTTAAGCATCACCGATTCTAGTTTCCAATGCAAAAATTGAAATACAATCGTACAAAGTCAGAGTGACAATTTACGAAAAAAATAATAAGTATGATCATTAGTCTTTGCTTCTTATTGCCTCATGCTAACTTCTTTTTGACAAAATAGCTACCGTACCGTAACAGTTTCATCAAAATTGTCGGCCGGTCCAAACATTATTTTTATCGTATCCAAGCGGAAGTACAATGAACAGTTCCCAGGTACTCGTACTTGTACCGGTATTGAGTGATTCCCACCAATGATAAAGTAATAAAAGTTTGCGACCAAAGTAATAAATCTATTCACATAGTCAATAGATCTATTAACTATTGAATAGAATTTAGCAGTCGAGACTGCATCGACTTGCAAAAGTTTATTAACCGAATAAAAACAGAATAAACTTGAAGGGAATCACTAAAATCAAATATGTTAGTCCCCAATGCACGAAGGAATCATGTGGTGCACCTCGCCTTCCTTGAATACTTAATAGGCTTGCTTGCCAAAATAGTCGGGTAGGTGGCGCGGTTAGTGATTGAACAGACAGTTACTGTTTCTTATTTAGAGATTCCAAATTCCAAATTTGCTCCGAGTAATAGTTAATAAAATTCATTCATCCGTTGGGTGCGCCAAAAATCTATTCAATCTATTCACTCGTGAATATTTTTTTATTACTTTGGTCAAATCATTGGTGGGAATGAGTGATTCCCGGCAGTGATAAAGTAATAAACGACCAGAGTAATAAAAAAATATTCACGAGTGAATAGATTCAATAGATTCAACGCACAAATATTTTTTATTAACTATCACTCAGAGCAAATTTGGAATTTGGAATCTTTAAATAAGAAACAGTAACTGTCTGTTTATGTCTGTTGAATCACTATCCGCGCCACTTACCGGCCTAATTTTGGCAAGCAAGCCTGTTAAGTATTCAAGACTGGCCGGCACTTAATTTTCAGAATTTTCTATGTACCGTATCAATTGGCTTTGCTGATACGAAGTACTACTAGTAGATATTATAGTGTTTACTTATCGATCTGGTTTTAAATGATGTCTTGGCTGCTTCGTACCTTTTAAGCTGTTTTTGGTGTTAAGTGGAATGGTTTTTACCATCACCAAAAATAGCATGCAAGCATGCCCGGCAAAAGAGGTGCACATGATTCATTCGTGCGTTGGGGACTAAAAACTTTGAATTTAGTACCGTACCATATGATTCTAAGATTCCGTTGGAGTTTATTCTCTGTCATAAAATCTGGCAGTCGAGGCTGCTTCGACTGCCAGATTCTATTGAGTATGGAATAAAAATGGAATAAATCTATTACTTAGAGAATAAATTTATTACTCTGGTCGCAAACTTTTACTTCGTATTACTTTATCACTGCCGGGAATCACTCAATCACTCATTACTTCTATTTTTTATTTTATCTTGAATCTCCAGAAGAAATGATTTTTTTTAACAAGGTAGTTGGAACGAGTAATTACCGGTAGGATTTTCTCGATCCGAGACCCAGATAATTCCCTGGCACCGGTAAGAAATAAGGAATCTAGAATGAGCTTTTTCAGAATTCCTTCCCAGGGCTGTGCAATTTCCGGGATGAATTGGTTAAGACTACGAGTATTCAATACGAAATTTCGGAGATTTATCCGTGATGTACATCTTATCGCAGAAAGCTGTGACTCATAATTATTTTTTTCAAGCTGCTATTCACATGAAAGGGGTTGCATGAAGACGGAGTTCATTTCTGTAAAGAAAAGGTAAGATTTAGTATGGTAGGGATTTTTGCACGAGTGCGACTTAGACATTAAAATCTTACTTACCATTCATTCGGAAACTTTTTCTTGTTGGAAATGTTCTCATTATTTATGTCTTTATGCACTGTGCAACATTGACAAACTTCTTTACTATTCTGCTGCTGCTGGACGCAAGAGTTACGCACATACGGTATAGTGCCAGACCATTTTCAATCACACGAACGTAAAAAGATCATATTATTATTATCATGTACGTACCGGTACATACTACAGGTAAGATTACGTACCTAAGCTGCAGGCCTACGAAACAATTTTGATTCTCCGTCTGATGAAGCGTCAAGCGTGCCGTCGTTGATCTCACTGAGGAAATATTTTTTTCCTCTTTTCGATTCCATTGCGTGCCGTTTGGGTTCATCGGTACGAAACCGAGAGTTGAATGGATGTACCTTATGCGTGCACGAACCGGTAATATTACGCGTTCATAGTTTCAAAATTTTATCTTTGATAATCAAACCGTCATTTCGAGAGAGGCAATTCTGGCTGTAATTCCTTACAAGCCGCGTATTAACGTTACATCCATCCATCCATCTTCCAATCCAACCAGCATGGTGATCAAGAACGAAACCAAAGAGGATGTCTTTGCGGGGTTCCATCACCTCGACCAGACGGTTCCGGACAACGAGGAAAAGCTGAACCGAAAAGTAGAAAAGGCCTCGCTGATACATGGAAATGTAAATCGCAACCGAAGAAGGGCAACGAATATGTTGGACAAAGGAGTCTTTGCCGACTTCAAGCTGAACGAACTCGTCGAACACCAAGAGAAGTTGGAAGCCAAGCAAAAACAGGCACCACCAGCGACAGAACAGGTCCGTCCGACTTCGGTAAGGGGAAAGCTCGCAAGTTTGGTAACAGCGGCAAGCACCGGCCATCGGGATCTTTCTAAGAAGCAGCACCAGCAGCAGGATCGTCACCATCATCACGGCAACATGAATAATGAGAGCGACAGTGACAGTGATAGCAGTATCTATGCTGCTCAAAGCAACAAACAGCGGCATCATCATCATCGCCCTCGTCCTCGTCCTCGTCACCACCACCACCACCGCCATCACAAGGGGAATGGGCTTCACCACAATAATTTTCCAAGTGATGATGACCACGAAGGTATGAAAGCGGGGCGTCACAAAGAAGCTGTCGATATCAGAGGCATTGACATTGTCAACAACAACAATGGTAAAATGAGAATCATGCGGAATCTTTTCAAAAACAGCAATCGTTCGTCGGTCCTCACCACTCCTACAGTAACACTTGGCACCCATGAAATGGAGGAGGATGGCGGATATCATATCGGGGGGAGAAGTGACCATCATCGCCGCCGCCGTGTGGTGTTAAGTGGTGATGTTTTAGAAAGTGGTGACGATGATTCTCATTCAAACAACAGTACTGACGATGAGAGCGACGTAAAAAGTATTTATAGTGATAGTGGTGGTGAGGGCGATGATGGTGGCGATCGTGATGATGACAGCTACATTGGGAACGACCATGCTCAAAGAAAGACTAAGAAGCACGATACTGTGATTACGCGTTCGAGCACTGGCATGTCGATTGGTGGCATGGAGGTGAGATTCACGGGCAAAACCAAGAACAAACACGACAATCAAAGTCACACTCCGGAAGGCGAGGAAAAATACCGGTGGGTCTCACCGCATTTGGCGGACATGGTATTTTCGGATTTTGACCTCGATGCCATTGTTGCGGAGTACGAAAAATCCCAACGCAAGATCAACTTCGGGACTAACGATCAAGACATCGAACACAATGGAAAGAATGGCAAGTACAATGCTGACGACGACGACGACGACGACGACAACGACGACGAACACAAAAACAGGCACATTTCGAAAATCACCGTCCGATATCGGACTATTTGCAAGATTTGGATAGAAAATTTTCCCCGAGCCCATGGGATTATTTTTAAGGTAGTGCTACCCCTATTGATTATGGTCGTTCTAACCATGGTGTTGGGAAACTTTCTTGCCAAACTCGAGAAACCTTGGGAAGTCTCTAAGAACGACGAGATTATGCGCAACAAGAACGAACTGGAACAGTTCCACTATAACGAGACTCTGCATCAGATGTTTGTCTTGCCAACACTCTGTTTTCAACAGTACATGGCAGAAAAAGTCAAGGGCAACTTAGCAACGAATTTGATAGACTTTGTGGCCTACGACTTTCCATCACTTGGCCAAGAAAACTACTTTGACAACGATCGAGATAATTTCACGGAAACGACGCTCGGAGAGATCGAGAGCCTCATGAAGACCTGCGAGGATGACGCAAATAAACTTGCCGCCAACTTAATCGAATATACCGAACAACAGATTGCTATGAAAGCCGGTAGTGGCATGACGTTCAACTGGATTCGCTGCTGGGACCAAAACAAGCTTGAAGGCGTCAATCCGTGGTTTCCGAACCCGGATCATCTGTTAGCTGCCAGAGAGCAAAACCAATTCTTCGAAGACAGCTGGCATAAGGATCAAGAAGAATTGTACAAACAATACCTCAAAGACGCCAACTGCTCGGACACGATGTGCATAGAAGACATGTACAATCAATCCGTAACGAATGCGACCGGATCCAAAATGTGTGATATCAACAAAGGAGCTTCGGCTTGGTTTTGGTTCGTTGTTATGACGACCGTTGGCTACGGTAATCAGTCGCCGGAAACCACCAATGGACGAATTCTAGTAGGGCTCGTGGGTTGGATTTGCATCATAATGTGGGCGATCATTCTGTACGTGGGTGGAAAGGTTCTGGGGATTGTCATCGACGACGCCTTTCGTAGGTGTGGGTGCCGAGCTATGACGGGAGACGGTATGAGTGCTTTCGTTTGGGGTGCCGTGGCGGGACTATGGATCGTTCTCGTTGGGGAAATTTATCGGGTTTGGTTGGATTATACGGCCAATCCCCTGAACTTTAAATATAACGTCTTTGAAGTACAAGTACAAGATATCATTGAGTCTGAATCTGAAGAATCTATCGCTGAGACCGGTGATGCCTATTGGTTTGCGTACATTTCTCTCTTGACAGTTGGTAAGTGATGTACAAGTTTCGGTTGAAATTCGATGGAAATATAGCGTAGCTGCATCATTCATGGGCAGTTTTCTTGCCGATTTTTTTTCTACTTTCGTTTCAACCGTGTGTGTGTGTGTGTGGGGGGGGAGGGGGAGGGGGGGGGTTACATCGATACACGTATTTACTGACATGTAAAATGATTTTCATACGATTTCAGGACTCGGAGATTTTTACTTGGATTCCGAGTCATTCTTCTACAAAGATTTGTTTCTGTGGTCATTTTATTTCCTCATCGGCTTCACCTTTTTGTCGACATTTCTGGGACAACTCGCCGATTTAATCTTCAACTTATTTCCTGATGGGGGGGTAACCCTAAAGGAGCAGCTGACTAACACGAAAGTGGTGCGAATGAAGGACATTGAATTCAAGAAGAGAAACGAAGAGGGAATCGAGAAACTCGAGAAATTGGTCGAAGTGATGGATGATGATGACAAGCGGCTTATCCGCCAGCGAGTTACACGGATACGAGTGAAGCAGAACCTACTGGTCCATCTCTTGTATCAGACTAAGATGGAGATGGAATACTACAAAAAGCGCGGTGAACGCTACGAAAATCTCTCGTATGGCAAAGTCTGCCAGGAAGAAAACATGCTAAACGAGGTGCTCTTTGGCATTGTCAAAGAGCGTGAAACACTGGAAACTTATCGACGCACCGAGGTATCCTCCACTCCACCTCCCGGTTCGGCCCGTAAAAAGTCATACTTTCAGGATGGAACCGGTGCTGAGGACCTAGAGCAGAAACTCAGCCTGCGAAAGGGAAAAAAAAGTGTCAAGACACGGATGAAGGCATCAACCTACCTGTGAACAGGATAGTGAGTGAGTTGGTTTATAGCGGTTCAAAAAGGTGTTTGATGCAAAGTGCCAAGTATTGTAGCAATGCCAGTTGAGTAGCTAATCAGGTCAACATACGTTTGCTGCACTCGTTGATGATTCAAATATCGAATATTGAACACAATTTAGCTGTACAGTAATCATATATCAGCTTTACCGTAGAAGGATTCTTCTTTTATTATTGTTCTTAGTAGTTGCGGTAGTGACATCTGGTGATGCGACATACGATGGTAGTGCATGGTATTGAAATGCGTGTCATATTTCAATAGCAGAACTCGGTCGGATAGGCCTCCCGCCACGCGGCAATCATTTGGTGTGAGAGCATGGGGTGGTTCGATTGGAATTCAGCTGGTGCCTCGGCAAAGCATACAATAACGGCATTGACTGCCGAGGAAACCAGACCAAAGAGGCAGCTGCACAAGATGAATCCAATGGTAGCCCCGAGCACAAAGGCTCCGGCAACCACGGCTCCATCTTGTTCCATCGTATTTCCCAGGACGGCACCGATGACTCCTGTTATAATGCCAGCACAGACGCTTACCATTAACAACACAGTGTCAACAAGGTAATCGGCAATGATCAATGACCATCCTCGGGCTTGGAACAACTGCAAAACGAACAACATTACGAACAAGCAAGTTGGTGGTAAGTTGTATGCGATGTGGAAAAAGTATTTGATTCTTTCCAACGTTAAAAGTCTTGTGCAACGAAGAAGGGACTATAGAACGGAAAGAGTACCGACGGCATAGAGTACTGTGGGGGAACATAGTGCGGTGTTAAATGCATCGAGTCGCTACTCACCGACAGAACCTTGGTCGAGGCCTCCACAAAGCCATACCCGTACAATCCAACGTACACATAGCCCCACTTGTTGAAGTATTCCGCTGCCCGTGCCAGAATGTGCAACATGCAATCGATCACACACACCATGAACTTATCTCTTCCACTACTTATGGGCCTCATGGACTGGACAATTTCACGCGTCGCCTGCAGAATCGCCACGATCAGGGATCCAAAACAGATGGATCCAAAGGAAGTTGTGACGGACCTCCGGTACGAATTCCACACCGCCGAGGAGCAGAAATTGCGGGCTTCTCCAGGAACGAACCACCAGGTTCCAACCGTCCCGGCCACCGTTGTGTGCACTACATTCTTGACGACCTGTGCCGTCCAGAAGAAGCTGACCAGAAACAGAAAGACAAAACCTCCGTTGATCTCGTTGTCACAGTAGCCCTCGGCGTCGCAGTCTCCCAAGACGTAAAAGGTCGCCAAAAAGGCGGTCGACCACCACAGACTCCACACAAAGGTTACGATAAGGTTGTTGTAGGCAAAGAGTGATAGTCCCATGTTGCACTTGACGGCAGTCAGTGCCGTCACAAGAGTGGATGCCGCATACGGGATGCGTCTCCAGACAATGTATGTGTAATAGGCAGTCAGCAGCAGAACACCCAGTCCGGCCGGGATGGCCATTCTAGTGGTGTCAACGGCGATGATCAAAACAAAAAACCCAGCCGTGACCACCAGATTGAAGATCAGGGCTATCTTGATCATTGCAACTGGTATCGCTATCATCAGGGACATGGCTAAGGACGAGATGAGCAATCCAACTGCTCCGCTAACCGCCAGGATGGTCCATATTGTGTCCATGTTCAAGTCCTGCTCGTCGTTGTCCTCGAGGACTCGGTCGTTTTCAGATGATGATGAGGAGAAAGTTTCACCTTCTCCGTGAATGAACGGCAACCGTTGGTGCTGCTGCCGCAGCCACCGCTGGGCACCTCCCCCGTATTCGTTGGCCATGTCGGATGCCATCATGGGTGCGAACCGAACGGTCGCGTATCCGATCGCAGCAACGTGAGCGTAGAACAAAATGGCCCAGAAAACATCCCGACAGGCTTTCGGTTGCAGTTCTCCGCGGGGGATGGAACCATCGGCATCTCCTCGGCTGCTCTCCAGGGGACGGATGCCGGTTTTCGGTTGGCGGTTGCTTGCTGCATAATACGACAGGTGCTGATCAATTTCGTCCTGTTGTTTTCGTGCCATAGCATCGTTGATTTGTGCGTCATTGATCGAGTGGTTCAAATTCGTCCTCATATTACGATACGGATTGTTATCATCGTTGACATCGGATTTGTTTGATGCGTATTTTCCCTGGACAACGGGGATCTCGTTCGCGTTGTAATAGGGGGTTACCATGCTAGCATATAGATGCCTCTCGGTATGGATTGGATCGTCAATACTGTAAGTTTCGATCTCCGGACTTTTTTCCATGGAAAACCTGACCCAAACAATTCTTATGTTTCGGTTCCATCATTGTTAGCGTTTCCTTTTTGAACTGTAACCGTAAGATGACGACCGTACAAGTACTCGTACCGTAAGATAACGGTACATACGGTACGAACCATACACGTAAATTTTCAAATTTTGCATCCTGTCCTGTGACTCGGAGGGGCTGAACAATATTACGAAGTACGAAGTACTTTTTTATTCACTCATTCATAATGCGCGAATGAAAACAGTACGATTTTCAAGCTTTTATGCTATCCCGATCAACGGCTTCAAATTGGTGTTGCTTTATGCCCCTTTGCTGCTTCCGCTCGAGATTCCGTGATCCGGGCGACCAACCAAATTCTCTCCCCGCGCTCTCTCTACTATCGGTACGTACTCTAGGCACGAAAAACGTAAAAACAGAGTTCTTGGTTTTAACCAGATTGGAGTGAGTCTAATAATCCCTGCTAGTAGTGAACAGATATTGAGGATAATAGGCACCATGCAATTTTGATGTTGCAGTAAAAAAATGTATTAAATATCGGTATGTTCATCATTGTTGTGGACAAAATAGGAAAGGACAACAACACGCCATAATTCTCGCTAGAGAATAGTACTCAATGCCTCATACCGTAGATTTGATCGAGACATAGTACGAAGTAATAGGGATGGTAGAAAAGCATGATTCGCACCATTGGATATATGAAACAATTCATCGCGATCGCAGTTATTTCTCGTTCCATGCTAAGAGGAAATCAATATTTTGCCTCAGCGTAGAGCAAGAACCGCGAATGAATTGGCTGATTACTAATACAGAGAGGGATGCGGACGGAAACACAATACGAGACAGAAATAGTTGGGGTTGGTGGTATTTCGGCGTAGTCAACAATACACTGTTGAATATAAATAGCTGAAGACTAGAATCAATTATTCCTCATTACTTTGTCGAGACGTGATTCTCCAAACCATAATTGATAATGACTGGGTTGGTTGACATCTCCGCTAGGAAAAATGGGAGGCAAAGACCTCAATGTCCTGGAGTTCCTCGACAAAGGTCCTGCCAGTTGTAGCCCCTTGTCCAAAGCTCAGGGAGGTTCCACTCGTGGCGTCCACCCCAAGGACCGTGTATCGCAGCTCGCAGGTCAAAACGGCGGTTCCCTCCATTCGGTTCGGAGAAGCTACTAGGACGCACCACGCGGAACCCGTCGTGTGGAATGGCAGGACCTTTATGGGGACCTGTGCCGCACTTGAGGCGGGCTGTATGGCATCTTCCGAGGATTCGGCCACCACAAAGGCGAGGTTCCCCAGAGCGCGGCCGTCAACCGCCAGCGAGTTGTTAGTGATTTTGGCCTGAATGATGAGGTGCCGGTTGAAAAAGTGCTTGACAATGATGACGTCGGGGAACGTGGGCGAAGCGGAAGTCGACGGTCGGGCCTTGAAGGGTTTCGTTGAATGGAGAGGTTCTCCGAGATTCATGGCACGAAATTGAGGAACCACGTAGAGATTTGCCTGGGCCTTGAGCTGGGCATCCGTCAACTGGTGCTTGAGTGCCGTGTGCTTGGCGCGCAAGAGGGAGGATACCACCTTGAGGCGACGCGCCTGTGACTCGCTGTCCACCAGTGCCGGGATCAAAAAGGGACGTGCAACGGCAGAGACGGGGAGGTTGTTGGGAAGGAGCCGGAGTGCGGCCGATCGGTCTATGTCGCCTCTTCGCATGGCTAGAATCTGAATGGCCGATGATATCCCACGCTGCTTGGCAGGATCGGATTCCAGAGCGACACGAACCAGAGGCAAATATGCATTTTCCTTCTGGAACTTTTCGTCGAGCTCGTCGTTGGCCCTGTCGTCCAGCAGGCTGTCGGCGGCCAGCTGGGCTCGTTCCTTTTCGATCTGTACTTTTCGGCGCCCGTGCAGTATGTCGCAGTATTCCAGAGCCAAGTCCATGCTCTTGCAGTTGCAGTAGAGTATTTTCAGAGCCTCTTCATGTCTACCGAGGCGTCCCAGGACCAGAGCCTGCTCTTGAGAAAAGGATCGGGGCAGGGCCTCCAGCAAGCGCTCGGAGCGTATCTTGGCCAGGGGCCATCGCAAGAATCGTCGCAATTTTTGGCGGTAGATTCGACCCAGTGGAGTGACATCGCCGTCCGAGGTGGATGCGTCGTTTTGAGGATTGTCCTGCTGCTGCTGCTGCTGCTGTTGCTGCGAATGATCTCCCCGTTCGGAAATAACCCCCTCCAGTAGGAGAAAACAGAGCTCGTCGTGAAAGTCGGCAACCACGTCTTGTGCGTATTCGTGCGACTTGTCCAGTAGATCGAACTCGTCTTCCTCCGGCCGGTGGGTGGAAATCCCAACGGCCGATTCCAAAAAGGCCACCGCAAGGGCCCGTCCGGAGTGCAGGGGCAGGGCACCGATCCGCTCGTCGTTTTCGATTTCAAATTCGTCCTGGGCGTCATCGTGATTGTTCGTGGAGGACACCTTGGGGCGATAATTGGGATACGCAACAACTGGTTTGATGCTCTTCAACAGGCGGACCACCTGGGAGGGATGCTTGGGATGTGCCAGCGGATCGTCGTGATCGGCCGTTTGGTACCACTGGCTCGCGTTCTGAGGATGATTGACCGTGAAGACGCTCAAACCCAGTTGTGGATTAGTTTCGAGCAATCGGATGGTGGCGGGAGACCGCAGGACCAAAAGGCAGGCGGTCTCGCTCTGGGTACCCCATAGCTCGCTAAGGTGACCGGCGGTATAGGATTCATACTTTATTTGGGACCAGAATCCAACCGGCTGCTTGGCCGATTCGGGGGCCCGGTGTTGCTGGAGTCGCTCCCTCAGGACCTCAATGGCTCGCTGGTGTTTTCCGCAGCTCCGCAGGAGCCAGGTGGCGGCTTCGACGAATTCCATGTGCAGACCGGCCTGTGCGTTGGCATTAGCGTATCCAGTGTTGCGCTGCATACCGCTCGATGTGGCGTTGGTAGAAGCTCCCCCAGTCAAAAGAGACCGATTGGAAGCGGCCTCCTTCAGGAGCCGGTCCGCAATCATTTCGTTGACCTGAATGGAAGCGCTGGAGATCCCGTGATCGTTACCATCCTCCAGGAGTACCACTCCCATTTGTGATGCACATTTTCGGGCCGCTCGATTGGCCAGTGACCCCTTGGGAGAGGGCGAAAGCTGTGTGCAGACAAGGCACAGCATGGCAGTAGCAGTCAGCAGCGCGTTGGGTGTGGCCGCAGTCACAATGGGCGAAAAGTCTGTTTCAGAAATGCTGATTGCGGTACCAGCGTTATCCTCGTTGTCGAATGGAGTGTTGGTACCGTAGGAAGGATCGAACCGCTGCTGTTGTTGCTGTTGCTGTTGTTGTTGTCGTCGTTGTTGTCCAAACGGACCGTAACCTCCCCCAAATATGTGGTTGCTGGCGTTGCCGGTTCGATTTCGGTGGTGGCTGGCAACGTCGATCGTCGGCCAACCCGGAGCCGCGCCCGACTCGAATTCCGCCAGGCCTAGGACGGATTCGAGGTATTGCTTGAGCAACAAGCGCGATTGTGGGGTTGATTCCGGTCCTGCGTACGACGTGGCCGTAAAGCTGGCGTGCAGGGCCTCCGCGAGCTGGCTTCGTGGAAAGTTGGTGGCCCCAAAGGCGTCTATCGAGATCCGCATCATGCGGTCGGCCAGGTCCTGCATCGTGTCGGGTTGGCACCGCAGGATCTTGGCGTGTCCCGAGTAGGAGAGGGACAAGACCCAGGGGAAGCTGGTAGAATGGTCGTTTGAGTCGTCGAGTTTGGTGCTGCCGTTGGATTTGGCGCGGTTGCGCGAATAGGGATCTAGGGCCGCATAGTTTTGTTGCGATTGCGATATTGATTGTGTCTGCGACGGGTGAAAGTGGTAGTGCTTGCGCCCATCGCCGTGTGTCAACCAAAAGGACTCGAGGCAGAAAAAGTCGTTGGGTCTTGTTCCTACCTCTACCGTTTTGAGGGGGATGGCCAGACACGATGCCGCTCGGACCGAAACCAATCCGTCGCTGGTCAGTAGCAAGCAAAACGGCCAGGATGCCGCCGCGGACAAGATGGGAGACGCGGTAGTGGTCGTGGCGGTGGATCCGTTGTTGCGGGGCGGACCCGCGCTGGCGGAGTGGTGGATGGGATCGAGGTGGACGTCCACCAGAGCCGCCTCCCGTCCGTTGCAGACGAGAAGGGAGGACCAGTGTTCCGACACGGACCGATCGTGGATGTCTACCAAAATGACGGGATGGATTTGCGAGGACTGTCCAAAGGAAAAGACCTTGGTGCATTCCGGCGGGGATGAAGCCGAGGAGGTGGGACTGGAGGGTGCCCCACTACCGACCGCAATTTCCGCCTCGATTCCCGGTAATGCATAGATGGCATTCCCCACCGCTACCACGGCGAGGTGTCCGTGAGCGGTAACGATTAGCGAGTTGGGCCCACCCCTAGCCCCGGGAGGCGGGAGCACCGTCCCCGAAAAATCGATCGTGTGTTGCGAGCGATGCTTTGGGAAATAGGATTGCGAATGTGCATGCGCCTGCCGCTTGCCGGATGACGATGCTGTCTCCAAATAGGGCCACGCCGGCACCGTTGTGATGCGCTTGCCCCCGCAGACAACAAAGCCGCATTTGTTGTGATACGTCGCACACGAGACCCTCGCCGGAAGTCGAAAGCGGGAATGAATTGCACTCACGGCTTCGCTTGCAATACTGCTGCTGCTATTTCCAGTGTTAACCTTCGTGAAGGCTCCGTTTTGAAGCGCGACCAAAGCCGGCACGTACGCTCCTCCCTGTTTGTTACTCCCCTTGTTGTCGTCCACCAGTACCAGGAACAATCCCACCAGAGACGACGAGGGGGATTGGTGGGGAGGCCGCTGGCGAGAATTGTAATTGGTTTTCCGTCCCGCATTGGAATGGGGATTCGGATGGGAAGCGTGCTGCACCAGCGCCGGAACGACGTCGACGACCGGGCCCGGCAGCGACCTGGCCGGAAGATCCACCGGTAAATAGGCCCGTGGCAGATTCGCCGGGGGTCTTCCAGAGGGAGTGACCCCGAGTGCAGGTCGGGGAGCATTCGCATTTGCATTCGAATGAGAATGTGGGCCGCTCGAGGGAGTGTTTCCGCTCGAGGGAGTGTTTCGGCCCGAGGTGCTTCCCCCAAAGGGAGCCTTGCGGGATCCAATGCTTCCGCTCCCACCGCTCTCGCTGCTCCCGTAATCTTCCGGAGAGGGGTAGCTTCTGTAGTGAAGGCTTCCCTCCTCGGATCCAAACACGATGGCCCGAGGTGTCGGGCGGCTGCTGCTGCTGCTGCTCGATGCGGTAGGGGACGGGCCATCGTCAAAAGGATTGGTGCTGGTGTTGCTTCCGCTTCCGCTTTCCGCCGCAATCGGAGGAGACGGTGCCGCAAAGACGCAAATGCTTCGGGGAGAATAGGGGAGAATTTTTGGTGCGCCGTTGGCGGAAGATTCCGAATCTCCAGCGGAGGACGACGGCGACGGCGACGGCGACGATGGGGTATCTCCGGCCGCAGCGCCGACGATTCGACTTCGGAGATCCCAAACGGCCTCGAGGGACATTATTTTGAGTGCGTGCGTGCGCTTCGTGGCAGCCCGTATGGAATGTTGTGCTTGTTATTTGCCCGTGGGTTGTTGTGTTTGCTGTTGTTGTTGCTGTTTGCTGCCGTGCTAGCAATGGCTGGTGCGTGCCAGGCTCTGGGTGACAAGAGTGAATCAGATTACTCGTACCGGTACGCCCAGTTGACTGTGAACATCAAAGTCGGTTTGGTTCGTTTTTTACCAAACGATCGCTCGTTTAAGGATCCGGTACCAGTACGAACTCCAAACCCAGACGCTGTTCTCGTGTCGTCTTCGGATCATTGTTTCGAAAGAGGCAACATCTGGGACATTCATAATTTTTTTGAATCAACACACAATCCAAAAAAATAATTTGCCGCACACCCTTGGGAGAGGAAGAGAAAAATTGGTGGAATTGTTATCAGGATACTTAACTCTAATCTGATTAAAAAGTTTGAGAAGGGCCAAAACTTACAAATTTATAAAAGGAACTTGCCATTCTAGTATGTTAGTACTACCTAGTAGGCACAGCTGTAGAAATACTTTCACTTCAACGATTGCTGGTGTTCACTTAACATACTGTACTAGCACGTTAATCATAGAAGTCTTCTAATTTTTGACATAAGTATGCTGGGGGATGTTTGTTACTTCTAAGACTAATACAGTCATAAAACTTTGATATCTTGCTTGACATATCATAAGTCTCTTTGTAGTCGAAGGGTATTCTCGGAAACAGACCACCATTCTGTTGTGTGTAGGCAGGACACTTTCTCACTTACACACACGATATTCATACATATGATATGTACATATGTATAATGCGTACCACTGGTGACACAATAGGCTCCTTCTATTCGCTAGTTTTACAATGTTGAATATTGTTGCCTTCACGAATGTATTCTCTGGCGGGAATTTAAATTTCCTGAACGCTGTTTCTTTGACGTGTTTGACAACAATGTTGTTTTCCAAGTTATTGTTATCGGATTCTTTTGTTGTCTGTAGAATATTTCTGTTGCTACTGTTGGTGGTTCTATATGTTTGGCTATTGTTTGTGTTTGTTTGGTCACTTCCTGATACACTGTTGTTCGGGCTGTTTGTGTTATTGGTAACAACGGTTTTACCTGTCACCGGACTGCAACTACTAAGCTCTACCATTATTTCTTTGTTAATTCCTGCACCTCAACTTACTGTTTTTTCCTTTGATTGTTTTGGCGCGCTAGTTTTATGATAATAATGTTGTTTGTAGGAAGCATTTGGCATGTTTTTTTCATTCATACTGTACGCGCTGTAAGTGCTTGATTTACTGCCTCCCGGGAAGTGCTGTATTACTACTATTAATTGTACTACCTGTGAGTGTTGTTTTACTGATGCCTGCCTATCTTTTGTTCGCGCGTGCCGTGATATTCTGGAATGTGGTGTCCTGAAATTTTTGGCGTGGACCCGAAAATTTTGATGTTCCCTACTGTATTGTACCGTATCATTCCGTATGTTCTCGTATTTATTGTTTTTCCATTTTCTGCAACGGCGTTGCAGGAAATACCTTTTTGTTGTTTTTGGGAACTCGTGCAATGTGTTTGAAACTACCCCCTTAATTAAGTTTTGCGCCCACCATAATCCGTAGGCTCCACCAAGGATAATTGTACGTAGCCCAAGCATTGATTCTCGTACATATTGTTTTTTCATTTTCTGCAATGGCGTTGCAGGAAACGCCATTTTTGTTGTTTTGTTATTTTCCACGGAGTACATTTTTCAAATGTACCGACGTCTTTTTGTAGTCCATCGTAATTTCTGTTCATTACATTTTTTACTGCATTTTTGTACCAATTGTACCTAAATGATACTTTACTTCATTTTCGTTCTAATTTTTTATCTTAATTTTTTACCGATTGTACCTTGGTGATTTTTATTTTTGGAATGGAATCCTTACAGAGTTTCAGGGTTAGTGTTTCACACGTCCCCATGCACCACAAGGAATTGGGCAGTTGTTGTACTCCTCTAAATCTCCAGGTGAATTCCAACATTTTTTGTAAAGATTTAGCCATTTCTTAATTTTCCACTCCTTTTTGTCTTGTTCCATCTTTCTCCCCCTGTTTGTTAATTCTTTTACTTTCCGCTTTTTCTTTTTTGACTGTTTTCTAGCTTTGTTCATGAACGGATCCCACTGCTGTTTCATACATTTTGTTTCCGTGTTTTTGTTATTTATCTTCTTTACCTTAATCATCAGAAATCTTTTGTATGTGGAGTACAGCCCATTATTGTCTTTTGATTTGCAATACCATTGCAATCTGTCATTGTCAATGATTGCCTCGTTTGTCTTTTTGTGCCAGTTGTTGTACCAAATGGATGTCATACAAGGACGGTTCCCAGGGTTGTAATGTATACATTGTTTTATGTGTTCTCTTGCCTCCAGCGTCAGATTACTCCATTTTTTTGCAGGGAAAGTACAACCATCTTGTATCATTCTCTCTCGTTCTATTGATTTTACTTCCGGTCCAATACCCACGTTGTCGTAGCACTTAATGTCTTCTGTTGTTTTCAATGCTGGATAACCACATGAAATGTATGCTAGAATGACTCCCATAGCCCACACACGGTCAATCCTGTCAGTGTTGCCTTCTTCGTAGTCAGGAAATACTTCCTCCTTGGTTATGTACTTGAAGCATTGCTCCCAAATATTCAAAGCTTTGTCCTCCTCAAAATGTCCTTTTTTGCTGTTGAGACTTTTTCTCACTTCTTCTATCTTATGGCATCCATGAAGGATTGTCACTACTAAGTGTCTGTTTTTCGCACACAGCGCATCAAACCCTGTTTTGAAATGATATAAAAACGGATTTCTGTTGTTGTTTAGGTCATCGCAATTCAGCTCATGCATCCGTTTGGTGTAATCCTTGAACAAGACAGTACACCGGGTCGGCCCAACTGTTGTCTTGTTTGTCAGTTTAGGTGTTTTGTTTTCCATTTCCTTGTTATTTCCAAGTTGTGACGTAGGCAGGCACGTAGTTGTACCCAAATACACCTAATTTTCATATTTCAACGTAGAATCATAAAGTTGGTGGATCTTGTTTTCTGCCGGCATAGTAACTTCATTTTTCGGTTGTGGCTGCTTCTTCCCAAACACACCGATTTATTACTGTTACATACCGGCACCACCACCACCACGTTGCACAGAAATTTTCTGATTCAAAAACAGACTGACTTTAAGTAGTGTAACTTTCCTTGTCAGGATATGATTGGTTCTTGATATTGATGTCATTGTGTCCGGTGGATCAAGTCCTCCGTAGAAACTTGTACACATGGTAGTCTCCGTATTTTTTTGTTCCTACTACTAGTATTTCTTTGCTGCTTCTTCCCAAGCACACCGAGTACCATAACCAGTACATGTCGGCACCAACACCAGCACTTTGTAAATAGTTTATGGGACTGATAAGTATACTACCTTTAAGTAGTGTAAATTTCTTCATCTTGCCAAGATTGGTTGATATTGATGTCACTGCGTCCGGTGGTTTGATTCCTCCGTAGAACCATGCAGACATAGTAGTCTCCGAATTATTTTTTGTTCCTACTAGTATTTCTTGATTTTTGGATGAAGTAACCAAAATAGTGTTTCCTAGTCCCTTTTTGAGTACAAAAGTGTGTCATTGGCTGCAATTTCAGGATGAATATTGCTCATACTATGGATGGGGTAGACTATGAAACCATATTGACAAGAATAAGGCTGATACTTTAGACATATGAATTTTGGATTACTTTTTGTCCCTGGACATGCATGTACCAAAATAGTGATTGCTAGTCAGTTTTTGAGTGCAAAAGCGTGTCATTGGCTGCAATTTCAGGATGAATATTGCTCATACTATGGATGGGGTAGACTATGAAACAATATTGACAAGAATCAGGCTGATACTTTTATTAAATTCCTTTCGTGACCAGAAGTACCAAAGCTACCAGATGGTAGTTATCCTATTCGTACGAATCAATGAGTCCCGTATCAACCAAAGTAATTGATTCCCACGACATATCAATTCCCACGGTGCATCGATTCCCATCGCGCATCGACGGTGAGCAATCTCTGTTTTATAGTATTGCCATTATTATACTAAGGTCTGTCTCGCTGTATCTGAATAAGTTCACCTTGTATTCAGAATTATTGAATCTGAACTATTATTTTCCTTCTGAATCCGATCCATTGGGAGTCTGATTCAAAGGCTTCTGAAGAACAGCAATGCTGCATTAGTGTGTTAGTAGACGAACGATTGTACTCTACGCGTGACAATTGTGGTTGGATACTTTCGGCAACGGATAATCGGACTACAGGCAAGACTATGGAAACGCCAGATCTCTTCTTACTGTGAACTTATTCAGATACAGCGAGACAGACCTTAGTAATGTAGATTACAAGTAGTTGGTAGCAACTAGTGTGAATTTTGGGATATAAATCAGTTGAATGTTAAAAGTATGAGATAAAGTGATATCCTGCCGAAATGCAAGATATCTCTTTCATTGAGATGAATACGTTGGAACTGCTGTTGCGTAGTGATGAGATTACTCGCTGATTATTTCCGTACATGCATTGGTCGTTGACCATATATATCTGTATGTATATATATATTGTGTGAGAATCACACGCCAACGGTTTTCTTCTCTTGTTCTGTTAGGAAGACTTCATGATATGTTTATCATTAAGATCAGGAATTGCTCCTGTAGCTCGTGTGATATTTTATGAAATCAGAGTTTGCTCACCGAAGAAAAATGGCAGTACTATAAAACAGAGATTGCTCACCGTCGATGCGCGATGGGAATCGATGCACCGTGGGAATCGATATGTCGTGGGAATCAATTACTTTGGTTGATACGGGACTCATTGATTTGTACGAATAGGATATCTACCATCTGGTAGCTTTGGTACTTCTGGTCACGAAAGGAATTTAATACTCCCCATGTCTCCTTGTGAAAGGTCATCACGCTCTACATGATGCTTCCATTGTCTTGAAGGAGGTCGCTGGTATTCCCACAAAAGTGGAAGATGGGCTTGAGCAATGGATACACAACTGAGTGTCCCCAATGCTTGGTGAGAATATCTGCACAGTTATCCTTACCTGGGATGTGCATCATTAAAATGAAACCTCTCGCGATCATGCTCCGTACGTAGTGAAACGATAGAATGTTGTGACGCTTATGCAGCCTTGCGTAAGGGAAGGTTGACGTTTGAATCATCTTTTCGTTGTCACCCCAAGAGTAGGAGATATCATGGACTCGTGTTCCGAGGTATCGGAATGAATGGCGTAGATCAACGATCTGTTTGATGCAAGTTCTTCCTGCAACGAATTCAGCTCCGAAGGTGGCCGTTTCCGTAGTAGACTGTTTCTTTGAGAACCACATCATGGGAGTTTTGTTCGCGAAGTGAAGGATGCCGGTTACAGCCTTACCACTGAGAATATCATGCATAAGGTTGGCGTCATAGAAATGTGTCAACACTACTGTCTTCCCGAGTGGTGCATGAGCGTCGTCGGGTAGCTCTTCAGAATGCTCCCCATAGACGGTGTTGGACCAATCGATGGTGTCGGGTTTAGTCAATATAAAATCTGGGGGTTTGACGCGGAATCTGATTTTAAAATGTCTAAACTTGGAGATATATCCGTAGATACGTTTGGCACGTTCAAGATGCCCATCTCATGGTTGAGCTCTGAAACTCGAGAGTGTCATCACGGCTGTTTGTACATCGAAACGCCCAATAGCGATAATCCATTGGAGTGAACCAATCATACTTTGGTATTTCTGTATGCCAGTTTCTGCGAGAAAGGCTGAGGAGTCCAATTTGGGATGGTCGTTTTCTGCAATGGGTGACTGGAACCTGGTGTTAGGTTTGCATCCAAACATTTGTTCATAAGACGCTTCCATCTTTTTGATGAACTTTATGGGATTCATACAGAGAACACCATGCGCGTCGCGCTCAAATCCGCAACCTAGGTGAAAGTTCATAGGTCTGGATCCCTTCAGTTTGAAGTTATATGATGATGACTGTAATATCTTCAAGAAGGAATTGGGATCTGCCATGCAAAGACATAGGTCATCGACATATGTGCATATAAGTTCATATACCCGTTCACCATGTTTGTTCATTCCAGGCTTGAGGAATATTTCCGGCTCCGCGCGGGATCTTTCGAAGCCGAGTTCAATGAGACAAGCCGCGAGTAAATCACCAAAACACTTGCCCGAGGATCTGAGGCCATATAGGGCTTTGTAGATGATCAATAGATGACCTTCCAGCGATCCGAATTTGGGACCTGCCTTGATGCAGACTTTCTTGCAGGTAACTGCTTCTAGGTAGGCATTACCTATGTCGGTACCCCATGCTTCTAGGTCGTTCAGTTCAGCTAGGAATAAGCACATACGTAGACCGCGGAGAGATACGACACCTGCATAAACACTGTGAATAGGGGCCTCAGTGAGATTACCGTTTGCAACAAGACGAGCCTTGTGCCTACTGTCGTGCTTGACAGCATATATCATGTGCACCTTGATCTGTTGGAACCCGGGTGGGATGGAGCTTGTCTTGTACACGCCTTTATCAATGAATGTATTGTATTCATTGAGCTGTTCCATTTCAAGGGTGGTGGCGTCTGCCCATTTGTGGTTTCCATTGGCTTGATCAAATTGGAGGGCTTCTTTGTGGTTACGAGGTACCTTGAATCCATATTGGTACTGTGGAGTGGTACGGAAAGAACGAAGTTTGGCTTGATGCACGAGTCGGTCAAGTTTCTTGGTTCGTCGTGCGAGGTTGGTGATTCGTTTGAGGCGTTTCCAACCCGGGAGGTCAAGCAAGTTGTTGTCTTTCCCATATTTTGCAACGGTGACAGGGTCATCGGCCGCAATGTTGGCTAGAGGTTCATATGTTCGTTCCATATTTTCCCATTCAATCCAAAGGTTATACTTGGAACCTTTGTATTGAGGGTGCTTGTTATCTAGCGGACCTTGGTGTCCTAGGATTCGGTGAAATGAACAAAGTTTGCCGTCTTCTTGTGTTGAATCACGATGGATGTAATTCATGACATCATTGTATGCAATGATATCGTTAAGTTCGTCATCAGAGTGTTTGCACTTGAACTTGATGAAGTCTTTGTTATGTTCAAGACTGTCTTCTACATTGACGATGGTAAGACGCTTCTGAGTGCCATCGGGGTTGGTTACAAGGAAAGATCGGCCTTGTAGATCGTCAATTGGGATGGTAGGAATGGTAATTGGTTGGCCATCATCATCAAATTGTGCGTTGCCTTCTTCGTTGGTAACAACTACCTGTGATGGGTCTACTGAAGGAGTAGCGGGGTTGATGTGTGGAGTTGTGACGTCACTAACATCAAAGTATGCTAGCTCTGGTGGATCAAAATCATCTTCAGTAAGGAGAACGCCATCGGATGTCTTGCTGAAGATGTGTGTCGTAGGAGGACCATCAAAAGATTCCTTCGAAGGATCGGAATCATCACAAATGCCGAACATGCCCGCCAATCTATTCGGAGGCGGGAACAGCACGGGTGATGCCAAAGCCGCTGCTGTCAACCATTTCCCTAGTTTTGATACTGATATGGAGCTGATACTTATATCTCTATTCCGCGTAACAAGAGAAGCAAATAACACCCTGTGTTTAGCTCTCAAGGAAGGAGGATTATGCGAGTGGACGGCCTTTCTCGACGAACTTATCGAACCGAATTTTGCCTGTGAGATTACCTACACTCAAGGAGGACTACCAACACATCTCCATCGATCCATCCAATGGATCATAGAAGCACTTGCGGAGTTCTCTATTGACCTACAAGAGGACGGGAAGGATTGGAAAGATGTAAAGTCATATCCGTATGAAGAATTCAGAACATTCCATTTGGAACGTGCCATCCGTATGCAGACCGAATCTGCTCTGAACCCTCCACCTCCTCCGCCAGGAAGTAATAAAAAGACACCTCAGCAGATAAAGTACGAATCTTGGTGCCAAAAAGCACGGGATGAAAAGTCTTTTACGCCCCTCACGAATGACTCAAGATTCAAACATTGGCTCGTAAATTTCAAGGCTAAACTCGAGGCATACGACATCGACACAGAAACATTCCTTGATGAAACATGGCCTCCAGCTGCGCTACAAGGTTATACACGTGACCTTTTTGTTAAACAGTGTGCCTTCTTCTGGGTACTAATGTTGGAAGTCTTCAAAAGTGATCTATCCGCGTCGTGTGTACACAGCCATTCTACCACTCGTAATGGACGTCAAGCGTACTTTGATTTCGTAAACCTCCACAGCGAATCGAAAGCCAAGGTATATGACAACTCGACTCAACTACAGGCGTTGCTAAAGTTGAATCTCAGCAACTGGAAAGAATCCAAAGTGAAATTTATCACACATTGGTTTGATGAATTAAATCACCTCAACAAGCTTTGTCCTCCCAACAAGCCCCTTGAGTACCATACTGCAAAATCAGCATTATGCCAGGCATGCTATTCTAGCTTTCAACTAAGTGAACAGTTTGCCAAAGTCAAGGATCCAGGTGGCACAAATAGCACCATGACAGATGCAGTCGCTGAAGCAGCTGCTATTCACAAACTTAAAATCACGCTCCTACTCGAAGCAACTCGACTCGATTCCCAGTCCGCGATGTTGGCTCCTAAGTCAACGGTACGTGCACATGTTCACGACTTCTCATCTGGACAAAGTCAAACCCATGACGACTATGCTCTTCCTATCGAATTCGAAGGTGACTATCAAGACTATGCGGTCTTCAAGGCTGGATGTGCACCTGACCCTACCACGCGCCTGCCCACAGGCATATGGAAGGCCCTATCACGTCAGGACATGAAGAGTTGGCTAAACGTTTCTCCGGAAGGCAAGAAAATAGTGGTCGCATTGTTACGGCACGATTTGCTCTCAATGGATCAACCTGACCCTAACAATGTCAAACCCATCACCTGGAAAGCATACCAACATGGACATTCTGTCTCATTCCTAGAAGATGATACTTTGAACAAAGATGAACATGTCAATTCTGCAGCAGACCTACATCCCGCTGTAGAAAATGACCGTAGAGGTGTTTTCCATGCATCATTAGGTGTATACAAGTCTAAAACCTCTTCCTCCAAGGACCAAAGACCCCTCAAGTCTTCCGTGTCACCCGCGCATCCCGCTCGATTCCTCTCTGAAAATCCTGACATTTGGTACAAAAAGGACGGTGACACCCAAATACCTGTAGGAACATCCTCTTATTCTGCCAATTTCCACCAGTGGTATAATCCCGACGATGATCTGACTTTCTCACACGATAGTCAAGTAACATCGTACACATATCGTGCCCACAAAGCTATGATCACTAATCCCGGTTTCGCCATGGTCGATCGCGGTGCAAATGGTTGCATCATTGGCAATGATGCATGCCTCATCTCCAAGGATATCCCACCACGATATGTCAATGTCACAGGCATTAACAATCACCAGGTACAAAATATTCCCATTGCTACATGCGGAGTTTATTCTATATCGAATAGAGGTCCTGTCATCCTCATTTTCAATGAATGTGCATATACGGGCCGACACCCTTCTATCCTGTCCTCCGGCCAGATGGAAGCATATTTTTCCACTGTCGATGACACATCCATCAAAGCGGGCGGTGGACAGGTAATCACCACCTCCGATGGATATGCACTGCCCCTTAGCATCCGGCATGGTTTACCATACCTTGCGATGCAAAAGTACATGACTATTGAGTTTGACACGCTCCCGCATGTTATCATGACATCAGATAAGCACTGGGACCCATCTGTTCTCGATACCACAATCAGTGCAAAAGATGAACAATTTCTCCAGAAATATCCACCTCAGCCGCAGCAACTCCCATATACCGATTACGACAAATACGGAAACCCACGTTGCCTTGAAGGATTGGATATCTCTGTATCCCCTGGCTCTTCCACGGTCACATCTCTCAGTTCGTATTCCAGCCATTCCACTTGTCTCCCTTCCTCCCTATTGATGATCATGGAACCAGCAATCGCTCATTCTGGCTTACTCCTACCGACTACGTTCACCAGGAACGCCTCCCATGCTGTACTTTCCCTCAAATCCCTGGAACAGTCAGTGCGTTTCCAACGGACTGTACTGCTAGTGATACTTCACGTATTGCAGCTACGCCCCGAGAGCGATACCCCAACAAACATGACTACTTATCCCTGAAACCTTTCTTTTTTTGGATTTCCACAGATCGCATCAAAGCTACTTTTGAAAACTCAACGCAATGCGGTTCAATGGCAATTAGTCCTGATGGAAACATTTTCAAACATTTCCATTCTCCCCAACCGGCTATGAACGTTTGACCCCTCAATGACAACGTTCTGTCTGATGCTGTCTATTCAGATGTCCCAGCAATTGATGGCGGCTCCAAGATTGCTCAGATCTTCTTCAACCAAAAGTCACATATCATACATGTTGAAGAAATGCGTACCACCGGCAATTTTCTATCATTTTTCCAGAACTTTGTTCGAAAATGGGGCAGGCCCATTCGCCTCCTTTGCGACCACGGTAACTACCAATCTAGTAAGAAAGTCACCGACTACCTGAAAATGTTATGGATTGGACTCTGGCAAAGTGAACCTTACCACCAACACCAGAACCAGTTTGAACGGCGATATCAAACATTCAAACGCATTGTCAATCGCGTCATGGATTGTACAGGCACACCACCACACCTATGGCTACTGTGCATGACATACGTTGCCGGACTCCTCAATGTTATCTCTGATCCTACTCTGTCAGACAAACAACCGGTCTTCATTGCTACCGGTACACTTGGTGACATCAGCGCATACACCAGTTTCTTCTGGTTCGAACCTGTTTACTTCAAAACCAATGACTCCCCTTTTGGTACTCAGTCTACCGAACGCCTCGGTCACTTCGTCGGCATTGCCGAACATGTTGGCAATAGCCTTTGTTTCCAAATCTGGGATCCAGTTACCAACAAGTTACTCGACCGGTCTGGTGTACGCTCTGCTCTTACGCCTGAGTCTCGCAACAAACGCGCGGGCCTATTCACTGATGATGGCTTCATCAAATTGCGTAAAGCCAAGGATTCCTTGCCCCGCTTATACGCCACTGGAGAGGCTCCAACATTCAAACATGGGGAGCATATCACTAAGAGTAGCACCATTGAAGATTCTACAACACAGGGCAACTCCTTTACTCCCCCTCCTGGCGTCTCACCTGCTGATTCCGACACCGCCGATGACACCACGCCCTCTGTACCCAATGAACAACCAGGTACAGCACCTCCCGCATCTGGTAATCAAGCTATTCTTCAACCACCCGCCCACCCCTCATTACTGAGCTTTCTTTATAAGAAGGTCGATGACAGCCCAAGCTGGTCCCCTTCTCCACTCCCTAACAACGATGGGGAGAGTTTTGATGGTCCTCCTATGACACACATCTTCAGCAAGACATCCGATGGCGTTCTCCTTACTGAAGATGATTTTGATCCACCAGAGCTAGCATACTTTGATGTTAGTGACGTCACAACTCCACACACCAACCCCGCTACTCCTTCAGTAGACCCATCACAGGTAGTTGTTACCGATGAAGAAGGCAATGCACAATTTGCCGATGATGGCCAACCAATTACCATTCCTACCATCCCGATTGACGATCTACAAGGCCGATCTTTCCTTGTAACCACCCCCGATGGCACTCAGAAGCGTCTTACCATCGTCGATGTAGAAGACAGTCTTGAACGCAATAAAGACTTCATCAAGTTCAAGTGCAAACACTCCGATGACGAACTTAATGATATCATTGCATACAATGATGTCATGAATTACATCCATCGTGATTCAACCCAAGAAGACGGCAAACTTTGGTCATTTTCGCCAAATCCTAGGACACCAAGGTCCACTGGATAACAAGCATCCTCAATACAAAGGTTCCAAATATAATCTTTGGATTGAATGGGAAAATATGGAACGAACCTATGAACCGCAACATTGCGGCTGATGACCCTGTTACCGTTGCAAAATATGGGAAAGACAACAACTTGCTTGACCTCCCGGGTTGGAAACGCCTCAAGCGAATCAACAATCTAGCACAACGAACCAAGAAACTTGATTGACTCATGCATCAAGCCAAACTTCATTCTTTCCGTACCACTCTGCAGTATCAATATGGATTCAAGGTACCTCGTAACCACAAAGAAGCCCTCCAATTTGATCAAGCCAATGGAAACCACAAATGGGCAGACGCCACCACCCTTGAAATGGAACAGCTCAATGAATACAATACATTCATTGATAAAGGCATGTACAAGACAAGCTCCATCCCACCCGGGTTCCAACAGATCAAGGTGCACATGATATATGCTGTCAAGCACGACAGTAGGCACAAGGCTCGTCTTGTTGCAAACGGTAATCTCACTGAGGCCCCCATCCATAGTGTTTATGCCGGTGTTGTATCTCTCCGTGGCCTACGTATGTGTCTGTTCCTAGCCGAACTGAACGACCTAGAAGCATGGGGTACCGACATAGGTAATGCCTACCCTAGAAGCAGTTACCTGCAAGAAAGTCTGCATCAAGGCAGGTCCCAAATTCGGATCGCTGGAAGGTCATCTATTGATCATCTACAAAGCCCTATATGGCCTCAGATCCTCGGGCAAGTGTTTTGGTGATTTACTCGCGGCTTGTCTCATTGAACTCGGCTTCAAAAGATCCCGCGCGGAGCCGGAAATATTCCTCAAGCCTGGAATGAACAAACATGGTGAACGGGTATGTGAACTTATATGCACATATGTCGATGACCTATGTCTTTGCATGGCAGATCCCAATTCCTTCTTGAAGATATTACAGTCGTCATCATATAACTTCAAACTGAAGGGATCCGGACCTATGAACTTTCACCTAGGTTGCGGATTTGAGCGCGACGCGCATGGTGTTCTCTGTATGAATCCCATAAAGTTCATCAAAAAGATGGAAGCGTCTTATGAACAAATGTTCGGATGCAAACCTAACACCAGGTTCCAGTCACCCATTGCAGAAAACGACCATCCCAAATTGGACTCCTCAGCCTTTCTCGCAGAAACTGGCATACAGAAATACCAAAGTATGATCGGTTCACTCCAATGGATTATCGCTATTGGGCGTTTCGATGTACAAACAGCCGTGATGACACTCTCGAGTTTCAGAGCTCAACCATGAGATGGGCATCTTGAACGTGCCAAACGTATCTACGGATATATCTCCAAGTTTAGACATTTTAAAATCAGATTCCGTGTCAAACCCCCAGATTTTATATTGACTAAACCCGACACCATCGATTGGTCCAACACCGTCTATGGGGAGCATTCTGAAGAGCTACCCGACGACGATCCTGCACCACTCGGGAAGACAGTAGTGTTGACACATTTCTATGACGCCAACCTTATGCATGATATTCTCAGTGGTAAGGCTGTAACCGGCATCCTTCACTTCGCGAACAAAACTCCCATGATGTGGTTCTCAAAGAAACAGTCTACTACGGAAACGGCCACCTTCGGAGCTGAATTCGTTGCAGGAAGAACTTGCATCAAACAGATCGTTGATCTACGCCATTCATTCCGATACCTCGGAACACGAGTCCATGATATCTCCTACTCTTGGGGTGACAACGAAAAGATGATTCAAACGTCAACCTTCCCTTACGCAAGGCTGCATAAGCGTCACAACATTCTATCGTTTCACTACGTACGGAGCATGATCGCGAGAGGTTTCATTTTAATGATGCACATCCCAGGTAAGGATAACTGTGCAGATATTCTCACCAAGCATTGGGGACACTCAGTTGTGTATCCATTGCTCAAGCCCATCTTCCACTTTTGTGGGAATACCAGCGACCTCCTTCAAGACAATGGAAGCATCATGTAGAGCGTGATGACCTTTCACAAGGAGACATGGGGAGTATTAAATTCCTTTCGTGACCAGAAGTACCAAAGCTACCAGATGGTAGATATCCTATTCGTACAAATCAATGAGTCCCGTATCAACCAAAGTAATTGATTCCCACGACATATCGATTCCCACGGTGCATCGATTCCCATCGCGCATCGACGGTGAGCAATCTCTGTTTTATAGTACTGCCATTGTTCTTCGGTGAGCAAACTCTGATTTCATAAAATATCACACGAGCTACAGGAGCAATTCCTGATCTTAATGATAAACATATCATGAAGTCTTCCTAACAGAACAAGAGAAGAAAACCGTTGGCGTGTGATTCTCACACAATATATATATACATACAGATATATATGGTCAACGACCAATGCATGTACGGAAATAATCAGCGAGTAATCTCATCACTACGCAGCAGCAGTTCCAACGTATTCATCTCAATGAAAGAGATATCTTGCATTTCGGCAGGATATCACTTTATCTCATACTTTTAACATTCAACTGATTTATATCCCAAAATTCACACTAGTTGCTACCAACTATCTGTAATCTACATTACTAAGGTCTGTCTCGCTGTATCTGAATAAGTTCACAGTAAGAAGAGATCTGGCGTTTCCATAGTCTTGCCTGTAGTCCGATTATCTGTTGCCGAAAGTATCCAACCACAATTGTCACGCGTAGAGTACAATCGTTTGTCTACTAACACACTCACGCAGCGTTGCTGTTCTTCAGAAGCCTTTGAATCAGACTCCCAATGGACCGGATTCAGAAGGAAATTAATAACTTTAGTCAGTATGAATTTTAGAATAATGTTTGTCCCTGGACATGCATGTACCAAAATAGTGATTGCTAGTCAGTTTTTGAGTGCAAATGTGTGTCATTGATTGCAATTTCAGCCTTAATATTGCTCATACTATGGATGGAGTAGTAGACTATGAATAAAATTGGACAAGAAACAATCTGATACTTAAGCCATTATGAATTTTGGATTACTTGTTGTTGCTGGACATGCCTGGACAAAAATAGTTACTCCTAGTCAGTTTTTGAGTGCAAATGTGTGTCATAGGCTGCAATTTCAGGATCAATATTTCTCATACTATGAATGGGATAGACTATGAAAGAAATAACTGGACAAGTGACAAGGTGATACTTGCATTTGCTGGAGCTTAAGCCTCATTAGTCCATTCAGGAGGAAGTAGTTGAACTATACTCTGATACCGGTTTGGTTGTATCAGAATATGACTTGGATTCATCACCACTTCCCTCCTGCAGCTCACAATTTCCACGTTCCATGCTGTAACATTGTAGTAAAGCAGATGCTCTTTTAATGGCAGGATTGGTTTCTTTCAGATGTGAAACCTGAAAGTACAGGTATTGCACCCCCACCTTACCTTTTCCGAAAACAAGATAGAAACCCGGAAATGCATCATAATGCACATATTGCTGGAAAATGTACCTACTAACCTCTCGAATTCGAACTGGGCCTTGTCCACCAGCAGCATAACAAACTTGTTCATTGATTTCATAAATGGGATACAATATCTCTGGATTGAGTTCTTTCAACACCACACTTATCCTCTGACGGACAATTTTGAAAGATTCCGGGGGACCTCTAATTCTCAAAGGATATGTGGGCAGGGCTACTAAGAATTTCATATTAGGTTCCACCCCATTTCTAACCTCTTCTTCCCTTTCATTTGTGCCATTTTTTTCACCCATTTCACTCCTTTTGGTGGTCAAACCAGCATCCTTTGAATTACCCTTAGTTGTGTCAATTTCAGATTGTTTAGATTGGTTGGCCTTTTTTCCGAACTCTTGCCGGTATCTGGTGATCCACGTTTGTTATTTCCCCCCTTGTTGAGATGGTTCCTCTTGACAACATCATCACCGTCATCTTGAACCACCCATGGTGGGATGAATCCACATTTGGAACAATTTGTAGTATTGAAAGTGAACATAATCCATCCTACCAGGTAACCGTTTTGTGATTCGTTGAACGTTTTTATACCACCCTTTGATGTTTTGAAGCAATCCCAAGTTTCGAAGTCCGACAGTCTGTGAAAAACAAAGTCACAACCCTGGAGGTGTTTGAACGCAGGATTCAATTCTCCTGTTCCCTTTTGATAATTGTTGACCACGTTATCGTCCAGAAATTCAACTAGAATGTTTGCCAACAATAGATCATCTGACTTTTCCAACAAATATCCGGCAAGTTTTTCTGTCAACGGTGTAAATATGGTACCCATTTCTGGAAGGTAGCTGTAGAGAATCAGTTCTTGAACCCAAGTATAATGCTCGACGACTTCCGGGTCAATTACAAATATCTCACGGAACACGTATGGAATGTGTTCCATAAAAATTTGTTGGTGCACCTCTTGTTGTGAGTTAACATTGTATTGAAGGAACCGTGTAACACAAGTTTGATTATTATATTTGTCTTCCAAACCCGACAGTTCCAAAATGCCAGTTACAAGTTGTTCCGGTGTATCTTCAAATTTGACATGGGCAAACTGTGTCTTACTCAAATCCCCGGCTGGAGGGTAAATGTACAATCGATCATTCCTTTGACAATATGCAAGATCTTCCTTGCTCAATTTGGGAAGCATTGCTCCTCCAAGAAATCTCCTTTCGGTCAATACTAAATCTCCGATTGCTTCCATCACATGTTCATAACCGAAACACCCATTGTGAGGGGATTTTAAGACTTTAGGCAAAATTTTCTTACAAACATTGTCAATTGAACAATCAAAGGATGAGTCAACCCTGTCAACTAGAATCATTGATGCACATAATACTTGAGAAATGAACAGATTACATGCCGTTTCCAAAGAAAGGATCACGTTCGCCCCAAGATTTTTGCCGGGACCGACAAATTTCCTAATCAACCATTCTTTCACCAAATATATGATTCCTTTGGTAACAGTGAAATGTGCCAGATCTATCTTTCTGGTGCCAAGTTTGCATGGTGATAGGGTTACACGGTTGTCATCAAATTCGAAATGTATGTTATAATAGGTGAAAACTGTGTCCTTGTAGTTGAGGACGTAGTGGAATACCAAGGGAGAATGGAGTGGTAATAGCTCTTTACCAGTTTTCAGAATGTTCGTGTCCCCTTGGCAATGAAATCCTACTGGCACCCACTTCTCCCCCAAAAGTACCGTGGTTCCGAAGACAAAGGAATTCTGAAATAATTTGGGTAAAAAATATTGTTAGAACTCTTTGTGTGTCAAAAGTTTTATGTCGAGGTGACGAAGAGATATGGTTGTAAAAATTCGTTTCAACTTTCCTTGATAGTGAACCCAAAGATTACGAAGAGCCTCATGAAATGCTGTTCTTTGTTCCGTTATATTCAATAATAATAATATACGTATTTAAGTAACTGTAACCACCGAAGGTGGATTGAAACTACTCAGTCTGTATCCAGACTTTAACGTCGCCTCAATCAAAGAGAGTTTAAGCCCCAAGTTGTAGAACGACACATTTTTCAAACAAATTCTGAAAGTAAGCAGGGAGGATACAAAGAACGAACCGATGAAAGAGACTGCCAGCAGAAGTCTAACAGGAGGCAGCTGCCTACAATCAAACAGTAGGAAGGGAATCCACATAGAAGCAGCGTAGAACCGCATGACTTGGTGGAAGGAGCAGGCGCGCGGTACACTTTCCTATGTAGGAGCAGCGCCGCATGACGTGGTGGAAGACGCAGGCAGAAGCTGAATATGGCACCCACACAGGAGGAAGAGCTGAGGGATATACTGGGAGCAGAGCTTGGAGATGCACTGGGAGCAGCACTGGGTGCAGAGCCTGGTGATACGCTGGGAGCAGCACTTGGTGCAGCACTAGGAGTGGTATTGGGGCAGCACTTGTTGAAACACTAGGAGCAACACTTGGTGCAGCACTGGGAGTTGCACTGGGTGCAGCAATGGGGGAAACACTGGGAGCAACACTGGGTGCGGAGCTTGGTTACAGACGTGGAGTAGAGCTTGGAGATGCACTGGGAGCAGCACTGGGTGCAGAGCTGAGTGATACACTGGGAGCAGAACTTGGTGCAGCACTAGGAGTGGCAGTGGGTGCTTCGTAGTGAAACACTAGGGGGCACACTGGGTGCAGCACAAGGAGCGGCACTGGGTGCAGCACTGGGGGAAACACTGGGAGCATCACTGGGTGCAGAGCGTGGTGAGACACTGGGAGCAGAGCTTGGAGATGCACGGGGAAGAAGCACTGGGTGCACAGCCTAGGAGTGGCATTGGGTACAGCACTGGAGGAAACACTAGGAGCCACACTTGGTGCAGCACAAGGAGCGACACAAGGTGCAACACTTGGTGAAACACTAAGAGCCACATTTGGTGCAGCGCTAGGATTGGCACCGAGTGCCTCACTGGGTGAAACACTAGAAGCCGCACTTGGGGCTGCGCTTTGTGAAACACTTGGAGCAGCACTTTGGGCAGGGCTAGTAGTGACACTGGGCGCAACACTTGGTGAAACCCTTGGAGCATCACTTGGTGCAGCGCTAGGTGTGACACTGTGTGTAGCACTTGGTGAAACACGAGGAACCTAGTAGTGACACTGGGTGCAACATGTGGTGAAACCCTTGGAGCATCACTTGGTGCAGCGCTAGGTGTGGCACTGTGTGCAGCACTTGGTGAAACACGAGGAACCACACACGGTGCAGCCCATGGTGAGACACTTGGAGCAGCACTTGGTGCAGGGCTAGTAGTGACACTGCGTGCAACACTTGGTGAAACACTAAGAGCCACACCTGGCGCAACGCTACAATTGGCACTGAGTGCATCACTGGGTGAAACACTGGGAGTCACACTTGGGGCTGCTCTTGGGGAAACACTTGGAGCAACACGGGGTGCAGAGCGAGTAGTGACACTGTGCGCAACACTTGGTGAAACACTAAGAGCCTCACTTGGTGCAGCTCTAGGATTAGCACTAAGGGTCTCGCTGGGCAAAATACTAGGAGCCACACTTGGGGCTGCATGTGGTGAAACACTTGGAGCAGCACTTGGTGAAGTGCTAGTAGGGGCACATGGTGCAACACTTGGTGAAACACTGAGAGCCACAGTTGCTGCATAGCGAGAATTGGCACTGAGTTTTGTTGCACACGTAATGATCAGATTGGATTGGACCTACCAACTGTAGCCTGTGTGTGGGTAAAGATTTTAAGCATTCAATATGCTGCAACTTCAAATGTTTGTCTAAGTCAACCTGATTGTAACGATGACTCATTGAAACACGGAGTGAAGACTTTGCCATAAGGCAGTCCAAGAAGTTTTTCATTGAATTGACATATTTTTTTGAGGCATGTGGAGAACCATTCTGGCATTTGGTATGAAAACACAAACCATCAGACGTATTGTCCGGCCCTGCTGGATATTGTACATTCTTCGTGTACCAAACCAAGATCTCACAGTACATTATCATTTACTTCTTAATTGTTGTGTAGTTGACCATGTTACAAACATTCTGTAACAGAGACTCAAAGTTTCACCACTTGTTGTTCATGTCGTAGTCCTTGAATCGCTTGCTTATTTGCTTCCTGGTCAATAATCCCAACACTCCAGTCACGCCGTTGTCAAGTTAAGAAAACAAAAAGAAATTCACCATCACATCTATTTGCCAAGGAATAGGGCCCAAGTCACTGAACGTGGTGTCCGATTTTGTCTTCTTTCCCCTACCCTTCTTCTCTGATGGAGACGTAGTAGACGTGGTCTTCCTGAAATCTGGCCTAGGTTCGTATTAAATTCCTTTCGTGCCCAGAAGTACCAAAGCTACCAGATGGTAGATATTCTATTTGTACGAATCAATGAGTCCTGTATCAACTAAAGTAATCGATTCCCACGACATATCGATTCCCACGGTGCATCGATTAACATCGCGCATCGACGGTGAGCAATCTCTGTTTTATAGTACTGCCATTGTTCTTCGGTGAGCAAACTCTGATTTCATAAAGTATCACACGAGCTACAGGAGCAATTCCTGATCTTAATGATAAACATACCATGAAGTCTTCCTAACGGAACAAGAGAAGAAAACCATTGGCGCGTGATTCTCACACAATATATATATACATACAGATATATACGGTCAACGACCAATGCATGTACGGAAATAATCAGCGAGTAATCTCATCACCACGCAACAGCAGTTCCAACGTATTCATCTCAATAAAAGAGATATCTTGCGCTTCGGCAAGATTTCACTTTATCTCATACTTTTAACATTCAACTGATTTATATCCCAAAATTCACACTAGTTGCTACCAACTATCTGTAATCTACATTACTAAGGTCTGTCTCGCTGTATCTGAATAAGTTCACAGTAAGAAGAGATCTGGCGTTTCCATAGTCTTGCCTGTAGTCCGATTATCTGTTGCCGAAAGTATCCAATCACAATTGTCACGCGTAGAGTACAATTGTTTGTCTACTAACACACTAACGCAGCGTTGCTGTTCTTCAGAAGCCTTTGAATCAGACCCTCAACGGATCGGATTCAGAAGGAAAATAATAGATTAACAGTCGCAAGCTCCAAGGTGGCTTGCACACAAAGAACAGGAACGGAATTGAACACAATCCCTACGCTGGCATATGCCAATCGCACATCGTCTACGGAGCAGTTCCCTTTCACCACGCGATTCCTCGGACGGATCAGGATCATCACAAATGCCGAACATGCCCGCCAACCTATTTGGAGGCGGGAACAGCACGGGTGATGCCGAAGCCGCTGCTGTCAACAATTTCCCTAGTTTTGATACTGATATGAAGCTGATACTTCTATCCCTATTTCGCCTTACAAGGGAAGCAGATAACACCCTGTGCTTAGCTCGCAAAGAAGGAGGATTATGCGAGTGGACGGCCTTTCTCGACGCACTTATCGAACCTGATTTTGCCCGCGAGATTACCTACACCCAAGGCGGGCTACCAACCCATCTCCATCGGTCCATCCAATGGATCATGGAGGCACTTGGGGAGTTCTCAATCGACCTGCGCAAGGACGGGAAGAATTGGAAGGATATAATGTCATATCCATATGAATACTTCAGAACCTTTCGCTTGGAACGCGCTATACGCCTTCAGAGTGAATCTGCCCTGAACCCTCCAGCTCCTCCACCGGGAACCAATAAGAAGCCACCTCAGCAGGTGAAGTACAAATCTTGGTGCCAAAAAGCACGGGATGAAAAGTCTTTTACGCCCCTCACGAATGACTCAAGATTCGAACATTGGCTCGTGGGTTTCAAGGCTAAACTCGAGGCATACGACATTGACACCGAAACATTCCTTGATGAGACCTGACCTCCAGCTGCACTACAAGGTTATACACGTGACCTCTTCGTCAAACAGTGTGCCTTCTTCTGGGTACTAATGTTGGAAGTCTTCAAAAGTGACTTATCCACGTCGTGCGTACACAGCCATTCTACCACTCGTAATGGACGTCAAGCATACTTTGATTTTGTAAATCTTCACAGCGAATCGAAAGCCAAGGTAAATGACAACTCGACTCAATTACAGGCGTTGCTGAAGTTGAATCTCAGCAACTGGAAAGAATCCAAAGTGAAATTTATCACACATTGGTTTGATGAATTAAATCACCTCAACAAGCTTCGTCCTCCCAACAAGCCCCTTGAGTACCATACTGCAAAATCAGCATTATGTCAGGCATGCTATTCCAGCTTTCAGCTAAGTGAACAGTTTGCCAAAGTCAAGGATCCAGGTGGCACAAATAGCACCGTGACAGATGCAGTCGCTGAAGCAGCTGCTATTCACAAACTCAAAATCACACTCCTACTCGAAGCAACTCAACTCGATTCCCAGTCCGCGATGTCGGCTCCTAAGTCAACGGTACGTGCACATGTTCACGACTTCTCATCTGGACAAGGCCAAAACCATGAGGGCTATGCTCTTCCTATCAAATTCGAAGGTGACTATCAAGACTATGCGGTCTTCAAGGCTGGATGTGCACCTGGCCCTACCACGCGCCTGCCCACAGGCATATGGAAGGCCCTATCATGTCAAGACATGAAGAGTTGGCTGAATTTTTCCCCGGAAGGCAAGAAAATAGTGGTCACATCATTACGACGCGAATTGCTCCCAAATGATCAGCCAGACCCTAATACTGTCAAACCCATCACCCGGAAAGCATACCAACATGGACATTCTGTCTCATTCCTAGAAGATGATACTTTGAACAAAGATGAACATGTCAATTCTGCAGCAGACCTACATCCCGCTGTAGAAAATGACCGTAGAGGTGTTTTCCATGCATCACTGGGTGTATACAAGTCTCAGACTTCTTCCTCCAAGGACCAAAGACTCTCAAGTCTTCCGTGTCGCCTGCACATCCCGCTCGATTCCTCTCTGAAAACCCTGACATTTGGTACAAAAAGGACGGTGATACCCAAATACCTGTAGGAACATCCTCTTATTCCGCCAATTTTCACCAATGGTATAACCCCGACGATGATCTGACTTTCTCACACGATAGTCAAGTAACATCGTACACATATCGTGCTCACAAAGCTATGATCACTAATCCCAGCTTTGCCATGGTCGATCGCGGTGCAAATGGTTGCATCATCGGCAATGATGCATGCCTCATCTCCAAAGATATCCCACCACGATATGTCAATGTCACAGGCATTAACAATCACCAGGTACAAAATATTCCCATTGCTACATGCGGCGCTTATTCTATCTCAAATAGAGGTCCCGTCATCCTCATTTTCAATGAATGTGCATATACAGGGCCGACACCCTTCTATCCTGTCCTCCGGCCAGATGGAAGCATATTTTTCCACTGTCGATGACACATCCATCAAAGCGGGCGGTGGACAGGTAATCACCACCTCCGATGGATATGCACTGCCTCTTAGCATCCGGCATGGTTTACCATACCTTGCAATGCAAAAGTACATGACTATTGAATTTGACATGCTCCCGCATGTTATCATGACATCAGATAAGCACTGGGACCCATCTGTTCTCGATACCACAATCAGTGCAAAAGATGAACAATTTCTTCAGAAATATCCTCCTCAGTTGCATCAACTTCCATATACCGAATACGACAAATACGGAAACCCACGTTGCCTTGAAGGGTTAGATATCTCTGTGTCTCCTGGCTCTTCCACGGTCACGTCTCTAAGCTCGTATTCCAGCCACTCCACTCGGTCTCCCTTCCTCCCTATTGATGATCATGGAACCAGCGATCGCTCATTCTGGCTTACTTCTACCAACTACGTTCACCAGGAATGCCTTGCATGCTGTACTTCCCCTCCAATCTCTGGGACAGTCACTGCGTTTCCCACGGACTGTACTGCTAGTGATATTACACGTATCGCAACTACACCCCGTGAGCGATATCCCAACAAACATGATTACTTATCTCTGAAACCTTTCTTTTGTTGGGTTTCCACAGATCGCATCAAAGCTACTTTTGAAAACTCACCGCAATATGACTCATTAGCGATTAGTCCTGATGGAAACATTTTCAAACGTTTCCATTCCCCTCAACCGGCAATGAAAATTCGACCCTTCAATGACGACGTCCTGTCTGATGCTGTCTATTCAGATGTCCCAGCAATTGATGGCGGCTCCTAAACTTGCTCAGATCTTCTTCGGCCGGAAGTCCCATATCATACATGTTGAGGAAATGCGTACCACCGGCGACTTTCTATCATGCTTTCAGAACTTTGTTCAAAAATGGGGCAGGCCCCTTTGCCTCCTATGCAATCATGGGAACTACCAATCTAGTAAGAAAGTCACTGACTATCTTAAAATGCTATGGATTGGACTCTGGCAAAGTGAACCTTACCACCAACACCAGAATCAATTTTAACGGCGATATCAAACGTTTAAATGCATTGTCAATTGCGTCATGGATCGTACAGGCTCACCACCAGATCTATGGCTGCTGTGCATGACATACGTTGCCGGACTCCTCAATGTTATTTCTGATCCTACTCTGTCGGACAAACAACCGGTCTTCATTGCTACCGGTACACTTGGCGATATCAGCGCATACACCAGTTTCTTCTGGTTCAAACCTGTTTATTTCAAGACCAATGACTCCCCTTTTGGTACCCAGTCTACTGAACGCCTCGGTCATTTCGTCGGCATTGCTGAACATGTTGGCAATGGACTTTGTTTCCGAATCTGGGATCCAGTCACCAACAAATTGCTTGACCGGTCTGGTGTACGCTCTGCTCTTACGCCTGAGTCTCGCAACAAACGCGCGGGCCTCTTTACTGATGATTGTTTCATCAAATGGCGTAAGGCCAAGGATTCCTTGCCCCGACTATACGCCACTGGAGACGCTCCAACATTCACACAACATGGGGAGCATATCACTAAGAGTAGCACCATTGAAGATTCTACACCACAGGGCGTCTCAGTTTCTCCCCCTCATGGCGTCTCAACTACTGATTCCGACACCACTTCAAACCTCGCCACTCCTGCGGAACATGACGACACAACGCCATCTGTACCTACCGGGCAACCAGATACAACAACTACCGCATCTGGTAATCAAGCTATTCTTCAACCACCCGCCCACCCCTCGTTACCAAGCTTTCTCTATAAGAAGGTCGATGACAGCCCAAGCTGGTCCCCTTCTCCACTCCCTAACAACTATGGGGAGAGTTTTGATGGTCCTCCTATGACACACATCTTCAGCAAGACCTCCGATGGCGTTCTCCTTACTGAAGATGATTTTGATCCACCGGAGCTAGTATACTTTGATGTTAGTGACATCACAACTCCACACACCAACCCCGCTACTCCTTCAGTAGACCCATCACAGGTAGTTGTTACCGACGAAGAAGGCAACGCACAATTTGCCGATGATGGTAAACCAATTACCATTCCTACCAGGTCCCGATTGCCGATCTACAAGGCCGATCTTTTCTTGTAACCACCCTTGATGGCACTCGGAAGTGTCTTACCATCGTCGATGTAGAAGACAGTCTTGAACGCAATAAAGACTTCATCAAGTTCAAGTGCAAGCACTCTGATGACGAACTTGACAATATCATTGCATACAATGATGTCATGAATTACATCCATCGTGATTCAACCCAAGAAGACGGCAAACTTTGGTCATTTCGCCAAATCCTAGGACACCAAGGTCCACTGGATAACAAGCATTCTCAATACAAAGGTTCCAAGTATAACCTCTGGATTGAATGGGAAAATATGGAACGAACCTATGAACCATTAGCCAACATTGCAGCTGATGACCCTGTTACCGTTGCAAAATATGGGAAAGACAACAACTTGCTTGACCTCCCAGGTTGGAAACGCCTCAAGCAAATCACCAATCTAGCACAACGAACCAAGAAACTTGATTGACTCGTGCATCAAGCCAAACTTCGTTCTTTCCGCACCACTCTGCAGTATCAATATGGATTCAAGGTACCTCGTAACCACAAAGAAGCCCTCCAATTTGATCAAGCCAATGGAAACCACAAATGGGCAGACGCCACCACCCTTGAAATGGAACAGCTAAATGAATACAATGCATTCATTGATAAAGGCGTGTACAAGACAAGCTCCATCCCACCCGGGTTCCAACAGATCAAGGTGCACATGATATATGCTGTCAAGCACGACAGTAGGCACAAGGCTCGTCTTGTTGCAAACGGTAATCTCACTGAGGCCCCCATCCATAGTGTTTATGCCGGTGTTGTATCTCTCTGTGGCCTACATATGTGTCTATTTCTAGCTGAACTGAACAGCTTAGAAGCATGGGGTACCGACATAGGTAATGCCTACCCGGAAGCAGTTACCTGCAAGAAAGTCTGCATCAAGGCAGGTCCCGAATTCGGATCGCTGGAAGGTCATCTATTGATCATCTACAAAGCCCTATATGGCCTCAGATCCTCGGGCAAGTGTTTTGGTGATTTACTAGCAGCTTGTCTCATTGAACTTGGCTTCGAAAGATCCCGCGCGGAGCCGGAAATATTCCTCAAGCCTGGAATAAACAAACATGGGGAACTGGTATATGAACTCATATGCACATATGTCGATGATCTATGTCTTTGCATGGCAGATCCCAATTCCTTCTTGGAAATATTACAATCGTTGCCATACAACTTCAAACTGAAGGGATCCGGACCTATGAACTTTCATCTAGGTTGTGGATTTGAGCGCGACGCGCATGGTGTTCTCTGTATGAATCCCATAAAGCTTCATCGAAAAGATGGAAGCGTCTTATGAACAGATGTTCGGATGCAAACCTAGCACCAGGTTCCAGTCACCCATTGCGGAAAACGATCATCCTGAATTGGACTCCTCAGCCTTTCTCGCAGAAACTGGCATACAGAAATACCAAAGTATGATCGGTTCACTCAAATGGATCATCGCCATTGGACGATTTGATGTTCAAATAGCCGTGATGACACTCTTGAGTTTCAGAGCTCAACCACGATATGCGCATCTTGAACGTGCCAAACGTATCTACGGATATATCTCCAAGTTTAGACATTTTAAAATCAGATTCCGCGTCAAACCCCCAGATTTTATATTGACTAAACCCGACACCATCGATTGGTCCAACACCGTCTATGGGGAGCATTCTGAAGAGCTACCCGACGACGCTCCTGCACCACTTGGGAAGACAGTAGTGTTGACACACTTTTATGATGCAAATCTCATGCATGATATTCTCAGTGGTAAGGCTGTAACCGGCATCCTTCACTTTGCGAACAAGACTCCTATGATGTGGTTCTCAAAGAAACAGTCTACTACTGGAAACGGCCACCTTCGGAGCTGAATTCGTTGCAGGAAGAACTTGCATCGAGCAAATCGTTGATCTATGTCACTCATTCCGATACCTCGGAACACGAGTCCATGATATCTCCTACTCATGGGGAGACAACGAAAAGATGATTCAAACGTCAACCTTTTCTTACGCAAGGCTGCATAAGCGTCACAACATTCTATCATTTCACTACGTACAGAGCATGATAGCGAGAGGTTTCATTTTAATGATGCACATCCCAGGTAAGGATAACTGTGCAGATGTTCTCACCAAGCATTGGGGACACTCAGTTGTGTATCCATTGCTCAAGCCCATCTTCCACTTTTGTGGGAATACCGGCGACCTCCTTCAAGACAATGGAAGCATCATGTAGAGCGTGATGACCTTTCACAAGGAGACATGGGGAGTATTAAATTCCTTTCGTGACCAGAAGTACCAAAGCTACCAGATGGTAGATATTCTATTTGTACGAATCAATGAGTCCCGTATCAACCAAAGTAATTGATTCCCACGACATATCGATTCCCACGGTGCATCGATTCCCATCGCGCATCGACGGTGAGCAATCTCTGTTTTATAGTACTGCCATTGTTCTTCGGTGAGCAAACTCTGATTTCATAAAATATCACACGAGCTACGGGAGCAATTCCTGATCTTAATGATAAACATACCATGAAGTCTTCCTAACGGAACAAGAGAAGAAAACCATTGGCGTGTGATTCTCACACAATATATATATACATACAGATATATACGGTCAACGACCAATGCATGTACGGAAATAATCAGCGAGTAATCTCATCACCACGCAGCAACAGTTGCAATCTATTTCACCTCAATAAAAGAGATATCTTGCATTTTGGCAAATTTCACTTTATCTCATACTTTTAACATTCAACTGATTTATATCCCAAAATTCACACTAGTTGCTACCAACTATCTGTAATCTACATTACTAAGGTCTGTCTCGCTGTATCTGAATAAGTTCACAGTAAGAAGAGATCTGGCGTTTCCATAGTCTTGCCTGTAGTCCGATTATCTGTTGTCGAAAGTATCCAACCACAATTGTCACGCGTAGAGTACAATCGTTTGTCTACTAACACACTAACGCAGCATTGCTGTCCTTCAGAAGCCTTTGAATCAGACCCTCAACGGACCGGATTCAGAAGGAAAATAATAGTTCAGATTCAATAATTCTGAATACAAGGTAAACGTTCTTGGTCGTCAATGCAGTGAAACATGTTGTAACCTCCACACTGAGGTTTCTTACAAACTCATTGGTTGCATAGGACTGACTACTCAGTGCCAATTTAAGATTCTTTAAGACTAACCAGCGATGTTTTTGTTGATTGTAATCATATTTTTCAGGAGTATTTGGTTGTGGAGTTTTTAATCTACCCTTTTTTGCATTTGTCCTTTCATTATTAGAATGAGGATCGGCTCCACGCTTCCGAGCACCATTATTGTTAGGTGGCATTGCTAATGTCAAATCTGATCAGAATTTGCTACAATCTGATTAGAAAAAGATGGACAAATCAAAAATTCTTGTACTGTTTGAAAACAATCAGAATCACGGTTGTGGGAATAAAGTTATCCTTTGTTGTGACAAAACATTGAATGTCTAAAGGATTTGATAACTTGAAACGGCTTTCACCAGAGAACACCACTGACGTAGCGAGACAAGAGTGGAAACAATTAGTGCTTTGCAGGGGCCCTGTGGAGTTGTTGAGTACGTAGTTATTGTACGTATTGTAAGTATGTGTCAGTAAAGTTATGGTAAGAAGTACTCATACAATAATATAACTCATTCATCAACCCAAAAACCCACCAGATTTGAACACAATGCAAATCCTGCCAGTCCCCAACCAAAATAAAACTCAGTCATTAACCGAAAAACCCAACAGATTTGAACACAGTGCAAATCCAGTTAATCCCCAATCAAAATATAACTCAGTCATCAACCCAAAAACCCACCAGATTTGAGCACAGAGCATATCCTGCCAATCACCCACCAAAATATAACTCAGTCATCAACCCAAGAAAAACCCACCAGATTTGAACACAATGCAAATCCTGCCAGTCCCCCACCAAAATATAACTCAGTCATCAACCGAAAAACCCAACAGATTTGAGCAAATCTTTCAAGTCCCTAACCAAAATAAAAATTCAATCGTCAACCCAAAAACCCACCAGATTTGAGCACAGAGCATATCCTGCCGGTCACCCACCAAAATATAACTCAGTCATCAACCCAAGAAAAACCCACCAGATTTGAACACAATGCAAATCCTGCCAGTCCCCCACCAAAATATAACTCAGTCATCAACCCAAAAACCCACCAGATTTGAACACAGTGCAAATCTTTCCAGTCCCTAACAAAAATATAACTCAATCGTCAACCCAAAAACCCACCAGATTTGAGCACAGTGCAAATCTTTCCAGTCCCTAACCAAAATATAATTCAATCCTCAACCCAAAAACCCACCAGATTTGAACACAGTGCAAATCCTGCCAGTCCCTGACCAAAATATTACTCAGTCATCAACCCAAAAACCCACCAGATTTGAACACAGTGCAAATACTATTTCCAGTCATCAACTGAAATATAACTCAGTCATCAACCAAAAAACACACCATATTTGAACATTGTGCAAATCCTGCCAGTCCCCGACCAAAATATAACTCAGTCATCAACCCAAAAACCCATCAGATTTAAACACAGTGCAAATCTTTCCAGTCCCCAACCGAAATATAACTCAGTCATCAACCCAAAAACACAAAAAATTTGAACACTGTGAAAATCTTGCCAATCCCCAACCAAAATATAACTCAGTCATCAACCAAAAAACCCAACAGATTTGAACACAGTGCAAATCCTGTTAATCCCCAATCAAAATATAACTCAGTCATCAACCCAAAAACCCACCAGATTTGAGCACAGAGCATATCCTGCCGGTCACCCACCAAAATATAACTCAGTCATCAACCCAAGAAAAACCAACCAGATTTGAACACAGTGCACATCCTGCCAGTCTCCAACCAAAATATAACTCAGGCATCAACCAAAAAACCCACCAGATTTGAACACAGTGCAAATCCTGCCAATCCCCAACCAAATATACCTAAGTCATCAACCCAAAAACCCACCAGATTTGAGCACAGAGAGAATCTTTCCAGTCCCCAACCATAATATAATTCAGTCATCAACCCAAAAACCCACCAGATTTGAACACTGTGCAAATCTTGCCAATCCCCCACCAAAATATTACTCAGTCATCAACCCAAAAACCCACCAGATTTGAACACAGTGCACATCCTGCCAGTCCCCGACCAAAATATAACTCAGGCATCAACCAAAAAACCCACCAGAATTGAACACAGTGCAACCCCTGCCAATCCCCAACCAAATATAACTCAGTCATCAACCCAAAAACCCACCAGATTTGAGCACAGAGAAAATCTTTCCAGTCCCCAACCAAAATATAACTCAGTCATCAACCCAAAAACCCATCAGATTTGAACACCGTGCAAATCTTGCCAATCCCCCACCAAAATATTACTCAATCTTCAACCCCAAAACCTACCAGATTTGAACACAGTGCACATCCTGCCAGTCCCCGACCAAAATATAACTCAGTCATCAACCCAAAAACCCACCAGGTCTGAACACAGTGCAAATCTTTCCAGTCCCTAACCAAAATATAATTCAATCGTCAACCCAAAAACCCATCAGACTTGAACACTGTGCAAATCTTGCCAATCCCCAACCAAAATATTACTCAATCATCAACCCAAAAACTCACTAGATTTGAAGACAGTGCAAATCTTTCCAGTCCCTAACCAAAATATAATTCAATCATCAACCCAAAAACCCACCAGATTTGAAGACAGTGCAAATCCTGCCGATCCCCCACCCCCACCAAAATATAATTCAGTCATCAACCCAAAATCCCATCAGAGTTGCAGACAGTGCAAATCTTTCCAGTCCCTAACCAAAATATAATTCAATCGTCAACCCAAAAACCCATCAGAGTTGCAGACAGTGCAAATCTTTCCAGTCCCTAACCAAAATATTACTCAATCATCAACCCAAAAACTCACTAGCTTTGAACAAAGTGAGAATCTTTCCAGTCCCTGACCAAACTATAGCTCAGTCATCAACCCAAAAACCCACCAGATTTGAACACAGTGCAAATCCTGCCAATCCCCCACCAAAATATAACTCAGTCATCAACCCAAAAACCCATCAGAGTTGCAGACAGTGCAAATCTTTCCAGTCCCTTACCAAAATGTAATTTCATCCTCAACCCAAAAACCCACCAGATTTGAACACAGTGCAAATCTTTCCAGTCCCTTACCAAAATATAATTCAGTCATCAACCCAAAAACCCACCAGATTTGAACACAGTGCAAATCTTTCCAGTCCGTAACTAAAATATAATTCAATCTTCAACCCAAAAACCCACCAGATTTGAAGACTGTGCAAATCCTGCCGATCCCCCACTAAAATATAACTCAGTCATCAACCCAAAAACCCACCAGATTTGAAGACAGTGCAAATCCTGCCAATCCCCAACCAATTTCTACATATCCCCCCCCCCCCCCCCCCAACCCCCCCCATAAACTCTGTCTAGAAGGTTACGTTGTCAACGCTTAGGGTTAGTGTTAAATGTTCAACTAACAACTCCACCAATTCCATTCGTACCAGTACCGGTTGTGGTATTCCAACGCTCACGATTGAAAATTACCCACGATTCAAGAAAATCTGAAAAGCAATGCCACGCAAGCCGGTCTTCAACCTTGAAGACTGGATGAAGAACATATCCAAATTCTCCATGTGCTTCTCTATGTGCAATGTACGTTGAATTTCGATTCAACGCCTTTTTACTGTTACAAGCTTTCTCAACGGCTCCTCGGAGTAGTTGACAAAGCTAGCTCACAATCTTAGTTTTTAACCAATACATAAACATTATTTTAGTACCTTTTTAGAGGCTTACGACACTGTTTAAACAGTCGAATAACTGCTTCGACCTTATTATTACTACCGGTAAAGACTACTTCAACTACTACACGAATAAAAATTACCACTACTATACACCTAACAAACGAACAACCGATCCTGACGATTGTCCAGTAACAAGAAGAAAACGACCAGCATGTCTTACTCAGTCATCCCCTTCAAGTACGACTTTGATCAAGATTCTATTGACAAAATTGAATACAAGAACACCCAAGAAGTCAATGGATCTCAAGAAGTTACCAAGATCAAAATCCCTTTGATTACTGCAGGATCAACCAAATTACAAATCCTTTTCACCATCAACGAATTCATTAGATCTAAGAAGACCCTCAACCTAACCACAGGACCAAGAATCTATGACAAGTTTGTAGATCTCCTCAGAGACTACACCGACTGTAGCTGGTGGAACAGCTATGTGTCAACCAATGTCCCACAGAGAACTGTGGACAACTTCCAAACGACAGTGGAAGCATTTATCAACTTTAAGTTCAACAGCAACCTTGATGCCTATCAGAACCATAAAAGATTCCTCACCAACATCAAGAAGACAACCACCATGACCGTACACCAATTTGTAGCACAAGTCAACTTCCACAACCATGTTATCCTCCCATTACTACCGGGACACCCACCACAAGATGCAGAGATCAACGAAAGAGATTTCAAGAATCTAGTCTTTGAATCGATGCCTGAGGACTGGAAACATATCTATCAACAACACCACTCTCCCCATAGAGATTCTCTCTCTGAAATGATGATGAGATTTGAAAGATTCCAATCTGCACAGAATTGAAAGAACAAGAAATCAGATAACCAGTCTCAAAACAACAACAACAGCAACAACAATGCCAACAACAACCGTAACAACCGGAATGGAAACAACAATTGCAATAACCGAAACAATCGTAACAACCGAAATCGAAACAGCAACAACAACAACAACAACCAACGCAACAACAACAACAACAATCAACGCAGCAACAACCAAGGCAACAACAACAAAGGCTCGACTAGGATCTCAAATGACTCACCATGTCCTATCCACCCTGGTACCAATCACACTTGGGGTCAATGCTACACCAACAAGTATGGCACCAACTCCAATCAGTCCAATAACAACAACAGAGACAACACCGACTCACATGTGAACGATCGCAGTAACTCCAACAACAGCAATCGATCCACTACCTCCTCTTCACATGGCAGTAGCTATCATGAACCAGAGCAACACATGTGTGTCTTCATCAATGAACCAGAAGAAACCATACCTGCAACCCCTTGGCCGGATCTCTTCCATGTAGATATGGATATCGATGAAGAATACTACATTTCGGATCTTCAAAGGTTTCCCTCTGAAAAGACCGATTCCGACAACAACAGACAAGACGTTGCTCCCAGCACCGACAATGTCGACATTGACCTTGCTCCAACCACAGTAAGTGTCTGCAACTCAATCAATGGATCCCTTGGCAAGTACTACTTGAAAACCCTCTTCGATTCTGGATCAACCGACAATCTTATAGTGGAATCAGCAATTCCCTCTGGAATCAAGAAGAACCTTCTAGACCAACCAATCCAAATGCAGACAACGAATGGCAAAACCACTTGCAACCACTATGTAACCTTGGAGAACACCATATTCCCAGAACTATCCTACTCCATGAAAGTCCTACAAATCAAATGCTTTGTCGTGTCGCAGAATATCAACTACCATCTCCTCATTGGAAGAAAGACAATGAGAGATCTTGGAATGAAAATGGACTTCAAGACTTGTACCATAGAATGGTATGAGAAGACAATGGACTTCCACCCGCGAAATTACTTCGACAACAAATCTTTGCTTCACAAAGCCATGTCTGCAGAACCACATGGAATTGCAGAAAGTTACTCCAACCAATCAATCCAACAATCTTATGTAGATGGAACCACCAAGTATGAGAAAACTGACCTCCACAAGCTAGTAACCGACCAGATCCATCTCTCCTACCAAGAGAAATAAGCCTTGTTACCAATACTCCTCCAAAACGAAGAGCTTTTTGAAGGCTTGAATGACAAAGAATTAGGCATTTTCCCTAATCAAACATTCCACATTGATCTCCAGCAAGGCGCAACTCCATATCATGTAAAACAGCCATATTCCATTCCACTGCACCAACAAGAAGCAGTGAAGAAAGAAATCGATCGACAAGTGAAACTTGGTATTCTCAAACAATGCTATGCAACTGAATGGGGAATGCCAACCTTTGTAGTGCCAAAGCCAGACGGCTCCTGTCGACTCATCAGTGACTTTAGAGAACTCAACAAAGTCACCAAGAAACTTCACTATCCACTCCCAAAGCTCCAAGATATCTTCCACAGAAGAAGAGGCTTCAAATACGTCACCCTTATCGATGTCAGCATGCAATTCCACACCTTCAAACTTGATGAAGCCTCCACCTGGCTTTGTGTCCTTGTTACTCCATTCGGAAAGTTTAGACTGCTCCGATTGCCAATGGGCTTCCTTAACTCTCCAAGTTGGGCCCAAGGCTGTATGGAACAAATGCTCTCACACCTGAAGGACATCGAAGTGTACATCGATGATATTGGTATCTTCTCAGACACTCTCGACTCCCATTGCAAATCAGTCTCTTCTGTCCTGTCTTTACTGAAGTCCCACAACTTCTCTGTCAAGCCCTCCAAGTGCCACTGGTTTCAATCGCAAGCACCATGGCTTGGCCACATTATCTCGCGCGATGGTATTAGGCCCAATCCAAACAAAATTGCTCCTATCCTAAAACTTGCTTTTCCCTCAACAACAACCCAACTTCGATCCTTTGTTGGGATGATCAACTTCTATCAAAACTTCTACCCCAAACGCGCTGAGGTCCTTGCACCCCTTACGGACCTCTCTGGAAGAGCCAAAGGCAAAATCTCTCCGACTCCAGAACTACTTGAAGCTTTCAACAAAGCCAAGTCCCTCATTGCCAATGACATCCTCCTCGCCTTTCCTGATCCAAACAAGCCATTCCATGTCTATACTGATGCTTCTGACTACCAACTCGGAGCTATTGTCCGCCAAGATGGCAGAATCATCCTTTGCTTCTCCCGCAAACTCAACTCAGCCCAAAGGAAATACCCAACAATCGATAAAGAGATGCTCTGTATTGTAGAAGTCTTCAAAGAATTTCGAACCATTCTTTGGGGTGCTGAAATCATAGTATGGACAGACCATATCACTTAACCAGGCAAAATCTTACAAGCCACAGAATTATGACTTGGAGAATGCTCCTTGAAGAATTTTCCCCAGTATTCAAGTATATCAAAGGCAAAGATAATGGGCTTGCTGATGCTCTCTCAAGGTTTCCGATCCAGCAAGACCCTCCAGAAAAAAAGAAGGAGTTCTTCGGTCCTCCAACTCCCAATCCAACGGATGACTCGGACCTTTCAACTGACTCAACCGACTCCTACCTTCTCTCTCTTTCTGAATTGTTCCTTAACTACCCAGAAGACATTCCCATGTACCCCTTAGCCTTCGACCAACTCGCCCAAGATCAAGCAGCCAACGCAGATATCTCTCCCAATCCCCGTTACACAACTGAAAACTTCAATGGCACTGACTTGAAAGTTGTAGATTCCAACGGTCGACAGAAAATTGTACTCCCTCCAAATCGAGTGCAAGCCACGATCAAATACTACCACCACGTGCTTGGCCATGCCGGCGCAGAAAGATTGTACCGAACCATCAACCAATTTGTATATGCCCCAAACCTGAAGGATCAAATCAACGCCTTCTGCAAAGCTTGTGACACGTGCCAACGATACAAGAATAGCCACCAAAGCCACGGACAGCTCCCTACCAAAGAACACCAATATGTTCCTTGGGACACCATTGCAATCGATGGAGTAGGCCCTTGGAAAATCAAGATCCCTGGCCATGGAACAGTCTCCTTCAATGGCTTTACCATCATGGACATGTGCACCAACCTCCTTGAGATCATCCGAGCTCCACAAGTGAATCCAACCGGCCTCATGGCAGTCCATGCCCTCAACAATGGCTGGCTCTCCAGATACCCCAAACCAGTAAATTGTATTATTGACCAAGGAACCAACTTCATGAGTAATGACTTCCAACTCCATCTTGCCAACCTAGGAATCAAAGCCAAGGTCTGCTCAGTTCGGAACCCACAATCCAACGCTGTACTTGAACGAGTCCATGACACCATGAAGTCTGCAATGAGAACCGAACTCAATACCAACCCTCCACAGACTCTCCAGGAAGCGACTGATATCATTGACAGCATCTTTGCATCGGCTCAGTTTGCGGTTCGATCAACCATCAACAAGACCTTTGGAATGACGCCCGGAGCCGTTGTATTCGACTAAGGATCCAGACTAAGATATGATCCAAGTCCATCTCCTTCCCTTCACGTTCTCGTGTACGATGTCAGGAGAAGTCCAATACGACTCCAATCCAATGCCAGGACAAGTCCACTGTGACTGCGTCGCATGAAACCCCGTCTACAATGCCCAATTTGGATCATCATTCTGCCCCACCTTTAATGCCTACTAACTTCAGTTGGACCTTCAATCCACAGAATGAAATTGCAACATTCCGCCGCCTGCCAAAATCAGCTCCCTCACCCTCACCACCATCTGGGACACTTGGTGAGGTCACTGACCTTCCAAACGCCACTCCTGCATACATACGATCCCTGCGAACCCCATGCTGTAATCTGATTTGCCCCAAACCACAATATCAGCCTGTCCTTCGACTCTCCAAACGACATCGGGATGCCCTCATAGTCAAGCTGTATCATCTATATGCCAACATCTTGTCGATGAATTGGTTTTACGACTTTTTCGACTGAACATTGCAACCGACTGCAACTTCCCCATCCAAAGGCAGTTGCTTTACCCCACCACATTACCTGCCGTCTTTGATTCTGATTAAGTCCAGCTTTTGCATCCTTCTTTTGTTTCTAAAACTGTGGAATTCGATAGAACCATGACATACGCCCTACAACATACGCCCTACGGTTTTGTATCATTCATCACCATGGAATTCGATTGAACCATGGAATTCAATCCCATAATGCTGAATCGAGGGGTGTGCATCTGACTCAAGGGGTGTGCATTGGATCACCACTTAACGCTTCCTTTGGACGCGTCTACCTTCCGGAGTTCTCCTCGTAAGCCTCCACAAATTTACTTATCATCGCGCGCAAGAGATCCAGATCCCGCTGAAAACAAATCAACGAACCGACTGATAATTCGCCACTCTCCCACCAAGTGTCAAATCAAGGGGTGTGTTGCCGGTTCAGAACTTACTTAACGCACTAAACACGATTCTCGTGACTAAGGATCCAGACTAAGATATGATCCAAGCTTAATTCACATACGAGCTAGATGAGACCTCAAACAGAAGAAGTTTACAAATCGGCTTTGGACCCCGTTCTTCAATCCCTGACTTGATATTCTCCTTGCATTCCTTCAGATAAATCCTCTTCTACGGCATCTCCGATATCTCAATCGTATTCCACACTCAACCGATTGCTATTTGATTCTGGAATCGATAGATCTGCTTCCTACCAAGTTGAAATGAATCTACTTATCGAGTTTCTATGCGTCGCTTCAAATTCCAGCAATGTACTTGATATCCAGCATCGTCTCCCTACAACCTCTCCTTCCTCATTGATTTACGATCGATTCATTCAATCGGTCCGCCTTCCATCTCTCCAAGGACATGCGTCAATTCTGATTGCCCAAGCTCATCTTCTAAGATATGAATCTCTCTCACGCCATCCAATCCGTCACGTTTGAATGCGTCCCTTTGAGATTCTACGACAAGTCAATCGATTCTCTATGAAATCAATCCTCAACTTCTACAACAATTTGAGAACCCTACGATTCGGTTCTACGATCTGATATACGACCATATTGATCCCTTCGCATTTGAACTCAACTGATTGCGATGATTCAATCCCTTTGCATTTGACAATTCATTCTGGAATCGATAGATCTGCTTCCTCCCAAATTCAACGATATGAATCCACTTCCTCGATGTTTAATCCCTACCACCAACATCGTCGCGTCGCTGTGCTCTTCCATTCGCAACATATGATTCTATCCAAACCACTTTCCAAGTCTCCTCATTGATCTCCCCTTCGTTGAGATCTTCAATTCCTCCTCTCGGACTACTCTTTATCCCATCCGTGATATCCAAGACGCTTCATCCAAGCACATCTACTCTTCCCTTTGATTTTGGATTCCACTATAATCGACTCCATTCATTTCCAAGATCGATCAATCGTCATCGGCGCTGCTCACTCGACTCCTACCATTTGGTCCAATCTCTACTTATAGAGCTTCTATGAGTCGATTCAGATTCCCTAATCTCATTTCCAGAATACGCATCAATATTCCGTCTTGTCTCCAATTTGATTCAATTTGTACTATGGTCGATCCCTCTGTCAACTGTCGATCCCTTCTTCTACTCCATATTCAAATCGACTATCAACGTTCCATTTCTTCCTAAGATCAGCACCAATATATGATTCTACGGTACAAGATTCTACGGTACAATTGTGAACGACAAGCCAATTCCTCCTCTCGGACGAATCTTCTTCCCTCCGATTTTGGATTCCACCATGATTGATTCCTTCGACTCAATCGGTACTCAAGCTCAACCAATACACACGGCTTCGACTCCGCGGTATCATACTCCGATTAACCTTCCATCGATTTCACGATTGCTATTTGATTCTGGAATCGATAGATCTGCACCTACGGCTTGCCGTTGGTCCGTCTTCCTCTTCTCCAAAGACACGTCTCTCGACATTCCTTTTGTATCTACGGCACCACGGCGAAGTGATATCCACTACGCTTCTGTTCTACGATCAATCGATTTATACGATTCGTTTCATACGATTCAATCCCTTGGTCGACGTTTGATATTTGATTCTGCTGGAATCGATACATCTTTTTCCTACTAAGTCAGAAATGAATCCCCTCCGATTCCATTTGTTTCTACGACACGTCTCTTTGAGATCCTACTGTCTCTTACGAGTTGATGATTCGTTACCCATCCAATCGATTCCGACTAACCTTCTCATCGGTCTCGCGCGACCATCGCATACTCAAGCACCTCTCCTTCAATGCCACTCCGTACGATTACAATCTTCCGATTCGATATCTAAGCTTAAGTTTTTAGAGTTCTACAAGATGGAGAATGTAGGGATGTCTAAACCGGTCGTCGATCATGTGTAATTCGTCATAAGACAGAGAACACATGATATGACCTAAATGTCTGGATACTTGAAGTCATTTTTATCTCTGGAGGAGTATAAGTAACTTTTCAAGTGTAGAATGGATATAATTCCTGTAGAACGTAAGTAAGTAGGGTACGTGTATTTTTGACCGACAGCAGATATGTTCCTACCAATTCCGGTAATTACTGACTTGGCCATGGTCAGAAACAAAAGACAAGCTCAAATCGACAAGAATGCTATGAAAGAGAACAGCCACAGGAAGATTCATGATTACAGTGTAGGAGATCAAGTTATGGTGAAAAATGAAAAGCAAATCCCCGGAGCTTTCGAAGCAAGAAGCAAAGGCCCCTACACCATACAGCAAATTCACACAAATGGTACAGTTTCCTTTCTCTTACGAAATCAAGTAATCCAACGTATGAACATTCGAAACCTGAAACCATATCACACCAACTAAAAATTTGTTATCTAAGCAATACTGGTCGCACACGACTAACAAAATTCTGTGCCACCAATCGAACTTTTACGAGAAGGAGAAGAGTGTGATATTCCAACGCTCACGATTGAAAATTACCCACGATTCAAGAAAATCTGAAAAGCAATGCCACACAAGCCGGTCTTCAACCTTGAAGACTGGATGAAGAACATATCCAAATTCTCCATGTACTTCTCTATGTGCTATGTACGTTGAATTTCGATTCAACGCCTTTTTACTGTTACAAGCTTTCTCAACGGCTCCTCGGAGTAGTTGACAAAGCTAGCTCACAATCTTAGTTTTTAACCAATACATAAACATTATTTTAGTACCTTTTTAGAGGCATACGACACCGGTACCGAGGGGGGTACCGGGTCAATCTCACACTTTTTTGGTACATTCATACACTTTTACCATACACTTTTCAACTACAACAATACCTACGATAGGTATGATCATAGTCTTCTGTTCTCCAGATTCTTCGCTACCAAAAAAATGAACCATTGTTCTTTTTAAAATTCAGTACTATTTCTACATAATGGTACGTGAATCATTGTTCTTTTTTAAAATTCAGTACTACCTTTACATAATGGTACACACACAGCCAAATGCACACACACACACTATGAGTACGAGTACCGGTACACCACATTTGTTTCATTTGGATTTTCACGTGATACTCCTTTAATATGTATTTTCTGTACCAATAGCTGTAGAATTAAGTACTGACATTTTTACTCCCAAATCCCTACTGCTATTGGTACAGGAAATACCAAAATCAACACCACACCTTCCCTTATCTCGTCCATCGACCATGGAAATCCCCTCCCCCCCCTGGCTGCAACAACAGCAACAACAGCGCAAGCGCAAGCCACAGCAATAGCAAGCGTGGCAGCAAGCGATTCTTGCAACAGCGAGCGCGGCAGCAAGCAATAGCAACAGAGACTTGCAGCGCGAGTCCATTGACCGACTGTCGCAAGTTTTTCTTTTCCGACGTCGCTGTGTACAAATCCTACCATTAACAAGAAGTTGGATTGGAAATACTATCGAACTTCGGTCAAGCGAGCAATCGGATCGGAACGAGCAAAACGCCGCTGCTCGCTGCTGGCTTCCTGCTGCTCGAAAGGCCGCTCCAAAACGCTGCTCAAAACGCCGCTGCTCGCTGCTGGCTTCCTGCTGCTCCAAAACGCCAGTCAAAACGCCAATGCTTGCTGCTGGCTTCCTGCTGCTCGAAACGGCGCTCCAAAACGCCGCTTGATTGTCGTTTGAATACCCTTCCCAATCAAAAACGAAGTAGAGTAATGTGTAGGTACTTGAGTTGGTGTCATTTTGTACTATTTGTACAGTGGGGGACCTTCATGGTCTGTTCTATCGAAGGAGAAACAGAAGGGTCGTCAAAATGAAAATGGTGCCCCCCATATCTTCGTATACTTGAATCCCTCTTGTCGATTGCCATTCCAAGTCAAAAATCAGTAGAGGAACATGATGGTGTTCGAATGTGGTAGTATTTGTACATGTCCACCCTCATCTTCCCTTCTATTGGAGGGGAAACAGATGGGTCGGAGAAGGGTCAACGACGGCGACGACAGCGACGATGACGACGACGGCGTATCTTTGTGTGTGATTCGCAGTAGAATTGCGGTTCGAATACCCTTCCGGATCAAAAACCAAGTAGAGGAATGTGTAGGTATTTGAGTTGGTGTCATTTTGTACTACTTGTATGGTGGCGGACCTTCATGGTCTGTTCTATGGAAGGAGAAACAGAAGGGTCGATCATGGGCGGACATTCGTGATTTCCATGATCGGACTTCCCATCAAAAAAATTGTCTTATTAGTGAGTTTTTCGGTGTGTTTTCATGGTCTTTTGTCTTGTTCTTTTTTTGAAGAGATTTCAGTGTGCGGAGCACACATATGTTTATTTCCTGTAGACTTCTACATGGTTTTGGTACTGGGTATTTATTGTGGTATTTTTATCTTGTACACTCACCGTACGGTACTCGTAAGAGTACTGAGTGCTTGTTGTACGTACACTTGATTACATTGGTTGAAAATTCGATTTGTATGAATATGTACCGTACGGTACGAGTACGTACACTTGATTATGTTAAGAGCGTTGACGACGTTCTTATGAGAGTAGATGGCTGTAAGTACATCAAGTCCGACTCATTCACGTACAAATTGTACCAAATCTAAACAGTCCGATTGTATTTCTCACCAACTCTCTCATCTGACAACAACGACAATTGACGACGGGCCGATGTTGACGACATTTATCTTATGATTTTTATCTGTATTCAGGTTATATCTTATGGTTACTTGCAACCAAAAAAATGAGAGTTCGCTACCATAAAAATGAACGCGCGCCACTAGATATTACTATTGCTTTTAGAAGAAGCATCTCATTTCCGTAAATAATTATTTGGGTACTGTTTTTAATGATTTTTAGTCGTAGCGTTTGTACCAAGTCTACTTGTTAAAAACAGATTTTTTTAATATTTCTACGTATTTTCCCCCCCCCAAACCCCCCCCACATAAACTCCGTCTACAAGGTTACGTTGTCAACTCTTAGGATTAGGGTTAGTGTTTAACGTTCAACTAACAACTCCACCAATTTCTCAAAAACGATTTCTAAAAAAAAAAGGACAATGTGTAATGTTGCTGTTAGCGTGTTATTGATCTCATACACCTAATGTGCAGCGATGCTGACGGTTAGTACAACACACCTATACTTCATCCTCTGCTTCACCTTCAACACCTTCAACAATTCCGGAGTCCAAGTTGACCGTCAATTTATCTTCCCAAGGAAATCGAAAGAATGTTTCCACTCCATTGAGCCCTTTGTTAGTGAACACTAGCCATCAACGAAATATGTGCCATTTTCTTCGTTGAAGGTCTCAAAGTTTTTCACATGCTTCTTGAGGAAGTCCCACTTTGCAATGTCGGCTGCATTGTAATGTTGAGTCCTGGGTACCTTGATTTTTTGGAATAGTTGGATCAAGGAGTCGCCATTGGATTGTAAAGTCTCTTCATCCTTTTCTGACACAAAGCTTACTTCCAAGATTGCTTCTGACATGTATTTTTTGTTCTGGAAAACCGCACACAGAAGTTCATTTCTCAACGGAACAAACAATAGGCCCCCAACCGGTAGATAATTGTAAGTTGTGAGAAATTGCAGAGACCTCTCAAAACACTTACAACCTTTGAGTAGTATTTCTGGTTGCGTGATAAAAATATCACGGAATAAAAATCTCGTATGTTCCCAGAACAATCGGCCGTCCAGCGTGTACGTGCAGTTCTCATTAAAATTAAGGAACCTTGTGACGGATAAGCTGTAGTCCTCTTTCGCGATGGGGTAAGTTTGTTGACACTCTTCACCTCTTAGAAGCTCAGGTGGAGTTTGTTCTTCAAATTGAATGGATCAAGCACCATTGTTGGTGAAAATGAATAACTGATCTTTGCGGTTAGGTTTGCCAGGATTGGAGTTGGATGACAATGAATGGCGCTCTGCTTTTAAATATTTGTCCAAATTCTCATGTGCCTTGTCAACGTTAACAGATGTTTTTTCTACCTTGCCCAGTACTGCCTTCAGTATTGCTTTTGAAACCATAATCCTACTAACCAGGACACGTGTACCATTAGGACGACGGGACAACCAAGATGTTAGAACATTGTCAAGCAATTTGTCGCAAACAAGATCCACCTGTTCAAGTTGGTCCTGCATGGAAACCACATTGTCAACCCAGGACAAACTCAGGAGGTAATGTTGCAACAATGTCTTCACGTGTTGTTTGTCTGCCAGAATGAAATTGTCAACAAGTATGTCCCGTTCCTCCGACAACTTTGCAGTACAAAGATTCACCACATTGTTTGCAAAGTCGACGCCTACTCTGTAACACTTGTTCAGAGTTTTCTGGTGCTCCATAATCTTGCAAAAGTGAAAAGAAGATAACAGTTTGAATTGAATTTTCCCCACCAAATTGTCAACTCCTGGTATTTTGTACCGTCCAACCAAAAACAGAGACTCATAGAGATTGGGCAATAGTTCCTTGTACAAATTGTCATTAAGGAATGACTCATTGGGGAAGTGGTCCAGGCTGACTTCTTGAAAAATTTGTGCCTTCTGTCATTGGAAGCGTACCCACAAATACACGAGGACCTTTTGAAACACAAGGGGTGCCTTTGACACATCGGATGGCCAATCCAACTTGAGGTATTTTTGGGAATCAGTTAAGGGGACTAACTCGACTGCTGGTGCACCTTCTCTTGTTGGTGCACACACAACTTCCTGCCCCCTAATTTGATTCATCCTTTTGTCCAACTGTTCAAAGGAGTGACTTGCTGAAAGAAAATGCCTCAGTGCGTGGTGAAAGGAAAGACCTTCAAAGAAAGAGACCATCAGGTGGACTTTTCATTTCCCTTTGTTTACATCATCTTTAAATTGTTGATAGAAAAACGGACCTTCCTCGTCAGTTGAAGGTGCAGGTGGGAATTCGACACAACATACATACCACCGAAGTAGGCTTAAATACACTTTCATGTACTTCAGTATGGTGTTGTAGCTAACAACATTCTTCGACCAAACATCATGCGATGTGCCTTCCGCTACTTCGTCTTGTCCTTCAACCTGGGTGTACTCTGTTAGACCTGCTGTACTAGTATCATTGATTTGGATAACGGAGTTGAGCGCTGACTGGAAGGCGTTCCATTTATCTTTCATCTCATAGTCCTTGAAACGAGTTGTCAGCTGCTTTGGATCCAAGATGCAGACCTTCTTTATCAACTGTGAACCCAAGTCACGTAGGAAAAGATTTACCATCACGTCAACAACCCTTGGTATAGGACCCGATGATGGCTTGTCAACCGTTACTGTCTCGCTGAGGTCAGGACGGGTTCCAGAAGAAAAGAGTTTTGTAACAATGAACACCTTTTTCATGAGCTGGCTGAAGACTGATGCAATGTTTGGACTTACGGCAGTGATGAGTTTATCAGTCAAAATATTCTCAAAGTATCTGTTAGGACCCTGTTGCTCAAGAGAAGCTTTGACACGTCTTTTCATCGCATCTGTGTGAACCTTGTATTGGGAGTCATCCTCAAACAATTCCAATGATAAAGTACCACCGCCATCATTGCCCAAACACAACGGAGGTTGTGCACCTGTGACTCCTTGATTTGGTGTTTGGGGAACGACTGATGGTGTTTGACGACCATCACCTCTTTTTTTCAGCTTTTTTTGGGGGGTTTTGCCTTCTTCCGTTGACTGACTGCACCCCCTGGACTGACCAGAGGAGGTTTTAGATCATTTTGATGCAACATTCCTGGTCCTGGTGGTGGAATAGTATTGTCTTCTGATGCTGCGGTTGCGTCTGTGACTTAATCTACTGGTGGAATAGTATTGTCTTCTGACCCTGCGGTTGCGGTTGCGGTTGCGGCTGCACCAGCGACTTCATCTGCTCGTGAATTAGACATACTTCTCACATTACTTCTTGTCGTTGGCACCATTGTTCAATTGATAATTTTGAGAACAACAAAATAAAGTTGTGTGAAAGCAATCTAAGTTGCTACAATTCGATAACAATAACATGTCGCGTAAAAAATCAGAAAACACAACCAAACATGATACAGCAAGACATTCCGAAATGATTAAACAAAAAACATATTCAACAAAACTTCAAACCACAACGCCTCTAACGGCGAACAAACATCATGCAACAATGTACAAATATTTTGACATTCTCTGACCACTTTAACGGTAAATAAATAGTGTAACCTCCTGCAACGCTGTTCCAAAAGAAAACTTCAAAACTGACCAAACCAAACCATAACGATATGAAACACCGATCCACAATTTTGAGATACGGTGCTCTAAGATTTCAAATTTAAACATGCTTCGAACACAAAGCCTGCAACGCTGTTTCGGTAATAGAATTCTGAAACGCTGTTCCATGATTGTTGACATGAATTGTACAAAAAAAGGTTTCACCCCTCCAGCATAAGTCATTACTATCATACCTACATTACTACTACTATCATAATACACCCAGACACACAAGACGTCACACAAACTAGATTCGGGGTTCTTTCAGAATCATGCGCATATTTGGGTCGAACTCCACTGGTCCCCCTTTGTAATTTCACCCTACTATTTATTGAAATTAATGTTGAACTCATAATATTTTGATGCACATTGCATTTTCCTACCCCACTGGCATCTGTTTCCGAAGTAGTGGCATGTTACTTAATTTTATGCCCGAGACAAACAGTGCATGGTCGCAATTTTTCAATCTCCATCATTTCCCCATTTTTATTGTTATTACTGGCTATCGTGCTAACGATGGTAACAACACCTAAATATCAGGTATATTGTGTACGTTGCTACTGGGGCTCTCCTTTGATCACTTTAGGTAGGGGAAAGAAGAAGGTTACTAAGAAGAAGAAATCCCCCTTGTTTACACCAGCATGACTAAGAAAGAAAACGGGAGTATTTGTTTCTCCCGGTCTTCTGGACCATATTGCACATAATCCGGGTACATGTTATTCTTATTACTACCGGTGTTTGGGGGTAGATGATTTTGCATCTTCTTTATTCATTAGAAAATTGAAGAAGAAGCTGGAGGATGCTACTCAACAATTAGGTCTAACGAACACCCATAACGGTCCACAGAGTAGTGACGGCACATTACCAGAGGTGCTCGACAATCAAGTTATGTACGACCCTTCTGTCGAACCGATTGGGCGTGCCTTGATTGGTCGGGAATTAACAAACATAGAGGATGACGATGATTCTGTTTCCGTTGAAAATTTGTTCTTTCCTAATGATGATGATGAGGAAGAAGGAAGTGAGAGCATAGAGGCCCCCCACTCTTTGAGTGACAATGATGAAGAAGGCAACAACATTGATGTTGACGGTTCCCATTGTGATTCAAACACGCTAGTAATTACGACACCCAATGTAGGAAGGAACATATCTGACGAACTGAAGGTCAAGATCAAGTTAATGAAAATCATGCAGAATCATAGCATACCATTAGTTGCAGAGAAGGAATTGTATGAATGGGCTATCAAATTGGAGCGGTTTAATTTATTTTCATGGACTAAAGGCAATCTCATAAAGATCAGGGCAAGTGTCATGAAGGAGTTTGTTGCAACTGTGCCTGAAATAAAAGGCGATGGGTTTGAACCTCATCTTATTGACTGGTGTTCTAAGAAATCACAGAGTGCTGACATTTCTGTTTGCAAACAAATCTATGTCCGGTCGTTCCAAAAAGCACTTCATTCCCTATTAACAAATGTGACTTTGGTGAATGAAGACAATCTGCCATTCCCCCATGCTGAAGACCCCACCTTACCAGTCTGTTATCCAGAACTTCAAGGGAATATTGATATTGACGAACTCCATCACAGTGAATGGTGGATCAACACTTGGGAGAAGAGATGGTGCAAATGCTTCATCTGCTATAGTAAATATATCACTCAGCAAGTGCCTCTCCTTCCGTTGTTTGAAATTGGAATTTGTCGGATTGATTGCCGACATGATTCTTGTAACAAAATAATAAAAATCTTCATCTTCCGCGTCTTTGTATGTTCTGTATTGAGGGTTTAAAATACCTGTGTCCTCATATTCTGTGTCTTGAATAACTGCAACAGTACCAGGGAATGTGATAGGGACTCGACCTTTTCTGTAATCGTCTGTACGGAAGTATCATCAGTATCAACGGGCAGCATGTTAGTGTTGTCGGACCAAAAAAAGATTCCAAAATTCCTAATTTCAACAACCAATTCTCCCACCTGTATTTACCTATCTAGTTTTTTCTCGCTAATGTTTGTGAGTTGTGCCTCAATGCAGTCAGTACTGTCCCTACTCGTTTCCTGTAAAAGGAACAGAATGCCGCAAGTGGAATATTTGGTGGCTTCATAACCGCACTTGCTCCAACAGCTTTTTTTATTACATGCGCCGTTACCTTGTCATTGATAGGGAACTTCATGTTGGGGTACCAATGTTTTTTGACGTAATCCCTTAGCTGCTTGTCCACTGTTTCAGTCATATCACTCAAAGCCTTAAGCATATCGTTGTCTATTATAAGCCCATATTTGTCTGTAATTGTACTTACTGCTCGTTCTCTTGTGTCGCCGGCATTATCAGTCCCCTCTCCCTGCATGGTTGCCTCCGTTTGTTTAGGTACCATTACTACCTTTCCCACCCCTATATGTGGTTCCCTCTCTTGTTGCCGTAAGTGTTTTGCCACTTCCTGTGCCAATTTGTCATATTGGATTTTTTTCATGATACGTTCCGCAACATCCTCTAAATTGTAGCATTCTCCGTTAGATGTTTTCTCTACCACATAGGTTTTTGTTCCTTCTTTCTGTTGGTTCGTTACTGTAGTGGTGGTTGTGTTGGTAATGCTCAGTGCTGGTTCGTTACTCTGGTTGATGGTGTTTTGTTCTTCCTTGTTTGTAGTAGTAGAAATTGTGTTGTCGGTACCATTTTTTTTACTGTTGCCCTTTGATGCGTTCATAGTTGTGGTATTACTGTTACTCACTTTGTTAGTAATTGCGGTGTTTGTTTTCACTCTTTTTTTCTTACCGTTGTTGTCCCCTGTATTTTGATGATCACCGGGCCGGATGGTTTTGTTGTTTCGAAGGGTCTTCCCCTCGGATTTTTTGCTTCGTCGTGTCTTTCCGATAGCATTCATATTTTTTTATTTTATTTTCTGAATACGGTGCCCATCAAGAATCATGTGTTTCTTTTTGTGTGGTTATGTGTGTGTACTAATAATTTTGCCGGGTTGTGTACGGTGTTTTGTGTTGTGTGTGTTGTGTGTGTCGTGTGTGTGTGTGTGTGTGTGTGTACAGTGTTTCGTGTAGTATGTGTACGATGTTTTGTGTGTAGAATTTTTCCGTGGGTTCTGTACTATGTTGTTTGCCCTAACATCTTCTGTGTGTTGTCTGGTTTTGGGCGCGCTGTTATATTTGTAGAAGTAGATCACGTACCTGTGCCAGCCAGCCCTCCCGCGCCATAATTTTTTCAGGTTATGTATTTCAATCCTCTAGTCACATGTAGAATCTCGTAGACTGCACCTAACATACCGTACTGTCTTGTGTGCCATTTGTATCTACAAACCACAACATTGTCTGTACTGTGTGTGGCAAAGTTGTTCCCAATATGCATTTGAAAGTAGTTCCCAACATGCATTTCTTAAGTCATGTGATATGCATTCATGGCCTGGTACAAAAACTTTGGTAGTCATTACCAAATGAGACTGTTTGTGCCCTGGAATTGCACCAAAAATACCCTCATCATGCTTGCCATTTTGAGAGTCAAACCACAACATTTACAGCATTCTGAGTGACAAAGTTGTTCCCAATATGCATTTGATGAGTCATGATAAATGTATTCATAGTTTTGACCAGATACTTTTTGAGTCATTACCCAATAAGTTAGTTTGTGCCCTAGAATTGCACGAAAAATACCCTCATCATGTTTGCCATTTGGAGAGTCAAACCACAACCTTTACAGCATTCTGTGTGACAAAGTTGTTCCCAATATGCATTTGATGAGTCATGATGAATGTATTCATTGCTTGGACCCGATACTTTTTGAGTCATTACCCAATAAGTTAGTTTGTGCCCTGGAATTGCACCCAAAATACCCTCATGTTTGTCAGTTGGAGAGTCAAACCACAACATTTTGGGCATTCTATGTGACAAAGTTGTTTCCAATATGCATTTGATGAGTCATGATGAATGCATTCATGGCTTGGACCCGATACTATTTGAGTCATTACCCAATCAGTTAGTTTGTGCCCTAGAATTGCACCAAAAATACCCCAATGTTTGCCATTTGTAGAGTCAAACCACAACATTTTGGGCATTCTGTGTGACAAAGTTGTTTCCAATATGCATTTGATGAGTCATAATGAACATATTCATTGCTTGGACCGGATACTTTTTGAGTCATTACCCAATAAGTTAGTTTGTGCCCTGGAATTGCACCAAAAATACCCTCATGTTTGCCATTTGGAGAGTCAAACCACAACATTTTGGGCATTCTGTGTGACAAAGTTGTTCCCAATATGCATTTGATGAGTCATGATGAATGTATTCATTGCTTGGACCCGATACTTTTTGAGTCATTACCCAATAAGTTAGTTTGTGCCCTTGAATTGCACCAAAAATACCCCCATGTTTGCCATTTGTAGAGTCAAACCACAACATTTCCGGCATTCTGTGTGACAAAGTTGTTTCCAATATGCATTTGATGAGTCATGATGAACGTATTCATTGCTTGGACCGGATACTTTTTGAGTCATTGAGTGATTCCCACCTCGAAAAGTGAATAAAAGACCAAAGTAATAAAAATATATTCACGAGTGAATAGATGAATAGATTTTTTATCATGCCCAACGGACAAATACATTTATTACCTGCCAAATATGGAATTCGGAATCTCTGAATAAGAAACAGTAACTGTCTGTTTATGTCTGTTGAATCACTATCCGCGCCACCTACCGGCCTAATTTTGGCAAGCAAGCCTGTTAAGTATTCAAGACTGGCCGGCAGTTGAATTTTCAGAATTTTCTATGTATACTATTCTATGTACTCTTTTGAATGCACATATGGGTTCCAAGTGTTTACTTATCGATCCGGGCTTTAATGATGCTTTGGTTCAAATAGTTTAACCTGTTTCTGTTGTAGGCCTAAGTGGAATTGTTTTTACCAGTTAACGTTCTCAAAATAAGAGGTGCGCATGACTAGTGACTCGTGCGTTGGGTGACTGGGTGACTAAAATATTTGATTTTAGTGATTCCGTTCAAGTTTATTCTGTTTTTATTCAGTTAATAAAGTTTTTTCAGTCGGTGCGGTCTCGACTGAAAAAAGATATTCCATTCTTAATAAATCTATGCACTATGTGAATAGATTTATTAGTTTAGTCGCGAACTTTTATTACTTTAGTCGAGGTGGGAATCACTCATTACCCAATAACTCAGTTTGTGCCCTAGAATTGCACGAAAAATACCCTCATGTTTGCCATTTGGAGAGTCAAACCACAACCTTTACAGCATTCTGTGTGACAAAGTTGTTTCCAATATGCATTTGATGAGTCATGATGAATGTATTCATTGCTTGGACCCGATACTATTTGAGTCCTTACCCAATAAGTTAGTTTGTGCTCTGGAATTGCACCCAAAATACCCTCATGTTTGTCAGTTGGAGAGTCAAACCACTACATTTTGGGCATTCTATGTGACAAAGTTGTTCCAAATATGCATTTGATGAGTCATGATGAATGCATTCATGGCTTGGACCCGATACTATTTGAGTCATTACCCAATCAGTTAGTTTGTGCCCTAGAATTGCACCAAAAATACCCTCATGTTTGCCATTTGGAGAGTCAAACCACAACATTTTCAGGCATTCTGTGTGACAAAGTTGTTTCCAATATGCATTTGATGAGTCATAATGAACATATTCATTGCTTGGACCGGATACTTTTTGAGTCATTACCCCATAAGTTAGTTTGTGCCCTGGAATTGCACCAAAAATACCCTCATGTTTGCCATTTGGAGAGTCAAACCACAACCTTTACAGCATTCTGTGTGACAAAGTTGCTCCCAATATGCATTTGATGAGTCATGATGAACGTATTCATTGCTTGGACCCGATACTTATTGAGTCATTACCCAATAACTCAGTTTGTGCCCTGGAATTGCACCAAAAATACCCTCATGTTTGCCATTTGGAGAGTCAAACCACAACCTTTACAGCATTCTGTGTGACAAAGTTGTTCCCAATATGCATTTGATGAGTCATGATGAATGTATTCATTGCTTGGACCCGATACTTTTTGAGTCATTACCCAATAAGTTAGTTTGTGCCCTGGAATTGCACCCAAAATACCCTCATGTTTGTCAGTTGGAGAGTCAAACCACTACATTTTGGGCATTCTATGTGACAAAGTTGTTTCCAATATGCATTTGATGAGTCATGATGAATGCATTCATGGCTTGGACCCGATACTATTTGAGTCATTACCCAATCAGTTAGTTTGTGCCCTAGAATTGCACCAAAAATACCCCAATGTTTGCCATTTGTAGAGTCAAACCACAACATTTTGGGCATTCTGTGTGACAAAGTTGTTTCCAATATGCATTTGATGAGTCATAATGAACATATTCATTGCTTGGACCGGATACTTTTTGAGTCATTACCCAATAAGTTAGTTTGTGCCCTGGAATTGCACCAAAAATACCCTCATGTTTTCCATTTGGAGAGTCAAACCACAACATTTTGGGCATTCTGTGTGACAAAGTTGTTCCCAATATGCATTGGATGAGTCATGATGAACATATTCATTGCTTGGACCGGATACTTTTTTGAGTCATTACCCAATAACTCAGTTTGTGCCCTAGAATTGCACGAAAAATACCCTCATGTTTGCCATTTGGAGAGTCAAACCACAACATTTCCAGCATTCTGTGTGACAAAGTTGTTTCCAATATGCACTTGATGAGTCATGAGGAACGTATTCATTGCTTGGACCAAATACTTTTTGTGTCATTACCCAATAAGTTTTTTTGTGCCCTGGAATTGCACCAAAAGTACCCTCATGTTTTCCATTTGTAGAGTCAAACCTTAAGATTTTGGGCATTCTATGTGACAAAGTTGTTCCCAATATGCATTTGATGAGTCATGATGAATGCATTCATTGCTTGGACCGGATACTTTTTGAGTCATTACCCAATCAGTTAGTTTGTGCCCTAGAATTGCACCAAGAAAAACCTCGTGTTTGCCAGTTGGATAGTCAAACCACAACATTTTGGGCATTCTGTGTGACAAAGTTGTTCCCAATATGCATTTGATGAGTCATGATGAATGTATTCATGGCTTGGACCCGATACTTTTTGAGTCCTTACCCAATAAGTTAGTTTGTGCCCTGGAATTCGCACCCAAAATACCCTCATGTTTGCCATTTGTAGAGTCAAACCACTAAGATTTTGGGCATTTTATGTGACAAAGTTGTTTCCAATATGCATTGGATGAGTCATGATGAATGTATTCATGGCTTGGACCCGATACTATTTGAGTCATTACCCAATAAGGTAGTTTGTGCCCTAGAATTGCACCAAAAATACCCCCATGATTGCCATTTGTAGAGTCAAACCTTAAGATTTTGGGCATTCTGTGTGACAAAGTTGTTTCCAATATGCATTGGATGAGTCATGATGAATGTTTTCATGGCTTGGACCATATTACTTTTTGTGCCATTACCCAATCAGTTAGTTTGTGCCCTGGAATTGCACCAAAAATACCCTCATGTTTTCCATTTGTAGAGTCAAACCTTAAGATTTTGGGCATTCTATGTGACAAAGTTGTTCCCAATATGCATTTGATGAGTCATGATGAACGTATTCATTGCTTGGACCGGATACTTTTTGAGTCATTACCCAATAAGTTAGTTTGTGCCCTGGAATTGCACCAAAAATACCCTTATTTTTTCCATTTGGAGAGTCAAACCACAACATTTTGGGCATTATGTGTGACAAAGTTGTTCCCATTATGAATTTGATGAGTCATGATTAATGTATTCCTGGCTTGGTCTATATACTTTTTGAGTCATTACCCAATAAGTTATTTTGTGCCCTTGAATTGCACCACAAATACCACCATGTTTGCCATGTGGAGAGTCATAACCACAACATTTTGGGCATTTTGTGTGACAAAGTTGTTTCCAATATGCATTTGATGAGTCATGATAAATGTATTCATAGTTTGGACCGGATAATTTGGTACTAGTAGTCATTACCCAATAAGTCATTTTGTGCCCTGGATTTACGCCCAAAATATTATCTTGTGTGCCATTTGGATAGACAAACTACGTAGAAAAACACTAGCATACATCCGGTTCGCAAATTCAGTAAATATTTTTTCTTATATGTGGACTTATCGCAAGTTCTTTACCCCCCTGTACCATGTTGATACACTACTAGTGTATCTGTTCTACAACAAGCCTTGTACAACAAGCGTGTATTAATCATCTCGCGTCGAATCCTACACCCTAACCCTAACCCTAATCCTAAACCCTAACCCAAACCCTAACAAATTCAATACCCCAAAATATCTAGTACTTAAAACACGTAGAAACGTACATGTGTAGAAACCTACGTGGATTGAGTAACGAAAATTATGAAGTACTAAAAACGTGTAGAAATCTACTCTCATAGAAACCTACACGGATTCAATACCAAAAATTATGTAGTAAGAAGTAAACATCTTTTCGTGTAGAAACCTACGCGGATTCAGTACTGAGAATATATCTAGTACTAAAACGTGTAGGATTCTACACTAGTACAAAATCATGTAGAATTCTACATGATGTACTAGATACTTCGATCGATCGATCGATCGATCGAAAATCATATGCGAATAATACGCGAAAAAAAAAAATAATAATCTCTCTCACACAAACACACAGTAATTTTCTTTTCTACCTCGCGACAAAAAAAATCATTTTTTCCACCTCGCAACAAAAAAAAACAATCACTTCATCCGACTAATTTGAGTGAGTAGTGTTGGTTCTTGCAATCAACACTCCGTCCGGGAACGTGGGATCCGACCCTCTTTGAGCACAACGATCCGTTCTCAGATATTTTAGTCCGAAATAACAGCCTTGTACTGCATGACAATAGAAAGCATTGGACGAGAGGGAAATTGATGGATAGATATTGTTTGGACTGCAGCCTTACATATACGTCTTGAAATCAATGAACCTGCATCCCTTGCCTCTATATCAACTGGAACAAGATACTGTTTTTCGTGACATGGAGTAAGAAGTAATCTACGGCAGCAGCAGCAACAACAATTTCATCGGGACGATTGTCGGAACGACGGAACGTCGAAACAAGCAAAGGTAAGAATGAGAGAGATAGGCATCGGCAACGGCAATGGCATTGCTGATACTCAATGTATTTTCTCTTCTGTTTATCTTCTTATTTTCATAGGACCAGATCGGAACAACGGATAGGAATCAACGGATCGGAATTGGTTGTCGGAACCAACAGATCGGAACCCACGAATTGGAAACAACGAATTGGCACGGCAAATCTTTAGTCATCTTCTGCGTAGGTGCGGGGAATTTTCCCGGTTGGTGATAACTACAAATCGGTCGGCGTGTACATTATCATATTATTCTGTTGTTATTATTTACTCTATGTAGTACATCAATAGATACTCACCCATTTTGTTCAATTATCATATATTTGAATAGGATCGTCGGCAAAGGCAACACGACGCGAATCGCTCCTCCTCCACCGGCGCTTAGGAGGCACCAACGGCAACGAATTGTCGGCATCGAATCGCTCCTCCACCGGCATCGGCATTGGCATCGGCATTGGCATTGGCATTGGCATTGGCATTGGCAACGGCAAATGATTGGTCTTCCACGGCATCGGCAACTGCGATTGATTGGTCTTCCACTCCATCGGCATCGGCAACAGCAATTGATTGGTCTTCCACTCCACCGGCATCGGGATCGAACCAACCGCAAGCGGGAACGATCAAAGAAATTGCAACCGGGAACGAATCGTCGGCAACAGCAACACCAATAGATCCGCAACACCAATCGTCGGCAGCAGCAACACCAATCGATCCGCAACACCAATTGATCCAACACCAATTGATCCAACACCAATCGATCCGCAACACCAATCGATCGTCGGCAAAGCCACCGGGAACCATTGAATAGAAGCAACCGGGAACGATAGAATAGCAGCAACTGGGAACAATCGAAGCGCAACTGGGAACCATCGAATAGAAGCAAACGGGAACCGCAATCGGGAACCATCAGAAGTAACCAGGAACCATCCAATCAACCGGGAATGATCGAAGCGCAACCGGGAACCATCGAATAGAAGCAACCGTGAACCGCAACCAGGAACCATCAGAAGTAACCGGGAACCATCCAATCAACCAGGAACAATCGAAGCGCAACCGGGAACCACTGAATAGAAGCAACCGGGAACCCTAACCCCAACCCTATCGGCAAGCGGCATCAAGAGCGGCAAGCGGCATCGAGAGCAACAGCATCAAGCGGCAGCCCCTAGGAGTCAACAACGGCAACAATCCTTGCTCAGCATTGGCGTCCCCATCTGCAACAGCACTACTAACCGCAACCGGGAACCATCGAACCGCAACCGGGAACCATCGAAGCAACTGGGAAGTAACCAGGAACCATCGAAGCAACCCGGAACCATCGAAGCAACCAGCAACCGGGAACCATCGAATAGAAGCGGGAACGATCGAAGCAACCGGGAACCATCAAAGCAACCGGGAACCATCAAAGCAACCGGGAACCATCGAATAGAAGCAACCGGGAACGGCAATTCATCTGCACCGGGAACAATCAAAGCAATCACAACCGGGAACGATCTAAGCACCCGTGAACCTCGCAACAGCGGCAAGCGCTCCACCTGAATCGCTCCTCATCCACCGAGAGCAACAGCAGCAAGCGGCAGCAGCGAGAGCAACAACAGCAAGCGGCAGCAGCGAGAGCAACCGACGCCAGCGGCAGCAGCAAGAGCAACAGCCGCAACCGGTTCCGCAACGGCAAATCGATCTGCAACGGCAAATCGATCCAACACCAATCGATCCAACACGAATCGATCTGCAAAACGAATTGATCTGCAAAACGAATCGATCCAACAACACCAATCGATCCGCAACACCAATTGATCCAACACCAATCGATCCAACACCAATCGATCCAAAACACCAATCAATCCGCAACGGCAAATCGATTCGTCGTCGTCCTCCAAATCGATTCGTCGTCCCCAACCCCAACCCTAACACGAATCGATCTGCAAAACAAATCTATCTGCAAAACGAATCGATCCAACAACACCAATCGATCCGCAAGACCAACGTCGTCCCGGCAACGGCAACGGCAACGGCAACGGCAACGGCAACGGCAATCGGTCTTCCACTCCAGCGTCGGCAACAGCAACGGCAATTGGTCTTCCACTCCATCAAAGGCAACAGCAACGGCAATTGGTCTTCCACTCCAACGTCGAATTCGTCATGTCATTGTCCTCCATCGGCAACGGCAACGGCAACGGCAACAATCCGTCTCCTCCAACAACAATGGGATTCAAAAGATCACCAGAGAACATTGCAGCAAGAGCCAAAAAACAAAGAGCAAAGAGACAACAGGAATACAGAAGTCAATGGAAAACGTCTTCAAATTTTCTTAAGGTTGCTGCACCGGTGTCAACAAGCCACAAAACTTATACAAATTTGTCTCTGGTAAAACCAAGGAAGAAGGAAAAGAAAAGGCGTTCAACTTGCAAAGATGGCGCCGGTACAATAGCGCTGAAAAAAAATACCGAGCAACTGTGGTGGAAGGTAAATACATGGAGACAGATTGGGGTGGCAAGATAGGAGGAAAGAAGAAGTATCAACCGGAACAGGCTTTGTCAATCGAAAACTACAATACATTGGATAGTACGAAGGATGAGCATATTCTTGCGTTTGATCATTCTAAACCATCATTGCGAATTTTTGCCAAAGTTTCACGCCATTTTGCGGAACGACACCTCGCTTCCAAGAATAATATCAACTTGTTGAGACAGTTTGCTCCTGCCATTGTTGGAGCAAAAACAACCGTTGGAAGAGGGGTGAAGCGGGGCAGTATCAATGATGATTATGCTATCATTGGAATTCGACCAGAAAGATTGGATTCAAATATTGGTGAGTATGTTTTCAAAAGTCATGTTGATCCCAGCATCAAACTAGAGCTAGAAGAGACAACAGTTGAAATTGTGAAGCATCTGCATCATAGTTTAATAGACGTGGAACTGTTTGTTGAAGAGGAAATGGATGTGTTGTCTCAGATTTTGTCTCGTGCAAAGCTAAATGCAATTGGGCAGCAGGCATTAGCATTTTTGATCGGTCACAACTACCATTCTAGATGCCATGTGGACGATGACATGTACTATACTCGTTTGACAGTCATTGCTCCGGTGGAAGTGTCTGCTGACGAGGTGATTTATTATTTTGTCTTCCCCACGTATGGAGTGAAAGTTCCATTGAGGTTGGGAGATACTCTATTGTTCAATCCATTAGTATTACATAGCTGTTCGAATCCCAAATTCGAAGGGTGTTATATTATGAGTGCATATGTATCTCGCAAAACTGTGCTTAGAGCTAACCCTCTATAATAATATTAAACAATAGTTTAAAGTTAGCCGTTACATTAAACCTGGCTACTCAATCGGAACTGCTGTCCAAGCTTTCGCTCTCTGAACTGGATAGAGAATCACTGGATTCCTTATCATTCAATGCTATCTCAAATGGTTCCAACTGGATGTCGTCCTGTAGTGTGCATGCGTTGTACGAACATTCGTAAGACGGTGGTGTAGCAGCATTTTTGCTTTCAAAAAATTCGAGCCATGAGATCCGATTCGATATCACTAGCCAATCGCAATTGGTTATGGAGCCATCTAGTCCTTGCTCTGGAACAACTGCCAGCTCAGAATGGATAGTGTCGACATGAAATAGGTACAGAGAATTCATCAGGCGCCCACGTTTGACAAATTCAGAAGCTGTTTTCTTAGGCACATCTTGAAACCGACAAGCCACAGCATACATTCCGTTTGTAGCAATTGGATAGCCACCAATACTACTGTATGGCTGCTTCAAATTCTGTACAGTTAAAAAGCATAGCAGATGGCACGGAATGAGCTTGGGATTGTTATTTAAATCAAAGTCCAATTTCATCAAACACCAATCCATCCATACGGAGTTGAGCAGAGAACTGTCCGATCTATATGAAGGATGCGAGCGAAATATAAAATTAGAACCACAAGCAACATCGAAACGATTGTGCTCTGTAACTCCACAAATGTGCAAAGGATTCTCCAATAAAGGTAGCACAGAATCACAAACAAAGTCGAGTATGTCAGAAGGAAAAAATGGTTTGGTTTTGTTCGTAGAACAAAGCCACTTCATTGTTGATTCCCCATTTTCGGTTCTCATTATTTGAAAATGAGAACCGCCACCATCAGGGCGTTCAATTGGAGGAGGATCAGGTGGATTCAAGTTGTAGTGATATGTTGCCTGGCTTAGCATCATTTTCTCGGACTTTCTATTGGCAGTTTGATTGATTAGTGATGCAGCATTACCTTGCGTGTTCTTGGAAGGAGCTTTAATCTCAGTTTTGTGGTGAGATTCATTGGGAGCACTATCCCAGCCTGCAGGGCTTCCCCATAAAGAGATATAATCTGGTAGGTGAAAGTACAGGTGATTCTTGATTAGTTTTGTTCCCATCCCTTTCCTGTGACAAGTTGAGTTTATACAATTGATAAAGTGAACAATTGTTTTTGGGAGATTCTTTAAGGAACCATATTTCATCCAACCGTGTTTAAGAAATTCTTCCATTGATAGAATGAGCTGAATTAACTCTATCTGTTTCTTTACAAAACGATGGTCACCAATAATGTCAGATCCATGTTTGGAAACCATAGCGATCAGAAGAGAAATAATCATTCCAGAGAAATCATGCCCTTCTTTCTTCGTAGTTGATAAAAGCTGAGTCCCAAATTTGGTGCGAGGAAAATCTCTATCAGACTGGCGTGATAACAAACCACCCTACTGTTGTGCTAAATGGCCAATACTGTTAGCAACAGCCACGCCGTGATTCAAATTGGGGGCATAAACACATGGAACACTTCCGCGGAGCAACAATTCAATTGACTCGATGGCCCGTTTGGCAGTGCCAAGCTGGTGCATGTGCAAACATTCACCGGGAGTGGCAAAATGAATGTTGTTCTTATTTGTACCAAAGCATAAATCATGAAATACATTCCTTATGTTGTGATGAGAGTTGTTTTTGAAGTTCTTCTTATTGATATCGTTTAGATCTGTGCCGGGAAAACAATGAAAATTGACAGATGACCACTTCTTTGTTGCAGGTTGAACAGAAGGAATGTTTATGTTTGGAGAATAACAGTTGCAGTGACGGCACATCCGCATGACACCCTTATTGAAGGAGCCGTATTATCCACACTATTTATCGTGAAGTTATGTGTTGCCAATAACATAGGCAATGGCAAATTTCATTTTTACCTTCCACTGTTGATTTGCGTACGGAAGATAATTCCATTTGATACCACCGTCTTCGTTACACGCGGCTTTGAAGGAACGAAACGCTACTTCCAAACCATTGTGAAGATTCTGAATTTTTTCCTTCGAAGTGGCAGGACGAGAGTGTCTGGTTGACTCCCATTCGGGGTCGGGATGGAAGTAAATAGTTGTCCATGCTTCAGGTCAAGATCGGGTCTCCACATTAAAGATACCAAGTGTCATGTTCAATGGTGTTAACGTAAGTCGTCCGTGCGCATCCAAAGATATGCCGTCCATGTAAAATATAATAGGAACAAGAATTTCTTGCGAATTAGGATTGCAAATTTCTTTCCAAGAAGATTTCCACCACGAGCCTGTGATGCAATTCTGAGATTACAGAATTAGGATTCAACTCAGGATTATTGTCGGGAGATAGAGGGGTGGAATAGCCGGGAAATGAGAGGTTTTGTTCTATCATTAGCTGCTGGTCAGAAAGAAGAGAATAAATGGCATCCTTAAAAGAACGGACATACACCTGAGTGGGCTTATTATCAGGTAACCAATTCAGTATATGAGGATGAAATTTCATATCAGAGAGACCCAGATTGGATTGGAGATTGTCAAAAATTGCTTTCCGAGATCTAATTTTGGCATCGCAAAAATCAAAACCCGGTCTCATTTGACTTTTCTTTGCCCACTGGAAAATGGATTTGAATGTGTTCAGTGGCAATTTATGTCTGGCCATTAAATTCATGAGTTCCAATTCAGCAAGAAGATGAGGGGGCCGCGGTAGTTTTGTGTGGCTTTGAAATGTATCCTCTCTTTTGTTCAGATTAATGATTTCATGAAAAGATGGTGGTGGATGGGCTGGCTGAGCAGTAGCGACGTTAACATTAGAACCATTAGTGTGATCTTCTTCGTTATCTCCACAATCTATGTTGTTGGTAGAATTGTTGTCGTTATTTTCATTTACGTCATCGTCATTGTCATCCTCGTCATCGGAATTGGCGATATCATTATTCAGCAGGGAATGCATCTTCATCTTGAACAGCAGAAACAGCCAGATAAGATTCAATGGCGTTCCGATTCATTGGCGGTAAAAATACATCATGTACAATCTGTTGGTTTAGAACAGAATGAAGACCCGTGGCTGATTGACTTGTGGGTTAATACACAGCGCCGGACGGGTCAATCATATCAGTTCTTCCAAAAATTTGTTGGCAGGCGCGTCAGTTCTTCCATAAGGTGCACGGAAATATGAATCGAAATGGAAATAGTGGACAATTGCGTTGTTGATTATCGAAATGGAAATCAGCGGACAATTGTTTTGTTGATTGCGATCGAGTTGATTCCGACTTTCATGTACCGGTAAAACCAACTAGTAAGCTATTTTGCATGAGCTATTACTAGTAGATACTAGTAATACATTATTTTCACTAGTACTTCATCATTATAATTCATTATTTCATTATCTTTCCGACGAGCAAAACAAATACCAACGTGTTAGGTGTTACTACTAACTAATCTTCGAATAGATAATCTACTCTACTGATACTACTAATACTAATCTTCTAATTGACAGTCGAACCAACCATGGAGGGAATTTACAAAATACAAAAGGTGGTTCAGGAACACCCAGCCGATCTCGAACAAGAACTCCAGAAAATGATTGTTTATCACAAGAAAGAGATTGCTGGACTCCAAAAAATGATTTGTAAGATTCGTGCAGGAAAAAGCAATCATCCAAATGATAAAATTGAAATCGTCGATCCTACTAGCAATCATCAAGTCGTTCCAAATGTAACCATCAATCCACCTAGCGGGTTATTCAAGAACGAATCAGATTTTGGTGGCGATTCTGACAGTGTAGCTTCTGAAAATACAGCGGATCTTCCTGCCATTAAACAGGAACCAAACCCTTGAGTGCAATAACCCGCCTGGGGTGGATTCGACTTGGAGTTGGAGTTGGGATTTGAGTTGGAGTTGGAGGATTTGGGTCCGAGCCCATTATACCGGTATGGTGGCAACATGTTGAGAAAATGAAATAAGTCATTCGTGCACAAGTTGTACACAAAATAGTGCTTCTCACGAAACGAATATGATATCCTTAACCCTAAAATAGTTATTTTATTTGAGGAGTGACGAGATATTGTCTCGAAAGTAAAGGTGTGCGACGCGCAAGGTTTTTTAGTAGACACGCAACCTAAAAAGATAGGAAATTTTAAAAATAGGGTCGAGAATTGTAAAAATTCCCCGCGATAGCCCGCGGGGGGTAGAGAAACAGTTCTCGGACGTGAATCCCTCACCAGAGATGATATGAAAGACTTCCCAATCACCTACACCGACTCATCGGGAAATGAAACAATTGTCAGGCAAAACTACTACCTACACAACCTAGGCAGTGGTAGAAATGACCAACGCCTAAGCAGTAGAAGTGGTGACTGCTTTGATCTAACCAGAGCCTCTGACAAGTCCAAGGAAGCAGCTAGAGACAAACTATTTCTCTCAGGATTTCCACAACTAAAGGATTCAACCCACCCTCAAGTTAGAAAATGGTACAGAGAAATCACTGCTCATGCACAGCAACACCACATCTACACCCACCCTTACAACCTCTACAGGCGCGAAGCTGACCATCTCAGAGGATTTACCATTGGAGATAGCCTCCCACATGATCTACCTGCAAGATATGAATTGGCGATTTGCGAATGGGGTAATCTCATCTACACTGCACTCAGAACTGATAAGATCATCCCTGACTCATGTGATAGAATGAAGTCCACAATTCAAAGCTTTGAAGGGGGACAAGGTTACAAAGCTCTGTACACAGTCATTGCTCAGACACATCCCAACTCCAAAAGGCCATCCAATGCAGGCAGAATGGTCCGGAATCCTCCCAATCAAGATGCGAATGAATCGCTTGAAGAATACTACTTCAGGTACAAGGATTACTTGCGACTTAGAGTCTTCCTCCAGAATCAACCCAGCACCATCAGTTCAACAGAAGAAGTCAGCAACCTCATTGCAGGAACCACTCTCTCGCATGAACTATTTGAGAAAACAGAAGATGAACGTGATTCAGATGACCAATTCAAGCGAGACAAATACAAAGCAGGTAGGCTCCTACAAACCCTGCAAACATATGAACAAGAAATCAAGGCTGATAAGAAGTACAAGGACAAAACCCCCAAACCAAGTCTGTCCAAGCAATTGCCCGTCACAGGAACCAGACCAGGTCCTTGCCGAAATGATAGGTTCCAAAAGCGCGCTGGCAACAATACTGTTAGAACACCTTCTACTCTGACTTCTCACTCAATCAGTCTCATTGAATCACTAGGATACCCTGAAATGGATGAAGAATCTGACGATCCCTTCCTCCATCAAGCATATTGCAATGCCATCACTGCATTCGACAAGCAACCCAGTCTCTTTGACACATCCAGAAAATGCATTGTTTGTCACACATCCGGTCATAGTTTTGATAATTGTCCTGCATTACAAGATGTTGAGTCCCTCAAGAAACATAGGATTGCCACGGCCGTTTTTCTAAGCAAATGCAGTAGAGAAACCCAACAGCTCTTAGATTCTACTCAACGCATCTCCCAAATCCACATTGATGATGAAGATCAAGATAGGGTCCCCCTAGATGATGAACCAGAGGACCAACTTTTTTGCAAAGGCCAAGAATAGACAGTCTTTCTTGCAGCCATATGACATCACCTCAAGATGAACCTCAAGGATTTGACAATGCCACAGCCCCTCAAGTGAACAGCTTATGCCCCTCCTTGGACTCCAGCAGTGTCAGCTCCTACAAATCTTTCCAGATTGGTGCTGTCAATCTCCTCCCCAGGGATAGCCTCCAGTCTTCAATCCCAATTGATGTCTACTGTGATATGGAATCACTTGAAGTTACAACCCCTGTATTGGAATCACACCTGGAGACCAATGGAGATCCCAACTTTGATCGAGACAATCCTATCCCAGATGTCACCAACCATGTCAAGAATCTTGTCCCTTCAGATCCTATTGCAGCTGCAGCATATTTCCAACAAGGTGTCAGAGCGCATATTGATACGGGTGCCAAAGTTTCCTGCACAAACCTAAAGCATATCCTGCATGGTTACAAACCTTACACCAAGCTGAGAAAATGTCCGGTCAGGCTCACAGCAGCAATAGGCGGAAAGGCGGCCACCTGCATCCCAGAAGGATCTGGCTACTTGCATATTCCTGCACCCAATCACATAGGATATCTCAAAGTCTTCTTCTATTATTCTCTTTCCCTGTCGACAACATTACTGAGTGAGAATGACCTTTGTGGAATGACATCTCGAATGAGACATCAGTTCAGTGGACAGTCCATACATAAAGCCTTCACTGACACCCATGACTCATCTGTTCAACAGAATGGCAACCTCACCATTATTTGTCATCACAAGCAGAGCACCGCCAAAAGCATTGTCCTACATGGAAGCATCATTGATGGTCAGTGCTTCACGCATCCAGTCTTGATACCAGATGTTGACTTTGCATCACCATATGCCAATTGTGCAACATCTTCAGCCTATGCTTTAGCCACCGACATGGAGTTCAAGAAAGCTTGCGAACTGGCCTCCAAAGAAGCCATTAGTAACTACAGGTACAATATATACACTAACCTTGTGACACTGCAAAAATGCACTGAAGCAGCGAGAGCTCAGTCTGATACCAGCAACACGCCAAAGTTTGATGCAAAATTGTTTTTCACCAAGCTTGTGGACAAAAATATCCCCATTCAAGCCATCAAAGCCAAAACATCAAAACTCCTCTGGCATCAGCGACTCGGACACCCATGTGATGACTTCCTCTACCAAGCTCATAAGCACATTATTAGAGTACCAAAGTTCAAACGCCAAACAAGTGTCCTTGATCAATGTTCAACTTGTATACAATGTAAACAAACAAAGACCCCTGCCGGATCCCATTCCACCAGAAAGGCCACACAACCATTTCAGGGCTTGTCTATTGACTTTGCTTTTTCAGGTGCCAAATCATCCAACAGTAAACAAAAGCGTGAGTACAAAGGCATTCATGGTGAGACAGCTTGGATCCTCATCACAGATCACTACACTGGTATGAAGTATGGTGATACCAGAATCTCCAAAGCAGCACCCCTCCATTGGCTCGAACATTTCTTCTCCCAGCACAACCCAGCTTGTGCCAACAAGTACATCTCAGTTGACCAAGGCGGAGAACTCTATCACAACCCTGATATCAGAAACCTCTTCTCTGCGTTTGGATACTCCATATTCCCAACCGGTGCTGATGCTTCTCACCAGAATGGTACAGTTGAAAGAGCCCACCAAACTCTGGCTAACTCAATGAGAACCATGCTCACTGGTGCAAATTTGCCCATCAAGTTCTGGCCCTTTGCATTCTACCATGCCCTGAGGTTGTCCAATGCGTTCCCTGAAGGTGCCCAGCACCATTCACCATTGGAATTGGCCACTGGTCATAAGGAAAATCTTGCTGACTTCCAAACCTTTGGTTGCAGAGTTTGGGTTAGACCTCCAGGCAAGAGATCAATCAAGCTCAAACCCAATGTGCGCAAGGGGATATTCCTGGGTTTTGTCCCATACACTACCAGAAACATTCTTTGGTATGATACTGAAACGCTCAGAGTCAAGATAGCCACCCATGTCCGGTTTGACGAAGGCATGCTGAATGACTTACCACTTACTGACCTCCCTACAAATGTCAAGCACTTGCTCAGGACTGATGACAACATTCCTCTCCCCCCGGAACCAAATGAGGTGTCATCCAGTGATTTTCAATTCTCCATCTCACCTTTTGCAGATCTCACCAACCTCAGACTCACTGTTTCACGTTCCTGTGCTGACCCAGCCTTTGGCCTCCGATATGCAAATGATTCGCTACTTGGCAGAGCCTACTACGTCACAGATATCCTTCCCAAAAGTCCTGCCTCCCAACTTTATTCCTCTCATAAGAAGTCTCTCTCCAAACTACAAGGCGCCTATATTGTATCTATCAATCACAACCGTGTGTTCACTGCTACTGATGTTACCACCGCATTGCACCAATCACACGCTCGAGGGGTGAGGGATTCTTCAATAGATACACCCATTACCTTTGCCCTTGAAGAGAAATTGTCTATGAAAGAAGTCAGGAAACACTCGAATGAATATGGTTTATTTGCCCCCAATACTTCTTGGAAGGAACCCACTGATGAAGAAGATCCACCTTTCTTGGACCGGATTTCATCCATCAAGACTATCAAGAAAATTGGCACCAAATACAAGAATATCATTCAATCCAGAATCAACCAAGTTGACAACACTGAAGCACTCCATGCCTCCATCCAAAGACACTTGGCACCAACTGAGGATGACATGGATGTCGTCATTCCCACTATTGATATTGCATCACTTTGAGCCATCACCAAGCTTCATAAACCAGGCAATCATGCACTACCGCTAGATGCAGATTCACTACCAACTGAACAAATTGAACTCTTAATCAAGACCATCAATTCAAAAGCAACTACTACACCAGAAGAACAAGCACTAGGGCACTTCACTCGCAGAAACCTCAAGTCATTATCCACATGGATTGAATGGGAAGCTGGAGAACGCAAACAACTTGATCAGTTTGAAGACTTAGAAATGTTTGGATCACCAATTCCATATCCAAAGGATCCAGGATCCATTATTCTCAGACCCCATTGGCAATACAGTGTCAAAAGGAGTGGTGTCTGCCGCGCAAGACAGTGCTGCAATGGAAGCAAATATGCAGCTCCAACCCTGCACGCCATTGCAATGTCATACTCATCGTGTGTTGAGCATCCTATCCAAAGATTGTTCTTTGCCATTGCAGCAAGCCTCAATCTCAAAGTCTATGGGGCAGATGCCCAAGACGCCTTTGGCCACAGTCCTGGACCTGAAATTCCAACCTTCATGACTATAGATAATGCATATGCAGAATGGTACAGACACAAGCATGGCAAAGACATAGACAGAAGATTGGTGCTTCCTGTCCTTCGAGCACTTCAAGGCCATCCGGAATCAGGTAGACTCTGGGAGACGCACATCAACAAGATCTTGAAAGGTCCTGATCTCAACTTCAAGACCACCACTCATGACAGAACAATCTATACGACCGTTTTTGAAGGTGAAACAGTCTACATGCTGAGACAAGTTGATGATTTTGCACTAGCTTGCACGTCAGAACCCATATCTGACAAGATCTATGACATCATTGGCGCAAAACTCAAGCTACCTAAGGAAGATGTAATCCCCTTCATAAAACTGGGATTGCTTGAAGACTTCAATGGGATTGATGTCAAACAGACAGCTAACTACATTGAACTGTCCTGTGCAAATTACATTGACAGGATTATGACATCCCATGGTTGGGAAACTGATTCCAAGATGAAACCTCATTCCAAGCCATCGGCGCCATTATCAACTGAAGTGCTGAGTCAACTTCAATCACATACGGATGGGCCATTAGAAGGCACCAAGGAACATGCTGAATTGCAATCCACATCTGGATTCTCCTACAGGACACTCTTGGGTGAAATGATGTTTGCATATGTGAGCTGCCGGCCAGACATTGGCTATGCAGTGACCCTGATGTCAAAGTACAGCTCCAATCCCACAGCTTTCCACTATTCCAGCCTAAAGAACATAGCTCGCTACCTCAGAACAACCAGATCCTGGGGTATTAGGTTCTACAGACCGAATGCAGAGCCATCCCTGCCTCCAGGGGAACCATACGACGATGCAGTCCAAGATGCCTCACTTCCCAAATACCCTGAAGATATCAAGCAAGCCAAACTGATGTGTTTTGTTGATGCAGCATATGGAAATGATCCAAAACATCGCAGGTCCACCACAGGGTACGTCTTCAGTTATGCTGGTGGAGCAGTTGTTTACAGATCCAAAGCTCAGTCACTTACTGCTCAGAGCTCTACGGAAGCCGAGTTCATTGCCGCAGTCACAGCGGCCAAAACAGCAAGATATCTCAGATCCATACTCAAGGAACTAGGCTTCATTCAAGTTGGTCCAACTCCGATCTATGAGGACAATGCATCAGCAATTGAAATCATCAATGCCCAGAAGCCAATGGAAAGAACCAGGCATATTGAAATCAGGTTTTTTGCAATTCAAGCATGGAAAGAAAATGGTGAAATCAAGATGATCCATATTCCTGGAGTTATCAACCCTGCTGATGATCTAACCAAACCATTGGGATGGATTTTGCACGCTCGACACGCAAGATACATCATGGGACACTACCCAGGTTAAATTCATCTTGAAATTCGATAACCGGCTTGAATCAATTCAAAGCGAAGGTATACACCGACGGTAATCCAACATCGATAGCGTGTTGGATCAAGGGGTGTGTTGTCGGCAAAAAAATACGGACTTTGTTGGCATCAAATTCGATCGAAAAAGCCGACGAAACGACGACCAAGGTGCGGAGTACGAGATACGAATATTCCGCTGATCAAGCATTAGAATCAAACGCACCTCCACTACTTGGAATCCTTAAGTGGTAAAAACAATATCATCTAAGGCTACAAACAAAAGAGGATAATCGGTTAGAATAAGATATATCCAAAGACCTGAACAGTAAGTAAACACTTGGAATCCATAAGTACATTCAAAAGAATATACTTGATATCCCGTGAGGAAATTACTTATTGCAATCAAGAAAATCAATACCGATTCCGAATGGGCCTCCTCATCTATCTCAAATACCACAAACAAGCATATGCCCCATCGGATAGAACACTTAACCTCATAAAGACCAATACCATCGAATGACCAATACAGTAAGACCAACACGACGCTAATACAGCAACAGCAACAGCATTATCGGTACGATGAAGATAACAGTAACAGATAACCGGGGAAGATCTCTACCAAGTAAAATACAGCAGAGAGCCCCAATACAGTGAAAATACATAGTAAAAATAAGAGCCTCTCTCTGAGCTCACTTCTCTTTAAATTTCAATTATCCTATACCTTTTGGTCGATTTTTAGAGTTACAACAGTTATTATTTACTCTACTACATCAATAGATACTCACCCATTTTGTTCAGTTATCATATATTTGAATAGGATTGTCAGCAAAGGCAACGGAACGATTGAACCAGCCGGGTGCGATTCGAAGCAACCCGGAACGATCAAAGCCACCGGGAACGATCGAAGCAACCGCAACCGGGAACAATCAAAGCAACCAGGAACCAACCGGAACAATCGAACCAACCGCAACCGGGAACAATCAAACCAACCGCAAAACGATCAAACCAACTGAAACCAAGGCTTCCTGCTGCTCCAAACGTCGCTCCAAAAGGTTCAATTCGATTGATTGGATGGTAGATATGGTGGGGGAATACAATTTACTCTCTCGCTGTTACACTTGGTCTTGCTCTTGCTAGCCGCTGTTGCTCTCGCTGTTGTTGCAAATCGATGTTGCTCTTGGTTTTTACTGTTGCTGTTCCTGTTGCTCTCGCTAGTCACTCTTGCTGTTGCTCTTGGTAGTCGCTCTTGGTAGTCGCTGTTGCTGTTGCTCTTGCTCTTGCTCTTGCTCTTGCTCTTGGTAGTCGCTGTTGATAGCTGCTATAGCCGCTTCAAACGCCGCTGCTCGCTGCTGGCTTCCTGCTGTTTGAAACGCCGGTCAAAACGCCGCTGCTCGCTGCTGGCTTCCTGCTGCTTGAAAGGCCGCTCCAAAACGCTGCTCGAAATGCCACTGCTCGCTGCTAGCTGCTGGCTTCCTGCTGCTCCAAAACGCTGCTGCTGGCTGCTGGCTTCCTGCTGTTCAAAACGCCAGTCAAAACGCCGCTGCTGGCTGCTGGCTGCTGGCTGCTGGCTGCTGGCTGCTGGCTGCTGGCTGCTGGCTGCTGGCTGCTGGCTGCTGGCTGCTGGCTGCTGGCTGCTGGCTGCTGGCTGCTGGCTGCTGGCTGCTGGCTGCTGGCTGCTGGCTTCCTGCTGCTCCAAAACGCCGCTGCTTGCTGCTGGCTTCCTGCTGCTTGAAAGGCCGCTCCAAAACGCGGCTCGAAACGCCGCTGCTGGCTGCTGGCTGCTGGCTGCTGGCTGCTGGCTGCTGGCTGCTGGCTGCTGGCTGCTGGCTGCTGGCTGCTGGCTGCTGGCTGCTGGCTTCCTGCTGCTCCAAAACGTCGCTTGAAACGCCGCTGCTGGCTTCGTGCTGGCTTCGTGCTGCTCCAAAACGCCGCCCCAAAACGCTGCTGCTGGCTGCTGGCTTCCTGCTGCTCCAAAACGCTGCTTGAAACGCCGCTGCTGGCTTCGTGCTGGCTTCCTGCTGCTCCAAAACGGCGCTCCAAAACGCTGCTGCTGGCTGCTGGCTTCCTGCTGCTCCAAAACGGCGCTCCAAAACGCTGCTGCTGACTGCTGGCTTCCTGCTGCTCGAAACGGCGCTCCAAAATGCCGCTTGATTGTCGTTTGAATGACATTCCCAATCAAAAACAAAGTAGAGTAACGTGCAGGTATTTGAGCTGGTGTCATTTTGTACTATTTGTATGGTGGTGAGCCTTCAGGGTCTGTTCTAGTGAAGGAGAAACAGAAGGGTCGTTGCAAGGTCATCAAAATGGAAGTTAATGACATTGGTGATGTCGATGATTGGAATTCCTATTAAAAAAAATCATGTCTTTGAGGGTTTTTCTGGGTCTTTTCACTTGTTCTTTTTTTGAAGAGATTTCAGTGTACCGAGCACACACATGTTCATTACCCGTAGACTTGTACATGGTTTTTGTACTGTGTATTTATTGTGGTATTTTGTACACAGTGTGTTACTAAGTGCAGTTAACAGCATGTTTTGAAGATGAGAGAAAATCATTTGTGCGTAAGAAGTTTGACACAAAATATTGTTCATCATGCTGGCAACTTTATGATATCCCTAACCCTGAAAATGTTATTTAATTGATTATTTTTATTCCACCAAGTCGAGAGTGAGTTTTAGGTGATGATCCAGGTAGGGATCAATGAGATATTGTCTGGAAAGGAGAAGCGCGCGACACGCGGGGTATTTTAGTAGACACGCGACCTAAAAAGATAGGAAATTTTAAAAATAGGGTCGAGAATTTTAAAAATACCGCGCGATAGCCCACGGGGGGTAGAGAAACAGTTCTCGGACGCATAGTATGAGCAACATTCAGCCTGAAATTGCAGCCAATGCCGCACATTTGCACTCAAAAACTGACTAGCACTCACTATTTTGCTACATGCATGTCAAGGGACAAACATTATTATAAAATTCATACTGACTACTAACGTATGGCCGTTAGAGTTGTCAATATTGTTTCATTAGTCTACCCCATCCATAGTATGAGCAATATTCATACTGGAATTGCAAACAACAATGACACACTTTGGCACTCAAAAACTGACTAGGACTCACAATTTTCATACATACATGTCAAGGGACAAACATTATTATGAAATTCATACTGAATAAAGCAGTATCAGCCTGAGACTTGTCAATATTGTTTCATAGTCTACCCCATGCATAGTATGAGCAACATTCAGCCTGAAATTGCAGCCAATGCCGCACATTTGCACTCAAAAACTAACTAGCACTCACTATTTTGGTACATGCATGTCAAGGGACAAACATTATTATGAAATTCATACTGACTACTAACGTATGGCCGTTAGAGTTGTCAATATTGTTTCATAGTCTACCCCATGCATAGTATGAGCAATATTCATACTGGAATTGCAAACAACAATGACACACTTTGGCACTCAAAAACTGACTAGGACTCACTATTTTCGTACATACATGTCAAGGGACAAACATTATTATGAAATTCATCCTGAATAAAGCAGTATCAGCCTGAGACGTGTCAATATTGTTTCATAGTCTACCCCATGCATAGTATGAGCAACATTCAGCCTGAAATTGCAGCCAATGCCGCACATTTGCACTCAATAACTGACTAGCACTCACTATTTTGGTACATGCATGTCAAGGGACAAACATTATTATAAAATTCATACTGAATAAAGCAGTATCAGCCTGAGACTTGTCAATATTGTTTCATAGTCTACCCCATGCATAGTATGAGCAATATTCATCCTGAAATTGCTACCAATGACACTTTTTTGCACTCAAAAAGTGACCAGGAAACACTAGTATTTTGGTTACTTAATCCAAAAATCAAGAAATACAAAAAAATTATGGTAACTACCATGTGTACATGGCTCAATGGATGACTCAAACCCCAGGACACAATGACATGATCAATTTTAAGAACCAATCATATCCTAATGAGGAAAGTTACATTACTTAAAGTTAGTCTGTTTTTGAATCAGACAATTTCTGTGCAACGTGGTGGTGCTGGTGGTGCTGGTGGTGCAAGTATGTAACAGTAATAAATTGGCAAGAACTCTGTAAGGATTCCATTCCAAAAATAAAGAGGATAATCTCTGAGGTACAATTGGTACAAATTAAGTAAACAAAAAAATAGAACAAAAATGAAGTAAAATATCACATAAAGACGTCGATACATTCAAAAAATGTACTCCATAGAAACTAACAAAACAACAAGAAGGGCATTTCTTCCGTTGAACATACGGATTGTGGTCCGCGCCAAAATTAATTAAGGGGGTAGCGTCAACCATATTGCACGGGTCCCCCCCCCACAAAAAAAGGCATTTCCTGCAACACCGTTGCAGAAAATGGAAAAACAATAAATAATAGAATACGGAATGATACCGTACAGTACGGTAGGGTAAGGAACATCAAAATGTTTGGGTCCGCGCCAAAAATTTCAGGACACCACATTCCAGAAGATCACGGCACGCGCGAACAAAAGATAGGCAGGCGCCAGTAAAACAACACTCACAGGTAGTACAATTAATAGTAATACAGCACTTACCGGGAGGCCATAAATCAAGCACTTACAGTGCATGCAGTATGAATGAAAAAAACATGCCAAACGCTTGTTCCTACAAACAACATTATTATCATAAAACTAGTGCGCCAAATCAATCAAAGGAAAAAACGGTAAGTTGAGGTGCACGATTTAACAAAGAAATAATGGTAGAACTTAGTAGTACGTCCGAGAACTGTTTCTCTACCCCCCGCGGGCTATTCGCGCGGTATTTTTACAATTCTTGACCCTATTTTTAAAATTTCCTATCTTTTTAGGTCGCGTGTCTACTAAAAAACCTTCGCGCGTCGCACACCTTTACGTTCGAGACAATATCTCGTCACTCCTCAAATAAAATAACTATTTTAGGGTTAAGGATATCATATTTGTTTCGTGAGAAGCACTATTTTGTGTACAACTTGTGCACGAATGACTTATTTCATTTTCTCAACATGTTTCCACCATACCAGTATAATGGGCTCGGACCCAAATCCTCCAACTCCAACTCAAATCCCAACTCCAACTCCAAGTCGAATCCACCCCAGGCAGGCTATTGCACTCATGGGTTTGGTTCCTGTTTAATGGCAGGAAGATCCGCTGTATTTTCAGAAGCTACACTGTCGGAATCGCCACCCAAATCTGGTTTGCTCTTAAATAACCCGCTTGGTGGATTGATGCTGCTGGTTACATTTGGAACGACTTGATGATTGGTAGTAGGATCGACGATTTCAATTTTAACATTTGGATGATTGCTTTTTCCTGCACGAATCTTACAAATCATTTTTTGGAGTCCAGCAATCTCTTTCTTGTGATAAACAATCATTTTCTGGAGTTCTTGTTCGAGATCGGCTGGGTGTTCCTGAACCACCTTTTGTATTTTGTAAATTCCCTCCATGGTTGGTTCGACTGTCAATTGGAAGATTAGTATTAGTAGTATCAGTAGAGTAGATTATCTATTCGAAGATTAGTTAGTAGTAACACCTAACACGTTGGTATTTGTTTTGCTCGTCGGAAAGATAATGAAATAATGAATTATAATGATGAAGTACTAGTGAAAATAATGTATTACTAGTATCTACTAGTAATAACTCATGCAAAATAGCGTAGTTTGTTTTACCGGTACATGAAAGTCGGAATCAACTCGATCGCAATCAACAAAACAATTGTCCACGATTTCCATTTCGATAATCAACAACGCAATTGTCCACGATTTCCATTTCGATTAAGTACTAGTGAAAATAATGTACTACTAGTATCCACTAGTAATAACTCATGCAAAATAGCGTACTAGTTGGTTTTACGGGTACATGAAAGTCGGAATCAACACGATGGTAATCAACAACGCAATTGTCCACGATTTCCATTTCGATAATCAACAACGCAATTGTCCACAATTTCCATTACAATTCACATTTCCGTGCACCTTATGGAAGAACTGACGCGCCTGCCAACGAATTTTTGGAAGAACTGATATGATTGACCCGTCCGGCGCTGTGCATTAACCCTCTTAATGAGTTGATTGTACGTACTGTTCACTACTAAACATATTGTACGAGGAATGTTGCAATCATCACTAAGTAGTAATGCATTTACTTTGCGGACCATTTTTGCAATCGAAGTATGGTAGTAAGGAAATCTACCGTACAAGAAAACACATCACACACAAAATAACACATTTAATTTTTTCCTTTCAACGATTCATCTTTCTGACCTACTTCCTTTCGACCCATTCTACTGATATTTTCCTTCAAACAACTCCGCAACATCATGCCTCCTGTTATCAAAACCCCTCTTCTATTCTACTGCCGTTGTTGCGCGCTGAATGGCAAAAACTCCAAGTTTTTAGGATATAAATCCACGGCAAACAAGCAGGGTACTTTGAAATACGTCTCTGTTGGCCTAAGAAGACATCTTTATTGTCTTGATGAGTGCCATCATTTTTACCATAGTCAGGGTCTAATTAAACGAAAGATCTATAACCTCTCCACCTCTATCAAAGTGCAGCCTACTTTGCCGTCTGTTCAACATTCTCCGTCAGATTTTGGGATGACTATGACACAAAACGGTCCATCTGTTCCCCCTTCCCATCTCTCCCAGCACCACACTGTCACAAGTCAATCAGCGACGGGTCTTCATTCTGTTCTAAACCAACAGATTGTACATGATGTATTTTTACCGCCAATGAATCGGAACGCCATTGAATCTTATCTGGCTGTTTCTGCTGTTCAAGATGAAGATGCATTCCCGCTGAATAATGATATTGCCAATTCCGATGACGAGGATGACAATGACGATGATGTAAATGAAAATAACGACAACAATTCTACCAACAACATAGATTGTGGAGACAACGAAGAAGATCACACTAATGGTTCTGATGTTAACGTCGCTACTGCTCAGCCAGCCCCTCCACCACCATCTTTTCATGAAAGCATTAATTTGAACGAAAGAGAGGATGCATTTCAAAGCCACACAAAACTACCGCCGGCCCCCTCATCTTCTTGCTGAATTGGAACTCATGAATTTAATGGCCAGACATAAATTGCCACTGAACACATTCAAATCCATTTTCCAGTGGGCAAAGAAAAGTCAAATGAGACCGGGTTTTGATTTTTGCGATGCCAAAATTAGATCTCGGAAAGCAATTTTTGACAATCTCCAATCCAATCTGGGTCTCTTCGATATGAAATTTCATCCTCATATACTGAATTGGTTACCTGATAATAAGCCCACTCAGGTGTATGTCCGTTCTTTTAAGGATGCCATTTATTCTCTTCTTTCTGACCAGCAGCTAATGATAGAACAAAACCTCTCATTTCCCGGCTATTCCACCCCTCTATCTCCCGACAATAATCCTGAGTTGAATCCTAATTCTGTAATCTCAGAATTGCATCACAGCTCGTGGTGGAAATCTTCTTGGAAAGAAATTTGCAATCCCAATTCGCAAGAAATTCTTGTTCCTATTATATTTTACATGGACGGCATATCTTTGGATGCGCACGGACGACTTACGTTAACACCATTGAACATGACACTTGGTATCTTTAATGTGGAGACTCGTTCTTGACCTGAAGCATGGACAACTATTTACTTCCATCCCGACCCCGAATGGGAGTCAACCAGACACTCTCGTCCTGCCACTTCGAAGGAAAAAATTCAGAATCTTCACAATAGTTTGGAAGTAGCGTTTCGTTCCTTCAAAGCCGCGTGTAACGAAGACGGTGGTATCAAATGGAATTATCTTCCGTACGCAAATCAACAGTGGAAGGTAAAAATGAAATTTGCCATTGCCTATGTTATTGGCAACACAGAACTTCACGATAAATTGTGTGGAAAATGCGGCTCCTTCAATAAGGGTGTCATGCGGATGTGCCGTCACTGCAACTGTTATTCTCCAAACATAAACATTCCTTCTGTTCAACCTGCAACAAAGAAGTGGTCATCTGTCAATTTTCATTGTTTTCCCGGCACAGATCTAAACGATATCAATAAGAACTTCAAAAACAACTCTCATCATAACATCAGGAATGTATTTCATGATTTATGCTTTGGTACAAATCAGAACAACATTCATTTTGCCACTCCCGGTGAATGTTTGCACATGCACCAGCTTGGTACTGCCAAACGGGCCATCGAGTCAATTGAATTGTTGCTCCGCGGAAGTGCTCCATGTGTTTATGCCCCCAATTTGAATCACGGTGTGGCTGTTGCTAACAGTATAAAGAAAGTGTGTCGTAACGAACAACAAATGCAATCAGTCTTATGACCGATTGATTTAGTGAGTAGAACAATCAATGTTACAGTTCATTCGACCTTGTCGATGACGATCGACAGGTTAATTAATCGTCGTCAAATTACTCGTCGTATCGTGTAATTTCAAGCATACAAAACACATGTAATTCTTAAGACACAAAACACACGCAAACCATCTTCGATCGGTCTTTTGCCGTATAATTCACCGTGATATTCTCATTGGAATATCACAGTATTTGTACCTTATTATGTAGAATTAGTACTAAGTTGTACATAGATTTTAGGGCATGATAGTGTTTTAGAGTTGTTCATTCTTCGAAGAGTGAGCTGATGGGGAGAATTTCGCTAAGAGGCAATCCACATGGATAATCACCGACGATTATTCACTCAGGTTAAATAACCTTACGAATAAGGTTATTTGCCTTCGTGACTCTTTGTACGTACGAATATGCGTTTACACGGTGTATTCTTTTCAAGTATTGGCCATTTAGCACAACAGTAGGGTGGTTTGTTATCACGCCAGTCTGTTAGAGATTTTCCTCGCACCAAATTTGGGACTCAGCTTTTATCAACTACAAAGAAAGAAGGGCATGATTTCTCTGGAATGCTTATTTCTCTTCTGATCGCTATGGTTTCCAAACATGGATCTGACATTATTGGTGACCATCGTTTTGTAAAGAAACAGATAGAGGTAATTCAGCTCATTCTATCAATGGAAGAATTTCTTAAACACGGTCGAATGAAATATGTTTCCTTAAAGAATCTCCCAAAAACAATTGTTCACTTTATTAATTGTATAAACTCAACTTGTCACAGGAAAGGGATGGGAACAAAACTAATCAAGAATCACCTGTACTTTCACCTACCAGATTATATCTCTTTATGGGGGAGCCCCGCAGGCTGGGATAGTGCTCCCAATGAATCTCACCACAAAACTGAGATTAAAGCTCCTTCCAAGAACACTCAAGGTAATGCTGCATCACTAATTGGTCAAACGGCGAAGCGAAAGTCCGAGAAAATGATGCTAAGCCAGGCAACATATCACTTCAACTTGAATCCGCCTGATCCTCCTCCAATTGAACGCCCTGATGGTGGCGGTTCTCATTTTCAAATAATGAGAACCGAGAATGGGGAATCAACAATGAAGTGGCTTCGTTCTACGAACAAAACCAAACCATTTTTTCCTTCTGACATACTCGACTTTGTTTGTGATTCTGTGCTACCTTTATTGGAGAATCCTTTGCACATTTGTGGAGTTACAGAGCACAATCGTTTCGATGTTGCTTGTGTTTCTAATTTTATATTTCGCTCGCATCCTTCATATAGATCGGACAGTTCTCTGCTCAACTCCGTATGGATGGATTGGTGTTTGATGAAATTGGACTTTGATTTAAATAACAATCCCAAGCTCATACCGTGCCATCTGCTATGCTTTTTAACTGTACAGAATTTGAAGCAGCCATTCAGTAGTATTGGTGGCTATCCAATTGATACAAACAGAATGTATGCTGTGGCTCGTCGGTTTCAAGATGAGCCAAAGAAAACAGCTTCTGAATTTGTCAAACGTGGGCGCCTCATGAATTCACTGTACCTATTTCATGTCGACACTATTCATTCTGAGCTGGCAGTTGTCCCAGAGCAAGGAAAAGATGGCTCCATAACCAATTGTGATTGGCTAGTGATATCAAATCGTATATCGTGGCTCGATTTCTTTGAAAGCAAAAATGCTGCTACACCACCGTCTTATGAATGTTTGTACAATGCATGCACACTACAGGACAACATCCAGTTGGAACCGTTTGAGATAGCATTGAATGATAAGGAATCCAGTGATTCTCTATCCAGTTCAGAGAGCGAAAGCTCGGACAGCAGTTCCGATTGAGTAGCAATTTGGAATGTAACAGGTAACTTTAAATTATCGTTTAATATTATTATAGAGGCTTAGCTCTAAGCACAGTTTTGCAAGATACATATGCACTCATAATATAACACCCTTCGAATTTGGGATTCGAACAGCTATGTAATACTAATGGATTGAACAATAGAGTATCTCCAGAACGCAAAGGCACTTTGATATGGTACGTTGGGAAGACAAAATAATAAATCACCTCATCAGCAGACACTTCTGCTGGAGCAATGACTGTCAGCCTTGTATAGAACATATCATCGTCTACATGGCATCTAGAATGGTAGTTGCGACCGATCGAAAATGCTAATGCCTGCTGCCCAATTGCATTTAGCTTTGTACGAGACAGAATCTGAGACAACACATCCATTTCCTCCGCAACAAATGGTTCCATGTCAACTAAACTATGATGCATATGCTTCACAATTTCAACTGCTTTCTCTTCTAGCTCTAGTTTCATGCTTGGATCGACATGACTTTTGAAAACATACTCACCATTATTTGAATACAATCTTTCTGGTCGAATTCCAATGATAGCATAATCATCATTGATACTGCCCCGCTTCACTCCTCTTCCAATGGTTGGTTTTGCTCCAACAATAGCAGGAGCAAATTCTCTCAACAAGTTGATATTATTCTTGGAAGCCAGGTGTCGTTCTGCTAAACCTCTTGAAACTTTGGCAAAAATGCGCAATGACGGTTTATAATCGTCAAATGCAAGAATATGCTCGTCTTTCGTACTATCCAACGTCCCGACATTGTCGATAGACAATGCCAGTTCCGGTTCATAGTTCTTCTTTCCCCCTATTTTGCCACCCCACCAATTGGTTTCCATGTATTTACCTGCCACCACAGTTGCTCGGTATTTGTTTTTCGGCGCTATTGTCTTGACAGGTTTGTCAATGGGCTTATTTACCCTCTTCCTCTCCGGTTTTATCTGCGACAATTGTTTATAAGTCTCATGGCTCTTCGACACTGGTGCTGCAATGGTCAGAAAATTTGAAGACATTCTCTGTTTATGTCTTCTCTCATGTTTCCTATTTGCTTTTTGCCTCCTTCCTCGTGCTGACAATTGCTTTCCATTCGTTGTGGTTGGTTTCATTGTTGCCGAGACGGATTGCCGTTGGAGGAGGATGACGACGAATCGATTTGCCGATGGAGTGGGAGTTAGGAGGAGCGGCGGTTGATGAGGAGGAGTAGCGACGTTGGTGGATCGCCGGTGGAGGAGGAGGAGGAGCGACGGTGGTGGAGCGACGGTGGAGGAGGAGCAACGGCGGAGGAGCGATTCGATGCCGGATCGCCGGTGGAGGAGGAGCGACGTTGGTGGATCGCCGGTGGAGGAGGAGGAGGAGCGGCGGTTGAGGAGCGATTCGATGCCGGATTGCCGGTTGGTTGCTTTGATCACTTTGCGGTTCGTTGCTTCTATTGGATCGTTCCCAATTGACGCTTGGAGGTGCGGGCTATCGGAGGTGTTGGATTGATTGGATCGATTGGTGTTGGATCGATTCGTTTTGCAGATCGATTCGTGTTGGATCGATTGGTGTTGGATCGATTGGTGTTGCAGATCGATTGGTGTTGCCGCTTGCCGGTGGAGGAGGAGCGTTTCGCAAATTCGTAGCCACTTGCCGGTGGAAGAGGAGCGTTTCACTGATTCGTTGCCGAGCGCCGGTGGAGTAGGAGCGTTTCGCTGATTTGTTGCCGCTTGCCGGTGGAGGAGGAGCGTTTCGCAAATTCGTAGCCACTTGCCGGTGGAGGAGGAGCGTTTCGCTGATTCGTTGCCGAGCGCCGGTGGAGTAGGAGCGTTTCGCTGATTCGTTGCCGCTTGCCGGTGGAGGAGGAGCGTTTCGCAAATTCGTAGCCACTTGCTGTTGGAGGAAGAGGAGGAGCGTTTCGCTGATCGATTGGTGTTGGAGCGATTCGTGTTGCAGATCGATTGGTGTTTGATCGATTGTTATCGTTTCCGGTTGCGGTGGATTCGATCGTTTCCGGTTGCGGATGTTGCTCTCGCTGCTGCCGGTTGCTGCTGTTGCTCTTGCTGCCGCTTGCTGTCGAATTGCCGGTGGAGGAGGAGCGTTTCGCTGATTCGTTGCCGAGCGCCGGTGGAGGAGGAGCGTTTCCGTGATTCGTTGGAGGAGCGTTTCCGTGATTCGTTGGAGGAGCGTTTCCGTGAGGAGCGTTTCCGTGATTCGTTGGAGGAGCGTTTCCGTGATTCGTTGGAGGAGCGTTTCCGTGATTCGTTGGAGGAGCGTTTCCGTGATTCGTTGGAGGAGCGTTTCCGTGAGGAGCGTTTCCGTAATTTGTTGTAGGAACGTTTCCGTGATTTGTTGGAGGAGTGTTTCCGTGATTCGTTGCCGAGCGCCGGTGGAGGAGGAGCGTTTCCGTGATTTGTTGGAGGAGCGTTTCCGTGATTCGTTGGAGGAGCGTTTCCCTGATTCGTTGCCGAGCGCCAGTGGAGGAGGAGCGTTTCCGTGATTCGTTGGAGGAACGTTTCCGTGATTCGTTGGAGGAGTGTTTCCGTGATTCGTTGCCAAGCGCCGGTGGAGGAGGAGCGTTTCCGTGATTCGTTGGAGGAACGTTTCCGTGATTCGTTGGAGGAGCGTTTCCGTGATTCGTTGCCAAGCGCCGGTGGAGGAGGAGCGTTTTCGTGATTCGTTGGAGGAGCGTTTCCGTGATTCGTTGCCGAGCGCCTGTGGAGGAGGAGCGTTTCCGTTATTCGTTGTAGTAGCGTTTCTGTGAGGAGGTGGAGCGATTCGATGCCGACGTTCCGTTGACCGACGTTGGTGGAGGAGGAGGACCGATGCTAGTGGAGCGACGGTGGAGGAGGAGCGCCGGTGGAGATGATAAACGAACAAAATGGGTGAGTATCTATTGATGTAATACATAGAGTAAGTAATAAAAACAGAATAATATAATCTACATGCCGATCGATTCGATGCCACAAACCAAGACTGTTGGCGCCCAATCGATTCGATGCTGACGCCGCCGCCGCCGCCTCCTTTTGTTGTTGCCTTCAATTTGTCCGATCGATTTGATGCTTACAATTTCAAGGGAAGATTCGCCCCACCTACAGGGAACAAGACGACGAAAGATTCGTCGTCCGATCCGTTGTTCCGATTCGTTGCTTCCAATCCTTTGCTTCCGATTCGTTGATCTGTTGGTTCCGATCCGTTCCTATGAAAATAAAAAGAAAAACAGAGAGGAAATACATTATCAGTAATGCCGTGGAGTGGAAGACCAATCAATTGCCCTTGTCGTTGCCGATGCCTATCTCTCTCGTTCTTACCTTTGCTTGTTCTGACGTTCCGACGTTCCAACAACCGATCCGATTCCGACGTTCCGACAATCGTCCCAATGAAATTGTAGTTGCTGCCGTAGATTACTTCTTACTCCATGTCACAAAAAACAGTATCTTGTTCCTGTTGATATAATTGCAAGGGACAAAGCCAGTTCATTGATTTCAAGACGTATATGTAAGGCTGCAGTCCAAACAATATCTATCCAGCAAATCCCCTTCTCGTCAAATGCTAACTACTTCTTTTCCAGTACAAGGCTGTTATTTCGGACTAAAATATCTGACAACAGATCCTCCGGCTCTGTTAAAGAGGTTTTGGATCAAACGTTCTCGGACGGAGTGTTGATTACAAGAACCAAGAACACCCTAGTCAAATAAGTCGGATGTAAGAAGGCAGATTATGAAGTGATTTTTTTTTGTTGCGAGGTAGAACAGATCATGAAGTGATTGTTTTTTTTTTGGTCGGTAGAAAAAGTGATCTTTTTTGTTTGTCGCGAGGTAAGAAAAGTTTATTAGTGTTTGTGTGGGAAATTTTTTTTTTGTCGCGAGGAAGAAAAAAATCATCGATCGATCGAAGTAGGTACATCCTGTACAATTCTACAGGATTTTGTAGTAGTGAAGATTTCTACACATTTTTAGTACTGAATAATTTTAAGTACTGAATCCACTTAGGTTTCTACACGGGAAGATCTTTACACCTTACTAGAAAATTTTCGGTCTTGAATTCGTGTACGTTTCTACACCAGTAGATTTCTACACCTTTTTAGTACTAGATAATTTTCGGTAGTGATTCCGTGTAGGTTTCTACGCCTGTAGATTCACACACGTTTTTTTTACTAGATAATTTTCAGGAATGTCATGTGAAAAACTCATTTTCCAGTACAATACCGTGGTGATCCTATGACAACAAGCTAAACACATGGATAACTGGTGGTTAGGTACTTTGTTGGATGTAAATGCTGGAACATGGTACATGGGGGTAAAGAACTTGCAAGAAGTCCACATATAAGAACAAATAATTACTGAATTTTCGAACAGGATGTAACCCTAACCATATTGGAAACAACTTTGCCACACAGAATGCCCAAAATGTTGTGGTTTGACTCTCCAACTGGCAAACATGAGGGTATTTTGGGTGCAATTCCAGGGCACAAAATAACTTATTGGATAGTAATGACTCCAAAAGTATCCGGTCCAAGCCATGAATACATTCATCATGACTCATCCAATGCATATTGGGAACAACTTTGTCACATAGAATGCCCAAAATCTTAAGGTTTGACTCTACAAATGGTAATCATGGGGGTATTTTTGGTGCAATTCTAGGGCACAAACTGAGTTATTGGGTAATGACTTACAACAATATCTGGTCCAAGCCATGAATACATTCATCATGACTCATCCAATGCATATTGGGAACAACTTTGTCACACAGAATGCTGTAAATGTTGTGGGTTGACTCTCCAAATTGCAATCATGGGGGTATTTTTGGTGCAATTCTAGGGCACAAACTAACTTATTGGGTAATGACTCAAATAGTATCGGGTCCAAGCCATGAATACATTCATCATGACTCATCCAATGCATATTGGAAACAACTTTGTCACATAGAATGCCCAAAATCTTAAGGTTTGACTCTCCAAATGGCAAACATGGGTGTATTTTTGGTGCAATTCCAGGGCACAAAGTAACTTATTGGGTAAGGACTCAAATAGTATCGGGTCCAAGCCATGAATACATTCATCATGACTCATCCAATGCATATTGGAAACAACTTTGTCACATAGAATGCCCAAAATCTTAAGGTTTGACTCTACAAATGGTAATCATGGGGGTATTTTTGGTGCAATTCTAGGGCACAAACTGAGTTATGGGTAATGACTACAACAATATCTGGTCCAAGCCATGAATACATTCTTCATCATGACTCATCCAATACATATTAGGAACAACTTTGTCACACAGAATGCTGTAAATGTTGTGGGTTGACTCTCCAAATTGCAATCATGGGTGTATTTTTGGTGCAATTCTAGGGCACAAACTAACTTATTGGGTAATGACTCAAATAGTATCGGGTCCAAGCTATGAATACATTCATCATGACTCATCCAATGCATATTGGAAACAACTTTGTCACATAGAATGCCCAAAATCTTAAGGTTTGACTCTACAAATGGTAATCATGGGGGTATTTTTGGTGCAATTCTAGGGCACAAACTGAGTTATGGGTAATGACTACAACAATATCTGGTCCAAGCCATGAATACATTCATCATGACTCATCCAATACATATTGGGAACAACTTTGTCACATAGAATGCTGTAAATGTTGTGGGTTGACTCTCCAAATTGCAATCATGGGTGTATTTTTGGTGCAATTCTAGGGCACAAACTAACTTATTGGGTAATGACTCAAATAGTATCGGGTCCAAGCTATGAATACCTTCATCATGACTCATCCAATGCATATTGGGAACAACTTTGTCACATAGAATGCCAAAAATCTTAAGGTTTGACTCTCCAAATGGCAAACATGGGTGTATTTTTGGTGCAATTCCAGGGCACAAAGTAACTTATTGGGTAATGACTCAAATAGTATCGGGTCCAAGCCATGAATACATTCATCATGACTCATCCAATGCATATTGGAAACAACTTTGTCACATAGAATGCCCAAAATCTTAAGGTTTGACTCTACAAATGGTAATCATGGGGGTATTTTTGGTGCAATTCTAGGGCACAAACTGAGTTATGGGTAATGACTACAACAATATCTGGTCCAAGCCATGAATACATTCTTCATCATGACTCATCCAATACATATTGGGAACAACTTTGTCACACAGAATGCTGTAAATGTTGTGGGCTTGACTCTCCAAATTGCAATCATGGGTGTATTTTTGGTGCAATTCTAGGGCACAAACTAACTTATTGGGTAATGACTCAAATAGTATCGGGTCCAAGCTATGAATACATTCATCATGACTCATCCAATGCATATTGGAAACAACTTTGTCACATAGAATGCCCAAAATCTTAAGGTTTGACTCTCCAACTGGCAAACATGGGGGTATTTTTGGTGCAATTCCAGGGCACAAAGTAACTTATTGGGTAATGACTCAAATAGTATCGGGTCCAAGCCATGAATACATTCATCATGACTCATCCAATACATATTGGGAACAACTTTGTCACATAGAATGCTGTAAATGTTGTGGGTTGACTCTCCAAATTGCAATCATGGGGGTATTTTTGGTGCAATTCTAGGGCACAAACTAACTTATTGGGTAATGACTCAAATAGTATCGGGTCCAAGCTATGAATACATTCATCATGACTCATCCAATGCATATTGGGAACAACTTTGTCACATAGAATGCCCAAAATCTTAAGGTTTGACTCTACAAATGGCAAACATGGGGGTATTTTTGGTGCAATTCTAGGGCACAAAGTAACTTATTGGGTAATGACTCAAATAGTATCGGGTCCAAGCCATGAATACATTCATCATGACTCATCCAATACATATTGGGAACAACTTTGTCACATAGAATGCTGTAAATGTTGTGGGTTGACTCTACAAATGGCAATCATGGGGGTATTTTTGGTGCAATTCTAGGGCACAAACTAACTTATTGGGTAATGACTCAAATAGTACCGGGTCCAAGCTATGAATACATTCCTCATGACTCATCCAATGCATATTGGGAACAACTTTGTCACATAGAATGCCCAAAATCTTAAGGTTTGACTCTCCAAATGGCAAACATGGGTGTATTTTTGGTGCAATTCCAGGGCACAAAGTAACTTATTGGGTAAGGACTCAAATAGTATCGGGTCCAAGCCATGAATACATTCATCATGACTCATCCAATGCATATTGGAAACAACTTCCTTTGTCACATAGAATGCCCAAAATGATGTGGTTTGACTCTACAAATGGCAATCATGGGGGTATTTTTGGTGCAATTCTAAAGCACAAACTGAGTTATTGGGTAATGACTACAACAATATCTGGTCCAAGCCATGAATACATTCTTCATCATGACTCATCCTATACATATTGGGAACAACTTTGTCACACAGAATGCTGTAAATGTTGTGGGTTGACTCTCCAAATTGCAATCATGGGTGTATTTTTGGTGCAATTCTAGGGCACAAACTAACTTATTGGGTAATGACTCAAATAGTATCGGGTCCAAGCTATGAATACATTCATCATGACTCATCCAATGCATATTGGAAACAACTTTGTCACATAGAATGCCCAAAATCTTAAGGTTTGACTCTCCAACTGGCAAACATGGGGGTATTTTTGGTGCAATTCTAGGGCACAAAGTAACTTATTGGGTAATGACTCAAATAGTATCTGGTCCAAGCCATGAATACATTCATCATGACTCATCCAATACATATTGGGAACAACTTTGTCACACAGAATGCTGTAAATGTTGTGGGTTGACTCTCCAAATTGCAATCATGGGGGTATTTTTGGTGCAATTCTAGGGCACAAAATAACTTATTGGGTAATGACTCAAATAGTATCGGGTCCAAGCCATGAATACATTCATCATGACTCATCCAATGCATATTGGAAACAACTTTGTCACATAGAATGCCCAAAATCTTAAGGTTTGACTCTACAAATGGTAATCATGGGGGTATTTTTGGTGCAATTCTAGGGCACAAACTGAGTTATGGGTAATGACTACAACAATATCTGGTCCAAGCCATGAATACATTCTTCATCATGACTCATCCAATACATATTGGGAACAACTTTGTCACACAGAATGCCCAAAATGATGTGGTTTGACTCTACAAATGGCAATCATGGGGGTATTTTTGGTGCAATTCCAGGGCACAAACTAACTTATTGGGTAATGACTCAAATAGTATCGGGTCCAAGAAGCCATGAATACATTCATCATGACTCATCCAATGCATATTGGAAACAACTTTGTCACATAGAATGCCCAAAATCTTAAGGTTTGACTCTCCAAATGGCAAACATGGGTGTATTTTTGGTGCAATTCCAGGGCACAAAATAACTTATTGGGTAAGGACTCAAATAGTATCTGGTCCAAGCCATGAATACATTCATCATGACTCATCAAATGCATATTGGGAACAACTTTGTCACACAGAATGCCCAAAATGTTGTGGTTTGACTCTCCAACTGACAAACATGAGGGTATTTTGGGTGCAATTCCAGGGCACAAACTACCTTATTGGGTAATGACTCAAAAAGTATCGGGTCCAAGCAATGAATGCATTCCTCATGACTCATCAAATGCATATTGGGAACAACTTTGTCACACAGAATGCTGTAAATGTTGTGGTTTGACTCTCGAAATGGCAAACATGATGAGGGTATTTTTGGTGCAATTCTAGGGCACAAACTGAGTTAATGGGTAATGACTCCAAAATTATCCGGTCAAAACTATGAATACATTTATCATGAGTCATCAAATGCATATTGGGAACAACTTTGTCACTCAGAATGCCCAAAATGTTGTGGTTTGACTATCCATATGGCAAACATGAGGGTATTTTTGGTGCAATTCCAGGGTACAAACAGTCTCATTTGGTAATGACTACCAAGGTTTTTGTACCAGGCCATGAATGCATATCACATGACTTACGAAATGCATGTTGGGAACAACTTTTAAATGCATATTGGGAACAACTTTGCCACACACAGTACAGACAATGTTGTGGTTTGTAGATACAAATGGCACACAAGACAGTACGGTATGTTAGGTGCAGTCTACGAGATTCTACATGTGACTAGAGGATTGAAATACATAACCTTAGTGTGATCAAAAGTTTCCCTTCTGAAAAAATTATGGCGCGGGAGGGCTGGCTGGCACAGGTACGTGATCTACTTCTACAGATATAACAGCGCGCCCAAAACCAGACAACACACAGAAGAAGTTTGGGCAAACAACATAGTACAGAACCCACGGAAAAACTCTACACACAAAACATCGTACACATACTACACGAAACACCGTACACACACACACACACACACACACACACGACACACACAACACACACAACACAAAACACCGTACACAACCCGACAAAATTATTAGTACACACACATAACCACACAAAAAGAAACACATGATTCTTGATCGACACCGTATTCACAAAATAAAAAAAAAAAATATGAATGCTATTGGAAAGACATGACGAAGCAAAAAATCCGAGGGGAACACCCTTCGAAACAACAAAACCATCCGGCCCGGTGATCATCAAAATACAGGGGACAACAATGGTAAGAAAAAAAGAGTGAAAACAAACACCGCAATTACTAACAAAGTGAGTAACAGTAATACCACAACTATGAACGCATCAAAGGGCAACAGTAAAAAAAATGGTACCGACAACACAATTTCTACTACTACAAACATAGAAGAACAAAACACCATCAACCAGAGTAACAAACCAGCACTGAGCATTACCAACACAACCACCACTACAGTAACGAACCAACAGAAAGAAGGAACAAAAACAAATGTGGTAGAGAAAACATCTAACAGAGAATGCTACAATTTAGAGGATGTTGCGGAACGTATCATGAAAAAAATCCAATATGACAAATTGGCACAGGAAGTGGCAAAACACTTACGGCAACAAGAGAGGGAACCACATATAGGGGTGGGAAAGGTAGTAATGGTACCTAAACAAACGGAGGCAACCATGCAGGGAGAGGGGACTGATAATGCCGGCGACACAAGAGAACGAGCAGTAAGTACAATTACAGACGAATATGGGCTTATAATAGACAACAATATGCTTAAGGCTTTGAGTGATATGACTGAAACAGTGGACAAGAAGCTAAGGGATTACGTCAAAAAACATTGGTACCCCAACATGAAGTTCCCTATCAATGACAAGGTAACGGCGCATGTAATAAATAAAGCTGTTGGAGAAAGTGCGGTTATGAAGCCACCAAATATTCCACTTGCGGCATTCTGTTCCTTTTACAGGAAACGAGTAGGGACAGTACTGACTGCATTGAGGCACAACTCACAAACATTAGCGAGAAAAAACTGGATAGGTAAATACAGGTGGGAGAATTGGTTGTTGAAATTAGGAATTTTGGAATCTTCTTTTGGTCCGACAACACTAACATGCTGCCCGTTGATACTGATGATACTTCCGTACAGACGATTACAGAAAAGGTCGAGTCCCTATCACATTCCCTGGTACTGTTGCAGTTATTCAAGACACAGAATATGAGGACACAGGTATTTTAAACCCTCAATACAGAACATACAAAGACGCGGAAGATGAAGATTTTTATTATTTTGTTACAAGAATCATGTCGGCAATCAATCCGACAAATTCCAATTTCAAACAACGGAAGGAGAGGCACTTGCTGAGTGATATATTTACTATAGCAGATGAAGCATTTGCATTGGTACTGATCTACAATGAGCATCATGTATGGGTGAACCAGCAGCGGCGAAAGGGTGATGCCACAATTCCGCGACAAAAAAAATTCTGCGATTCAGACAGTGGAAGCAGAAATGGATGGATGGAGGAAGGACGCGAGTTGTTCAGTGACTTGTGCGACAAAATTGGCGAGATGCGAAAACACCCAGAAACAGGAAGGAAATTGGAAGAAATGATGAGGGACAGATTTAGGAACGAAAGTTCGACAAATTACACAAACAATAAGCATGGTGATGCAAATATTACTAGTAGCAGCTCCACTAATTGTAGTGGACCAAAAAAGAAAAAGAAAAGAAACGTCTATATTGATCCGGCAATAACAGCATCGATGAATGAAAGTTTATCTATTGGTGGATTAATGTAGAAAATAACAGTACATACATAATACAAAACTACTACTAATCTTGAACTTAATTTTGAGAATATTAGAAATAATGGAGGATTTGTAATACGTTGCAATAGGAATAAATCAAGCATAATAGAATCTACATTTTAAAAAGGGAATATTGTAGTCGAGAAATAGAATTCACAATTAGGAGAGCAGAATCGAATTGTTGTTTGATAGATTAATATTTTGGAATTAATACTGACTCAAGATTTCTTTTTTATTCGTGAATAGAAGTAAGTGTTGTTTGTACAGAATAATAATTCGGTTCTGCTAGAGACTGAAATAAATTATTTTTATTCGAGAGTAGAGTAATGTGCATCACGCGCACAGAAATAGTGCTGAGTTTACATATACCCTTATACGATCGTCGCGAATTTCAGGGTGTCCAGAAATATTGCCGTGTTAAAATCACGCACAAAATTTTTGCGCGAGAAGTAAATTCGAACCCCGCGAAACAGTTCTCGGACAGTAGTTGCAGTCCGGTGACAGGTAAAACCATTGTTACCAATAACACAAACAGCTCAAACAGCAGTGTATCGGGAAGTGACTGAACAAACACAAACGATAGCCAAACATATAGAACCACCAACAGTAGCAACAGAAATATTCTACAGACAACAAAAGAATCGGATAACACTAACTTGGAAAACAACATTGTCAAACATGTCAAAGAAAAAGCGTTCAGGAAATTTAAATTCCCGCCAGAGAATACATTCGTGAAGGCAACGATATTCAAAATTGCAAAACTAACAAATAACAATGAAATACGAAATACGATCGATATAAAGGACCAAAAGTGGAGTGGAATTTATTGCCGAGCAGTAACTGCGTGTAGGCACAATGCTCAAACTCTTGCCAGGAAAAACTACAAAGGTAAGCAACCAACAATGAAATGATTGCCAGAATGCACTCTTTCATAATTGATGGAGTTGTTAGTTGAACGTTTAACACTAACCCTAAGAGTTGACAACGTAACCTTCTAGACGGAGTTTATGTGGGGGGGGGGTTTGGGGGGGGGAAAATACGTAGAAATATTAAAAAAATCTGTTTTTAACAAGTAGACTTGGTACAAACGCTACGACTAAAAATTGCTAAAAAGCTTAGCCAAACAATTATTTACGGAAATGAGATGCTTTGTCTAAAAGCAATAGTAATATGTAGTGGCGCGCGTTCATTTTTATGGTAGCGAACTCTCATTTTTATGGTTGCAAGTAACCATAAGATTTAACCTGAATAAAGAAAAAATCACACGATTAAAATCTGTCTTAGATCAAGTTGGTCGTCACGTCGTCATCAACCTTGCCAGATGAGAGAGTTGGTGAGAAATAATATCGGACTTGTTAGAATTGGTACAATTTGTACATGAATGAGTCGGACTTGATGTATTTACAGCCATCTACGGTACTCTCATACGAATCGAATTTTTCCTGGTGATACGAACGATCGATTCCATCATAAAACCGAGGTGCGAAAAAGATACACATACCGGTACGGTAGTACCAGAGAGTTGGTGAGAAATAATATCGGACTTGTTAGAATTGGTACAATTTGTACATGAATGAGTCGGACTTGATGTATTTACAGCCATCTACTCTCATACGAATCGAATTTTTCCTGGTGATACGAACGATCGATTCCATCATAAAACCGAGGTGCGAAAAAGATACACATACCGGTACGGTAGTACCGGTACGAATCGAATTTTCTAATCGTTGTGGTACCGGTAGCTTGCTTGTTCGAATTTAAAATAGAACTCGTGCGAATGACGTCACTTGATTGGTAGTATACTAGAACACTTGGTAGGATCGATATGAACATATGTAGCTTGTTTGCTTGATTGGTAGTGTAGATCGATTGGTAGGATCAGTATGAAGGTAGCTAACTGCCGTATGAGTATGTACTGGATGCGCCTAGTAATAATTAGTGGCTCACGTTCATTTTATGGCAGCGAACTTTCATTTTTATGGTTGCACGTAACCATAAGATTTAACCTGAAAATATATAAAAAATGTTGTCAGACAAAAATACACGTACCGTACTTACATACATTCTACGGCGGTTATATCCATTCTACACTTGAAAAGTTACTTATACTCCTCCAGAGATAAAAATGACTTCAAGTATCCACCAGACATTTAGGTCATATCATGTGTTCTCTGGTTTTTGGGTTGATGATTGAGTTATATTTTGGTCGGGGATTGGCAAGATTTGCACTGTCTTCAAATCTGGTGGGTTTTTGGGTTGATGATTGAGTTATATTTTGGCCGGGGATTGGCAAGATTTGCACTGTCTTCAAATATGGTGGGTTTTGGGGTTGATGATTGAGTTATATTTTGGTCGGGGATTGGCAAGACTTGCACTCTCTTCAAATCTGGTGGGTTTTTTGATTGATGATTGAGTTAATTTTATGTTGGGGATGGGCAGGATTTGCACTGTGTACAAATCTGGTGGGTTTTTGGGTGGACGATTGAATTATATTTTGGTTAGGGACTGGAAAGATCGACAGGATTTGCACTGTCTTCAAATCCGGTGAGTTTTTGGGTTGACGATTGAATTATATTTTGGTTAGGGACTGGAAAGATTTGCACTGTGTTCAAATCTGGTGGGTTTTTGGGTTGATGACTGAGTTATATTTTGGTTAGGGACTGGAAAGATTTGCACTGTGTTCAAATCTGGTGGGTTTTTGGGTTGATGACTGAGTTATATTTTGGACAGGGACTGGCAGGATTTGCATTGTGTTCAAATCTGGAGGGATTTTGGGTGCACGATTGAATTGTATTTTGGTTAGGAACTGGAAAGATTTGGACTGTGTTCAAATCTTGTGGGTTTTTGGGTTGATGACTGAGTTATATTTTGGTGGGGGATTGGCAGGATTTGCACTGTGTTCAAATCTGGTGGGTTTTTGGGTTGATGAATGAGTTATATTTTGGTTGGGGACTGGAAAGATTTGCACTGTGTTCAAATCTGGTGGGTTTTTGGGTTGATGACTGAGTTATATTTTGGTCAGGGATTGGCAAGATTTGCACAGAGTCCAATTCTGGTGAGTTTTTGGGTCGAGGATTGAGTTATATTTTGGTTGGGAACTAGCAGGATTGTACAGTGTTCAAATCTGGTGGGTGATTGGGTTGACGATTGAATTATTTTTTGGTTAGGGACTGGAAAGATTTGCACTGTGATCAAATCTGGTGGGTTTTTGGGTTGGTGACTGAGTTATATTTTGGTTGGGGATTGGTAAGATTTGCACAGTGTTTAAATCCGGTGGGTTTTTGGGTTGATGACTGAGTTATAGTTTGGTGGGGGATCGGCAGGATTTGCACTGTGTTCAAATCTGGTGGGTTTTTGGGTTGACGATTGAGTTATATTTTGCTTAGGGACTGGAAAGATTTGCACTGTGCTCAAATCTGGTTGGTTTTTTGGTTGATGACTAAGTTATATTTTGGTCGGGGACTGGCAGGATTTGCACTGTGTTCAAATCTGATGGATTTTTGGGTTGATGACTGAGTTATATTTTGGTCGGGGACTGGCAGGATTTGCACTGTGTTCAAATCTGGTGGGTTTTTGGGTTGAAGATTGAGTTATATTTTGGTTGGGGACTGGAAAGATTTGCACTGTGCTTCAAATCTGGTGGGTTTTTGGGTTGATGACTGAGTTATATTTTGGTTAGGGACTGGAAAGATTTGCCCTGTGTTCAAATCTGGTGGGTTTTTGGGTTGATGACTGACTTATATTTTGGTTGGGGATTGGCAAGATTTGCACAGTGTTTATATCTGGTGGGTTTTTGGGTTGAGGATTGAGTTATATTTTGCCTAGGGACTGGAAAAATTTGCACTGTGTTCAAATCTGGTGGGTTTTTGGGTTGATGACTAAGTTATATTTTGGTCCGGGATTGGCTGGATTTGCACTGTGTTCAAATCTGATGGGTTTTGGGGTTGATGACTGAGTTATATTTTGGTCGGGAACTTGCAGGATTTGCACTGTGTTCAAATCTGGTGGGTTTTTGGGTGGATGACTGAGTTATATTTTGCTTAGGGACTGGAAAGATTTGCCCTGTGTTCAAATCTGCTTGGTTGTTGGGTTTATGACTGAGTTATATTTTGGTGGGGGATTGGCAGGATTTGCACTGTGTTCAAATCTGGTGGGTTTTTGGGTTGAACATTGAGTTATATTTTGGTTGGGGACTGGCAGGATATGCACTGTGTTCAAATCTGGTGGGTTTTTGGGTTGATGACTAAGTTATATTTTGGTCCGGGACTGGCAGGATTTGCACTGTGTTCAAATCTTATGGGTTTTCGGGTTGATGACTGAGTTATATTTTGGTCGGGGACTGGTAAGATTTGCACAGTGTTCAAATCTGGTGGGTTTTTGGGTTGATGATTGAGTTATATTTTGGCTAGGGACTGGAAAGATTTGCACTTTCTTCAAATCTGTTGAGTTTTTGGGTTGATGATTGAGTAATATTTGTGTTGGAGATTGACAAGGTTTGCACTGTGATCAAATCTGGTGAGTTTTTGGGTTAATGACTGAGTTCTATTTTGTTGGGGGATTGACAGGATTTGCACTGTCTTCAAATCTCTATAATTTTGGTACGGGAATGCACTTATTATGTTTTGTTTTTGTACACAAATGTTATGCTTTGCTGATTTAGATTTTGTCAATTTATGACAGTTGCAAAAAGATGATGAATAATATGTGTTTTTTTGTAGAGGATGAGTCTTACCCACAATACTATAGTCAAGTGTGCACACCATGTATTTTTGAGCAAATTGTAATTAATGCCACTTGTAATGCAACAAGCTCCAAGTTCAAGATTGAATTCATCATTGTTAGACAACAGTACTACCATTTCAGATTATACTAATGGAGAAAGCCTCAGCACCTTAAAGTACACCACTGTGAAATGATCTGCAAAGCAGATTTTTGCACGCACAATGTACAAGTGGGCTTTGTCTCCATAAAGAGACAATTCTATCCCCCCCTTGAAGGTGAAGGATGGAAATGACATCTTACTATGACTGTTGATTTGTCTGCAAATTTGCATACTCCAAGAACACTACTACTTCCATGCTACAAATGTACACTTTTGCCAGAACAATACCAACGAAAGGCAGGATCATACGTACCATTCGATCCTGTGACATCATTTGCTCAGCCACTAACCCACCCACCACCGATACGATTGTGGTCGTTGTTGAACTGTCAATACGATAGCTCGTACTTACCATTAGCTCGTACAGCTTGCTTGTTTGTGCTAGCTCGAATTTGCAATAGAACTCGCGCGAATGAATCATTTGATTGGTAGTATAGATTGATTGATACAATTGGTATGAACATAGCTAGCTTGCTTGTAGTGGTAGCTCGTTATTACCAGTAGCTCGTACAGCTTGCTTGTTTGTGCTAGCTCAAATTTGCAATAGAACTCGTGCAAATGAGTAACTTAATTGGTAGTATAGATTGATTGATACGATCAGTATGAACATAGGTAGCTTGCTTGTAGTTCTGGTAGCTCGTTATTACCAGTAGCTCGTACAGCTTGCTTGTTTGTGCTAGCTCAAATTTGCAATAGAACTCGCGCGAATGAATCTTTTGATTTGTAGTATAGATTGATTGATACGATCGGTATGAACATAGGTAGCTTGCTTGTAGTTCTGATAACTCGTAATTACCAGTAGCTTGTACAGCCGCGTTCAATCAGAATGGATGTACCTTGCGCACGGACTGTTAAAACTAAAACAATGACAAAAGACTTTCCCCAGTACATACGTAACATATATACTATAACTACACACCATGACTCGAATAACCAATTCAAACATTGCACCATAACTTTACGAACACATACTTACAATACATACAATAACTACGTACTCAACAACTCCACAGGGCCCCTGCAAAGCACTAATCCTTTCTAACATTTTAGTCATATTAACACTGACACGTAGACAATAAAAAGAACAACCAGATACCAGATAGTTTCCCAGGAATGGTTCTATTCATGGACACCCAAGACGTGAACTCAGAAAATCGGTACCAATTGTACGAAGACTATCGACAGAAAAGTTCACCAGAATTCAAATACTTCATGAAAAGAATTCTTGGAGCGGTGTCACCAAAACAGACAGACTTCAAAAGAAAATCAGTCAGAATGACAGTCAGTAACATTTTCACCCCAAGCAATGAAGCTTTTGCATTGCTTTTCCTTTACAATGACTACAACTCGTGGCTAAACACAACAAAGGGCACGAGGTTGAGAAAAAAAATTCACTGACGGTAAGTCAGGAAATAAGGAGGGGTGGAGTAACGAGGGACAAGATCTTTACGAATACCTAGTAAGTGAATTAAAAGAACAAAGGGAGGAACAACAGTTGAAAGAATTAGAGACGGAAATACTTAAAATGTACCAAAAGAAAAATGGCAATCGTAAACAACAAGATAAGGAGGAGGAGTAAGAAAGTAAAAAGGGAAAAAGACGGAAGCAAAAACGTAGCTTGCTTGAGATTCTTGGCGAGGATCACGAGGATTACAAATTGTACCTCAAATACAAGAAAAATGAACAAGAGTAATTGGTGACAACAACATCATTATAGTAGAACGGCTAGTTCATTATTATTTTATGGTTTGCACAATATTGTTCCGGGTCTTCTGTTCGAATATAATACAATAAACGAGGTAATTGCAAAAGCTGATAAAATACTTTCATATTTGTTACAAAATATATTTGTTGTATTTCAGTATTTGATAAGCGTAGGGTGAATATTGTAAAATGTCGGAGAGTATTGCAAATGTGGATAAAATACTTTCTTATTAGTAAAAAATTCTGGTTGTTGGCTTTTGATATTCAAAAAACGTAGTGTGAGTAATGTGAAAGCGACGGAACATAATTGATTGATGGTTATCAAGAAGCTCATACATTTATGAAAACAATCGTAATTACGCTACAACAATATCATTGTACACAAAGAATATTATTACAAAACATGAGTTTCGTGTGGAAAAAACAAAAATTGAATGGCGAATAAATATTATTGGGGTAAGCATGAAACAAAATTGTGGAATAGAAAGATTCTGAAGCAAGCATGGTACGAGGGCTGAAAAAAACGGTGGCAAAAATAGACCAAATTGAAATTGTTGCGTGCAAAAATAGGTAGAGAATTATTTATTGTGCGCGCAACAAATGTTTTGGAATATTTTAAAACATCGCACAAATTCGCCGAAAGCATGAGCATCGTTTATGTGACGTAATTCAAGTCTATAATTCAAGTCTATGATTTAATTTTTTAACTCCAGTCAACAATGATTCAATTCAATGATTTAAGTCTATGATTCAAGTTTATGATTCAATTCTTTGACTCAAACCTATATTGAATTACTAAATCGACCACCATGAATGTTACCACGATCATATGCCGGTGTTATACAATGGTACGATTCCAAGGTGCGCGCAATAAGTAAAAGTGAGACGCGACCAATGGAATGAGGACCATAAGTAAATTACACATAAGCGCTGGTGAGTATCGATCAATACTTAAAACGCTGAGCAGAGGTACACAATATGGGAATTGAACTTACGACAAAACCCGATCGGTACGAGTATCCCCACAAAAAGTGACAATAAATTAGCAATTGGGAGATATGGTCCAGAAACAATCCGATCATCATAATCTTATCAATAACTCTTCCCAACATCGTAATAGTAACAGTAACAGATAAAACAACAATTAATAACGATCTAGCGATCTTTGGTTCTATTAGTTATTGATAAAATTATAACAGCAACAACTCAACCCGCCAATGCCAGCAGAGAATACAACAGACATCAACAATTTGCCGGCTCATAGAGGAGTCACTCCAGACACTAGCATTGACGCCGGACACGAAATCAGATACCTCAGCGGTCGACTAGAGGACCTAATCAAGGACAACTTTGACCTACGAGAGTACACTCACAGTCAAACTGCCCGAATACAGACACAACAACAGCTACTATCAGAATACACAGACAGCGATAGTGACAGCAAAGGCAGTGACGACACCATGAGCAAGAAGAAAGACTACTCCATAGTGAAGGACCTGATGGAGACCACACAATTGAAGCCCATCCAGATACCGGCCAGCATCGACATGTATGAGTACAAGAAGGCCCTCACAAATGCACTAGCGGAAGTGACATCCACCAAATATATACAGGGAGGAGGATATGCGTTCCTATTGGAGACTGAGACACAATACCAACTCCGGGAGAGGAACCCAGAGGCAGCATACCCTACGGCCCCCACCGAACCGGCGGAACTTGACAGCACAGTAGAACTGTCATTGGATACATACAAACTATGGAAGAGACAACGAGCCCCATTTGTGGAATGGAACTGGTACAACAGAGAGGCATTGCTGCTGACAGAAAAGAAGTTCCCCAACATGCTACACAAACTAAAGGACCCCATTTCGGAAGCCTTCCCCTGAGGGATTACGGCCCTGGCAGCATTCCAACACATGGAAAACGAGCTGTGTACGTCAGATGTTCAACGCGACCTAACTGTATCCCTCACCAAGAAAATGAGAGAGCTAAACTACAACCCCAACCCATTGGGACCCAAGGAGTACTTCCGGCTCCTCACCAAATACCAACACCAGATCAACCTCCTACCGGCCACTGCCAGGATGACCGCCACTCAAATGATCGACTACGCGCACCTGGCTTTCAAGCGGAGCAAACACGACCCCATGACGCTGCACCGAGTAGAAGATGCATGGAAGGTACACAGGACAACTGTGGACGTTGATGACGATGAAAAGGAACTAACCCTCTACAAGCCGTTCTGGGAATGCAGGCTCAAGGAGTTATACAGCAGTTACCATGCCACATCTGGGACAGCCAACTTGGCTGATGCCCAGAACGACCGGCGACTCGCTCTCATCAAGGACAATCAACGTGCGCTTGTCAGTGTATGCCAGGACCTGAAATCCCAGGCAGAGTTGGCCACGGCGGCATCCACACTCACCATGTCCAACCACCAATTGGAAACGGCCCTATCCACTCTTACTAAACAAATGGGACTACTAGTCGCCAGCCAACACCAGTCACAGCCGGGGACACACCAAACACGCGACCAACCAACGAGTGGGGAACGGGGCCAGCTGCATCAGCCGGCACACAAGCCGCCAGCTAAATGGAAACAGTACAAGCACTACTGCCACTCATGCGGGGTGAACCTATCACACGATGGCGGGGTCTGCTTCCGCTTCAAGCCCAATCACCAAGTAGGGGCCACCTTTGCCAACAAAATGGGCGGCTCCATCCAACGTGAGGACCGATGGAAGAAGTGGAGCCACCCAGTCACCCGAGAGACCCACGACGCTCCCGCCTGACGGCGTGGGGAGGAGCAACATAACATACATAATCATAGTAATAGTCACCAGTCAAAGTCATTACTAAGTATCTTACGTTCCCCTCCGAGCAACTACGAACCCAGGTCCAAACCTAATGCCAAGCGCGTTACCTTCGCCTTGCTAACCGCTCCCGCGCCAGCCCCAGGGTATGGAGCCCTCGATTCAGGCGCTACAGATCACTTCATGCCCACATCATATCAGGGTGGAGCACACCAAGATACCCCAGGAGCCCTCGTCGTGGGCTGCGCGAACGGCAGCACAATGCACTCCACGGCCACCGATACCCTCGACATGCCGTTGATCCCACACGCAGCGCGGGGCTGCCATAAATTTGATGAGGTAGAACTCCCACTAGTCTCGGTACCAAAATTATGCAACAATGGCTGCAGAGTCACCTTCACAAAACAAGATGTAACAGTCACTGGACCCACCAACCAGACGGTCTTAACAGGCACTCGCAACCCCCTCCGGGACCTATACATGGTCCCACTACATCAATCCAATACAGATACAGCAAACACGGCCACGCACACTCCCACAAACGCAGATACAGACAAGTCTCCAAGGGTGCCGGCTAAATCTCCAAGGGTGGCAGACCCCCCCCCCCCCCCCAACAATTTCTGACAAACAGACACACACTGGGGCAGGGGCATATCAGATTCAAGCCATCCCCAAACTCATCGCATTTTACCATGCAGCGGCAGGCTACCCCACCAAAGAAACATGGGTACAAGCCATCGACCGCGGCTCCTACGCCACCTGGCCAGGACTGACGTCCCAACAAGTCAACCGATTCCTACGAGCATCAGAGGAAACCACTATGGGGCACCTCCATATGGTACGGCAGGGAGTACAGAGTACAAGGCATCCAAAGACAAAAGCCAAAACGACGGAGACAAGGAACTGGGGGACCAACTCCGCGTGGTCCCAAGGCGGCCGAAAGAAGATACATAACATCAGCGTAGACGTGGTGTCCACGACTGAGATGCAACCAGCCAACCATGTCAGTACAGGGTCTAACAACGAACCCAAGGAACTCATTGCGTGGGACCTACCGAGCAGATATCCAGTCACGTCACAATGTGGACACCAGTATGTGTTCCTCATGTACGACTACGACTTGAACTATATTGACGTGGAGCCTATCCAGTCACGCAAGAGCGAAGATATATTACGTGGGTTCACGGCGTGCTACGCGCGAATGAAGGAAGACAACGTACACGCAAAAATAGTGCGCATGGATAATGAGACCTCCAAGAAACTGATCACCTACGTCACAAAGAACAACCTGGATTACCAACTAGCATTGCCAGGTGACCACCGCCTCAACCATACCAAAAGAGCTATACAGACATTCAAGAACCACTTCATAGCCAGATTAAACGGGGTAGACGACGACTTCCCTGTGGATGATTGGGATCTGTTAATACCACAAGCACTCATTACCCTCAATTTGGTACGGGCGTCCCACACACAACCAAGATTATCAGCTTATGAGCTATGACGAGGGGTATATGACTACAACAAGCACCCTTTAGCCCCTATGGGTTGTAGGGTTATCATCCACAATAGAGCCCAAGAACGAGGCGCATGGCAAGATCATGGCACTCGAGGTTTTTACATCAGTCCGGCCCTGAAACACTACAGAAATTACACATGCATCGGAGAGTCCAGTCGAGCTACTAAGGTAAGCAACACAGTGGCCTTCTTTCCCAAAACAAATATGCCGGAAACCTCCTCAACGGACCAACTACTTATGATTCTACAAGATCTAAAGGAAGTTACCAATAAGCCCCATCCACCAATCCTGTATGCGGAGCAAGGAACACAAATAAATGAGGCCCTTCGGAATATACAAGACCTACTACAGATAGGGGCGCGGGAACCCTTAAATGTAGCGTCGCAGAGAACCCAAGATAAGCCTGATACAATAACAACCTCTGACGATAAGCTTCCGGGGAATGTTCGCGAACCTCCAAGGGTGCCAGCGCCCCAACAACGTAGCGCCCGCCGAGGACACCCCTGGGTCATAGGAACCATCATCAGGAAGAAGTTCAACAGGGGGTGGTTTGAAGGAGAAGTAGTGAGCTATGACCATAACAACCAGTACTACCAAGTAAAGTTCACAGATGGAGACCTAGCTGACTACACTCACGGCGAAATCTTGCGGGATTACGAATTGGACCAATACTACTCAAAACCAAAAGATAAGCCCAAAGCACTTATGGGGATATACCCACGAGCCGCGAGACGTTTCCCGGTACCAAAACAGGCCCAACGCCTAACGATCGCCCCATATCGACCCCAACTAGCGTGTGGGGGATCCATATGGGATGATGACTTGAACGAGTGGGCAGCTTATTGCGACCTCATCAAGCACCCCAAAGCTACAATACAAGAATTGTGGCTTAAGTCAGGGGAAGACGAGTTCGGCCGGCTGTTCCAAGGCTTCCAGCCCAACCACATCGAAGGGATGGATGTATTGGATTGGATCAAGAAATGTGATGTGCCCATACATAAGAAGGTTACATACCCCCGGTACACAGTAGCAATACGCCCCGAAAAGGCTGATCCCTACCGGACAAGAATCACAGCTGGGGGAGACCAACTGGAGTACCACGGTGAGGTGTCCACGCGAACGGCAAGCATGGAAACCATAAAAACCCATTGGAACAGTGTGGTGTCCACCCCAGGGGCTAAGTACTGTACTGGTGACATATCCAACATGTACTTATGCTCCACACTCGATGAACCCGAATTCGTGAAGTTCAGGTGGGACATGATTCCCCCGCGTATCAGGGTAGCATACAAACTAGAGGGGCTCAAACAAGGAGACTATGTCTACGCCCGCATCAAAAAGGCATGGTATGGTCTAAAGCAAAGCGGCAAGATAGCACATGACGATCTAGTGGCGCACCTACAACTCTATGGTTACTGCAAGGCGCCCCATACTGAGGGCCTATTCCTCCATGATGAGAGGGACATCAGCTTCACCCTAGTTGTGGATGACTTCGGCATAAAATACACACAACAGGATGACGTGGATCATCTAGTCGAGGCCGTCGGCGCCAAGTACACCTTCGAGGTTGACTGGAAAGGGCAACAATACGTGGGGGTCCACCTGCGTTGGGACTATGGCAAACGTGAAGTACAACTGTCCATGGATGGTTACGTGGAACAAGCATTCAAGGAATTCGAACACGTGAGGCCCACACACACGTACGCGGGACCATCACGCGCGGACGTAACAGCCTACAGCAAAAAAATACAATACGCAAAACTCGAGGACACGACCACGCTATCGGACGAGGAGATAAAATTCATACAACAAGTCACGGGAAAATTCCTGTTCTACACGCGAGCAGTTGATAACACAATGCTACACGCGCTCAATGATATTGCATCAATCCAGAACAACCACACAGCGTTGGCAGCCACAAAATACTTCCTCAACTATGCAGCATGTAACCCCGACGCCCCTATCATCTACAGAGCCAGCGACATGATTCTCCGGATAGATAGCGACGTAGCGTACCTAGTGAGTCCGGGAGCCAAGAGCCGCGCAGGGGGATATCACTACCTTGGGGACACTACCGACAATACGTTCAATGGACCAATACTGATGTTAGCCAAGATCATCAAGAATGTAATGGCATCAGCAGCAGAGGCTGAAGTGGCATCGTTATTCCTAAATGCGAGGGAGGTGTTACCAATTCGACAGTGTCTAATTGAACTAGGTCACCCACAACCGGCTACCCCGTTGAAAACGGACAATAATACTGCGGAGGGCATATTGAATGGCACAATTAAACAGAAACGGTCCAAGGCTATAGATATGAGATTCTACTGGTTAAAAGACAGGGCTGAACAAGGGCAATTCAATATATTCTGGGAACCGGGAAAACATAATCTAGCTGATTACCCCACCAAACACCATCCAGGCAGCCACCACAAAAAGGTAAGACCAATATATCTGTATGGATCAGACAGTCCGAGGACCATCCAAGGGTGTATTGAATTACTAAATTGACCACCATGAATGTTACCACGATCATATGCCGGTGTTATACAATGGTACGATTCCAAGGTGCGCGCAATAAGTAAAAGTGAGATGCGACCAATGGAATGAGGACCATAAGTAAATTACACATAAGCGCTGGTGAGTATCGATCAATACTTAAAACGCTGAGCAGAGGTACACAATATGGGAATTGAACTTACGACAAAACCCGATCGGTACGAGTATCCCCACAAAAAGTGACAATAAATTGGCAATTGGGAGATATGGTCCAGAAACAATCCGTTCATCATAATCTTATCAATAACTCTTCCCAACATCGTAATAGTAACAGTAACAGATAAAACAACAATTAATAACGACCTAGCGATCTTTGGTTCTATTACCTACAATTCAGTTCAATGATTCATTTCTATTATTCACTTCAAGAATTCATGATTCAATTCCATGATTCAATTCTCTGACTCAGTTCTTTGATTCAAGTCAATGACTCAATTCTATGATTCATTTCTAAGATTCAATTCTGTGATTCAAGTCTACGATTCACTTCCATGATACAAGACTATGATTCCAGTCCATGACTCAAATCTACAATTCAATTCTGTGACTCAATTCCTTGATTCAAGTCCATGATTCCATTTTTTGATTGAATTCTATAATTCAAGTCTATAATTCAAGTCTATGATTTAATTTTTTAATTCAAGTCTATGATTCAATTCAATGATTTAAGTCTATGATTTAAGTTTATGATTCAATTCTTTGACTCAAACCTACAATTCATTTCAATGATTCATTTCTATTATTTACTTAAAGAATTCATGATTCAATTCCATGATTCAATTCTTTGACTCAGTTCTTTGATTCAATTCCATGATTCAATTCTATGATTCATTTCTATGATTCAATTCTATGATTCAAGTCTATGATTCAACTCTGTGATTCAAGTCTATGATTCACTTCCATGATACAAGACTATGATTCCAGTCCATGACTCAAATCTACAATTCAATTCTGTGACTCAATTCCTAGATTCAAGTCCATGGTTCCATTTTTTGATTGAATTCTATAATTCAAGTCCATAATTCAAGTCTATGATTTAATTTTTTAAGTCCAGTCAATGATTCAATTCAATGATTTAAGTCTATGATTCAAGTTTATGATTCAATTCTTTGACTCAAACCTACAATTCATTTCTATGATTCATTTCTATGATTCCATTCTTTTACCGATTATTCTATGACTCAATTCTCCTATTCAATTCTTTGACTCAGTTCTTTGATTCAATTCCATGATTCAAGTCTATGATTCAATTCCATTCTTCAATTCTACGACTCAAGTCTTTGATTCAAGTCTATGATTCATTTCTATTATTCAAGTCTATGATTCAATTCTGTGATTCAAGTCTATGATTCAAGTCTATGATTCACTTCTATGATTCAAGTCTATGATTCCAGTCCATGACTCAAATCTACAATTCAATTCTATGACTGAATTCCATGATTCAATTCTATGATTCCACTCTTTGACTCAAATCTACAATTCAAAATCATGATTCAATTCTATGACTCAATTCTAAGATTCAATTATATGATTCAAGTTTACGACTCATTTCAATGATTCAATTCTATTATTCACTTCAAGAATTCATGATTCAATTCTATCATTCAATTCCATGATTCAATTCTATGATTCAACTCCATTATTCAATTCCATGACTCAAGTCTATGATTCAAGTCTATGACTCAATTCTATGACTCAAGTATACGATTCAAGTATATGATCCAAGTCTGTGACTTGAGTCTATGATTCAATTCTATGATAGACTTCCATGATTCAAGTCAATGATTCCAGTCCATGACTCAAATCTACAATTCAATTCTATGACTGAATTCCATGATTCAACTTTATGATTCCACTCTTTGACTCAAATCCACTTTTTTAAACCATGATTCAATTCTATGATTCAATTCCATGATTCAAGTCTAAGACTTGCGTCAAGGATTCAGTTCTATGATTCAAGTCTATTTTTCAATTGTGTGGCTCAAGTGTATGATTCAAGTCTATGATTCAAGTGTAGGATTCATTTCAATGATTCAATTCTATTATTCACTTCAAGAATTCATGATTCAATTCCATGATTCAAGTTTATGACTCAATTCCATGATTCAAGTATATGATTTGAGTCTATAACTCGTGTCAATGATTCAAGTCTATGATTCAATTCTATGATTCAAGTCTACGTATTGAATGACTAAATTCAAGTCTGTGATTTCATTCTACATACCATATAGATCCAGTTCATACTCATACTTCATACGTACTATGCTTGAGTCATACTTCATTTTTTAAGGTGGTGAAAGAAACTATTTTTTTCAATTTTAGTTTTTCAAAAGATTTGTTCTTAGATCCAGTACATACTCATACTACATACCATGCTTGAGTCATACTTCATTTTTGAGGGGGTGAATGTTAAGGAAACTTGAAAAAAAATATTAGTCCCCCCGCCCCCCATCCAGTACATACTTCATACTGTAGTTAGCTACCTTCGTACTGATCTTACCAATCAATCTATACTACCAATCAAGTGACGTCATTTGCGAGATTTTCCTTTAAAATGCGCAGTTGAAAACTAGTACAAGCAAGCTACATACGTTCATACCGATCCTACCAAGTGATCTATAATACCAATCAAGTGAAATCATTCATTCGCACAAGTTCTATTTTAAATTCGAAAAAAAATCGATTCGTATGAGAGTAGATGCTACATACGTTCATACCGATTCTACTAAGTGATTTATAGTACCAATCATGCTAAGTGACGTCATTCATTTGCGCGAGTTCTAGAGTAGATGCTACATATGTTCATACCGATCCTACCAAGTGATCTACACTACCAATCAAGTGACTGTTGTCAATCGAAAATTGATGTAGCGAGCCGAATGAAAGTAATGGTAGTGCCACGTGGCACTCCCTACAACCGGTAGAGAGCCAGACCGGGGGAAGTAGAAATCTGGTAGAAATCTAGTAGATTTCACTATCACTGAAACCAGCTTCTAAGCCCACGCTTCGACCCCCCGATAGCCTCAACAAGCCGGCAAAGGATTCCTCCAGCAAAGCGCAAGCCTACTACTACACGCCCTAGTACCAGAAGGAATACGATAGATACAATCGATTCCCTGTATCACAAAAACCAGCTTCTAACCCTACCAGAAGGTATACGATCGATTTCCCTGTATCCCTAAAACCAGCTTCTAAGCACACGCTTGAACCTCGTGTAGCCTTAACAAGCCGGCAAAGGATTCACCCAGCAAAGCGCAAGCCTACACTTCCTACCAGAAAGAATACAACGATTCCCTGTATCACCAGATAAGATGTATCACTGTGTCACTGTATCACTGAAAGGCCCGAAGGAATTGATTGCTTGCGACCGAAAGACGCGTACGAAGTCAAGAACGGGCTTCGTATCAACCAAATTACAGGCTAGCACTAGAACAAGCCGGTAAAGGATCATCCCTCCCGGAAAGGCTAGCAAAGCTCACTCTTTTGCTCCTAAAATGATTAGTAGTAGAATAATTGGCAAATACGTCCAGGTTCAATAGCCATCCCTATTGTACCCGTACGACAAGCCTATCTGTCCTGGTCCCCTAGCCGCGCCTAGTGTATCCGTACAGCAGCCTACCGGTTGGTCCCCTAGCCTGGCCTAGTGTACCCACACGGCCCTCAGTCTCTTACTAACACACTCACACCTCAACAGTTCCCCATTGTCACCTTACAACAGGGCCTTGATACCGGCTACTCCGACGTCTCCCTGCACAAGCTTGATAGTCCGCACCTCCAAGCGTCCGCTAATCGTGTGGCCGACACTTCCTCTGAGACTCCGACAATCCTCAAGCGGACCGACGTCTCCGTACAAACTACTCATCCAAGCGTCCAGTCGAATCGATTTTGGGACGATCCGCACCTCCATCCTCGCACCGCCATCCGCACCAACGGCGAGTAGACCTCCAATCGCAGCCGACGCCGATATCATCGGCCGACACTTCCTCTGAGACTCCGACAATCCTCAAGAGGACCGACGTCTCCGTACGAACTACTCATCCAAGCGTCCAGTCGAATCAATTTTGGGACGATCCGCACCTCCATCCTCGCACCGCCATCCGCACCAACGGTGAGTAGACCTCCAATCGCAGCCGACTCCAATATCATCGATTCTCAGCTGACCTAGATATGTTGACCTACTCAGAGTACTTCCGGACTACTCCAAGCCCCTTTGGGAGCACGGCAGAGCGGAACAAAGCTTATGCCACCATCTTTAGCTACTTCACTCTGGCCTCCCCCCCCCAGGTCCTCTTGGAACATCTACTCAACCTCTTTGAGGCTGAGGCCGTGGGCGCGCTGGGGATCTTTGTAGCTGACTCCCAAGGCCTGCCCTGCCTCCGATTGGTGCATGGCCTTTGAAAGTACCCAGGGCCCTTGGCTCAACACAGCCCCAACAAAAACAAGGCCTTTGGGTACTTGGACTACAATGAAGGGGAAGCTGGGGAACTGGTTCTAGTAGATTCAGCCATGCTGTCCCCCACCATAGCCACCCGGGTGCTAACCCTGGATCATCATCTGGCAGAGTTGGAGGCGCACCCAGCAAGACTGTCCATCCCAGTGATACCAGAGGGGACCGCCCACTCCGAGTTGATACGGGCCCACAAGTCTTTCTTCATTCCCTTTGAGTTGGTGCATTTTCTCTTGGGAAAGGGGCTCTCTCCTAAACAAGCCATGGAGGTCCTCCATCCTCAGCTTAACAGGGCGGGGCTAATGGAGTCCTGCATCCCCCTGTTTAACACTCTCAGGTTGGCCGGGACTACAGCTACAGAACCCGGTGGCAGCCCCAAGCTCCAGCAGCCAGGTCCATTCTTTAGAAGTGAGACAGGCCTTACCAACTACATGAAGCTCAAGGTGATGTACCGGGACCTGCCAGAATTGGAGCGACCTTGGGATCCACCTGGAGACCCGGCGCTCACAGCAGCAGTCACGGCCCTCACAGACCACCAACTAAAGCTAAGTGAGAATATGGACCACAAGCGGTCGCAGTCAGTGAGGACCACTTGGGGCCCCTTGTACACCCAGCGCTTGCTTCTGCTCTGTGGTAAACAGGAAGAAGCGAACCTTCCCCCCATCTACCAGGCCTGGGCTTAAAAGAGCAAGCACGAGAGAACCCACATGATCTTCCAAAGCCAAGTGGCAGCCAGGGCATCTGAGTTGGGGATCCAAGCCCCCCTGATTACCACTGCTGCCCTCAAGAGGTTCCAGGATGGCAACTTCCATGGTACTGACCCCTTTGATGTGGCAGATGGAATACTCCCCATGGCTTTCACACCCCCGGGTGGGTCTGCCGCCACCCTGAAAAGGGAGCAGGAGGCAGCCGCCACGGTGGCAGCATATGACACTATGATCTCCACTGAAGGCAACTCCCTCACCTTGAAGGACTCCCTGGAGCTCCAGAAGACAAAGGCCTACGTCCCTGTCGACTGGACTGAAGCCACCACCCAGCTGGAGAGCTACCTGGCTGTCCTAGCCACCATCCTAGGACTCAACCATGATGTCGTCACCAGCTACCAACAAGGCCTCCGCAGGCTCAAGATCCAGCAGATGCCCCTCCAACGAGCAATTGCAGATGAGGTGGGAGAATTCCTCACCCCTGCCATTGTAGTCTACTACTTCCAAATCCGAGTCAGGGGGTGGCTTGAGGAGCAGTGGGAAGCAGCCTCCATCCTCCCCTCCCGGACTTTGGGGTGGACTTCCACACCTTCAGGATGAGCCAGAACCTCAACTGGCTCCCCAATGTCTCCAATGTGGCTGCCCTGAGACTACTGCGACGACCGGACCCTCCACCATCACCTACAACCGCGGCGGCTACCAAGGGCGGTCACAACAACAACAACAACAACAACAACAACAACAACAAGACCGGCAACGTTCCACCCAACAGTCCGGGAGTCCGCAACCCAACAGGAGGTACCACTGACTCAACAAACACGACTCACCAATCCACACCGGGACTCCCGCCTGCAAGACAGCAACCATCCCATTGTCAAGAAACTGGAGTCAGCAAAAATGAGGGAAGCCATCCAGGCTATGAGAGACAAAGGGAAAGGCCCCCTCTCCAGACCAGATGGCCAAGAGAGATGTCACTTGTGGCACATCAAGGGTGCCTGCTTCAGCAGCTGCAAGCACATATATGACCACGTGGCCATCACTCCCACCGAGCAGGATCTACTCTGGCAATGGTGCCAAGAGGCATATGCCTGACCGGTTGGCAAGCGCCATCCGACTAATGGCGTCGCGCCCTCCCCACCCCACATGGGCCTTGGGGGGATCATCCTAAGTAACAATCCATCATCTAATCACGAATCTAATCCTCACTTACGAATCACATATGAATTAGGTAAGCACAAACAGCATGCGCACGCATGTACCCCTCTCAACTTGTATGCGCCTTCCCAAAGTTCTACAAGTTCTACAGATTCCACGGAAGCGCCTGTGCCTTCCCACATTTCGACAAGTTCTACCGATTCTACCACCACTCCCCCCTTGCCAAGGCCTATGTCCGAGTCCCTAGTCCCTACCACAGTCCCTACCGGGCCTCCTCCAGTCCTGGCCAACCCCTTGCCTAGGTCCGAGCTCCTAGTCACTCCCACAGCTTTGCCTAGGCCCGAGCCCCTAGTCCCTGCAGCATTCGTGCCTCGGTCCAAGCCCCAAGTCACCCCTAAGTCCAGCGCCGCGCTGGCCTCTCCACCCAGCACCTTGCTGGCCTCTTCACCCAGCAACACTGTGCCTCGGTCCGATCCCCAAGTCACCCCCCTGCTGCCGTACCCCACTGACAGGCTCGACGTGCACGTCAACCGGGCTATCAATGTCTACAACAACAGCACTAGCTGGGGGGACTTCATCCAGACAATCCGGGGACAAGGTGACATCCACCCAGATGTGGGTAATATCCCCCATCCAGCCAGCCTCCTCTTAGCCCACTTTCAGAAAGAAGGCACCCCAGCCTCCATGACAGGCCAACCTTGGACCCCTGCCAGGATTGCCAGTGCCCTGTCCAGGGGGCCTCACCAATCTTCCCACCAGGGCATTGCCTTCCTGCGGGAGGAGTATGCCGACATGATGGACAAGCAACAATGGACTGTCCTCCCTGCCAGTCTCATACAACACCTCCCCAACCTCCGGCTCAGCCCACTGGGGCTAGTCCCACAACGGGGACGGCGCCCGCGCATGATTTCTGACTACACCTATTCTGAAGTCAACCAAGACACCGATCCCCTAGCCCCAGCGGAGGCCATGCAATTTGGACGCACGCTTCCCCGGCTCCTCAGCAAGCTGCACCGCGCCAACAACAGGTTTGGCCCAGTGTATATGTCAAAGATTGACTTAGCTGATGGGTTCTACCGGGTCCAGTTGAACCCGGAAGATACCATGAAGCTAGGAGTCCTTTTTCCATCTTGCCCAGGGGAGGCTCCCATCATTGGCATTCCCCTCACCAACCCTATGGGGTGGAAATCCAGTCCACCTAATTTCTGTGCCTTCACTGAAACCATTGCAGATCTGGCCAATGCCACTCTCTCCACGGGGCTCGAGCACGCGCGGCGACAGCCCCATCGACTGGATCGGCTCTCAGCAGCCAAGCCTGCTGACAGTCCCCATCACCCAGTCACTGCCATAGGGACTTCCCATAGCACTACCCCCAGCAAGAAGTCCCTTCGCTACTGGGACGTGTATGTGGATGACTTCTGTGGCCTTGCTCAAGGCAACCAATGGACCCGACGCGCCATCAAGCGGGTGCTCTTCCAATCCCTGGACAAGGTCTTCCGGCCCCTGGATGCCTCCGACACCATCTTCAGACAGGAACCAGCTTCCCTCAAGAAAATGCTCCAAGGGGATGCCACATGGACCATCATGAAAGTTATCCTGGGCTGGGTCATTGATTCCATCAACAAAACCATCAGCCTTCCTCCCCATCGCATAGCCCGCCTACAGGAGATCTTGCACTCCATCACTCCTACCCAGCGCCATGTCCCCATCCAACAATGGCACCAGGTCCTTGGGGAACTTCGTTCCATGGCTATTGCCATCCCTGGATCCATTGGCCTCTTCTCTATCCTCCAAGAAGCCTTGCGACACCAAGACCCAGGCCGGCAGCGCATCCGGCTCACCAAGCGAGTCCACAGCTTCCTTCGGGACTTCCAATGGCTCGCCTCTGATCTATCCAACAGGCCTACTTCTATTGCAGAACTGGTGCCGGACCCCTTCCCGGCCACCATGGGCGCCTGTGATGCTTCTGGGGCTGGGATGGGGGGCATCCACTTTGTGCCCCTCCCTGATGGCCAGATCCAGCCCATACTGTGGCGAGATGCCTTCCTCAAGTGGGTCCCCTCCCAGTTAGTCACCTTTGACAACCCCAATGGCACCCTCACCAACAGCGACCTTGAGCTACTAGCTGGTTCCATTGCCCACAATGACATCCTTGCCCAAGCTGCTTGTGTCCAATACAGAACCACCCACAACTGCTATGACAACACTGCCGCTGTATACTGGCAACGCAAAGGCGCCACCACTACTCCTGGGCCTGCAGCCTACCTCCTTCGGATTCAGTCCCTGCACCAGCATCTCCACCAATATGTCCCTCTCAGGGATTACATCCCTGGCCCTGTGAATCACCTGGCGGATTTGCTCTCCCGCTCTGACCTCTCTGACACTGCCCTTCTCGATCATTTCAACACCACCTACCCCCAGGACTTGCCCTGGATCTTATGTCCCCTGCAGCCTCCCATGCATTCTGCTCTGACCTTGGCTCTATCCAGGAGACCATGCGTGCTTCAGTCACTGAGCTCTATGCCAAGCACAAGGATGCCCATTGGAATCAATGGGTTCAATTCTGTGTGTCTCAAGGCTTTGAACCAACCCTCCACTCTGTTACAGATCCAATCCCCATCCTCCAAGTCTTTGCCCAGCGCTTCCATGACGGCCGAATCTCCTATAGCCGCAAGCCCATCAGATCTCGCACAGTATCGGACACCCTCCGGTCAGTGGGCCAGACGCTGGCCCGCTTGGGGTCCAAAGACCCCCGAACCAACTCTACCGGCAGTCTTGACTTCAGGCTAACTGCCCAGTTCAAGGCGTATGCCAAGCTCGACCCAGCCCCTTGCCGGGTCAAACCAGTCCCCATCACCCTTGTCATGCATGCCCTTCGCTTTGCATACTATGACTCCCCTTCCCATACCAGACAGGCCATTGCAAACATGATCTGCATAGCCTTCTTTTTCTGTCTGCGCCCTGGTGAGTACACTGGTACTACCAGGGATGACCAAGCCTTCCACCTAAAGGAGGTCTCCTTCTACCTTGGCTCCAAATTTGTACACCATGATGGCCCTGAACATGAGCTCCTTGCTGCCACCTCTGTCACCCTGACATTCACCACACAGAAGAATGGGGACAAAGGTGAGGTAGTTGCTCATGCCAGGAGTGGTGACAACCTATGCTGCCCTGTAGCAGCATGCGCGCGCCAAGTGCTCCACCTCAGGGGCTGCTGCACCAGCACCCATCCCTTCAGCCCAGATCTCAAGCTTGCCAGTTACTTTGACAATGGGGTTCTCACCCTTGTGCGCGCAGCAACGGTCACATCCTCCATGAGAGTCTATGCCCAGACCCTCTATCAGACCACCGGCATCTCCCCTGCAGCAATCTCTGCTCGGTCCCTTCGAGCGGGAGGGGCTATGGCCCTGCTCCAGGGCAAATGTGATTCTAATGTCATCAAGCTCCTTGCAAGATGGCACAGTGACTGCATGATGAGGTACTTGCACCAGCAGTCCCTCCCCATCTTCCAGAATCTTGCTTCTGTAATTTTCAACAATGGAACATACTCCTTCCTGCCAGAAGAGTGGGTGCCGGCTGCCGCCCCCACTCCCCCTGGCAGCTCTCTCTGATTCCTCTTGGGGAATCTCCCACCCTCGCAGTCTGGCCTCCTGTCTCCTCCAGGTCCAGTCTCCATCCAGCTCCCACCCGGTGGCGTGTGGCCCAATGGCAGAAAAGGCTTAACAGCCAAAGGCTTAACTGCCCAAGCTGTTAAGCCAGGCTGTGCGCCGGTGTGTGTGGGCACAGCAAACTAAGGGACCGGACTACAGCCTGCAAAACAACCAACAGGCTGGAGTTCCTGGCTCCCCCTCTAGCATTTGCTTAACCCACCAACACACCCATGAACTACAAGCATTGCACATACAGTACTACAAGTAGGCTGGCTACTGAGGCTATCACGAATGTAGTGAGTGATAGTTGATGTAGCGAGCCGAATGAAAGTAATGGTAGTGCCACGTGGCACTCCCTACAACCGGTAGAGAGCCAGACCGGGGGAAGTAGAAATCTGGTAGAAATCTAGTAGATTTCACTATCACTGAAACCAGCTTCTAAGCACACGCTTCGACCCCCCGATAGCCTCAACAAGCCGGCAAAGGATTCCTCCAGCAAAGCGCAAGCCTACTACTACACGCCCTAGTACCAGAAGGAATACGATAGATACAATCGATTCCCTGTATCACAAAAACCAGCTTCTAACCCTACCAGAAGGTATACGATCGATTTCCCTGTATCCCTAAAACCAGCTTCTAAGCACACGCTTGAACCTCGTGTAGCCTTAACAAGCCGGCAAAGGATTCACCCAGCAAAGCGCAAGCCTACACTTCCTACCAGAAAGAATACGGACGATTCCCTGTATCACCGGATAAGATGTATCACTGTGTCACTGTATCACTGAAAGGCCCAAAGGAATTGATTGCTTGCGACCGAAAGACGCGTACGAAGTCAAGAACGAGCTTCGTATCAACCAAATTACAGGCTAGCACTAGAACAAGCCGGTAAAGGATCATCCCTCCCAGAAAGGCTAGCAAAGCTCACTCTTTTGCTCCTAAAACGATTAGTAGTAGAATAATTGGCCCACCACGCCCGCCGGCAGAAAAGGCTTAACAGCCAAAGGCTTAACTGCCCAAGCTGTTAAGCCAGGCTGTGCGCCGGTGTGTGTGGGCACAGCAAACTAAGGGACCGGACTACAGCCTGCAAAACAACCAACAGGCTGGAGTTCCCGGCTCCCCCTCTAGCATTTGCTTAACCCACCAACACACCCATGAACTACAAGCATTGCACATACAGTACTACAAGTAGGCTGGCTACTGAGGCTATCACGAATGTAGTGAGTGATAGTCGACCGGATAGGATTCTTTCGCACCTCCGTTGTTGTCGTACCGGTACTACCGTAACAACTCCACCAATTTTGCACCTCGGTTTGTCGGCTTTTTTGGTCGAATTTGCGACACGATGACCAGTTCCAATACCAATAAATCGTTTATCACTTACTCCGTAAGAGTTTCCAAGTAGTGGAGGTGCGTTCGATTCTAAGCCATGATCATCGGCATATGTTCGTATCTTCGTTTGTCTTTTTCGATCAAAGTTCGTATCTTTACTCCGTAATATTTCGCACCTCGGTCGCGTCTCTTTTTATTGAATTTACCGCCGACAATGACCATATTTTTCGCCTTTCAGGGAACAATGCGATTCGTATCGGTACCGTACCGTACGGTATTAGAGTAGATGGCTGTAAGTACATCAAGTCCGACTCATTCATGTACAAATTGCACCAAATCTAAAAAGTCCGATTGTGTTTCTCAAAGTCAACTTGATCTAAGATAGATTTCAATAGTATGATTTTTTTCTTTATTCAGGTTAAATCTCATGGTTACGTGCAACCATAAAAATGAGAGTTCGCTACCATAAAAATGAACGCGCGCCACAAGATCTTACTATTGCTTTTAGATAAAGCATCTCATTTCCGTAAATAAATGTTTGGCCTGTATTTTTAGCGTTTTTAAGTTGTAGAGTTTGTACCAAGGCTACTTGTTAAAAACAGATTTTTAAAATATTTCTACGTTTCCCCCCACCCCCAGTACCCTCCGTCTACAAGGTTACGTTGTCAACTCTTAGGGTTAGAGCTAAACGTTCAACTAACAACTCCACCAATTCTCTTGAAAAGACCATTTTCGCGAATCAAGTTGTCTCGTCTTTTTGTAGCGCCTACTTTTTTTTTTTATGAAGGGCTGACAGCTCGTTTAATTTGATGAAACGACTGTCATTAGCGCTTGTTAATTATGAATGTTCGGTTTCAATGTGAACTATAAATGTACAGTTTGCTGATTCCCTTTGCTTATGAGTAAGTAAACTGTGTCTTCATAAAATACTTATTGCTCTTCTCTTAAGAATCGTTACAGAAATAATGATAACCGCGACAAAAATGCTACGAAGTACGAATTAGATAGATCGTGTGATAATAGACTCGAGTAATTATGCGAAGGCTGTCCCGAACATATTGTTAATGATATTGGTTTTTGAGTAATTCACAGCCGATATGCGAATAATTTATTGGAAACTCTCGTTTAAGGCATCACATTCAACAGAGTGGATACAATACTGCTATTTGATTAGCACAAAAAAGTTAGCGTCGCAGTGAACGAGGAGTCCATCTTCCGACGTTCGATTTGCGTCGTGGTTCGTACCTGTGTTTCTCGACTTATCAATCTCGAACGAGACACTGGAACCTGCATATTGCACATACGTAATTTGTGGCAAACAGAGAAGACATGCCAGTCCTCATGGATCCTCAATCTGAAGCATATCAAAAACAAAATGATGCGAATTGGTCAATTGATCACGACTATGTTTCCCTATACGATCAAGTATTGCTGGTTCCGAGCTACAACACTCGCATATACAATATTGTCGGCGGCGAATACGATGCTGTAGCCAGAACGACGGAGGAGGAAGAGGCGTCGCCCGAGCAAATTATCTCCTCGTCATCCTCGTCGACAGGTTTGTTGTCTATCTCATTCCCATCCATCGCGAAAGATGAAGCCCAATCCTCGAAAGGCGATGACATTGCTGCCGATGTAGCAAAATCCACTATCCTCTCTGATCGTGAACCGGAACTCCGAGAAGCAGAACTTACATTTTCGACCACCGCTGATGAATACTCAACGATTGGATGTTTCAAAAGGAATCCGGTGGGGAAAACAGAAGTAACATTTTCATCATCCGAAACAACAAAAACTAAACGAGAAAGAACAAAAGTTTCAAAACACACTTCTGGAAAGCATCGGAGGAATGTTGGCGACAACAGTTGCATCAAGCCGAGCAAACGAACCAAGAAACTATCGCCACCACTAACTGCCACTAGGAGAAAAGTAACTGTGTGCAATGTCAATCAAAATATCCACAATGGTTGTGGGATTCCAATAGTGGACGAGCTTTTGCAGCTCGACCAAAACCGACAGAATGTACCCAATCAGACATTGGCTTTGGCATTCCAATCGGAGCAACAACAACAACACCGAACTGAAAGTATGGCGAAAATGATGATGCTGAAGTCGACGAACAACAACCGTGTCCACCAGGACCACCACCTCAAAGTCGAATCGAACAATCCCCCTTACAGCAGAAATGCATCTACTACCACCGTACCTTTCTCTGCTGCGATTCCGTCGCGCCTGTTTCCACAGTTTTCCAACGCCGAGACTGCGGTTGCTAGTTCGACTCCGAATCGTCCCCCCAGAACTGCAACCTTGTACCTACCCTTGGATGCCGACTACTTGTCTGAATTCCACTGCCTCTTCCGGCAACAGATCGAATTCTTTGAATTGTAAGTTGCATGTGTTTGCGTGTTCAAGGTCCTCGCCGTCTTGGTTGAATCCACGATCGCAACAGGGAGTGACGTGCTGTGTCGTGCTTTGGCGTTGATATTCCGAGTCCTATGAGGGGGGCGAATTGCAATAGTGCGATGTGATCCGGTTCGATTCGACTCGATCCGATTCTGGTCGACTGGATTGCATTGGATTGCATTGGATTGGATGGAAGGCGTTGAGATGCAACGCATTCAAATGATGGAAATCTCACACTCGCTCTCTGACTAATTCTTGGTCCGAAACACACTGCTGACATCGTCATTCATTCGTACCATCCATGCTATATGACTCAACACCTACAAACAATTTCATGCTACTGCTGTAAAACGTTCTCCAAAACAACTGCAGCACCGACGATTATCTCAAGTTGCGACACAGAAAGACGACAGGGGGAAGCCAAGTCATACGCGTTGGCCAGGTCGGCGTCCGGTGCAAACACTGCGCGGTAGCGCTGCCACCTGAACGTAGAGACAAGCATTCCTTCGTGTTCACCAATTCGCTCGACTTTTTGTACCAGACGGTCCAAAAACTGTACAAGCACCACCTGTTGTACGACCACTACCACCCCACAGCCTGGAAAGACGGAGGCGGTCATTGTCGTTACGTCCCGCTGGCCCTCAAGAATAATCTCCTGAATCTAAAGAGCACCGGGGAGCGAGCCTCGGGCGGCAAACGATACTGGACCGCGAGTGCTCAGGTACTGGGCATTCATGAGACTCCTACGGGCCTGCGATTTGAAGAACCGCGTGCGAAAACGACCAGAACTAAAAAGTAAAACAACAAAAGGCATCGTGATGCTGCAGAAAGCAAAGCAGGTTATTGATCTACAGGTGACCGAATTTGGCGTATTGCATTAATGAAAGCCAGAAGCAACTTTTCCATATTTTTCTTATCACGAACGAATAATACATACTACGCGTCCGACAACAATTAGTGCTTTGCAGGGGCCCTGTGGAGTTTTTGTGTACGTATTTTTCTTACATATTTGTAGTATTCTATGATTAGTGCTTTGCAGGGGCCCTGTGGAGTTGTTGTGTACGTAGTTTCCTTGCATATTCGTAGTATTCTATGATTCCATTCTATGATTCTAGAGTATGATTCAATTCAATGATTCCATTGTATCATTCCATTCTACGATTCAATCTATGGAACAACTGTAATTCCGGATTATAAGTTAATTAACCTATTTTCTGTTTTTCCAGCGCTTAACCTGAATCCACGTATAATCTCGTGTTAAGCAATCCTCCATATGAGACTGCACGTGTAATCTCATGTTGTAGATTAACTAATATTTCCTCAGTGAATTTGTCGGAGTAACGTGTCTCATTTTGTTTGTTTCTGACATATTCGGGCTTCGCGTATCCATTTTGTATGTCATTGATATTTCCCATATTTCACTGACATACACATGTATATCATTGACATACTTAATATTTGTCATTGACATACTTAGTATTGGATCCTAAGCCTCTGAATTTTCGTGTACTACTTTCTTGTGATATTTCGCTGTGTCCGATTCTTCTATCAATGATCTATTCATTCGATCGTGACTCATTTATTCAGTCATCGTGACCATCAGTTTGTTTTCTGTGATAGACTTCCTTCGGTGCCTATATTGCCTTGTTGGTCTTCATATGCCCGAGTGTCTACCCATCAGTATCAGTAATCTAATCTTGCTCTTCGTATTTCACGGAGCTTCGTAGTTGGTTAGCGTTTCGCCGCGCGTCTCATTTACGTATGTGCGCGCGCGTCAATCTGCTTTCTTATTTGTTCATATTTAACCGCACGTAACGGTTATATCTTGTTTTTACTTAACAACACGATTTGCCGGTTGTTCTCCCCTAAATCCATGATCTTGGTTTAGATTCCTATTGAATTTTTAGAGGGAAGCATACAACATAATTTTTAGACATGGATTTTTAGTGTGGTTGTTTTATTACTGAATTGTGGTACTTAACTTTGTTTTTACATTGTCATGAATTCATTTAGAAGGTTCCTGAATGCATTACTGTTTAGCGGCTTGGTCAGAATGTCTGCATAGTTGTCCTGTGAGTTAATATGGCTGATAGATACGACTTTTCCAGCTTGGTGTTGTCTGACGAAATGGTAGGCCAGTGCAATTGATTTCTTGTTGAGTGAACTTGCAGGATTGGTGGAATTAATTACTACACTTTTGTTATCCACATAGATCTCTGCTGGTTTGGCGATTACAACTCCCATCGATCTAAGATGATACCTGAGCATAATAGCCAATGCAACCGCGTCTTTCAGGGCAGTAAATTCAGCTCCAAATGTACTGGTATGAACCGACGTTTGTCTCTTTGACTTCCAGTAGACTGGCGTACACCCAACAAATGCGATCAATCCAGTGATACTCCTTCCAGTAACTAAATCATGTGCATGGTCGCTGTCACAGAATATATTCAAGTCCATTTCCGAGATTAATGGCACAGGAAACATTGGATCCAGTTCTTCCTTGTAGTATTTGTAATGATGTGTGAATTCTTCATACTTGAGTTTGACATCACCGTTTGAACTGATCCTTGGAGATCTTGAATCCACTAGAATTCCTTTCTTCTTGTATTTCTTCAAATATCCCAAAATGTGTCTAGCCATCCGCAAATGACCTTCTCTTGGCCCAGCTGCAAATCTTGATAATGATGATACTGCAAACGCAATGTCGATTCTTCCAGATAATACCAGCCATTGTCCTAAGCCAATAATATGTTGGAATTCCTTGTGTTCAGATACTGACAGTAATGGAGAATCATCCAGTTCAGGGTGACAATCAGTTTTCATTGGAAGGTTTTCTTTCTTGAGAGTCACTGAATATTTCTCTTGATATTTCCGAATCACTTCACTGATATATTTCGTAGAGTTCATCAACAGTCGACCATCTTTGATTCTTGTAAGACTTGTACCAAGATAATACTGGGGTTCCGATTCAACATTTCTCAGTGCAAATTCTTGTTCAATTCTGGCTATCCAATCTTGTGGTTTCTTTCCTATTACCATAAGGTCATCGACATGAGTACCAATATATGTATAGCTTTCTCCTTCTTTCTGTAGCCATAAATCTGGATCTGCTCTTGATGGTCGAAAACCCAAATTCATGAGTGTGTCAGCCAGAAAATCCATGAAAGCTCTACCGCTTACCTGCCAGTCCATACAGCGCTCTTTGTATTTCTACTTTGCATCCTTTCTTTTCACCAAACTCGTCTCCAGCCCACACCCATACTTTTTCTTGAACCGGTGCAGTTGGAAAAGCATTTCCCACATCTGCTGTCATCAAATCCAGTTGTTGGTGTTGCGCAATTAGAAATAGTAAGTACACAGATAAACTGTTGATCTGACTGGAGTACGTGTTGTATTCACTCGAGTCAACTCTGTGTCCTCCTGCTACTAAACGACTTTTGTACCTGCCATCCTCGCTCTTGATATCCCATATCATCTGTAATCTTGCCTGTTGCCAACCTTCTTCTTTTGGAAATTCTTTTTCTGCTGAGTGATATTTGAAACATTTTAGTCGTTCCAAATTATCCATCTCTTTCTGAATTGAATCTTTCCATTTTGTATTTCCAGCTTCCGCATCGAATTGCATACATTCTTCATAGGTATTTGGAATCTTCTGTCCAAACTTTTCACGATTCTTCTTCTTTGCCAATCTTTGATTCCTGGATGGTTTCTTCTTGACTGCGCGTTGAACACTCTTGTGTATCAGGGACTTCATAAATCATATTCTTCTGACAATGCCAGATTGTTGTTTTATTACTTGCTCTGCCCATACATTCAACGGCCTGTTATTTCCTCTCCTGCTTTCAACAATGTACTCCTTGATATACTTTGCACATGCCAGTGGTTGATCTTTCTTCAATTGTGGGAATGGAGTATTCAAGACTGTATTGCCTTGCAGCTCATCGATGTATTGCGCCTTGAATACCAAAATCCCATTTTCCCAGAAATGATCCAAAATCTTCCGGAAATCCATATCCAAATTTACTTCTGTGCTTTCCAAGATATCCCGATGTGTTTCAGCATTGTTGCATCCATCTATATCACTCGGTAACATTTCTTCTTCCATGTCCAACGTGTTTTCCTCTTCATTGGCATCAAGCTCCCCTGAAGTTGTATTGTCATTTTCATCACTGTCTTCCATTGGATTGGTGCTAGTAGAATTTTCCATTCCTTCAGAGCTCGCGACAAATTTCTCCCCTGAAGATAACAATGGTACTTCATCAGTGCTCTTGATATCTTCCATGTTCTGTTGATGCTCTGACAGAGAAAGAGTAAACTTCTCTGCGTCCGGGTTGTCGTTCACATATTCATCTTTGGTACCAATTTCCTTGCGTCTTGTTCTGACCACAGATCTCATTAACACTTGTCGTTTCTGTTTTGGTGTATCTGGTTCAGTCAGAATATAATAGGTCATTGCATCCCCCGTTGATTCAGCAAAACCCAGAAATCTCCCTTTCAACATGTTGTTTTTGGGACTCTTGAATCGTGGCTCAAAATACCACACTGGTTCATAGAAATGAAATCTCAGATGGGAGATATCAGGTGTCCAACCTTGGTGCAATTCTAGGGGTACTTTCCAATTCAGGGATTTTCGGGCTGCCAAATTGTTAACTGACACGCACCATTTTGCACACCAATGTGCTAAACTGACTGGTGCCTGAAACATACGTAGACTGTTTTGTACCATCTTGGACAATCTTCCCCATTCAGCTTCGCATAGGTTCTGATGGCTGTGATGTGGCTCGCTTGTTCTGGTTTTGATCATATTTTCCCGAAGAATTTGAGTCCACTTTACCCCTGTTTCAGATCTTGCGTTGTCACTGAGTATAGTATCAGGAGCGCCATGTTCTCGAAGATAATCCTGTAACGCATTTGTACATTGGGATTCTGTTTTCAGAGGATGAAAAGACCAAAGCTTTGTCTTGGTGCCACTGAAAAATTGTCCCCCGTTGTGTCCTTGAGATGTCTTTTTCGAGAAGTATGTGTAATCAGTGCTCACTGTTTCGTTTTGTCTTCTGTAATGAAATGCCTTGAATCTTTTCCTGTAATGTTTCCTGGGGACTTCTCGATTTTCTTCTTCTATTTCTTCATAGTGTTGGGTAGTATTTTCCAATGTTTTCAAAACAGTCAATTCTGGTAACATAGCAAACCTTTTCCGAAGTTCTAATATTGGTAGTTTTGCAAATTTGAATGTTTCTCTTCCTCTCTTCCTTCTCAACATTGGATATTTTCGCATATCTGGTGGTGCGGGGCTGTTTAACTCAAATCTTTCCAATGTATCCACTTCTCCTTCCGTCGGTTTGGTAATATGAAAATAAACTTTTTCATCATCATATGAAAATGGTAGAAATGTCGTTCCGATTGTAATCCCACATTTGCTCAACTGTGGTTGCACTCCATTCACCAGTACTCCATGATCACCCATATCGATTGTTGTCAATAGCGATTCACCATCAGTTTGATCTTTATCCTTGGTCACATAAGTGGCATAGTGGACCATTAGAAGTACTGGATCTTCTCTTCCTGGAATAAAAGCCTTCGTTACAGCACTGCAAACTGGATGCTCCACATAGGCACTGGTATCATTACTCATGTACGGCCTCATTGCAGACGTCATTCCAGTTTCCCCTCCAATTCGAAGCCATGCTTGTTCTGTAACCGTTGGTCTTCTTCCTCCACCACTGTCAATAACAGCAATATTATCATTTTGTTGAACTTCTCTGTATCGATGTATATTTGTGGTTGCTGAATTGCCTGTTGTTCGTCTCGGTCTTCTTCCTTGGTAAATTTTTCTGGTTGCGTTTCGGCGGTCCCGTTCTATTTCCTTTTCATCTTCCGAATCAGGTTCCATCCGTGCAACAAGATCTGGTACATCTTCTCCATTACAATTCACGTTCTCATCCTCATTTTCACTATCCTCATCATCGCTTTCCTCAGATTTTATTTCCATCTTATTTCTTCGGGTCGTATAAAAATAGGATGATGCGTTTCTTCGTGGTGTTGAATTCACTGTATTCTGTGTTGCCGAATTCACCGCATTCTGCGTTGCCTGATTCGAATTCAATGCATTCTGTGTTACTTCAGCATCGTCCCCCCCAGAATGTAGACGAAAGCGGACCGTTTTGAGGGCAGTAGAGCCTGGAGGAAATAATTCAGTTTCATCAATCGTTCCAATGCTATCTTGGTCGCTATCAGCATCCGGAGTGGGTGATTCAGCTGGAGAAGATAAGGGCAACGGCGGTGACTCGAGTGGAGGTAAATCGGTAGTGGGATTCATTACCCGGCGTACTCTCCGTTGACGGCTGGTAGATTTAGGGATGAAATGATTCATTCCATCATCTTGTGGAGAACCAACAATAACGCCCTCTGGAGTAGGTGGTAGAGTATCGCTGTGTCGGACAGCTTGGTTGTATTTGAGTACCCAATCGCGGTACGGTTGAGAAAGCTCTTGCCATGTGTCTGGAGGGATTCTGATGATACCTTTGAGGTTAGGGTGAATAGTCCCTGTAAGAGTGCCTGTGCTGGAGGAACCCGTACGTTGTCTTTTGTTAGGACCATCAGGGGTGCGTCGGACGCGTTTGTGGCCTCCTCTGTTGCTATCAAATGCAGTGCGAGCAAGTTCTTCATCATGGATGCGAAGCTTAATAATCATTTCTTCTAGGGTCCTGTCGGTTTTATGTTCCAACAATTCTTCTTTGAATCTCTCCAGGTTGGGATCACGAATATTCCGAGCGAATATACTTTTTGCATCCCATTCGGTCATGTGGTATGGTGGAATTTTTTGGAGTTTATGATAGGTCAATTCAAAGGTGTTAATGTACTCAGAAATATTGCCGTTGGGGTGCAACAGGTTGTATCGTAGACGAAGCTTCAGTGTCTCGGCATAAGATTCTCGCCGGTTGTCTGTTTTTCCAGCGCTTAACCTGAATCCACGTATAATCTCGTGTTAAGCAATCCTCCATATGAGACTGCACGTGTAATCTCATGTTGTAGATTAACTAATATTTCCTCAGTGAATTTGTCGGAGTAACGTGTCTCATTTTGTTTGTTTCTGACATATTCGGGCTTCGCGTATCCATTTTGTATGTCATTGATATTTCCCATATTTCACTGACATACACATGTATATCATTGACATACTTAATATTTGTCATTGACATACTTAGTATTGGATCCTAAGCCTCTGAATTTTCGTGTACTACTTTCTTGTGATATTTCGCTGTGTCCGATTCTTCTATCAATGATCTATTCATTCGATCGTGACTCATTTATTCAGTCATCGTGACCATCAGTTTGTTTTCTGTGATAGACTTCCTTCGGTGCCTATATTGCCTTGTTGGTCTTCATATGCCCGAGTGTCTACCCATCAGTATCAGTAATCTAATCTTGCTCTTCGTATTTCACGGAGCTTCGTAGTTGGTTAGCGTTTCGCCGCGCGTCTCATTTACGTATGTGCGCGCGCGTCAATCTGCTTTCTTATTTGTTCATATTTAACCGCACGTAACGGTTATATCTTGTTTTTACTTAACAACACGATTTGCCGGTTGTTACTATGAATGAAATCAATGATTCTAGTCTACAATGCAAAATGAAAATACAATTCTATGGTTCGGCTCTACTAATATTCAATTTTATGAATCAATTCAATGATTTAATTCAATGGTTCGATTCAATGGTTCGATTCAATGGTTCAATTCAATGATTCAATTCAATGATTGAAATCTGTGGTAAGAGTCAATGATTCAATTCAATGATTCAATTCCACAATTCAATTGTACAATTCGCTCAATTCAATGATTCTAGTCCATGATTCAATTCTAAGATTGAATTCAATCAGTCTTTGATTCAAGTCTTTGATTCAAGTCTATGATTCATTTCTATGATTCAATTCTATGATTCATTTCTAAGATTCAATTCTGTGATTCAAGTCTACGATTCACTTCCATGATACAAGACTATGATTCCAGTCCATGACTCAAATTTACAATTCAATTCTGTGACTCAATTCCTTGATTCAAGTCCATGATTCCATTTTTTATTGAATTAATAAGACCAAGGTCGTAAACGTTGTTGGGTTATATAGTTTGATTGTTATTTCGGTTTATTTTACGGTGTTGGAAAGAGTTATCAATAAGATTATGATCGGATTGCTTCTGGACCATATTGCTCTCTCATTTACTAATTTGTCATACCTTTGTGTGAAGATACGCGTATTATATCAAGAGTTCGGTTCCCATATTGCGTACCTCTGTACAGTGCATTAAGTATCGATTGATACCCACCAGCGCTTATGTATAATTTACTTATCGCACTCATCTTGGATTCTCTTGGAATTGTACGTTCCTGTATACGTAAATTGTACGTTACGTATCACGTAATTTACGTATCACGTATACGTAAACTGTAATTACGTATCACGTATATGTAAACTGTACGTTCACGTAGACGTAAATTGCACGTTGCGTATCACGTAAGTTGTACGTATCGTATCACGTATCATGCTTGATTTAGTAATTCAATACACCCTTGGATGGTCCTTGGACTATCCGGTTCATACAGATATATTGGTCTTACCTTCTTATGGTGACTGCCCGGATGGTGTTTGGTGGGGTAATCCGCTAAGTTATGTTTTCCTGGCTCCCAGAAGATGTTGAACTGCCCTTGTTCCGCCCTATCTTTCAGCCAATAGAAACACATGTCGATCGCCTTGAACCGTTTTTGCTTGATTGTACCATTCAATATACCTTCTGCGGTATTATTGTCTGTTTTTAACGGGGTGGCGGGTTGCGCGTGCCCTAGTTCGATCAGACATTGTCTAATTGGTAAGGCTTCCCTCGCATTCAGGAACAAGGATGCCACTTCAGCCTCTGTAGCTGACGCCATGACGTTCTTGATTATCTTGGCCAATACTAGTATAGCGCCGTTGAACGTGTGACCGGTCGTATCCCCTAGGTAGTGATAACCCCCTGCACGGCTCTTGGCCTCTGGACATACTAAGTATGCTGCATCACTATCCAATTGGAGTATCATGTCACTTGCCCTGTATATTACGGTCGCATCAGGATTACACGCCGCGTAGTTGAGGAAATATTTCGTGGCGGCTAATGTCGTTTTGTTATTCTTGGCAGAGGCAATATCGTTGAGCGCATGTAACATCATGTTATCGACCGCTCGGGCATAGAATAGGAATTTTCCTGTGACTTGTTGGATGAACTTTATTTCCTCATCCGATAGTGTAGTCGTGTCCTCGAGTTTTGCGTATTGTATCTTTTTGCCATAGGTGGGGACGTCCGCGCGTGAAGGGCCCGCGTACGTGTGCGCAGGCCTCAAGTGTTCGAACTCTTTCAACGCTTGCTCCACGTAACCATCCATGGACAATTGCACTTCACATTTGTCGTAGTCCCACTGCAGGTGGACCCCGACGTACTGTTTGCCCGACCAGTCCACCTTGAAGGTATATTTGGCTCCAACGGCCGCTACTAGGTGATCTACATCTTCCTGTCGGGTGTACTTGATCCCAAAGTCGTCCACCACGAGGGTAAAGTTGATGTCCCTCTCGTCATGTAAGAACAATCCCTCTGTATGAGGTGCCTTCCTGTATCCGTATTTCTGGAGGTGTCCAACTAGGTCGTCGTGGGCGATCTTTCCACTCTGTTTTAACCCATACCATGCCTTTTTGATCCGGGCATATATATACTCCCCATGTTTGAGCCCCTCCAGCTTGTATGTTTCTCGGATACGGGGGGGGATCATGTCCCACCGGAACTTTACGAATTCGGGTTCATCCAGCGTGGAGCATAAGTACATGTTGGAAATGTCTCCGGTACAGTACTTAGCCCCTGGGGAGGACACTACGCTGTTCCAGTGGGTCTTTATGGTTTCCATGCTTGCTGTTCGGGTGGACACGTTTCCATGGTATTCCAGTTGGTCTCCCCCTGCAGTGATTCTTGTCCTGTAGGGGTTGGCCTTCTCGGGGCGTATAGCGACTGTATACCGGGGATATGTGACCTTCTTGTGTATGGGCACTTCGGTTCTCCTGATCCAATCCAATACGTCCATCCCTACTATGTTGTTTTGCTGGAAGCCTTGGAATAACCGGCCGAACTCGTCTTCACCTGACTTGAGCCATAATTCTCGTATCTGTGATTTGGGGTGTTTGATTAGATCACGGTATGCCGCCCATTTGTTCAAGTCATCATCCCATATGGACCCCCCACATGCTAACTGGGGCCTACGTGTTAAATCGTTCGTTTGTAGGGCCAGTTTGGGTACGGGAAAATGTACCGGGTCACTCGGGTAAGTCCCCATTAGGGCCGTGGGCTTAACCCTGGGTTTTGAGTAGTATTGGTCGGATTTGTAGTATCGCGACACTTCACCATGTGTGTAGTCGGCAATGTCTCCATCGGTGAATCTTACTTTGTAGTATTGGTTGGTCTGATCATAGCTTACGACTTCCCCTTCATACCACCCTGAGATGAACTTCTTTCTAATGATCGTGCCCACGGCCCAGGGGTGTCCCCGGCGGGCGCTGCGTTGTTGTGTAGGTGGCACCCTTGGAGGTTCGCGCGCATTCCCCGGTTCATTGATTGATTTTGTATTGGGCCCGTTTGTGTTTGATTTTGTATTGGGCCTGTTTGACACTGTACGTATTTTTCTTACATATTTGTAGTATTCTATGATTAGTGCTTTGCAGGGGCCCTGTGGAGTTGTTGTGTACGTAGTTTCCTTGCATATTCGTAGTAATTCTACGATTCCATTCTATGATTCTAGACTATGATTCAATTCAATGATTCCATTGTATCATTCCATTCTACGATTCAATCTATGAATGAAATCAATGATTCTAGTCTACAATGCAAAATGAAAATACAATTCTATGGTTCGGCTCTACTAATATTCAATTTTATGAATCAATTCAATGATTTAATTCAATGGTTCGATTCAATGGTTCGATTCAATGGTTCAATTCAATGATTCAATTCAATGATTGAAATCTGTGGTAAGAGTCAATGATTCAATTCAATGATTCAATTCCACAATTCAATTGTACAATTCGCTCAATTCAATGATTCTAGTCCATGATTCAATTCTAAGATTGAATTCAATCAGTCTTTGATTCAAGTCTTTGATTCAAGTCTATGATTCATTTCTATGATTCAATTCTATGATTCATTTCTAAGATTCAATTCTGTGATTCAAGTCTACGATTCACTTCCATGATACAAGACTATGATTCCAGTCCATGACTCAAATTTACAATTCAATTCTGTGACTCAATTCCTTGATTCAAGTCCATGATTCCATTTTTTATTGAATTAATAAGACCAAGGTCGTAAATGTTGTTGGGTTATATAGTTTGATTGTTATTTCGGTTTATTTTACGGTGTTGGAAAGAGTTATCAATAAGATTATGATCGGATTGCTTCTGGACCATATTGCTCTCTCATTTACTAATTTGTCATACCTTTGTGTGAAGATACGCGTATTATATCAAGAGTTCGGTTCCCATATTGCGTACCTCTGTACAGTGCATTAAGTATCGATTGATACCCACCAGCGCTTATGTATAATTTACTTATCGTACTCATCTTGGATTCTCTTGGAATTGTACGTTCCTGTATACGTAAATTGTACGTTACGTATCACGTAATTTACGTATCACGTATACGTAAACTGTAATTACGTATCACGTATATGTAAACTGTACGTTCACGTAGACGTAAATTGCACGTTTCGTGTATCACGTAAGTTGTACGTATCGTATCACGTATCATGCTTGATTTAGTAATTCAATATGAATTCTATAATTCAAACTATAATTCAAGTCTATGATTTAATTTTTTTAGTCCAGTCAATGATTCAATTCAATGATTTAAGTCTATGATTCAAGTTTATGATTCAATTCTTTGACTCAACCCTACAATTCATTTCAATGATTCATTTCAATGATTCACTTAAAGAATTCATGATTCAATTCCATGATTCAATTCTTTGACTCAGTTCTTTGATTCAAGTCTAAGATTCAAGTCTATGATTCATTTCTACGATTCAAGTCTATGATTCAAGTCTATGATTCAATTCTGTGATTCAAGTCTATGATTCACTTCCATGATACAAGACTATGATTCCAGTCCATGACTCAAATCTACAATTCAATTCTGTGACTCAATTCCTAGATTCAAGTCCATGATTCCATTTTTTGATTGAATTCTATAATTCAAGTCCATAATTCAAGTCTATGATTTAATTTTTTAAGTCCAGTCAATGATTCAATTCAATGATTTAAGTCTATGATTCAAGTTTATGATTCAATTCTTTGACTCAAACCTACAATTCATTTCTATGATTCATTTCTATGATTCCATTCTTTTACTGATCATTCTATGACTCAATTCTCCTATTCAATTGTTTGACTCAGTTCTTTGATTCAATTCCATGATTCAAGTCTATGATTCAATTCCATTCTTCAATTCTACGACTCAAGTCTTTGATTCAAGTCTATGATTCATTTCTATTATTCAAGTCTATGATTCATTTCTATTATTCAAGTCTAAGATTCAATTCTGTGATTCAAGTCTATGATTCAAGTCTATGATTCACTTCTATGATTCAAGTCTATGATTCCAGTCCATGACTCAAATCTACAATTCAATTCTATGACTGAATTCCAAGTTTACGACTCATTTCAATGATTCAATTCTATTATTCACTTCAAGAATTCATGATTCAATTCTATTATTCAATTCCATGATTAAACTCTATTATTCAATTCTATGATTCAACTCCATTATTCAATTCTATAACTCGTGTCAATGATTCAAGTCTATGATTCAATTCTATGATTCAAGTCTACGTATTGAATGACTAAATTCAAGTCATTTTTTAGTTTTTCAAAAGATTTGTTCTTAGATCCAGTACATACTCATACTACATACCATGCTTGAGTCATACTTCGTTTTTGAGGGGGTGAGCGTCCGAGAACTGTTTTGCGGGGTTCGAATCAACTTATCGCGCACAAATTTTGTGCATGATTTTAACACAGCAAAATTTCACGACACCCTGAAATTTGCAAGTACATCGCGGCCAAGTGGCGGGCTATAAATAAAATCAGCACTATTTCTGTGCGCGTGATGCACATTACTCTACTCTCTAATAAAAATAATTTGTTTCAGTCTCTAGCAGAACCCAATTATTATTCTGTACCAACAACACTTACTTCTATTCACGAATAAAAAAAATCTTGACTCAGTATTAATTCCAATATAATAATAATAAGACCAAAGTCGTAAATCGTTGGTTAGTTGAAGTTGTCTTAGTTACGTTAGTTCGTTTGTTCGATTTTGCTGTGTTGGAAAGAGTTAAAGATAAGATTATGATTGGATTGTTTCTGGACCATATCTCCCAATTGCTAATCTGTTGCCACTTTTTGTGGGAACTCGTACCGATCGTGTTTTGTTGTAAGTTCGACTCCCATATTGTGTACTGCTGTTCAGTGCTTTAAGTATCGATCGATATTCACCAGAGCTTATGTGTAATTTTACTTAAGGTCCTCATTCTGTAGGTCGCGTCTCGTCTTTACTTATTGCGCGCACCTTGGAATCGTACCATTGAACATCATTCTTCTCACCGGTACATTATTAATTGCATATACCATATCTTGCCCGGCTCATAGCCGCGGTAATATTCATGGCCGATTTAGTAATTCAACACACCCTTGGATGGTCCTTGGACTATCCGGCTCATATAGATATATAGGTCTTACCTTTTTATGGTGACTGCCCGGATGGTGTTTGGTGGGGTAATCAGCTAAATTATGTTTTCCTGGTTCCCAGAAAATATCGAATTGCCCTTGTTCAGCTCTGTCTTTTAACCAATAGAACCGCATATCAATTGCCTTAGACCGTTTTTGCTTGATTGTGCCATTCAATATGCCCTCCACTGTATTGTTGTCTGTTTTCAGTGGGGTGGCCGGTTGCGGGTGCCTCAGTTCAATCAGGCATTGTCGGATTGGCAGTGCTTCTCTAGCATTTAAAAACAATGAGGCTACCTCGGCTTCCGCGGCCGACGCCATGACATTCTTGATGATTTTGGCCAAGACAAGGATAGCGCCGTTGAAAGTACGGTCATTCATGTCCCCCAAGTAGTGGTAACCTCCTGCCCGACTCTTGGCTTCTGGGCATACTAGGTATGCGGCGTCACTGTCTACTTGGAGTATCATGTTGCTGGCCCTGTAGATGATGGAGGCCTCAGGGTTACACGCCGCATAGTTGAGGAAATATCTTGTGGCAGCCAAAGCAGTTTGGTTGTTCTCGGCCGATGCTATGTCGTTGAGCGCGTGTAACATCGTGATGTCGACTGCCCGCGCATAGAAGAGGAATTTTTCCCATGACCTGTTGTATGAATTTTATCTCCTCGTCAGATAACTTGGTCGTGTCCATGGGTTTTGCGTATTGTATTTTCTCGCCTTAGGCTGGCACATCGGCGCGTGATGGTCCTGCGTACATACGTGAGGGTCTCACGTGTTCGAATTCCTTTAACGCTTGTTCCACATAACCATCCATGGACAATCGTACTTTACGTTTGCCGTAGTCCCACCGCAGATGGACCCCTACGTACTGTTTTCCCGACCAGTCAGCCTTGAAGGTATATTTTGCTCCAACTGCCTCGACTAGGTGATCGACATCTTCCTGATGGGTGTATTTGATCCCAAAGTCATCCATGACTAGGGTGAAACTGATGTCCCTCTCATCATGTAGGAATAATCCCTCAGTATGGGGTGCCTTTTGGTAGCCGTATTTATGGAGGTGTTCTACTAGGTCGCCGTGGGCGATTTTCCCGCTCTGTTTTAACCCGTACCATGCCTTTTTAATGCGGGCATATACATAATCTCCTTGTTTGAGCCCCTCGAGCTTATATGCTGACCTGATACGTGGGGGAATCACGTCCCACTTGAACTTCACGAATTCGAGTTCATCAAGTCTAGAGCATAAGTACATGTTAGAAATATCACCGGTACAGTACTTAGCCCCTGGGGTGGACACAACGCTGTTCCAATGGGTCTTTATAGTTTCCATGCTTGCTGTTTGAGTGGACACATTTCCGTGGTACTCCAGTTGGTCTCCTCCTGCTGTTATTCTTGTACTGTAGGGGTCGGCCTTCTCGGGGCGTATAGCGACTGTGTACCTGGGGTATGTGTCCTTCTTGTGTATGGGCACATCACGCTTATGAATCCAATCTAGCACATCCATTCCCTCAATGTCATTGGGCTGGAAGCCTTGGAAAAGCCAACCGAACTCATCTTCTCCTGATCTAAGCCACAAATTCTGTATGCTGGCTTTGGGGTGTCTGATGAGGTCCCGGTATGCCGCCCACTTGTTCAAGTCGTCATCCCATATGGAGCCGCCGCAGGCAAGGTGGGGCCTACATATTGGTTTGAATACCTGTTGGGCCTGTTTTGGTACTGGGAAGTGCATGGGATCCCGTGGATATACTCCCATTAGGGCCTTGGGCTGCCTTTTGGTTTTGGAGTAATATTGGTCGGACTTGTAGTGCTGGGAGACTTCGCCGTGCATGAAGTCAGCTAGGTCCCCATCTGTGAATCTCACTTGGTAGTACTGATTGGTTTGGTCATAGCTCACTACCTCCCCCTCATACCACCCGGAGTTGAACTTTTTTTGGACAATAGTGCCGATGGCCCATGGGTGTCCTCTGCGTGCGCTTCGTTGCTGTGGTAAGGGCACCCTTGGAGGCTCGCGCTCGTTCCTGGGCTCAATGGTAGATATTGTAATGGGCCTATTCCCTGGTACTTGTGTGGGTTGATGTACGTGCTCCGGTTTCTCGGTCGAAATTGTATTGGTCTTCTTCTGGGTTCGGTGTGGTGTCCCAGTAGATATGGGCTCCCGTATCCCCATGCATAGGAGGTCTTTGATATTCCGTAGGGCCTCATTAATTTGTGTCCCTTGTTCTGCATACAGGATTGGTGGATGGGGTTTACTGACGACCTCTTTTAGATCTTGGAGTATCATATTTAGTCGGTCCGTTGATGAGGTACGGGGCATATCTGTGCTGGGAAAGAATGCGACTGTGTTGCTCACTCGAGTCGATCGGCTGGCTTCCCCCACACAGGTATAATTCCTGTAGTGCTTCAGGGCCGGTTCGATGTAAAAACCTCTTGTGCCATGGTCCTGCCATGCGCCCCTTTCTTGGGCCCTGTTGTGGATGATCACTTGACAGCCCATAGGGGCCAGTGGGTGTTTGTTGTAATCATATATCCCGCGCCTTAACTCGTAAGCTGATAGCTTGGGTTGGATCTGCGAAGCACGTAGTAGGTTAAGGGTAATGAGCGCCTGTGGAATCAGTAGTTCCCAATCGTCCACCAGGCACGCCGTATCCACTCCATTTAAACCGGCTATGAAGTGATTCTTGAAGGTTTGTATGGCCTGTTCCGCATGGTTGAGCCGGTGGTCCCCGGGCGATGCTAGTTGATAGTCGAGGTTGTTCTTCGTGATGTAGGTGATTAGTTTCTTGGAGGTTTCGTTGTCCATGCGTACTATCTTGGCAGTCACGTTATCTTCTTTCATTCTCGCGTAGCACGCCGTGAAGCCACGCAGTATGTCTTCACTCTTGCGTGACTGAGTATGCTCCACGTCGATGTAATTTGAGTCGTAGTCGTACATGAGGAACACGTATTGGTGTCCACATCGTGACGTGACTGGGTATCTGCTCGGAAGGTCCCACGCGATGAGTTCTTTGGGTCCGTCGCCATTGCGCGTGGTCGCGTGGTCACTCGGCTTGCATTTCCGTCGTGGTGACTATGTCGACGCAGACGTTATGTGTTTTCTTCTGACCTTTTCCAGTCGGTGCCGGGTTATTAGCCCCTGTGCCCTTCTTGGCTTTATTAGCCTTCCGCTTGCGTGTACTCTGTATCCCCTGCCGTACCATCTGTAGGTGTCCCATAGTGGTCTCTTCCGACAATGGGAGGTATCGATTGACGCGTTGTGCTGTGAGTCCTGGCCAGGTGGCGAATGAACCACGTTCAATAGCCCGCACCCATGTCTCTTTGGTTGGGTATCCCGCTGCAGCGTGGTAGAACTTGATTAGTTTGGGGATGGCCTGGATCTGATATGCCCCCGCCCCCGTGTGTATTGGGTATTCGGTTTCGCTTTCGCTTTGCTTGGTGCTGATTGTGGTGTATGAGATTAGTTGGTTGATCGTGTTTTCGGATTTGTTATTTATGTTGTTTTCGGTTTGCGCGTTTATGTTGTTTTCGGTTTGCGCGCGCGGGGGGGGGGGGGGGGGGGGGGGGGGTTCGGTCACCCTTGGAGATTCAGCCATTTCATGTGGATGGTCGGCCTGATGGAGGGGAACCATATATAGGTTCCTTAGAGGGTCACGCTGGCCCTCGAGTATGACGCATTGGGAGGGGCCGATAACGGCCACCTCGTCCTTAGAGAACTCTACGTGGCACCCATTATTGCATAACTTGGGCACTGAGACCAACGGTAATGTTACCTCATTGAATTTATGGCACCCGCGTGCCTTGAGGGGGAGCCGGGGTAGGTCCAACAGGTCCGTTGCGGTAGACTGCATCGTGCTCCCATTGGCACAACCCACCGTGAGTCCCCGTGGTGTGTCTTGGTGTGACCCCCCTGATACGTGGATGGGACAAAATGGTCTGTTGCTGCGGAATCAAGGGCGCCAAATGCCGGTGGGACCCCCGCGTAAGCTACGCCATGGGCAAATTTTACCTTGCGTGTTGGCCGGGGTTGGGTTTTGCTCGAGGGATCATGTAGGATACTGAGTAATGTTGAATCGTGATTACTAGATTTATGTATACTACTTCTAAGGTCCCTCCCACACCTTCAGGAGCGCTGGGGCAAATCGAAGATGCCACGACCCTCGCCATTGGGGTTGGGCCCATTCCACTTCATCCACCTGTCCGTGTTCCGGTTGGCCCCACCCATTTGATTGAGTGATTCCCACCAGATGAAAACGAATAAAATCAATAGAAAAACACATAAAAAGTATGTGTTTTCTACATAGATTTATTCATTTCTGAATAAAATTTGTCAGTCGACATGTGTCCAACTGACAGTTTTTATTCACTTTTTTAACACTGAATAGATTTCAACGGAATCTTGAAATAGTCACCCAACGCATGCTTCCACCTCTTTTGCCGGGCACGCTTTGCATCTCCACTACTTGGAAACCCTTAAGTGGTAAAAACGATTCCACTTAATACTACAAACAAATCAGCTTAAATGATCGGAACAAAGACCAAGTCAATAAGTAAACACTTGGAACCCATATGTGCATTCAAAAGAGTACATATAGTAACAGCCCGCGAGTAAATTACTTATTGAAATCATGAAAATCAATACTGGATTGGAATAAGCCTTATTTATTCCATATATCGCGATCAAGCAAAAGGTCCATTGAATAAATTACTTAACCTCACCGGCCAGCCTTGCTTGCCAAAACAGGTGGGGGGAGGTGGCGCGGATAGTAGTGATTAAACAGACATTTACTGTTTCTTCTTTAGGGATTCCGAATTCCAAATTTGGCAGTTAATAAAAGTATTCCTCCGTTGGGTGTGATAAAAAAGTATTCATTCTATATACTTTTTATTAACTTTCGATTCTATTCACTTTCATCTGGTGGGAATCACTCATTATCGAAGGTAGCTCCCTCTTGGTGTGCGGCTCTGTTCCGCCGGTTGAAGCACTCGCATCCGTTATGTGAGAGGTTGACACCACAGGAGTGGCAGTAGTATTTGTACTGTTTCCACTCGCGATCGGTGGGTCGGGCTTCATACGCCTTGGCCCGGCCCACGTTGGTTTTGAGGCAATTCACATCCGCCTGTAGAGCTGCCATGGCAGTTTCCCATTGGTGTGATATGGTCATTGTAGATGCCGCTGTTGCTGTCTCGGCGACCTGTGAGTATATCTCTTGGCATACATTGACTAGGTCGTGTTGCCTGCTCTCGAGGTCGGCAAATCGCTGGTCATTCTGGATGTCCACCATGTTGGCTGCCGCGGTCTTGTTGTTGTAAGCACTGTAGAGTTCCTTGAGGCGTTGTCCCCAGAACTTCTTATAGTGTACGAATTCCTCATCTTTGGCGATTGTTGACTTGTGTTGTTTCCAGTCCTCGTTAACGCGATGGAGTGTGATTGGGTCGTGTTTACTCCGCATGAAGGCCTCCTGGGAGTAATCAATCATTTGTGCCGGCGTCACATTAGCGGTTTCCGGGAGGAGGTTGATCTGTGCTTGATATTTTGTAAGTTGTCAGAAGTACTCCTTGGGGCCAATGGGACTTGGCGTGTATGCCAGTATATTCATCTTCTTGGTGAGCTCGCGCGTGAAATGGTGTTGGGCGTCTGTTGAACATAAATCCTCCTCCATAGTTTGGAAGCAATTAATACCGTGGTGCCTCGAGGGAAGGCCTCCGATATTGGGTCCTTCAAATCGTCCAACATGGTGGGGAATTTTCTATCTACAATAAGGAGGGCTTCCCTGTCGTACTTATTCCATTCCACGTATAGGGCCCGCCTGCGTTTCCACAGTTTGTATGCGTCTGAGGTAAGCTCGGTGTCACCATCCAACTCGTGGGGCTCACTCAGTGCAGTGGGATACTCCGTATTCGGGTCGCGTGTAGGAACGCATACCCGCCTCCCTGGATGTACTTGATGGACGTTAACTCTGCCAATGCGTTCGCCAGGGTCTTTTTGAACTCGTAGATGTCAATGCTGGTTGGCTCAGTGATCGGTTTCAAGGGAGCCTCATCGAGGTGATCCTTGAGGGTTGTGTACGTCCGAGAACTGTTTCCCGGGGTTCAAACTTACTTCTCGCGCACAAATTTTGTGCATGAATTTAACACGGCGATTTTTCTGTACACCCTGAAATTCGCGACGATCGTATAAGGGGTATACGTAAACTCAGCACTATTTCTGTGCGCAAGATGCACATTACTCTACTCTTGAATAAAAATAATGTATTTCAGTCTCTAGCAGAACCCAATTATTATTCCGTACCAACAACTATTACTTCTATTCACGAATAAAAAAGAAATCTTTACTCAGTATTAATTCCAAAATATTAATCTACCAAATAACAATTCGATTCTGCTCTCCTAATTGTGAATTCTATTTCTCGACTACAATATTCCCTTTTTAAAATGTAGATTCTATTATGCTTGATTTATTCCTATTGCAACGTATTACGAATCCTCCATTATTTCTAATATTCTCAATATTAAGTTCATAATTAGTAGTATTTTTGTATTATGTATGTACTGTTATTTTCTACATTAATTGAAGGGATAAATGGGCATTCATCGATGCTGTTATTGCCAGATCAACATTCATCACTCATGGGTTGGAGTTGGGTTTATTACTCTCACTTTTGCCGCTGTTTCTACTACTGTGCCCACGCTGTTGCTCTCGTTGCTTGCTGCTGCCGCTACTTTGTTTTGTTGTTCCATTTTGGCATTCCGTTTTGACCATGTTACATTGTTGCTCCGTTTTTGTTGTTTCGTTTGTTTGCGTTGTTCCGTTTGTGTTGTTCCGTTTGTGTTGTTCCGTTTGTGTTGTTCGGTTTGCCTTGTTCGGTTTGCGTTGCTCCGTTTGCGTTAGTCCATTTTTGTTGCTACATTTTTGTTGCTCCGTTTTTGTTGCTCCATTTTTGTTGCTCCATTTCCGTTGCTCCGTGTTTGTTGTTTCATTCCATTGTGCTGTTGTTTTGTTCCATTGTTCCATTGTTCCATTTTTGCTGTGACAAATTAAAATAACAGAAAGAAGGATCAGAAAAAATAGAATCTCCAACAAATTGTTGTCGTTGTCACTCACTTGCGTTCCATTGTTGTTCCATTGCTCCGTTTCATTTGCTATTCTGCTCTGTTGTTCCATTCAATAAAAATAAAAGAAAGAAAAATCAGAAACAAACAGAATCTCCAACAAATTGTTGTCATTGTTGTCACTTACTTGTGTTTCATTGTTTCTCCGTTGTTCCATTTTGTTTGTTGTTTCGCTCTGTTGTTCCCCCATCCGATAAAAATAAAAGAAAGAAAGATCTGAAACAAATAGAATCTCCAACAAATTGCCGTCATTGTTGTCACTCACTTGCATTCCGTTGTTGTTGTTCCATTTTGTTGTTCCCTTGTTCCCCTGTTACACTCACTAGTGGTTCTTTGTTGTTCCATTGTTCTGTTGTCCGTGACTGTCGAACAACATTCATTTTCTGTACTTTTTAAAAAAATACCGTGCCAACCAAAAAGTATGTGGTTATTTTTTTTGGTTTTGTGTGTGTACAGTTTTGTGTGTGTGCTCAGTTTTTTGTGTTTCTCCAGTTTTTCATGTGTGTGTGGTTTTGGGTGTGTTGTGTATGCTGTGTACCCTGACTTCTTCCATGTGTCTGGCTTGTGTGTGGCCTTTATTTTCTATATAAGTAAATCATGTACCAGTGCAAGCCACCCCTCCCGCGCCATAATTTTTTCAAAATGGAAAATTTGATTACACGAAGGTTATGTACTTAAATTCCATACTCATCTGTAGAATCTGATAGCCAGTCGGTGGTTTGACACTGTCCTGGGTCAGCACAGTACCAACCGGTACCTACGTACACTTTTTGCAAAGTACCCAACGGTGTACCTTTTTGCATGTAGTATCATCTACAACTAGTAATGTCTGCACACTTATATTTTTGTCTGAGAATAATCCAAAAACAGCACTTCCATTTTGATTAAACAACTTATGAATTAATTTTATTTGACACTCATTAAACTACATGTTTGGTGATTGGATTATTAGTGTTATTCCAATTATGGATAAGATGAAATGTGCCAGAAAAATAAATTGAATTGACCTGATACTTTGGGAGTCATTACCCACTCAGTCAGTGTGTGCCCTGGATTCATACCAAAAATACTCTCTTGTCTGCCATTTGGAGAGACAAAACACAACATATTCAGTATTGTGACTGTAAATGTTGTTCCCAATACGCATTTGATGAGTCATGAAAAATTTATTCATGGCCCGGACCAGAATCTTTGGGAGTCATTACCCAATAAGTCAGTTTGTGCCCTGGAATAGCACCAAAAATACCCTCTTCTGTGCCATTTGGAGAGACAAACCACAACATTTTCTGTATTGTGAGTGTAAATGTTGGTCCCAATATGCATCAGATAAGTAATGAAAAAATTATTCATGGCCTGGACCTGATACTTTGGGGGTCATTACCCACTAAGGCAGTTTGTGCCCTGGGTTTACACCCAAAATTGTCTCTTGTGTGCCATTTGGAGAGATAGATCACAACATTTCCAGCATTCTGTGGGGCAAAGCTGTTCCCAATATGCATTTGACGAGTCATGAAAAAATTATTCATGGCTAGGACCAGATAGTTTGGGAGTCATTACCCAATAAGTCAGTTTGTGCCCTGGATTTGCACCACATATACCCTCTTCTGTACCATTTGGAGAGACAAACCACAACATTTTCAGCATTCTGTTTGTAAAAGTTGTTCCCAATATGCATCAGATGAGTAATGAAAAATATATCCATGGCCAGGACCGGATACTTTGTGAGTCATTACCCAATAAGTCAGTTTGTGCCCTGGAATTTCAACAAAAATACCCTCATGTTTGCCATTTGTAGAGACAAACCCCAACATTTCCAGCATTCTGTTCGTAAAAGTTGGTCCCAATATGCATTTGATGAGTCATGATAAATGAATTCATGGCTTGGACCGGATACTTTTGGAGTCATTACCCAATAAGTGAGTTTGAGCCCAGTAACTGAACCAAAAATACCCTCATGTTTGCCATATGGAGAGTCGAACCACAACATTTTGGGCATTCTGTGTGCCAAAGTTGTTCCCAATGTGCATTTGATGGGTCATGATAAATGTATTCCCAGCTTGGACCTGATACTCTGGGAGTGACTACGCAATAAGTCAGTTTGTGACCTGGAATTGAACCCAAAAATACCCTCATGTTTGCCATTTGGAGAGTCAGACCACAACATTTTGGGCATTCTGTGGGGCAAAGTTGTTCCCAATATGCAATTGATGAGTCATGATAAATGTATTCCTGGCTTGGACCAGATATTTTTGGAGTCATTACCCAATAAGTCAGTTTGTGCCCTGAAATTGCACCAAAAATACCCTCATGTTTGCCATTTGGAGAGTCAAACCACAACATTTTGGGCATTCTGTGTGGCAAAGTTGTTCCCAATATGCATTTGATGGGTCATGATAAATGTATTCATGGCTTGGACCGGATACTCTGGGAGTCATCACCCAAGAAGTCAGTTTGTGTCCTAGAATTGCACCCAAAATACCCTCATTTGTGCCATTTGGAGAGTCAAACCACAACATTTGGGCCTGGGGTTGCAGCAGGGGCAGCCACGGCGGCTACGCGACGCAGGTGCCTCAGAGCCGGCACATTGGTGACATTGGGGAGCCAGTAGAGGTTCTTGTTGATTTGGAAGGCTTGGAAGTCCTTCCCAAAGTCGGGGGAGGGGACAGTGAAGGTTGATCCCCATTGTTCCTCGAGCCAACCTCGCACCCGGATTTGGAAGTAGTATACCACAATGGAGGGGGTGATGAGCTCCCCCAGTTCATCGGCAATTGCTCAGCGGAGGGGCATTTGCTGGAGGTTGAGCTTGGCGAGTCCATTCTGGTAGCCCTGCACGACCGGGTGATGCATGCCTAGAATGGTGGCCAGGACGGCGAGATAGCTTTCCAGTTGGGTGGTAGCTTCAGTCCAGTCTATGGGTAGGTAGGCTTTGGTCTTCTGGAGCTCCAGGGAGTCCTTCAAGGTGAGGGAGTTGCCTTCGGTGGAGATCATGGTGTCATAGGCCGCCACAGTTGCTGCTGCTTCCTGTTCCCTTTTCAAGGAGGCTGCTGATCCACCGGGGGGAGTGAAAGCCAGCGGGAGTATGCCATCCGCCACGTCAAAGGGGTCAGTCCCATGAAAGTTTCCATCTTGGAACTTCTTGAGTGCTGCTGTGGTGACCAAGGGTGCTTGGATGAGGAACTCGGCGGTGCAGGTGGCCACTTGGCTCTGGAAGATCATGTGGGTTTTCTCGTGATTGCCTTTCTGGGCCCAGGCTTGGTAGATGGGGGGTAGGTTGGCTTCCTTGAGCTTGCCACATAGCAGCAGCAAGCGCTGGGTGTACAAGGGGCCCCAGGTGTTCTTGACAGTGGCTGGGGGGCGACGTTGGTCTAGGCCCTCACTGAGCTTGAGCTGTTGGTTGGCAATGGCGGTGAGGGTAGCTGCCAGAGTGGGATCTACCCCGGCTGGCTGGCCGGGTGCCGGCTGCTGCCCCGGATGGGAGGGGTGCTTCAAGCCCGGGAGGTCCCAGTATAGTACCTGATTTCACATGTACAAGGTCAGCCCGGGCTCCCCTTGAAAGGGGGTGCCAGGTGTGGCAAAGTGGACACCTCCATCGATGATGGTGGGGTCGGTACCTGCAGCTCGGAGGGTATTCAGTAGGGGGGTGCAACTGAGTGCCAGGTTGAGTGTGTCGAGGTAGGGGTAGATTATGTTCAAGGCTTGGATTGGACTAAGGCCCTTGCCTAGGAGTAGGGACACCAATTGGAAGGGGATGAAGCAGGCCTTGTAGGGGGTGATGACCTCCATGTGAGGATCATCACCTAGCACCATGGGGATCATGTGGGAATGGTGAGCATGCTTGATGACGTCAAGGTGGCGGTCAAGGGACAGCACCAGGGTCTCGGGCGCCTGCTTGAGTAGGGCAGCATCCACTAGCACTAGCTCTCCGGCATTGCCTTCGATGTCATCCAGGTAGCCAAAGGCCTTGCCCTTGTTGGTACTTGGCGCGGTTAAGGGCCCTGGGTACTTCCGGAGGCCGTGCACCAATCGGAGTCGCGCCCTTCCAAAGGTGTCGCTTCCAAAGGTGTCGGTCAGGAATATTCCCAGGGCTCCCACAGCTTCTGGTTCGAAAAGGTCCAAGAGCCGGCCTAGGAGTATGGGGGTGGCTGTTTCCTCCGCAAAGTAGTCGTAGATGGTTTGGTAGGCCAGGTCCCGGGCGGGTCCCACTCCAAGAGGACTGGGGGTGGTCTGGTAATACTCAGTGTAGGTCAGCATGTTGTGGCTGGTCAAAGCAGGTGCTGGGAAGGATTACAGCGCGGAAGCTTGGAGTGTCACCGGACGGAGTAGGGTTGACTGCAAGCTTGGATTGGAGAGGTGCAGGAGGTGCGATGTGGAGACCAAAATCGAGTCGACTGGACACTTGGAGGAGTAGTACGTACGGATACGTCTGGCCGCTTGAAGTGAAGAGGCGCGGTCACAATCACTGGAGGTGCCAACTGGTAACCAAAATCGATTCGCGGGTGAGGCGTCCGTATCTTTGGAGCTGAAAAAGGGTTGCGGATCAGTCGGAGTTGGAGTCGTCCGTATCTTGGAGGTGCGAGGAGGTGCGGATCTGTAGGCCAAAATCGATTCGACTGGACGCTTGGAGGAGTAGTCCGTACGGATACGTCGGACCGCTTGAAGGTGAAGAGGCGTGGTCACACTCACTGGAGGTGCAGACAGATAACCCAAATTGATTCGCGGATGCTTGTGTGGTGCCGGATTGAAGAGGGCGACGCTTGTATCTCAATCAAGGCCGTGCCTGTGGTGTGACAATAGGGAGCCAGTGATGTGTGAGTGTGGTTAAATTGACTGCTTGGAGCGGGTCGGTCGGAGTTGGAGTAACCAAATCTATTCGCGGACACTTGGAGTTGCGGGCTATCTTAGGAGGTAACCAAGGCCGGGCCTGCTGTAAACAATAGGGAGCCGTGGATGGTGAGTAGTATGGTTAGAGACTGACTGCTGTACGGGTACACTAGGCAAGACTAGGGGACCAGGACAGGAGACTGCTGTATGGTTACACTAGGCCAGGCTAGGGGACCAACAGATAGGCTTGTCGTACGGGTACAATAGGATAACTATTGGACCAGGACGGGTTACCTATTTATTTACTTATTCTACTACTAATCGGTTTAGGAGCAAAAGAGTGAGCTGTGGGCTTGGATTCTGCTGGGGGAATCCTCTACAGGCTTGTTAGCGCTTAGCTTGTATTTGCAGAGAATTCGCTTGCAGAATTCGCTTGCAGAATTCGATGCTTGCAGAATTCGATGCTTGTTCTGCTTACAGTGAGATTCGTACCTACAGGGAATGTTCCGGGGATATGGTACGCACCGATGTTGCTGATTGCTGATACAGTGAGATCTTTCTCGAAGTACGTGCGCTGTATACTCAAGGTGGTTCCCCGGTCTGTACTTCACTACCATTCCCCTCATCCGGTTTGCTACATCAATTCCCAATATGCAATTGATGAGTCATGATAAATGTATTCCTGGCTAGGACGAGATATTTTTGGAGTCATTACTCAATAAGTGAGTTTGTGCCCCGGAATTGCACCAAAAATACCCTCATTTGTGCCATTTGGAGAGTCAAACCACAACATTTTGGGCATTCTGTGGGGCAAAGTTGTTCTCGATATGCATTTGATGAGTCATGATGAATGTATTCATGGCTTGGACCGGATACTTTTGGAGTCATTACCCAATAAGTGAGTTTGTGCCCCGGAATTGCACCAAAAATACCCTCATTTGTGCCATTTGGAGAGTCAAACCACAACATTTTGGGCATTCTGTGGGGCAAAGTTGTTCTCGATATGCATTTGATGAGTCATGATGAATGTATTCATGGCTTGGACCGGATACTTTTGGAGTCATTACCCAATAAGTGAGTTTGTGCCCTGGATTTGCACCCAAAATACCCTCATTTGTGCCATTTGGAGAGTCAAATCACAAAACTTTCCAGCATTCTGTGTGACAATGTTGTTCCCAATATGCAATTGATGAGTCATGATGAATGTATTCATGGCTTGGACCTGATACTTTTGGAGTCATTACCCAATAAGTCAGTTTGTGCCCTGGAATTGAACCCAAAAATACCCTCATTTGTGCTGTTTGGAGAGACAAACCCCAACATTTCCAGCATTCTGTTTGTAAAAGTTGTTCTCAATATGCATTTGATGAGTCATGATGAATGTATTCATGGCTTGGACCGGATACTTTTGGAGTCATTACCCAATAAGTCAGTTTGTGCCCTGGAATTGCACCAAAAATACTCTCATGTTTGCCATTTGGAGAGTCAAACCACAACATTTTGGGCTTTCTGTGGGGCAAAGCTGTTCCCAATATGCATTTGATGGGTCATGATAAATGTATTCCCGGCTTGGACCGGATACTCTGGGAGTCATTACCCAATAAGTCAGTTTGTGTCCTGGAATTGCACCAAAAATACCCTCATTTGTGCCATTTGGAGAGTCAAACCACAACATTTTGGGCATTCTGTGTGGCAAAGTTGTTCCCAATATGCAATTGATGAGTCATGATGAATGAATTCATGGCTTGGACTGGATACTTTTGGAGTCATTACCCAATAAGTCAGTTTGTGCCCAGGAATTGAACCAAAAATACCCTCATGCTAGTATGTATCTAGTACAACAAGCGTGTAGTAATCTACTCGCGTAGAAACCTACGCGGATTCAATACTAGTATGTATCTAGTACAAAAAGTGTGTAGTAATCTACTCACGTAGAAACCTACGCGGATTCAATACTAGTATGTATCTAGTACAAAAAGTGTGTAGTAATCTACTCACGTAGAAACCTACGCGGATTCAATACTAGTATGTATCTAGTACAAAAAGTGTGTAGTAATCTACTTGCGTAGAAACCTACGCGGATACAATACTACTATGTATCTAGTACAAAAAGTGTGTGGTAATCTACTTGCGTAGAAACCTACGCGGATTCAATACTAGTATTTATCTAGTACAACAAGCGTGTAGGAATCTACTGGCGTAGAAACCTATTCGGATTCAATACTAGTGTGTATCTAGTACAAAAAGTGTGTGAGAATCTACAGGTGTAAAAACCTACGCGGATTCAATACTAGTATGTATCTAGTACAAAAAGCGTGTAGAAATCTACTCGCGTAGAAATCTACGCAGGTTCAATACTAGGAATTTCCTAGTACAAAAAGCGTGTAGAAATCTACTTGCGCAGAAACTTACGCAGGTTCAATACTTGGAATTATTTAGTACCAAAAGTGTGTACAAATCTACAGGCGTAGAAACCTACGCGGATTCAATACTAGTATGTATCTAGTACAAAAAGTGTGTACGAATCTACAGGCGTAGAAACCTACGCGGATTCAATACTAGTATGTATCTAGTACGAAAAGCGTGTACAAATCTACAGGCGTAGAAACCTATGTGGATTCACTACTAGGAATTATCTAGTACAAAAAACGTGTAGAATTATACACTACTACAAAAAACATGTAGAATTCTACAGAAGTTGAAGTATCCTCGTCGTATCGATCGATCGTGAAAAGAATTCACCGTGTAACGTGTATTCGTACTACGTACTAAGCGGGCATATCCTACGAAAAGTCATAAGGGCAATAACCTTATTCTTAAGGTTATTCCTGAGTGAATGATCGTCAACGACTTTCCATGTGGATTGCCTCTTAGCGGGAGTTTCCCCATCAGCTCACTCTTTGAAGAATTAACAACTCTAAAACACTATCATGCCCTAAATCTACCTACATTCTAGTACTAATTCTACATGATAAGATACAATTACATGTGATATTCCAATATTCCAATGAGAATATCACGGTGAATTATACGGTAAAAGGCCGATCGAAGATGGCCGGTTTTCGTGTGTTTTGTGTCTTAAGATTACGTGTATTTTGTATGCTAAAATTACAAGACGACGACGAAAGTAATTAACCTATCGTTCGACCGATCGAACGTGCGACTGTGATCGCATCTAAGATGACTACTCTTACTCACTAAATCAATCGACCGTAAGGCCGATTGCGTTTGTTTTGTCACGACACACTTTCTTTAGTTTATCAGACCCACAGCACTCTACGAGCTGTGGAGGACCGAATGGCGTTTACCGAGAAACGCAGTTGAGCTCGAAGACCAAAGAATCCGGATTAGCCTGATCAGCAACCGGCATCAGCCCTCAAGGATGTAAAAGGGGCAATTGCTTGTGGAGCCCTGGATCAGACCAACACCAGGGCGGCCTCCCTGAAAGAAGAGGCCAAAGACACGAACCAAGATGGTAGGCTCCATCAGGTTTCGAGATCCAGCAACAAGCAATGGAAAAGGGACTGGACGATTCAGCCGAAAGAGTTGCCCAGGTTGGCATCAGTTGAAAGGAATCAATATCCGATCCGAGAACACTGATCTTTCACTGAAAACAAGAATGACGTGAGCCAGAAGATTGAGCCTCAAGTATTCTGTGGTGAAACAGATTGGAACAAATAGATTGCAAAGAGCATCTGCCCGCAAGAAAGATCCAAAGATATGGAAACAAGAACACCAAATCTCAAAGATCCAAAAGAAAAGAGAACACTAAATTCTCAGGAAACAAGAAGATGAAAAAGGATCATCGATCTTTCACCACAGAAATACAGAATGAGCAAATCCCGATAACGGATAGGAAAGCTCACAATCTTGAATTGCAACAAAAGCAAAAGCTCACACAAACCGGAACGAAAACTTGATCTGAACCAGTACAGATAACCGGAACGAAAATTCGATCCGGATATACAAATACACAAACAGATAAGCGAATCACATACAACGTTTAATATCCATCTCTCACATCCAATCCTTCGGCCCGATTACACTCTCATTCCACATACCACCTTCGATTGAATATTCGATCGCAACGTCCAACGAATATCGTCCTTCAAAATAATGATCGTCCATCGAATATCGTCCTCCGAATATACCGAAACTTCGAACATTTGAAATCTTGTCTCCACCATGGCCCGAACAAGAGCGAACTACGACTCCATTGAGGAAACAAAAATGGAAGTGGATCCACAAGATCCTGATGGAGACAATGAAGAAGTGGGTATGGAAGAAAAGGACGAATTTGATGAAAGAATCATGCGTGTAATGGAAAGGGCTATCGCTGACCCAGAAATGATCTCAACTATGAAGAGAATCATCGACCAAGAAGTAAAGAAAAGGATCAGAGCATTACAGGAAGCTGAAAGTAGGGGTAGGAATTCAGATGATGATAGCGGTGATGAAGGTCAACAAGATGTCGACCCAAGGACTGAACGGTACGAAAGGAGGTCATCCCAACCCAAAATAAGAATCAGGGGATTCAACAATGGAAGATTTCTGAATCCAGAACAGCTCGCCTTCAGGAGCAGCTTGATGGACTTTGGTATCAACTATGAATCAGCTGAAGAAATTATGAGGGGAGGAATGTCTAATATTCGTGAAATTACAGACCTCAACAAGGAAAGCATAAAGTCATTCATGCATGGATTGAAATCTATCAGTCCAGACTTTCCTAATCCAAAGAGTATCCACTACGGTAACAGGCTATCATCAAGACTTCTCACATGGGCAAATTGGGCTCGCTATCAACCATTGATTGGAGTCAAACCAAGAGCCATTGACTGGAACGCGAACCCAAATAATCTGGAACTGCAACAATTCAGGATCAAGATGATGGAATCAAGTGTGAAATCACAAGAAAAAGCAACTCCACCTGAGTTAAAGGATCTTACAAAATTCAGAGAATGGGAGGAAGGCTTCTGCCAAAACTTGAGATACAGATTCAACTCTGAAGGTTTCCCAATCTTGTATGTCATAAGACCCCAAGAGAAGGAAGATGTTACTAATGAAGCCAGGTCTGGCACAGTTGGGCAAAGTCCATCAGATACCTATCCAACTTGGAGTGACTACAATGAAAGGTGTGGCGTTTTGTCAGGTCATCAGTATGATGAAGATAACAATGTCGTCTGGAGGTTGTTATGTGATGCAACAAGAAAAGGGCCGGGTTGGGAATATGTGGCACATTTCCAAAATACTGAATTGAACTCAGGGCACGCAAGAAATGCATTTATTTCATTGATGCAACATGCTTACACTGATACCAACATCACTATGGTTCTGAACAAAACCTACCAGGAAATGAAAGAATCACATTACACGGGCGACCATAAGAGTTATGATTGGAACAAGCACAAGAGGAATTGGACTGCTTTCCATGGAACGATTATGAGATTTGAAAAGAACCACAATGAAAGGAGATTTGTCTGGGACTTTATCAATTCAATCAGTGATGAGAGACTTGATGCTGCCAAAGCCGACGCGATTGATGAGAGCAAAGACTATTGTGACAACTTCAATGAATGTTTGATCCTATTCACCAATCGTCTTGGATTGAAGAAGCTTGCAAATGGGAAGCACAAAAAGGGTTCCAGAAGTGTATACTCAGTAGGCACATCGAGCAATAAGAAGCAGAAAACAACTGGGACATTCACAGGAACAGTTGAGAACAAGACCTATCCAACAAGTGTGTATAAAACAATGTCAAAGGAACAGCGTCAGGAACTGTACCAGATGAGACAGGGGAGTAAGAAAAAGAGGGCTCTCAAGGCTGCCGAGACCAAGAAGGCAAAGGAAGCTGAAAAGGAAGGTGCAGGTGACAGCTTTGGCTCAAAATCTAAGAAATGACATCATAACTGGACACTAGAAAACAAATGTTTAAAAATGGTGAGCCGGTCATTATATAAGATGAATATCCCTCTAGATTTTGATGATGGTGAAAACGAAGAAGGATGCTGTGAGTTAGACTCACATGCTGACACCACTGCGGCTGGAAGCAACATGATATTGCTATATCCTGATCAGATCACAATACACTTTGATGTTGCCCCCTTTTTGGAAGAGTACAAGCCAATCAAGAAAATCCCAATTGGAAGTTGTGCAACTGCTTGGACAAGTCCAACATCAGGTCAAGGCTACATTATTGTGTTCCATCAAGCACTGTACTTTGGAAACAAGTTGAAGAACAGCTTGATATGCCCAAATCAAGTAAGGGATTGCAATTTCAACTCTGTTGAAGAAACCCCTCGTCAGTTTGACCCCAGATCCAAGCATGGAATTACAATCCAAACCCCAATGGAAGATGATGACCCCAAGAAAGTTTTCATAAAACTGAGTATGAGAAATGTGATTTCATACTTTCCAACAAGAAAGCCAACAAGATTGGAGCTTGATGAATGTCAACATTTGATTGCGACAAATGACACCCCATGGGATCCTCATTCACTGAAGTTCAGGATGGCCGAGTTAGCAATTGACAATGGTGATCCAGTTTCAGGGGACCAATTCAGCATTCAAGCAATGTCAACTGAGGATGCAAGTTCAGTGGTAACAGAACCTACAAGTAATGTCACAGACATGTTCTCCAAGACTAGCATAGAGCCCAAGCATCCAAATCTCATGCAGCAATGCAAGCTGATGAGATTGCACCAGATATCAACCAGAAGAATGCTGACTGAATGCCAAATAGCAACAGATGGTAATATTTCTCACAGGATTTCGTCAGTGACCACAAAGTTTCAAGATGCAAATATTTCAAGCGCGTGAAGGGTAGACCAGATTTTTGTTTGATGACACAGAATTTGACTTCACAGAAGCCCCTGAAGATGAATCAAAACCAATCCCTAGCTTGCAAGAAGTTGACAATACACTTGAAAGGAGATTGCTTGATAGAAGAAATCGATGGGGACCATCAGTGACAACTATTGAAGGTCCAAACAAGGTAGACTGTGAACGCCTAGCCAAGACTTGGAAGATCAGTTTCAAAAAGGCAGAACAGACATTAAAAGTCACTACTCAGAAAGCACTGAGAAATTTGCAACTACCATTGATGAAGCGGCTGCCAACACAGCGCTTTAGAAACAAGAGAGTTGCTCAAGGAACCTGGTATACTGATACCTGGCATGCTAGAACCACGAGTATTATGAGGCAAGAAAAATGTGTGCAGATCTTTACAAATGGAAATGGATTTGAAGTATTCATACCAATACAGGACAAATCGCAAGTGCATCAAGGGTTGAAAATATTCATTCATGAAGTTGGAATCCCTGAGCATTTGATTTCTGATGGGGCTCCAGAACAAGGCTCTCCAAGGACCTACAAGACGCACTGGAATTCAATTGTGAAGCGCAACCATATACACCAAACATTCATCCAACCACATTGTCTTTCCAAAACCGAGCAGAGCAAGCGATAGGGCATCTTGGTAGTGCAATCACAACCAAGACAGCGAAGAAGAAATCACCGAAAAGACTATGGTCATTTTGTGGTGAACTATGTGCAAATATCAGGCAGAGGACTGCATCGAGCAACCCTTCTTCAATGGGGAGAACTCCATTTGAATTGGTGCATGGCTATATGCCTGATATAGCATTATACACATCATCAGAATGGTATGATTTTATATTTTACTTTGACAAAGGTGATTCTTCATCCCGGGGAGTTGAAAGACTGGGTCGGTGGCTTGGCCCTTGCGGTAACAAGGTGGGTGGAGGTGATTGTTTTTGGATCCTGACTGAATCAGCAATACCGATCTCTACAAATTCAATAAGGCCTGTCAAGGAATTTGAATGGAGGGATAGAGATGTCCTAAGAAGAATGGAAGCGATCGATAAATCAATTGAATCCAAGATTGGTGATGAAGTGAAAGACAGCGCGTCCTTCTTCCAAGAAAATTACCCAGAACATCAACTAGTAGAGCTATTTGAGGAGCAACCAGTGAAATCATCTGATCTGAGACTTGAAATGGCTGAGCCAGAGGCGTCAGTTGAAGATATTGATGAACCAGATGAGTATCTGGGAAATGAAGTAATCATTGAAAGAAATGATGAAAGGCTCAGGTGCATAGTCAAAGACAGGGTACGCAATCTGCAAAACAGACCAATTGGAGTAAGGAATGAGAATCCAATACTGGACACGAGGTTATACCAATTGCAACTACCTGATGGCACCATTGAGGAATACACGGCAAACATTGTTGCAGAAAGTCTTTACAGTTCTGTTGATGACGATGGAAGGATGTTCACCCTACTTGATGAGCTGATTGATCATGAATGCGACAACACTGCTTTAACTGATGAAGAGGCCACAACTATTGCCAAAAATGGCAGGAAAACCCATAAGCCAACAAATAGGGGTTGGAGGATTTTAGCCAGTTGGAAAGATGGAAATGGATCTTGGTGTAAGCTAAGTGACGTCAAAGAATCATTCCCAGTGCAACTAGCAGAGTATGCAGTCAACAACAAACTTGAAAAACTACCAGCATTCAGATGGTGGGTGCATAAAATGTTGCGAAGAAAGGAACGCATCCTTAAGGCGGCCAAAACAGCCAAGTATTGGTTGAAGACTCACAAATATGGTGTTGAGTTACCGCATTCAATTACACAAGCACTGGCGATTGATAAGAAAACAGGCACTGATCACTGGGAACGAGCAATTCATAAAGAAATGACAAACAATATGGCAGCTTTCGAATTTTCTGATGATGATGTTATTCCAGTTGGTCACAAGGAAATCACAACCCACATGATATTTGATATCAAGCTTGGATCCCTAACAAGGAAAGCTAGGTTGGTAGGGGACGGTCACAAAGTTCCAGCGGTAGCGAAAGAGAATACCTATTCATCTGTTCCCAGTCGTGATTCAGTGAGAATATTCTTCTTGCTGGCAGCACTGAATGATTTGAAGGTTCTCTCAGCAGATATTCAAAATGCATATTTGACAGCCCCAATTAAAGAGAAATACTTTCTAAGGGCGAGAGCTGAAGATGGTTTTCCTCCACACCTTGCAGGATGGCCTTGCAAGATAGTTCGGGCACTATATGAGTTACCAGTCGCAGGAGCATCATTCAGGTCATACCTCACAAAACATTTGAGGGATCTTGGGTATTCCCCTTGCAAAGCAGATCCGGATGTGCACTTACGAATTGAAACCAGGAAAGATGGATCCAGATACTGGGCAATGCTGATTGCATATGTTGATGATATCTTATGTTCTGGTGAAGATCCTAAGTTCCAGCTAGAAAACATTGAACGAAAGTTCAAGTTGAAAGATGATACCATCGAAGAACCAACTCTGTACTTGGGAGCTGATATTGGAAAGTTTTACTTTGAAGGTGATTCGAAACCAAGATGGTCTTTGTCAAGCATGAAATATACTGTGAAAGCTGTTGCAGCTGTTGAAAAAGAGCTTGGAACTGAGAAGTATGGTTACAAATATTTATCGAACTCACCGTCCAGTCCACTGTCACATGATTACAGACCGGAAATTGATATATCAGAGGAACTGAATCCTGAATTGCAAAATTACTATCAAGGTTTGATTGGAGTTCTCAGATGGATTTGTGAACTAGGAAGGCTCGACATTGTAATGCCAGTTTCGGTTATGTCAAGATATTTGGCTCAGGCGAGAATGGGACATTTGAACCAGTTATTTCATATATTTGCATATTTGAAGAAATATAACAGGTCAAAATTGGTTTTTGATGATTCAGTACCAAGCATTGATCAGAGTAAATTCCAAAAATGCGACTGGTCTGAATTTTATCCTGGTGCTGCTGAAGTCATACCAGCAGATATGCCTGAAGCTTTGAGAAAACATGTAACAATGAGTTGTTTTGTTGACACTGACCATGCCGGATGCAAGGCAACAAGAAGATCTCATACTGGCGTTATTATCTTCATTAATAATGCACCAATTATTTGGTTTTCCAAACAACAAACAACAGTTGAAACATCAACTTTTGGATCTGAAATCATTGCATTGAAAATTGCAATCGAATTGGTTGAAGGTCTAAGATACAAGTTGAGAATGATGGGTGTTCCAATTGATGGGAGCACCAATGTGTATTGTGATAATGATTCGGTTGTCACAAATGTTACACGACCTGAAAGCCCATGCAAGAAGAAACACAACAGCATTGCATACCACAAGGCCCGAGAATCCATTGCAGCAGGAATTATCAGAGTTGCAAAGGAACCAGGTTCAACAAATATTGCTGATTTGTTTACCAAGCTAATGAGTGGCGCTGTTTTCCAGGAACATTGCTCCCGATGCATGTGGTAAGAAATCGATCTGCAATGAGCATTTCGAAATGGATGATTTGATCCATGGAATACAATATATCAATCGGGCAAGGATCAGGGCAAAATGCCATGATACAAGCCAGAATGAATGGCAAAATGCCTCCCCATTTTGATAGGGCCTCTGATAGTAGACTGGATACAGTTTGGTATTCAAAACACGAATGACTCACGATGAATAGGTTAAGTCATAGAATCCAGCCGCTTGACGGTTGGAGGAATTATGACTGAAGGGGACTGAAAAGAATTCACCGTGTAACGCGTATTCGTACTACGTACTAAGCAGGGCATATCCTACGAAAAGTCATAAGGGCAATAACCTTATTCTTAAGGTCATTCCTGAGTGAATGATCGTCAACGACTTTCCATGTGGATTGCCTCTTAGCGGGAGTTTCCCCATCAGCTCACTCTTTGAAGAATTAACAACTCTAAAACACTATCATGCCCTAAATCTACGTACATTCTAGTACTAATTCTACATGATAAGATACAATTACATGTGATATTCCAATATTCCAATGAGAATATTGTTTGAAGTCGGTCGAACGAGCGCGTGCTACGGAACGAATGAGACGTGAATGAGACACGAATGAGACATGAGTGAATGAATGAGACGCGAATGAGTCACGCGATCGATCGATGGAGTCATCTTGCTTCTACAGGAATGGACCAACACGAATGGAGATGGGAATGGAAGTGGGAATGAGATTTTACCACTTACCGATCCGGTTCTCCTTCTTACTAAAAATAGGACCTTATGTACCGAATCTACTGGGCGCAAGGTAGACCCCTACAGCTTATTGGTACAAGGCCACGTGCAACACATCGGAGTATTAGCGGGTAGATGTGATTATTAGTGATTTAGTGTGTGCACTGGAGTATTAGCGGGCCGATGCACCAATATGGTGATTTTAGTCAAAGAGCAATTTTTGCTCACAATTTCAAGTAACAATTCATGTAGTAGCCAACAAGTTAAACTACCAAATACCGACTGTTTCTCCTCAATTTTCAGAGCCCTCCAAACATTCTTCAAAGAATTACGGAGCGCTCCCGAGGTTGGAACTTGGTCGAAGAAGAAAGAGATATCTGCGTGTTTCAGCTCTAGAAAAGCGCCGGTAGCAAACGTACAGACGTACGAACATTCGGGAATACACACGAATGAGATAACACACACGTATGACTAACAGGCAAAATAAGCGAGCCGACTTGCTGAATCGCTAACAGTAATAGAGCACCAATAGAGGTTCGATCTCAGAGGTCATCTTACACGTAATTGCTCACAAATCTAAATACTAATACTTGAAATCACTGAATACTGCTAGTAAGAATATCTAGCGGACTACACGTGTAAACGCGTTAGTGACAGGAGAAAATATAGAGTTTATCAGACCCAAATGGACTCATAGAGTCTGGGTAACAAAATGAAAGCTGATTGCCGACTGATCACCGGTTAATTGCCGTCTGAAGCCAAAAAAGGCTGGACGTTAAAGACCCTCTCCAACAGAAGAGACTCAGGCGCTTAGAAGATTTTCAACACTAGCGCAGCAGAGCACACCAGGCTAATACCCGTGGCTTCTACTGAGGTTTGTAGGGGAGAGAAATGAACACCAAAAGCTTGTTATCCACCAAAATAGACACTTGCAAGAAGTCCCCGACGATGGGAACAGCAATAGATGTGTCGGAAATACAACGGCAAAATAACGCCCGGAATAAAGCGATGTACGTGTGTTCAGTACTACGAATTGCATAACGGCTACAGAAGAACCGTTAATAAAGAGAGGCACGCGACCTCGAAAACGTGACCTCGAAAACAAAGCAAATGGGAATCAAATTCAATTCCTACAGAAAAGAGCCCAAGTATACTCACTCGTATACAAATGATATGATAACAAAACCAGCCGAAGTAATATACATACCCAGTATTGGATAAACACATACACAAAAAATAGAAATGACAAAAAATGCTGAACCAAATATTTAATAAGAGACGAACGAATATTCGATACCGTTTCGAAAAAAGGGAAACAACTGTTGAGCTTAAGTATAGAGGAACTGAAAAAATTGGGGTTCCGATAGGAATCAATCCTCATACCGTGGATATGAACCTGTTTACTAGCAAAAGCACGTGGAAAGAAAAATACTCCACAAGTTGCTTCAGAACTCAGAAAATCACAATCACAGCTTCCTCATGAAAGCAAAAGCTAACAAACCCCTTATTACAAGCCTAATTCCTACTGCATACTCCAAAACAACACACCATGGCGCCACCAACCAGAGCTCAACTAGCTGCAACCGCGGCAGCAGCAGTAGCAGAAGCAGAAGCAGCGGACGCGGTGGCAACAGAGGCGGCGGGCAACCTGATGGGCTTACTACCTCCATCGGTAACAACAAGGTTGGACCCAGAACAGCTTGAGCAACTCACGGTGACTCTGGTTGCAAGACTATCAAGCAGGAACATATCTCTATCAACGACAGCAAGAGAAGCCAAAGAAAGGGCAGAGGCCAATGATGGCATCCCTGGCTACGAAGGAGAACGGTCGCTGACCTCAGCCGAGGTTTGTTTCAGGAAGATCCTCGAGTCCTTTGGGGTCAACAGGCCCACGGCAAACGAAATATTCAGACATGGATATTCTAACATGAAGGCCATCGCAGACCTCGATTCAGAAGGGATCAAGTCCACTCTAGGGTCGCTAACCAAGGCAAAACACCATCTATGCCCGGATCCACAGGAAGTCTTTATTGGAAGGGCATTTGGCGATCGACTGAAGCTGTTCGTGGCTTGGATCAAATTCCAGCCTATACTAGGCGCAACGGCCACCGAAGTGGACTGGATCAAGGACCCAACGGCCGAGATGGATACAAGGGAACGTTTGAGATCTACAAAGGAGGACGATGAAAATACGGCCGTTAAGGATCTAACACTACCCAACAAACTGACTACGATGTCAAAGTTCAGGGAATTTGATGAGAACCTACGTGAATACCTATGGCATAAGAGGGGTGTCACCAAGACATCCCTACTTTACACGATAAGACAACAATCTGCAGTCGGAGAAACCGACAGGTGTCGAACGGTCGGATCGGGCCCAGACGACGCGTATCCTGACTGGACTGAGTATGCAATAAGATGCACGATTCATGCCAACTCTCATTGGTCTAAAGACAACAATACTCTCTGGGGGATATTGTTTAAGCTGGTGGGATCCGGACCCGGTTGGTCCTATATACAAAGCTTCGGGACCAAAAACGGGGTAGGGGGTGACGGCCGAAAGGCATACTTCGCCCTGCTCTACTCTCAAGCATATGAGGCAACCAACGTAAAACTAATTGTCGAAGCAAAAAGGCAGTTTATCCGGGAATCGGTGTACACAGGGGATTCCAAACACTACAATTTTGACAGGAACAAAAGGCTATGGCATGATGCAAAGCAAACCTTGATAAGATACGGCGCATTCCCACCTGAGGACCAGTTTGTGTACGACTTCGTACGATCCCTACAGGATGTACGACTCGAACAATCCATCCCAAATGTAATAACAGAAGAGTCGGACTATTACGCAAATTTTGAGAAGGCTTCGGCGTATCTTACTCGAATGCTCGGAGTAAAGAAACTCCAGAATCAACCACAAAAGAGGGGTAGGAACGTGTCAGCCTTCACTAACAACAAAAAGAGGAAAGGTGACAACAAACGCGGCAACTTCTCTTCCAACAAGCCACAAGGCAACAACAACAACAACAATAGTGGTGGCTCAAAGGCACAACCAGGGACCTATAAAGGGCCCGTTGAATGCAAGTTCTACCCACGAGAAGTATGGTTAAGCATGTCCCAAGAGCAGCAACAAAGGGTCCGAGCGCTAAAACAAGCAAGGAATGCAAGCAATAGCGGGGGCAACCAACAATCGAAAGTGGCAGCAGCCACAGCTGCAAACCCTCCCAATAACCCCAGTTCCGCTGGAAACCAGTTTGGCTGCCACAGCCACATTGGAAACGGGAATGGAAATTGATTCGCCGGCCGGGGCCTTAAGATAGAACCTCGGGTAGGCCGGCCGATAGTCCATCTCAAAGAGATGACCCAGTCATCCAGTGTTAAGCCAGGACGATGCGAGCTGGACAGCCATGCAGACACGACTGCAGCTGGATCTAACATGGTATTACTTCGATTCACTGGATTCTATCATGACATTTGCTGATGTTGCTCCATTTTCAGACGTTTTCAGACGTGTACTCACCAATGAAAGATGTTCCTATTGCCCGTTGTGCTACTGCTTGGACAGACCCAACAGACGGTATCACATACATATTGGTATTCGGACAGGCCCTCTATTTCGGAGAATCATTGCAGCACAGTCTGATATGCCCGAACCAAATCAGAGAATGCAATTTGAATGTGGTTGAAGACATACCACGAAGATACTGCAGTTCTTCCAGTCACAGTCTTATCTTTCGGGCCGACGGTTTCAAATTGGCAATACCATTGTTAGTTGATGGCGTTCTGTCATACTTTGACACGCGGAAGCCGACACGCCGGGAACTCGATACATGTGACCAAGTCCTTGCAACCGACACTCATACCTGGGACCCATACGCCCCCCACTTCAGAGAAGATGAAGAAGCAGCAACCGCGTCGTTCCCACGAGTAGTGGCCGCCCTCTCCGGAGGAGGACCGACTGGGACAACTGAATCTTGGATACGATCCACAGACAACCCTATACTCATCAATGTAAAACACAAGGATTATCGTCTCAGATACCTCCAGAAAATCTGTACAACCCGTACTCAACGGCCGGGGTATACTCAACAAGAGATTGGCGACCGGTTACACTCAGCTTTTGTTAAGAGTACCGGGGACAAAGAAAACTCGGAGATACTCCGAATTTCAGCTACTTCAACCAAAACTTCGATTTCCCTAACAGAGGAAGAGCTTGCCATCCAAAAGGAAGCAAAAGCTCGGACAAAAGAAAGGAAATTACTCCGCCGCCAACAAGACGTGATAGATAAGGAAACTTCCCTAGAGAAGAGATCATTTATCCGCCGCGGACAATGGGGACCTCCGATAAGGATTCCGGAGAAAGTGGACAGATATGATTCAGAGGCCATTGCAAAGATGTGGAACATCAGTGTTAAGAGGGCCGAAGAAACGATTAAGGTCACTACCCAGGAAGGCATAAGAAACCTTACACAACCAATCACCCGAAGGCTAAAGACCCAAAAGTGGAGAAACAGAAAAGTACTTAAGGGTCGGTGGTTCGCTGATACCATGAAGTTCAAAGTACCGAGTATCATTAGAAATGATACTGACGCACAGATCTTTACCAATGGGAAAGGATATGTGGCATTCTATCCAGTAAGAGGGGAGAAACGATGCCACGACGGACTATCTTGCTTCATAAATGAGGTAGGAATACCGGAACATCTTGTCACCGATGGGGCAAAGGCCCAAGGAAATCATGAGACACACAGCACCGGATGGACTAAACTTCGATCGGAGTATCGCATACGCCAAACCTACATACAGCCCCACTGTTGGTGGCAGAATACGGCAGAACACAGTGCAGGGGACCTAAGGAGATCAATCCGATTAATGACTTCTAAGAAAGGAAGCCCGAGGAGGTGCTGGGCCTTTTGTGGAATGTTGGCGGCCGGAAGGTTAAGTAACACCGCATCTGGGGACCCATCTGCGATGGGAAGAACGGGGTTTGAGTTAGTCCATGGATATACTCCGGATATAACCCCATACATGATACACGACTGGTACGATTTCATCCGGTGGTACGACCTACAGGATAAGTCGGAGAAATACGGAAGATGGCTGGGCCCATGTGGAGATACTTATGGAGGTGGCGATTGTCACTACGTATTGTATAAGACTGGAAAAGTACACATAACAAACGGCACACGGCCTATATCTGAAGTGGAATGGAAACATCCAGACACTATCCTGCAGTTAGAGGAACACAACAAGCTACTTAATGAAAAGATCGGCGATGAGGCAAAGCCCTCGGATACTTACCTGGAAAACGAGTTAGGGGAACCACCCTTGGGCCTATTTGATGGCAAATATGAGGGTGAGGACGAGGTACTTATGGCTGAGCCAGAGGCGTCTTCCCCGGACATTGATGACTTAACCGACAATCTTGATGAGTACCTCGGAAGCCAAGTGCTACTGCAGATAGGGGACCAACGGATTCGCGGTACGGTTAATAACCGGTACAGGGACGCAAGCGGAATCCTAGTCGGAGAAAAGAATAACAATCCACTCCTAGATACAAGGTCCTACGAGGTTTCTATGCCGGACGGATCCATTGAGATCTACACAGCAAATGTGCTCGCGGAGAATCTCTATTCCTCCGTGGACGATGAGGGGCGCATGTATTGTCTCCTGAACGAGCTACTTGACTATGAAAAGGATAAAGAGGCTCTGACAGTACAACAGGCAACTATCACTACTAAGTCCGGACAAACTTGGACTAAGCCGACAACCAAAGGGTGGAGAATCCTGGTCAGTTGGAAAGATGGAACTTCCTCTTGGGCAAAGTTAAGTGACATGAAGGAAAGTTTCCCCGTCGAAACGGCTCTGTTTGCCAAGGATCAAGGCATAATAGATGAGCCAGCCTTCAAGTGGTGGGCCTATCGGGTAATTCGGAAGAAAGATCGGATTATCTCCAGCGCCAAGACCAAATATTGGACCAAATCCCATAAGTATGGGGTTAGACTACCGAAAACAATTGCTGAAGCAAGAAGGATAGATGAGGAATCCGGCAGTGACTATTGGGCCCGGGCTATTGCAAAAGAAATGAAGAACAATTTCATAGCTTTTGAGTTCAATGATGAGGACAAAGTACCGGTGGCACATACAAAAATCACTATGCACATGGTATTTGACGTGAAGATAGACTTAACTCGGAAGGCCCGACTAGTTGGGGATGGGCATAAAGTGCCCGAAATATCACGGGAGTATACATACTCAAGCGTGCCCAGCAGGGATTCGGTTCGGATGTTCTTCCTAGTCTCTGCACTTAATGACCTTGAGGTCTTAAGTGCTGACATCCAAAATGCATACTTAACCGCACCAATTAAGGAAAAGTACTACACAATGGCTACACTGGAACAAGGATTTGCACCGGAGTTATGTGGAAGGCCCTGCAAAATTGTGAGAGCTCTGTATGGATTACCAGTAGCGGGCGCATCATTTCGATCTCATCTGTCTGAGCACTTAAGGGGACTTGGATACAAGTCTTGCAAGGCGGATCCAGATGTATATATGCGGCCGGCTGTAAAGAAAGATGGCTCAGCATATTACGAATATTGCGTGGCATATGTGGATGACATCCTTGTATGTGGGATGGATCCAAAGTTCCAAATGGATGCAATCGAAAGACAGTTCAAACTGAAGGATGGGACTGTTGAACCACCCACTTTCTATCTAGGAGCGGATATTGGTAACACATCTGTTGATGGGGCCGAGTACTGGTCCATGTCTTCAACAAAGTATACCTCCAAAGCCGTTAAGTCTGTTGAAGAGGAATTGAGTAGGGGGCAATATGCCTTCAAGGTACTCCCAAAATCCGCAAAATCACCATTGGCAACTGGGTATAGGCCCGAAATCGATGCCTCACCAGAACTTGGTCCGGAGAAACAAAACTATTACCAGGGTTTAATAGGTATACTCCGTTGGATATGTGAACTCGGAAGGCTAGATATTGTAATGCCTGTTTCACTTATGTCCCGGTATCTTGCACAGGCCCGAGAAGGACATCTAAACCAATTGTTTCATTTGTTTGCATACTTAAAGAATTACAGCAAATCAAAGTTGGTGTTTGACTGTTCCATCCCAGAACTTGATGAATCAGTTTTTCATGAATGTGACTGGGCCGAATTCTATCCGGAAGCGGGGGAACTAATTCCTCCGGATATGCCCAAGCCACGAGGAAACTCCGTAACTACCACATGTTTCGTGGACGCCGACCATGCTGGCTGCAAGGCTACTAGGAGGTCTCATACGGGAATCATCATCTTTGTTAACAGGGCACCAATCCTATGGTTCTCTAAGAGAGAAACAACTGTTGAAACATCCACGTTTGGCTCAGAGATTGTGGCACTCAAGATTGCAATCGAAATGGTAGAAGGCCTACGGTATAAGCTCAGAATGATGGGCATACCTATAGAAGGACCAACCAACATGTATTGTGACAATGACTCGGTCGTTAAGAATGTAACACACCCGGAAAGCCCTTGTAAGAAGAAGCATAACAGCATTGCTTACCATAAGGCACGCGAATGCATTGCAGGAAAGATTATCCGGATTGGAAAGGAACCCGGTGAAACTAATATTGCAGATCTACTCACTAAACTTATGGGTGGGGTAAAGCTATTCTCCTTATGTAGGAGATGTATGTGGCGGTGCAAATAAGAGAACGGCCCTTAAGGTATCTTCTACAAGTACTTAACAGTACAAGTACGAAGACACGGGGACTCTAGAAAAGCGCCGGTAGCAAACATACAGACGTACGAACATTCGGGAATACACACGAATGAGATAACACACACGTATGACTAACAGGCAAAATAAGCGAGCCGACTTGCTGAATCGCTAACAGTAATAGAGCACCAATAGAGGTTCGATCTCAGAGGTCATCTTACACGTAATTGCTCACAAATCTAAATACTAATACTTGAAATCACTGAATACTGCTAGTAAGAATATCTAGCGGACTACACGTGTAAACGCGTTAGTGACAAGAGAAAATATAGACAGCGGAATACTCTGTGTCCACCAAGAACGGACTGCAGGCTGGCTAACAATCGGAGTCAGCGACTTATCTACCTTTTTATCCGCGCAATTTCAGTGGAATACTCTTTGTCCAAGAACGGACTGCAGGCTGGCTAACAATCGGAGTCAGCGATTTATTTATTTTTGTCCACCAAGATCGGACTGCAGGCTGGCTAACAATCGGAGTCAGCGATTTATCTACTTTGTCCAAGAACGGACTGCAGGCTGGCTAACAATCGGAGTCAGCGATTTACCTACTTTGTCCAAGATCGGACTGCAGGCTGGCTAACAATCAGAGTCAGCGATTCATTTATTTTTGTCCACCAAGATCAGACTGCAGGCTGGCTAAACAATCGGAGCCAACGACATTCAACAACAGCAGGATTGGTATCAAGCGGATCGATAGGGCCAATTACAATTAACAATTTACGTCGGAATCGGAATACGAGAATTTACTTTGGATCGGAATACGACAACTTACTTTGGATCGGAATTCGACAATTTACTTACATGTCTAACGAATGGAGGAGGATCCACCAACCCGGCATCAAGAGATAGAAATTGCTTTTTCTGCAGAATCGACGTCGGAAGAAGAAGAAGAAGAAGAGAGCAGTGTACTATCAAGCTCAGAAAGCAGTTCAGCAGCGAAAGTTGCGGAAGCACAAGCAGCGCAAGCAGCACCAAGAGATCCACGAAGAAGAAGAAATACAAATACAAGATGGTGGAGTACGTGGATAGCCAAGTGCCCAAGTTGGCCAAGGGGGATGCGAGCAAGTTTGAATATTGGTACACTCAGTTCGAAGCATTCGCTGACAGCCAGAAGTACCGGGATATGTTGGCCACCAAGCCACATAAGGACCTACCTCCAGAAGGACAGCTTACACCTTGAGAGGAGATGAGTACGGCACAGAAAAGGGCTTACAAGTACCACAACAAAGCTCTGAACGATCTGTACAAGGCTTTTGCCGACAACAGGACAGACCTAGCCATCATGGAGAAGTCCAAGATTGATCGCGGTGCATCAACTGAATTGAACAAAAAGCTCCGGTCACAGTGGCCCCGAGGTAGGGTACATCGAGTGATTGAAGAACTCATGAAGGAATACAGGAAAGTCAACCAATCTCACGACCAAGAGCAATTGGATATTGATCTGAGAAGTTTAAAGCTGACCATTGGAGCCCCTCCACAGGATTTGGTTGAGGACATCTATGATTTGCAAAGAAAATACCAATACAAGTCAGTAACGCCCACTTTGACACAACTTGTTGTGGCATTCAAAGCAGCGCTACCTGCCTACCTACTGATGCAACTTACCCCCCTCATGGATGCGCTGCAAGATGACGGCACCTCTGAACTGGAATTTTGGGAGGCGATCAACCTCCGAGCTGCAAGTCTGTATGAGTCGGCTCGAAGTATACAAAGCAGGGGTGGAAAAGCCAAGAAAATGAGTCTGTTTGGTGCTGAGATGACTGATTTTGCCAATCCCGATACACATGACAAGTGGTCCACCAATGCAGTTTGTTATTGGTGCAGAGAGCAAGGTCACAAAGCGTTCAACTGTCCTAAACGTCAAGCAGGACACCCGCGTGTCGACAACAACGGCAATGGAAACAGCAACAACAACAACGGCAATGGCAACAACGGCAACGGCAACAACGGCAACAACGGCAGCAGTAACAACCGCAACAACAACAGCGGCAATGGCAATCGCAACAACAGGTCGAATGGCCAAAGGGGCAGACGGCGTAGATGTGGACTCTGTGGTGGTAATCATGGAACGGCTGTCTGTTTTGAGGATGAAAAGAATGCTGCCAGACGCCCAAATGGTTGGAAATCCAAGTTGAAGGATGTCCAGGGAGCAACAATTGACTATGATTTCTGTCTCTCAGCAATGCAAACCTCTACCACGTCACTCCAACTTCTCAATGCCCAGAAGCGAGCTACCAAAGGAGATGTTGTGCCCAAAGGCTTCGATCTGCTGTATGATGACAATGTCTTTGTTTTTGATACAGGCGCCACAAGTCACAGTTCCAACAGCATGCGGTGTGCCATCAATTTGAGGGCTAGCGGTGCCACTATTACCACCCAAAGTGGAGACGAACTGAAAGGATGTCAAGTTGGGGATATTCCATGTCAGAAGATTGACAAGGATGGAAAGAAGGAGTTTCAGACATTGTTGCAGGGTGTGAATTTCAATCCAAATTTTGCATTCAATCTGTTCTCAGCCAACTTGGCTTTACAGAGTTGGATAGCCACCGGAAGCGACAAAACTGAATGGTCGCTCAGGAAAGGGAAGATCCAAGTGAATTTTGATATTCAAATCCCCACCTACACAAGCTGTGTGTGGATTGGCTATTTCGATCACATTGCCAATCCCACCAACAACATTGACATCAATGCGGCGACTGCTACCACTACTATGGATGAAGGAACCAAGATGAACATCAACAAAGCCCACCGACTCCTGGGACACATGGATGAGATCAAGACACGCCGAACAGCTGAAACACTTGGCTGGACCATTACTCGGGGTCCGCTGCTCCCATGTGAAGATTGTGCCAAAGCTAAAGCAAAAAGGAAAGTGATTCCTACTGAAAGCGAGCACGTCGCAGCCACCAAGCCTGGAGAAAGACTCTTTGTGGATATGTCCTCCGTTAAAGCCCCCAAGGCTGCCAAAAGTAACACGTTGACCGCCCCATTCATTACCAAGCCCCATTTTCGCATGATTGTTGATGAATATTCCTCATGCCGGTTTGTCAATTTCTTTTCCACCAAAGATGGAATGGTCGAACCCACTTGCGCATTGCTCAACCAATGGAGATCCAAAGGCCAAAATTTGAAGCACATACGATGTGATAAAGCCGGTGAAAATACAGCACTTGACACTTGGCTGGCCTCAGCAGATTGGAAATTTTCTTGCAAGTTCGAGTATACTTCTTTGGATACTCCACATCAGAACAGTGTGGTTGAAACAGCAATCTATCGGTCCGTCTGTCAAGCCATGGCTCTTTGCTCTCAAGCGAATGTGCCTCGGGAATACAGGTTTAGATTCTTCCCCTTAGCAATGAGGTGTGGTGTTCAATTGGACTGGTTGGAAGCTGTCACTGTGAATGGCAATACTATGCCCAAGATCCAACATTTTTCTGGCACGGTCCCTGCGTTTAGTGCACACCTCAGAACTTTTGGAGAGGCTGGAGTGGTACGCGTCAAGCGTCCCACCAGTCCCAAACTCAATTATCGAGGCAATCCAGCTTTCTTTGCTGGATATTGTACTGACCAGCCAGGAGATTGCTATGTGATGTATGATCCATTGAAGAATACTTTTACAGCTACCCGTGACATCTACTGGTTGAAGAGGATGTATTTCCCCCCCACGGCACCAGCGGGTGAACATCTTAATTTTCATGCTGATTTCCTTGAAGGTGGCCACATGGACCTCCCAATCAACGCCACCCCTACCCACCCTGTCTCCATCTTGCGCACCACCACCAGACCTCGGCAACCTCGAGTACAGTTTCAGGATGAAAGTGGAGGAGCCACAGTACCAGCACTTCCCTTCCAACCTGAATCTGAAACCGTCCACCCCACTACGGCTATGGACGAAGAGCCTGTTTTCGATAGTCACGATGAATACTACGCCGATGATATTGAAGAAACCAAGATAGACTATGAAAGCGATGAATACGATAGCAATGACGACACTGAAGAAGAAGATCTACATGTTGTAACAACCACAAGATATGGCCGTGTCGTGAGAAACTCTTATCTCAATCCGGATATACGATATGGAGATATGGCCAGCTATGCAGCACAATTCACTGATGCTGAAATCCAGTTCCACAAAGCAATGACCGAGCTGAAAGAATTCAATCTTCTGTCCGTATCTATCCCATCTCAGGAAGGCGCTATGAGTGAACTCAGTCTGGTTGGCGCAGCTGGGAGTGCTTTTGACAACACCAATGAGTTAAAGACCATAAACTACAAGGAATCTATGGCCAGTCCGATGCAACACAAGTTTACAGAGGGTGTTGACGCTGAACATGAGAAAATGGTCAAGTATGGAGTTTTTGAAGAGATTGATGAAGCCAATATCCCACCGGGCACCAAAATTATGGATACAACCTGGGCCAACAAGATGAAACCTGACGGTACTGTAAGATGCAGGAACGCGATACGAGGATTCAAGCAGCTAGATGGCGAGCACTTTGATGGCCAAGAGAAGTCTTCACCGGTTGTCAGTGATATCTCCATCCGAATTGCAATGATATTGATGGTCATGGCAAATTTTATGGCTTACATTGTGGATGTGGAAGGAGCTTTCCTGAATGGAAAATTTCAGAATGGAGAGAAAATCTTCACCAAGATTCCAGAGGGATATCAGAAGTTCTACCCATCATACGTACTCCTCCGATTGCAGAAAACACTTTATGGGACAATTCAAGCGGCCATACAATTCTGGAGAGAAGCGCGACGAGCAATACATACCATGCAGATGGAGAGATGCAAGGCCGATCCATGTCTATTTTTCAGGTGGATCAACAACAAGCTACTCTTGATGTTGTTATGGGTCGACAATTTTTGCATCATAGGCGAAGAAGCAGAAGTCCTAAAGCACAAAGAACAACTCAAGTCCCTATTTGAATGCAAGGATGTTGGAGAGATGGATGAGTATGTCGGATGCCACATCGAGCAAGACAAGAAGAACAGAACCCTTCGAATGACCCAACCAGTCAAGATCAAAAGATTTGTTGATGAGTTCGAGCTTGACGAATGCAGAGGCAATCCCACGACTCCAGTAGAGCCAGGATCAGTGTTGAAGAAAGAAGGTGAAGGACCATCTGATAGTGTTCTCATCAAGGAAGCCCAAACCAAGTACAGGTCCGGAACAGCCATCCTATTGCATATGATGCAATGGTCAAGAATCGAAACACAGAATGCTGTCCGCGAGCTCTCTAGGTTCATGACTGAAGCAAGGAAGTCCCACATGAAGGCACTAAAGCGAGTGATGAAGTATTGTGCCGGAACACCCAAGAGAGGTCTCACCTTAGCCCCAAATGCAGTGTGGGATGGTACCAAGAATTTCATTTTCGAGTTGATTGGATTCAGCGACTCAGAATATGCCAAAGATGAGTCTCGGCACAGTGTCAATGGCTGGTCGACTTGGCTAAATGGTGCCAATGTCACAGGAAGATCAAGAATGATGCCAATCATTGCACTGTCAGTGATGGAAGCCGAACTGTATGCAGCTGTACTATGTGTGCAAGACATGCTGTACATTTGGAGAGTCATGATGTGTCTCGGATTGCAAATCAAGCTACCTATGGTGATATATGTGGACAACAAAGGAGCAGTCGATTTTTGCAACAATTGGTCAACAGCAGGACAAACAAGGCATATTGAAGTGAAACAGTATTTTCTCTGAGAGCTGAAGGAAATGGGTCTGATCAAAGTGATGTGGAAGACAGGCGATGAAATGATAAGCGATATCTTCACCAAGAATCTATCCGGTGCCCTGTTTGAGAAGCATGGTTTCATGTTCTACGGAAGAGATGAATATTCCACTAAGGAAGTAGACAAGGATGTGAGCTTCTCAGCTATTGACAGTCAAGCCCGGGAAGCCCATACAGCCTACACCAAGTTCTGGAGCAGTATCATTGATTGAGTCTGTTATCCGTTGAAGCAGGGGAGTGTGTTTGAGGTGGATCAAAATTGGGCCGCGTGCAACCAAAAATGGGCCAAACAAAAAAAATCACTTTTTCTACCTCGCGACAAAAAAATCACTTTTTCTACCTTTCATAATCTTACCGGACTTATTTGAGTAGAGTTGCTAATCGGCACTCCGTCTGTGAACGTGGGATTCCACTTAATCCTGTTCAATGATCCCTTGATCGTTGATCAGCATTAGGCAGGTTATCCGTGCTCAAATATTTTAGTCTGAAATAACAGCCTTGTACTGGAAAAAGAATTAGCTCGCATTGGACAAGAGGTGGTTTGCTGATGGTTGATACGGGACTCATTGATTCGTACAAATAGAATATCTACCATCGGGTAGCTTTGGTACTTCTGGGCACGAAAGGAATTTAATATTGAATTGGCCCCCAAACATATATGTCTTGAAAGCAATAAATCTCTATCCATTGCTTCTATATCAACAGGCACGAGGTACTGTTTTTCATGACAGAGGAGTAAGAAGGCTGCAAATCAACGGCAGCAACAACAACAACAATTTCATTGGGACGATTGCCGGAACGTCGGAACAAGCAAAGGTAAGAATGAGAGAGATAGGCATCGGCAACGGCAACGGCAATTGATTGGTCTTCCACTCCACCGGCATTACTGATAATGTATTTCCTCCCTTCTGTTTCTCTTCTTATTTTCATAGGAACGGATTGGAAGCAACCATCGGATCGGAAGGAACGGATTGGAAGCAACCATCGAATTGGAAGCAACAGATCGGGAGCAACGTCGTCTTCTTCCCTGTAGGTGCGACGAATTTTTGCGGTTGGTGATAATTATTTTGCTGGAGGTGTGACGTTGTCAGCATCGAATCAATCAGCATGTAGATTATATTATTCTGTTGTTATTATTTACTCTATGTACTACTACATCAATAGATACTCACCAATTTTGTTCAATTAGTTGCTAGTTGCTGTTGCTGTTGTTGTTGCTCTCGCTAGTCGCTGTTGCTGTTGCTGTTGCTGTTGCTGTTGCTCTCGCTAGCTGCTGTCGCTGTTGTTGTTGCTGTTGCTCTCGCTAGTTATTGTTGCTGTTGCTTTTGCTATTCGCTGTTGCTGTTGCTCTCGCTAGTCGCTATTGCTATTGCTGTTGCTGTTGCCCTCGCTAGTTGCTGTTGCTGCTGCTCTCGCTGTTGATAATGGTGTCACTTGCTTTCTGATCCATTTGCTGTTGTTCTTCCTATCCCCGCTTGCTGTTCCTCTCACCGCTCTTGCTGTTACTCTTCCTGTCGCCGCTCGCCGCTCGCCGCTCGCTGTTGTAGTAGGGCGCATCGTTGTTGTATGCTCATTTTTTGTATCTTCGTCTTTTCCTTTGAATACCGGTACCCTTCCCAATTGGAAACAAAGTAGAGTAACATGTAGGTATTTGAGTTGGTATCATTTTGTACTATTTGTATGGTGGTGAACCTCCATGGTGGTCTGTTCTATGGAAGGAGAAACAGAATGGTCCTCAAAATGGAAATGGTGTTTGTATCTTCGTAATTTGCCTTTTTGCTCCAAAACGCCGCTGCTCGCTGCTGACTTCCTGCTGCTCGAAACAGCGCTCCAAAACGCCACTTAGTTGTCGTGTGAATACCCCTCCCAATCAAAAACGAAATAGAGTAACGTGCAGGTATTTGAGCTGGTGTCATTTTGTACTATTTGTACGGTGGTGAGCCTTCATGGTCTGTTCTAGTGAAGGAGAAACAGAAGGGTCGTTGCAGGGTCATCAAAATGGAAGTTAAAGACATTGGTGATTTCGATGATTGGAATTCCTATCAAAAATAAATCATGTCTTCGAGGGTTTTTCTGCTGTGTTTGCAGGGTCTTTTCACTTGTTCTTTTTTTGAAGAGATTTCAGTGTACGGAGCACACACATGTTCATTACCTGTAGACTTGTACATGGTTTTTGTACTGTGTATTTATTGTGGTATTTTGTACACAGTGTGTTACTAAGTGCAGTTAACAGCATGTTTCGAAGATGAGAGAAAATTATTTGTGCGTAAGAAGTTTGACACAAAATATTGTTCATCACGGCAACTTTATGATATCCCTAACCCTGAAAATGTTATTTAATTGATTGTTTTTATTCCACCAAGTCGAGAGTGAGTTTTAGGTGATGATCCAGGTAGGGATCAATGAGATATTGTCTGGAAAGGAGAAGCGTGCGACACGCGAGGTATTTTAGTAGACACGCGACCTAAAAAGATAGGAAATTTTAAAAAATAGGGTCGAGAATTTTAAAAATACCACGCGAGAGCCCGCGGGGGGTAGAGAAACAGTTCTCGGACGTAGTCCTTCTTCTTGGTCATCTCGTCGTCGGAGTCTCTATCTTCGCTGTCCTTGGTATAGTTGTACAGCAACCAATTTTGTGCCTGTAACTGGGTGTTCTGTTCCCCTGTGTACTCAAGTATATCTCGATTGTACAGTTCAAGCTCTTCCAGTTGATCTCTCAGATCTCAAATCGCGTTTGTGCCCGTGATTCTGGAAGTGTCGATGCTGGTGTCTGGGGTAACTCCTCTGGTCGTGGGGCTGTGGTTGTTTCCTTTGGTTTGTGTTCCCACTGGCATTGGGGTGTTGTGTTCGTGTTAATCTTATCTTTAACTAATAAGACCAAAGTTGTAAATCGTTGGTTAGTTGAAGTTGTCTTAGTTACGTTAGTTCGTTTGTTCGATTTTGCTGTGTTGGAAAGAGTTAAAGATAAGATTATGATCGGATTGTTTCTGGACCATATCTCCCAATTGCTAATCTGTTGCCACTTTTTGTGGGAAATCGTACTGATCGAGTTTTGTTGTAAGTTTGATTCCCATATTGTGTACTGCTGTTCAGTGCTTTAAGTATCGATCGATATTCACCAGAGCTTATGTGTAATTTTACTTAAGGTCCTCATTCTATAGGTCGCGTCTCGTCTTTACTTATTGCGTGCACCTTGGAATCGTACCATTGATCATCATTCTTCTCACCGGTACATTATTAATTACATATACCATATCTTGCCCGGCTCCTAGCCGCGGTAATATTCATGGCCGATTTAGTAATTCAACAAATAATCTCCCAAATAACAATTCGATTCTGCTCTCCTAATTGTGAATTCTACTTCTGGACTACGATACTATTCCCTTTTTAAAATGTAGATTCTATTATGCTTGATTTATTCCTATTGCAACGTATTACGAATCCTCCATTATTTCTAATATTCTCAATATTAAGTTCATAATTAGTAGTAGTTTTGTATTATGTATGTACTGTTATTTTCTACATTAGTTCACCAATAGATAAACTTTCATTCATCGATGCTGTTATTTCCGAATCAATATAGACCTTCCTTTTCTTTTTCTTTTTTGGTCCACTACAACTAGTGGAGCTGCTACTAGTAATATTTGCATCGCCATGCTTATTTTTCTTGGTGTAATCTGTCGAGCTTTCGTTCCTAAATCTCTCCCTCATCATTTGTTCCAATTCCCTTCCTGTTTCTGGGTGTTTTCGCATGTCGCCAATTTCATCGCACAAATCACTGAACAACTCTCGCCCTTCCTCCATCCATCCATTTCTGCTTCCACTGTCTGAATCGCAGAATTTTTTTTGTCGCGGAATCGTAGCATCACTCTTTCGTTGCTGCTGGTTCACCCATACATGATGCTCATTGTAGATCACTATCAATGCAAATGCTTCATCCGCTACAGAAAATATATCACTCAGCAAGTGCTTCTCATTCCGCTGTTTGAAATTGGATTTTGTCGGATTGATTGCCGACATGGTTCTTGTAACAAAATAATAAAAATCTTCATTTTCCGCATCGTTGTATTTCCTGTATTGAGGGTTTAAAATACCTGTGTCCTCATATTCTGTGTCTTGAATAACTGCAACAGTACCAGGGAAGGTGATAGGGACTCGACCTTTGCTGTTATTGGCTGTACGGAAGTATCATCAGTATCAATGTGAAAAGAATTCACTGTGTATCGCGTAATTCGTACGAAAGTCATAAGGGCAATAACCTTATCCTTAAGGTTATTCCTGAGTGAATGACCGGCAACGACTTACCATGTGGATTGACTCTCAGCGAGAGTTTCCCCATCAGCTCACTCTTCGAAGAATTAACAACTCTAAAACACTATCATGCCCTAAAATCTACGTACAACCTAGTACTAATTCTACATGATAAGGTACAATGCATGTGATATTCTAATGAATATCACGGTGAATTATACGGTAACAAAAGACCAATCGAAGATGGTTTTCGTGTGTTTTGTGTCTTAAGATTACATGTGTATTTTGTATGCTAAAATTAGTGCTTTGCAGGGGCCCTGTGGAGTTGTTGAATAGATAGTTACTGTATGTATTGTAAGTATGTGTCCGTAAAGTTATGGTAAGAAGTACTCGTACGATAACGCGTACAATTTCTACTAGTACTGTGCATCAAGTAAGATCAGAATTACCAAAGGTGTTCTGATCTGTACCACCAATTCTTACCAGTACCAATTCTACAATTAGCCAACCAACCAAATTTACTTGTAAGCTATCAGCAAGGTATCTACATTCATAGGGATGGGGTTAGATTCGAACAAGCAAGCTGTAGGAGCTACCGGTAATTACGAGCTACCAGATCTACAAGCAAGCTGTCTATGTTCTTCCCAATCATACCAATTATTTGAAGACAGCGCAAATCCTGACCATCCCCAACCTAAAATTAACTCAATCATCAACCCAAAAACTCACCAGATTTGAAGACAGTGCAAATCCTGCCAATCCCCGACCAAAATAAAACTCATTCATCAACCAAAAAACTAACCAGATTTGAAGACAGAGCAAATCTTGCCAATCCCCGACCAAAATATAAGTCAGTCATCAACCCAAAAACCCACCAGATTTGGAGACAGTGCAAATCCTGCCAATCCGCAACCAATATATAAGTCAGTCATCAACCAAAAAACCCACCAAACTTGAAGACAGTGCAAATCCCGCCAATCCCCAACCTTAAATTAACTCAATCATCAACAAAAAAAAAACCAGATTTGAAGACAGTGCAAATCCTGCCAATCCCCGACCAAACTATTACTCAGTCATCAACCCAAAAACCCACCAAATTTGAAGACAGTGCAAATTCTGCCAATCCTTGACCAAACTATAACTCTGTCATCAATCCAAAAACTCACCAGATTTGAAGAAAGTGCAAATCCTTCCAATCCTCAACCAAACTATAACTCTGTCATCAATCCAAAAACTCACCAGATTTGAAGAAAGTGCAAATCCTTCCAATCCCCAACCTAAAATGAACTCAATCATCAACAAAAAAAACCACCAGATTTGAAGACAGTGCAAATCTTGCCAATCCCCAACCAAACTATAACTCAGTCATCAACCCAAAAACTCACCAGATTTGAATACAGTACAAATCCTGCCCATCCCCAACCTAAAATTTACTCAACCATCAACCCAAAAACCCACCAGATTTAAAGACAGTGCAAATCCTGCCAATCCCCGACCAAAGTATAACTCAGTCAACCCATAAACCCACCAGATTTGAAGACAGTGCAAATCCTGCCCATCCCGAACCTAAGATTAACTCAATCATCAACCCATAAATCAACCAGATTTGAAGACAGTACAAATCCTGCCAATCCCCGACCAAACTATACCTCAGTCATCAACCCATAAACCCACCAAACTTGAAGACAGTACAAATCCTGCCCATCCCCAACCTAAAATGAACTCAATCATCAACCAAAAAACCCACCAGATTTGAAGACAGTGCAAATCTTGCCAATCCCTGACCAAACTATAACTCTGTCATCAATCCGAAAACTCACCAGATTTGAAGACAGTGCAAATCCTGCCCATCCCCAACCTAAAATGAACTCAATCATCAACCCAAAAGCCCACCAAATTTGAAGACAGTGCAAATCCTGCCAATCCCCAACCAAACTATAACTCAGTCATCAGCCCAAAAACTCACCAGATTTGAAGACAGTGCAAATCATGCCAATCCCCGACCAAAATATAACTCAGTCATCAACCCAAAAACTAACCAGATTTGAAGACAGAGCAAATCCTGCCCATCCCCAACCTAAAATGAACTCAATCATCAACCCAAAAACCCACCAAACTTGAAGACAGTGCAAATCCTGCCAATCCCCAACCAAACTATAACTCAGTCATCAGCCCAAAAACTCAACAGATTTGAAGACAGTGCAAATCCTGCCAATCCTTGACCAAAATATAACTCAGTCATCAACCCAAAAACTCACCAGATTTGAAGACAGTGCAAATCCTGCCCATCCCCGACCAAACTATAACTCAGTCACCAACCTAAAACCCACCAGATTTGAAGACAGTGCAGATCTTGCCCATCCCCAACCTAAAATGAACTCAATCGTCAACCCAAAAACCCACCAGATTTGAAGACAGTGCAAATCATGCCCATCCCCAACCTAAAATTAACTCAATCATCAATAAAAAAACCCACCAGATTTGAAGAGAGTGCAAGTCTTGCCAATCCCCGACCAAACTATAACTCAGTCATAACTCAGTAATCAACCCAAAAACTCACCAGATTTGAAGACAGTGCAAAACCTGCCAATCCCAAACCAAACTATAACTCGGTCATCAACCCAAAAACCCACCAGATTTGACGACAGTGCAAATCTTGCCAATCCCTGACCAAACTATAACTCAGTCAACCCATAAACCTACCAGATTGGAAGACAGTGCAAATCCTGCCAATCCCCGACCAAACTATAACTAAGTCATCAACCCAAAAACTCAACAGATTTGAAGACAGTGCAAATCTTGCCAATCCCCGACCAAAATAAAAGTCAGTCATCAACCCAAAAACCAAACATACTTGAAGACAGTGCAAATCCTGCCCATCCTCAACCTAAAATGAACTCAATCATCAATTAAAAAACACATTAGATTTGAGGTTAGTGCAAATCATGCCAATCCCCGACCAAACTATAACTCAGTCATCAACCCATAAACCCACCAGTTTTGAAGACAGTGCAAATCATGCCAATCCCCAACCAGACTATAACTCAGTCATCAACCCAAAAACTCACAAGATTTGAAGACAGTGCAAATCTTGCCAATCCCCGATCACAATGTATCTCATTCATCAATCCAAACCTAATCAGATTTGAAGACAGTGCAAATCCTGCCAATCCCCAACCAAACTTTAACTCAGTCATCAATCGAAAAACCGACCAGATTTGAAGACAGTGCAAATCCTGCCCATCCCCAACCTTAAATTAACTCAATCATCCACCAAAAAAACCCAAGAGATTTGAAGACAATGCAAATCCTGCCAAACCCCGACCAAACTATAACTCAGTCAACCCATAAACCCACCAGATTTGAAGACAGTGCAAATATTGCCCATCCCCAACCTTAAATTAACTCAATCATCCACCTAAAAACCCACCAGATTTGAAGACAGTGCAAGTCTTTCCAATCGCCAACCAAACTATAACTCAGTCAAAACGCAGTCATCAACCCAAAAACTCACCAGATTTGAAGACAGTGCAAACCCTGCCAATCCCTGACCAAATTATAACTCTGTCATCAACCCAAAACCCACCGGATTTGAAGACAGTGCAAAACCTGCCATTCCCTGACCAAACTATAACTCAGTCATCAACCCAAAAACCCACCAAACTTGAATACAGTACAAATCCTGCCCATCCCCAACCTAAAATTAACTCAACCATCAACCCCAAAAACCCACCAGATTTAAAGACAGTGCAAATCCTGCCAATCCCTTACCAAACTATAACTCTGTCATCAACCCAAAAACCCACCAAATTTGATGACAGTGCAAATCCTGCCAATCCCTGACCAAACTATAACTCAGTCATCAACCCAAAAACCCACCAAACTTGAAGACAGTGCAAATCCTGCCCATCCCAAACCTAAAATGAACTCAATCATCAACCCAAAAACCCACCAAACTTGATGACAGTGCAAATCCTGCCAATCCCTGACCAAACTATAACTCAGTCATCAACCCAAAAACCCACCAAACTCGAAGACAGTGCAAATCCTGCCCATCCCCAACCTAAAATGAACTCAATCATCAACCAAAAAACACAACAGATTTGAAGACAGTGCAAACCTTGCCAATCCCTGACCAAACTATAACTCTGTCATCAACCTATAAACCCACCAGATTTGAAGACAGTGCAAATCATGCCAATCCCCGACCAAACTTTAACTCAGTCATCAACCAAAAACCCACAAGATTTGAAGACAATGCAAATCTTGCCCATCCCCAAACTAAAATGAACTCAATCATCAATCAAAAAACCCACCAGATTTGAAGAGAGTGCAAGTCTTGCCAATCCCCGACCAAACTATAACTCAGTCAAAACTCAGTCATCAACCCAAAGACTCACCAGATTTGAAGACAGTGCAAAACCTGCCAATCCCTGACCAAACCATAACTCTGTCATCAACCTAAAAACTAACGAGATTTGAAGACATTGCAAATCTTGTCAATCCACGACCAAACTATAACTCAGTCAACCCAAAAACTCACAAGATTGGAAGACAGTGCAAATCCTGCCAATCCCCGACCAAACTATAACTCAGTCATCAACCCAAAAACTCACCAGATTTTAAGACAGTGCAAATCTTGCCAATCCCCAACCAAACTGTAACTCGGTCATCAACCCAAAAACCCACCAGATCTGAAGACAGTGCAAATCTTGCCCATCCCCAACCTTAAATCAACTCAATCATCCACCTAAAAAACCACCAGATTTGAAGACAGTGCAAATTCTGCCAATCCCTGACCAAACTATAACTCTTTCATCAACCCAAAAACCCACCAGTTTTGAAGACAGTGCAAAACCTGCCAATCCCTGACCAAACCATAACTCTGCCATCAACCCATTAACCCACCAAACTTAAGGAGAGTGCAAATCTTGCCCATCCCAAACCTAAAATTAACTCAATCATCAATCAAAAAACCCACCAGATTTGAAGAGAGTGCAAGTCTTGCCAATCCCCCACCAAACTATAACTCAGTCATAACTCAGTAATCAACCCAAAAACTCACCAGATTTGAAGACAGTGCAAAACCTGCCAATCCCTGACCAAACCATAACTTTGTCATCAACCAAAAACCCACCGGATTTGAAGACAGTGCAAAACCTGCCATTCCCTGACCAAACTATAACTCAGTCATCAACCGAAAAACCCACCAAACTTGAAGACAGTGCAAATCCTGCTCATCCCCAACCTAAAATGAACTCAATCATCAACCAAAAAACCCAACAGATTTGAAGACAGTGCAAATCTTGCCAATCCTCGACCAAACTATAACTCTGTCATCAACCTCTAAACCCACCAGATTTGAAGACAGTGCAAATCATGCCAATCACCGACCAAACTTTAACTCAGTCATCAACCCAAAAACTCAACAGATTTGAAGACAGTCCAAATCTTGCCCATCCCCAACCTAAAATTAACTCAATCATCAACCAAAAAACCACCAGATTTTAAGACAGTGCAAATCTTGGGAATCACCACCAAACTATAACTCAGTCATCAACCCAAAAACCCACCAGTCTTGAAGACAGTGCAAATCATGCCAATCCACCACCAAACTCTAACTCTGTCATCAACCCAAAAACTCATAAGATTTGAAGACAGTGCAAATCAAGCCCATCCCCAACCTTAAATTAACTCAATCATCAATCGAAAAACCCACCAGATTTGCAGAGAGTGCAAGTCTTGCCAATCCCCGACCAAACTATAACTCAGTCATAACTCAATCATCCACCCAAAAACCCACCAAACTTGAATACAGTGCAAAACCTGCCAATCCCTGACCAAATTATAACTCAGTCATCAACCCAAAAACCCACCAAACTTGATGACAGTGCAAATCTTGCCAATCCCCGACCAAACTATAACTCAGTCAACCCAAAAACTCACAAGATTGAAGACAGTGCAAATCCTGCCAATCCCCGACCAAACTATAACTCAATCATCAACCCAAAAACCCACCAAACTTGAATACAGTGCAAAACCTGCCAATCCCTGACCAAATTATAACTCAGTCATCAACCCAAAAACCCACCAAACTTGATGACAGTGCAAATCTTGCCAATCCCCGACCAAACTATAACTCAGTCAACCCAAAAACTCACAAGATTGAAGACAGTGCAAATCCTGCCAATCCCGGACCAAACTATAACTCAATCATCAACCCAAAAACCCACCAAACTTGATGACACTGCAAAACCTGCCAATCCCTGACCAAATTATAACTCAGTCATCAACCCATAAACCCACCAAACTTGAAGACACTGCAAATCCTGCCCATCCCCAACCTAAAATGAACTCAATCATCAACCAAAAAACCCAACAGATTTGAAGACAGTGCAAATCTTGCCAATCCTCGACCAAACTATAACTCTGTCATCAACCCATAAACCCACCAGTTTTGAAGAGAGTGCAAATCATGCCAATCCCCGACCAAACTTTAACTCAGTCATCAACCCAAAAACTCACAAGATTTGAAGACAGTCCAAATCTTGCCCATCCCCGATCAAAATATATCTCATTCATCAATCCAAAACCTAATCAGATTTGAACACAGTGCAAATCCTGCCAATCCCCAACCAAACTATAACTCGGTCATCAACCCAAAAGCCCACCAGATTTGAAGACAGTGCAAAACCTGCCCATCCCCAACCTTAAATTAACTCAATCATCAACCAAAAAACCCAACAGATTTGAAGACAGTGCAAATCCTGCCAATCCCTGACCAAACTATAATTCAGTCAACCCATAAACCTACCAGATTTGAAGACAGTGCAAATCCTGCCAATCCCCGACCAAACTATAACTCAGTCATCAACCCAAAAACTCAACAGATTTGAAGACAGTGCAAATCATGCCAATCCCTGACCAAAATATAAGTCAGTCATCAACCCAAAAACCCACCAGATTTGAACACAGTGCAAATCTTGCCAATCCCCAACCAAACTATAACTCTGTCATCAACCCAAAACCCACCAGTTTGAAGACAGTGCAAATCATGCCAATCCACGACCAAACTCTAACTCTGTCATCAACCCAAAAACTCACAAGATTTGAAGACAGTGCAAATCAAGCCCATCCCCAACCTAAAATTAACTCAATCATCAATAAAAAAAACCCACCAGATTTGAAGAGAGTGCAAGTCTTGCCAATCCCCGACCAAACTATATCTCAGTCATAACTCAATCATCCACCCAAAAACTCACCAGATTTGAAGACAGTGCAAAACCTGCCAATCCCTGACCAAACCATAACTCAATCATCAACCCAAAAACCCACCAGATTTGAAGACAGTGCAAATCTTGCCAATCCCCGACCAAACTATAACTCAGTCAACCCAAAAACTCACAAGATTGAAGACAGTGCAAATCCTGCCAATCCCCGACCAAACTATAACTCAATCATCAACCCAAAAACCCACCAAACTTGATGACACTGCAAAACCTGCCAATCCCTGACCAAATTATAACTCAGTCATCAACCCATAAACCCACCAAACTTGAAGACACTGCAAATCCTGCCCATCCCCAACCTAAAATGAACTCAATCATCAACCAAAAAACCCAACAGATTTGAAGACAGTGCAAATCTTGCCAATCCTCGACCAAACTATAACTCTGTCATCAACCCATAAACCCACCAGTTTTGAAGAGAGTGCAAATCATGCCAATCCCCGACCAAACTTTAACTCAGTCATCAACCCAAAAACTCACAAGATTTGAAGACAGTCCAAATCTTGCCCATCCCCGATCAAAATATATCTCATTCATCAATCCAAAACCTAATCAGATTTGAACACAGTGCAAATCCTGCCAATCCCCAACCAAACTATAACTCGGTCATCAACCCAAAAGCCCACCAGATTTGAAGACAGTGCAAAACCTGCCCATCCCCAACCTTAAATTAACTCAATCATCAACCAAAAAACCCAACAGATTTGAAGACAGTGCAAATCCTGCCAATCCCTGACCAAACTATAATTCAGTCAACCCATAAACCTACCAGATTTGAAGACAGTGCAAATCCTGCCAATCCCCGACCAAACTATAACTCAGTCATCAACCCAAAAACTCAACAGATTTGAAGACAGTGCAAATCATGCCAATCCCTGACCAAAATATAAGTCAGTCATCAACCCAAAAACCCACCAGATTTGAACACAGTGCAAATCTTGCCAATCCCCAACCAAACTATAACTCTGTCATCAACCCAAAACCCACCAGTTTGAAGACAGTGCAAATCATGCCAATCCACGACCAAACTCTAACTCTGTCATCAACCCAAAAACTCACAAGATTTGAAGACAGTGCAAATCAAGCCCATCCCCAACCTAAAATTAACTCAATCATCAATAAAAAAACCCACCAGATTTGAAGAGAGTGCAAGTCTTGCCAATCCCCGACCAAACTATATCTCAGTCATAACTCAGTCATCAACCCAAAAACTCACCAGATTTGAAGACAGTGCAAAACCTGCCAATCCCTGACCAAACCATAACTCAATCATCAACCCAAAAACCCACCAGATTTGAAGACAGTGCAAATCTTGCCAATCCCCGACCAAACTATAACTCAGTCAACCCAAAAACTCACAAGATTGAAGACAGTGCAAATCCTGCCAATCCCCGACCAAACTATAACTCAATCATCAACCCAAAAACCCACCAAACTTGATGACACTGCAAAACCTGCCAATCCCTGACCAAATTATAACTCAGTCATCAACCCATAAACCCACCAAACTTGAAGACACTGCAAATCCTGCCCATCCCCAACCTAAAATGAACTCAATCATCAACCAAAAAACCCAACAGATTTGAAGACAGTGCAAATCTTGCCAATCCTCGACCAAACTATAACTCTGTCATCAACCCATAAACCCACCAGTTTTGAAGAGAGTGCAAATCATGCCAATCCCCGACCAAACTTTAACTCAGTCATCAACCCAAAAACTCACAAGATTTGAAGACAGTCCAAATCTTGCCCATCCCCGATCAAAATATATCTCATTCATCAATCCAAAACCTAATCAGATTTGAACACAGTGCAAATCCTGCCAATCCCCAACCAAACTATAACTCGGTCATCAACCCAAAAGCCCACCAGATTTGAAGACAGTGCAAAACCTGCCCATCCCCAACCTTAAATTAACTCAATCATCAACCAAAAAACCCAACAGATTTGAAGACAGTGCAAATCCTGCCAATCCCTGACCAAACTATAATTCAGTCAACCCATAAACCTACCAGATTTGAAGACAGTGCAAATCCTGCCAATCCCCGACCAAACTATAACTCAGTCATCAACCCAAAAACTCAACAGATTTGAAGACAGTGCAAATCATGCCAATCCCTGACCAAAATATAAGTCAGTCATCAACCCAAAAACCCACCAGATTTGAACACAGTGCAAATCTTGCCAATCCCCAACCAAACTATAACTCTGTCATCAACCCAAAACCCACCAGTTTGAAGACAGTGCAAATCATGCCAATCCACGACCAAACTCTAACTCTGTCATCAACCCAAAAACTCACAAGATTTGAAGACAGTGCAAATCAAGCCCATCCCCAACCTAAAATTAACTCAATCATCAATAAAAAAACCCACCAGATTTGAAGAGAGTGCAAGTCTTGCCAATCCCCGACCAAACTATATCTCAGTCATAACTCAGTCATCAACCCAAAAACTCACCAGATTTGAAGACAGTGCAAAACCTGCCAATCCCTGACCAAACCATAACTCAATCATCAACCCAAAAACCCACCAGATTTGAAGACAGTGCAAATCTTGCCAATCCCCGACCAAACTATAACTCAGTCAACCCAAAAACTCACAAGATTGAAGACAGTGCAAATCCTGCCAATCCCCGACCAAACTATAACTCAATCATCAACCCAAAAACCCACCAAACTTGATGACACTGCAAAACCTGCCAATCCCTGACCAAATTATAACTCAGTCATCAACCCATAAACCCACCAAACTTGAAGACACTGCAAATCCTGCCCATCCCCAACCTAAAATGAACTCAATCATCAACTAAAAAACCCAACAGATTTGAAGACAGTGCAAATGTTGCCAATCCTCGACCAAACTATAACTCTGTCATCAACCCATAAACCCACCAGTTTTGAAGAGAGTGCAAATCATGCCAATCCCCGACCAAACTTTAACTCAGTCATCAACCCAAAAACTCACAAGATTTGAAGACAGTCCAAATCTTGCCCATCCCCGATCAAAATATATCTCATTCATCAATCCAAAACCTACTCAGATTTGAACACAGTGCAAATCCTGCCAATCCCTGACCAAACTATAACTCAGTCATAACTCAGTCATCAACCCAAAAACTCACCAGATTTGAAGACAGTGCAAAACCTGCCAATCCCTGACCAGATTTGCACTCTGTTCAAATCTAGTGGGTTTTTGGGTTGATGACTGAGTTATATTTCGGTGGGGCTATTACCAATCATGTTAAGTGACGTCATTCATTTGCGCGAGTTCTAGAGTAGATGCTACGTACGTTCATACCGATTGATGTAGCGAGCCGAATGAAAGTAATGGTAGTGCCACGTGGCACTCCCTACAACCGGTAGAGAGCCAGACCGGGGGAAGTAGAAATCTGGTAGATTCACTATCACTGAAACCAGCTTCTAAGCACACGCTTAAACCCCGATAGCCTCATCAAGCCAGCAAAGGATTCCTCCAGCAAAGCGCAAGCCTACAACACGCGCTACCAGAAGAAATTACGCACGATCGATTCCCATACTCGCACGATCGATTCCCTGTATCACTAGCTAAAACCAGCTTCTAAGCACACGCTTAGAGGACCCCGATAGCCACAACAAGCGTGCCACGGATTCCCCTAGCAAGCCCATCGGTACCAAGGAAATCGATTCCCTGTATCACCGGATAAGGTGTATCACTGTGTCACTGTATCACTGAAAGGCCCAAAGGAATTGATTGCTTGCGACCGAAAGACGCGTACAAAGTCAAGAACGAGCTTCGTATCAACCAAATTACAGGCTAGCACTAACAAGCCGGTAAAGGATCCCTCCAGGAAATCCAAGCATACAGCTCACTCTTTCTGTTCCTAAAACGATTAGTAATAGAATAAGTAAAAAGGCCCACCACGCCCGCCCGCAGAAAAGGCTTAACAGCCAAAGGCTTAACTGCCCAAGCTGTTAAGCCAGGCTGTGCGCCGGTGTGTGTGGGCACAGCAAACTAAGGGACCGGACTACAGCCTGCAAAACAACCAACAGGCTGGAGTTCCCGGCTCCCCATCTAGCAATTGCTTAACCCACCAACACACCCATGAACTACAAGCATTGCACATACAGTACTACAAGTAGGCTGGCTACTGAGGCTATCACGAATGTAGTGAGTGATAGTCCTACCAAGTGATCTACACTACCAATCGAATGACTGTTGTCAATCAAAAATCATGTCGTCGTACGGTAACAACTCCACCAATTTCGCACCTCGTCTTCTTTCCATCGAATTTCCTACGGATACCGTAAGATGATGACGTTGGCAAAAATTTGATTTGTAGGAGAGTACAAGCAGGAGTCATAAATAAGAGGGGTGCGACACGCCGTCTGTCTGTCATCCGTTTTCGCTGCATGATACTAGAAAAAAATGGGGGTCCTTGAAACCATGATAGGAGGATTTTGTTAAAAACTTCCCCAGCTAAATTTTTAAAAGTCTGTTTTTACTCCATAATGCTAGTAAAACTACTACACTTTCAAATGATAGCAACTCAATCAAAAAGCAATATTAAAATGAGTTACAGGGTTCATTCTAAACCAACTTTTTGTGAGGAAGCTGAATATTTAGCTTGTTTGGGCTGATTATGCACAGAATTGTATTTATTAAAGAGAGAGACAGCACAAGATATTGTGAGAAAAAAGCAGCGAAAACGGATGATGGACAGACTTTTTGTGGGTTTGGAATCATTTTTGGTGGGACTGACCAGCGAAAATGGACAACGGACAGACTGTTTGTGGGTTTGGAACCATTTTTGGTGGGACTGACCAGCAAAAACAGATGACAGACAGACCGTTGAACCATTTTTTGGTGGTCACCCCACATGTGCTTGTCAAGAACGCCACAGATGAATAATACAGCCAAACACCACTTGCTATGTGTCTCTCAAGAGTATAAGGAAGGTGTGTATGTAATATGAAGGTCAGAAAGTGATTGGAAGTACCTTTGGGAATCAGGTGTTTCACTGTCCTTTTTACTAGCATTATGCAGTAAAAATGTACTTTTAAAAATTTAGCTGGGGAAGTTTTTTCCAAAATCTTCCTATCATGGTTTCAGTGGAAACTCCTCGTGTCGCACCCCTCTTATTTATGACTCCTGAGTACAAGTACCATACAGCGGAAATACCACAATTGTGGTATTTAGCCTGACACTACTGTGGCACATAAGTAGAAACCGGTACGCTTAATGATACATACCTCTAATGACTATTTCTACTGTTTTTTCTCTGTAGATATCATGTGGTACCCCTCAAAAATAGAGGTACAGGGCGAATTTCCATACACAGTATTGTTGCATTTTTAGTGGTATAAGACTCCGTGTAACTCTTAAGGAAATACCACAAATACCACAAGTACTTTACATGACCGGTGTTCTTCAGTCTTTTCTTTCTAAGAAATATCCCCGGAGGTGTTGAATAAGTAATAAATTAAGTATTACGAAACCTTAAAGAGTGCAATCAACCCTATTGGTTAGATACAAGTAATTAAACTATGAGCTCACCCGGAATATCCAGGTATTGGGTGAGCATGGGGGTAATTGGTTGAATTCCAGTAACGGATATGATGTGCGGTCAGTATTGAACGGCCGGTGATATTGTGAGAGGATTCCTTATTCCATCAATCACGATTGTCACCAGGCTTTCATTCCCGCGTCTGCAGGTACGATAAGTATGTATCATGAGTATTCTGTTAGTCTACGGGCACTCTGCTAGTCTACGGGCACGCTCGCATGCGGTGATTACCAACACACTCCTTCTCCTTGCCAATGCCAGGAATCTGGTATGGGTGAAGAGACACTACGAAAAGCGCTGCTTGCGTGCCTCTTCATACTGAAGCTTGTATTGTAGATATTCTGCGTCTGTTACGCCCATAATAACATTTCGGAATTTACGGAACAATGACCCTTGTAATGGCTTGGTGAAGTAGTCTGCAATCATGTCACCGGTTGGGCAATATTGTATGGTGATCTCACCCTTCTTCACCCTGTCAGTGATGAGGAAATACCTGATGTTAATGTGCCTGGTTCTTTTGGTGCTGGAGGATTTGCCATTCATCTCCAGTTTCATCGCGCTCGTGTTGTCCTGATTGAGTATATTGTTAGCTCCGAGTCTGTGCTCGGTCTGTGCGGCATATCCTTGCCACTGGAGGTAGTAATAGCACCATAGGTTGTATGGCATCGAGTCATCCACACCAACCAATTCGGCTTCAGTAGAGCTTTTGGTGTTAAGCTTTTGCTTGGTGGACAGACCCAGCACGGCCCCTTGCCCAAATGTAAGCATAGCGCCGGTGTGGCTCTTCATGTCAGAGTGTACTGCAAATGATGCGTCGACATACCAATAGGCATTTCCGGTGTTGTCCCATCCCAGCACCAATGGGAGGAAGATGGTGTCCCGAATGTACCCCAACACTCTCCGGAGCTTCTTCCAGTCATCCAAATCTGGACTGGACACTCGAGTGCATAGGAATGCAATGGATGTCTGTACGTCGGGTCGAGCCCTCTTGCTGGCAAACAGGAGCTGTGCCACGTGTTTGTGAAAGGTCTCAGCGTCGGTGAGGTTTAGCTTGTCCCCCTCGGCGTTCACCTTGAATAGGTGGTCCGATGCGGGTGTCGGGATAACTCTGCCCTCAATAAGCTCCTCTGGGAGGTCATGTATGATCCCTTCAAGATAGTCAAACATGCTGAACTTGACCTTCCCGGGTTCACTGTAGTCGATGGTCATGCCAACGTAGTCATGTATACGACCTCTGGTCACTGTGAGGGGGGTTTCCACCCCGAATACCCTGTTAAGATCATCCAACACTGTGGTCACCACTTCGGGATCCTTGTGGGATATCTTGAGGTCGTCCACATGCCACACAATGGTGCACTGTGATCCATCGATAAGCTTGTTAGCGGTGCATGTGTCGTAGGGGTTGAGTTCGAACCCCCATGTGGTCAACTGGCCTGATAATTTCTCCCAGAACAGAAGGGCAGCCCGGAGGGTGCCATAAATAGCCTTGTCAGCTTGGGTGTAGAGAACTTGTCCACCCCGCCGTTTTCGCAGGATGTACTTGTCGTAGAGGGCAGGATCGATCCGGCGGAGCAGTTCTGCCATTGGCCCATCAAATCGTATGTGGACAACCTCTCCTTCCGGCATGGGGGTTTGAAGGAACGCCCCTGGAATGTCTGCAGTGGCAACATCACGACCCTCAATTGCGTCGATGAGACAAGTTAGCATGAGACCATGGAGGGAGACAGTGGGTGAGTATGTGTCCTCTCGGGAGATAAAGTCGCGTTGGGAGCGACCATCAGCACATCCTCGTGCTTTGATCTTCCCACAGCGCTTCCGTTTCAAGAACATCAGGTATGGGAGGGCCCGTGTAACCTCCTCGCGGGTCATGTCTTTAATGTGGACAGGGTGTACAACCTTCCGAGTGTGTAATTGTGCAAGTTCAGCCATGACTGCCTCGACGCCGGCTGTACCAAACAGCTTCAGTCCAGCCTTGACACCGTACTGTTTGGTTACTAACGAGGCGTCGATATTGTTGTAAGCTGCTATGGCATTGGATATGAACATGTACTTATCTTGGTCAGCTTCCAGCTTTCCTACTGCCCGTTGAAACCCCCCCTGAAACACATTCGTGTGCACGGTGGCGAGATTTCGATGGTGAACGTCGGACTGGTACCCCTCGCTTGGCCCATACTTGTTGTGTCCACGTGTGACGCGTGGTCTGAGGGTCATGCGGGGAAGAGGTTCAGTGCCATGGTCGATTCCACCGTTGTTAGATGTGTCGATATTTCGATTGTTTTCTGAATCATGATCTGTTGTATTATGAGTCGTTGTGCTGGGGGAGTCGTGAATGGTGTCACCGGTTGGGTCCTCTATACGGCCGTCCGGCTCATGATCGGCGCTGCATGCGCTCGCCAGGCTGGCCCCGTCAGCATTGTTTTCGGGTTCAGAGGCAAAACCAGTCGTGATTTCCGCCTCGGCCGGCTCAACGGACCCGTCATCCTCGCACGATTCGTTGTGTTCCGAAGTGCTCAGATCAGCTTCTCCATCCACATCACTCACTGTAGGGGCTACTGGCATTCCTTCGTGAGGAGCTTGTTGTATTTCTTCAAAGGGAGCTTGTTGTAACTCAAGAAGCTCACCATGGTGATTGTCGACCGCAACATCGGGAGCATCCGCGTACTGCGCTTGGTCTTGCTGTAGGTCATTGAGTTCCTCGGGGTCCAAACCCTCGACCGAGACGGTATCTTCCTCTGGGTGCATCTCACTTGGCGCAAAAGAGCAGTCGGAGGCACCATCGTCAGACCCTACTGACTCGGTATCTAGGTCAAGAATTGTTGTGTGTGCATTCCTATCTCCAAACAGTATGCCAATAGGAGCGTTTTGCTCAGCCGCAATGGCTTCCACTCGCTCAATGACTGTATTCGTAATGTGAGCTCCGGTGGCAGTTCGTCGCCTAATACGCCGAGCAGTGTTGAGGTCAAAGAGGTACATGGCGCCGCTCCGGTCTCCGGTTGGCCGTAAGTAGATAGCATCCTGGGCTCGTGGGTTCATTGTGTTGTCACTGGTGTCATCGTGTGCAAGGACGTAGTCCCCAAATTGAAACTTACAGTGCCTCGCTGCGTCCAGGCGAACCCCCGTCATCATTTGTCGGGGGGAAATGGTGTCGGACGCCCCTACCCGGTTGCACCAGTTGTTCAGCCAGAAGATGGCGGCAGAAACCATATCAATAGTAATCCGTCGGGGTAGCCGCTTGAATGGAACCGATGCAAACATGCACCGGATGCGCTCCTTGCATGTTCGATTATCGCGTTCCACATATGGCTCATGTTGGTTTCGGCCCACTCCTTCAAAGCGAACCGGTGGGTCCCTGGATAGCAGAGATTCCTCAAGGCAGTTGAACTCATTATCTCCTGACACTACTGTTACAACTAGCCCTCGTGCCGCATAGATGCCGATGATGGCTGCGAGTGTCTGGAGGATGGTGGCCTGGGATGAGTCCTCGATGGCCCGAACAGTCCGGAAGTACAGGTGTCGGGACACACTCCTGAAGAACTTGATCCCATTGACCGTGAAAATGTCGATGCTGAGAGCCACAGACTTGTATCGCAACAGGATGTCCGTTGGTATGGGATCCACATCTTCGCGAACATGTGTGGGCTGCTGTCGGACAGCTTTGCCCTTGATCACATTGGTGTTGGGGCCAAAGATATCTTCAGCTATTTTGATGTCCTGTCGAGTGACTGGACAGTTTAAGAGTAAGTTATTGTCAATAATCTTGAGGTAGTCCTTGATGCTGGGGAACCCCATGGAGTCCTGCAACTTGCGGGCCTTGGTAGCGCGTCGCACATCTAAGTCTGAGTATAGTTTCTTTTGCCCCTCCACAGATGTAATGGCGAGGATGGTACCATCTGTCTCTCTGAGGTCGCAGTAGTACAATCCATTCGATGATTGATCAAACCGACGGGTAGTGCCGTCAGGCTTGTGGACAAAGAAGGACTGGGTGATTGCGGTATCTAGAGTGATGCGATACTGATCTGACACGGAGCTGAGGGACAGGATGTTGGCCATTCCTCCTTCCTGGTACCAGACAGTGCCAAACCCTGGAAGGTCCCCAATCATGTCCACAACCACGACACCTGCATTGCAGTGTATTCGGACTTTGCGGCCTTCTGGGTGGATGCGGATATCACGGAGCAGCGAGGGGTTGCTAACGCAGTTGCAGGTGGCTTGGCTGTCGAGCAGGATCCAATATGGGTCTATGTTCCCATTCGATTGCGAGAACATGTGCTCCAACTCACGGCTGATGTGGTGGTTCAACATCCTGCTCCCGGTAGTAATGACAGTACTGGCTCCCACACTCCTGGGTTTCGCCGGGGCAGGCTGGTGTGTGGAGATGGTGGTGCTGAGTTGCACGAAGCACAGTTCATCGTCGAATTCTCCATCTTCAATCCCAGCCATGAGAATTTGGTGGGCTTCAGCTATCTTCGATCCTCCCGCGGGAACACCATTGCTCGTAAGCGCTGTTTCGTTCGTTGTGGTGGGACTATTGTCTTTCTTGTCCCCATTGTTATTGGCATTGGTATTGGAAGATCCGCTCGACCCGCGGCCTCCTGAGTTGTTGGTCTGTCCCGCAGATCGAATTGATTTGTATTGGTTCATCAACTCGAGAGCTTTGGGTTGTGAGGTGGGGTATACATCCGATCCTAGGCTGTAGTTGTCCTTGAGGACGCCAGATAGGTTCCGGTCGGTTTTGGTGTTGCATCCATTCACAATCACTACCGACAAAAGCATCTCATCCATTAGTGTGTTCACCTTGGTCTTGCTTGGGTCGTCCATCTTAATGTAGTCGTTGTAGGTTGTTCCTGGGTAGACTTTCTTAAGGGCAAGTGAGATCATAGCCTCGGATCTGATAGAGATTCCTGCAGAGGTCATGACGTCAAATCTTGCCTTGGCCTCCTCAGCATATGTAGCTGCACTTTTGTTGGCATCTTGCTTACACGAGAAGAACCTGTAGATCTTGTTTGCCACGTCCACCATTGGGTGTACCTTAGTCGCGCTGTCTCGGTAACAGTATTCCCTGAGTAGCTTGAGCATGTTGATGGTGTCTTGTGCATCCTCAACGGTCGCCCACGACTCATTCGTTTTAAGGTGTTGCTTCACCTCGGGGCTAAGCTGTCCCTCTGTAGTGGAGAACAAGCTTTTTAGGTCCTCGACGTATTGATCATACTTCTTGGCTGATCTCTCTCCCTTCTTGATCCACAGCTCCTCAAGGAGCCGCTTCTTGTCCGGGTCAATTACCTCCTCCCCCCTTGTTCCCAGGACGGTGTAGTCCGCTGGGCTAGGCATGGGAGGGAGGAAATCGTCCTCAGTCAGCGGTGTTAGATTGATGAGAGTGGTCTTCACCTTGGAGTTCTTCTTTCCACCAGCAATCTTTAACCCCTCATAGAGTTTGTCGTATTGGGTGGACTTGGAGCCATCCACAATGATTCCCTTCAACTCGTCCTGGTCGAGACCGGTGAATCTTCGCTCTCCATTGGAGGTGGAAGTGCTGCCGCTGGTGGTGTTGGTGCTGTTGTTTCCTCTTCGGTTTCGATTCCGGGATCTCCCACCGGTCTGCTGCTGTTGATTGGCAGTCGGGTTCGGGGTCGATCCCTTTGATGCACCGAGTTGGTCCATGATTGATGTGCTGGAGGATTGTATCGACTACGACGGCAGTGGGTCACCACTCGGAGGATGTGATATCGACTCGACGTGTGGTGTAGGTGTTGTTAGATTGGAGCGCTATGGTGGCTTCAAGTTGACTCAGGAAATCACTGTGTGTCAACTCCCGGTAGTTTAATTACTTGTATGTTGAATAAGTAATAAATTAAGTATTACGAAACCTTAAAGAGTGCAATCAACCCTATTGGTTAGATACAAGTAATTAAACTATGAGCTCACCCGGAATATCCAGGTATTGGGTGAGCATGGGGGTAATTGGTTGAATTCCAGTAACGGATATGATGTGCGGTCAGTATTGAACGGCCGGTGATATTGTGAGAGGATTCCTTATTCCATCAATCACGATTGTCACCAGGCTTTCATTCCCGCGTCTGCAGGTACGATAAGTATGTATCATGAGTATTCTGTTAGTCTACGGGCACTCTGCTAGTCTACGGGCACGCTCGCATGCGGTGATTACCAACAGGAGGTGCTTGTTTTTTTTGCTCACTTTTTTGAAATGGTGACGGTGACCGATAAGATGACAACCAATAAGACAAGAACCGATAAGACGGCTAATAATCACCAATCCCCCCTAGTATTATTGCTACTAAATCGGTCCCCTCTGAGTAAGCTACTAGTGTGCTGTATTATATTTTGGTACTGTATTTAAACTTAGTCTACTAGGTTTTCCTGCTGCTCGAAACGTCGCTCCAAAGAAACGCTGCTCCAAAACGCTGGTCGAAACGCCGCTGCTGGCTGCTTGCTTCCTGCTGCTTGAAACGCCGCTCCAAAACGCTGGTGCTGGCTGCTGGCTTCCTGATCCTCCTCCAAAGCGCCGCTCCAAAACCCTGCTCGAAACGCCGCCGCTTGCTGCTGGCTTCCTGCTGCTTGAAACGCCGCTGCTGGCTGCTAGCTGCTGGGTTCCTGCTGCTCCAAAACGTCGCTTGAAACGCCGCTGCTGGCTTCCTGCTGCTTGAAACGCCGCTCCAAAACGCCGCTGCTGGCTTCCTGCTGCTCCAAAACACCGCTCCAAACGCCGCTGCTTGCTGCTGGCTTCCTGCTGCTTGAAACGCCGCTCAAAACGCCGCTCCAAAACGCAGCTTGATTGTCGTTTGAATACCCTTCCCGCTCCAAATCGAAGTAGAGTAACATGTAGGTATTTGAGCTGGTGTAATTTTGTACTATTTGTACGGTGGCGGACCTTCATGGTCTGTTCTATTGAAGGAGAAACAGAAGGGTCGTTGGAGGGTCGTAACTCGCCATCCAAATAGCCGTTCGATTGCCATTCGATTGCCATTCCAGGTCAGCAAACCAGTAGAGGAACATGATGGTGTTCGAATGTGGTAGTATTTGTACAGGTCCACCCACATCTTCCCTTCTATTGGAGGGGAAACAGATGGGTCAGAGAAGGGTCGTCGGCGACGACGACGTATCTTTGTGTGTTATTCGCAGTAGAATTGCGGTTCGCATACCCTTCCGGATCGAAAACCAAGTAGAGGAATGTGTAGGTATTTGAGTTGGTGTCATTTTGTACTATTTGTATGGTGACGGACCTTCATAGTCTGTTCTATGGAAGGAGAAACAGAAGGGTCGGTCGTCGCGAAAATAATGGAAATTAATGAACGACATCGGTGAATTCGATGATCGGACTTCTCATTAAAAAAAGTTGTGTTTTCAGGGTCTTTTGTCTTGTTCTTTTTTTGAAGAGATTTCAGTGTGCGGAGCACACATATGTTTATTTCCTGTAGACTTCTACATGGTTTTGGTACTGGGTATTTATCGGTGAGTGTACAAGATAAAAATACCACAATAAATACCCAGTACCAAAACCATGTAGAAGTCTACAGGAAATAAACATATGTGTGCTCCGCACACCGAAGTCCCTTCAAAAAAAGAACAAGTGAAAAGACCCTGAAAACACACCGAAAAACTCACTCCTAAGACAATTTTTTTGATGGGAAGTCCGATCATCGAAATCACGAATGTCGGCCCATGATCGACCCTTCTGTTTCTCCTTCCATAGAACAGACCATGAAGGTTCATCACTGTACAAGTAGTACAAAATGACACCAACTCAAATACCTACACATTCCTCCACTTGGTTTTCGATCCGGAAGGGTATTCGAACGGTAATTCAATGGCAAATAACACACAAAGATACGTCGTCATCGTCATTGAGGTTGAATCTTATGGTTACGTGCAATCATAAAAATGAGAGTTTGCTACCATAAAAATGAACGCGCGCCACTAGATATTACTATTGCTTTTAGAAGAAGCATCTCATTTCCGTAAATAAATGTTTGGCTAAGCTTTTTAGCGATTTTTAGTCGTAGCGTTTGTACCAAGGCTACTTGTTAAAAACAGATTTTTTTAATATTTCTACGTATTTTCCCCCCCCCAAACCCCCCCCACATAAACTCCGTCTAGAAGGTTACGTTGTCAACTCTTAGGGTTAGTGTTAAACGTTCAACTAACAACTCCACCAATTACGCGATGACGACGAGTAATTTGACGAGAGTAATTAACCTGTCGATCGACAAAGACAATCGACCGTAACAATTACTCACTAAATCAATCGACCGTAAGGACGATCGCGTTTTGTTTTATTACTGTTACGACACATTTTCTTTAGTTTATCAGACCCAGCGTCTACGAGCTGTGGCCAGCATCCTACAATGCTGAGAATGGCGTTTCCCACGAGAAACGCAGTTGAGCTCAAAGACAACGAATCCGGATTAGCCTGATCAGCAACCGGCATCAACCCTCAAGGATGTAAAAAGGGGCAATTGCTTGTGGAGCCCTGGAAAAGACCAACACCAGGGCGGTCTCCCTGAAAGAAGAGACCAAAGACCCGAACCAAGATGGTAGGCTCCATCGGGTTTCGAGATCCAGCAACAAGCAAGGGAAAAGGGCTGGACGATTCAGCTGAAAGAGTCGCCCAGGTTGGCATCAGTTGAAAGGAATCAATATCCAATCCGAGAACACTGATCTTTCACTGAAAAGAAGAACAACGTGAGCCAGAAGATTGAGCCTCAAGTATTCTGTGGTGGAAAACAAACCAGAATGGACAGATCGCGAAGAGCATCTGCCCGCATGAAAATGAAAAGATTCAAAGGTATGGAAACGAGAACACCAAATTTCAAAGATCCGAAAGAAAAGAGAACACTAAATTCTCAGGAAACAATCTTTCACCACAGAAATACAGAATGAGCAAATCCCGAGACCGGATAGAAAAGCTCACAATCTTGAATTGCAACAAACGCAAAAGCTCACACACACAGACGGGAACGAAAACTCGATCCAAAAACCAGTACACAAACCAGACCAAATAACCGGAACGAAAAATTCGATCCGGATATATACAAACAGATAAGAAAATCACACTCGACAGTCACCAACATCTAACATCCATCTCACATCCAATCCTTCGGCCCGACTACACTCTCTTTCCACATATTCGATCGTATCGTCCATCCAAACATCATTTGAAATCTCTTCCCCATCATGGGTCCAGCAAGAAGAACCACAAGAGCGAACCCAAAAGACGATGAGGACTATGACCCCAATGAGGAAACAAAAATGGATGTGGATGTGGATCAGGAACCAAAAGATCCTGATAGTGAAGACGAGTTCGATGAAAGGATCATGCGAGTAATGGAAAGGGCTATGGCTGATCCAGAAAAGAACTCAATCATGAAAATGATTATAGATCAAGAAGTAAGGAAAAGAATCATATCAATACATGAAGATGCAACAAGGAGAAAGGATCCAGATAACGACAGCAGTGATGATGAGGACCAAGATGACGACTCAAGGTCTGATCGTTCATTAATGGCAAAAATACAAATCCAACCAAAAATAAAAATCAGGGGATTCAACAATGGGAGATTCCTGAACCCAGAACAGCTCGCTTTCAGAAGCAGCTTGATGGACTTTGGTATCAACTATGAATCAGCTGAAGAAATTATGAGGGGAGGAATGTCTAACATTCAAGAAATTACAGACCTCAACAAGGAAAGCATCAAATCATTCATGCATGGATTGAAATCTATCAGTCCAGAATGCCCTAACCCGAAAAGTATCCACTACGGTAACAGACTATCGTCGAGGCTCCTCACATGGGCAAATTGGGCTCGCTATCAACCATTGATTGGAGTCAAGCCAAGGGCCATCGACTGGAAAAGCAAACCCAAACAACCTGGAGCTGCAACAATTCAAAATCAAGATGATGGAGTCAAGTGTGAAATCAGAGGAAAAGGCAACCCCACCCGAGTTAAAGGATCTTACAGAATTCAGAGAATGGGAAGAAGGTTTTCGCCAAAACTTGAGATACAGATTCAACTCTGAAGGTTTCCCAATCTTGTATGTCATAAGACCCCAAGAGAAGGAAGATGTTACCGATGAAGCCAGGTCTGGCACAGTTGGGCAAAGTCCATCAGATACCTATCCAACTTGGAGTGACTACAATGAAAGATGTGGTGTTTTGTCAGGTCACCAGTATGATGAAGACAACAATGTCGTCTGGAGGTTGATATGTGATGCAACAAGAAAAAGGCCTGGTTGGGAATATGTGGTACATTTCCAAAATACTGAACTGAACTCAGGACATGCTACAAATGCATTCATTTCATTGATGCAGCACGCTTACACTGATACCAATATCCCTATGGTTCTGAACAAAACCTACCAGGAAATGAAAGAATCACATTATACCGGCGACGCTAAGAATTATGATTGGAACAAGCACAAGAGGAATTGGACTGCTTTCCATGGTACAATTCTGAGATTTGAAAAGAACCACAATGAAAGGAGATTTGTCTGGGACTTTATCAATTCAATCAGCGATGAGCGGCTTGATGCTGCCAAAGCCGATGCAATTGATGAGAGCAAAGATTACCAGAACAATTTCAATGAATGTCTGATCCTATTCACCAATCGCCTTGGAATGAAGAAGCTTGCAAATGGGAAGCATAAAAGAGGTTCCAGAAGTGTGTATTCTGTGGGCACGTCAAGCAACAAGAAGCAGAAAACAACTGGGACTTTTACAGGAAAAGTTGAGTGTAAGCCCTATCCAACAAGCATTTATAAAACAATGTCAAAAGAACAGCGTCAGGAGCTTTACCAGATGAGAGTCCATGACTCAAATCTACAAATCAATTCTGTGACTCAATTCTATGATTGAAGTCCATGATTCAATTCCATGATTCAATTCCATGATTCAAGTATATAATTCAAGTATATAATTCAATTCTTTGACTCCAGTCAATGATTCAATTCAATGATGTAAGTCTATGATTCAAGCTTATGATCCCATTCTTTGACTCAAACCTACAATTCATTTCTATGATTAATTTCTATGACTCCAATCTATATACTCATCATTTTATGATTCAATTCTACGATTCGATTCTTTGACGGACTTCCATGATTCAATTCTATGATTCAATTCTATGATTCAATTCCATGATTCCATTCTATGACTCAATTGTTTGACTCAAGTCTTTGATTCCAGTCCATGACTCAAATCTACAATTCAATTCTGTGTAACTCAATTCGATGTTTCAATTTTATGATTCAAGTGTATAATTCAAGTATATCATTTACGTTTATCATTCAATTCTTTGACTCCAGTCAATGATTCAATTTAATGATTTAAATGTATGATTCCAGTTTATGATTCAATTCTTTGACTCAAACCTACAATTCATTTCTATGATTAATTTCTATGATTCCATTATATTACTCATCATTCTATGATTCAATTCTATGACTCAATTCTATGACTCAATGCTTTGACTCACTTCCATGAGTCAATTCTATGATTCAACTCTAAGATTCAATTCCATGATTCAATCCCATGATTCCATTCTATGACTCAAGTGTTTGATTCAAGGCTATGATTCCAGTCCATGACTCAAATCTACAATTCAATTCCATGATTGAAGTCCATGATTCAATTTTATGATTCAATTTTATGATTCAAGTATATAATTCAAGTATATAATTGAATTCTTTGACTCCAGTCAATGATTCAATTTAATGATTTAAGTCTATGATTCCAGTTTATGCTTCCATTGTCTGACTCAAACCTACAATTCATTTCTATGATTAATTTCTATGATTCCATTCTATTACTCATCATTCTATGATTCAATTCTATGACTCAGTTCTATGAATCAATGCTTTGATGCACTTCCATGATTCACTTCCATGATTCAATTCTATGATTCAACTCTATGATTCGATTCTATGACTCAATTCTATGACTCAAGTCTATGATTCAAGGCTATGATTCCAGTCCATGACTCAAATCTACAATTCAATTCTGTGACTCAATTCCATGATTGAAGTCCATGATTCAATTTTATGATTCAAGTATATAATTCAAGTATATCATTCAAGTATATCATTCACGTTTATCATTCAATTCTTTGACTCCAGTCAATGATTCAATTTAATGATTTAAGTCTATGATTCCAGTTTATGATTCCATTGTCTGACTCAAACCTACAATTCATTTCTATGATTAATTTCTATGGTTCCATTCTATTACTTATCATTCTATGATTCAATTCTATGACTCAGTTCTATGAATCAATGCTTTGATGCACTTCCATGATTCACTTCCATGATTCAATTCTATGATTCAATTCTATGACTCAATTGTTTGACTTAAGTCTATGATTCAAGGCTATGATTCCAGTCCATGACTCAAATCTACAATTCAATTGTTGTCGGCGAAAAATACGGATTTTGTCGGCATCATATTCGATCGAAAAAGCCGACAACAAGACGACCGAGGTGCGGAGTACGAGATACGAATATTCCGCTGATCATTAGAACCAAACGCACCTCCACTACTTGGAGTCCTTAAGTGGTAAAAACGGGATCACCTAAGGCTACAAACAAATAAGGATAATCGGTTAGAAACAAGAAATATCCAAAGACCTGAACAGTAAGTAAACACTTGGAACCTATAAGTACATTCAAAAGAATATACTTGATATCCCGTGGGGAAATTTCTTATTGCAATCAAGAAGATCAATACCGATTCCAGATGGGCCCGTTCATATCCAGCATATATACCACGAATAAGCATACGCCCCATCGAACAGAATACTTAACAACATGAATGACCAATACCAACAGAATGACCAATACAGCAAGACCAACACGACGCTAATACAGCAACAGCAACAGAAGTATCGGTACGAAGAAACCCCTACTAGTGAAAAGACCAGGGGAAGATCTCTACCATGTAAAATACAGCAGAGAGCCCCAATACAGTAAAAATAAGAGCGTCTCTCCGAGCTCACTTCTCTTTAAATTTAAACTATTCGTTATACCTATCCGGTCGATTTTTAGAGTAACAACATCAATTCTGTGACTCAATTCCATGATTGAAGTCCATGATTCAATTTTATGATTCAAGTATATAATTCAAGTATATCATTCACGTTTATCATTCAATTCTTTGACTCCAGTCAATGATTCAATTTAATGATTTAAGTCTATGATTCCAGTTTATGATTCCATTGTCTGACTCAAACCTACAATTCATTTCTATGATTAATTTCTATGATTCCATTCTATTACTCATCATTCTATGATTCAATTCTATGACTCAATTCTATGAATCAATGCTTTGACTGCACTTCCATGAGTCAATTCTATGATTCAACTCTATGATTCAATTCCATGATTCAATTCCATGACTCAATTCTATGACTCAAGTGTTTGATTCAAGGCTATGATTCCAGTCCATGACTCAAATCTACAATTCAATTCTGTGACTTAATACCATGATTGAAGTCCATGATTCAATTTTATGATTCAAGTATATAATTCAAGTATATCATTCAAGTATATAATTGAATTCTTTGACTCCAGTCAATGATTCAATTTAATGATTTAAGTCTATGATTCCAGTTTATGATTCCATTGTCTGACTGAAACCTACAATTCATTTCTATGATTAATTTCTATGGTTCCATTCTATTACTCATCATTCTATGATTCAATTCTATGACTCAGTTCTATGAATCAATGCTTTGATGCACTTCCATGATTCACTTCCATGATTCAATTCTATGATTCAACTCTATGATTCAATTCTATGACTCAATTTTATGACTCAAGTCTATGATTCAATTCCATGATTCCAGTCCATGACTCAAATCTACAATTCAATTCTGTGACTCAATTCTATGATTGAAGTCCATAATTCAATTTTATGATTCAAGTATATAGTTCAAGTATATCATTCATGTTTATCATTCAATTCTTTGACTCCAGTCAATGATTCAATTTAATGATTTAAATGTATGATTCTAGTTTATGATTCAATTCTTTGACTAAAACCTACAATTCATTTCTATGATTAATTTCTATGGTTCCACTATATTACTCATCATTCGATGATTCAATTCTATGACTCCATGCTTTGACGCACTTCCATGATTCGCTTCCATGATTCACTTCCATGATTCAATTCCATGATTCAATTCTATGACTCAAGTGTTTGATTCAAGGCTATGATTCCAGTCCATGACTCAAATCTACAATTCAATTCCATGATTGAAGTCCATGATTCAATTTTATGATTCAATTTTATGATTCAAGTATATAGTTCAAGTATATAATTGAATTCTTTGACTCCAGTCAATGATTCAATTTAATGATTTAAATGTATGATTCCAGTTTATGATTCCATTGTCTGACTCAAACCTACAATTCATTTCTATGATTAATTTCTATGATTCCATTCTATTACTCATCATTCTATGATTCAATTCTATGACTCAATTCTATGAATCAATGCTTTGACTCACTTCCATGAGTCAATTCTATGATTCAACTCTATGATTCAACTGTATGATTCAATTCTATGACTCAAGTGTTTGATTCAAGGCTATGATTCCAGTCCATGACTCAAATCTACAATTCAATTCTGTGACTCAATTCCATGATTGAAGTCCATGATTCAATTTTATGATTCAAGTATATCATTCAAGTATATCATTCAAGTATATCATTCACGTTTATCATTCAATTCTTTGACTCCAGTCAATGATTCAATTTAATGATTTAAGTCTATGATTCCAGTTTATGATTCCACGTCCGAGAACTGTTTCGCGGGGTTCGAATTTACTTCTCGCGCACAAATTTTGTGCGTGATTTTAACACGGCAATATTTCTGGACACCCTGAAATTCGCGACGATCGTATAAGGGTATATGTAAACTCAGCACTATTTCTGTGCGCGTGATGCACATTACTCTACTCTCAAATAAAAATAATTTATTTCAGTCTCTAGCAGAACCGAATTATTATTCTGTACGAACAACACTTACTTCTATTCACGAATAAAAAAGAAATCTTGAGTCAGTACTAATTCCAAAATATTAATCTACCAAACAACAATTCGATTCTGCTCCCCTAGTTGTGAATTATATTTCTTGACTACAATATTCCCTTTTTAAAATGTAGATTCTATTATGCTTGATTTATTCCTATTGCGACGTATTACGAATCCTCCATTATTTCTAATATTCTCAAAATTAAGTTCAAGATTAGTAGTAGTTTTGTATTATGTATGTACTGTTATTTTCTACATTAGTTCACCCATAGATAAACTTTCATTCATCAATGCTGTTATTGCCGGATCAATATAGACGTTTCTTTTCTTTTTCTTTTTTGGTCCACTACAATTAGTGGAGCTGCTACTAGTAATATTTGCATCGCCCTGCTTATTGTTGGTGTAATTTGTCGAACTTTCGTTCCTAAATCTGTCCCTCATCATTTCTTCCAATTTCCTTCCTGTTTCTGGGTGTTTTCGCATCTCGCCAATTTTGTCGCACAAGTCACTGAACAACTCGCGACCTTCCTCCATCCATCCATTTCTGCTTCCACTGTCTGAATCGCAGAATTTTTTTTTTTGTCGCGGAATCGTGGCATCACCCTTTCGCCGCTGCTGGTTCACCCATACATGATGCTCATTGTAGATTAGTACCAATGCAAATGCTTCATCTGCTATAGTAAATATATCACTCAGCAAGTGCCTCTCCTTCCGTTGTTTGAAATTGGAATTTGTCGGATTGATTGCCGACATGATTCTTGTAACAAAATAATAAAAATCTTCATCTTCCGCGTCTTTGTATGTTCTGTATTGAGGGTTTAAAATACCTGTGTTTTCATATTCTGTGTCTTGAATAACTGCAACAGTACCAGGGAATGTGATAGGGACTCGACCTTTTCTGTAATCGTCTGTACGGAAGTATCATAAGTATCAACGGGCAGCATGTTAGTGTTGTCGGACCAAAAATAGATTCTCAAAATCCTAATTTCAACAACCAATTCTCCCACCTGTAATTTACCTATCCAGTTTTTTCTCGCTAATGTTTGTGAGTTGTGCCTCAATGCAGTCAGTACTGTCCCTACTCGTTTCCTGTAAAAGGAACAGAATGCCGCAAGTGGAATATTTGGTGGCTTCATAACCGCACTTTCTCCAACAGCTTTATTTATTACAAGCGCCGTTACCTTGTCATTGATAGGGAACTTCATGTTGGGGTACCAATGTTTTTTGACGTAATCCCTTAGCTGCTTCTCCACTCTTTCACTCATATCACTCAAAGCCTTAAGCATATCGTTGTCTATTATAAGTCCATATTCGTCTGTAATTGTACTTACTGCTCGTTCTCTTGTGTCGCCGGCATTGTAACTCCCCTCTCCCTGCATGGTTGCCTCCGTTTGTTTAGGTACCATTACTACCTTTCCCACCCCTATATGTGGTTCCCTCTCTTGTTTCCGTAAGCGTTTTGCCACTTCCTCTGCCAATTTGTCATATTGGATATTTTTCATGACATGTTCGGCAACATCCTCTAAATTGTAGCATTCTCCGTTAGATGTTTTCTCTACCACATTGGTTTTTGTTCCTTCTTTCTGTTGGTTCGTTACTGTAGTGGTGGTTGTGTTGGTAATGGTCAGCGCTGGTTCGTTACTCTGGTTGATGGTGTTTTGTTCTTCCGTGTTTGTAGTAGTAGAAATTGTGTTGTCGGAACCATTTTTTTTACTGTTGCCCTTTGATGCGTTCATAGTTGTGGTATTACTGTTACACACTTTGTTAGTAATTGCGGTGTTTGTTTTAACTCTTCTTTTCTTACCGTTGTTGTCCCCTGTATTTTGATGATCACCGGGCCGGATGGTTTTGTTGTTTCGAAGGGTCTTCCCCTCGGATTTTTTGCTTCGTCGTGTCTTTCCGATAGCATTCATATTTTTTTATTTTATTTTCTGAATACGGTGTCGATCAAGAATCATGTGTTTCTTTTTGTGTGGTTTTGTGTGTGTACTAATAATTTGTCGGGTTGTGTACGGTGTTTTGTGTTGTGTGTGTTGTGTGTGTCGTGTGTGTGTGTGTGTGTACGGTGTTTCGTGTAGTATGTGTACGATGTTTTGTGTGTAGAATTTTTCCGTGGGTTCTGTACTATGTTGTTTGCCCGAACATCTTCTGTGTGTTGTCTGGTTTTGGGCGCGCTGTTATATTTGTAGCAGTAGAGCACGTACCTGTGCCAGCCACCCCTCCCGCGCCATAATTTTTTCAGAAGGGAAACATTTGATCACACTAAGGTTATGTATTTCAATCCTCTAGTCACATGTAGAATCTCGTAGACTGCTGCACCTAACATACCGTACTGTCTTGTGTGCCATTTGTATCTACAAACCACATCATTGTCTGTACTGTGTGTGTCAAAGTTGTTCCCAATATGCATTTAAAAGTTGTTCCCAACATGCATTTCGTAAGTCATGTGATACGCATTCATGGCCTGGTACAAAAACTTTGGTAGTCATTACCAAATGAGACTGTTTGTGCCCTGGAATTGCACCAAAAATACCCTCATGTTTGCCATTTCGAGAGTCAAACCACAACATTTACAGCATTCTGTGTGACAAAGTTGTTCCCAATATGTATTTGATGAGTCATGAGGAATGTATTCATTGCTTGGACCAGATACTTTTTGAGTCATTACCCAATAAGTTAGTTTGTGCCCTGGAATTGCACCAAAAATACCCTCATGTTTGTCAGTTGGAGAGTGAAACCTTGAGATTTTGGGCATTCTATGTGTCATAGTTGTTTCCAATATGCATTGGATGAGTCATGATGAATGCATTCATGGGTTGGACCCGATACTATTTGAGTCATTACCCAATCAGTTAGTTTTTGCCCTAGGAATTGCACACCAAAAATACCCTCATGTTTGCCATTTCGAGAGTCAAACCACAAGACATTTACAGCATTCTGTGTGACAAAGTTGTTCCCAATATGCATATTTGATGAGTCATGAGGAATGTATTCATTGCTTGGACCAGATACTTTTTGAGTCATTACCCAATAAGTTAGTTTGTGCCCTGGAATTGCACCAAAAATACCCTCATGTTTGTCAGTTGGAGAGTGAAACCTTAAGATTTTGGGCATTCTATGTGTCATAGTTGTTTCCAATATGCATTGGATGAGTCATGATGAATGCATTCATGGGTTGGACCCGATACTATTTGAGTCATTACCCAATCAGTTAGTTTTTGCCCTAGAATTGCACCAAAAATACCCCCATGTTTGCCATTTGTAGAGTCAAACCTTAAGATTTTGGGCATTCTATGTGACAAAGTTGTTTACAATATGCATTGGATGAGTCATGATGAATGCATTCATGGGTTGGACCCGATACTTTTTGAGTCATTACCGAATAAGTTAGTTTGTGCCCTGGAATTGCACCAAAAATACCCCCATGTTTGCCATTTGTAGAGTCAAACCTTAAGATTTTGGTCATTCTATGTGCCACAGTTGTTCCCAATATGCATTGGATGAGTCATGATGAATGTATTCATGGCTTGGACCAGATACTTTTTGAGTCATTACCGAATAAGTTAGTTTGTGCCCTGGAATTGCACCAAAAATACACCCATGTTTGCCATTTGGAGAGTCAAACCACAACATTTACAGCATTCTGTGTGACAAAGTTGTTCCCAATATGTATTTGATGAGTCATGAGGAATGTATTCATTGCTTGGACCGGATACTTTTTGAGTCATTACCCAATAAGTTAGTTTGTGCCCTGGAATTGCACCAAAAATACCCTCATGTTTGTCAGTTGGAGAGTCAAACCTTAAGATTTTGGGCATTCTATGTGACAAAGTTGTTCGCACTATGCATTTGATGAGTCATGATGAATATATTCATGGCTTGGACCAGATACTTTTTGAGTCATTACCCAATAAGTTAGTTTGTGCCCTGGAATTGCACCAAAAATACCCACATGTTTGCCATTTGTAGAGTCAAACCACAACATTTTGGGCATTCTATGTAACAAAGTTGTTTCCAATATGCATTGGAAGAGTCATGATGAATATATTCATGGCTTGGACCCGATACTTTTTGAGTCATTACCGAATAAGTTAGTTTGTGCCCTGGAATTGCACCAAAAATACCCCCGTGTTTGCCATTTGTAGAGTCAAACCACAACATTTTGGGCATTCTATGTAACAAAGTTGTTTCCAATATGCATTGGATGAGTCATGATGAATGTATTCATGGCTTGGACCCGATACTTTTTGAGTCATTACCCAATAAGTTAGTTTGTGCCCTGGAATTGCACCAAAAATACCCCCATGATTGCCATTTGTAGAGTCGAACCACAACATTTTGGGCATTCTATGTAACAAAGTTGTTTCCAATATGCATTGGATGAGTCATGATGAATGTATTCATGGCTTGGACCCGATACTTTTTGAGTCATTACCCAATAAGTTAGTTTGTGCCCTGGAATTGCACCGAAAATACCCACATGATTGCCATTTGGAGACTCAAACCTAAGATTTTGGGCATTCTATGTGACAAAGTTGTTTCCAATATGCATTGGAAGAGTCATGATGAATATATTCATGGCTTGGACCCGATACTTTTTGAGTCATTACCCAATAAGTTAGTTTGTGCCCTGGAATTGCACCGAAAATACCCACATGTTTGCCATTTGTAGACTCAAACCTTAAGATTTTGGGCATTCTATGTGACAAAGTTGTTTCCAATATGCATTGGAATGAGTCATGATGAATATATTCATGGCTTGGACCCGATACTTTTTGAGTCATTACCCAATAAGTTAGTTTGTGCCCTGGAATTGCACCAAAAATACCCCCATGATTGCCATTTGTAGAGTCGAACCACAACATTTTAGGGCATTCTATGTAACAAAGTTGTTTCCAATATGCATTGGATGAGTCATGATGAATGTATTCATGGCTTGGACCCGATACTTTTTGAGTCATTACCCAATAAGTTAGTTTGTGCCCTGGAATTGCACCGAAAAATACCCACATGTTTGCCATTTGGAGACTCAAACCTTAAGATTTTGGGCATTCTATGTGACAAAGTTGTTTCCAATATGCATTGGAAGAGTCATGATGAATATATTCATGGCTTGGACCAGATACTTTTTGAGTCATTACCCAATAAGTTAGTTTGTGCCCTGGAATTGCACCAAAAATACCCACATGTTTGCCATTTGTAGAGTCAAACCTACAACATTTTGGTCATTCTATGTAACAAAGTTGTTTCCAATATGCATTGGAAGAGTCATGATGAATATATTCATGGCTTGGACCCGATACTTTTTGAGTCATTACCGAATAAGTTAGTTTGTGCCCTGGAATTGCACCAAAAATACCCACATGTTTGCCATTTGTAGAGTCAAACCACAACATTTTGGGCATTCTATGTAACAAAGTTGTTTCCAATATGCATTGGATGAGTCATGATGAATGTATTCATGGCTTGGACCCGATACTTTTTGAGTCATTACCCAATAAGTTAGTTTGTGCCCTGGAATTGCACCAAAAATACCCCCATGATTGCCATTTGTAGAGTCGAACCACAACATTTTGGGCATTCTATGTAACAAAGTTGTTTCCAATATGCATTGGATGAGTCATGATGAATGTATTCATGGCTTGGACCAGATACTTTTTGAGTCATTACCCAATAAGTTAGTTTGTGCCCTGGAATTGCACCAAAAATACCCCCATGATTGCCATTTGTATATTCAAACCACAACATTTTGGGCATTCTATGTGACAAAGTTATTCCCAATATGCATTTGATGAGTCATGATGAATGTATTCATTGCTTGGACCGGATACTTTTTGAGTCATTACTATCCAATAAGTTAGTTTGTGCCCTGCAATTGCACCAAAAATACCCTCATGCTTGCTCTTTGGAGAGTCAAACCACATCATTTTTGGCATTCTGTGTGGCAAAGTTGTTCCCAATATGGTTAGGGTTACATCCTGTTCGCAAATTCAGTAATTATTTGTTCGTATATGTGGACTTCTCGCAAGTTATTTACCCCCCTGTACCATGTACGTATATTCAGTACTAGCATGTAGATTCAGTACTAATAAGAAAATTCCAACGTTCGACCGTTCAAATCTACTCGCGTAGAAACCTACACGGATTCAATACCAAAAATTATGTAGTAAGAAGTAAACATCTTTTCGTGTAGAAACCTACGCGGATTCAGTACTGAGAATTTATCTAGTACTAAAAACGTGTAGGATTCATGTAGAATTCTACATGATGTACTAGATACATTGATCGAAACGACGCGAAAAAAAAAAAAAAAAAAATCTCTCACACAAACACACAGTAATTTTATTTTCTACCTTGCGACAAAAAAATCACTTTTTCTACCTCGCAACAAAAAAAAACAATCTACCTCGCAACAAAAAATAAATACACTTCATAATCTGCCTTCTTACATCCGACTTATTTGAGTAGAGTGTTGGTTCTTGCAATCAACACTCCGTCCTGAGAACGTGGGATCCGACCCTCTTTGAGCACAACGATCCGTTCTCATTTATTTTAGTCCGAAATAACAGCCTTGTACTGGAAAAGAAGTAGTTAGCATTTGACGAGAAGGGGATTTGCTGGATAGATATTGTTTGGACTGCAGCCTTACATATACGTCTTGAAATCAATGAACTGGCTTTTTCCCTTGCAATTATATCAACAGGAACAAGGTACTGTTTTTCGTGACATGGAGTAAGAAGTAATCTACGGCAGCAACTACAATTTCATTGGGACGATTGTCGGAACGTCGGAATCGGATCGGTTGTTGGAACGTCGGAACCTCGGAACAAGCAAAGGTAAGAAGGAGAGAGATAGGCATCGGCAACGACAAGGGCAATTGATTGGTCTTCCACTCCACGGCATTACTGATAATGTATTTCCTCTCTGTTTTTCTTTTTATTTTCATAGGAACGGACCGGAACCAACAGATCAACGAATCGGAAGCAAAGGATTGGAAGCAACGAATCGGAACAACGGATCAGACGACGAATCTTTTGTCGTCTTGTTCCCTGTAGGTGGGGCGAATCTTCCCTTGAAATTGTAAGCATCAAATCGATCGGACAAATTGAAGGCAACAACAAAAGGAGGCGGCGGCGGCGGCGTCAGCATCGAATCGATTGGGCGCCAACAGTCTTGGTTTGTGGCATCGAATCGATCGGCATGTAGATTATATTATTCTGTTTTTATTACTTACTCTATGTACTACATCAATAGATACTCACCTATTTTGTTCGTTTATCATCTCCACCGGCGCTCCTCCTCCACTGGCGCTCCTCCTCCACCGTCGCTCCACTAACGTCGGTCCTCCTCCTCCACCAACGTCGGTCAACGAATCGTCGGCATCGAATCGCTCCACCTCCTCACGGAAACGCTACTCCAACGAGTAACGGAAACGCTCCTCCTCCACAGGCGCTCGGCAACGAATCACGGAAACGCTCCTCCAACGAATCACGGAAACGCTCCTCCTCCACCGGCGCTCGGTAACGAATCACGGAAACGCTCCTCCAACGAATCACGGAAACGCTACTCACGGAAACGTTCCTCCAACGAATCACGGAAACGCTCCTCCTCCACCGGCGCTCGGCAACGAATCACGGAAACTCTCCTCCAACGAATCACGGAAACGTTCCTCCAAAGAATCACGGAAACGCTCCTCCTACACCGGCGCTCGGCAATGAATCACGGAAACGCTCCTCCAACGAATCACGGAAACGCTCCTCCAACGAATCACGGAAACGCTCCTCACGGAAACGCTCCTCCAACGAATCACGGAAACGCTCCTCACGGAAACGCTCCTCCAACGAATCACGGAAACGCTCCTCCAACGAATCACGGAAACGCTCCTCACGGAAACGCTCCTCCAACGAATCACGGAAACGCTCCTCCTCCACCGGCGCTCGGCAACGAATTGTCGGCATCGAATCGCTCCTCCCCACCGGCGCTCTTCCTCATCCACTGGCGCTCCACCAACGCTAACGGCAACGAATCGTCGGTATCGAATCGCTCCTCCTCCTCCACCACCGGTGCTTGGCAACGAATTGTCGGCATCGAATCGCTCCTCCCCACCGGCGCTCTTCCTCATCCACCGGCGCTCCACCAACGCTAACGGCAACGAATCGTCGGCATCGAATCGGTCCTCCTCCTCCACCACCGGCGATCCGGCATCAAATCGATCCTCCTCCACCGGCGCACGGCAACGAATCAGCGAAACGCTCCTCCTCCTCCTCCACCGGCGCACGGCAACGAATCAGCGAAACGCTCCTCCTCCTCCTCCACTGGCGCACGGCAACGAATCATCGAAACGCTCCTCCTCCCTGTTGTTGTTGGAGGAGGAGGAGGAGACGAATCCCCATTGTTGTTGTTGTTGGAGGAGGAAAATACGAATCCTGCTATGGGGGGGGGGGGGGGGGGACGAATCGCTGCTCTGTTGGATGAGGGGAGCGGATTCGGATTCGCTACTGGATATAGGAGACGAATCGCCGTTGTTGTTGCTGTTGTTGTTGGAGGAGGAGGATGAGGAGGAGACGAATCCTGCTCTTGTGGGAGGAGACAAATCGCTGCTCTGTTGGATGAGGGGAGCGGATTCGCTGCTGGATGGAGGAGACGAATCGCCGTTGTTGTTGGAGGAGGAGACGAGTCCCCGTTGTTGTTGTTGTTGTTGTTGTTGTTGTAGGAGGAGACGAATCCTCGTTGTTGTTGTTGTTGTTGGAGGAGGAGGAGGAGACGAATCCCCGTTGTTGTTGGAGGAGGAGGAGGAGGAGACGAATCCCCGTTGTTGTTGTTGGAGGAGGAGGAGACAAATCCCCGTTGTTGTTGTTGTTGTTGTTGGAGGAGGAGGAGGAGGAGGAGGAGACGAATTGCTGCTCTGTTGGATGAGGGGAGCGGATTCGGATTTGCTGCTGGATGGAGGAAACGAATCCCTGTTGTTGTTGTTGGAGGAGGAGACGAATCCCCGTTGTTGTTGTTGGAGGAGGGGACCAATTGCCGTTGTTGTTGTTGTTGGAGGAGGAGGAGACGAATTCCCGTTGTTGTTGTTGTTGTTGGAGGAGGAGGAGGAGGAGGAGACAAATCTGTTGGATGAGTAGGAGCGGATTCGCTGTTGCTCTCGCTAGTCGCTGGTATTGATCTCGCTAGTCGCTCTCGCTGCTGCTGCTGTTGCTTTCGCTAGTCGCTAGTCGTTAGTCGCTAGTCGCTAGTCGCTAATCGCTAGTCGCTAATCGCTATTGCTGTTGCTGTTGCTCTCGCTGGTCGCTGTTGCTGTTGCTGTTGCTGTTGCTGTTGCTCTCGCTAGCCGCTGTTGCTGTTGCTCTCGCTAGTTGTTGTTGCTGTTGCTGTTGCTGTTGCTCTCGCTGCTATGTTGAGTCCATTCCTTCTAATCCGCTCTATGGATCAATACGAAACTTGGCGGGCGTCTTCTCATAGATGTAATCAAGGGGACCCTGCAATATCGTTGCTGTTGGTGTCGTTGTTATAGAGATATCTGCTGTCGCCGTTATTTGGGTTGCTTCCTTGAAATACAACCAAATTTGTCACTCTGCAATGTTGAGTCCGTTCCTTCTAATCCGCTCAATGGATCAATACGAAACTTGGCGGGCGTCTTCTCATAGATGTAATCAAGGGGACCTTGCAATATCGTTGCTGTTGGTGTCGTTGTTATAGAGATAGTTGCTGTCGCCGACATTTGGGTTGCTTCCTTGAAATTCAACCAAATTTGTCACTCTGCAATGTTGAGTCCGTTCCTTCTAATCCGCTCAATGTATCAATACGAAACTTGGCAGGTGTCTTCTCATAGATGTAATCAAGGGGACCTTGCAATATCGTTGCTGTTGGTGTCGTTGTTATAAAGATAGTTGCTGTCGCCGTCATTTGGGTTGCTTCCTTGAAATTAAACCAAATTTCTCCCTTCTGCTTCACCGGTTTGATTCTTCTAATGTGCTCGATCAATCGATTCGAAACTTGCAGGCCTTGTCCTTCTTAGTATAATAAGGGGATCCCTGCAATATCGTTGCCCGCGGCGCCGTCAGTATGGAGATATCTGCTGTCCCTTGGGTTTGGAGGGGGTGTTTTCTGTGGAGGTGAAAATTCGGATTTGGAGTCCTCTGCTAGGCCCTCCTATTGCTTCTAACGCGTACGGCAGATCCCTTTGAGACTTGCAGGCCTTGTTAGTATTGTTGTCTAGAATCGTTTGCCTATCCTACCAACTTTTTGGAGTTCTTGGTTTATGAGATACAAGGGGGGGACAGGTCCCTATCCATTGTAATGAAAATGGGATTTTTTGGAGTTGGATTTGAGTTGGAGTTGGAGGATCTGGGACGGAACATGTTGAATAGATGAAAATAGTCATTCGTGCATAAGTTTTACACAAAATAGTGCTTGTCACGAAAAGAATATGATATCCTTAACCCTAAAATAGTTATTTTGTTTGAGGAGTGACGAGATATTGTCTCGAAAGTAAAGGTGTGCGACGCGCGAGGTTTTTTAGTAGACTCGCGACCTAAAAAGATAGGAAATTTAAAAAATAGGGTCGAGAATTGTAAAAATACCGCGCGATAGCCCGCGGGGGGTAGAGAAACAGTTCTCGGACGCATTGTCTGACTCAAACCTACAATTCATTTCTATGATTAATTTCTATGGTTCCATTCTATTACTCATCATTCTATGATTCAATTCTATGACTCAATTCTATGAATCAATGCTTTGATGCACTTCCATGATTCACTTCCATGATTCAATTCTATGATTCAACTCTATGATTCAATTCTATGACTCAAGTGTTTGACTCAAGTCTATGATTCCAGTCCATGACTCAAATCTACAATTCAATTCTGTGACTCAATTCCATGATTGAAGTCCATGATTCAATTTTATGATTCAAGTATATAATTCAAGTATATAATTCAAATAATTCACGTTTATCATTCAATTCTTTGACTCCAGTCAATGATTCAATTTAATGATTTAAGTCTATGATTCCAGTTTATGATTCCATTGTCTGACTCAAACCTGCAATTCATTTCTATGATTAATTTCTATGATTCCATTCTATTACTCATCCTTCTATGATTCAATTCTATGACTCAATGCTTTGACTCACTTCCATGATTCAATTCCATGATTCAATTCTATGACTCAAGACTATGATTCTTGTCTATGATTCATTTCTATGATTCAAGAGTAAGATTCAATTCTATGATTCAATTCTATGATTCACTTCCATGATTTGAGTCTATGATTCTAGTCCATGGCTTAAATCTACAATTCAATTCTATGACTCATTTCCATGATTCAACTCTATGATTGCACTCTTTGACTCAAATCTATTATTCACTTCAAGGATTCATGATTCAATTCCATGATTCAAGTCTATGACTCAATTGTATGATTCAAAGTCTATTAATCGAAGTCAATGATTTAATTCCACAACTCAAGTTGATGATTCAAGCCTATGATTGAATTCTATGATTTAAGTTTATCATTCAATTATGTGGTTCAATTATTTGATTCCATTCTTTAACTCAAGTTGATGATTCAATTCCATGATTGAATTCCATGATTGAATTCTATGATTGAATTCTTTGACTCAACTCAATGATCATTCAATTCTATGGTTCAATCCTATCTTGCGTCATACTCCGTACTTCATTTTTGAGAGGGTGAAAGAAACTATTTTAATTTTTTTTAATTTTTTCAAATTTGGACAATGTTTAGCTACCTTCATACTGATCCTACCAATTGATCTACTACCAATCAAGTGACGTCATTCGCGCGAGTTCTATTTTAAATTTGAACTCTCATCTTATTCGATTTTAAGTAATGATCGGGGTTTTCGCACCTCGGCCGTCACCTTGTTTTCCTTTTTCTTTTCTTTTTCGATCGAAGTTCATATCTACTGTACCGGTACTCGTACAAATAGGTGCGAATGACGAAGAGACAAAGTAGGGCTACGTAGAATTTGTACTGTAAGCAAAACCTTGAATTATGACTGATTCTGCACCTCTTTCGAATCAAAAAATTTCCGAGACGAAAAAACCCTCTAAACTCCTCACTTCTTTCCTTCCTAATCCATCTAATTGCAACTGAATAACAAACAAATAACAGGGGGGGGACGCGATTCAACCATCGCGTCGTCGTCGTTGTCGTCGTCGTCGTCGAAGGGGCGAAAGAACAAGAAAGGGCGAACGACGACGGCGACGACGTACTCCATGTTAATATTTCGCACCTCGGTTTGTCGCTGTACCCGGCAACAGGGAAAAATTCGAATGTAGTCCGACTCATTCATGTACAAATTGTACCAAATCTAAAAAGTCCGATTGTATATTCACCAACTCTCTCATCTGGCAAAGATGACGATGACGACAAGGGCTAACTTTATCCAAGACAGATTTTAATCGTTTTCAATACGTTCAGGTTAAATCTTATGGTTACGTGCAACCATAAAAATGAGAGTTTGTCTACCATAAAAATGAACGCGCGCCACTAAATATTACTATTGCTTTTAGAGGAAGCATCTCATTTTCGTAAATAAATGTTTGGCTAAGCCTTTTAGCGATTTTTAGTCGTAGCGTTTGTACCAAGTCTACTTGTTAAAAACAGATTTTTTAAATATTTCTACATATTCCCCCCCCCCAAACCCCCATAAACTCCGTCTAGTAGAAGGTTACGTTGTCAACTCTCTTAGGGTTAGTGTTCAACGTTCAACTAACAACTCCACCAATTGTACTTACTGCTCGTTCTCTTGTGTCGCCGGCATTGTAACTCCCCTCTCCCTGCATGGTTGCCTCCGTTTGTTTATGTACCATTACTACCTTTCCCAACCCTATATGTTGTTCCCTCTGAAGTTGTCATAAGTGTTTGGCCACTTCCTGTGCCAATTTGTCATATGGGATTTGTTTCATGACACGTTCCACAACATCCTCTAAATCGCAGCATTCTCCGTTGGATGTTTTCTCTACCACATTGGTTTTTGTTCCTTCTTTCTGTTGGTTCATTACTGTAGTGGTGGTTGTGTTGGTAATGCTCAGTGCTGCTTTGTTACTCTGGTTGATGGTGTTTTGTTCTTCCATGTTTGTAGTAGTAGAAATTGTGTTGTCGGTACCATTTTTTTACTGTTGCCCTTTGTTGCGTTCATAGTTGTGGTATTACTGTCACACACTTTGCTAGTAATTGCGGTGTTTGTTTTAACTCTTCTTTTCTTACCGTTGTTGTCCCCTGTAGTTTGATGATCACCGGGCCGGATGATTTTGTTGTTTCGAAGGGTCTTCCCCTCTGATTTTTTGCTTTGTCGTGTCTTTCTGATAGCATTCATATTTTTTGTTTTATTTTGTGAATACGGTGTCGATCAAGAATCATGTGTTTCTTTTTGTGTGGTTTTATGTGTGTACTAATAATTTTTTTGGTTTTCTTGTGCGTGTACAGTGTTTCTGTGTGTGTACGGTTTTTAATTTTCGTGTGTGTGTGTGTGTGTGTGTGTGTGTGTACGGCGTTTTGTGTTTTGTGTTTCGTGTTTCGTGTGTGTGTGTGTGTGTGTGTGTGTGTGTGCACGGTGTTTCGTGTATGTGTACGTTGTTTTGTGTGTAGAGTTTTTCCGTGGGTTCTGTACTATGATGTTTGCCCTAACTTCTTCTGTGTGCTGTCTGGCTTGGGCGCGCCCTTATTTATTTGTAGAAGTAGATCACCTACCTGTGCAAGCCACCCCTCCTGCGCCATAATTTTTTCAAAAGGGAAACTTCTGATAACACTAAGGTTATGTATTTCAATCCTCTAGTCACCTGTAGAATCTCGTAGACTGCACCTAACATACCGTACCGTCTTGTGTGCCATTTGTATCTACAAACCACAACATCTGCTGTACTGTGTGTGGCAAAGTAGTTCCCAATATGCATTTAAAAGTTGTTCCCAACATGCATTTGATGAGTCATGTGATATGCATTCACGGCCCGGTACAAATACTTTGGTAGTCATTACCCAATGAGACAGTTTGTGCCCAGAAATTGCACCAAAAATACCCTCATGTATGCCATTTGGAGTGTCAAACCACAACATTTCGGGCATTTTGTGGGGCAAAGTTTTTGTTCCCAATATGCATTTGATGAGTCATGATAAATGCGTCCGAGAACTGTTTCTCTACCCCTCGCGGGCTATCGCGCAATATTTTTAAAATTCTCAACCCTATTTTTAAAATTTCCTATCTTTTTAGGCCGCGTGTCTACTAAAAAGCCTCGCGCGTCGCACACTTTTACTTTCGAGACAATATCTTGTCACTCCTCAAATAAAATAACTATTTTAGGGTTAAGTATATCATATTCTTTTCATGACAAGCACTATTTTGTGTAAAACTTATGCACGAATGACTACTTTCATCCTCTCAACATGTTGCCACCATATAACGGGCCCCGTCCCAAATCCTCCAACTCAAATCCCAACTCCAACTCCAAGTCGAATCCACCCCATGCGGGCTATTCCACTTAAGGGTTTGGTTCCTGTTCAATGGCAGGAAGATCCATAGTAATTTCAGAAGCTACTCCATCGGAATCGCCACCAAAATCTGAATCGTTCTTCAATAACCCGGAAGGTGGATTGATGGGCACACATCATGAATGGATTTCTTATCGCGGCCATCCTTCTTGCTGAAGAAGTGGGTAGGACTAGGAGAGGCGTTCCAAACCCGGGTCTGAGCTGGAGACTTCCGAAGGTGTTGGATGGAAGATGGGGTAGGGAAACGACCATCACCATAAAAACGCCAAAGGAAGGAAGCAGAGTGGGCCTGGTTGGCAGCGGCCAGAGCCTGTTTACGCAGTGCTTGACGATCCAAGCCGGGGGATGGGGTCAGGGAGGGGGACTGCTGGAGGAGAGACTGCTTAAGAGCTGGGACAGGGGCGGGAAGAGGGGCAAATGGTGCTGGCTGCGGAAGACGAGCTGAGGGAGTAAGGACAAGCTGCTTTAGAGCTGGGGGCTGAAGGGGGGGAGACTTCAAGGCTGGCTTCTTAGAATCCTGATGAGGAGCAGGCTTCGTAGCAGACTGAGTAGAGGAGGCCACAGAGGAATCAGAGGAAGAAACAGACATGGAGGTAACAGAGGATTGGCTGGCCGAGGAAGAGGAACAAGCAGACAGAGATGCATCTTTCCGGGGGCGAAGAGAGGAAGGAGAAGGAGTGGCCCGGGTAGGAGCGGGGGTAGGGGTGGAGGACTTCTTCAGATGGGCGCGCTTGGGGTAGCGAGAGCCACGTGCAGACGAAGAAGACAGGGAGGGGGAAGCCTGGAGGCGTTTCTTGGGGGAAGAAGCAGAGGCGCGGCCGGCAGTAGATGCCGGAGGAGATGTTGGGGGAGGCATGCTGCGTGTGCTTCCGGGCAGACCAAAATTAGAGTGAAGCCAATCGAGCGAGCAATGGGGTGGCTGTACGATCGCTGGTAGAGGAGCAATCGATTCGATGAAGCAGTGGGATGGGGCAGTCAAGAGCAGCAGCGGTGCCGGACGGTGCTGTGCCGGTGGTGGAGTGGAGGGTGGGAGGAGGGACCGATCAGTGTAATGGAGCGGCCGTTGGAGTGAAAACAGGAGGATGGAGGCTGTGGCCGCAACAACAAACGTTGCACGGCGTGGTGTAGGGTGATTCAATCGAAGGAGCGGCGGGTCAAGCGATGGAGGGGAGGGGAGAGGGGACAGGTGATGCGACGGAGGGGCAGTTGGATGGGCAGAGGAAGAGATCTCAGGGAAGAGATCGCGGGGAAGAAAGGGAGAGAGCTTGTTGGCAATAACAAAGTAACGCCGATGACAATAAGACGTGGGGAACAGTGTGATTGAGGGAGGCGCCAGAACGTAGTGGCGGGAGGGGACAATATGGAGGGGAAACCGGCGTCGGTGGAAGAGATGCAATGAGAAGCAATGGAGGGTTGCGGATATGGAGAAGCTTGTTTGCTGCTGCGTAGAAACTGTACTGGAGACAGTGTAGAAAATTATATGGCGTATCGGAACAGAGCCGCGTCAGTCTACGTAGAAACTGTACTGGAGACCGCGTAGAAAATTAAGGGTCCGGACGGTTGACGACGATGATAACGCCGAAAGTTGAGCCAACAAAGCACCCAAGGGAGGCAACAAGCAACCAAACGGATAGCACAAGCAGGAAGAGCAGGGCGTAGAAGGGAGATGCGGAGCCTGAAGTTGGTAGGGATAGAGTGGAAGGGGAGGAGATAGTGGAAAGGGAGTCTGTGTCAAATTCTACGTGTTTTAGGTACTGGAAATTCGGAACGTCGGACAAAGTTGCAGGACGCAAAGTTGTAGCGAGATTTTCCTTATGACCAGTTGCCAATTCCAAGGGTGAATGGTGTTGGTTACCTTCAGGGAATGCATTTGACAAACGCAGGGCGTGGTAGAATGCAAAAGGCCAGAATTTGATTGGCAAGTTGGCACCACTGAGCATGGATCTCATAGAGTTAGCTAGAGTTTGGTGCGCTCTTTCAACGGTACCATTTGATGGGAAGCATCAGCACCAGTTGGGAAAATGGAGTATCCAAAAGCAGAGAAGAGGTTTCTGATGTCTGGATTGTAATATAGTTTGCCACCTTGATCAACTGAAACATACTTGTTGGCACAGGCAGGGTTGTGCTGGGAGAAGAAATGTTCCAGCCAATGGAGTGGTGCTGCTTTGGAAATTCTGGTATCACCATACTTCATACCAGTGTAGTGATCTGTGATGAGGATCCAAGCTGTCTCGCCATGAATGCCTTTGTAGTCACGCTTTTGTTTACTGTTGGAGGATCTGGCGCCGGAAAAAGCAAAGTTAATAGATAAGCCCTGAAAGGGCTGGGTAGCCTTTCGTGTGGAACGGGATCCAGCAGGACATTTTGTTTGTTTACACTGGATACAAGTTGGGCATTGGTCAAGGATACTGGTTTGCCGTTGGAACTTTGGTACGCCCAGAATGTGCTTGTGAGCGTTGTAAAGGAAGTCATCACATGGGTGTCCGAGTCGCTGATGCCAGAGAAGCTTTGATGTCTTGGCTTTGATGGCTTGAATGGGGATATTTTTGTCCACAAGCTTGGTGAAAAACAATTTTGCATCAAACTTTGGTGTGTTGGTGGTATCAGACTGAGCTCTCGCTGCTTCAGTGCATTGTTGCAGTGTCACAAGGTTACTAGTGTATGTATCATACCTATAGTTACTAATGGCTTCTTTGGAGGCCAGTTCGCAAGCTTTCTTGAACTCCATGTCGGTGGCTAAAGCATAGGCTGAAGATGTTGCACAATTGGCATATGGTGATGCAAAGTCAACATCTGGTATCAAGACTGGATGCATGAAGCACTGACCATCAATGATGCTTCCATGTAGGACAATGCTTTTGGCGGTGCTCTGCTTGTGATGACAAATAATGGTGAGGTTGCCATTCTGTTGACCAGATGAGTCATGGGTGTCAGTGAAGGCTTTATGTATGGACTCTCCACTGAACTGATGTCTCATTCGAGATGTCATTCCACAAAGATCATTCTCACTCAGTAATGTTGTCGACAGGGAGGGAGAATAATAGAAGAAGACTTTGAGATATCCTATGTGATTGGGTACAGGAATATGCAAGTAGCCAGATCCTTCTGGAATGCAGGTGGCCGCCTTTCCGCCTATTGCTGCTGTGAGCCTGACCAGACATTTTCTCAGCTTGGTGTAAGGTTTGTAACCATGCAGGATATGCTTTAGGTTTGTGCAGGAAACTTTGGCACCCGTATCAATATGCGCTTTGACACCTTGTTGGAAATATGCTGCAGCTGCAATAGGATCTGAAGGGATAAGATTCTTGACATGGTTGATGACATCTGGGATAGGATTGTCTCGATCAAAGTTGGGATCTCCATTGGTCTCCAGGTGTGATTCCAATACAGGGGTTGTAACTTCAAGTGATTCCATATCACAGTAGACATCAATTGGGATTGAAGACTGGAGGCTATCCCTGGGGAGGAGATCGACAGCACCAATCTGGAAAGATTTGTAGGAGCTGACACTGCTGGAGTCCAAGGAGGGGCATAAGCTGTTCACTTGAGGGGCTGTGGCATTGTCAAATCCTTGAGATTCATCTTGAGGTGATGTCATATGGCTGCAAGAAAGACTGTCTATTCTTGGCCTTTGCAAAAAAGTTGGTCCTCTGGTTCATCATCTGGGGAGGTTTCATCCGGATCCTCATCTTCAATGTGGATTTGGGAGATGTGTTGAGTAGAATCCAAGGGCTTTTTGGTTTCTCTCATGTTTTTGCTGATGTAAACGACAGTGGCAATCCTATGTTTCCTGAGTGACTCAACGTCTTGCAGGGCAGGGCAGTTGTCAAAGTTGTGTCCAGAGGTATGACAAACAATACATTGCCTGGAGGTGTCAAAGAGACTGGGTTCTTTGTCGAATGCAGTGATGGCATTGCAATATGCTTGATGGAGGAAGGGATTGTCAGATTCTTCATCCATCTCAGGGTACCCAAGTGATTCAATCAGGCTGATTGAGTGAGAAGTCAAAGTGGAAGGTGTTCTAACAGTGTTGTTACCAGCGCGTTTTTGGAACCTATCACTTCGGCAAGGGCCTGGTCTGGTTCCTGTGTTTGGTAAGTGCTTGGGCAGATTTGGTTTGGAGGTTTTGTCCTTGTACTTCTTCTCAGCTTTGATCTCTTGCTCATATGTCTGCAGAGTCTGTAGGAGCCTGCCTGCTTTGTATTTGTCTTGCTTGCATTGGTCATCTGAATCACATTCATCTTCTGTTTTCTCAAATAGTTCATGTGAGAGAGTGGTTCCTTCAATGAGGTTACTGACTTCTTCTGTTGAACTGATGGTGCTGGGTTGATTCTGGAGGAAGACTCTAAGTCGCAAGTAATCCTTGTACCGGACGTAGTATTCTTCAAGTGATTCATTTGCATCTTGATTGGGAGGATTCCGGACCATTCTGCCTGCATTGGATGGCCTTTTGGAGTTGGGATGTGTCTGAGCAATGACTGTGTACAGAGCTTCGTAACCTTGTCCCCCTTCAAAGCTTTGAATTGTGGACTTCATTCTTCCACATGAGTCAGGGATGGTCTTATCAGTTCTGAGTGCAGTGTAGATGAGATTACCCCATTTGTGAATCGCCAATTCATATCTTGCAGGTAGATCATGTGGGAGGCTATCTCCAATGGTGAATCCTCTGAGATGATCAGCTTCACGCCTGTAGAGATAGTAAGGGTGGATGTAGATGTGGTGTTGCTGTACATGAGCAGTGATTTCTCTGTACCATTTTCTAACCTGAGGGTGGGTTGAATCCTTTAGTTGTGGAAATCCTGAGAGAAATAGTTTGTCTCTAGCTGCTTCCTTGGACTTGTCAGAGGCTCTGGTTAGATCAAAGCAGTCACCACTTCTAGTGATCATGCGCTGGTCATTTCTACCACTTCCTAGGTTGTGTAGGTAATAGTTTTGCCCGACAATTGTTTCATTTCCCGATGAGTCTGTGTAGGTGATTGGAAAGTCTTTCATATCATCTCTAGGTGAGGAATTCATCTCGTCCATAGTATCTCTCCTTAACTGGTGGTGGTAAGTTGCTGGATTCCATGGTAGGTCGAGTGTCGCTTGGTGGTTGGCACGGGCATTGTTGTTGTTGTTGCCATTGTTGACCAATTGCTGTAGTAGGGTTGTCAATTGTCGCATGTCGGCGCCTTCTGCAGTGGGTATGGAAGCTGCAGCATCTTCGCCGTTGTCATTTGTTTCAGGGAAGCTGTAGATTTTTGTGTCATAGACCTCATCAAAGTGTACTGCATCCCAATTTGTTTTGAAGCCCCAGTGTGTTGCCCTGATTTCTATGAGGAGGGTGTCTTGTCCTTGTTCCATGGCTAGTGCTCCTGCCTTGTCCATTGAGTGTTTGTTTTGGATTCTCTTCGGCGTTTTGTCTGGAGCAACATACCAGAGACAAGCGTCTGCAAAAAGGGTGGATATGTGTCCCTTATTGATGTCAGTTTGCTCCTTGGAGGGAATAATATCCATGATTACATTTACAATAATTTCCTTGAGCATGGTAACGGGATCTGGAGCCAGCGTCTTGGGTCCTTCGGTGTCAGCGTTGTCGTCTGTGAGGAACAGGCCAGCAGTGTCTTCTAGATCATGGTGGAATGAGTTGTTGAGGGCCTCATGTTTGTGGGCATTGCCTTTGGTGTTGAATGTCCCAAATCGGATTGCAATTTCCTGGATTTGATTCCAGTCAAATGGCGGTGCAGGCGGCATTGTCGTCGGCGTCGTTAATGTGTCAATTGTTGTCGGGGTTATTGTTCTGTTCCGGCGTTCGGTCTTGGGATGGAATTAACCGGCGATGTCGTGTGGATTGAAATGTCGATGTGTATTACAGAAGGAAGATTCTTGGTAGAAGGATCTGTGGGTACACCCGTTCGATCGTACTTGTCGACGATCGTTGTGGTTGAAATAACGAATGATCGTCATTGCCGTGGTAATCGATCGTGGGGGATGAGAGAAGATTCTCGTAGAACAATCGTCGGAGCGTCTATGTGTATTACAGAAGGAGATTCTTGGTAGAATGTTCTGTAGATACACCCCTTGATACGTGCGCTTGGTTGTGTATTACAGAAGAAGATTCTTGGTAGAAGGATCTGTATACACCCCTTGATACGCAAGTAAGGAGGAGGAGAAAGGAGGAAAGAGAGGCTGGGGGGGAGGTCTATTGATACAGCCCGGCGATGCAAGTCCCATACCAAGTATACTCTGGCTGTAACCAACAGTGGAGGTGCTGTACGGGGCGGAGATAGGTAGCTTAAGGTATCCACTTGTTAGTGGAAGGTATAAGGGCTCTATAACCTGTTGTAACTCTAAAAATCGACCAAAGGTATATGATGTTAAAATTTAAAGAGATGTGAGCTCAGAGAGAGGCTCTTATTTTTTTACTGTGTATTTTTACTGTATCAGGGCTCTCTGCGGTATTTTTATGTGGTAGAGATCTTCCCCGGTTATTTGATCTTCATCGTACCGATACTGGTGCTGGTGCTGTATTAGCGTCGTGTCGGTTTTACTGTATCGGTCATTTGATGGTATTGGTCTTTTACAAGGTTAAGTGTTTCTTATTCGGTGGGGTGTATGCTTGTTCGTAGAGTAGGTAGATAAATGAGGCCCATCCGGAATCGGTATCAATTTTCTTGATTGCAATAAGTAATTTCCTCACGGGATATCAAGTATATTCTTTTGAATGTACTTAAGGATTCCAAGTGTTTACTTATTGGTCAGGTCTTTGGATTTGTCTTATCCTAACCAATTATCCTCTTTTGTTTGTAGCCTTAGGTGATATTGTTTTTACCACTTAAGGATTCCAAGTAGTGGAGGTACGTTTGATTCTAATGCTTGATCATCGGAGTATTCGTATCTGTGTGTTATTCTTACGTACCTCGGTCGTCGTTTCTATTTGTTTCGTTTGTCGGCTTTTCCAATCGAATTTGATGCCGACAAAGTCCGTATTTTTTTTCGCCGACAACAGACTGGACATTTCCTCAGCTTGGTGTAAGGTTTGTAGTCATGGAGGATATGCTGTAGGTTTGTGCAAGAAACTTTAGCACCGGTGTCAATCTGTGCTCTGACACCCTGTTGGAAATATGCTGCAGCTGCAATTGGATCTGAAGGGACAAGATTTTTTACATTGTTGGTATCAACTGAGATAGGGTTGTCTTGGTCAAAGTTGGGATCTCCAGTGGTCTCTAAGGGTGATTCCAATGCAGGGGCTGTAACCTCAAGTGATTCCATATCACAGTAGACATCGGTAGGAATAGATGGTAGGAGATTATCCCTAGGGAGCAGATTGACAGCACCAATCTGAACTGATTCATAGGAACTGACACTTCTGGAGTCTAAGGAGGGGCATGAGCCTTCCAATGGAGGGGCTGTGACATTGTCAAATCCTTGAGGATCATCTTGAGGTGATGTCGTGTGGCTGCAAGAAAGACTGTCTATTCTTGGCCTTGGCATAAATTTTGTTCTTCTGGTTCACCATGTAGGGAGGTCTCATCCTGATCCTCATCTTCAATGTGGATCTGGGAGATGTGTTGAGTAGAATCCAAAAGTTTTTTGTTTCTCTCTTGCTTTTACTGATAAAAACTGCAGTTGCAATCCTATGTTTCTGGAGTGATTCAACATCTTGCAGCGCAGGGCAATTGTCAAAGCTGTGTCCAGAGGTGTGACAAACAATGCATTGCCTGGAGGTGTCAATGGCTGGGCTCTTTGTCAAATGCAGTGATGGCGTTGCAATATGCTTGATGGAGAAAGGGATTATCAGACGCTTCATCCATTTCAGGATATCCAAGGGAGTCAATCAGGCTGATTGAGTGAGAGGTTAGAGTGGAAGGTGTTCTAACTGTATTGTTACCAGCGCGTTTTTGGAACCTATCACTGCGGCGAGGACCTGGTCTGGTTCCTGTGGTAGGCAATTGCTTGAGCAGACTTGATTTGGAGGTTTTGTCCTTGTACTTCTTTTCAGCCTTGATTTCTTGTTCATATGTTTGCAGGGTTTGTAGAAGCCGGCCTGCTTTATATTTGTCTCGTTTGAATTGGTCATCTGATTCGCGTTCATCTTCTGTTTTCTTGAAGAGTTCTTCTGAGAGGGTGGCTCCTTCAATCAGATTACTGACTTCCTCTACTGAACTGATTGTACTGGGTTGGTTGTGGAGGAAGACCCTAAGTCTCAAATAATCCTTGTAGCAAAAGTAGTATTACTCAAGTGATTCACTTGCTCCTTGATTTGGAGGGTTCCTGACCATTTGTCCTGCATTAGATGGTCTTTTGGAGTTGGGATGTGTCTGTGCAATGACTGTATACAGAGCCTCGTATCCTTGTCCTCCCTCAAAGCTTTGAATGGTGGTCTTCATACTTCCACATGAATCAGGGATGATTTTATCAGTTCTGAGCGCAGTATAAATGAGATTTCCCCATTCGTGAATCGCCAATTCGTATCTTGCAGGGAGGTCGTGTGGGAAGGTATCTCCATTGGTGAAGCCTCTTAGATGGTCAGCTTCTCTTCTGTAGAGGTAGTATGGATGGATGTAGATGTGATGTTGTTGTGAATGGGCTGTAATCTCTCTGTACCATTTTCTAACCTGGGGGTTTGTTGAATCCTTTAGTTGTGAGAATCCTGAGAGAAATAGTTTGTCTCTGGCTGCCTCCTTGGACTTGTCAGAGGCCCTGGTTAGATCAAAGCAATCACCACTCCTAGTGATTAAGCGCTGATCATTTCTTCCACTGCCTAGGTTGTGAAGGTAGAAGTTTTGTCTGACAGTTGTTTCATTTCCTGATGTGTCCATAGAAGTGAGTTCAAAGTATTTCATACCATCAGTGGTAAGGAATTTGTCTCTACGATTGTATCTCTCCTTAACCGGTGGGGGTAAGGTTGCTGGATTCCATGGAAGGTCAAGTGTTGCTTGGTGGTTGGCGCCGGCGTTGTTGTTGTTGCTGTTGATACCACGTTCTGATAGTTTATCAAGGAGAGCACATTGTCCTTCAAGGAGTTCCATCATCTTTCCATCGTAGATTCTGGCTTGGGGTGTTGGAGGGTCATCGGTGGTCTCATCATCAGAATCGGCCTGTATGGCACCTTCATAAACCTTGTTATCAAATCGTTGGGCTTTCCAGGTGGGTTTAAACTTCCAAGATGTGATTAGGAGTTCAATGGTAATGGATGGTTTTGAGGAGTCATCTGTGTGATGCGCAAGCGCATCCTTAGCAGTCTTTTCCAAGTCAACAGGGCCTCGCAGTTTCTTGGAGTCTCCATTTGGTGCAATGTAGTATACAGCGCAACCAGATAGTAGTTGTGTGATGTGACCTTTCTGGAGCTCTGTTAATTGGGGGAGAGGGTAGGTGATAGCGTTGACAACACTGCCACATAGATTGGTCATCATAGAGGGGGCTAGTACCTTAGCGTCCATTGTGGTGCTCTCCACAAATAAGTCTTCTGTGTCGGTATCATCCAGGATAGTGGAATAGAGGGTATTCAATTGTTCATCATATGGGCTGTTGCCCTTGAATTTGAATCGAATGCCTTCAATCGCGTTCCAATCAAATAGGCCGGCCATGCTTGCTTGTGGATTATTGAAGAACTGTGTGTAGAAACAGTGGATACACCCCCTGATTCACAAGCAGGAGGGGAAGAAGGTAGAAGAGAAAAGGAACAATGGCGTCGAAGCGATGCGGTGCGTCGTCGTCGGACGAAACGAAGACCGGAGAGAGACGAAGAATTAACCGGGAAGACCGAGCGAAGGGGCGGCGGGCGTGTCGGAGGAATGATCGAACGTTCTAAGGAATAACGGAGGAATGACTATGGGTGAAGAAATAACCGACAAGCGGCTCTCACGCGCTACGTTTGTGATAGCTTCAGTAGCTAACCTACTTGTAGTAATGGATGTGAAATGCTTGTAGTTCATTGGTGGGTTGGTGGGTTAAGCAGAGCTAATTTGCTTTGCCCACACACACCGGCGTAAAGTCGGGCTTAACAGCGTGGGCGGTTAAGCCTCTGGCTGTTAAGCCTTTTCTGCGGGCGGGCGGGGCGGGCTATTTATTTATTCTACTACTAATTGGTTTAGGAGCAAAAGAGTGAGCTGTGGGCTTGTATTTTGCTGGGGGAATTCTCTACAGGCTTGTTAGCGCTTAGCCTGTATTTGCAGAGATTTGCTTGCGCTTAGCCTGTATTTGCAGAGATTTGCTTGCAGAATTTGATGCTTGCAGAATTCGCTGCTTGCAGAATTCCCAGTAAGATTTGTACTGTCATACCTACAGGGAATGTTCCGGGGATATGGTACGCACCAATGTTGCTGATTGCTGATACAGTGAGATCTTTCGCGAAGTACGTGCGCTGTATACTCAAGGTGGTTCCCCGGCTGGTCTGTACTTCACTACCATTCCCCTCATCCGGTTTGCTACATCAACTATCACGCGCTACATTTGTGATAGCTTCAGTAGCTAACCTACTTGTAGTAATGGATGTGAAATGCTTGTAGTTCATTGGTGGGTTGGTGGGTTAAGCAGAGCTAATTTGCTTTGCCCACACACACCGGCGTAAAGTCGGGCTTAACAGCGTGGGCGGTTAAGCCTCTGGCTGTTAAGCCTTTTCTGCCATTGGGCCAGAAGCCACCGGGTGGGAACGGCGTGGAGAGCGTGAGCGCGAGCGTGAGCGCGCGCGTGAGCGTGGAGCAGAGTGAGGGAGGGAAGAGGCGCCAGGGTGCCTCAAAGAGAGCTGCCAGCAGGAGTGGGGTCCGCAGCCGGAACCCATTCCTCGGGCAGGAAGGAGTATGTTCCATTGTTGAACATGACAGAGGCAAGATTCTTGAAGATGGGGAGGGATTGCTGATGTAAATAGCGCATCATGCAGTCACTGTGCCATCTGGCAAGGAGCTTGATGACATTAGAGTCGCATTTGCCCTGGAGCAGGGCCATTGCCCCACCCGCGTGAAGGGAGCGAGCAGAGATGGCTGCAGGGGCAATGCCAGTGGTAGGGTAGAGGGTCTGGGCATAGACTCTCGGGGAGGAAGTGACAGTTGCTGCTCGAACAAGGGTGAGGACCCCATTGTCGAAGTAACTGGCAAGCGTGAGGGAGGGACCGAAGAGAGCGCTGGAAGAGCAACAGCTTCGGAGGTGAAGGACTTGGCGCGCACAGGCGGCAACGGGGCAGCATAGTGAGTCACCACTCCTGGCATGCGCCACTACTTCCCCTTTGTCGCCATTCTTCTGGGTGGTGAAGGTGAGCGTGACAGAGGTAGCAGCCTGGAGCTCATGCGCAGGGCCATTGTGGTGGACGATATTGGCGTCAAGGTAGAAGGAGACGTCCTGTAGGTGGAAGGCTTGGTCATCCGTGGTAGTACCAGTGTACTCACCAGGTCGGAGACAGAAAAAGAAGGCAATACAGATCATGTTTGCAATGGCTTGTCGGGTGGGGGAAGTGGACTTGTGGTATGCAAAGTGGAGGGCATGCATCACGAGGGTGATGGGGACCAGCTTGACCCGGGAGGGGGCCGGGTCCAGCTTGGCATATGCCTTGAACTGGGCAGTTAGCCGGAAGTCAAGACTGCCTGTGGAGTCGGTGCGAGGGTCTTTGGACCCCAGGTGGGCGAGCGTCTGGCCCACTGACCGGATGGTGTCCGATACTGTGCGAGATCGAATGGGCTTGTGGCTACGTGAGAGGTTGCCATCATGGAGTTGTTTGGCAAAGACTTGGAGGATGGGGATTGGATCCTGAATGGACTGGAGGCGCGGGTCAAAACCTTGAGACAAACAGAATGGAACCCATTGGTCCCAATGGGCATCCTTGTGCTTGGCATAGAGCGCAGTGACTGAAGCTCGCATGGTCTTCTGGACAGCGCTAAGGTCAGCGCGGAATGCATGGGCGGCCGAAGGTGGCATAAGGTCCAGGGCAAGTCCTGTGGGTAGGTTGTGTTAAAGTGATGGAGCAAGGCAGTGTCAGAGAGGTCAGATTGAGAGAGGAGGTCCGCCAGGTGGTTAGCGGGGCCCGGGATGTAATCCTAAGGGGGACATATTGAAAGAGGCGCTGGTGCAGAGACTGGAGCCGGAGGAGGTAGGCTGCAGGGCCTGTGGTGGTAGTGGCGCCTTTGCGTTGCCAATAGACAGCTGCGGTGTTGTCATAGCAGTTGTGGGTGGTGCGGGCGTGGACACAAGCAGCTTGAGCCAGAATATCATTGTGGGCAATGGAACCGGCGAGCTCGAGGTCACTGTTGGTGATGGAGCCCTCAGGATTGTCGAAGGAGACGAGCTGGGCTGAGATCCACGGGGGAACGCATGCCGCCACATGACGGGCTGCACGGCGCCCTGTGGGAAGGGGGACAAAATGGACGCCCCCCATGCCCAAACCAGAAGCATCGCAGGCGCCCAAGGTGGCAGGGAAGGTATCCGGCACGAGTTTGGCAATGGAGGTAGGCCGGTTGGAGAGATCATTGGCAAGTCATTGGAAGTCGCGAAGGAAGCTGTGGACGCGCTTGGTGAGCCGGAGGCGCTGCCTGCCCGGTTCCTGGTGTCTGAAGGCTTCCTGGAGAATGGAGAAGAGGCCAATGGAGCCCAGAATGACCAGTGCCATTGACCGGAGCTCCCCAAGGACTTGGTGCCATTGCTTGAGGGGGACATGGCGTTGGGTGGGTGCAATGAAGTGGAGAATCTCCTGTAGGCAGGCCACCCGATGGGGAGGAAGGCTGATGGTTTTGTGGATGGAATCGATGAGCCAGCCAAGGATAACTTTCTTGGTGGTCCAAGTGGCGTCCCCTTGGAGCATTTTCTTGAGGGAAGCAGGCTCCTGCCGGAAGAGAGTGTCAGTGGCATCGAGGGGTCGGAAGACGGTGTCAAGGGATTGAAAGAGAACGCGCTTTATGGCGCGGCGTGTCCATTGGTTGCCCTGGGCAAGGCCACAGAAGTCATCCACATAGACATCCCAATAGCGAACCGGCGACTTGAATGGGAGTGGTGCTACTAGGGGGGATGAGGGGCGGCGTGGAGGCCGTAGGGGGAGGAGGAGGTGGCGCCTGGGGGGCCGGAGCAGGTGGCTCAATGGGAGGCGCGCTGGGGGTGGTTTCAGAGGGGAGATCCAACCGATGGGGGGTGAGCCGGGCCTCGGCAAGCCCGGTGGCAAGAGTGGCAAGAGTGGCATTGGCCAAGTCCGCAATGGTTTCAGTGAAGGCACAGAAGTTGGGAGGACTGGATTTCCACCCCATAGGGTTGGTGAGTGGGATGCCAATGAGCGGAGCTTCCCCGGGGTGAGAGGGGAGGACTCCGAACTTCATGGTGTTGTCTGGGTGCAATCGGATGCGGTAGAAGCCATCGGCAAGGTCAATCTTCGACATATACACTGGACCAAATCTGTTGTTGGCGCGGTGCAGTTTGGTGAGGAGGCGCGGGAGTGTCCGGCCGAACTGCATGGCGTCCGCAGGGGCAAGAGGGATGGTGTCTTGGTTGACATCCGAGTAGGTGTAATCGGATATCATTCGTGGGCGTCGGCCTTGTTGGGGGACTAAGCCAAGGGGGCTTAGTCGGAGTCCGGGAAGGTCGTGGATGAGGCTGGCGGGGAGAACAGTCCATTGTTGCTTGTCCATCATGTCGGCATACTCCTCGCGCAGGAAGTCAATGCCCTGGTGGGAGGATTGGTGCGGACCCCGGTGGAGGGCAGCTGCCAGTCGAGGTTGATCCCAAGAGGGTCCGGACATGGAGGCAGGGGTGCCCTCCTTGCCATAGCGGGCAAGGAGGCTCCCCGCGGGGTGGGGGATGGAGGTGACGTCAGGATGGATGTCACCCCCTCCTCGGATGGTCCGGATGAAGTCCCCCCAGCTAGTGCTGTTGTGGTAGACAGTGACAGCCCGGTTGATGTGCACGTCCAGCCGGTCGACGGGGTAGAGGGATGTAGTGAGGAGGGGAATGGAGAGTGGGGCCGGGCTGAGGGGCGCTGGCCTAGGCGTCGGCGTGGGGGTGACTAGGAGCTTGCGCCTAGGCAATGGGTTGGTGGGGTTGACTAGGAGCGTCGGCCTAGGCAGTGGGTTGGTGGGGTTGACGAGGAGCTCGGGCCTAGGCAACGGGGGGGCAGTGACGAGGAGCTCTGTCCTAGGCAATGGGTGGGGGGGGGGGGGGGGGGGAACTAGGCGCTCGGGCCTAGGCAACTTGGCAGTGACGAGGAGCTCGGGCCTAGGCAAGGACAAGGTGGAAGTGGAGGGGGATGCAGGGAGAGGGGATGCCGGAGCCGTAGGAGGGACTAGGGATTCGGGGGTAGGTGGGGGGGAGGGGGGGGTCTTTGAACCTGTAGAACGTTTGGGAGGCACATACAAGGCGAGAGGAGTACATGCGCGCGCGGGCGGTTTGTGCTTACCTAATTCATGTGTGATTCGTAAGGGCAGAGATGGAGGCGTAGGTAGTCGTCGGGAGGAAGGCAGAGCCCCCCTCGGTGAGTGAGAGGGCAGGGTCAACGCGCCAAAGGGGCGCTTGCCATTCGGTCAGACACCAAAGGCGGCTTGGCACCAAGTCCAGACTTGGTTCTGTTCACTGCTGGTGATGGCACCATGGTCCTGGATGTTCCTGCAGTTGGTGTAGCAGGTTCCGCGAAGGTGATAGGAATGCCACCTTTCTTTGCCATCTGGACGAGTCAAGGGAATGGTACCTTTTTCTTTCATGGTAGCGATGACTTCCCTCAGTCAGGCGCGTAGGACTTTGTTGGCTACCCCCGCCGTTTGTAGCCGGGGATCCAGGTTGGGGTTGGAAACTCGGGCACCTCCGGCGGAGCCTTGGTTGGGGCTGGGGGTAGTCTTGCCGGGCTTGGTGGTGCCTGGGTTTGCAGCAGGGGCAGCGACGGCAGCGACGCAACGCAGGTGCCTCAGAGCCGGCACATTGGTGACAATGGGGAGCCAGTAGAGGTTCTGGGTGATACGGAAGGCTTGGAAGTCCTTCCCAAAGTCGGGGGAGGGGACAGTGAAGGTTGATCCCCATTGTTCCTCGAGCCAACCCCGCACCCGGATTTGGAAGTAGTATACCACAATGGAGGGGGTGATGAGCTCCCCCAGTTCATCGGCAATTGCTCGGCGAAGGGGCATTTGCTGGAGCTTGAGCTTGGCGAGTCCATTCTGGTAGCCCTGCACGACTGGGTGATGCATGCCTAGAATGGTGGCCAGGACGGCAAGATAGCTTTCCAGATGGGTGGTAGCTTCAGTCCAGTTGATGGGTAGGTAGGCCTTGGTCTTCTGGAGTTCAAGGGAGTCCTTCAAGGTGAGGGAGTTGCCTTCGGTGGAGATCATGGTGTCATAGGCCGCCACAGTTGCTGCAGCTTCCTTTTCCCTCTTTAAGGAGGCGGCAGATCCACCGGGGGGAGTGAAAGCTAGCGGGAGTATGCCGTCCGCCACGTCAAAGGGGTCAGTCCCATGAAAGTTGCCATCTTGGAACTTCTTGAGTGCCGCCGTGGTGACCAAGGGTGCTTGGATGAGGAACTCGGCGGCGCATGTGGCTACCTGGCTCTGGAAGATCATATGGGTCTTCTCGTGCTTGCCTTTCTGTGCCCAGGCTTGGTAGATGGGGGGTAGGTCGGCTTCCTCGAGCTTGCCACACAGCAGCAGCAAGCGCTGGGTGTACAAGGGGCCCCAGGTGTTCTTGACAGTGGCTGGGGGGCGACGTTGGTCTAGGCCCTCACTGAGCTTGAGCTGTTGGTTGGCGAGGGCAGTGAGGGTAGCTGCCAGAGTGGGATCTACCCCGGCCGGTTGGCCGGGTGCCGGCTGCTGCCCCGGCTGGGAGGGTTGCTTCAAGCCCGGGAGGTCCCGGTATAGGACCTGATTCCGCATGTACAAGGTCAGGCCTGGCTCCCCTCGAAAGGGGGTGCCGGGGGTGGCAAAGTGGACACCTCCATCAACGATGGTGGGGTTGGTACCGGCAGCTTGGAGGGTATTCAGTAGGGGGGCGCAAGTGAGTGCCAGGTTGAGTGTGTCAAGGTAGGGGTAGATGATGTTCAAGGCTTGGATTGGACTAAGGCCCTTGCCTAGGAGTAGGGGCACCAATTGGAAGGGGATGAAGCAGGCCTTGAAGGGGGTGATGACTTCCATGTGAGGATCATTGCCTAGCACCATAGGGATCATGTGGGAATGGTGAGCATGCTTGTTGACGTCGAGGTGGCGGTCAAGGGACAGCACCAAGGTCTCAGGCGCCTGCTCTAGGAGGGCAGCATCCACTAGCACTAGCTCTCCTGCATCGCCTTCGATGTCATCCAGGTAGCCAAAGGCCTTGCCCTTGTTGGTACTTGGCGCGGTTAAGGGCCCCGGGTACTTCCGAAGGCCATGCACCAATCGGAGGCGCGCCTTTCCAAAGGTGTCGGTCAGGAATATTCCTAGGGCCCCCACAGCTTCTGGTTCGAAGAGGTCCAAGAGCCGGCCCAGGAGTACGGGGGTGGATGTTTCCTCAGCAAAGTAGTCATAGATGGTTTGGTAGGCCAGGTCCCGGGCAGGTCCCACTCCAAGGGGACTGGGGGTGCTCTGGTAATACTCAGTGTAGGTCAGCATGTTGTGCTTGCGCTTGGAGATGGATGGAAGATTCGCGGACGCTTGGAGGTGCGGACTATCAGATGTGCAGAGAGACGTTGGAGTCGCTGGTATCTAGATTCATGGACGCTTGGAGGTGTGGACTACTATCGGATGTGCAGAGAAACGTTGGAGGCGCCAATCTTTATTCGCGGACGCTTGGAGGTGCGGACTGTCGGATGTGAAGGACGTTGGAGTCGCCGGTATCTTGATTCGCGGACGCTTGGAGGTGCAGAGAGACGTTGGAGTCGCTGGTAAGAGAGACGTTGGAGTCGCCGGTATCTTGATTCGCGGACGCTTGGAGGTGCAGAGAGACGTTGGAGTCGCCGGTAAGAGAGACGTTGGAGTCGCCGGTATCTTGATTCGCGGACGCTTGGAGGTGCAGAGAGACGTTGGAGTCGCCGGTAAGAGAGACGTTGGAGTCGCCGGTATCTTGATTCGCGGACGCTTGGAGGTGCAGAGAGACATTGGAGTCGCCGGTAAGAGAGACGTTGGAGTCGCCGGTATCTTGATTTGCGGACGCTTGGAGGTGCAGAGAGATGTTGGAGTCGCCGGTAAGAGAGACGTTGGAGTCGCCGGTATCTTGATTCGCGGACGCTCGACTGGAGGTGCAACCGGGGACCAAATCGATCGGAGGAATCGACCGGAGGTGCAGGACTTCGATCGATTTGGACGCTTGGAGGCTTGGGTAGTCACCGGATGCTGAATAAAGGAGACGAGTGTGAGTAGTTAAGAGCCTGACTGCTGCATGGGTACACTAGGCCAGGTTAGGGGACCAAGACAGGTAGACTGCTGTACGGGTACACCGTCCAATAACTGTCACGCGACCCCACGCAACCCCTTGCCAGCCCTATTTTCACAAAATCGACCCTGTGTTTGTTATGCGCAAGGGTATTTTTTTAAATTCACAATTTTTGTGGTAAAGATTTTCGACCCCCCTCAGGTTGCGACCAAAATTCTCCCCGAAGACTCAAAATGTCCATTGATCTCTCCATTTTGACTAAATTGATTTAAAAAATCTACTTTTCACTACCACACTTTCTAACCTTAACCCAAAATATGAAATAAAATTAGTTTCAGAAGTGTTAGTTTGCTACGTTTCCGCGTTGTTTTTTACGGTATGTCACGTCGTGTCTTCTTTCATACCATCGTGCCTTTTAATGCTCGCTTAGATAGCATCATGCTCGTCTTAACAAATTTTTGTAGAACTCTACAGCACTAACTTCCTCCTACACGATTTCACCACCATTCTTTCTTTTATTTTGTTTCCAAAAATACTTTTTTCTTAGATATGTGTCTGGGTGTATTATGATAGTACTAGTATTAGTAGTAATGTAGGTATGATAGTATCGATTTCTGTTCGAGTTGTGAAACAATTTTTTGTACAATTCATGTCAACAATCATGGAACGGCGTTTCAGAATTCAGTAACCGGAACGGCGTTTCATGCTTTTGTGTTTGAATCATGTTTAAATTTGAAATCTTGGTGCCGAACAAATTCCTAACCTTAACCCAAGATATGCAATAAAATTATTTTCAGAAGTGTTTGTTTGCTACTTCGTACTACTAGTACTATGTTTCTGCCTTGTTTCTATGTCACGACGTTTCTTTTTTCATACCATCATGCCTTTTCATGCTCGATCCGATAGCATCATGCTCATTTTCATCATGTACATTCAACACCCCCATCGAAACCATTTCTCCCCCTCCCTTCTTCCATTTGAATAACATGTCACAACCTAGTAAAACTTGCCATCACTTCAAGAGTGGTTGTTATACCAAAATTCCCAAATCATTTATATGCCGTAGCTGCATGTCCTGTAAGGGCAAATTGAAGACATTCATCGGAAGCAGACAAGATTCGTCTACACACAAATCATACCGATATGTGTCACGAGGCCTTTCACGTCACCTTGATTCAATAGCTTTTTGCCGTGATTTCTATTTAAACCATAACCTAATGGAATTTTCATCATCTGCCAAAGAAGAAACCACTAGTACAGTTCGTCATTCACCTACACAATATGGCCTGACATTGACGGAGAATGGTCCAATCGTTCCTTCTGCTTCTGTTGCTGCCGCTCACACTAACAAGGCATCCTCAAACGAAACGTTCAACTCTGTTCTAAACAGTCAGGTAGTACACAACTTATTTGTTCCACCAATGGATAGAAATGTAATGGAATCACAGTTGTTTCCTTCAGAAGACAACAGCAACAACGATGACATGGTTATTCATGAAGAAAATTGCCTTCCTATTCAGAACGATAATGGTATGGATGCTTCGGAACCCACCGCATCCCAACCAAACATCAATGAAAAAGAGCAATTGATCCGATCTCATCTTTCTTTTTCACCTACCAATAGGCTCATTGCTGAAATAAAGCTCATGAATCTAATGACGAAACACAAGTTACCTCTAAACACATTCAAATCTATTTTTCAATGGGCAAACGAATGTCAAACTATTCATGGTGTTGACTTTAGCTCTATCTACCCCTGAAATCAAGTCCAATTTGGGTATTTCAGAGACCAAGTTCGAGCCACACATAATTAACTGGTTACCTTGCAATTTACCCACCCAAATATTTGTTCGATCCTTCCCAGACGCACTTCATTCCCTTCTGACCAATAAGGAGTTGATGCAAGAAACCAATTTGTCTTTTCCGAATGTCGAGACTCCTCTTTCACCGGAAAACAACCCACCACTCACCAATGAAACATACATAACAGAACTACACCACGGCTCTTGGTGGACGGAATCGTGGAAGCAGATCTGCAATGAAAATGATGAAATCCTTGTTCCGATCATTTTCTACATGGATGGAATCAGCTTGGATGCACATGGCCGTCTGTCACTCACTCCTCTCAACATGACTCTTGGTATTTTCAATACTGAAGCAAGAAAACGACCTGACGCTTGGACCACAATTTATTTTCATCCCGACACTGAAATTGAGAGCATAAGACACATGAAAAAAACCACGGCGAAAGATAATATTCAAAATCTACACACCACGCTTGCATCGGCTTTGCAATCTTTCAAGGAAGTATGTGAAATGCAGGGCGGGTTGGAGTGGGATTATCTTCCGTATGCAGGAAAAGTGTTCAAAGTGAAAATGAAATTTGCAATTGCCTATGTTGTTGGGGATACAGAACTTCATGACAAACTATGTGGAAAGTATGGATCCTACACGCAAAAGGTGAAGAAATTGTGCCAACATTGTACATGTCCTACACGTGTCATCCATAAACCAAAATCCCAAGTGGAGGAACTGACTCGGCTCTGGGTTCCAGAAGATTTTGAATCCCCCCCAAACAATTCTGCACGGGAACACCTGGAGTACTTCAAAAGCATTTTGCACCATCCCATAAAAAATGCTTTTCACAGCCTCAATTTTGGTAGTAATGTCAACAACATTCACTTTGCTACTCCCGGTGAGTGTTTGCATATGCATCAACTGGGTGTAGCACGTCGGGCAGTAGAATCACTCGATTCATTGTTAAAAGGTAGTCCTAAGTGTTGGTATGCCCCTGATTTAAACACGAATGGCACTTCAGCTACTATTGGTTCACTTGCGCAGTTATACGGTGGTCTTTTGTCAAGGCAATCGGACAGAGATTTCCCCAGAACCAAGTTTTCCAGTCAGCTTCTCTCCATTACCAAAAAGGAGGGTAATGATTATTCGGGAATGCTCATTTCCATTCTGATCACCCTTTGTTCCGATGTGGCAATAAACATCATCAAGGACGCGACATTTATTCAGAAACAAGTAGAGGTAATTCAACTGATACTCTCCATGGAAGAATTCTTGAAGCATGGGAATATACCCATTTCTGGATTGGAAAATCTCTCCAAGATGATAATCCATTTTATCAATTGTATTAATTCGACCTGCCTCAGAGAGGGAATGGGTACGAAACTGATCAAAAACCATCTATAATTTCACCTTGTTGAGTACATTAAACTTTGGGGACTTCCATGCGGATGGGATTCTTCTTATTCCGAATCACACCACAAAACTGAAATCAAAGCACCGTTGAAGAACACTCAACAGAATGCTTCGACATTGATAATGCAAACGGCAAAGTGACAGAAAGAAAAAATGCTGCTATGAGTAGCTACTTCCAAGTTTAATTTAGTGACGGCAGAAGATGTTTCTGGTAATCGAGTCCCTCCCGAAGTTTCTGGTTCAAAATTTCACGTTTTCATTAACGACGATGGGGCAAGTACTATGAGATGGGTTAGGTCATCGAACAAAACAAAACCCTATATTTCTCCCATCGTGTTGTCTTTTGTATGTCAGAATGTGCTTCCACTTTTGGAGGACTCTACGTTTGTGAAAGGATTTACTGAACATAACAGGTTTGACGAATGCACACAGCAAAATTACTTGTTTCGGAGCCACCCTTCATATCGTTCCGATGGTGGCCAACTAAACTCTGTCTGGTATGATTGGGCCTTGTTTGAAGTCGACGCATGTGAAATACCCTGCCATATTATGTGTTTCCTTGAACTCTACAATCTGAAGCAGCCTTACTCATTTGTTTCTGAGTACGAAATTGCCGACGAAGGCATTTATGCAGTAGTGACCAAGTTTAAATCCACTCCAACACCAACAGCTTCGTCGTTTGTGATGAGAGGTGAAGTAGACGACAATTCCCTGTTCTTATTTCATGTCGACAGCATACTTTCCGATGTAGCAGTTGTCCCAGAACTTGATGCAATTGATACGTTGCAATCAAACTCATATTTAGTTGTCTCGAATCGAAGGGCTTGGCTGGATGAATTCCACAAGACAACGTCGTCTTTGCCTAATGAAGAGGCACTCTACTCCCAATGCACTATTGTTGAAGAGGACAGCGACAATAATGATGATGCTACTAATTCAGGTGATGATTGTTCAATGTCATCAAACGATGATGACTATAGTGAGGTCCTCTCTGATACATCCAATACTTAATTGTTTTCCTACTACAATATCCATAATAACTTAGTATTAGTGAAGAATTGAATGCTCCTCCATATTGATCGTAACATATTTCTCCTACGTTTTGATTTATAGCTACTCCGAAATGATTTCACAATGTCGCATGAAAACAAACAAAGTGAATGGAACGTCTAACTTTAAATTATTGTTTAATATATTATAGAGGATCAGCTCTTAGCACAGTTTTTGTAGACACATAGGCACTCATAATCTAACAGCCTTCGTATTTTGGATTCGAACAGCTATGTAATACTAATGGATTGAACAATAGAGTATCGCCTGACCTCAATGGAACTTTCACTTTATACCTTGGGAACACAAAGTAATAAATCACCTCGTCATCACTTACATGTTTTGGAGCAATAACCGTCAGCCTTGTATAGAACATATCGGCATCGGTATGGCATTTTGAGTGATAATCCTTTCCAATAGAAAAGGCCATAGCGTGATGGCCGATTGCATTCAGTGTTGTACGACTAACAACCTCATTCATCACAGTTGTTTCAAGGTTGACAAATTTGGACATTTCACGTAAACAAAGCTGCATTTCCTTCACAATGTGTAGGGCTTTCTGTTCAAGGTGGTCTTGTGTTTTCGGTTCCACATTCTTTTTGAAAACATACACACCATTTCCCGATTTCAATCGATTTGGTCTCATCCCAATAATACCATATCCACTGTTTACACTGTCACATTTGGTTCCTCGGCCTATTTTGGGTTTAGATTGAACAATTTCCGCAGCAAATGTTCTTGTAATTTCTATATTTTTGGGAGTACCCAAGCGCTGTTTTGCAAATTTTTTGGAAGCTTTTGCAAAGATTCTCAATGATGGTTCTGATTTGGCGACTGCTAAAAGAAACTTATCGTCGGTACTATCCAATGTCTTGAAACTATCAATAGACACCGCCTCTTCCGATGTGTATTCCCTTTCTCCAATTGTTTTTAAACCCCATCGTGTTTCCATGAATTTACCTCAAAACCCATTCTTGTGAACTGTTTTCAATGCTATTTGCTCCACATGTTGTACAATTTCCTTCATACTTTTATGCTTCTTGTGTTTTATCTCCGACAAGTGTTTGTAAGTCTGGCGGATTGTTGATGATGATGTTGCTCCGTTTTGGAGAAATTTTGATTTCATTCTCTTTCTCTCTGTCTTCCCCCGTTTCCTCTTTGATTTTTGCTTCATTGATTTTGTTGCCAATTGCTTTGTTGTTGTATTCAATCCCATTGCACCGGGTGCCATTCTTGTGTGACCAGTGCCATACTCTTTGCAGATTAGCTGTTTGAGGAAGACGATGAATCGATTTGCCCATGGAGTGCGCTTCCGGGTCAAGTTTGTGGAACAGCGTTTCAGATTAAGTTGTCAGGAACGGCAAGTCTGACTTTTGTGGCCGCTTCGGATGTTCCCACCTGTTGCTATCGCTGCCGCTGTTGGTTAGATCGTTCCCAGTTCCGCCCGCTTGAAAATCCGCAGAATCTCTGTATTGGCGTTTCAGGGTCAAGTTTGTGGAACGGCGTTTCAGATTGAGTTGTCTGGAACGGCAATTCTGACTTGAATGTTTGCTGTATTTGCGTTGCCGGGTCAAGATTATGGAACGGCGTTTCAGATTGAGTTGTCTGGAACGGCAATTCTGACTTGAACGTCAGCTGTATTGGCGTTTCTTGGTCAAGTTACTGGAACGGCGTTTCAGATTGAGTTCTCTGGAACGGCAATTCTGACTTGAACGTTTTCTGTATTGCTTGCGTTTCCGGGTCAAGATTCTGGAACGGCGTTTCAGATTGAGTTGTCTGGAACGGCAATTCTGATTTGAACGTCTGGTGTATTGGTGTTTCTGGGTCAAGATTCTGTAATGACGTTTCGGATTTACTATTCTGGAACGGTAATTCTGTCTGTATTGGGGTTTCAGGGTAAAGTTTCTGGAACGGCGTTTCAGAATTAGTTGTTTGGAACCGCAATTCTTACTTTTGCGGGCGGTTGGATTCTTCCCGATTGCTGCTAGTGCTATTGGTGTTGCCGCTTGCTGCTGTTGCTGGTGCTGTTGTTGGTATCGCTGCCGCTGTTGGTTTGATGGTTCCGGGTTGCGGCCGCTTGGATCGTTCTTGCTTGCTGCTTTTGCTATCGCTGTTGCAAGGTTTCCGGTTGCTGTTGTTGCTCTCTGTCGTTGCCGTAGTCTACGATTGTATTTGAGTTTATCATTATATGTGAATTGAACCAAATGGGTGAGTATCTATTGATGTGCTACATTGAGTAAATAATAACAAAAGAATAGTATAATCTACGTGTCACTAACCTACACTGTTGGCCTCCTTTTGTTGTTGCGTTCAATTCGTCCGATCAAATTGTTACAATCCTGCGTCCGCCTTGTCAGACGTTTTCTCCAATTGATTGTTCTACTGATCCGTACCTATGAAAATAAGAAGGAGGGAAACACAAGTAAGGAAGACATCATCAGCAATGCAGGATGTAGGCATCATTGTCCCTCTATCTTACGTTGTTGTTTTTGCTGCCTTCGAACCAGTGTTGCCTTCCGATCCGTTGTTTCCAATACGGTCCTATGAAAATAGCAAAATAGAAAAGGAGGAAATACATTCTTATCAGCAATGCAGGTGGCATTGTAATCGTTGCCTATCTCTCCCATTTGTACCCTTGCTTGTTCTTACAATAGTTGTTTGCCGTACCTCGGTCCGTTGTTCCGATATTTTGTTCCGAATCGTTCTCTCAAACTACAGGGGACAATTGTCCGGTCGAATTGTTGTTGCCGATACGTTGTTCAATCTTACTCCTTTCTCACGAAAAACTGGATCTTTATCCTGTTGATATATCTACGCAATGGATGCAGATTCATTGATTTCAAGACGTATATGTAAGGCTGCAGTCCAAACAATATCTATCCAGCAATTCCTCTACAGTCCAATGCCGTCCAATTCTTTTTCCAGCAAAGGCAGTTTTTTCGGATTAAAATATCTCGAGCCTGAATTCCCTGCCTACTAGTGACCATTGCTGATCAGTTCAGTGGGATCCCGCGTTCTCGGACGGAGTGCTTTGTCGTACAAGTACGGTAAACCAACTCTGCTCAAGATAAGTTTGGTAAGATGATTATGAAGGGAAACAGTATTTTTTTACTCGAAAAGAAAAGAAAATCACGCTGTAAAATCACACTGTAAAATAACACTGTAAAATCACCACACTGTAAAATCACAGTGTAAAATCATTTTGAAAAAAAATGGTTTCACTGTGTGTGTGTGTGTGTGTGGGCATGTGTGTTCCAAACAAAGAATCGATACTTACTAACCTGTCAGATCTACCGCTGTAAGTCTAGAACAATGAAGAATAATTCCATTTTCTTATTTAGAAATAAGAACAGTAAGTAAATAAATCTCCACCCGCGCTCTTTTTGAATACAGAACAATAAAAAGTAGTGCAATGAGTTTTATTCTTAACGTTCTCAACTTGTGATGCAGTGAGAACTTTTATGTACCGGTGAGGTTCTACTTCTTAACAACACATGTGTGCCGGTGATCTTACTGGTACTCAATTTCCCTCGTTTTGTCCAGCAGTATTCTATGACAGTAGTAGCTACGTAGACAGAAACCTTTGTGTCCAGGTATATTACGATAGTAGTATACGTAGTAGTAGTAATGTAGGTATGATAATACTAATGACTTCTGTTTTGGTTGTGAAGGGTTATTTTGTACCATTCATGTCATCAATCATGGAACGGCGTTTCAGAATTCAGTCACCGGAACGGCGTTTCAGGCTTTGTGTTTGGAGCATGTTCCAATTTGAAATTTCGAATCATGTTTCAATTTCAAATCTCAAAATGAAGTACTACGTATGGTTTGGTGGTGAAACGGTTTCTTGGACAATTCATGTCAACAGTCATGGAACGGCGTTGCAAAGTTTGAGTTCCAATTTGGTTTCAATTGCAAATCACCAAATTACAAGGTTTTAAACTATTTGTCGGAAAATCTTAACATACATTACCGTATCTCAAAATGGATGATCAGTGTTTCGTATCGTTGTGGTTTGTTTTGGTAACGTTTTCACTTTTTGTTTGCAACAGCGTTGCAGGCTGTACCATTTGTTTACCGTTAAAGTGGAAATATTTGTACATTGTTGCATGATGTTTGTTTGTCGATAGAGTCGCTGAGGTTTGAAGTTGAGTCGATCCTGTTTTTCGTTACCTCATTTTAGAATCTCTTGATATGCGACAAAAAAAACACTTGTAGCAACTTAGATTGCTTTTCACACAATTTTATTTCGTTGTTCTCTAAATTAGCAATCAAACAATGCCGAGACTTACAAGAAGTACCGCTAAACGTATTGCTAATTCAACACCAGATGAAGTCACAGATGCAGCCGCAACTCCAACCAACGACGTAGCCGGCGCAAATGCAGCGCCAGAAGTCAACGGTACTCCAGCATCTACTCCACCAAGAAATGAAGGGGCAGCCGTAGACCAAGACAGACCTTCAGGTAATACCCCAACAACGTTGTTTGCAAACAATCCAAAAGCTCATCCGGTCAGTGAAGGGCGTGCAGTCAATAAACCAAGGCAGAGGAGACACCACACATCGAAAAGTCCATCACAGAATAAGAAAAGAAGTCATGTGGTACAAATACCAGCAGTCGTTCCCGAAACACCACATCAAGCAGTCACAGGTGCTGCTCAACCTTTGTCGTCTTCGGGAAATGTAGGCGGTCGAAGTTTGTCATTGGAATTATTTGATGATGACTCCCAATACAAGGATCACACGGATGCAATGAAAAGACGTGTCAAAGCTTGTCTGAAGCAACAGGGTCCTAACGGATTCTCTGAGAATATTTTGACGGACGAACTCATCACTGCCGTCAGTCGTGACATCAAATCTGTCTTCCGCCATCTCATGAACAAGGTTTTTATTGTTACTAAACTATCTTCTTCCAGAACCCGTCCTGACTTTAGAGAGCAAGAAACGTCAGACAAACCATCCTCGGGTCCTATACCAAGGGTTGTTGACGTGATGGTAAATCTTTTCCTACGTGACTCCGGGTCGCAGTTGACAAAGAAGATCTGTATCTTGAATGCAAAGGAACTGACAATTCGTTTCAAGGAGTACAAAATGAAAGAAAAATGGAACTCCTTCCAGTCAGCCCTCAACTCCGTTATCAAAATCGATGAAAATACCACGGCAGGCGAAACACAATTCACCCGGGTTCAAGGACAAGACGAATTATCGGAAGGCACGTCGCATTCTGTCTGAGCAAAGAATGTGGTTAACTACGACACCATACTGAAGTACATGAAAGTGTATTTAAGCTGACTGCGTTGGTACGTACGTTGTGTCCAATTCCCCCTGCGCCTTCACCGGAAAAAGAAGGACCGTTTTTCAATCAACGATTTAAAGACGATGTAAAGAAAGGGAAGCTATACGTCCGGCAGATGGTCTCGTTCTTTGAAGGTCTTTCCTTTAACCACGCATTGAGGTATTTTCTTTCCTCTAGTCACTCCTTTGATGATTTGGTGAAAGAAATCAATTCTATTAGGGGTAACGAAGTTGTTGGTGGACCAATAAGAGATGGTGTCGCAGCAGTCGAGATAGTGCCCTTGACTGATTCCCAAAAATACCTCAAGTTGGAATGGCCCTCCGATGTGTCCAAGATACCCCTTGCGTTTCAAAAGGTCCTCATGTATTTGTGGGTATGCTTCCAACAACAGAAGGCCAGAATTTTTGAAGAACTCAGCCTTCACCACTTCCCCGATGAGTCATTACTACATGACAATTTTTACAACAAACTATTGCCCAATCTCTATGACTCTTTGTTTTTGGTTGGAAAATACACAATACAAGGAGTGGACAATAAGGTGGGGATTATTCGATTCAACCTGTTATCTTCTCTTCACTTTTGCAAGATGATGGAGCACCGGAAAACTCTTAACCAGTTCTACAGAGTAGGCGTCGACTTTGCCAAACAATTGGTCACTCTTTCCACTGAAAAGAAAACGGCCAAACGTGACATATTTGTGGACGATTACGATCCTGAGGACGAAGTTCACGTGAAGACATTGTTGCAACATTACCTCCTGAGTTTGTCCTGTGTTGACAATGTTGTTTTGACGCCAGACCAACTTGAAGAGGTGAATCTTGTTTGTGACGAATTGCTCGACTATGTTCTAACATCTAGTTTGTTACGTGATGCTGAAGGTACACGTGTTTCGGTTAGTAGGGATATGGTTTCAAAGGAAATAATGAAGGCTGTACTTCGCCACAAAGAAAAAACTCCTTTTTACGTTGACTATGCACATGACCGTCTGGACTATTTGTTGCAAGCAGAGCAAATGTCTTTGTCGTTGCGCTCTAATCAAGGTTCACACCGCAAAGATCGGTTATTCATTTTCACCAGTGACGGTACTCGATCCGTTCAATTTGAAGAACCAAGTCCGCCAGAGCTTGTGAGAGGTAAGGAAAGTCGACATACATACCCTATCCCAAAAGAGGACTACAGCTTATCCGTCACAAGGTTCCTTAATTTTGATGAGAACTGCACGTACACGGTGGATGATCGATTGTTCTGGGAACACACGAGATTCGTATTCAGCGAGATTTTCATCACACGACCGGAAATAGTACTCGGAGGTTCCAAGTTTTTTGAGAGGTCTTTGCGGTTTCTGACAACTTACAATTATCTACCTGAAGGGGGACAATTGTTCGTCCCCTTGACACAGGAACTTTTGTGTTCGGTTTTCACTCACAAAAAACACCTGTTTCAAGCAGACTTGCAAGTAAGTTTTGTTTCACGAGAGGATGAAAAGACTTTACAATCCGATGGCGACTCATTGATCAAACTATTTGAAAAAATCGAGGTACCCAATAGTAAGAGTTACAAAGCTACCGACATTGCAAAGTGGAACTTCATGAAGAAACACTTGAAGAAGATCGAGAAGTTCATCGAAGAGAATGGTATGTATTCCGTATGATGGATAGTGTTCACTAACACAGAGATCCATCAACCGGAATCATTCTTTCAATTTCCTTGGGAAGGCAAATCGACCGACAACTCTAGTGATAGCTCAATTGATGTAGTTAACACAAGAAGACAATGCACTAGTAGTAAACAGCAACGTACCTACAACAGAACCAAACGCAGTTAAAGAGAACGCATCAACGGCGTCGAAGAAGAAGTCGTTCCTCAGGAAACCAAAAAAACGAAACAAGACTGCATCAGACGAATCCAATGGAGAGCCGAAGTACAAGGAGAGGAAGGTTTCTCCAAACCTGGGCCACGTTGAAGATCTTGGATACCTTCTGCAAGTTCCTTGCCCAAAACCAGCCAACGTAATAAGACAGAAGCACTCCGGAAACGTGAAGGTGTTGTTCGCAGATCCTGACCCGGTGATCTCGTATCCTAAATTTGCAATTGGTAGTGAGGTGACAATCACAGGTCTGCCAGCACCTGGAACTGGTGTTGTGAAAAGTTATGCATCAAAGAAGAAGGACCATTATCCTCAATACCCTGGATACATGGTGCACAAGAAACTACCGGATGGTACAACAGTGAAGCGCGCAACCTGGTTCCCTTACGACCATGTGGGGTCGGATAAACCACAGTTCACCAAGTTGTCGGATGTCTTCAAATAATGAAACTATGCTGTATTGGGTATACATTCATAGCCTTCGCCACGCACCACCATAGAACACAAGAGCAAAGAGGGCCTAAGCGGGAAAGAAGTTATCATATTACTACAACGCCGTCACTACTAGTAGTTATTCTTCTCCACATTGGATTCAGATTAACCAAAAAATTATTGTGTACGTAAGAAATATTCAAAAGTAAAATAGAGTACCTACTACTACTAGTGGAGTAGTACTAAAACACGCAGTACTGGATCATTTGAATTGTTTCATATTAGTCTACTATTACATGTTCTTGTAGTAATACTGTAGTTGTAGTAGTAGTACATGGATGTTCATAGTGGTTAGTAGTTCAAAGTTCTCACCAGAAGGTTGTTACTAATACTTGTAGTACTAATATTAGTAGTACCATCAATTCATAGTAATTCCAATCTAATAGTAATTTGCAATTACAAAATAGACAATCTGACATTTACTGTGATTAGTCCATGAATATTGTTCCTGTTATGGGTGAAATGAATCATGAAAGAAACAGAAGTGAGTTATTATCTGTCATAGTTTGTGTGTCACCAACAATCTAATTAGTGCATTTGGGTCCTGGATTTGGAGGAAAAATACACGCTAATTTGCAATTAGAAAATAGAAAATCAGATATTTTGTGTGATTAGTCCATGAATATTGTTCCTGTTATGGGTGAGATGAATCATGAAAGAAACAGAAGTGAATTATCTGTCATAGTGTGTGTGTCACCACCTAATAAGTGCATTTGTGTACTGGATTTGGAGTATAAATACACAGTAATTTGCAATTAAAAAATAGAAAATCACATATTTCGTGTGATTGAACAATAAATATTGTTCCTGTTATGGGTGAGATGAATCATGAAAGAAACAGAAGTGAGTTATCTGTCGTGATTTGGGTATCACCACCTAATGATTGCATTTGGTGACTGGATTGGGAAGAAAAATACACACTAATTTGCAATTAAAAAATAGAAAATCCCATATTTCGTGTGATTGAACAATGAATATTGTTCTTGTTATGAGTGAGATGAATCATGAAAGAAACAGAAGTGAGTTATCTTTCATAGTTTTTGTGTCACCACCTACTAATAAGTGCATTTGTGTACTGGATTTGGAGGATAAATACACAGTAATTTGCAATTAAACAATAGAAAATCCAATATTTCGTGTGATTGAACAATGAATATTGTTCCTGTTATGGGTGAGATGAATCATGAAAGAAACAGAAGGGAGTTATCTGTCGTGATTTGGGTATCACCACCTAATGATTGCATTTGGTGACTGGATTGGGAAGAAAAATACACACTAATTTCCAATTAAAAGTTCCAAAATCAGATTTTTCGTGTGATTGAACAATGAATAATGATAGTGTAATGGATAAGATGATTAATGAAAGAAACAGAAGTGACTTATCTGTCAAGGTGGTTTGTGTGTCACAACCTAATTAGTGCATTTGGTTACTGGTTTTGGAGAAAAAATGACCAGGGAACAACAAAACTATTAAAACTTTCATAAAGACTAAAGTATCAGCCTTAGAATTGGCAATATAATTTCATACTCTAACCAATCCATAGAATGAACAGTATTCATCCTTAAAACAACAGAAAATAACAAACTGTTGCACTCAACAAAAACTTAGAAGCAATCATTATTTCTTAGGTTACTACTTGTTCATACAAAAATAAAGAAATAGAACTAGTAGGAACATAAAGTAAGGAGGGAAGTACTACGTATGGACCGTTCTAAGGGGGAGTCGAACCACGAGACACAGTTACTTGAATATAACTGTATCGTTGCGAGATGACGAAACTTACACCACTTAAAGTGCGGTAAGAATTATTCCTTCACAGTTTACAACGAGTAATTGAACAAAAATACCTTGGTATTTGCCCAACGTAAATCATTATTACAACGAAGAGCAAAATGGAGAACATAACAACACAATCAGCGTACAAGAGGAAGCCATTGAAGCCTAGGTATCTTTTGGATTCGGCGGAGTACTGTGCAAGAATGACTGAGCTAAATGACGGTGACGAAAACAACGAGAGAAATCCATTCTTATATCATTTTGAAACTGGGTTTGATGCGCTATGTGCCAAAAACGGCAACTTGGTACTCACAATACTTAATGGATGCAACAAGATAGACGACGTTAGAGATAGACTTGACAGCCCAAAAGGGCATTTCGATGAAGAAGAAGCTTTAGAAATTTGGGAACAATGCTTGAAGTACGTAACTGAGGACATATTTCCTTTCTACAAGGAAGGCGACACTGATGCCGTTGACCACGTATGGGCTTTGGGTATCATTGTGGCACACATTTTATGCGGTTATCCAGCATTGAAAGGAACGGAGGACATACAGTGCTACAACAACGTGGGTATTGGATGACCAGTACAATCAGGAGAACAAGAGAGGCTCGAACTCAATGATCATACATTTCCACCAAAAAAATGGAGTAACCTGACGCTGGAAGCCAGAAAACACATAAAGCAATGCATACATTTTCACCCGGGTAACCGTCCCTGTCTGACAACCCTTTGGTTAAACGAGTGGCGCACAATGACTGAAGAGGCAATCATTGAAAAGTACAGTATAATGTACATCAAAGAAACCGACGACGGAAAGGAACGAAACAAAGAAACGAAGAAAAACAACAAGAATAAAAACAATTGGAATTCATTCATGAACAAAGCGAAAAAGCAGTCTAAGAAGAAAAAAAGAAAACTCAAACAATTTGCAAACAAAGAGAAAAGGGAGGAAGAGGATAGAAAGGAGAGAAACATTGTGCACTGGCTACAACTTTACGAAAAACGTTGGAATTCACCGGAAGATTTAGAGGAATACAATAACTATCCCGTTCCTTGTGGTGCGTGGGGACGTGTGAAATAGTGCTAGTAACAAGCTTTACTATGGAAAAACTTACCCCTACTTACCATGAATACGTGCACAATCCTGTCCTCGTTAAATACGTAAATATAAAAATTAACTACTGTGAAAAATGTTAGTTACAAATGAAAAAGTCAGAATTGCCGTTCCAGAAAACTAAATCTGAAACGCCGTTCCAGAAATTTAAACCTGAAACGCTAATAAAGACGTTCTGTAAATTTTCCAAAACAGTGAATTGTTAGCTACAACACCGTTCCAGACACACAACACAGAAACGCCGTGGCAAAAATCGTGCTTATTTTCCATTACAGGCTCATCAATGCAACTGGTTCCTTACAAATGAAGAAGTCAGAATTGAGGTTCCAGACAACTCAATCAGGAACGCCGTTACAGAAACTTAACCTTAAAGCGAAAATGCATACGTTGTGCGGATTTTCCCTAACAGAGAATTGTTATCTCCAACACCTTTCCATACAATGTGCCTGTTTTCGGTTCTACAGATTTCAATATGAAGTGATGTGATACGGTAGTAGGATGGGGAACATCAAAATAAATTGGTATCGTACAATCTAGTACCGTTACTAGTACTACTTGTTTGGAAATAGGAAGCGAATGTACGGAAGAAAAAAATGGCGCGGCTAGGCAGACAGTTCTTTTTGGTTGGCCCGCGCTCACAAGCCCGCTTAGACAAAGACAAATGTATTGCAAATTGCTGGATTCGTACAATCGATCACAAAACAAGGCAGCATAAAAATTCACAAAATTGCCAAAAACACCAACAATTGAAAAATTTGAAATACAAGATGACGAAACAAAAATGGTCCAACCTACCCAAGGCAAAAATAACACGTCTCCAAGAAAAGAAAATAGCAGATATGGAAAACGCAGTCAGGGATGGAGACACTAGAGATAATACCAAAAATACAAGCATTACAAACATGTCCAGCGAGACGAACACAAACATTGCAGCAACACAAAAAGGCACCACCACGGCGGAAAGAGAAAAACCACTAAAAAGGAAAGCGGAAAACATTAGCATCATGGACAGCAGCGACAGTGACAGTGAAAGTGACACTGACAGTGACACTGATTCGAGTTCGGTTAGTGAAGACAATGATGGGAGCTCCAAAAAGAATAAGGATACTAGAGAAAATACCAAAGAGACAACAAAACAAAAAACTACGGAGGGCGGACGACAGAAAAAGAAAAACGTGAACGAAAAAAAATTAACAAAAATAGCGAATGAGGATCTGGATCTAGTACAGGATTTCATGAAAAGGTGGAGCGAAGGTGAGAAGGGAAAGAATTCTAAAGAGAATGCTGCAAAAACTACCAACACGGTATCATTGAAAACAGTGCGGGGCGGCGATAGCGTTGATAAAGTGAGTACATTGAGTTGTGGAACTAAACATAGTATGGAAACGGAAACTATGAAACTATTGAAAACATGTAAAGATACAATTGAAGGACAGGTGAGGGCATATGTGAAGAAGAAATGGTACGGTGGCCTGAAATTTATGACAACAAACACACTCTCCAATAAAATAATCGTGCAAGGAATCGATGAGTGTGTAATATCCGTTCCAAAAGATATACCCATTAAGAAATTCTGTGCCTACTTTGATAATGCAGTACCAAAAGCACTGGCTAAATTGAGACACAATAATCAAACATTGGCTAGAAAAAATTGGTTTGGTAAGTGACGGCGTAATTGTTGAATCATCCGGAAATTATGGTACTTTCGACGTTCTTCAATTTGTGCCTACGACCGACATACAACTAACCCAACCATACTATAATATCATACTGCCATTTGATGATATCACCGCAGTTGATAGTGAAATGGCAAAAGTGCCGGCAGCATTCCCTGGTACTGTAGCTCTAAATACGGACTCGATGGAAATTCTGGCAAAAGAGTACCGGCAATACGGAAATGCGGCAAATGAAGAATTTTATTATTTTGTGACAAGAATCCTGTCTGCCATTAATCCGGGAAAGACTAACTTTAAGCAGAGGAAGACAAAGGAACTTATTAGTACCATCTTTAGTGTTACGGATGAGGCTTTTGCCCTAATGATAATTGACAACGAGTACAGCAATTGGGAAAAACAAAAGGAAATGAAACTTGATGGAACAAACACGACACACAAAAAAACAAAATACATGAAAAAAAAATATTGCGATTCAAAAAGTGGAAGTGCAAATGGATGGGACAAAGAAGGACGGAAAGTGTTCGCTAAATTGTGCAAGAAGATACAAACGTTAAGAGAAAATCCGGAAACTGGTATAAATTTGGAGAAAATGATGCTACAAAGATTCTACTCAGAAAGCAATCCTACCAGTACTGTATCAAATGATGATAGCACTGTTGCCAGTAGTCTTGCTGAAGAGGAAAGTGAGGATGAAAACTATATTGATCCGGCATGGAGGCAATTGCTTGACAAAATGGAGGAAGTTTAGGCCTTGTTTTCAGAACCGATACTGTTCATTGTGAAAGTCCATTCACTAATTTGATGAGGGTTCGTTCACACCTATGGCACGGGTAAATATTCAAGGAAAGTGATTAGTCGGGTAAAAGGTACATATCTTACATACGTTGCATACCATGATTGCAAATAGTACATTGTGTGACAAATACGATTAAATTGTACAGAAAGAAGTACTCGTACATATCATACATATTTTGCATACGATACTACTAGGCAAATTCTTTACACGAATAATTCAACTGTAGTGGTAGGTAGTCGCAAGCGATGATATTAAATTTTAAGGGTTGTTTGTTGCGAGCACAAATATTAAATTATAAGGTCAGTGGGTAGCGAGCAATGGAGATACATTTTAAGGGTTGCGTGTCGCGAGCACTAATGTTACATTTTACTGGTTGTGAGTCATGACATTGCAAAATTCATTTTTGTAAATGTGATTCGCGAATGTACGGGTAGGTGATATTAAAAATTAAAAATCAATATTCATGACCCTACGAAAAAAATAATCGCGACCCAGGGATTGAGAGTGAGAAAAATGAGCATGATACGAAGCAACCGAATCATAGGGGGGGGTTGGTTGCGAGTCATGACCTTGCGTATTTGTGATTCGCGAGCGTACGGGTGAGTTTTATTAAAAATTAATAATAATTATTCATGACCCAAGGAAAAAAATAAACGCGACCCACGTATTGAGAGTTAGAAAATTATGCATGATACTGACCTAGTGAATCGCAAGGGGGACTCGTGTTAAAATTGCACACAAAAAGGGGTTGCGACAGTACCTTGCGACAAAAAAAAAAAGGATTGCGTGACAGTTATCGGACGACTAGGCAAGACTAGGGGACCAGGACAGATAGGCTTGTCGTACGGGTACAATAGGAGCTATTGGACCAGGACGTGTTACCTATTTATTTATTCTACTACTAATCGGTTTAGGAGCAAAATTATTCTACTACTAATCGGTTTAGGAGCAAAAGAGTGAGCTGTGGGCTTGTATTTTGCTGGGGGAATTCTCTACAGGCTTGTTAGCGCTTAGCCTGTATTTGCAGAGATTTGCTTGCGCTTAGCCTGTATTTGCAGAGATTTGCTTGCAGAATTTGACGCTTGCAGAATTCGCTGCTTGCAGAATTCCCAGTAAGATTTGTACTGTCGTACCTACAGGGAATGTTCTGGGGATATGGTACGCACCAATGTTGCTGATTGCTGATACAGTGAGATCTTTCGCGAAGTACGTGCGCTGTATACTCAAGGTGGTTCCCCGGCTGGTCTGTACTTCACTACCATTCCCCTCATCCGGTTTGCTACATCAATTGAAGAAAGAACCGACAATTGGAAGAAGACCGGAGGAATGACCGAATGTGCGAAGAAAGAACCGACGATTGGAACAAGACCACCGAAGATGTGAAGGGAGAAGGAACCAAAAAGAAAGAACCGGCGTCGGTGGTAGAAGCGGCGATGACCGGAGAATTAACCGAAGAAAGGACCGAAGGAACGTTCGTTGGAGAAATAAGCGGAGTAGAAGAGGGGGGAGATTGGAAGTGAGGCGCTCAACAGCGGGCTCAGGACAGTCTCTGCGCTGGGGGGAAGGCCTATCGCTCAACAGCAATGTCCTCTGGCTGTGACCGGTCAGTGGAGTTGCTGATCGGGCGGAGATAGGCTCTTAAAGTATACGCCAACGCGTGAGTTATAAGGGCTCTATAACCTGTTGTTACTCTAAAAATTGACCAAAAGGTATATGATGTTAAAATTTAAAGAGATGTGAGCTCAGAGATACGCTCTTATTTTTACTGTGTATTTTTACTGTATCGGGGCTCTCTGCTGTATTTTACATGGTAGAGATCTTCCCTGGTCTTTTCACTATGGGTTTCATTGTACCGATACTGTTGTTGCTGTTGCTGTATTAGTGTCGTGTATTGGTCTTTTGATGGTATTGGTCATTTGCGAGGTTAAGTGTTTTATCCGATGGGGCGTATGCTTGTTCGTGGTATTTGAGATAGATGAGGAGGCCCATTCGGAATCGGTATTGATTTACTTGATTGCAATAAGTAATTTCCTCATGGGATATCAAGTATATTCTTTTGAACATACTTAAGGATTCCAAGTGTTCACTTATTGGTCAGGTCTTTGGATACGTCTTGTTTCTAACGGATTATCCTCTTTTGTTTGTAGCCTTAGGTGATATCGTTTTTACCACTTAAGAATTTCCAAGTAGTGGAGGTGCGTTTGATTCTAAGACTCAATCATCAGAATATTAGCATCCCGTATTTTCGTGTCCGCACCTCGGTCGTCGATTCGTTTCGTTGTTTCGTTTTGTCGGCTTTTTGATCAAATTTGATGCTGACAAGAAGTCTGTATTTTTCGCCGACAACATGAAGAAGGGTAGGTTAGTCATAGCTTTGTCTTCAATCAATTCTGAGTCGCTGTCCTTAGGGGAAGCTGGTGGTGTCATGTTTGATGTTTCCGTAAATAGTATTCATCTTGTGGGGTTATTGGCGTTTTGATCTTTGGGTGAGATAGAACTTTGTGTGTGATGGGCAATTGAATCACTTGGAGGATTAGACATATGCCAGTGTACAATGTTGTTGTTGTTGACAGAGACGGCGTTTCGTTGGAGTGTGACGCAAAAGGTAGTAAAGGCCGAACAACCTTATCTTGTGGTCCATTGCTGGCAATAGATCGGGACTTGACGGGTTGTTTGTGGCAAGTTCTTCCTTTGCAAGCTGGCTTAGATCTTGCGACTGTTAATCTATTTATTTCCTTCTGAATTAAGGTCGAGCTGATGCTGATCCAAAGGCTTGGAAGAACAGCAGCGCTGTGTTAGTAGATTGAGTTGTTACAATCAATTGAAAAGTCAATGTGTTGTGATATTTTATTGCAACGGACAATCTTACTACAAGGTGGGACTATGGAAACGCAGGATCTCTTCTCACTACCAATTCAACGGTGGACCTGCTATACTCACGAATAAGGAAAGCCATTCTCAGAAGCTTCTTCTCACAATATATATACATGATCGCAATACATATACATAATCACAAAGCAAGTGATTCCACCAAGCCGCATTAGCAGTAGCACTGTCGTCTCTCACTGCATTAAAAGAGATATATTGCTTTCCGGCAAGATTTCCCTTTATTTCATACTTTCAACATTCATCTGATTATATCTCCAAAATTTTACATTCGTTGTTATCAACTACTTGTAAATCTACAACCACATAAGATCTATCTGACTGTGCTGTTGAATTGGTAGTGAGAAGAGATCCTGTGTTTCCGTAGTCTCGCCTTGTAGTAAGATTGTCTGTTCCAATAAAGTATCACAACACATTGACTTTTCAATTGACTGTAACAACTCAATCTACTAACACAGCGCTGCTGTTCTTCCAAGAAGCCTTTGAATCAATGTCAGCTTGGACCTGATTCAGAAGGAAATCAACAATGATACTCTTACTATCATTTTAGTTTCCAATTTTCCTACCAGGAAAGTGCCTACCAACTCTCTCTACATGTACATTAGTCGGTCTGTTCACCCTGTTGGTAAATAGTGCCTTTTCTTGGGCATCCAAAGAACTTACTGCAGGTTTTCCCTTATCTGGTGTGCCATCCACTACGCATAATACTCAATATTAGGAAGTTAATTAGCACAATTTGGAGGGGCTAGTTACCATGGATAATAATCAATCCAAGGATTTATACTTGAATGGGTTAGTTTTCACAGGAGTTGGTCTAGTGTGGTGAAGGAGTTTGCACAGACAGGATTGGTGGCTGTCTCAGAGAAGTTAGTTAGCATAGCATGGAGAAGTTAGTTAACACAACTTGAATAAGTTAGTTTGTAGTACAGCTTGGAGGGGGGAGTTGGCATTAACCCAAGGTACTACTCTTCAAGACTACTTCTACAATTCAGAGGAGTTAGCCCAGCATGGAGAGGGAATCTGCTATAATAGGAGGAAGAGTTAGTAGCATTGCTCAGCAGAAGAGCTTTTTAGATCAGCTTGGAAAAGTTAGCTAGTCCAGCTTAAAAAAGTTAGTTACCATGTCTTGAGGGAGGAAGTCAACACTGCTTGGATAGGTGAGTTAACATTAGCATGGATAAACATAACAGCTCATTTAGAAGTTGGTTGCAGAGGAGTTAGTCTGGTCTGGAGATGAGGCAATTTTGCCTCGCGCAACTTTGTCCGACGTTCCAAATTTCCAATTTTCCGGTACTAAAAACACATAGATTTCTACACAAATTTCTCCTGCCATATCTTGCTCACTTATACACCGCCACAAATGACACCAGGACCTACACGTACTAACCAAGACCTGGCCTTTTCGATTTTGCTATCAGCTTGGCCGTTTGGTGCCTTCCTTGGCCCCTGTGGTCTCCTACTCACCATTGCCGGTCGCCGTTGTCGGTCGGTGGCCGTTGAGGAGCTTGAAAACCAACACTAATTTCCTACACTGAATCCAGTATCACTTCTACCTACACTGAATCCTGTAGATCAGTACTAAACCCATGAAGCTACCTCTTTGCTCTGTTTTCGCGAAGCGCTAACACTTGAATCTGTTTCCAAGCTTCTCCCCCAAAGCTATTACGTATCTTTACTTAAAGCTCTATCCTGTTACACTCAACGTTCTTCATTCCTCAAGGTTCTTTTGAGCTGTTTCCAAGCCCACTAAGTGCTTTTCACTTAAGGTTTTGGTTTCCTTGAGTCTTTTCAAGTTGAAGTTGGCAAACATACAAATACCCCTCCCTTCTCAAAGGCTCCTAGTTCCTGACCCTTAAGTATTTGCAAGTTGGCGTTGCAGTATACTTTATATCCTCCGGTTCTTCAAGTCTCTTTCCCTGCGAGATACTAAGAGAGGTCTCACAGGTTGAACTTCAAGTTCCCCTGAGTTCCTCCCCTGACCTTTAAGTGTGAATTCACTTATAGCCTAAGTGTTTTCGCTTAAGGCCCTACTTCCTACATATACCTTTCAGGTGTGCCCTACAGCTGCCATCTGTTTTCACACCTACAGCCCCTTGGTTGCTAAGTGGTTTCAATTATAGCCCGTTTCTACATAGGACCCTTTCAGTGTATCACCCCGTTCTTCAAGTCCCTGCGAGATAAGAGAGGTCTCGCGGGTTGAACTTCAAATTCCCTTCTGTTCCTTCCCTGACCTTTAAGTGCGAATTCACTTTAGACCCCTGATCCCTAAGTGGTTCCGCTTAAGGCCCTCCTTCCCACATATACCTTCCAGGTGTGCCCTACAGCTGCATCTGTTTTCACACCTACAGCCCCTTGGTTCCTAAGTGGTTTTGATTAGAGCCCGTTTCTACATAGGACCCTTCCAGTGTTCCACCGGACCCTCCCAGTGTACAGCCCCGGTTCTTCAAGTCTCTTTCCCTGCAAGATAAGAGAGGTCTCACAGGTCGGACTTCAAGTTCCCTTATGTTCCTCCCCTGATCTATAAGTGTGAATTCACTTATAGTCCCTGGTCCCTAAGAGTTTCCGCTTAAGGCCCTACTTCCTCCATATACCTTTCAGGTGTGCCAGACAGCTGGCATCTGTTTTCACACCTACAGTCCCTTGGTTCCTAAGTGGTTTTGATTAGAGCCTGTTTCTACATAGGAACCTCCGTCCAGTGTTCCACCCGGTTCTTCAAGTCCCTTCCCTGCGAGATAAGAGAGGTCTCACAGGTCAAACTTCAAGTTCCCCTATGTTCCTCCCCTCACCTATAAGATGGAATTCACTTATAGCCCCTGGTCTCTAAGTGTTTTCACTTAGGGCCCTACTTTCTACATATACCTTTCAGGTGTGCCTTACAGCTGCATCTGTTTTTACCCCTACAGCCCCACGGTTTCTATGTGGTTTTGATTAGAGCCCGTTTCTACATAGGACCCCTCCAGTGTTCCATCCAGTTCTTCAAGTCCCTTCCCTGCAAGATAAGAGAGGTCTCACAGGTCAAACTTCAAGTTCCAGCCTACATAGGACTCCTCCAGCACACAGCCCGCCTTGTTCTTCGTCCGAGAACTGTTTCTCTACCCCCGCTGGCTATCGCGCCGTATTTTAAAAATTCTCGACCCTATTTTTAAAATTTCCTATCTTTTTAGGTCGCGTGTCTACTAAAAAACCTCGTGCGTCGCACACCTTTACTTTTGAGACAATATCTCGTCACTCCTCAAATAAAATAACTATTTTAGGGTTAAGGATATCATATTATTTTCGTGACAAGCACTATTTTGTGTAAAACTTATGCACGAATGACTATTTTCATCTTCTCAACTTTTCTGTTGACTGTACTGTGCACTACTAAACATATTGTACGAGGAATGTTGCAATCATCACTAAGTAGTAATGCATTTACTGTATGGACCATTTTTGCAATCGAAGTATGGTAGTAATGTTGTCGGCAAAAAATACGGACTTTGTCGGCATCAAATTCAATTAAAAAAAGCGATTGAAAAAGCCGACAAACGAAACGACGACCGAGGTACGTAAGATTAACACAGAGATATGAATACTCCGATGATCAAGCATTAGAATCAAACGAACCTCCACTACTTGGAAATCCTTAAGTGGTAAAAACAATATCACCTAAGGCTACAAACAAAAGAGGATAATCGGTTAGAAACAAGAAATATCCAAAGACCTGAATGATAAGTAAACACTTGGAACGCTTAAGTAAATTCAGAAGAATCTAATTGATACTTCTTCCTCCAAGCCCATGGCCCATGTGCCCCCTAAGTGTTGTTCTTTTATGGTTCCCATTCTACATAGGATCCGTCTAGTGTACAGCCCGTCTTGTTCTTCCTCCAAGACCATGGCCCCTGTGCCCCCCCCCCCCCCCACTAACTGAATTCCACTTAGGGGCTTCCATTTCCTTACCATAGTATCCCAGTGTACTGCCCGATTGCTTCTTCCACCAAGCAGTGCGGCGCTAGTATGCTCTTCCTATGTGTATCCCCTTCCTACTGTATGTTTGTTGGCAGCTGCCTCCTGATAGGCTTCTGCTTAGGGCATCATTCATCAGTTTGTTCTTTTTATCCTCCGTTCCAGCCCGCCTTGTTCTTCTTCCTCCAAGACCATGGCCCCTGTCTTCTTCCCTCCCACATACCGTAGGACAAGCCCGCCTGAGTGGAGTCATGCGGCGCTGCTCCTCCTATGTGTATACCCTTCCTACTGTATGATTGTGGGCAGCTACCTCCCCATTCATCAGTTTGTTTTTTGTACCCTCCCTGCTTGCTTTCACGATTCATTTGACAAATTTATTGTTCTACAACTTGGGGCTTAAACTCTCTTCAATTGAGGCAACGTTAAAGTCTGGATACAGACTGAGTAGTTTAGATCCACCTTCGGTACCTTCGGTGGTTAATGCTACTTAAATACGTATATTAGTATTAGTCTGGTCTGGAGATGGAGTTAGACAGAACTGATAGGAAGGGGAGTATAACCCAGCAGAGGAGCTTTTTAGCACAGCTTCGAAAAGTTAACTAGCACAGCTTAGAGAAGCTACTAGTTACTATGGTTTGAAGGAGTTAGTTAACACAGCTGTGATGGGTGAGGTAGAATGGATCCAAGGAGCTCCTCCTCTTTGAGGATTTAAATTTAATGGAGTTAGCTCTGTGTGGAAAAGGATTTAACACTGATAGGAATGATTAGCACTGAAACAAGGGGTCGGTACTACTCATACAAGCTCTTGGCACAGGAGCTAACATGGCTTTAAATTAGCATTGATCCAAACTACAAGGAGTTCTTCGTTACAGAGGAGTTAGCCCAGTACCATGAAGGAGCTAGTAGCACTGATAGGAGGGGTTGGCACAGCTCAGCAGAGGAGCTAGAGTGACTCAGAGGAGTTAGCTTGCACAATGAGTTTGTTAGAACAGCTGGGAGGGGCTAGCATGGCTCAGAGGAGTTAGTTACCATGGCTTTGAGGAGCACTAGTAGCGTAACCCAGTGGGGTTAGCACAGCTTTCAGGAGCATCATATAGTGTACGCACAAACAATGCATTTAACAAAACACCAACAAACAACTCCCCAAAGCCCCTGCAAAGCGCCAAATTCATTTTTTTTCATTTCATTTCAGTGCACACGTACACGTAGCGGAAAACTGAGAAGTTTTTTCATCCTGTACGTGCTTTAAGAGTGAGATGTAATAGATGATCGTATGTAACTTAATTTGTATCGGTATTGGAGGGTGGTAAGTAATGCGATGGCATTCTGCGTTCCAGATCACTCCCTTTTCTGGTAGATATTTGCTTGCCATGATACGTACAGGCAAATAGATTATCAATCGTTTTCATGTTGCAGCTGTAGTTGGATGGCTCAACTGCAATGTCGAATCCCAAAGAATTTGGGGGGATTACAACAGAATTAAATCTCATTGCTGCAGCTGGGCCATCAGACTCGCCATTTGATCCTGTAAAACCTTAAGTTGGCTCGCAGCCGTCTGTTTCATTTGGGCATCGAGTTCCGAAATACCCCTGGGGTCATTTAGGGAAATATATTGACCCTCCCCGACATTGATTTCGACGCTGGCAGATTCGTTGCCCCGTCGTTTCTTGCATACGGTTGCAATCACCGTGCCTGGTTCCGTAGCCGTGAGAGGGGATCCATTTTGAGAGCTGTAATAAAAATATAAAAAGAATGTTTGTATTCGCGATGGAAAACAATGGTCGGCAATGTTGTGGACAATGAGACGAAGAAACGTGGAACAGCAAACGAACAGAATGCTTCGTACCATCTCGGACTATAGTCTTGAACCATTCAATTTCTACCAATATATGGATAACACTCCAAGAAGTCACCTCCAATAAGCTTTAGACTACTTACTAGATTCCCTCTCCTCGTCGCGCGGTTCGAAGAACGGAGCCCATATGAGCACCTGCGCGTCTCATTTGCGGTGCCGGTGTTTCGTAGCAACGTTTCTTGTTGGCATCTGGACCAGTCGCTGTTCTGTTGGTGTTGAGGCTAGTGATGTTGTTCTTGGATACAACGACTCCGTCCTTGCTCTTCAAAAGCGCTAACAAATCGCAGCCATGCTGCCGATTGAAGTCTCGGACGGACATGTTCCGAACGGCCTTAGGAAGTTTGATTAGGCCGGTGGACAAGACCTCTTCTTGTTCGAGTTTGCAGTCGTCCAGATCGGATTTGAGAAAGGCGATCATTTGGTCGTGTTTTTCTTGCAATCCCTCGATCAGCATTTTTATGTGATCGGTGTTGCTTCCGTCGATCTTGGTAGACGACGAGGACGAGGAAGGGCTTCCGGGTTGAAAGTTTCCCAGGATTTGACGCTTAGTTGCAGCTCTCCAATTAGTGCGAGCTGGATGGGGTGCTGTTTGGGCGCCGAGAGGAGATCGGGACATGATTCTTCGAAATAATTGAGATTTTTGTTGTTTCGATGTTGGGTTGCTGTTGGGATTGTTGTCGTCTGTGTTGTCTTCGTTTTTTCTCAGTAGCGAGCAATTAGGTTCGAACAAGTTTAAATCGAAGTATGCAATCCTTTCGTATGTGATTGTTGATGAAGCTGATACCAAGGTAGCGTTGCAACAGAGCAGCGAGTTACAGCAATACTGTAAACTATTGGTCAGCGATCGAAATCAAGTTGGTGGTGATAGGGAAGACGGGTGAGACGTGAACGGAATTAATCAATCCTGATTATTTTCTGCTTCAAAACGAAGCCGCTAGCTAGACCGCTTACCGGTCGCCCTGTTGGGAGAGACGGCTTGGTTTTCTAACCGTAAAGCCGACGGCTAAACAATTCGCATGCCCAGATTCAAATTCTGCAATCTGGAGCGGCTCGCGCGCATCGTTATTGCCTTGTTCCTGATGTTCGGCTTTGTATGAGAAACCTTTCCTTCTCTTCGACCACTTATGCCCTAGCGAAACGAGGCAGCCGAGGCTTCAAATTTTCGGGAAAAGGCCTCCTCACAAAAAAATTGCGCGAAAGGCTCGCGGACGGTGCGGAGAACCCTTTAGCTCGAAGCGATGATTCTTCGGGGCGCGCGTTCCGGGAGGAAATTTCTGGTTTTTTGGCTAAAATTTTGAAATTTTTTTCACTTCCGCAAAATCGAACAACTACAATCGAACCTTCGCTTCCGAAAGTTCGGTGCGATGATCTTCGGTGCGATGATCCAAAAGACGATTGACAAAGTGATCGTAATTCTAGTATTATTCTTTATTGTTTGAGTATGTGTAGTCTTTCTTGTATGTTATCCCTTAGGCATCGCTTTCCATAAACGATGCGAAAAAATTGGGCTTGTAATATAGTTTTCGTTGCATTCCGCACGCTGCACGCAGTTGGTGCGGCCCCTTGAAAGCGAAGAGATGGCAAGAGAGATTGATGGAGGTATGTCCTGGATGATCTCGTCTTGGAAATTTTGAAGAAAATTGTTTTCCTTCGAACCATTGTATTGCGGTGAAAGGCGCAGGATGCTATGTAGAGTAAGTGTGGACCTTGTGTATTTTCCCCAAGTGTATAGTCCACACAGATTGTGCATCGCTTCTTATCTTTGTTCTAAATGTTTGAGCTTTTTGGTTGTTTCGAAGGCCGGAAGGGGCTAGGTTGATCCTCCAAACATCCCGTTGGTGACATTGTCGTTGCCTTCGTCGTGATGGTGGTCATGTTCGTGTATCATATCGAAGCATTCTTCGGCACTTCCACCAGAAAGATTTGCAGCTGCGTTCGCAGCCATGGAATTGAAGGCATCATCCTCGTTTTCAATGTCAAACAAAGTTGTTTCGATGGGTCTGTAATCATCGTCTGTAGGAACTCCGTAGGCATCTCCCCCTTGGGTATTCCCGTGTTCCGGAGGATTGCAGCGCACCAGTGGCGAGTAAGGTGCTGAATGGTGGGCAACTGGGACCAAATTTGACTCTTCTGCTGGATAATGGTGATGACTGTTATCACCGGGGTGGTACGAAGCAGACGTTGGAGGCATCATCGGCGGATGCGGTGATCCCGAATACGGGTTGTGATGAGGTTGCGGATAGTGAGTTTGAGCGTGATGATGATGATGGTGTGACTGATGATGATGGTGTGACTGATGATGATGTCCGTAACCACTGGGTGGTGGGTTATAGAAGGGTTGACGATAGTTTGCGGGCGTCTGAGTCACAGGTACTGGTGGGACGTGAGGCGGACCCGGAGTAGCTTCCACGGTACCATCCGCAAATGCGTTAGAGATCGGCAGTTCTGGTGGCGCCCTGAATTGCCTCTGTTGTGAGAACACTGACGGAGATTCTTCCAGTCGTTGTCTCTTGTAATCATCTGCAGGCGATGATGCCCGGCTAGTTCGCTTGGTGGACTTACGAGAAGAAGCAGCGGCAGACGGTGGAGGTTTCTTCCGGTTTGAGTTTCTTTTTGGTTGTTTCGATCGCTCTTCTACCTTAGCGGCTGCATAGTCCTTCAGGGACAGTCCTGATCTCTTTCGCTCTTCAGCAGTCTGTTGAACGTCAAGTGGAGCCTTGACCTGGGCAGCATATCCCTTTCGATCGGGGCGGCTACAATCGCGAAGTGCTTGAGTTGCTTTCTTCAGACATTCCTTTTGTGTAAGTTCTTCCCACGGTCCTTCCAGTCCACGGGAACTTTGTGACACCCCTTCTCTCTTGAGGAAGCGTCCCGGGGGATCAAGTGACTTGATATGATTGATTATGTCCAAAGCGAGGACCTTCTTCTCCTCGGTCGAGAAGTCGGAACAATACCTTTCGTTATGCATCGTGTTAATTAGGGATCGGAATCTTTCGTTCCCGGGATGTTGGGCAATGTTTACACCCCTTCCGCTCAGCACATCATGGTCGTTTACTACAATAGAGGTCGATCGACCATTGCTCCGGGTTAAATTCCGATTGCTAGACATTGCTTCTTCTTCCAGTTTCGGATGTGGATTAGACGCAAGAAGAGTGATTCAATCCACGGCAGCAAATGGAAACACGATCGAATGGTAGACAAGAAGTCCCAACAGATACGAAGTCGGTCTATACAACTTCCAAAATGAATCCAATTGGACTCTCACTGATGAGCAAACAGACGCAAACAACTATCCGATCCTACTACTAAGCTAGTCTCTAATCCAATGCCCTCTCTTTCCCATCCAACAAGCTCCGGCAATGCAACGACTTTGTCCGTTCCAAAGGCACCTCCCAAGTAGTGCCACTCGATTTCCAACAATCCGTCCTAATTGTGAATTTGACCACTTGGCTTCATTTCACTTCCTATGCAATGCAGATCGTAAGACCAAATAATTGGTTCTTGTAGGAAAATCGTTACGAGGGAGGAGGAAGAATAAGAAACGCCTGCTGCTGAAACACAGGATATTACTTTTTTACTACTGGCGCCAACTTGTGCATACGAGTAGATCAGAGCAACCGATGCCGTAAATTCCACGTGCATTTCTTCTCCATCTATCTTTTTCGCATCGGGATGGCCACCACGGGGATGTTACTAATCTTAGTACGCAAAGACAGCGGGGAACATAGAGAGATTGTCGCACACACATACTACGGCCCAACCAGATTTCAACACGCCGCTTCGTTAATATTTTTGGTCGCGTAACAGTGGATTTCCGAGCAAGTCCCATACAGATAAACGGAATCTGCTGTGCTCGTGGTCCTTGTAACAGGTAAATTCAAAAACTTTACTTAGTGATTGTCAAGATTACATTTGCGCGCATTTACAAACAATAAAGTTAACCAGATGAAAACTCGTAAGTAGTCTTCTTCCGCACCAAAACCTCTTCCGTTAACGGGATAGAAATTGTTCTTCGCTACCACATCGTAAAACAATACATCGTACTTCGTACCGGTAGTTACAAAATAAGCAGTGGAAGTACGAGTACCGGTACCGTACGACGTAATTTGAAAGGCCATACTGGTACGAATTATGAGTACTTCTTTACGTCTTTCTGTTGAGAGTGCTGGAGATGGCGGAGACGGAAAAATAAAGAAGTTCGCTGTTGTTGAAAACAAAGTGGTTCTACGATGAACTCTAACGTTGTGTCATGACAAAGCGATAATACGAAACCCTTATCGGGAAGGTCGATAAATTCTAAGCAGAATCTACGGCATTTGTATGTTAGAAATAAACTTGTTTATCCATATGGGCAGGACACAACAACAACACCCTAAATGAGGCTGCGGGAATCCGGTGCGCTCGTGTCCGATTCCCGCAGACCCAACTTCATCTGCAGTGAACTATCGGCGATTAATCTCATGCTCGCACCCTGTCTTTACAATTCTGAAAATCTCATAGCGGTACTGGGTACGTACCCCGTCAGAACTGATCAGAATGTCCCTTTTGAATCTCATACCCTGCTATTCTATTTCAAATTTCATACCCTGTGGTGGCAAATGTATTAAAACCAACAAAATCTCATACCCTGTTGTCCCATTTGTATTTCCAAAGCTCCAAATGCCATATCCTGTCATGGCGTATCAAACTGAGTCAGCATAATAGGCATATGTGTTTTTCTTAATGTATTTATTTTCAGCATGAGGGACCCTTAGTGTGCTTGAAGGTGTTTAAGAAACAGATAGTCTATTTTCAGTACATATGCCCAATAAAATCTATTTTTCAGCTTGTTTTTAAACCCCATCTTCAAATACCGTGCTAACTGCCTTCTTTAAATACTGCGCTAAATACCTTCTTTAAGTGACTACTTAAATATGGCTTGTCAGCCTGTTGTTGCTGATGTTGCTGATGTTGCTGAACAGTTGCTGTTGTTGTTGTTGTTGTTGTTGTGGTCCGCCGTTTGATGTCTGCCCGTCCTGTTTGATGACCCCAGTGCCGACGATGGCAAGTATTGTTTCAAATTCATCACCCCTTGCTATTTGTGTGGGACGGACACAGGATTTTGCTGCAGTATTTGTTGTTTTGTTGGCCTGGGCAGAGAATGGGGAATGCAATTCTGCTGTCCATTGGTCCCATTTGATGACCCCGGCACTGACGAACGCAAGTATTGCTATAAATTCACCACCCCTTGTTATTTCTGTGGGATGGATGTGAGTTTTTGTTGCAGTCTTTGTTGTGTTCTAGACACTGGCGGACGATGAAGACGCGGATTGCAAAATATTTTGCAACATTAACCTCGACAACAGCAAGTATTGCTTCAAATTCACCACCCCTTATTATTTCTGTGGAGCAGACGTGGGGTTTTGTTGCAGTCTTTGGTGTTTTCTTGGCGTCCACTCCCATCTCAGATTTCTTGTTGTGGCTATTCGTCACATAAACGATGCTCGTGCTTTCGTCAAATTCGTGCGATGTTTCAAAACATTCTGAAACATTTTGTTGCGCGCACAATAAATAATTCTCTACCTATTTTTGCACGCAACAATTTGAAGTAGATCTATTTTCATATCCATTTTTTCAGCCCGTGTATCATGGTTGTTCACAATTTTTCTATTCTACAATTTTTTTTCAAGCTTACCCCGATAATATTTATTCACCATTCAATTTTTGTTTTTGTCCACACGAAACTCATGTTTTGTAATAATATCCTTTGTGTACAATGATATTGTCGTAGCGTAATTACGATTGTTTTCACAAATGTATGAGCTTCTTGATAACCATCAATATATTCTGTTACGTCGCTTTCACATTACTCACACTACGTTTTTTTAATATCAAAAGCCAACCACCATATTTTTCTACTAATAAGAAAGTATTTTATCTGCATTTCAAATACTCTTCGACATTTTACAATATTCACCCTACGCTTATCAAATACCGAAATACAACAAATATATTTTGTAACAAATATGAAAGTATTTTATCAGCTTTTGCAATTACCTCGTTTATTGTATTCTATTCAAACTGAAGACCCGGAACAATATTGTGCAAACCATAAAATAATAATGAACTAGCCGTTCTACTATAATGATGTTGACATCACCAATTACTCTTGTTCGTTTTTGTTGTATTCGATGAAAAATTTGTAGTCCTCATCATCTTCGCCAAGAATCTCAAGCAAGCTACGTTTTCTCTTCCGTTTTTTTTTCCTCTTCGTCCTCCTCCTTATCTTGTTGTTTACGATTGCCATTTTTCTTTTGGTACATTTTAAGTATTTCCGTCTCTAATTCTTCCGACTGTTGTTCCTCCCTTCGTTCTTCTAATTCACTTACTAGGTATTCGTAAAGATCTTGTCCCTCGTTACGCCACCCCTCCTTATTTCCTGACTTACCGTCAGTGAATTTTTTTCTCAACCTCGTGCCCTTTGTTGTGTTTAGCCACGAGTCATAGTCATTGTAAAGGAAAAGCAATGCAAAAGCTTCATCGCTTGGGGTGAAAATGTTACTGACTGTCATTCTGACTGATTTTCTTTTGAAGTCTGTCTGTTTTGGTGACACCGCTCCAAGAATTATTTTCATGAAGTATTTGAATTCTGGTGAATTTTTCCGCCGATAGTCTTTGTGCAATTGGTACCTATTTTCTGAGTTCACGTCTTGGGTGTCCATGATTAGAACCGTTCCTGGGAAACTATCTGGTATCTGGTTGTTCCTTTTATCGTCTACGTGTCAGTGTTAATACGACCAAAATGTTAGAAAGGATTATGAAAGAGTGCATTCCGGCAATCATTTTATTGTTGGTTGCTTACCTTTGTAGTTTTTCCTGGCAAGTGTTTGAGCATTGTGCCTACACGCAGTCACTGCTCAGCAATAAATTCCACTCCACTTTTGGTCCTTTATATTGATCGTATTTGGTATTTCATTGTTATTCGCTTGTTTTACAATTTTAAATATCGTTGCCTTCACAAATGTATTCTCTGGCAGGAATTTAAATTTCCTGAATGCTCTTTCTTTGACATGTTTGACAATGTTGTTTTCCAAGTTAATGTTATCGGAGTCTTTTGTTGTCTGTAGAATATTTCTGTTGCTACTGTCTGTGATTTTATATGTTTGGCTATCGTTTGTGTTTGTTTGGTCACTTCCCGATTCACTGCTGTTTGGGCTGTTTGTGTTATTGGTAACAATGGTTTTACCTGTCACTGGACTGCAACTACTACTAAGTTCTACCATTATTTTTTTGTTAAATCGTGCACCTCAACTTACCGTTTTTTCCTTTGATTGATTTGGCGCGCTATTTTTATGATAATAATGTTGTTTGTAGGAATCGTTTGGTATTTTTTTATAATTCATACTGTACACACTGTAAGTTCTTGATTTACTGTCTCCAAGGAATTGCTGTGTTTCAATTCATTGTACTACCTGTGAGTGCTGTTTTACTGGCGCCTGCCTATCTTTTTTTCGAGCGTGCCGTGATATTCTGGAATGTGGTATCCTTAAAATTTTGGTGCGGACCCGAACATTTTGATGTTCCCTACCCTACCGTACTTACTGTACCGTATCATTCCGTATTCTCTTATTTATTGTTTTTCCATTTTCTGCAACGGCGTTGCAGGAAATTCCATTTTTTGGGTGGTTGACACTCACCCCTTAATTAATTTTGGAGCGGATCACAATCTGTAGGTTCAACGGAGGAAATTCCGTTTTTGTTGTTTTGTTACTTTCTAAGGAGTACATTTTTTGAATGTATCGACTTCTTAAGGTGATATTTACTTCATTTCCGTTCTAATTTTTGCACTTAATTTGTACCGGTGATACTGTGGAGATTGTCATGCTCTTTATTTTTGTAATGGAATCCTTACAGACTTGCAGAGTTAGTGTTTCACGCATCCCCATGCCCCACAATGAATGGGACAGTTGTTGTACTCCTCTAAATCTTCCGGTGAATTCCAACGTTTTTTGTAAAGATTTAGCCATTTCTTAATTTTCCACTCCTTTTCGTCTTGTTCCCTCTTTTCCCCCTGTTTGTCAATTCTTTTACTTTCCACTTTTTCTTTTTTGATTGTTTTCTTGCTTTGTTCATGAACAAATCCCACTGCTGTTTCGTATATTTTTTCCATGTTTTTGTTATTTATCCTCTCTTCCTTAATTGTTGGAAATGTTTCTTGTGTGGAGTACCACTCGTTATAGTCTGTTGATCTGCAATACATTTGCAATCTGTCGTTTTCAATGATAGCCTCATTCATCTTTTTGCGCCAGTTGTTGTACCAAATGTACGTCATACAAGGACGGTTCCCAGGGTTGTAGTGTACACATTATTTTATGTGTTCTCTTGCCTCCGGCGTCAGATTACTCCATTTTTTGCAGGGAAAGTACGGCCATCTTGTATCATTCTCTCTCATTCTATCCATTTTACGGTCCAATACCCACCTTGTTGTAGCACTTAATGTCTTCTGTTGTTTTCAATGCTGGATAACCACATGAAATGTATGCAAGAATGACTCCCATTGCCCATACATAGTCCATCCCGTCAGTGTTGCCTTCTTCGTAGTCGGGAAATACTTCCTTGGTTATGTACTTGAAGCATTGCTCCCAAATGTTCAAAGCTTCGTCCTCCTCAAAATGTCCTTTTTTGCTGTTGAGTATTTTTTGCATTTCTTCTATCTTCTGGCATCCACAAAGGATTGTGGTAACCAAGTGTCTGTTTTTGGCACACAATGCATCAAATCCTGTTTCGAAATGATATAGAAACGGGTTTCCGTTGTTATTTAGGTCATTGTGGTTCAGCTCATGCATCTGTTTGGTGTAATCCTTGGACAAGACAGTACACCGGGTTTGCAAAACTGTGGTTTTGTTTGTCGGTTTAGGTGTTTTGTTTTCCATTTTCCTGTTATTTTCAAGTTGTGACGTCCAATTTTCATAATCCAACGCAGAATTATAAAGTTGGTGGATCTTGTTTTCTCCCGGCGTAGTAACTTCAGTTTTCAGTTGTGGCTGCTTCTTCCCAAACACACATATTTCTTACTAATGTTACATACCGGCACCACCGCCACTACGGTGCACAGAAATTGTCTGATTCAAAAACAGACTAGCTTTAAGTAGTGTAACTTTCCTTGTCTGGATATGATTGGTTCTTGATATAGATGTTAACGTGTCCAGTGGATCAATTCCTCCATAGAGACGTGTACAAAGGGTATTCTCCGTAATTTTTTGTTATTATTTTTTGATTTTTGTATGAACAAGTAACCGAAATAGTGTTTCTCAGTTACTTTTTGAGTGCAAAAGTGTGTTATTTTCTGAAATTTTAGGATGAATATTGCTCATACTTTGGATTGGGGAGACTATGAAACAATATTGACAATTCTCAGGCTGATGCTTTAGTCAGTATGAATTTTATAATAATGTTTGTCCCTGGCCATGCATGTACCAAAATAGTGATTGCTAGTCACTTTTTCAGGGTCAAAGTGTGTCATTTGAGGCAATTGAAGGATGAATATTGCTCATACTATGTATTGGGTAGACTATGAAACAATATTGACAATTCTCAGGCTGATGCTTTAGTCAGTATGAATTTTATAATAATGTTTGTCCCTGGCCATGCATCATGTACAAAAATAGTGATTGTTAGTCAGGTTTTGAGTGCAAAAGTGTGTCATTCGAGGCAATTGAAGTATGAATATTGCTCATACTTTGGATTGGGTAGACTATGAAACAATATTGACATTCCTCCTCCTGATACTTTAGTCAGTATGAATTTTATCCCTTAATTGGATTGACTTTGTACGCGGATTCGCGTACGACTTTTTTTCGAATTTTTTGAGTTTTTTTGGTACCCGATGACACGATCGTCGTCTGATTTCTTGCAAGTGGAGTCAATAAAAGGGCATCATTCTCAACTAAAGTAACAATCTATCACTCATACTAGTGTGAAATAACACAGAGAAGGGGTTTTTATTACTTAAGTTGGGTATTTTTGGCTAATTTTGGCAGAAATCAGCCGATTTTCATACATCGGGTCCAGTTTGTCGTCGTCGTCGTCGTCATCGTCGCCCCCACCTAGAAAACACCAAAGCCTCCAACAATATCCCACGCCATTTCCACACAAATAACAAGGAGTGGTGAATTTGAAGCAATACTTGCTGTTGTCGAGGTCAAGGTTTCGTTTGCAATCCGCGTCTCGCCCAGCAACAAGAACGTCGACGATGATGATAATCGTTCGTCCACCCTGGCCTAGAAAACACCAAAGACTCCAACAAAATTCCACGCCGTTTCCACACAAATAGAAAGGAGTGGTGAATTTGAAGCAATACTTGCTGTCGTCAAGGTCAAGGTTGCAATCGAATCAGCATGATTTGTCCGCGGACGGCAACAACAAGAACAAGAACAACAACAACAACAGCAATGCCGGCGATAACGATGACGATGACAGCAACAAGCAACAACAACAACAACAACAACAACAACAACGCCGCGCCTACTACTTCTTCTTTTGTCTCTTTGCTTCCTTTTCATAGTTGTTCTTCAGCATCACCTTCTGGGATAAGAGATCGGCGACCTGGTGGAAAGTACCATAACAATGGATACACAAGTGGACATTGCATGTTGCACATCTCATGAGATTGCCCTCCTTCCTTAGTCCAAGCCAGCCATGCATGGCGCACTTAGTCCTTCTCTTCGTTCGAAAAGGGAAGTGGTCTAGGCACCTATTCAACCTGCAGCTTAGAAGTACCCCATCTGCAAGTGCTTTGTCATTCACTCTAACAGCCTTGAAGCTTCCATCTTCCGCACTTCTTGCGGATCCACATGCTGACGCCGATGGGCTTGATAAAGGAGACACACCACTAGCACTGCCCGGAGTAGATGCAATGAAGAATATTCTAGCCTCGGCTTCTGTGTCAACAGCATCAGGGTTCACCCAGTAAACCCCAACAGCCCGTCTGAAATCATAGTGAACGCCGTACCGAGCCTTCTTCACTCCTGCTTCCTTGCAGACAGTCAAGTACAGCTTGTAGGCGTTCATCAAGAGCACTCCATGAGACCAAAACATAACAGACCACCACCACTTTCGATTCCGGACCCACCTATTCAACCTGTACACTCCTCTCAGCTGATCAGCAATATCGACACCCCCCATTCCATTATTGTAAGTATCCAGTTGGTTGAGACGCAGGAACTTCATCTTCTCCTTTTGGTCAGTGTCGACAATGTAAACTACTTTTTCTTTCTCCACCCATTCAATCACACTAGTAGCCATACTCAAATAATGGACTGGCTTTGTGTCATAGACACTGGAAGCAATGAGAAATGCACACTCTGGATCACCTTCAAGGACAGCAGCTTTCACAGTTCCGCGCACTGCCCGCTGAGCGCGTATGTTCTTCAGCTCCTGTTGAAACACACAGTCAGGGATGCCACGATTTGCTTTGCGCGTTACTCCATGACACAGGACTCGTTTTGAATGCCTAAAGGCAGCCTTGCAGAACACAACTGAGTTGTAGAGGTTGTCCATTCCAACATGATGATGCTCATCCTCGAGGGAGTCAAACAGCCACATGGTACGCGAATGAAGAGGTGAAAGCCCCATGTCAAGATAATTTTTTGGAGCCAGATCATTCCTCATGTAGACTTGGTAACAATATCCGTCGTCACAGAGCGTATCAGCTTGGAAGCCATCACCCTCCCTCTTGTATGTGATTTGACGTTTATCAATGTGTTGACCCTTAAAGCGCATAGTCATTTCATCCACTGCAATACTTCGGGATAGCATCCAGGCGCGCGGGCACTGCAAATTCATCCACTTAATCAATGGACGGATCTTCCAGTTTGGATAATCCTTCCTTGGGGGATTTGGTATTTGCAGATCTTGGCAAGCAAGAAAAGCCTTGAAGTGCCTGTGTCGCTGCTGGGGATTGCCACTAAGATTGCCATCCATATCCCTGGTGGTGAAGGAGCTGTGGATGAAGTCATTGCCAGCAATACGGCCGGCGTTTGTGGATCGAAGCTTGTAGTCCACTCTTGCTGTAGGGCATAGACCATGTAGGATGTAAAGGCCAAAGAATTGCCATATTTCCTTAGTTCCAAATGGTTTGAAGTCTTTGTAACACTTGTCGCCGGCGCCAGCAATGGAAGCCTTCCAGTTTGTCCATAGCTTTATTCATTCAAAGCTGAACAGATCCCCGTCCTTCTCCTTGGGGTCATCGTAAAGAGGGAGGAATGCATCTACAAACTCCCACGGGTGGGACTTTGCAGAGAGCTTGTGCTTCTTCAGGAACTTGGAATCAGCTGATTTTGTCTTTTGCGGTGTAGACTTGGTCACTGGCTTACCATCTGCACCCATGTGAATGCTTCCACAGCGGTCGAATTCATACTCTGTCTTCATTCCTTTGAATTCAGGAATATCAAACACCTCTGCAAAGTTGTACTTCTTGGGAATGGGAGCTAGCCTCCCCTCAGCTTCTGATATGGTGGGAGCTCTTGCAATCCTGAACGTTGGATTTGCAGGCTCTGGGACAACCACAGCCTCTGGATGGAGCTCTCGCCAGTACACTGTATCAGGGAATAGCTGCATGACATTACGACGGCGTGTTGTTGTTGTTGTTGTTGTTGTCCCGCATCCGCGTCGGGGCCTGCTTGCATTTCTTGCTTCCTCCATGGTATTGAATCGCTTGATGTTCCAGTCTATTGCTTTGGTTAATCGACTCACCAACACTGCTTTATTGCCAGAGGTTGGCTGTCTCCTAAGCTTGAGCTCCTGTCAGAGCCAAACAACAGATTTTGTTTGCAAATTTTCGTCGTCGTCGCCTTCCTCCTCCTCCTCCTCCTCCTCCTCCTCCCCCTCCCCCTCCTGCTCCTGCTCCTGCTCCTCTGCTGAAGACGAATCCTCCTCTTCATCCGAAGAAGCAGCTGTTGCTGCTGCAGCGTCGGGACCAAAGTGGAAGCTTTGTTCAGATTCTTCCCTATGCTGATCCCCCTCGGCCCAAATTGCATCCAAAAATGGACCTTTTTCCCCATCACTATCATAGCCATCAGAAAACCTAGATTCATGCCGAGTGAAGTTCTGAAGGACCCTAAGCCTAGGGCTATCCCTAAGCTCAATCTCTGGGCACTCGGTAGGGTCTTGTGTGCCATTTTGGGCTGCTGGGGGGGAATCCCCATCTATTTCGGCGTTTCCTCGCATGATGGAACGATTCCGAATTAGGAAATCAATCTGAATTTCCTTGGTTTTAAGCCAAATCAGTCCGCTCTTCTGCTGGATTGTAGCTGTGTTGATGACGGTGACGGCAATGTGCTTGGATCCTGGATTGGTGGAGTGTAGCGGCCGGTCATAATTTTTTCCCATGGTGATAAGAAATTTTGAGTTTGTATGGATGCTCGGAAAAAACCAAGTGTAACGGAGCTTCGACTGCCAATAGCTCAGCCAAAATACCAAGTAAGGACCTGGGACAAAGTGTTTTCTAAGACAGTTGTTTACGAGGAATAAGAATATGAAGTCGGATTTGAAATCTGACAGACTTAAGACTTTCATTCGGCCCCTCAAAAAAGAGCGATTTGTACGGCTGTACGCGTACGATCCAATAAAGGGATAATAATGTTTGTCCTTGGCCATGCATCATGTACGAAAATGGTGATTGTTAGCTAGGTTTTGAGTGCAAAAGTGTGTCATTCGAGGCAATTGAAGGATGAATATTGCTCATACTATGTATTGGGTAGACTGTGAAACAATATTGACAATTCTCAGGCTGATACTTTAGTCAGTATGAATTTTATAATAATGTTTGTCCCTGGCCATGATGCATGTACCAAAATAGTGATTGCTAGTCACTTTTTGAGTGCAAAAGTGTGTCAGTGGCTTCAATTTCAGGATGAATATTGCTCATACTAGTATGTATTGGGTAGACTATGAAACAATATTGACATTCTTCCTCCTGATACTTTAGTTAGTATGAATTTTATAATAATGTTTGTCCTTGGCCATGCATGTACCAAAATAGTGATTGCTAGTCACTTTTTCAGGGTCAAAGTGTGTCAGTGGCTTCAATTTCAGGATGAATATTGCTCATACTTTGGATTGGGTAGACTATGAAACAATATTGACATTCCTCCTCCTGATACTTTAGTCGGTATGAATTTTATAATAATGTTTGTCCCTGGCCATGCATCATGTACAAAAATAGTGATTGTTAGTCAGGTTTTGAGTGCAAAAGTGTGTCATTTGAGGCAATTGAAGGATGAATATTGCTCATACTATGGATCAGGAACAATATGAAACAATATTGACAATTCTCAGGCTGATACTTTAGTCAGTATGAATTTTATAATAATGTTTGTCCCTGGCCATGCATGTACCAAAATAGTGATTGCTAGTCACTTTTTCAGGGTCAAAGTGTGTCATTTGAGGCAATTGAAGGATGAATATTGCTCATACTTTGGACTGGGTAGACTAGTATGAAACAGTATTGATATTTCTCCGTCTGATACTTTAGTCAGTATGAATTTTATAATAATGTTTGTCCCTAGCAATGCATCATGTACCAAAATAGTGATTGTTAGTCAGGTTTTGAGGGCAAAAGTGTGTCATCCGAGGCAATTGAAGGATGAATATTGCTCATACTATGGATCAGGAACAATATGAAACAATATTGACAATTCTCAGGCTGATACTTTATTCATTCTGAATGTTATTCTAATGTTTGTCCCTTGACATGCATGTACTACCAATATAGTGATTACAATTCAGTTTTTGAGTGCCAAAGTGTGTCATTGTTGTTTGCAATTGAAGGATGAATATTGATCATACTTTGGATGGGGTAGACTATGAAACAATATTGACAACTCTAACGGTCATACTTTAGTAGTAGTCAGTATGAATTTTATAATAATGTTTGTCCCTGGCTATGATTTATGTACCAAAATAGTGATTGCTAGTCACTTTTTGAGTGCAAATGTGTGGCATTGGCTGCAATTTTAGGATGAATGTTGCTCACGACGCATACCATGGTTTTTTGCTGAATATGAAACACTATGGACAAGAAGTCTCAGAGTGATACTTTAGTCAGTATCTAAAAGTTACTAGTCCTACTACTAGTTAGTATTTGAGTGCAAATGTGTGTCATAGGCTGCAATTTCAGGATCAATATTTCTCATACTATGGACGGAATACACTATGAAAGAAACTGGATTAGTGACAAGCGGTTACTTGCATTTGCTTGATCTTAAGTCTCATTCATCCGTTGAGGAAGAGTTTGTTGAACTATACTCTGAGACTGGTTTGGTTCTATCAGAAGATGAATTGAATTCCTCACCACTTCCCTCTGTTGGCTCACAATTCCCACGTTCCTTGCTGTAACATTGTACTAAATCAGATACTCTTTTAATGGTTTGACAATTGGTTTCCTTCAGACATGAAACCTGAAAGTATGGGCAAAACCGGGAATGCTGCCCCACGTTACCTTTTTTGAAAATAAGATAGTAACCCGGAACTCTTTCATACTGCTCGTATGTGCTGTGAAGGTACCTACTAACCTTGCCAATTAGAACTGGGCCGTTTCTTCTGGCAGTGTAACAAACTTGTTTGTTGATTTTGTAAATGGGATACATTAACTCTGGATCAGGTTCTTTCAACACCACACTTAGGTCAAAAGATTCTGGGGGGGGACCTGCAATTCCCAAAGGAAATTTTGGCAGGGTTACAAGGACATTAATAGGAGTTTCTACCAAATCTCTAACCTCTTCTTCCTTTTCATTTGAACCCTCTTTTTCACCTGTTTTACCGGTTTTGGCAGTCAAACCAGCATCCTTTGAATTACCCTCAGTTGTGTCAATTCCAGATGGTTTAGATTTGTTGGCCTTTTTTTGAACACTCGCCGGTAACTGTTGATCCACGATCGTTATTTTTCCCCTTGTTGAGATGGTTCCTCTTGGCAACATCACCACCCTCAACTTGAACATTCCATGGTGGGATGAATCCACGCTTGGAATGATTTGTATGATTGAAAGTGAACATAACCCATCCTACCCGGTAAGTGTTATTTGATTCGTTGAACTTATTTATTTCAACCTTTGATGTTTTGAAGCAATACCAAGTTTCGAAGTCCAACCGTTTGTGAAAAACAAAGTCACGACCCTGGAGGTGTTTGAACGCAGGATTCAATTCTCCCATTCCCTTTCCATAATTGTTGACAACGTTATCATCCAGAAATTGAACTAGAAGGTTTGCAGACAATAGATCATCTGATTTTTCCACCAAATATCTGGCCAGTTTTTCTGTCAACGGTATAAATATGGTACCCATTTCTGGAAGGTAGCTGTAGTGAATGAGTTGTTCAACCCAAGTATGACGTTCCACAACTTCTGGATCAATGATGAATATCTCACAGAACACGTATGGAATGTGTTCCATAAATACTCGTTGGTGCACCTCTTGTTGTGAGTTAACATCGTATTGAAGGAACCTTGTAACACAAGTTTGATTATTATGTTTGTCTTCCAAACCTGACAGCTCCAAAATGCCAGTTACAAGTTGCTCTGGTCTATCTTCAAATTTGACATGGGCAAACTGTGTCTTAGTTAGAACCCCGGCCATCAGGTAAATGTACAATCGATCATTCCTTTGAAAATAGGGAACATTTTCCTCGCTCAATTCAGGGAACATTGCTCCTTTTAGAAAACTCCTTTTGGTCAATACCAAACCTTCAATTGTTTCCATCACATGATCATAACCAAAACAGCCTTTGTGAGGGTATTTGAAGACTTTATGTATAATTTTCTTACAAACATTGTCAATCGAGCAATCAAAGGAGGAGTCAACGCCGTCGACTCGAATCATTGATGCACATAGTACTTGACAAATGAACAGATTACATGCTGTTTCCAAAGAAAGGACCACGTTCACCCCCAGATTGGTCCCGTGGCCGACAAATTTTGTAATCAACCATTGTTTCACCAAATATAGGATTCCTTTTGTAACCTTGAAATGTGCCAGATCTATCTTTCTGGTGCCAAGTTTGCATGGTGACAGGGTGACACGGTTGTCATCGAGTTTGAAATGTATGTTATAATAGTTGGAAAGCGTGTCCTTGTAGTTGAGGACGCAGTGGAATACCAATGGAGAATGGAGTGGTAATAACACTTTACCCGTTTCCGGAATGTTTGTGTCCCCTTGTCAATGAAATCCTACTGGCACCCACTTCTCCCCCAAAAGTACTGTGGTTCCCAAGACGAAGGAATTCTGAATTAATTTGGGTAAGAAATATTGATAGAAATCTTGGTGTGTCAAAAGTTTTATGTCGAGGTTACGAAGGTTTATGATTGTAAAAATCCGTTTCGACTTTCCTTGAAAGTGAACCCAAAGATTACGAATGACCTCATGTGACCTCATGAAATGTTGTTCTTTGTTCCGTTATATTCATCATCTTTTTGTTGCACACAATACAATCGGTTGCAATTGGACCTACAAACTGTAGCCGGTGCGTGGGTAAGGATTTTAAGCATTCAATACGCTGCTTCTTCAAATGTTTGTCTAAGTCAACCTGATTGTAGCTATGACTCGTTGAAACACGGAGTGAGGACTTTGCCATAAGGCAGTCCAAGAAGTTATTCATGGATTTGACGTATTGTTTGGAGGCACCTGGAGAACAATTCTGACCTTTGGTATGGAAACACAAAGCCTCAGACGTATAGTCCGCCCCTGGTGGATATTGTACATTCTTCATGTACCAAACCAAGATCTCACGGTACATTATCATGTATTTCTTAATTGTATCGTAGTTCACAACGTTACGCCCATACAGAGAATCCACACCTGATTTGTCGTTAACATTCCGTAACGGTGACTCAAAGTTATACCACTTGTTCCTCATGTCGTAGTCCTTGAATTGCTTGCTTATTTGCTTCCTGCTCAACAATCCCAACACTCCAGTCACCCCGTTGTCAAGTTCGTACAAAAAGAAATCCACCATCACATCTATTTGATGGGGAATAGGGCCCAAGTCACTGAAGGTGGTATCGGATTTTTCTTTGTTGCCCTCCCCTTCTTCTTTGCCGGAGACGTAGTAGACGTGGACTTCCTGAAATCTGGCCTAGATTCGGATTCAATAATTTTGGATACAAGGTAAACCTTTGTCATCAATGCAGTGAAACATGTTGTAATCTCCACACTGAGGTTCCTTACAAACTCATCCGTTCCATAGGACTCATTCTTCAAAGCCGCTTTAAGATTTCTCAAGACCGCAAAGCAATGTTTATTTTGATCGTCATCATAATTTTCAAGAGTATTTGGTGGTGGATCTTTCAATCTACCCTTCTTCTCATTTGTCCTTTTGTTAGTAGAATGTGGATCGGCTCCACGCTTCCGAGCACTATTAGTGGTAGGTGTCATTGGTAATGTCAAATCTTATCAGAATTTGATACAATCTTGTTTGAAAAAGATGCACCAAATAAAGAATTCTTTTACTATTTGAAAACAATCAGAATCACTGTTGTGGGAATCAATTTCACCTTCGTTTTGACCAAACATTGAATGAATAAAGGATTGGACAACTTGAAACGTCTTTGGCAAGAGATCACCACTCACGTAGCGAGACAAGAGTGGTAACCATTACTCAAAAACCATTTCTCAAAAAAACGACAATGTGTAAGGTTACTGTTACCGTGTTGTTGATTTCGTAAACCTAATGTGCAATGATGCCGTTTTTTAGTTCAACATACCTATACTTCTTCCTTCATTGAAAAACCAGAGAGAAATATAACGTTGTTCCACTAATCGGAGAAAGAGTTAAACAATATTGTCACATGAATTTGAAAAAGAAAAGTTGCAACGATAACCTGAAAAAAGTGATGTGAATTTTTGGTCTCCAAAACCAGGAAAAGGGCCTGGTAAGCAACGCCGTTGCAAACAACGGAAAAACGGTAAATTGGTGAGTCCATAAAAGTAAAAAAGATTGTGGGATTTAAATGGGGGTGGGGCACCACAACTACAAAAAGGGCTGTTCTTGCAACTACATTGACAATAAAAAATAATATGAAAAAGAAAAAGAGGGTGGCCAATGACAAATAGTGTGGTGGAAAAGGGGGATGTGGGTTTACCCCTAAATTCGAAAAACATACTATTCTTTGCAACGCCGTTGCAAAAAAAGGAAAATGGGCCCATTGCTTAATTGGTGCACATTGGTTGAATTTAGTGCTAACTTGTCAAAAAAGAAGGGGTGGTTCCCAATTAATAAGAATTGGGTGGGAAAAGGGGAGGGGGGGGGTTGCCGCCCATAAAGACAAAAAGGGCATCTTTTGCAACGCCGTTCCAAAAAAAGGAAAAAAGGGGATTTGGGGTGTGATCCCATAAATACAAAAAGAGCATCTTTTGCAACGCCGTTGCAAAAACAGGAACATACTACTTAAGGTATTTGATACTTTGCAGTACATCTATCGAACAGATGTCATTCTTACGTTTGAAGTTTGATACTTAGCAACATCTATCAAACCAACGTCATTCTTATGTTCAAAGTTTGATACTTAGCAACATCTATCAAACCGATGTCATTCTTACGTTTGAAGTTTGATACTTAGCAACATCTATCAAACCAATGTCATTCTTATGTTCAAAGTTTGTTGCTCACAAACTTGTGTTAGTTTCACTGCTTGCAAATTTGTATTTTTTCACTTTCCATTCAAATCGACAAACCATTCAAATCGACAAAGCATTCAAGTCAACAAACCATTCATCATTTTTCAGCTTATATGAGTAGAGTGTTGTTTCTTGCAAGCAACACTTCGTCCGAGAACGTGGGATCCGACCCTCTTCATCACATGCCACATGTGACGATGTCATGAGCACAACGATCCGTTCTCAGATATTTCAGTCCGAAATAACAGCCTTGTACTGCAAAAGAAGTAGAAAGCATTTGATTAGGGATTAGTTGCTGGAAAGATATTGTTTGGACTGCAGCCTTACATAGACGTCTTGAAAGCACAAAATCTGCATCACTTTGCCTATATATCAACAGGAACAAGACCCTGTTTTTCGTGACATAGGAGTTACAAGTCTGCAAATCAACGGCAGCAGGAAGAACAACGACAACGAATAACGAATCGGCAACAACGGATTGACAACAACGGATCGACAACAACGGATCGGCAACAACAGATCGGCAACAACGGATTGGCAACAACGTGAGATACATAGACATTGATGCCCGCCTGTTGTATTGCTGATGATGTTGTATTTCCTCATTTCTATTTCAACTTCTTATTTTCATAGGGACAGATTGGAACAACAGATCGGAAACAACAGATCAGAAACAATGGATCAGAAACAACGGATTGACGTACAGTGTTCAAATCTTTCCTGGTGTCACTGGAGGTGCGGATTCTTGTTCCCTGTAGGTGTGGCGAATCGGAACAATATAGGTGCGGCGAATCTTCCCTTGAAATTGTAAGCATCAAATCGATCGGACCAATTGAAGGCAACAACAAACTCAAAAGGAGGCCAACGGTGTAGGTTAGTGGCATGTAGATTATATTATTCTGTTGTTATTATTTACTCTATGTAGTACATAAATAGATACTAACCCATTTTGTTCAATTATCATATCATATATTCAAATAGGATCGTCAGCAATGACAACGGCAACCACTTGTCGATTCGACAGCAAGCAACAGCGAGAGCAACAGCAACCAGGAACGATCAAACCGCATCGTGAGAGCAACAGCAAGAGCAACAGCGACAGCAACAGCGACAGCGACAGCAACAGCGACAGCAACAGCGACAGCAACAGCGACAGCAACAGCAACAGCGACAGCAACAGCGACAGCAACAGCGACAGCAACAGCGACAGCAACAGTGACAGCAACAGCGACAGCAACAGCGACAGCAACAGCGACAGCGACAGCAACAGCGACAGCAACAGCGACAGCAACAGCGACAGCAACAGCGACAGCAACAGCGACAGCAACAGCAACAGCAACAGCGACAGCAACAGCGACAGCAACAGCGACAGCAACAGCGACAGCAACAGCGACAGCAACAGTGACAGCAACAGCGACAGCAACAGCGACAGCAACAGCGACAGCAACAGCGACAGCAACAGCAACAGCGACAGCGACAGCAACAGCAGCAAGCGGCAGCAGCCAGAGCAACAGCCGCAACCGGAAACAATAAAACCAACCGCAACCGGGAAAGATCGAAGCAGAAAGCAAGAGCAAAAGCAACAGGCAAAGCGAGAGCAACAGCCGCAACCGGGAACAATTGAACCAACCGCAACCGGGAACGATCGAAGCGGAAAGCAAGAGCAACAGCAAAAGCAAAAGCAACAGGCAAAGCGAGAGCAACAGCTGCAACCAGGAACGATTGAACCAACCGCAACCGGGAAAAATCGAACCAACCACAACCAGGAACAATTGAAGCGGAAAGCAAGAGCAACAGAGAGAGCAACAGCAACCCGGCATCCTCGTCGACCAAGCAATTTGTCTACTACTCCATCCGAAACGTCATCCTTGTCGACCATGAGAAATCAGTTTTCAGAAAGAGCTATGAAGCAAAGAAGTAATAGGAAACATGAGAAAAGAAGTAAGCAGAGAATGTCTTCCAACTTTCTGAGGATTGCAGCAGCGGTGTCAACAAACCATGAAACTTATACAAACTTGTCGAAGATAAAACCGATGAAGAAGGAAAGGAATAGGCGTCCTACTTGCAAAGATGGTGTCAGTACAATCGCATTAAAAAAGAAATACCGAACAACTGTGGTCAAAGGTAAATACATGGAGACAAATTGGGGTGGCAAGATAGGAGGAAAGAAAAAGTATCAACCGGAACAGGCTTTGTTGATTGAAAACTTTGATACATTGGATAGTACAAAAGATGAGCATATTCTTGCGTTTGACGATACTAATCCGTCGTTGCGCATTTTTGCAAAAGTTTCCAGAAAATTTGCAAAACGACACCTGGCTTCGAAGAATAATATCAAAGTTTTAAGAAAGTTTGCTCCGGAAATTGTTGGAGCCAAACCAACAGTTGCCAGAGGTCAGAAACATGGCAGTATCAACGATGATTATGCTATCATTGGAATTAGACCAGAAAGATTATCTTCCAATAATGGGGTGTACGTATTCAAAAGTTATGTGAAACCAAACATGAAACTTGAGCTCAAAGAGACAACAGTGGGAATTGTGAAGCATATGCATCATAGTTTAACTGACGTCGAACCATTTGTTGAGGATGAAATGGATGTGTTGTCTCAGATTCTGACTCGTATGCAGCTCAATGCTATTGGGCAGCAGGCATTAGCTTTTTCGATTGGTCGCAATTACCATTCTCGATGCCATGCTGATGATGATATGTATTATACTTGGTTGACAGTCATTGCTCCATCGGGAGTACCTGCTGACAAAGTGATTTATTGTTTTGTCTTCCCAACCTACCATATCAAAGTGTTGTTGCGTTCTGGGGATACTCTGCTGTTTAATCCGTTAGTGTTTCATAGCTGTTCAAATCCCAAATACGAAGGGTGTTATATTATGAGCGCCTATGTATCGTGCAAAACTGTACTAAGAAGTAATCAATTATAATAATAACTTGCTACTCTGCATTTGGTGCAACGCCATTGCAGAAAATAGAAAAACGCAAAATACACATGAAAAGGGGGTATGACTGTACCGTACTAGTATACCATCGAAAATACGGGGAAAAGGCAGTACGTGCAACGGCGTTGAAGATACAAAAAAAAAACATTTTCTGCAACGGCGTTGCAGAATAGTGGAAAAATGAAAAATACACATGAAAAGGGGGGTATGATTGTACCGTACTAGTATACCATCGAAAATACGGGTAAAAGACAGTACGTGCAACGACGTTGAAGATACCAAAAACCAATTTTCTGCAACGGATAGTGGAAAAATAAAAAATACAGAAATCCATTTAAGTACAAATATCACTGATAATAAACTTGTTCGTTCAAGTCATGTGCTGACTTCACCATCTTGTACTATTGATTGTAAATCCTTCTTTTCCAATGCAGCCATTGTCTCACGGAAATTAAACAACCATTGTTCACAATTTCCCAGCACAAAATATTGGTCAGGACTACCATGGTTTCTAACAATGGCAGCTTCAGACTCAATGGCGTTGCAGTCGAACAAATACAATTTGTTCCGCAACTCACCTTGCTTTACCAACGCATGATGGTGTTTTTTTCCTTTATCCCTCTTGCTCAGTATGGGGTCTGCAGAAACAAAGCAACGAGCAACGGCATAATAACCATCGTGCACTAATTCAAAACCACTAACAGAGCTACCCACGGGGAAAGGACCTTCAAGGTAAAGCAGGCACAGAATCTGACATGGATAAACTTTCAGTCCACGTCCATCAAGGAGGCCGAGTTGAAAATTATCCCAGTCGTACCATACATAGGACAATTGTCCAGAATCAGACTTAAATGATGGGTGGGCACGAAACAATAATTTCATCTCGCGATATTTGTCATACCTCTTGTGCTCCGTGGTTCCAAAAACCTTTGCTGGTGCCCACAGCCAGAAGGACCACGTCGCAACAAAATTTGAGAACATCCAATGGAAACCAGGGTACACTTGCGTTTTTTTTTCATCCCACTTCATGTAAGGGAGACCATTCATCACACCAATCCAAAACAAAGACCCAGCTGACCAACCACCCTCCTTAGGATGATTTGGTCTGGCTATGGGTCTATGTTCAAACAAATCAAATTCACAGTCAAGTTGATCAATAGTTCGATACTCCATCACTCGGTTGCAAGTTTGCTTGATAAGTGTGGACTTGTTTCATTGAGTTCTCTTAGCAGGAGCCTTCACTTCAGTTTTATGATTGCTCTCACTTGCAGCAGAGTCCCGCCCAGTTGGATGACCAAATAATCTCATGTACTGTGATAAATGAAAATACATGTGATTCTTCACCAGATTGTTACCCTCTCCCTTACTTCGTTGCAGATTGTTATTTATTCAGTTGATGAAAAGAACAACCATTTTGTCAAGATTCAAAACACCTTTCTTGTCTTGTTTGAAAACCTCGTCAAAAGTTCCAGCGTACTTTAGGAACTCTTCCATACCCAACAACAACTCAATGGCGTAAATACTGTCTGTCAATTTCATCTTCACACTTTCTGCTCTTGTTCTCAAGATTGGATGGCATCTTTCGAGACAACAACAATTGACGACCTCCAGCAGACAGAAGTGACAGCATCTGAATATAAAGCATTCCAATGTACTGGTTCCCCTCCTTCTTTGCTGTATGTATTGATTCTGAAAAATTGGTTTGTGGGAAGTCACGATCTGATTGCCTCTGAACAGCACCACCGTAGTAACTGGCTAACCTTTTCATCTCACCAAGAAGCCGCTGGTTATTGCCTAAAAAGTCCTCACGGAACGTCTCCGCTGCACGCTTTGCGCAACCAAGTTGGTGCATATGGAGTCTCTCTCCGGGCGACGCTAGATGAGTATTATGTAGGTTTTCCCTAAAATCAAGATCATAAAAACCGTTGCCGTTATGTACACCGTAGTGAGAGATGTTTTTGAAATACTGTTCAACATTCACTCCTTTGTCAACCGTTGGAGCAGCAAAATCAGATATATTCCAGAGAAGAATGGATTGATACCCGTCCCCATTTTGGTGCTTAGACACTTGCATGTTACCACCTTTAACTGAAACGGGAACCTTCAAAACATTCACACAAGCGTTAATACGAAGTGCTCTGGGACAATTGCAATGCCTACAGATCATCTTTGAATTCGACGTTTGATAATGTCCACAAAGTTGGTCGTGCTGGGAAGTATCACCTATGAAATAAGAGACCACAAATTTCATTCAAACCGGCCATTTCTTCTTGTTCCACGGCAAATTAGACCATTCAATACCATCCGTTTGGTTGCAGGCATCTTTCAAAGATGAAAGAGTCAAACAAAGGCCAGAGTGAAGATTGTTCACATTGTCAATTGATTTGGCACCTTTATCACCTGGACATGTTGGGTGATAACATATAGCCTCCCAGGCATCCAGCCAGGAGTTTTGAGTTAGGGTGTTGAATATGCCAAGAGTCATGTTCAGTGGGGTAAGAGTGGTTTGACCACTATTGTCAATTGCAATTCCATCCATGTAGAGAATAATAGGAACCAGAATTTCATTCGATTTGGATTTGCATCTCTTCCCCCAAGTGTTGATCCACCATTCACCGTGATGGAGTTCGTCAATATCAATATTCCCTTGAAGTTCTGGATAACGGACTGGTAAGGTGGGGTCTTCAGCATGGGGGAATGACAGATTGTCTTCCTTCACCAAAGTCACATTCGTTAATAGGGAATGAAGTGCTTTTTGGAACGACCGGACATAGATTTGTTTGCGGCTGGAAACATCAGCATTCTGTGATTTCTTAGAACACCAGTCAATAAGATGAGGTTCAAACCCATTGCCTTTTATTTCAGGCACAGTTGCGGAAATCTCCTTCATGACACTTGCCCTGGTCTTTATGAGATTGCCTTTAGTCCATGAAAATAAATTAAGCCGCTCCGATTCGATAGCCCATTCATACAATTCCTTCTCTGCAACTAATGGTATGCTATGATTCCGCATGATTTTCATTAACTTGATCTTGACCTTCAGTTTGTCAGATATGTTCCTTCCTACATTGGGTGTCGTAATTACTAGCGTGTTTGAATCACAATGGGAATTGTCAACATCAATGTTGTTGCCTTCTTCATCATTGACACTCAAAGAGTGGGGGGCATCTATGCTCTCACTTCCTTCTTCCTCATCATCATCATTAGGAAAGAACAAATTGTCATTGGAAACAGAATCGTCGTCATCCTCTATGTTTGTTAATTCCCGACCAATCAAGGCACTGCCCAATCGGTTTGACAGAAGGGTCATACATAACTTGATTGTTGAGCCCCTCTGGTAATGGGCCGTCACTACCCTGTGGACCGTTACGGGTGTTTGTTAGACCTAATTGTTGAGTAGCATCCTTGAGCTTCTTCTTCGATTTTCTAATGAATAACGAAGATGCAAAATCATCTACTCCCAAACACCGGTAGTAATAAGAATAACATGTACCCGGATTACGTGCAATATGGTCCAGAAGACCGGGAGAAACAAATACTCCCGTTTTCTTTCTTAGTCGCGCTGTAAACAAGGGGGGTCTCTTCTTCTTGGTAACCTTCTGCTTTCTGTAACCAGTAGTGATCAGAGGAGAGTCCCGGTAGCAAGGTAAACAATATACCTGATATTTGGGAGTGTGGACCATTGTTGCTAGTAATGTCGTACGATAGCCAGTAATAACAATAGAAATGGGGAAACGATTGAGATTGAAAAATTGCGACCATGCACTGTTTGTTTCAGGCATAAAATTCAGTAGCATGCCACTAATTCGGAAACAGATGCCAGTGGGGTAAGAAAATGCAATGCGCATCAAAATATTATGAGTTTGACATTAATTTCAATAAATAGGGTGAAATTACAAAGGGGGACCAGTGGAGTTTGACCCAAATATGCGCGTGATTCCAAAATAACCCTGAATCTCGTTTGTGTGACGTTGCTTGTCGCTACTCCGCCGCTGCTTGCTGATGCCACTCTTGCTGTTGCTGTTGCTCTCAAAGTTGCTGTTGCCGCTTGTTGTTGCTCTTGCTGTCACCGCTCACTGTTGCTCTTGCTCTCGTCGCTCTCGCTGTTGCTCTTGTTCTTGCTCTCGCTGTTGCTGTCACCGCTCTCTGAATGGCAACAGCAACCACGACCGCAATGAATCCATTCCCCACCAATCCCTAAAGAAGGTATTTAGCGCCATATTTTAAGAAGGTAGTTAGCACCGTATTTTAAGCAGGTATTTAAAGAAGGTACTAGTTAGCGCAGTATTTTAAGAAGGTATTTAGGGCCCTATTTTGCGCTGTACTTTGAGCCTAATATGAGTACTTAACTTAAAACTAGAACTATTCTTAGCCAAATATTATGCCCCACTAAGGTATTTATTTGATGTAATACATATGGGACAACAGGGTATGAGATTTGTTGGTTTTAATACGTATGCAAGGACAGGGTATGAGATTTGAAATAGATTGTAACAGGGTATGAGATTCAAAAGGGACATTCTGATCAGTTCTGACGGGGTATGAGATTTTCAGAATCGTAAAGACGGGGTATGAGATTACTTGCCGGAAAAGTTGGATTTACGGGAATTCTTAGATCTGGGGGGATCGTTTTGCTGTTTGTCGGAATGCCCTGCCAGCTACAGGGATGCCCTGACGGCTTATGGGGTCCTTATTCCAGCATAAGAGAGGAGCGTCACTCGCTAAACGTACTGTCCCCACTACAGCTGTTACTTGTACAGACCACACCAGAGTGTGTACCATCCTACAGACTAGAATAATCAATACAAGGAGGGCTCAGTGTTACTAGTAGGAGCATGTAACTGTCATATTGGACACCAAGATAACATCCTCCCGTAGACATAAAAATTCCTGCAGACAGATTCCTGCAGAAAAATCTAGATTCCCGCAAATCCATTTTCATTTCCTGCAGAGAATGTTGGACTTGCAAGAAAGTTGGGATTCTTGCAGATTCTGAGGGAATCTTTGTCTGTCTGCGGGAAACGCACCTATTTCCCTCAGCCTCAATGCCCTTCTTCGAGATGTAAGATTATGACAATGTTGTAATACAACATTTTCCCTATTTTTCTATTATTTTAGACAGTACAAAGTATGTCTTTTGTAAAAAGCGTTAAATCTACCTAAATTTAGGTATGGATTGAAGAAGAAGCACAGCATCTCCAAATTCCTCGGAAGATCACGGCCAAGAAGCGTCGCGCTTAGTACATCATTGGGTCATTCCCGAAAACACAGAATACGGTTTTCCTAGATTTTCTATTCCAAAATTGCACAGATTCAGTGCAAAATTGACATAGATATGATAGATAGTATGGCCTTGTAACGATATCTATGTCAATTTTATGCAGTTTGTTTGGAATTTTTGGCCAAATGTTATTTGCTTTGCCGTGTGTGTTATCTGAACATCAAGCCCATGTTATTTCAACATCCAGCGCATGTGCATCAATCCAAATTCCATATTTCAAAAATGGTGACACAGCCCAAGAGTGGAAATGTTTTCAGCGCACAAAAATCGGTGTGTGTTGGTTTTCATTCCTGAAGACCTAATTAAGGTACAATTTACCTATTTTTATCCTGTGTTTTCAGGAATGACCCATTATCTCACTGCTGCATTGTGCTTCACAGAAACAAAACAAAACAAAACAAAACAAAACAAAACAAAACAAAAATCAACTACATTGTATCTGGCATGTCCCTTGCAATGAATGGTTCTGCATGTGTGTACTGGTATGCATGTTTTGAACAATATTTCAGGGGGCCAAAAGAAACTTGTTACTCTCTCTCTCTCTCTCCCTTAAATCTCTAAGTATCTGACTTTCCTAAAAACACTCTGTATGAGGGCAAGCCCTACTACTCCCTATTTGGGTGCTGGGTGCTCTTGAAAGCTTGGTTACACTGACTGTTTTGGGAACACAAGTACAAACTCTTAAAGAATTAATATCACCATGGAAACATATGAATTTAAGCGCATCATGGTCATCCTCTTTGACAGAGCCATCATCCAATGAAAATAGAGGTTGAATTCCTCCAAAAATCAAGGATAAACAGACTAATCTTGTAGTGATGCATCTATGGGCAATAAGATCGGCACCAGTGGAAATATTCCCAGTTTTTGGGACCTCAGGAGCCTTGGTAACAACAAGTCTATGTTTGAAGAGGGCTGTAGCAGTGATGATGACAAACTTCCCTTTTGGGGAGGAAGGGGACCAACGCAAATAAGGTTGAGGATAAGACTATCATTTTTGTATTTTAGGTTCAGTTGCATCCAAAGAGGAGGAGGAAGAAGAACATGCTTTACAAAAAATGAATTGCCATCTGGCTCAAGGATGAGCTCCAGCTACAATATCATCATGCAGCAAGAAAGTCCTTGTTACTTAATGGTGGAAGTCAATAGATCAAAAGATCAAGTGATTACATACAGAAGAGGAAGATTCCACAAGCAGGTTTAGAGGAAAAGGAAAGTTTTGTTGGTTGTAGCTGACTGCAACAAGAGCCATAGCACTATTCAAATCTTCCCTGATACAGAATTTTGATGAGAGCTACACCTGAATGGTAAAATGGCTCAGGACCTTGCAAATCCAACCTTCTGGATTGCAAGATATTGCTGCAATGTTTGCTCCCCTTCAAAACAAACAACTTTGTTGGGGGCTCTAATATTCCCAAGTTCCAAGGTGGCAAGGAAGAGTATGAATCAGATTGCTGTGGCAACATTTGCAAGGATCAAGATGTCAAGCATACCACAAAATCTACTCCATAGGACCATGGCTTTATCAATCTGCACTTGTCCTGTCTACTAACTTGCATCCCTGGGAATTTGTGGAAATGTTTCTTCCCCTCAATAACAACAAAAAAGAGAGCAAGTACTATTTTAACTCTGCACAATTGTGGTAGCAAACAAACCTCAATGCCTTGCTTGCTGGTTCATGAACACTCAAACATACAAAAATGTTCCTTTCTATTGCAACTGCCACTACTGGAATCAAAAGTGCATGCATGTTAGCAAATATATCCAAGAATTATTCCAACCAACACAAAAAGATGTGAACAACACTAATTTACAGAATAGAGATGAAGCTGCAAATATGAATGGAATCCTTACAAAACTTGTTTCACAGGATGAAGAAAATAAAAGAAAGCACCAAAAAGCATCATGAGAGAAAATATTCACTTAAACTGACTTCTTGTTGCAACTGGCCATATAAATGAACAGGATTCTGATATCAATATGTCAATAGCTGTTTTCTAAACTCTAAAGTCAACTGTAATTGTCCCAACAGTTCAATACATTATACTTTAGATCAAGTGACTTTTCTGTAAGTTGGACAACATTTGTCGCAGCTCTGTATGGGTGTTGGACTCCAGTGGCTCTGCTTTTCAAACAGGGTACTCATCAGCACTGCCATTTGCCGACATGTGTCTGCTATTCTTCTTGCTGTACGGCAATCTTTTCTGATCACATTTTAAAATTGGCAAACTTGATTCTCTGTTATGTACGATCAATACATTTTTTGAATTAGTGTTTTTTCTCTGCATATGGATCACTGAAAAGGCAGGACATTTTTAGCTAGAAGCCTCTTCGCATGCAATGGATAAACACTTTGGTAAGCAAAAAATAAGTCTTTGAGTCCCTTCCTGGAACTGGGGTACTAGAACAACATATGCTGTTGATAGTTGAAAGATGATAGATTTCAAAAAGGAGTGTCCAATGCCAGGGTTGCCTTTTGTATCTTCATGGGTTAAGTTTTGGAGTATAAGACGATTGCTCTGCCTACTGAGCTAACAGGGAGCGGATGAGAAGCTGGATGCTATCTGTTGGGAACGAACCTGCAACTTTGTGCGTTCAGACTTGCGCCGATATCTTCCGAGCTAAACGAGCAATAAAAAAGGCTTGTGTCACCCACTGGTTCACTTCGGGAACCGAACGGGACATCTTCCACTATGGAAGAATCACGCCCATCGAGACCTAATGGACTTAGATATGCTATGCATTGTAGCGCAATTCGATTTCAGTCCAGGGAGGTCCATATGAATAACTCTAACTTGAAACTGTATGAATATATTATCTGTATGAATACGAATACAAATACCAATCCTACTCTACTTGCATGTATGTTTGTTCTACCACCACTTCCTCACTCAGCCATTGTCTTTGCAGCAAAGACAGCAAAGGCAATACCCTCGGCATCTACAATGCCGACAGAGCAGGGCGTACTACACGTACACTCAAAATATAGTTTGAAAACCGTTTTATAGTCTGTTTTGTTCGTTTAAACTCGTCTCTTTGATCCCTGTTCTGATTGAAAAAGTTGAGTGCATAGTAACTCATCCGAAACAAAGTTGTTCCATTGTATGAATATTAGACGGAAAGTCAAATAATCATTATAATTTCTTACACCGCAGAGTTAGAAAAAGTCCTCGTTGTTTGTTGCTGGTGCTGATCTATTAGACCCTTCGCAAGATGGGCGTAGTTGCCATCTCGGAATCCCGGCAGACTCTGCAGCAAGACACTAGCAGACAACGCGTTTCTGGATAAATCTTCACCTTGCCACAAACTCTGTGCTTGTGCTTGCATTTCGGGGTCGCCCGATTCATTCTGAACTTCCGAGTTTCCGTCCGTCCCGTCGTGCTTTCCGTGCCCAAACAGACCCCCCAATCGCCCCCTTCTGAAAACCCGCCGGGGGAAAATTCTCCTTCGTGTACCCTCACTGTGGGGCGTCGACGGTGATTCGTTTTCCTCTTGTGCCCGTCTAGATTCGGGTATGTGTTCTCCGGGAACGTGGACTTTGGTGCGAAGAATGTGTCCTTTGCGCGACGACATAGAAGAAGCGGTGTTTCTTTCGCCGGTGCGAATTCCTTCGCCTTCCGGAGCGGATCCGTCGACATTACCAGAGGCCGGAAAGACCAGCTCAGCAACTTTCGTTCCGTCGAGGTCCTCAAGTCCGACAATATCTTTCAGCGAATCGAAGGCCGTCATGAAGCCGTCCCGGACGGCTTCCAGCACCGCATCCTTGTCCTGCTCAAGAGCTTCGAGTTCTTTGTACCCCTTGGGAACCCGCAGTGGAAAGAGGTGTGCCTTCTTCCAGGTTTGTTCGCGCTCTCGAATGGCACGGTCCAGTTCGGTTGTCCGTGGAACACCGTAGAGAATTTCCGGGGGAGGGACTAGGATTCCCTCGTTCCCCTTAAATTTGGCTTCTTGGAGCAGCATTAAATCCTCGGCATAGACGTATTGTTGGCCGCCCTGTTCAAAGTATTCCGCGACACTTCTTTGGCCGTGCGAATGGAAATAGAGGGGGGCAATTCCTGTGTCATAGATCCCCGGTTTGGTCTTGGGAATGTAGTCTTCCGGTCGGCTGGCCAGCACCAGGACGTGGGATGCTCCCTCTTCCACGGCCGAACGATAGGGAATGGGTTCGAAGCAAAAGGCATCAAAGCACGGAGTGGGTTCGCTGCTAGACGCTTCGTTCTTCCGGACGAGGTTGATGGGTGGACCGGTAGCACCCTGTTTGGAGAAGAGGAAAAAAGCAGTAGCAAAGGAATTGAATCACAAGAAAAAAAAGCAAGCATTACGAGTCAGATGGAGGTGACCAAGTTAAACAGGGAAATTGTGCGGTTTCGAAAATGACCAACGGCCCAAAACAACAAGAACACACGAACTTTGTTTCTTTGTTTGCTTGCTCGCTTGCAACATACCGGCACTGTCATGGATGCCTGGAGGCAGGCAAAGAGTCCCTCCCGTTGCTGGCCGTCCACTCGGACCATGCGTTTCTCCGGGCAAAAGAAATCCTCGTATCCCCCAAAGCACCTGGAAACCAGCTTTCCCGTGCGGGGATCGACGGACGAGGAAACCACTCGGAGTTTTTGCTTGACGTTGTTTTTGCGAAAAGTGTCCACATCCAGCGGCCGCAAACCGTGGTCGTCGCCGAGGATGCCGTCCAGCACAAATGAAATGTTCATGCCCGGAGGCGTGTTTAACAGACGATCCCTGAGGGTCTTGGTCTGTGGTGAAGACGAAGCATCCATCTTCGTGTTGTTATTGGATATTGCCTGTGTCTGTGTCTGTTTTTGTTTTTGTGTCTGTGTCTGTGCTTGCCCAGCCTTGGAACGACTGCTCTTACTATTATTTCCGAGGAGCATTCGACCCAATCCCATCGAGGCTAGGTTGGTGACCATGCGTTTTTTGCAAACAAAGAGTTCTTTGGAGGCCGGCAGGATGTCCACGTAGACGTCCAGACAGACCTGTCGGCTAACGACGTAGGCACCAATCACCGATCCCGCCGAACTCCCGTAAATAGAATCGATGCTGTCGGACAATCCCAGGGCGGTGATAGCGGCAACCATGCCCGCCGAAACGCAACCCCTCATTCCGCCTCCCTCGATGGCCACTGCCAGGGTTGCGGTGTCTTCCGGCAAGCGATGTCCGGGAGTTGATCCGCTTTCGAAGCGTTCCCGAATGAGATCCCTGACGGCGTGGTCGAGCACCCGGGATTTCGTCTCGGAGGTCTCGATCTTTTCGTTCGTGTTCGTAGAGGTCTTGCTGCGTTCGACGATTACGGTGTCCGCGAGACTCAGTTGCTGATCTAGGATGGCGTGTCGGAGTTCGTCGACGGTTTCGATCACGACAGGATCGGCTTTGTTCTTTCGTAGTTTCATGTTATTCTTGGCAAGGGACGACGCAAAATACGCCACGTTTCGCAGTCGTTTGGTCTTGTTGGTCGGTTGCTTCGGTGCGGCATGGGAGATTTCCTGCCCGATGGCTCGGATGCGATCTCCGATCTCCGCATGCGCATGCGCATCCGCATCCGGACCACCGACGATTGTTGTCGTGGCTCCTCCGAGTTTTTGTTCTGCTGCTTGGGTTTTGGTTTTGGTTTCGGTTTCGGTTTCGGTTTCGTCATCGCTCGCGACAACAACCTCCTCGACGACGATCAGTCCGTCGCCGTCGTTTCGAAAGCCCCGTCTGGTGGACCGCCGGGATTTCCTCCGGCGAAGAATTCGAGTGAAGCTTCTGCGTTTTCGTTCGGAGGGGACGGCTTCTACTTCCGTAGTGGAACGCGAACGCGCCGAAAGGGCAGACGCAGACGCAGACGCAGAAGCAGACCCAGACGCAGACCCAGACGCAGACCCAGACGCAGAGTACGAGCAACAAGACTGTTCCCGGAGGACTGCCGAAGGATTTGTGTCTCTCTTTGTGTTGGTGCTAGGTGTTGTCGAATGGGAATTCGAAGAAATCGAAATCAAGCCGGGTCGAAACGCGGAAACAGAAACGGTGGCAAGAGACCAAACGCATCCCAGCAGCAACAACAAGATGTTGTTGGGGGACAACATCCGATTGCTTCGGGATCGTCGCCCCATGGTTTCAACCAGTGCTGTTGTTCCTGTTCCTGTTCCTGTTCCTCGTTCTGGCAACGTGGTTGGAGTTTTTCGTATTATTGTTTGCTTTGTTGGCTCGGTTGCCACTACTGGCAGTACCTGTATTGAATCGGCAATCGGAGGACGAAATCATTGCGTGCAACACAATTAGTCGAGTCTGTGATAATCGGTTTCGGTGCGTTTTGCTCGACTGCACTTTTCTATTAGAATCGTAAAGTTGTTGCTGAATTGAGAATGAATTTGAGAATGAGTTTGAGTTTCAGACTGAAATATTTTGTGTTTGTGTTTGTGTGTTGTTTGTGTTTGTGTGTTGTTTGTGTGTTGTTTGTGTTTGTGTCGGTTTTGCAAAGAAAGTATTAGTATTTCTTCTCAAAAGATGATCGGAAACAACGCCGATGATAATATTGCGGTGACAACTTTCAATCACAAGGCGTCAGTGAGAATCTCGGTGCCGAAGACAGATTCGTTCGCTTTGATTGATATTGATGCTCCTAATTGGAGTCTTTGATTGGACTGTATGTTGAATGTATTGGTACCGGTGGAGCAGAGGAGAAGGGCCGATATCGATGGGAGATTCCTTTGTAGATTCGTTTGTATGCGGCAGCAAAGGATCATTCGCGAACGGCATCTAATAATTGTTCTCAATACTGGGACAGCGTGAGCGCGATCCATCAGAATAGGAACGGTTGCAGCGAGCACCTACGGTACCGGTAAGATTACCGTAGCATTATTACAACATTACAATTCGGATGGAAAAAACAACGTCGCCTCTCGTCGCCAAAGGAGATTCTTCTTTTGGGAATTAAGGAGTTTACGGGTTGATACCGGTACGTAGCCTGACACACAACCTGACTCACACGCTCTAAAACCGCAAAAACAAATCAAATTCAATCATGGTCTGGTCTGATCTGATCTGATCTGATCTGATCTCTCGTCCAGCTCGCTTGACAGAAACCCTCGCTTAATTACATACAAAATCGCGTTCATTGGTTAGGTCATTCGTGGACGGACGAGGTGAGGCGCGAAACAACATACCGGTACGTAAATTTCTGCACCCTACCGGTTCGTACATACTCGTACGTACCGTAAGATTACGAGTAATAAAAAATAGTACCCGTGCTCGCATACGGTACGAAAGCAGCCACAGAAATCGTTCGCGGAATGCAGGAACGAAATAATCTGGTGGTGCCTACCGGTATTTACCGTAGGTAATTACGTACCATAACTTACGAATACGTGTACCGGTACAAGTAAAGTACGAACCGTAGTTTCCGTTAGAAGAAACTGCAGAAACAATCCTCGAATAGGAATGCCGCGAATACGGGGTGCAGGAGAGCTGTGCCGCGACCCCTGACACGACAGCCATCGTTGTTTGGCGTCACACGAAACGCCAGCGGGTGATTGGTGAATGGCTTATTTCATTATCAATGATTGATTCTTCCCGAGGTTCCCCACGACACCTCATCGACAGCGCGCAAATCTTATTTAACCGTACGGTACGTACCGTACGAAGTGTGCGCATGCGAGAATTATTGAAATAACAAATCAATCGAATCTTTGCACCAATGGGATGCGAAGATTCTTCGTTTCCTCGACTGAATCTCCAACATCGGGGTTTACATGGGGAAAGGAGAAAGAATGTTGTTCTTGAATCAAAGAATAGTAAGATTGTTAATTAGTTTCCTTCATACCGTACATACAGAAGGCATTTAACAAAGATTACTGCCTCCTCTATCAGATTGTTACTGCTTATTTTCAAGCACTCGTTGGGTCTTGAATGGATCTCTAACTAATGGTTCTTGAAATAGTAGTAGTGAGTCAATTTTCCAATGGAGTGTACCAATACATCATCTTGCTGTCGCCGTTGCAAGAATCAGAAGCTACTAGTAGCTAGTAGTGGTAGAACATCCCGCCTACTACAAGTCTGATGATGAGAATGCGCGCTGCAACCTCCTTTCAGAATACAGCATTTTTTCTTTGTTGTGAAAATGATAAGTAAAATGCAATAGCAGCCAGGAGTATGCCTGCCTGCCAACACTGCCTGCCTGCATCGTGGCCTGTGGCCGCCAAGTCCAGTGCAACAAATTCTAGCAAGTGTCATCCCGGTCCACAGACTGCCACAGAGTTGTGTGTGAAATGTAATTGCTACACAATTGCAACAATGGATGTATCCGTTACTAGAAGTGCAGCCACAGCCTGTAAACAAGAATGTCTTTTATTTGAACTGGGATACTACTAGTGTTTCTTGCACTGATTTTGTGCTGTTTGACTGTGCCCTGCACAATGTGCTGATTGGGTAAGAGGAGAGAGGAGGTCCCGTCTCTTTCTTGCTTTTTTAGAGGAGTTTGTTCTCCTCCTGCTGCATGTAAGTAGTTTTCTACACTTTTTTGTACTATATTATTTGAGTACTGAATTTAAGTAGAAAATCTGCGTAAGTAGTTTTCTACACTATTTTCATTAAAAAAATCTTTCGAACAAGTGGCTCTTACAAAGGTTTGTCTGTCTTCCTTTTCAGTACTGAACCTGTGTTCAGGGCACAAACTGACTTCTTATTGGGTAATGACTCCCAAAGTCTCAGGTCCAATCCATGAATAAATTTCTCGTGACTCATCAAATGCATATTGGGAACAACTTTGCCCCACAGAATGCTGGAAATGTTGTGGTTTGTCTCTCCAAATGGCAAACATGATGTTATTTTTGGTGAAAATCCAGGGCACAAACTGACTTCTTATTGGGTAATGACTCCCAAAGTATCGGGTCTGGGCCATGAATAATTTTTTCATGACTCATCAAATGCATATTGGGAACAAGTTTTCCCAACAGAATGCTGGAAATGTTGGGGTTTGTCTCTCCAAATGGCACACAAGAGGTTATTTTTGGTGATTACTCATCTGGTGCATATTGGGACCAACTTTGCCCCACAGAATGCTGGAAATGTTGTGGTTTGTCTCTCAAAATGGCACAAATGAGGGTATTTTTGGTGCAATTCCATGGCACAAACTGACTTATTGGGTAATGACTCCCAAAGTATCTGGTCCAATCCATGAATATATTCCTCATGACTCATCAAATGCATATTGGGAACAACTTTTCCCCACAGAATGCTGGAAATGTTGTGGTTTGTCTCTCCCAATGGCAAACATCAGGTGATTTGGGGTGTAAATCTAGGGCACAAACTGACTTATTGGGTTATGACTCCCAAAGTATCAGGTCCAATCCATGAATACATTTCTCATGACTCATCAAATGCATATTGGGAACAAGTTTTCCTCATAGAATGATGGAAATGTTGGGGTTTGTCTATCCAAATGGCAAACATGATGTTATTTTTGGTGCAAATCCACGTCCGATAACTGTCACGCGACCCAACGCGACCCCTCGCAAGCCCTATTTTGATAAAATTGACCCTGCTTTTGTTATGCGCAAGGGCAATATTTTAAATTCACAATTTTTTGTGGTGAAGAGTTTCAACCCCCCTCAGGTTGTGGCAAAATCTCTCCCTGAGGACTCAAAATGTCCCTTGATCTCTCAATTTTGACTAAATTGATTTAAAAAATCTAATTCTTGCTACCAAACTTCCTAACCTTAACCCAAGATATGAAATAAAATTATTTTATGAAGTGTTTATTTGCTCCGTTGCCGCGTTCCACACTGTGTACAAAATACCACAATAAATACACAGTACAAAAACCATGTACAAGTCTACGGGTAATGAACATGTGTGTGCTCCGTACACTGAAATCTCTTCAAAAAAAGAACAAGTGAAAAGACCCTGCAAACACAGCAGAAAAACCCTCATAGACATGATTTATTTTTAATAGGAATTCCGATCATCAAAATCACTGATGTCATTAACTTCCATTTTGATGGCCCTGCAACAACCCTTCTGTTTCTCCTTCACTAGAACAGACCATTAAGGTTCACCACCACACAAATAGTACAAAATAACACCAACTCAAATACCTACACATTATTCTACTTCATTTTCCATCGGGAAGGGTGTTCAAACAAACGGGCCCTACTCTGACCCATCTCTTTCCCCTTGGATAGAGGAGAGAATGGAGGCAGATATGTACAAACCCTACCAGGTTTGAGCACCAGCATGTTACTCTACTGATTTGCTGACCAGGAATGGCAATTGAAGGGCAATCGAATGGCAAATTTGGAAGATACAAACACCATTTCCATTTTGACGGCCATTCTGTTTCTCCTTCCATAGAACAGACCATGAAGGTTCACCACTGTACAAATAGTACAAAATGATACCAACTCAAATACCTAGTATATGTTACTCTACTTCGTTTCCGATCGGGAAGGGTACCGGTATTCAAACGAACAGAGAAGATACAAAAAAATGAGCATACAACAACAATGCGCCCTACTACTACAACAGCGAGCAGCGAGCGGCGACAGGAAGAGAAACAGCAAGAGCGGTGAAAGGAACAGCAAGCGGGGATAGGGAGAACAACAACAGCAAACGGATCAGAGAGCAAGTGACACCAATATCAACAGCGAGAGCAACAGCAACAGCAACAGCAACAGCAACTAGCGAGAGCAACAGCAACAGCAACAGCAATAGTGTCTAGCAAGAGCAACAGCAACAATGACTAGCAAGAGCAACAGCAACAGCAACAGCGGCTAGCAATAGCAACAGCAACAGCAACAGCAACAGCAACATCGACTAGCGAGAGCAACAGCAACAGCAATAGTGTCTAGCGAGAGCAACAGCAACAATGACTAGCGAGAGCAACAGCAACGGCAGCGGCAGCGGCTAGCGAGAGCAACAGCAACAGCAACTAGTGAGAGCAACAGCAACAGCAACAGCAACAGCAACAGCGACCAACAACTAGCGAGAGCAACAGCAACAGCAACCAGCAACCAGCGACCAGCGACCAGCGACCAGTGACCAGCGACCAGCGACCAGCAACCAGCGACCAGCGACCAGCGACCAGCGACTAGCGAGAGCAACAGCAACAACAACAGCAATAGTGACTAGCGAGGGCAACAGCAACAGCAACATTGACTAGCGAGAGCAACAGCAACAGCGACTAGCAAGAGCAACAGCAACTAGTAGCAGAGTGGCGTTTTGGAGGAGCGGCAGGAAGCCAACAGCCAGCAGCCAGGAGCGGTGTTTTGGAGCGGCGTTTTTGAGCGGCGTTTTGAGCAGCAGGAAGTCAGCAGCGGCGTTTGGAGCAGCGTTTTGGATCAGCGGGAAGCCAGCAGCAGCGTTTTGACTGGCGTTTTGAGCAGCAGGAAGCCAGCAGCGAGCAGCGGTGTTTGGAGCATTGTTTTGAATCAGCAGGAAGCCAGCAGCAAGCAGCGAGCAGCAGTTGTACAAGCGGCATTTCAGGTGGCGTTTTGGAGCAGCAGGAAGCCAGAGAGTAGTGTCTTGCTTTTGCTGTCGCTTTTCTTGCTGTCACCGCTTGCTATTGCTCTTGCTGTGGCTGTTGCTCTTGCTGTCACTGCTTGCTGTTGCTTTCGCTGTCACCGCTCTCGCTGGTGCCAGATCGTCCGCTGCCACTCTCGCTGCTATTGCTGTTGCTCTTATTAAATTCCTTTCGTGTCCAGAAGTACCAAGGCTACACGACGGCAGTTATTCTATTCGTACGAATCAATGCGTCCCGTATCAACCAAAGTAATCAATTCCCACGGCATATCAATTCCCACGGCGCATTGATTCCCATTGCACATTAACGGTGAGCAATCTCTGTTGTCTAGTATTGCCCTTGTTCTTCGGTGAGTAAACTTTGATTTCAGAAAGTATCACACGAGCTAAGGAAGCAATTCCTGATCATAATGATAAACATATCATAGGATCTTCCTAACGGAACAAGAGAAGAAAACTGTTGGTTTGTGCTTCTCACACAATATATATATACATACGGATATATACGGTCAACGACCAATGCATGTACGGAAATAATCAGCGAGTAATCTCATCACTACGCAACAGCAGTTGCAACGTATTTCACCTCAATAAAAGAGATATCTTGCGTTTTGGCAAGATTTGGCGGCTCACTGCTGTTGTTGTTGCTCTCGGTGTCTATTGTAGTATCATAATTAAAAAGAAATTCAGGTGAGTATCTATTGATGTTGATGTAGAGTAAATGATAACAAAAGAATAATAAAATTTACATGCAAACCTACAGGAACAACAAGGCTACTTGTTGTTGCCGCCGTTTCGTGTTGTTTCTGTCGATTTGTTCCACCGTTGCCGTCCTTTCCACCATCAACTTGTTGTTGTTGTTGCTGATGTTGCCAGTGTCACCGTTCACTGCTCTCACTGTTGCTCTCGCTGTTGCTCTTGTTGTTGCTCTCGCTGTTGCTCTTCCTGTGGCCCCTGAAATAAGAAGAAAAACAGAAGTGAGAAAATACAACGTCAGCAATGCAGGAGGCAGTATCATTGTCTATCTCTCTCATTTGTACCGTTTCCCAACGATTCGTTGTTGCCAAAGACGCCGCACCTCCAGGGAAAATTTGCCGAAGAAGACACCGCACCTCCACAGAACACCAAAAATACGCCGCTTGCTGCTGCTGTAGATTTGAAGAATTCTTACTCCTATGTCACGAAAAACTGGATCTTGTTCCTGTTGATATAAATACGCAAGGGATGCAGATTTATTGCTTTCAAGATGTATATGTTTGCAGGCCCTCAAACAATCTCTATCCAGCAATTCCTCTCTCGTCCAAAGGTTTCTATTGTCTTTTTTTCAGCCAAGGCAGTTATTTTGGACTAAAATATCTCGAGCCTCATTGCTGATCAGTTCAGTGGGATCCTGCGTTCTCGGACGGAGTGCTTTATCATACAACAAGTGCGGTAAAGCAACTCTGCTCAAGATAAGTTTGGTAAGATTATGAAGGGAAAGAGTATTTTTTGCCTCGCGAAAAGAAAAGAAAATCACACTGTAAAATCACACTGTGAAATCACACTGTAAAATCACTTTTCCCTGCGTGTGTGTGTGAGAGAGAGTTTTTTTTGTCACGAGGTTTAAAAAAATTACTTTTGGCTGTGTGTGTGTGTGTATGTGTGTGTTCGAAAGAAAAAAATCGATACTTAACCTGTGAGATCTAATGCAGTAAATATAGAACAATGAAGAATGATTTGACTTTCTTAATTAAGTTGATAACGTTAAGTAAATAATATTGCGCAGCGCGCGCATTTTGAATCTAGAATAATAAAGAATAGTGCCCTGATTTTTTAGTCAACGTTCTCAACTTGTGATACAGTGAGATTGTACATGAAATTCGAGTTTTTTTCAGTATGGTCCGTTCGAATTTTTTTCTTAGTACTGAATTTGTGTAGCATTCTACAACAGTAGCTTTCTACACCATTTTCGTACTAGATAATTTCTGCTATTGAGCTTGCGTAGATTTCTACGACAGTAGCTTTCTACACAATTTTTGTACTAGATAATTTCTGTTAACACATTTGTGTAGCATCCTACGACAGTAGCTTTCTACACCATTTTTGTACTAGATAATTTCTGGTATTGAATTTGCGTATCTTTCTACGACAGTAGCTTTCTGCACCATTTTCGTACTAGACAATTTCTGGTAACGCATTTGTGTAGCATCCTCCAGCAGTAGCTTTCTACACAATGTTCATACTAGATGATTTCTGGTATTGAATTTGCGTATCTTTCTACGACAGCAGCTTTCTACACCATTTTCGTAGTAGATAATTTCTGGTAACAAATTTGCGTAGCATTCTACAACAGTAGCTTTCTACACAATTTTCCTACTAGATAATTTCTAGTAACAAATTTCCGTAGCATTCTACGACAGTAGCTTTCTACACAATTTTTGTACTAGATAATTTCTGGTAACACATTTGCGTAGATATCTACAGCAGTAGATTCCTACACAATTTTTGTACTAGATAATTTCTGGTAACAAATTTGCGTAGATATCTACAGCAGTAGCTTTCTACACCGTTTTCATACTAGATAATTTCTGGCAACAAATTTGCGTAGAAATCTACAGCACTACCTTCCTACACAATTTCACCACCATTATCCCTTTTTTCCTTTTTTTGGAAGGGCGTTCCAAAAAATGATCTTTTCGTAGATATGTGTCCGTTTGTATTATGATACTAGTAGTAGTAGCAATGTAGGTATGATAGTAATGACTTCTGTTGGGGTGGTGAAACATTTCTTTGTACAATTCATGTCAACAACAATCATGGAAAGGCGTTTCAGAATTCTCTAACCGGAACGGCATTGCAGGCTTTGTGTTCGAAGCATGTTAAAATTTGAAATCTCAAAATGAATGTTACTGGGTGTTAAAGAAGTGGTTGGAAAATCTCAAATTTGCAATTAGAAATTGGAAAATCAGACATATTTTTGTGATTAGTGTTCCTGTAATGGATAAGATGAATCATGAAAGAAACAGAAGTGAGTTATCTTTGATACTTTTGAGTGTCACCACCTTATGAGTGCATTTGGGTACTGAATTTGGAGGAAAAATACACACTAATTTGCAATTTAAAATTAGAAAATCAGATACTTTTGGTGATTGGTCAATGAATATTGTTCCTGTAATGGATAAGATGAATCATGAAACAAACAGAAGTGAGTTATCTGGAATAGTTTGTGTGTCACCACCTAATGAGTGCATTTGGGTACTGGATTTGGAGGAAAAATACACAAGAATTTGCAATTAAAAATTAGAAAATCAGATATTTTGGTGATTAGTCAATGAATATTGTTCCTGTTATGGATAAGATGAATCATGAAAGAAACAGAAGTGAGTTTTGTGTGATGGTTGGTGTGTCACAAACTAATGAGTGCATTTGGGTACTGGATTTGGAGGGAAAATGCACAAGAATTTGCAATTAAAAATGAGAAAATCAGATATTTTTGGTGAACGGTCAATGAATATTGTTCCTGTTATGGATAAGATGAATCAAGAAAGAAACAGAAGTTAGTTATCTTTGATACTTTGAGTGTCACCACCTTATGAGTGCATTTGGGTACTGGATTTGGAGGAAAAATACACACTAATTTGCAATTAAAAATTAGAAAATCAGATATTTTTGGTGATTAGTCAATGAATATTGTTCCTTTTATGGATAAGATGAATCATGAAACAAACAGAAATGAGTTATCTTTGAGACTTTGTGTGTCACCACCTTACAAGTGCATTTGGTTACTGGATTTGGAGGGAAAATACACACTAATTTGCAATTAGAAAATAAAAAAACAGATACTTTTGGGGATTAGTCAATGAATATTGTTCCTGTTATGGATAAGATGAATCATGAAACAAACAGAAATGAGTTATCTTTGATACTTTGTGTGCCACAACCTTATTAGTGCATTTGGTTACTGGATTAGAAGGGAAAATGCACACTATTCTGCAATTAGAAATTAGAAAATCAGATATTTTTGGTGATTAGTCCATGAATATTGTTCCTGTAATGGATAAGATGAATCATGAAACAAACAGAAGTGATTTTGTGTGATAGTTTGTGTGTCACAAACTAATGAGTGCATTTGGGTGCTACTGGAATGGCTGGGAGGGAAAATACACAAGAATGTAATGGATAAGATGAATCATGAAACAAACAGAAGTTAGTTATCTTTGATACTTTGAGTGTCACCACCTAATGAGTGCATTTGGGTACTGGATTTGGAGGAAAAATACACACTAATTTGCAATTAGAAATTAGAAAATCAGATATTGTTGGTGATTAGTCCATGAATATTGTTCCTGTTATGGATGAGATGAATCATGAAAGAAACAGAAGTGAGTTTTGTGTGATGGTTGGTGTGTCACAAACTAATGAGTGCATTTGAGTACTGGATTTGGAGGGAAAGTGCACACTAATTTTCAATTAAAAATTAGAAAATCAGATATTTTGGGTGATTAGTCAATGAATATTGTTTCTGTAATGGATAAGATGAATCATGAAACAAACAGAAATGAGTTATCTTTGATACTTTGTGTGTCACCACCTTATTAGTGCATTTGGTTACTGGATTGGGAGGAAAAATACACACTATTCTGCAATTAGAAAATAAAAAATAAGATACTTTTGGTGATTAGTCCATGAATATTGTTCCTGTTATGGATAAGATGAATCACGAAAGAAACAGAAGTTAGTTATCTTTGATACTTTGAGTGTCACCGCCTTATGAGTGCATTTGGGTACTGGATTTGGAGGAAAAATACACACTAATTTGCAATTAAAAATTAGAAAGTCAGATATTTTTGGTGATTAGTCAATGAATATTGTTCCTTTAATGGATAAGATGAATCATGAAAGAAACAGAAGTGAGTTTTGTGTGATAGTTTGTGTGTCACAAACCAATGAGTGCATTTGGGTACTACTGGAATGGCTGGGAGGAAAAATACACACTAATTTGCAATTAAAAATTAGAAATTAGATATTTTTGGTGATTGGTCAATGAATACTGTTCATATTATGGATAAGATGAAAGATGAAAGAAACAGAAGTGAGTGTTGTGTGATAGTTTGTGTGTCACAAACCAATGAGTGCATTTGGGTACTACTGGAATGGCTGGGAGGAAAAATACACAAGAATTGGCAATTAAAAATTAGAAATTAGATATTTTTGGTGATTGGTCAATGAATACTGTTCATATTATGGATAAGATGAAAGATGAAAGATGAAAGAAACAGAAGTGAGTTATCTTTGATACTTTGTGTGTCACCACCTTATTAGTGCATTTGGTTACTGGATTTGGAGGGAAAATGCACACGAATTTGCAATTAGAAATTAGAAAATCAGATATTTTTGGTGATCAGTCCATGAATATTGTTCCTGTTATGGATAAGATGAATCATGAAAGAAACAGAAGTTAGTTATCTTTGATACTTTGGGTGTCACCGCCGTATGAGTGCATTTGGGTACTGGATTTGGAGGAAAAATACACACTAATTTGCAATTAAAAATTAGAAATTAGATATTTTTGGTGATTAGTCAATGAATATTGTTCCTTTAATGGATAAGATGAATCATGAAAGAAACAGAAGTGAGTTTTGTGTGATAGTTTGTGTGTCACAAACCAATGAGTGCATTTGGGTACTACTGGAATGGCTGGGAGGAAAAATACACAAGAATTGGCAATTAAAAATTAGAAATTAGATATTTTTGGTGATTGGTCAATGAATACTGTTCATATTATGGATAAGATGAAAGATGAAAGAAACAGAAGTGAGTTATCTTTGATACTTTGTGTGTCACCACCTTATTAGTGCATTTGGTTACTGGATTTGGAGGGAAAATGCACACGAATTTGCAATTAGAAATTAGAAAATCAGATATTTTTGGTGATCAGTCCATGAATATTGTTCCTGTTATGGATAAGATGAATCACGAAAGAAACAGAAGTCAGTTATCTTTGATACTTTGTGTGTCACCGCCTTATGAGTGCATTTGGGTACTGGATTTGGAGGAAAAATACACACTAATTTGCAATTAAAAATTAGAAAGTCAGATATTTTTGGTGATTGGTCAATGAATATTGTTCCTGTTATGGATAAGATGAATCATGAAAGAAACAGAAGTGAGTTTTGTGTGATAGTTTGTGTGTCACAAACCAATGAGTGCATTTGGGTACTACTGGAATGGCTGGGAGGAAAAATACACAAGAATTGGCAATTAAAAATTAGAAATTAGATATTTTTGGTGATTGGTCAATGAATACTGTTCATATTATGGATAAGATGAAAGATGAAAGAAACAGAAGTGAGTTATCTTTGATACTTTGTGTGTCACCACCTTATTAGTGCATTTGGTTACTGGATTTGGAGGGAAAATACACACTAATTTGCAATTAGAAATTAGAAAATCAGATATTTTTGGTGATCAGTCCATGAATATTGTTCCTGCTATGGATAAGATGAATCGTGAAACAAACAGAAGTGAGTTTTGTGTGATAGTTTGTGACATGAGTGCATTTTGGTACTACTGGAATGGCTTGGAGGAAAAATACACACTTATCTGCAATTAAAAATTAGAAAATCAGATATTTTTTGTGATTAGTCAATGAATATTTCTTCCTGTTATGGATAAGATGAATCATGAAAGAAACAGAAGTGAGTTATCTTTGATACTTTGTGTGTCACAAACTAATGAGTGCATTTGGGTACTGGATTTGGAGGGAAAATACACACTAATTTGCAATTAGAAATTAGAAAATCAGTTATTTTTGGTGATCAGTCAATGAATATTGTCCCTGTTATGGATAAGATGAATCATGAAAGAAACAGAAGTGAGTTATCTGTGATAGTTTGTGTGTCACAAACTAATGAATGCATATGGGTACTGGATTTGGAGGGAAAATACACACTAATTTGCAATTAGAAATTAGAAAATCAGATATTTTTGGTGATTAGTCAATGAATATTGTTCCTGTAATGGATAAGATGAATCACTGAAAGAAACAGAAGTGAGTTATCTGTGATAGTTTGTGTGTCACCACCTAATGAGTGCATTTGGGTACTCAATTTGGAGGAAAAATATTGGGTAATGACTCTCAAAGTTTTTGGTGCCGTGCATGAATATATTTCTCATGACTCATCTGATGCATACTGGGAATTGACGTAGCGAACCGGATGAGAGGAATGGTAGTGAAGTACAGACCGGGGAACAACCTTGAGTATACAGCGCACGTACGACAAGAAAGATCTCACTGTATCAGCAACATTGGTACGAGCACCGTTCCCCGTAGGTACAAATCTCACGATCACAAGCATCGAATTCTGCAAGCATTGACAATCTCTGCAAAATACAGGCTAAGCGCTAACAAGCCTGTAAAGGATTCCCCCAGCAGAATCCAAGCCCACAGCTCACTCTTTTGCTCCTAAACGATTAGTAGTAGAATTAAATAGCCCACCACGCCCGCCCGCAGAAAAGGTTTAACAGCCCAAGCTGTTAAGCCCAACTGTACGCCGGTGTGTGTGGGTACAGCAAAATAAGGGACCCGCCTCTGGGCAACACAACCAGAGTTCTGGATCCCCCTCTAGCACTGCTTAACCCACCAACCCACCAATGAATTACAAGCATTTCACATCCAGTACTACAAGTAGGTTGGCTACTGAAGCTATCACAAACGTGGTGCGTGATGCTGAAAATGTTGTGGTTTGTGTCTCCAAATGACACACAAGAGGGTATTTTTGTTGCAAATCCAGGGCACAAACTGAGTTATTGGGTAATGACTTACAACGTATCCGGTCCAGGCCATGAATAATTTTTTCATGACTCCTATGATGCATATTGGTAGCAATATTGCCCCACAGATTGCTGAAACTGTTGTGGTTTGTCTCTCCAAATGGCACACAAGAGAATATTATTGGTGCAAGTCCAGGGCACAAATTGACTTATTGGGTAATGACAGGCAAAGTATGAGGTCAAGTCCATAATAGGAAGAACATTTACTTTGTATAATCCAATCACCAAAAACATACTTTAATAAGTGTCAAATGAAAATAATTCATAAGTTGTTTGATTAAAATGGAGGTGCTGTTTTTTTATTCTCAGACAAAAAAAGGGTGCGGATATTACCAGTACTACTAGTTGTAGCTAATATTGCATGCAAAAAGGTACATAGTTGGGTACTGTGCAAAAAGTGTACGTAGGTAGGTACCATGCCGACCCAAGGGAGTTTTGAACCACTGACTGGCTACCAGATTCTACAGATGGGTTGGGGATTTAGATACATAACCTTTGTATAATCACAATTTCCTCTTTGAAAAAATTATGGAGCGGGAGGGGTGGCGTGCACTCGTACATGCTTTACTTATATAGAAAATAAAGGCCGTGCACAAGCCAGGCACATGGAAGAAGTCAGGGTGTATAGCACCCACAACACACACAAAACCACACACACATGAAAAACTGTATACACACGGAACCACCACACAAAACGCAACACATGCTTCTTGGTTGGCACAGCTTTTTTTTTAAGCAGGGAAAATGAATGTTGTCCAACAGTGACGAACAACGGAACAACGGAACAATCGAACAACCAAACAACAAAGAAGAAACACTAGTCAGTGACAACAATGGCAATTTGTTGGAGATACTATTTGTTTCTGATCTTTCTTTCTTTCATTTTTATTTTCATTGAAACAGAACAACAATCAGATGAACCAACAAAGGAAAGGAGGGAACTTAAAACAGAACAACCAATGAAACAGAACGGAACAATGGAACGGAACAATGGGACAGAACGACAGAATGGAACAACATAAAAGTTCACACAAAAAAAACTGTACACACACGGAAAACTGTACATACCCCAAATCAAAACCACACAAAAAGCAACATATCCTTCTTGGTTGGCACGGTATTTTAAAAAAATGAAAAGCACGGAAACAACGGATCGGCAATGAAAGAAAACAATGAGAAACACTAGTGAGTGACAATGACAGCAATTTGTTGGAAATTCTATTTGCTTCTGATCTTTCTTTCTCTTATTTTTATTCTTCGGGAACAACAAACCAACAAAAGGACATAAGAAGGACGAAGGGATAAAACGGAATGACAAAACAGAACGATCAAACGGAACAGAACAGCGGAGCGAGGCAAGTGTTCGCTAGATTGTGCAAGAAGGTACAAACGTTAAGAGAAGATCCGGAAACAAGTAAAAATTTGGAGAAAATGATGCTGGAAAGATTCAAGTCAGAAAAAAAACCTACTGGTACTGTATCAAAAGATGGTGGCACTGTTGCCAGTAGTCTTGCTGAAGAGGAAAACGAGGATGACAACTATATTGATCCTGTATTGGTGCAATTACTTGGCGGAATGGAGGAAGTTTAGGCATTGTTTTTAGAATCGTTACTGTTCATTGTGTCAGTCCATTCACTGATTTGACGACAACGCAGATGGGTTCACACATAGTATGACACGGGTAAATCTTCGGGGAGAGTGATTAGGGTAAAAGGTACATATCTTACACACATTGCATACCTTTGCAATAAATAGTACATTGTGTGACACAAATGATTAAAATGTACGGAAAGGAGTACTCATACCTATCATACATATTTTGCATATGATACTACTAGGCAAATTCTTGACCCGAATAATTCAACTGTAGTCGTAGGTAGTCGCAAGCGATGATATTAAATTTTAAGGGTTGTGTGTTGCGAGTACAAATATTAAATTATAAGGGTAGTGTGTCGCGAGCAATGGAGATACAGTTTAAGGTTTGTGTGTCGCGAGCACTAATGTTGAATTTTACTGGTTGTGAGTCATGACCTTGCGTATTTAATTTTAGTAGGTGTGATTCGCGAACGTACGGGTAGGATATTAAAAATTAATAATAATTATTCATGACCCAAGGAAAAAATAATTGCGAACCAGGGATTGAGAGTTAGAAAAATGAGTATGATACGAAGCCATTATATCACAGGGGGGCTCGGTTGTGAGTCATGACCTTGCGTATTTAATTTTAGTAGGTGTGATTTGCGAACATACGGGTAGGTTATATTAAAAATTAATAATAATCATTCATGACCCAAGGAAAAAAGCAATCGCAAACCAGGGATGGAGAGTTAGGAAAATGGGCTTGATACAAAGCTACTGAATCACAGGGGGGGGGGGGCGTGTAGAAATTACACACAAGCAAGGGTGGCAAAAGTACCTTGTGATGAAGAAAAAAAGGGTCGCGGGACAATTATCGGATGCAGGGCACAAACTGACTTCTTATTGGGTAATGACTCCCAAAGTATCGGGTCTGGGCCATGAATAATTTTTTCATGACTCATCTGATGCCAATACAAGGTTTCCCCACAGAATGCTGGAAATGTTGGGGTTTAAATGGCAAACATGAGGTTATTTTTGGTGAAAATCCAGGACACAAACTCAATTATTGGGTGATGACTCCCAAAGTATCGGTTCTGGGCCATGAATATTTTTTTCATGACTCGTCTGATGCATATTGGGAACAAGTTTTCCCAACAGAATGATGGAAATGTTGTGTTTTGTCGCTCCAAATGGCACACAAGAGGTTATTTTTGGCGATTACTCTTCTGATGCATATTAGGAACAACCTTGCCCCACAGAATGCTGGAAATGTAGTGGTTGGTCTATCCAATTGGCACACAAGAGGTTATTTGGGGTGTAAATCCAGGGCACAAACTGAACCATTGGGTTATGACTCCCAAAGTGACAGGTCCAATCCATGAATCCATTTCTCATGACTCATCAAATGCATATTGGGAACAACTTTGCCCCACAGAATGCTGGAAATGTTGTGGTTTGTCTCTCAAAATGGCACAAGTGAGGGTATTTTTGGTGCAATTCCAGTGCACAAACTGAGTTATTGGGTAATGACTCACAAAGTATCAGGTCCAATCCATGAATATATTTCTCATGACTCATCAAATGCATATTGGGAACAACTTTACCCCGAAGAATACTGGAAATGTTGTGGTTTGTCTCTCCAAATGGCTACCATGAGGTTATTTTTGGTGCAGTTCCAGGGCACAAACTGACTTATTGGGTAATGACTCACAAAGTATCCGGACCGGGCCATGAATATATTTCTCATGACTCATCAAATGCATATTGGGAACAACTTTGCCGCATAGAATACTAGAAATGTTGGGGGTTGTCTATCCAAATGGCAAACATGAGGTTATGTGGGGTGCAATTCCATGGCACAAACTGATTTATTTGGTAATGACTCACAAACTATCTGGTCCAATCCATGAATATATTCCTCATGACTCATTGAATGCATATTGGGAACAAGTTTTCCCCAAAGAATACTGGAAATGTTGTGGTTTGTCTCTCCAAACGGCAAACATGAGGTTATTTTTGGTGCAATTCCAGGGCACAAACTGACTTATTGGGTAATGACTCCCAAAGTATCCGGTCCAAGCCATGAATACATTTCTCATGACTCATCAAATGCATATTGGGAACAACTTTGCCCCACAGAATGCTGGGAATGTTGTGTTTTGTCTCTCCAATTGGAACACAAGAGGTTATTTTTGGTGCAATTCCAGGGCACAAACTGACTTCTTATTGGGTAATGACTCCCAAAGTATCCGGTCTGGGCCATGAATACTTTTTTCATGACTCATCCAATGCATATTGGGAACAAGTTTTCTCCACAGAATGCTGGAAATGTTGTGTTTTGTCTCTCCAAACGGCAAACATGAGATTATTTTTGGTGCAATTCCAGGGCACAAACTGTCTTATTGGGTAACGACTCCCAAAGTATCTGGACGGGTCCATGAATAAATTTTTCATGACTCATCAAATGCATATTGGGAACAACTTTACCCCACAGAATGCTGGAAATGTTGGGGTTTGTCTATCCAAATGGCAAACATGAGGTTGCGTGGGGTGCAATTCCATGGCACAAACTGATTTATTGGGTAATGACTCCCAAAGTATCCGGTCCAATCCATGAATATATTTCTCATGACTCATTGAATGCATATTGGGAACAACTTTTCCCCGAAGAATACTGGAAATGTTGTGGTTTGTCTCTCCCAATGGCACAAATGAGGGTATTTTTGGTGCAATTCCAGTGCACAAACTGACTTATTGGGTAATGACTCACAAAGTATCAGGTCCAATCCATGAATATATTTCTCATGACTCATCAAATGCATATTGGGAACAACTTTACCCCACAGAATGCTGGAAATGTTGTGGTTTGTCTCTCAAAATGGCTACCATGAGGTTATTTTTGGTGCAGTTCCAGGGCACAACTGACTTATTGGGTAATGACTCACAAACTATCTGGTCCAATCCATGAATATATTTCTCATGACTCATTGAATGCATATTGGGAACAAATTTTCCCCAAAGAATACTGGAAATGTTGTGGTTTGTCTCTCCCAATGGCAAACATGAGGTTATTTTTGGTGCAATTCCAGGGCACAAACTGACTTATTGGGTAATGACTCCCAAAGTATCCGGTCTGGGCCATGAATAATTTTTTCATGACTCATCTGATGCATATTGGGAACAAGTTTTCCTCACAGAATGCTGGAAATGTTGTGTTTTGTCTCTCCAAAGGGCAAACATGAGGTTCGGGCCATGAATATATTTCTCATGACTCATCAAATGCATATGGGGAACAACTTTTCCCAACAGAACGATGGAAATGTTGTGTTTTGTCTCTCCAAATGACACACAAAAGGTTATTTTTGGTGATTACTCATCTATTGCATATTGGGAACAACTTTGCCACTCAGAATGCTGGAAATGTTGTGATCTATCTCTCCAAATGGCACAGAAGATGATATTTTTGGTGCAAATCCAGGGCACAAAATGACTGATTAGGTAATGACTCCCAAAGTATCAGGTCCAGGCCATGAATATTTTTTTCATGACTCATCTGATGCATATTGGGAACAACATTTACACTCACAATACAGAAAATGTTGTGGTTTGTCTCTCCAAATGGCAGACAAGAGAGTATTTTTGGTACGAATCCAGGGCACACACTGACTGAGTGGGTAATGACTCCCAAAGTATCAGGTCAATTCAATTCTTATCCATAATAGGAATAACATTTATAATCCAATCACCAAACATGTAGTTGAATGAGTGTCAAATAAAATTAGTTCATAAGTTGTTGAATCAAATTGGAAGTGCTATTTTTGCTTTATTCTCAGACAAAAAAGTGTGCAGGCATTAATAGTTTTAGATGATACTACATGCAAAAAGGTACACCATTGGGCACTTTGCAAAAAGTGTACGTAGGTACTGGTAGGTGCTGTGCTGACCCAGGACAGTGTCGAACCACCAACTGGCTATCAGATTCTACAGATGAGTAGGGAATTTAAGTACATAACCTTTGTGTAATCAAAATTTCTACTTTGAAAAAATTATGGCGCGGGAGGGGTGGCTTGCATTGGTACATGCTTTACTTATATAGAAAATAAAGGCCACACACAAGCCACCAGACACATGGAAGAAGTCAGAGTACACAGCATACACAACACACCCAAAACCACACACACACAAAAAACTGAAGAAACACACAAAACTGAGCACACACACAAAACTGCACAAACACAAAATCACACAAAAGTAACCACATACTTCTTGGTTGGCACGGTATTTTTTTAAAAAGCACAGAAAATGAATGCTGTGCAACAGTCACCGCCAACAGAACAACGAAACAACAAAGAAACACCAGTGAGTGTAACAAGGGAACAAGGGAACAACAAAATGGAACAACAACAACGGAATGCAAGTGAGTGACAACGATGACGGCAATTTGTTGGAGATTCTATTTGTTTCTGATCTTTCTTTCTTTTATTTTTATCAGACAGAACAACAGAGCAAAACAACAAACAAAATGGAACAATGGAGCAACAATGGAACACAAGTAAGTGACAACAATGACGGCAATTTGTTGGAGATTCCATTTGTTTCTGATTTTTATTTCATTTATTTTTATTGAATGGAACAACAGAGCATAATAACAAATGAAACAGAGCAACGGAACAACAACGGAACACAAGTGAGTGACAATGACAACAATTTGTTGGAGATTCTATTTTTTCTGATCCTTCTTTCTGTTATTTTTATTTTTCACAGCAAAAATGGAACAATGAAGCAATGGAACAAAACAACGACACAATGGAATGAAACAACAAACACGGAGCAACAAAAATGGAGCAACAAAAACGGAGCAACAAAAATGGACTAACGCAAACGGAGCAGCGCAAATGGAACAACAAAAATAAAACAACAAAAACCGAACAACAAAAATGGAACAACGCAAACGAAACAACACAAACAAAACAGCAAAAACGGAGCAACAATGGAACGTGGTCAAAACGGAATGCCAAAATGGAACAAAACGAAGTAGCTGCAGCAGCAAGCAACAAGAGCAACAGCGTGGGCACAGTAGAAAAAACAGTGGCAAAAGCTAGAGCAATAAACAGAACTCCAACCCATGAGTGATGAATGTTGATCCGGCAATAACAGCATTGATGAATGCCAATTTATCACTTGAATTAATGTAGAAAATAACAGTACATACATAATACAAAAACTACTAGTAATTGAGAACTTAATATTGAGAATATTAGAAATATTGGAGGAATAACAATATGCTGCAATAGGATTAAATCAAACACAATAGAATTTACAGTTTAAAAAAGGAATATCCTAGTCCAGAAAAAGAATTCACAATTAGGAGAGCAGAATCAAATTGTTAGTTTATTATTTTGGAATTAATACTGAGTAAAGATTTCTTCTTTATTCGTGAATAGAAGTAATTGTTGTGGGTACGGAATAATAATTGGGTTCTGCTAGAGACTGAAATAAATTATTTTTAATCACGATTAGAGTAATGTGCATCACGCGCACAGAATTATTTTTTGTATGATTTTAAGGCATTGACTAGGATTGCGCGGGGGTGGGAATTTCAGGGTGTTGAGAAAATATTGCCGTGTTAAAATCACGCACAAAATTTGTGCGCGATAAGTTGATTCGAACCCCGCAAAACATTTCTCGGACGGTGTTTGCACCATTTTGTTTGTGTTTGTACCTGGGCATAGATTTTTGGAAGTGACAGGTCACCTTTTGGTGTTAATTTTGTGCTGTTTGCCCCATGTAGAAAATGTCCCAGTGGGTTCTAATTACGGTGTCATACCAAAATTAGCACCTAAACTCTTACGGTGTCATACAGAAAGTGAGCACCTAAACTCTTACTTCGTACCGGAGTACGTACGTATCGTACGTACGGTAAGGTACCGGTACTTCGTATGGTATGGAATATGATCGTTCCCACGAAGTGAATAATGGGTGATTCCTGAAATAGTCTAGGTAGGGGCCCAGATTTAATCTAGGTTGGGGCCCAGATTTAATTCGGTACCATTTTGACCCAGAAACCGGTTGACGCGAGCTCACGCCGACCAGTATCTGGGTCCCTACCCAGATTTGCTTGAAATACAGCATGGAATTCCGGACTGAGGAACATTTCATTCTCTTATACTTACCCAACAGACTAGTCACACATCCAACGGATCGCCAATTTTGGCTGCTGATACACGACAAAATATTTCAATCGAATAAAAAATACTACTACTTTGTATAATATTCTTGCTTTATCTGCTGGTGTTGCTATGTGACAACGATGAGGGAGGAAATATTACATATTCAGCTCCCGACATAATCTTTATATCGTAACATCATCGGCGAGCACATCATCAGCGACCACTACTACTAGTATGGCACTGATGATAGCCAATACACGAGCACGGGCTGGACGCAGGTTGGGTGTGACCAACTACAGCAAAACGGAATTCATCAAATTGCTACACACCATCAGATCAATCCTTCCCATTGGTCCTGAGCAATGGGAACAAGTCACCCAAATCCAAAGAGACAACTTCCCTGACACTGACAGAACTGTTCCCAACCTCCGTAGGAAATACATGAACCTTTACCAGAAACAAATGCTTACCGGTGATCCAAATCGCTGTGAGGAGGTGAACTTGGCGAAGAAGACCAGGCATTTGATTTATGAAAAGACGGAAATTGGTCATGGAGAAGAGGAGTTTGACATGGAAGAAGGATATATCAATAACAATGACATAAATAGTAGTGAGGACAAGGACTCTGATGATGACATTCTTCTTCCTCCAATCCAACTCTGTCAACCTTCGCAAGCAATGGAACCAACCCAGCTGACCCAACCCACCCAATCCAACCACTGCTACGTCAGCCTTCCCAACAAGCAACTGCAAACAAAAACGAGATTTCCGGGATTGCAAACAGACAGTTTAACGCATTTGTGCACATACCACCATCCCCAGCAGTACCCCTGCTTATGCGCTCATAGTCCTCTTCTTCCTCAACTACGTTGGACGTACAGGAGCCACTAAGAGACAGTACAAGAGCTCCAAAGTCAACGGCCAGGAGATCCTTGCTTTCTTGAGAGAGAACTCCGAGCTTGAGAGGGAACAAAGGAGAGAGAAATCCCGGCTCGAGAGGGAAGAACGACAGGCCATGTTGGAATCGTTGAAGTTGGCCATCATTGATGTTGCCTCCTTATTCGTACGAAAAATTTCCAATCCCAAAAATGAAGCTGAAGGTTCCCCCCAAGTTGGCAATTCCACTTAAGGCTTTGGTTCCTGTTTAATGGCAAGAGGTAGTTGCGCAATTGGTAGGACTTCATCCTTTGAATTAGTTCCAGAATCTGAATCTGAATCCAAATTAGATTCAGAATTGGAATCAGAATCCGAATCCGAATTGTAAAATAATCATGAATCATTACCATCCACTTCTCTTGGGGGGGGGGGGGGGATAGATGAGTTTAAATCAACTGGATTGGTTGGTGCAACAATCTGTTGTTGGTAGATTCTTCGGGCTTGAAGAGCCCAAAGAATCTGTTGTTGGTAGATTTTGGCTTGAAGAGCCTGAAGAATCTGTACTTGTTTGGAAATCACCATGTTGCTTTTGGTTTTGCAAGAAAAGACATTTTGAGCTTTGCAACTTGGAAAGAAAATGAAATAATGAATTACTAGTAAAAATAATGAATTACTAGTAGTAGCTACTAGTAATAACTCATGCAAAGTCGTGAAGTTGGTGATAAAGTTTGTAGTACATGAAAGTCTGAAATCAATCGGAATTAAATCGATGGGAATCAATGATTCCCACGTCAATTCCCATTTCCATGTATGAAAGAGCTGATGGGATTAACCCCGTCTGGCGCTGTGTTGAACCCCTCTTAAGGAGTTGAACCCCTCTTAAGGAGTTGTGTGGTTTTTACAAACCCAAACACCAAAAGTGAAAGTACTCCAGATCAATCAAAACTACTCCGGATCGATCAAAACTACTCGTATAAACTACTCATATCCTTCCAGCAAGCTCTAAGCTCATAATTCAGCTCATAATTCATAAAGTTCGCAATAGCAAAAGCTATGTCCAAATCTCTAATTCATCGATTATTACTATTAATTAATCTTTATCTACTACACTTTACACTTTTCAATCAACCAACTGATCGACCATGGTGGATTTGGATTTGAACAATCTACTCAACAATCTACTCAACCACTCAAAGCAAAATTTGAAGATCGAACCCTAAGTCCAGTTTTCGAAAAGAACCTTAAGTCCAAACATCCAAGTCCATCCAACCACCCAATGGCTATCAAGCACCGGCTCAACGGCTCAATGCTCAGTTACTCAAACATGCCGGTGGCGTCCTCCATTGGCTTGTTGGCGTAAGAGAAGAATCCATCCGTTTGATGCAAAAACCATTCAGAATCTGGTTGTGGTTGATGGTACTTGTTTGGTAATTGTACAGAAGAATCACCAGGTTCATTGTGACCTTCCGCTCTCCAAATGCCTCCAATAGGAGCTTGTCTTTCAATTACAGAAACTGCCCCTGGATTATACGTATTCCCTACTCTGATAACTGCCAAAGGGATGTTGCTTCTCTGTTCAACAGAATAGCCTCTGGGGTATCCAGATCTCTCTGAGAACTTTGCACAAGGCAGTGAAGTCTCCCGGTGGCAACCCTAAACACGGAGTCAACAAAAACCATTGCTAGGAACTTAACGAACAGTTCTTCTATTTTATCGTAAACACCATGATTGGTGATTGTGCTGTCATGCCAGGAACCAGGACAGTTGTAATTGCAAATACGGATTCTCCCATTGGGCGCAAAGACAAAGACACTGTTGACATAAGTGCCACTGACCCAACTGTTATAAAAGTAACTCTGAACCATCCAATCCAAAGAATGCTGAATTTTGACTTTGAGTCCATCTGCAGCAGCCCAGACTCGACGTTGTTGCAGTCTTGGGTATTTGGCACCAATTGCAGCAATGTATATCTCCAATTCTTCTTCTGTTGGGGCTTTAACCATTGCCTCTGGATGCTTCTGCAATACAAACAAGAGAACCTTGCTGGAGAACTTCAACCATTTGTACACGGCAGAGGACGAGGTGAGTCCAAATGCCATAGACACACCAGATCTTGCAACAGATCCTCGTGTTCTAAACCAACAAAGAACTAGACCAAGACAGCAAGTTGCGTTTGCCTCACGCTTTCTTCCACTCCATACTCCATTCACGTTGACCTTCCACTTTCGAATGCATCCCGTGTTTTTGTTCACGGTGTATGCATCAAATGCTGGTTGAAACATGCCTAGGAGATAGCGAAAGACCTTGTGGTCAATACCACAGCAGTTGAGAAGAGCCTGGTCATTACCTGACTGGAATAGATAAAGAAAGGGGGATTCTGAATGGTGTCGAAGGGCTATCCTTGGTGTTCTCCTATCTCTTCGGCACCTTACTTCGGCCGTGTCCGTGTCCGCGTCAGCATCGCCATCCTCATCGTCTTGTAAAAGATACAAGGAAACAAGCAACTCAAGTGACATAGTCAACCGATCGACAAATATTATGTTGCCATCGATTGAGTACTATCAGTTGAGTTGCTGAAAGCCAAACTCGCAGCCGCTGAAAATTTCCATATTTAAACGACCCACATTTTTAATGGTGAAGATTTGCAATTTTTGAATCGTATCAAGTGGTGGACAAATTTGGCCATTAAAATAGTCGCGTTAAAATAGTCCGCATGAAGGATTCCTTATTCCAAAAATGAGGCTTTGCACACTGGCCCGCCAAAATCTGGGTAGGGTGATTTTCATTCCCGAAATACAAAAATCTGGGTCCCTGCCCAGACTATTTCGGGAATCACCCAATGTCATCGTTGATCGTTCTTACCGTGTTCCTATCTTTTGTGCTCTCAAGACAGTAATACCGTACGATTCATACGCTAGACCGACAGAATTGGTTCGAAAAGCGAGAAGGCGAGAAGCGAGAAAGAATTCTAGTCGTGAACAGATTTTGATGTCATCGCTGTCAATGTGAAAGAGTCAATATGTCGTACGCCTCTAAAATAAGGAGGTACTAAAATAAGCTTTATGTATTTGTTAAAAACTAAGATTGTGAGCTAGCTCTGTCGACTACTCCGAGGAGCCGTTGAGAAAGCTTGCAACAGTAAAAAGGCTTGTAACAGTAAACAGCCGTTGAATCGAAATTCAACGTACAGTTTACATAGAAGATTTGGATATGTTCTTCATCCAGTCTTCAATATTGAAGACCGGCTTGCTTTTCAGATTTTCTTGAATCGTGGATAATTTCAATCGTGAGCGTTGGAATACCACACTCTTCTCCTTCTCGTAAAAGTTGGATTGGTGGCACAGAATTTTGTTAGTCGTGTGCGACCAGTATTCCTTAGATAAGAAATTTTTAGTTGGTGTGATACGGTTTGAGGTTCCGAATGTTCATGCGTTGAATTACTTGATTTCGTAAGAGAAAGGAAACTGTACCATTTGTGTGAATTTGCTGTATGGTGTAGGGGCCTTTGCTTCTTGCTTCAAAAGCTCCAGGAATTTGCTTTTCATTTTTCACCATAACTTGATCTCCTACACTGTAATCATGAAGCTTCCTGTGGCTGTTCTCTTTCATAGCATTCTTGTCGATTTGAGCTTGTCTTTTGTTTCTGACCATGGCCAAGTCAGTAATTACTGGAATCGGTAGAAACATGTCTCTGTGGAATACAAGGGCGCCGGGTGTCATTCCAAACGTTTTGTTGATGGTTGATCTAACGGCAAACTGAGCAGAAGCAAAGATGCTGTCAATGATATCAGTCGCTTCTTGGAGAGTCTGTGGAGGGTTGGTATTGAGTTCGGTTCTCATTGCAGACTTCATGGTATCGTGGACGCGTTCAAGTACTGCATTGGATTGAGGGTTGCGGACGGAGCAAACCTTGGCTTTGATTCCTAGGTTGGCAAGGTGGAGTTGGAAGTCGTTGCTCATGAAGTTGGTTCCTTGGTCAATAATACAATTTACTGGTTTGGGATATCTGGAGAGCCAGCCGTTGTCGAGGGCATGGACTGCCATGAGGCCGGTTGGATTTACTTGTGGAGCTCGGATGATCTCGAGGAGGTTGGTGCACATGTCCATGATGGTAAAGCCATTGAAGGAGACTGTTCCATGGCCAGGGATCTTGATTTTCCAAGGGCCTACTCCATCGATTGCAATGGTGTCCCAAGGAACATACTGGTGTTCTTTGGTAGGGAGCTGTCCGTGGTTTTGGTGGCTATTCTTGTATCGTTGGCACGTGTCACAAGTCTTGCAGAAGGCATTGATTTGGTCCTTCAGGTTTGGGGCATATACAAATTGGTTGATGGTTCGATACAGTCGTTCTGCGCCGGCATGGCCAAGCACGTGGTGGTAGTATTTGATGGTGGCTTGCACTCTGTTTGGAGGGAGTACAATTTTCTGGCGACCGTTGGAGTCTACAACTTTCAAGTCGGTGCCATTGAAGTTTTCAGTTGTGTACCGGGGATTGGTAGCAATATCGTCGTTGGCTGCTTGATCTTGGGCGAGTTGATCGAAAGCTAAGGGATACATGGGAATGTCTTCTGGGTAGTTAAGAAACAAGTCAGAAAGAGAGAGAAGGTCGTCGGAGTCCGTTGAGTCAGCAGTTGCAAGGTCCGAATCATCCGTTGGATCGGGAGTTGGAGGACCGAAGAACTCCTTTTTCTTCTCGGGAGGGTCTTGCTGGAGTGGAAGTCTGGAGAGAGCATCAGCAAGCTCATTGTCTTTGCCTTTGATATACTTGAATACTGGGGAAAATTCTTCAAGGAGCATGCGCCAAGTCATAATTCTATGGCTTGTGAGGTTTTGTCGAGTTAAGTTGATATGGTCTGTCCATACGATGATTTCAGCGCCCCAAAGAATGGTGCGGAATTCTTTGAAGACTTCTACAATACAGAGCATCTCTTTATCGACCGTTGGGTATTTCCGTTGAGCGGCGTTGAGTTTTCTGGAGAAACAAAGGATGATTTTGCCATCTTGGAGGATGACAGCGCCAAGCTGGTAATCAGAAGCATCAGTATAGACATGGAAGGGCTTGTTTGGATCAGGAAATGCAAGGAGGATATCTTTGGCGATGAGGGACTTGGCTTTGTTGAAAGCTTCAAGTAGTTCTGGAGTTGGAGAGATTTTGCCTTTGGCTCTTCCAGAGAGGTCGGTAAGGGGTGCAAGGACCTCTGCGCGTTTGGGATAGAAGTTCCGATAGAAGTTGATCATCCCAACAAAGGATCGAAGTTGGGTTGTTGTTGAGGGAAAAGCAAGTTTCAGGATGGGAGCAATCTTGTTTGGATTGGGACGGATACCATCTCGGGAGATGATGTGGCCGAGCCACGGAGCTTGGGATTGGAACCAGTGGCACTTGGAGGGCTTGACAGAGAAGTTGTGACACTTCAGTAAGGACAGGACAGAGGAGACTGATTTGCAGATGGGATTCGAGAGTATCTGAGAAGATACCGATATCATCGATGTATACTTCAATGTCCTTCAGATGGGAGAGCATCTGTTCCATACAGCCCTTGGGCCCAACTTGGAGAGTTAAGGAAGCCCATTGGCAATCGAAGCAGTCTGAACTTTCCGAATGGAGTAACAAGGACACAAAGCCAGGTGGAGGCCTCATCGAGTTTGAATGTGTGGAATTGCATGCTCACATCGATAAGGGTGACGTATTTGAATCCTCTTCTTCTGTGGAAGATGTCTTGGAGCTTTGGGAGTGGATAGTGAAGTTTCTTGGTTACTTTGTTGAGTTCCCGGAAGTCACTGATGAGTCGACAGGAGCCATCTGGTTTGGGCACTACAAACGTTGGCATTCCCCATTCGGTTGCATAGCACCTTTCTAGGATGCCAAGTTTCACTTGTCGATCGATTTCTTTCTTTACTGCTTCTTGTTGGTGCAGTGGAATGGAATATGGTTGTTTTACATGATATGGAGTTGCGCCTTGCTTGCAGTTCGATGTGGAATGTTTGATTAGGGAAAATGCCTAATTCTTTGTCATTCAGGCCTTCGAAAAGTTCTTCATTTTGGAGAAGTATTGGTAACAAGGCTTGTTTCTCTTGGTAGGAGAGATGGTTTTGGTCGGTGACAAGCTTGTTGAGGTCGGTTTTCTCATACTTGGTGGTTCCATCTACATAAGACTGTTGGATTGATTGGTTGGAGTAACTTTCCGCAATTGCATGTGGTTCTGCGGACATGACTTTGTGAAGCAAGGACTTGTTGTCGAAGTAATTTCGCGGGTGGAAGTCCATTGTCTTCTCATACCATTCTATGGTACAAGTCTCGAAATCCATTTTCATCCCAAGATCTCTCATGGTTTTCCTTCCAATAAGGAGGTGGTAGTTGATATTCTGAGAGACAACAAAGCATTTGATTTGTAGGACTTTCATGGAATACGATAGTTCTGGGAATATGGTGTTCTCCAAGGTTACATAGTGGTTGCAAGTGGTTTTGCCATTTGTTGTTTGCATTTGAATTGGTTGGTCTAGGAGGTTCTTCTTGATTCCAGAGGGAATTGCAGATTCCACTATAAGGTTGTCAGTTGATCCAGAATCGAAGAGAGTTTTCAAGTAGTATTTTCCAAGGGATCCATTGATGGAATTGCAGACGCTTACTGTGGTTGGAGCAAGGTCAATGTCGACGTTGTCCTTGCTAGGAGCAACATCTTGCTTGTTGTTGTCGGAATTGGTCTTTTCAGAGGGAAATCTTTGAAGATCCGAGTTGTAGTATTCTTCATCGATATCCATATCGACATGGAAGAGATCCGGCCAAGGGAGTAGCAGGGATGGTAGTAGTCTTCTGGTTCATTGATGAAGACACACATGTGTTGCTCTGGTTCGTTGAAGTTACTGCCTGTGGGAAGAGGTAGTGGATCGATTGCTGCTGCGATCGTTCACATGCGAGTCGGTATTGTCTCTGTTGTTATTGGACTGATTGGAATTGGTGCCATACTTGTTGGTGTAGCATTGTCCCCAGGTGTGATTGGTACCAGGGTGGATAGGACACTGGTGAGTCGTTCGAGATCCTAGTCGAGCCTTTGTTGTTGTTGTTGCTTTGGTTGTTACTGCGTTGATTGTTGTTGTTGTTGTTGCGTTGGTTATTGTTGTTGTTATTTCGGTTTCGATTGTTGCCGTTACGATTGTTACGGTTGTTGCGATTGTTGTTTCCGTTCCGGTTGTTACGGTTGTTGTTGGCATTGTTGTTGCTGTTGTTGTTGTTTTGAGACTGGTTGTCTGATTTCTTGTTCTTGTTTTTATTCTGTACAGATTGGAATCTTTCGAATTTTATCATCATTTCAGAGAGAGAATCTCTATGGGGAGAATGGTTAAGTTGATAGAGGTCTTTCCAGTCCTCTGGCATCGATTCAAAGACTAGATTCTTGAAGTCACTTTCATTGATCGCTGCATCTTGTGGAGGGTGTCCCGGTAGTAATGGGAGAATAACGTGGTTGTGGAAGTTGACTTGAGCTACAAATTGGTGTACAGTCATGGAGGTTGTCTTCTTAATATTGGAGAGGAATCTTTTATGATTCTGGTAGGCATCGACGTTGCTGCTGAATTTGAAGCTGATGAATGCTTCCACTGTAGTCTGGAAGTTGTCCACAGTTCTCTGTGGAACATTGGCTGTTACATAGCTGTTCCACCAGCTATTGTCGGTGTAGTCTCTGAGGAGGTCTAGAAACTTGTCATAGATTCTTGGTCCTGTGGTTAGGTTGAGAGTCTTCTTAGATCTAATGAAGGCATCGATGGTGAAAAGAATTTGTAATTTGGTTGATCCTGCAGTAATCAAAGGGATTTTGATCTTGGTAACTTCTTGGGAGCCATTGATTTCTTGAGTAATCTTGTACTCAATCTTTTCAACAGTCTCTTGATCAAAGTCATACTTGAAGGGAATGACTGAGTAAGACATACTGGACAATCTTCGGATCGGTTGTTCGTTTGTTAACTGTGTGGTAGGGGTAATTTTTGTTCGTGTAGTAGTTGAAGTAGTCTTTACCGGTAGAAAGGGTCGAAGCGGTTATTCGACTGTTTAAACAGTGTCGTACGCCTCTAAAATAAGGAGGTACTAAAATAAGCTTTATGTATTTGTTAAAAACTAAGATTGTGAGCTAGCTCTGTCGACTACTCCGAGGAGCCGTTGAGAAAGCTTGCAACAGTAAAAAGGCTTGTAACAGTAAACAGCCGTTGAATCGAAATTCAACGTACAGTTTACATAGAAGATTTGGATATGTTCTTCATCCAGTCTTCAATATTGAAGACCGGCTTGCTTTTCAGATTTTCTTGAATCGTGGATAATTTCAATCGTGAGCGTTGGAATACCACACAATGAGTGATTCCCAGCAATAATAAAGTAATAAAAGGCCAAAGTAATAAAAAAGTATTCAAGAGTGAATAGATGAATAAATTTTTTGGTTCACCCAACCGACGAATATTTTTATTAACTGACTGATTTGGAATTTGGAATCTCTAAGTACAAAACAGTAACTGTCTTTTTACGTCTGTTTATTCACTACCCGCGCCACCTACCGGCCTATTTTGGCAAGCAAGCCTGTTAAGTATTCAAGGATGGCCGGCGGTTGAAATTTTCAGAATTTTCTATGTACCATATCGATTGGCTTTGCTGATACGAATTACTAGTAACTATCGATACAAATTACTAGTAGTAGCTATCCTCGCTAAAACACTCACATTGCTCTCCAGCAAGCAAGAAACACTCTTTCGCGAAACACTCTTTTCGAAACACTCTTCTTTCCCAAAACGCAACAATCGACAATCACCATGGCCCTGGAGTTAGTAGAACAAGTGCTCGGAGACTATTATGATAACGACTTAACCCCCGATTACAACAATCCACTGCTTGGGGAGGAAGATAAGAAAAGAAGGGATCGTAGAACTCCTAGGATTGCAATTAAGAGATACAGCCAATCTGCTTTCATGTATCTCTATCAATCGGGCAATGATCAAGCCCTTTTGAACTGCTGCGGAGTCGACCATGTAGTATTCAGCGAGCTCCGAGATATATTTGAACCATTCTTCAATCAATACATGTATGATGAGAAGACTGGATCGATTAGAAAGTTAAAGGAATACAAGAAACACAATTATATTCGTCGGCGAGAGTTTGATGCCACTGGATGTCTTGCTCTTATCTTATTCTGGTTCCGAACCAGAGGATCAGCAGCAAGAGCAGTTGCTATAGCGTTTGGATTAACGGCTTCTCCTATGTACAGATGGCTGAAATTTGGTCGGAAACTCCTTCTTACTGCATTACAACACCATCCTTCTGCAAAAGTTTGCTTGCCAAATGAAGAAGAGACTCAACAATACATCGATGCAATTGCTGCAAAGTATCCAACTCTTGGTCCACACAGAGTGTGGGGTGCTTGTGATGGGCTTAAACTGCATCTCCAACAGTCTAGCGACTGGACTAAACAGAACCCATACTACAACGGTTGGACGTCTGCGACATATGTCAACAGCGTCTTTCTTTTCTGCCCCGATGGGAGGATCCGGGCATGTGTCTTGAACTGTCCTGGATCTTGGCATGATAGTACTCAAGCTGAGTACGGGCTCTATGAAAAGATGCGGCTTATGTATCAGCTGTATATGGTAAAGGTTGTTGTCGATTCGGCGTTTAAGTTATCTACAAACGACTACCTTGTTAGAAGTAGTCAATATGACCCTCTAACAGCTCCTGTAGAAATACCTGAGGGTACACCTATCGAGGAGGCCACAGCAATGAAACAGCGCGCTGTTCGCAAGGCTATTGCAGTGAACAGAGATGCAACCAGCGTTAGACAGATGTCGGAATGGGGGATGAGACAGATCCAAGGTGGGTTCCCTAGACTCAAAGATAACATGTTGCTGGAAGAAATGGGAGACAGGAGGATCATTCTGAAGCTTGCCGTGTTGTTGTACAACTTCCAGACAGCTAAGGTTGGAATCAACACCATACTCAACACCTACATGAGTCGGACTGAAGGTTTCAAGTCGTATGGCTTCTTCTCGTACGATTTAGTGCCAACTGAAACCGCAAATGATGTATTTGATAATCGATAGTAGTTACGAATTAGATTTACGAATTAGATTGCATTCTTAGTTAGTCGTATTTAGAGCAGTCGACAACACGTCCGATCGATTACTCACTCGTATCACGTCCGATCGATCGATTACTCGTATCACGTCTGATCAAGCAGTCGACAACACGTTCGAATAATTTTGCTCCAGCGCACCTCTAGTGGTTTTCGATCCCTCTTTTAAGGTGTTGCAATAGAGTAATTCTCTGGTCTCTGTAGCCTAAGTTTCTGTCTGGAGCAAGAGTGGTATTGTTGTTGAGTTTAACTAATAATCGATTCTTTTATTTTAACTTACTAACTAACTAACTAACTAACTAATTGATTCCTAACTAACTAATCGACGTCAACGAACCGTCGTCCTTCACTATCGATATCGATTCGATTCGTCTTCACGATTCGTCTTCACTAATTGGTTCCTAACAAGTCGTCACTGCTGCTGTCACTGATGTCGTCGTCACTGCTGTAGTCAGGATGCTGCTGGAGACTGTTTACTTTTCTTTTGAGCTTCCCAGTAACATTAGTAACTTGGGGAGTAGTAAGAATCTGTGGAGTAATACTAGGACGACGACCACCAACGGCACTGGCGCTGACACTACTAGTACTAGGAGTAGATGTTGTGCCAGCGACGGCGGTGCCAGCGACGCCGCCACTGCCACTACCAGCACCAATTGCAAGGACTGCCTGCATCAACACCTTCCTCTCTTCATCTGCCTTTTTCTGATATTGTTGCTGTTGGTCCTGATATTGTTGCTGTTGTTCCAATGCCTGCTGCTGAAGCTTCAATACTTGAGCGATTGTATTCATCATCTTGAATTCCTCTCCTTTCCGATTGTTGTAATGTCTCTTCCTGCTAGTACTTATGGTACTAACTTCTTCGAACTGCGTAACTTCTTGAGTTGGTTGCGTTGGTTGAGTTAGTTGAGTTGGTTGACCAAGTAGAAGTGGTACCGGTTGAGTTGAAGCATCAGGAGGAGGAGGAGGAGGAGGAGGACGACGACGAGGAGGAGTAAACTCCTCTGTTTCAACGTCATACACATCTTCTCCATCTATAACGCGTGATTTGTCTCCTATCATTCGGAAGAGTTCCTTTGCCTCCTTAATGTCCCATCTCATGGTTGGATTGCCTGTTGGCGCCTGCTTCCGGTGCAATCGATTGAATTTGCTTCGAATCGAATCAGAATCCCTTCCAGGAAATTTCTTAGCATGTAGGTCTGCAACATCTTCCCAGTCATCTCCTCCACATGGTACGATAGCTCTAATGGCAGCAAACATGTTCTCCAACTCGGCCTTGGTGTAGTTGCCGATGCCGGGTTTCCGGCCTCCGGTGGAGGGCATGATTGTTACAATCGATGGTATTGTTGTCTTTTCTTTCTTATGTGAACATCTGCAATCTTCATCATCCGGCGATTGATCATGATTCTCTACTAACAATTCGTCTAGTAGTAATCTAGCAAGGACGACGAGAGCAGCAGGGGTGTAGGAGGACATCGCCGGTGGTGGTGCCGCCGCGTCTAATGCTGCTGTGCTGGAGAGACAAGTAGTCGTACTGTTGTTGCTGTTTCTTTCCGGACTTTCTTTTCTTTCCAATTTTTTTTCGCAAATTTTCAGCTGGCCAAAATTGGCGATGATCACCAAAAAAGCATGCCGGCAAGGGAGGTGCAAGAGGTGCACATGATTGATTCGTGCGTTGGGTGACTGAAATATTTGATTTTAGTGATTCCGTTCGAGTTTATTCTGTTTTTATTCAGTTAATAAAGTTTTGCAAGTCGATGCAGTCTCGACTGCTAAATTCTATTCAATAGTTAATAAATCTATTAACTATGTGAATAGATTTATTACTTTGGTCGCGAACTTTTATTACTTTATTATTGCTGGGAATCACTCAATACTGTACCGGGTCTTACGAGTACGGGATCGGTACGAGTACAAGTACGGTAATTACTCGTACCTCGTACGAGTACGGTATCACCGAATTCAGAATGAAAGAATGAATCATCATCGATTCTACTGTACCGGTATGTACCGTACAGAAAGGCAAAAGTAGGTAATACGAAGTAGTAAGTTCGTAATAGTCACTCGTATTCTATTTTGAAGTTTGTGGGTGACGAGTCTTGTTTCTCTTCGTGAGTGGATCAGTTGTCGAGCACCATACACCATACGGTGGAGGGAGTGTGGAGATCCTTCTTGGCGAGAATTGTTACAGCACGATACCACATCTCTATCCACTTCCAATCCAAACCAATCTGCTCTTCTTCAAGACAACCACCCTGAGTGTTGTCGATCCTTCCTAGCGCTGTATTGGTGTGATGTAAAAAGAAGCAGCAAGGATAATGTTTGCTCCACGATTCTCTCCCGGTGCCGCCTCCCGGTTGTTTCGTACCCTGAATTCGAGTCGGAGACGATGCCTACTCACCCAAATCACTACCGCTACTACTGCTATTGCCAGTGCCAGTGCCAGTGCCAGTGCCAGTGCTAGTGCCAGTGCCAGTGCTAGTGCCAGAACGGCACCGCGCGTGTTTTCGACACTTGCCGATCACGACGACGACGATCGGTTTGCGCTCCATCCCCATCCCCATCCCCATCCCCACCATAATCCTCTGCCCATCACCGAATCCTTCACCGAAGACGAGGTTCTAACGCGCGAGGCCGCCCGTGCCTGGGCCCGAGATGTCCTCTCCCCAAAGGTCCGTTCCATGGACGAGGCTGCCCGCATCGATCCCTCCATCTTGCGGGATTTGTTCGATCGGGGATTCATGGGCATGGAAATCCCGGAAGACCTGGGCGGATCGGGCCTGTCCTTCACCGCGGCCTGCCTGGCCATCGAGGAACTGGCCCGGATCGATCCCTCCGTGGCGGTGGTGGCGGACATTCAGAACACCCTGGTCAACAACGCGATTCGCTTCTGGGCGTCGAAAGAGCTGCAGGAAACGTGGCTCCCCCTGCTGGCCTCGGGTCACTGCCTCTCGGCCTTTTGCCTCAGCGAGGCGAACGCGGGATCGGACGCCTTTTCCATGACCACGAGCGCTACCGCGTCGAGTGACGGATCGTATTACACGCTCAACGGAAACAAGCTCTGGATTTCTAACGCCAGGGAAGCACGGCTCTTGCTGGTCTTTGCCACGGTCGATCCTTCCGCCGGATACAAGGGCATCACGGCCTTTTTGGTGGACCGGGACGAGTACGGCAGCGATAATAACAACGACAATAACAACGACAATAACAACGACAATAACAACGACAATAACAACGACAATAACAACCAGGGGACCATCACCGTGGGTTCCTCCGAAGACAAGCTGGGACTGCGGGCCAGTTCGACATGCCCGGTGCACTTCGACAACGTCAAGATCCCGGCCCAGAACGTAGTGGGAATCGTAGGGGAGGGGTACAAGTACTGCATCGAGATTCTCAACGAGGGACGGATCGGCATTGCCGCCCAGCAGCTGGGAATCGCCAAGGCCTGTCTCTACGACATTGCCCTCCCGTACACCATGGAGCGACACCAGTTCGGAAAGCCCGTGGCCGAGTTCCAGGGCATGGAACACCAGTACGCACAGATTGCCACAGAGATCCACGCCGCCGAACTGCTAACCTACAACGCCTGTCGCTGGAAGGAACTCCACGCCGGCAATGGGAATGGAAATGGGAATGAAAATGCAACCGCAACCGCAACCGCAACCGCACATGCTCATGAGGGCGTCTCTTTTGTCAAACAAGCCAGCATGGCCAAGCTCTATTGCAGCCAGCTGGCGGAAAAGACGGCCAGCAAGACCATCGAGTGGCTGGGGGGAGTCGGCTTCACCAAGGACCTCGGAGCGGAAAAGTTTTACCGGGACTGCAAGGTGGGGTCCATCTACGAGGGAACGAGCAACATGCAGCTGCAGACGATTGCCAGGCTGCTGCGGTCGGAAACCGCCCGCCGCGGGTGAACTAGTGAGTGAGCGAGTGAGTCAGTGAGCGAGTGAACGCAACGAAATATCCGGTATGTACTTTACTGCAAAGAACAACGACTTTTAGTTTCTAGAATAGAATTATTTCATACAGAGCATGGTTGCAAATAATAATAAGATTACCTGTTGTTCAATAGCAACATTTCATTGCGACCTCGGCAGGTAGCTCCATAATCGATCGAGATTAATAGTTTAGCAGTGGAGAAGGTTTATTTTATTCGATTTCCATTGGGATTGTCTTGCTGGTACCGTACTCCTGTACCGAAACTTTGGTTCTTTTCATCAAGAATCATTGTGTTTTGTCTCCTCTTGCTATGGAAAGCTATGGAAAGTTCTCCATCCACGACAGTGATTGGTATTCGCCCGGCTCTTACAGTTCCATCAAGATTTTCACAATGGGAGACAGCATGCTCGCTCGTCTTTGTTTGCCAAGACGATTCGGATTGGTATTTCAGCAGCAAGTAAAAAAGTGGTCCTACAACATGGAGTACAGTACGTATACGTAGTACTAGCAGTAGCATACCGTAGTTCTTTCGAGTACGATGTGAGTTTCGGTTTTGGTTATGGTTCGTTAGGCCTTCCATGCTTCGAGCAGGTCGGCTCCACCACGTTCGGCAGCCTCTTGGGCACCAATGTCGAGAGGCCTCCATTCGTCGCGCCGCGGATCCCACAGTTCCGATTGGTATCCCTTGAGGGGTTGGTACCGATCGGTCATGTTGACGGCAACCACCCAATTGTCGACGGACTGTTTCAATGTCGGATCGACGGTAGCGTTGGTGTCGGCTTCTTCGGTTGTCGCAACGAGGTGGACGCAGAGGGTGTAGATCCAGACCATCATGGCATCGCTCGCGTTCGCATTTGCATTTTCGTTGTCCTTCGCCAGCGCCTTTTGTAGGACCACCTTGACGGGATGGGCCGCGCTTACGGCCCGCAGCCAATTCATTCGTCCGTCTTCCAGTGTCTTCCAGATGGATTCCAGGTCCGACCCCACCGTCTCCGCAACCCGAAACAAGGCACCCAAGAGATCCTTCCAATAGCAGCGGCGCGGTTCGGTGTTCTCGGTCGTCGCATCGGTGGCTGCCTCGAAAGAGGTCCCATCCTTTTCCGCGTTGGCGCTTGATCCCTTGGTTTCGTCGTCGTTGGCAGCATCACCGCTGCTGTTAGTCTCGCCATCGGCATGAACATCGTTCTCAAAGTCGTCGTCGCACGCTCGAGCCGCCAACACCATTTCTTCAAAGGACATGGACAGCATTCCCTGGTTCCCCCCTTCGACGATCCCGGTGTCGAATCCACCAACGCTACCGCTGCCATTGCTTCCGAATTTGCGTTTCAGCACCACCACCAACACCCTCTTGTACTCATCGGGGCAAAGATCCTTGGCCATGCCCAAATAAAAGCCGTCTCTCACGACGTGCAATTCTTGCAGATTGGAACACCGGGCGAATCCCGCTAGCGTCGACCGCTGCTTGTCAAAGGCCGCGACAAAAACGTCGGTTAGTTGCTGTTGCTGTTGCGGATCTTGACCACCGTGAAGCGGCTTGTTGTTGTCGTCGTTGTTGTTGTTGTTGTTGTTGTTGTTAGCGGATTCTGTCTCGTTCCCTTTGCCATCGTTGGCACCGCCCTTGGCGGCCCCAGCTGTTGCGGATTCCGGTTTCGCCATAGCAATGGAGGGCTTGCGGGACTTTACGATATTACAGCAATGATCTGATATATTTGGTACTTCGTATTATTTTTATTTCAATTCGCATCCATATCTACGGGACTCATTGCAATACGATTACTGTTAGTGTTGCTTTGAGTTCGTTCATCCCAACTTGTAATCTTACTCCTACCGATACCGGTTCGTACCATACGGTACGAACATCATCCATTAGTATCGAGATGAGAGAGATGCATTGTTTTTGAAATTCTTCCTTCAATTTTTCATGACAGAACAGGGATTCGATTCATTCGATTCCTATTTTTTATGTCTCGTTTCATGTGGACTAGAAAAAAGAGAGGACAGGTACCGGTACGACGCACGACCAGACCCCAAGGCACGACTGGAGTGGGTTGTGATCTGCGGTACTGGTACTCGTACGGTCGGGAACTGGCAGCTGGTTTTTCTCATCACTTACGTACGAGTACGTGTTTATCAAAGTTTATTTAAACCTCGTATGGATACCGTATGGTACGGTACAACACAAAGCAATACCGGTACGCTCCAGATACTGTTACAGGCATGTGCCATCGAGAGAAATCCGTATCTCCTGCACTGTACCGTAACAGTCAATCAGCAGTCACCGTCTTGGCAGCCGGCATTCCATGAATTGGGAATTTAGTCTCATGTATCTCGATGTCGCAGTTGTGCTTCTCTATTCTACCGTATGCATCTGTATTAGATGTCTTCCTCATGTCAATTTCTGAAGGCCACGAAAATATGTAAAAATTCTGTCTCCTCTATTTTATTCTATTTTTTATTCGTTTCCTGGGTAGCTTTTTTTGTTTTTCTTTAGTCTGTAGTGTTCGCTTCGCACGCCGTCTATCTGCAATTAGTGACGATAATTCTTGGGATATTCCTTTTATTCAGCTTTCTCATTGACTGCGGCATCTCCTTGGCTCGAAACACTCGAAAACAAGATGAACCAGAAGAAACTGATACATGCCATGAACGCCACGCGCAAATGGTCAGGAACGACTGAAAAAGAAACACTGTGAGCCGGGAACCATATCGACCAATATTTCAACAACAAGTTTTTGTCCTTGACGTCCGAGAGGTACTTCTCCAGACCTTCCTGGAAAATTCCAACGGAATCTGCGTCCTTGTCGTTAGAACTGTCTTCAACAGAGGGTTTGGAAGCTCTATAAATCCACGCCTTGATGAAATAGGCTGGAGGCAGCCACATCAAGGGCGCCGCCACGAGATTGTCGAAAAAGACCTCTTTTAAAATGATCTCCAAAGTCTTTTCGTGGCCAAACAGGACAGGAAAGACCATGTTGTATTCCACATGAGACATAAGTCCCACAAAGATCCCACCGTACAAGACGTAGGCAAGGTTCCGATTAGCTTCCCAGTCAATGCCAAAATCAAGTGAAGTTTGCAGTTGTTTTTGCCAACCAGTGTCGGATGACTGCAACGAAGATACCGATCCGGTTGAAGTTGGCGAAAGTGACGATTCTCGTGAGGATGCCTGCAGCTGCTCTTCCTTGTTTCTGTGCTCTTGAATTTGGGGTTTGACTTGCGCAATTGTATCAGCTACGGACGCTTTCACTCCGCATGTGAGAACCGCTGATTGAACGGGGAAGTTTTGATAGAAGTCCGATACTTGTTCCAAGGTCATGTACTGCCTACTCGTACCTTTGGACTTAGAGCAGGTTGTTGCGGAATACGACTTTGTCGCAAAGGCCGACGTTCCGGTAGGTACTGTGATTCCAACAAACGCCATGGCAGCCATTGTTGCTACAATCATTTGTCTCGAATACTGTATTCTCGATTTTGAGCATGATGGAGATTTGGACATCGTAGTCATCTTCGCTTTTGTGCAGATTCAAAGGATGACCTCGACAGGAAAATGTGTAAGACAAACTAGTGATAGTTTCCAAAAATTATGACTCTGGCGTTGTTCTATTGTGATCGCTTTGCTTTAGGTTACGGATGATGTCTGTATGGAATGGCCGTTGGAGACTTAGACAGTAGTTGGAGTGGAAAGGTTTTTCGCTAACAGAGGTCGGAGAGGAAGGTAAATTTTTGTGAGCATCTTCCGTTTTGAAAGTCGCGTTCTTCGAAGAAAGTCACGTTCTTCAAAGAAAATCGCGAGAAGGGTTCGGAATATTTTTTCGCATTTTGCATATTTTGATTGAAACTGCATGGCAAACTGTAAGATGGGATTCTGATTGGCTAAAAATCGGTTTATAAACCCATCTTTAATGATTACTTCGTAAATCGAACACGTCGTTCCTGAATAATGCCCTGTCACGGCTACCGGTAGTTTAGCACGAATCCCCAATGACAACGAGTCTCACTTCGCGCCTTGTGATTCAATGAGAGCCACGAAAAAAATGAAACTGTGTGCAATTTCGTGCGCTTCAGTTTCGTGACAATGACGTCTTCCCAAAACGACTCGTATTACCAACGACGGTGCCATCTGTGTCCTGTGTGTCATAACATTTTGTGCCAGATGCCGATAGCGGTACATAAAATGAGGCATGCGATTGGCCGTTAGAGTTTAGGAAACTCGTATTACGAACCCATGTGACAAACTCTCCTCCTGTGACAGATTCATTTTGGGATTTTGATGCAAACTCCTCCGTGAATGCTCGAAGTACGTTGCCACGACGTAAGATCTTACTGTTACAAACATTTCAGCTGGGAATATTCATAGGTTTAGTTTTTTCTCCAAAAAGCTTTGACGCGATGACGTTTCTTCCGTACATCGAACTTGGACAGTGATGAAAACACTGTCCTATGGAATAGAGTAAGATCTTAATTGTCGGTTACAGCGTTTCGACATTATTCCCCACGACTGCAGTGTCAGGTCGCATCAATCCCCTGCTTTCCCTGATTGGCAATGGAGTCAACAATCGACCGAGAGAGAGATAGGTGAAACTTCGACAAGTGCACACGGGAATAGAGAGTGGTGATTGCATCTATTTCATTTTACTGATTCATCCCCGCTTTGATAATTGAAAACATGCTTTCTTTTCTGGTCCTGTGCACTAATAGTCACTAGCAATTACGAAGTAGGATTTATTGCCGCAAATAATCCTGCCGCGGCAAAACGCATGAGGGAGGGATCTATTTCGGAAGAACAAAATAGTCAAGGGATGGTGCTATTAATTTCCTCCTTTTCATTTTGATCATGGTTAAGTCCCGTACTTTTTGTTGGACTGTCTCGAAAGACCGCGAAGCAATCAAAGCGTTGCACTTTCTGGTATATTATTGTGGGTTGCGGCAGAACCAGTCCGTTACAAGAATTTTGTAAGAGCGGTCCTTCGAACCCCTTCAAGCCAACGAGAGGATGGCAACGGAGGAAAGGGCAATTGTTGCAATGATTGACGTCCTTATTTTCGTGGAATGACCTCCCGACTTTAGCTGCGGCCCAGGGCACTCATTTCGATATGTATTATTACCATTTGCGACATAGTCAGAGTTTTGTTCGCAGCCTCCCTTTGCGGTGTCCTTTACCGGGTTGCTTACGATGGGACCTCCCGCACCCTCGCAACCCAGTTCTGAGATGAGGTCATATGCCGCCTTTCCTTGAACCAAACCATTTCCGTAGCCATTGCTGCAGTATCCGGGGTATTCTCCAACTCCTTTTGCGCTGCGAACCATGGCATTGCGAATCTGACCAAACATGCATCGAAGATGTATCGAAAGAATACTATAGTATAAGAAAAGAAGACCGACGATTTCAAACAAAAATTGTATAGAAAAATGATGGTTCGAGATGCATTCATTGTGACCATCCTTTCGTACCTGATAATTCGTGCACTCCGGAAAGAAAGCCATCAGCTGGGCAGCTATGCCGGCGACGTGCGGACCAGCCATCGAAGTACCACTCGACAACGCGTATGTGTTGGGTGGATATGTTGACAACACATCTACACCAGGGGCGGCTAACTCTACCTGAGAATGGCATTGCGAAAAATCTGGACGCATTCCCTTCTCGTTGACCGCCGAAACGGAAATCACACTGGGATACGACCCGGGATATAGATGACCACTATTTCCGCCATTCCCGGCAGCGGCAACGACACTTTGCAGATTCGCAGAACGGTTCAAAGAATCGTGAGGATACAACTCATTTTCTTGAGAAAGTGTCACGCAATTACAATCATTGCGTGGCATGCTGACCGTCCCCTGCTACCTTCTCTTATTGTACTTACAGAATACCAGAGTTGTAAATGTCGTCAAAAAAATCCTGTGCAATTTTCGACTTAGATCCTCCCCCTAAACTCAGAGAAATAACTCTATGGAAGGTGGTGTTCGGGTTTGTGCCGGTGGAAACGGACCGGACGGAGTGTTGAGATGAAGAATCTGGAACGAATGGAAAATCAAACGTAAAAATCGGACCACTTACTTGGCACCATTGTCGACGCATCCCTGGATGGCTGCCATAACGTCGGAACTATATCCATCGCCGTCGTCTTCCAATCCCTTCCCAACCTGTAAGATGCTTCTACTAGGCGCTTCTCGAATGCCGACAACACCTATCGCATTGTTGCCGACGGCACCGATGGTTCCCGAGCAATGCGTTCCGTGACCATTGCCATCGTTGTACCATACTCCCGCTTCCGTATTGGTGCCACCGACTTGTCCGGTCACAAAGGTTGGCAAATCTTCGTGTCCTGCATTGTAGCCTGTGTCCACCACACAAACCGCCACGGAAGGATTCCGTGGGGCGATTGGCCACAAATCTGGAGCTTGTACCATGGTGATACCATATGGAACCTGCTCTCCCCGAAAAAGTTGGAGGTTCCGTGTATTTTGTTCCTGGTTGTTTGTTTCTGTCACTTCGGTCCTGGCGGTCGAAAATTGTCGTATAATTTCGATCTCGCTCTTATCCATATTGGTATTGTGAAGATCCAAAACGCGAGAACGCCCGGTCACCTGCGATGTAAGAAGTTGATCAATTTCTACCCGATCGACCAGAGGATTTTCCAATATTTTTTCAATCATATCTGTTGAGTTGACCACTATCGAAAGGATCCGATTGGCATTGGATTTCTGCCTAAGGATTTCTTCGTCAAAACCGTTCGCGATTTCTGTCTTTGCGATGAGTTGATTTCGAACCAATCCTCGAATCTGGCCGTCAATGGCGTATTGGGTAGCCATTCTTAAAAATGTTGCGTTGTTGTATTGAACCATTATTCTCGGCCGGTCTGGGTTTCTCATGGACGCGAGCAGGGATCCAAACACGGCCTTCGGTGCCTCCGAACTAGCGTTGGCAATTGCCAGTGTGAAGGATGATAGCAGGATTATTGCGAAGGCAGGTTTCATTTCGATTAACAATAACTTTGAGTGCAGTATGGACACTTGATGTAACGATAGTATTGACGATTCTGAGTCGTTTGCAACCAATGGCTGCGTCTACCAGCGCTAGGGTAATAGTGAGAATGGTAGACGAGTGCCGATCGTATCAACCAAAAAGACAATCACCAGGAGGGGAATAGATCGTATCTACCTACAATCTCGGAGGTCTCTGATACCGTACGGTACGGTAGGATGGCTGATTTCCCATACTCAATACGGTACACGCTCGTCTCTATTTACAGTGTTAGAAGCGGAGAAACATACATGACCGGAAATTCGATTGTGTTCTCGACTTCCCGCCTTCCCGCCTTCATTCTTGACTCTTGACACTCCCGATTCAGAGTACGTAGTCGTACGTACCGTACGTGTCGATCGACGGTACGTACGGGGATGTACCAGGTAAAGGTACTGGTACAAGTAATCTTACGGATGATACCGTACGGTACGTACGTGCTTGGAACTTGGAACTTGGAACCTTGGGACTTGGAACCTTGGAGCTTGGAGTACGTACAATATATCATATCTATCATATGTCATACTCATATCTTCATTTCAAAAACTAATACCGTTGGAACAATTGGAGTTTACGGTACCGGTTCGTACTCGTACCCGGTACGGTACGGTGCATACTATAAACCTTAATGGTTTTGTCATAACCTTAAATTAACAATTCAATCCACACAAATCCACACAAACGGAAAAGACGCCTTGCGCGACAAAAATACCGGATTTGAAACCGTCAGGTTCCTACCGGTATCATTTTTGATCTTGTAAAGAACAAGCCGATCGACCAAATTTTTTATTGGAGCCACTTTTTCTCTACCGGTACTCGTACCGTACCGTAGTGGGAAGTGATAATTGTTTCTTCCCACCAATTGATGCCACCAAGGACGATACAAAACCGGGACGTCCTTCCCATTCGTCAGGTTTTCGTCGGAAGAACAGCCACTATCAGTTGAAGCGAATTTACCCTAAACCCGTCTTATCGAGCGCAAACCAACATACCGTAACGTGGTAACAACGCTCACAAAATCCATAAACCAATCCATCGACCTGACGACAATCGTTCCTGACAAGACAACTGTACAGTGCACACTTCAGAGTTCATCGGACTAGCAGGATTTTCTCCTCGACCCCTCCTTTATGACGTTCGTCTGCGATGTCGCTCATTGCAACTCGCCATCGTGCACCCGGTGAGGAATGTTTATCCTCCTCTACATTAGCGACGGACAATCCTAAGACCGTATCTGTCGTCGAAGGTTTCGAAGAAAACAAACCAACAGATGCAAACGAAACAGATTGCAGCACCCGTCAATCAGCTCCGATTTTAGCGTTTGGTTACGAACAAATCCTTCGGGAACTCGCGATTACCACCGACGAAAAATTGGCTTCCAATTGCGATGATTCTCGAGTTCCTCCTGCTAGTCCGAAAAAAGAACACGGGTCCTCATCCACGCCGGATTTGTTACAGCATCGATCATCGAAGCGTGACAGTGACAGAACGCCGCGAACGATTCCATCGGAAATCGTTTGTTACGAATCGTCGGATTCGTCTGTCCACTCTGATTTGGAATCTGGATCGAATTTGCAACCACGAAGAACAACAACAAAGCAACCGCAACACCAAGAAACGTGCGATTCTCACAACAAGGGCATCTGTGTAGAACTGCTGGAAAGCGACTGGTTCGACGACAACTGCATTGGAATGGAACATTTGGTGGCAATTGCCAACCGCGAACTGGTGAACAGTTCTTGCTTTTTGATGCTGGACGACGATGAACGAAGCGGATCGTTGCTGTTGTCGTCAACTCTAGCGTATTCCTTGGTGTGCAACACCAACGATGATTGCGGAGGAGGATTTTCCCCCCGCCTCCGATCTGTCTTTCCTACGTTTTTCAATGTTTCACGATCGGGAAGAACCGGTAAGAAACAGAAAGACGACGAGACCAGCCAAACCGGCAGCGAATCATCGTCATCGTCGGTATCATCACCGTTGTGGTCGTCGTCATTAAGCCGTGGGAGCCAAGACGCCAAAACCCAGGATTTTGGCCTGCAAAATCGAGCGACGCTGAAACTTCCTGCATTGCGTGTGCTGGTATCCTCCTTAGAACTGGTCTTGAGAACAAGGTCAATAGGAGTCAAACCATCGGATCAACCGAATGTCCTCGCCTCGTTTTCCTCGTTCTATTCGATAGATATTGTGGACCATTTTTGGAGAGCGATGCTGGCCTACATGACTGATTGCCTGCAAGAGTTGGTAGCAGAAAGAGGAATCGGTCGGCAGCACACATCGGCGGAGAAGAAATCAAGAGTTGCAGTCGCACCCATGATGAACAGCGACAAAGACAGCGACAAAGACAGCGACAGCGACAGCAGCATCACCGTCAATGGCATTGCTGCACCGTGCAGCGTTGAAGCGGCCCTCGTGGTAAAGGTTGTTCGTCTTTTGAACCGGCTCGAGCCACGGTTGATGGGTCCATATTCTCCGTTATACCCTATTGCCCTTTGTGTTAAGCGCCCAGGAATTGGGGAAACAAAACCGGGATGCGAGGCAATCAATGCGTTCACCAGGCGACACGATGCTGGTCCGAGAATGTGAGCGACTCCTCAAGACCTTATGAACTTTAGGAATTGTTGCAAGCGAGGGGTACGCAACTGTTATGTAAGATAAGTCTTGTTGTACGTGTAGATATTTTTCATTTTTCGTAATATTTTTGTTTTGTTTTATTATTTTGTAATGGTTCGGCTTATAATAGATATTACAAATACAAAATCGTTAGCATGCCTTGGTTGTATAATAATAATATTATGATAATCACCCTAATGCATGTTATTTTATTCTAAGTCTTGGAACTGCAAACACCAGAGTGTTGTGCTACTGTTACAGTATAAGGCAAAGATGCCTTCTTGTGCGTGTCTGTGTGTGTGCGTGTATGTGTGTGTGCGTGTATGTGTATGTGCGTTTGCGTGTATGTGTATGTGCGTTTGCGTGTATGTGCGTGTGCGTGTGCGTGCGTGCGAGAGAGAGAGAGAGTGCTCGTAATTGGCATTCATTACATAGTGGCAAAGCTGAAGTTCATAGATGATTCGTTCACACTATCGCCGAGGCTGGTGTGATCACTGGTAGTCGCTGCTGCTACGAAGATGCTCTTGTTGATCAGTGAATCAAGACTACAGCTGCTGTTGCTGCTGCTGCTGCTTCTCCTGCATTCATGCCGAAGGGAGGTGTTGCTGCTGCTGCTGTTGTTGTTGTTGTTGTTGCTGTTGTTGTTGCTGATCAATGAAGAATCGATGGTACCGGTGGTACCAATGCTAGCTCGTCGGTGAGCTTTGGAAGGAGGAGGAGGAGTCAAAACGAAGCCTGACCAACGCGTTCGCTTGCGGATGGCCGCCATCTCGTCGATGGAGGGGCGTTTGAAGGGTCGGTTCTGGTTCTGGAGCAGGAGTCGTTCGTAGCGGACGATTCCTCGACGATCACTCGATTCCTTTTTCGGGTTGTTACACGAGGAGGCAATTGTTTGTGGATCAATGGATTTTTTGAGGGCCGTTCGAATTTTGTGCATTGCATAGCTACATCCCTGTCGCCGTTGGACTTCGAGAATAACTTCTTCGCTTGAGGTGCCCTCTTTCTTGTCATCGAGTTCACGGTTCATTGATTGTTCTTCGCCATCACCATCAGCAGAAGCATCAGCAGAAGCATCAGCAGAAGCATCAGCAGAAGCATCAGCAGAAGCATCAGCAGAAGCATCAGCAGAAGCATCAGCAGAAGCATCAGCAGAAGCATCAGCAGATGCGGGAGTGCCAAAAGAAGAAGAGGAAGAAGAAGCAAGACTGCTGCTGGGAGGGATTTTTCGTCGCCAGAACTGAACCACAAACGAAGCACGATCGGTGTAGCAGAATATTCGTGCCCGTTGGCTATCGTAAACAGAACGAACCGAGTTGACCTGCAAGAAGTCGAAGAGACTGTCCCCAATCTTGGAGATCTCGCAATCCCGAACAATCAAAGGGGAGGAGAGCCTGGGATATATCTCGGGGAGTTCCGTTACATCTTCGTCGTTGATCTTCCACAGACGTGGGAGAAACGGTTCGGACCCAACATCGGAAAGAATTCCCTGCTGGACGATGTAATCCTTGTCCTTGCTGCTGCCTCTCGTGGAATTTTGTATGATTTTGCTCTTAGTGAAGTTATCGTTCGTATAATGCATTGTATTGTCAACTTCAAAGGAAATGTCATCGTTACCGATGGTATGCCGTCGCTTTGTCTTATTGTTACTTCTATTATTTATATTCATGGCGTTTAGGATGGATGTCAACGAATGCGGTGAAGCACAGAAGCTACTAACACTTGTGGTTATTGTTTGTTTCGATTAGTCTTTAGGAAAAGTGTCTCAATTTTGTGTGAGCTTTTTTGTATGGTACTTCGTAAATGACAGTATTTTGGTATGAGTCTCACATCTCATCGATTGCTTGTTCAATGGTAACTGTTCAATGCACCGGTGCCGGTAAGATTACGGTATCGATAATGCTTTGAGGGATTATCCACAGATTGGCTTAGCAACCGAGGGAGGAATTATTGGTATCGGAAACGAGCCAGTGATCAATTCAAGTCGGAACGAACGACGATCGAAGGTGTTCCAGGACAATCCAGTCCCACTAATTATAATTGTGGAAGAATTCTAGGGAGTGTAAAGATAATTGCGTGTATGGTGTACCATGCGTACGGTACGAGTACTATTATTTGCTCCTTTGTTAACGTATCGGTAAGATTATGTGAATCGCCCTCAATCCATTATTCTGTGATCTAGTACTACCGTACGGTACTCGTACCGGGTAAGCACAAAGCCAGTTTCAATCTCTTTTTGGCGGTTAAACGACCGGTAAAACCCAAAATCAAACCCGCTTCAGAGTTTTTACTACGGAGTACGGTATAAGTACGAGTACGATACTCGTACTGTATTCTCAGTCCTCTTTTCTAACCAGTCGTGGTTTGAAGCGTGTCTGCAAAACGAACGAACGAACGAACGAACGAACGATCACATGCACAATAATCAATCGCGTCGCGCCGAAAGCAGCTTCAAGGACGAAACGCTTCGTACTGTATGGAACGGATTGATGGAACACCTGATTAAATCTCCCATTCTTGTTTCATCTTCCGTTGGACGCCTATCTGCCGATTTGAATCACTGTGTCATTGAGTTGTCGGGTGGGAGAAGCAATGCGGCCCGACGCCACGATCAGTCGTGAATACAGGAAAAGCGATCACACCAATGAAACCAAACCAGATCACACCAGATCACATAACATTCATCTCATCAATAATTGATCACATATCTACCGTATAACCATTCTTGGTATCCATAGTCCTACTACAATCTACGTGCGCGCAAAATATCGGAGATAGATATAGTAATGGCCATGCGCCATGTCCGATCACTATTTGAGCGAGACAAGGAATCTCCATAGACACGTACAAGAACCAGTCGCAGTGCAAGGTCGCTCGGACGATAAACATGCAACTCGTTATGGTTGAAATGAATCATGTGTACCATCTGGATGTTTAGAGCCGTTCGGTGTGATCATCCCCAACGCATGTTAAATACTTTAGTAATGGTGTTGTGAATGTCAATCTTGGATCGACTTTCCGGGACACTTCAAATATAATACTGTTGGATCCAATGCGATCGGTGTGATCCACCGGGAAGGCGAGTCAGATCATTACAGTATAGGAAATCAGAACAAACTCACATTATTGGCGTCCGTAGACTACAGCACACTAGTTTCGATTCTTCCCCATTCAGACGGTGAAAACAAAATCGTTAAAATTGCTTTTGCGAGCGTTACGCTTCATACGGTTGCTGGCTTCCGTGCTAAGTAACTGATCTGGCGGAAACATAGAGGTTCAAAACGTGCTTATTCTCATGCCTAGAGGAGGTTGCAAGAGGTATCAATGTCAAAGTCTCTATTTCTTCCGAAAAAGTGTGCTTGTTATTGGTTGCTGTTGACCACGGACGGCCAATCCTACCGTTTTTGGTACTTGTGTAATATCGGGGGAAGGAAGCGAAATCATTGTTGAAGCTACTGCTGCCGTTGTTGTTGTTGTTCTTATCCTTGTTGCTGTTGCTGTTGCTGCTGCTGCTGTTGCCAACGATAGATGATGGCTAGAGATATCGAAAACGTCGCTGCTGTTTGTCGGATGCTTTCGTTTCTTACGGGCGCAATTGCTATGTTCTGACGTGAGCGAGAATGGGCAACCATTCCTCTCCAAAAACTTGTAGAGAAGCCTTCGTATTCGACTCATCGAAAGGCTACAGCCTCGACGGCGTTGAACTTCTAGGATGACGCCACCATCACCGTGGCTAGAATTGCTCTCGCTGCTATCATCCTGGTCGTTTCTCCAAAGCTGTACAACAAACTTAAGCAAACTGTCGGCAGATTGCATGCCACGCAAACTTCCAGCTCCGGCATGGTACGCGTTTCTTTTATGCCGCGGTGGAAGCGCGGTGAATGTTTTCCCCGCGGTTCCTGTTCCTGCTCGTAGATGACAATCTATGCGCCCACCAGACCGGTAGGCACACACAACTTTGCTTCTGGATAAAAAGCCAGAGATTCGATTCGTAAGAGTCCTTAACGAAACTCCCTCGTCAATCTTGACAGACATACGTTCAAGCGGGGTAGCGGATGGTACAGGCGACAAGTCTTTGTATAGAACACGCCATAGAACGCCCGGTGTGTCCTCTGACTGGTGGTGGTGGTGGTGGTGGTGATGTATCTGTGCTTCTTCTTCCTCTTTCCAAAGATTTCTAGTCGTATGATTCCTGTAGTCAGAATTGTTGATAGGGCCCATTTCTACCACCCTCCTCAAACCAGCTGTTTCTCCTCCAACATCATTTCCCGCTAGTACAGTTATAGGACTAGAAGTGGAACTCCGAAAGAGCGTGTCAGTCATGTTATTATTTTTCTCCAGCTGAAAAGGCGCTGTCGCAGAATTATTTTCTCTAAATCTTCTTTTTGAATCCAATCTGCTGTAATCGTATCATCGTTGGATTGATCGACTGGATTGAGAACGAACCAGAGAACTTTGTATTCGATCTATCAGAATTGTGTGAAGTACTCGTACGTCGAGCAAAGAATTGTTTGTTTGTGACAATAAGATGATTCAGAGAGGGAAAACGCATGCCGTTTCGATTCGAAAAAACATTAGGGACGAAACGCTACTATGAGAATTACTTTACTTGAGAATTTGGTGCTTCGCCGATGATTCGGAAGACATTATTCATCACGCTTCGTCATCTTTCCATGGATTGAACAATTTATTTAAGCTATTTGAAACGATGAACGGTGCGACACAACCGTTCCAGTCATATGGGCAGCATCCTTATCAAGAGGTCTACAGGGGTAAGATTAATGCCTTATGAAAAAAAAAAAAAAATGTTTATTATCCCTCATCCTACAAGTATTTCTTCTACGAGTCTCATTCATTTCTTCAATCGTCCTAAAGAAAATGCGAAGTAAATAGTGTAATTTACGAGGAACGAAGCTTTTCGAAACAACTATCTTGTTTTTCAATCCATGATATTCAGCGCTTGCTCCCTATTCCTTTATCAAGAACATCCATGACGTTCTTCGAAATTATTTCTTTGCTAACCAAGAAGCTAATGATTCCAAAAGCAGCGTCAATAAAAAATAGGACCAAACACATGACCATTAGATAGCTGGGCAAGGCAATTGGGTTGTGTTGGTATCGTTTACCGGTATAATTACTACAAATCCGACAACAATTGAGACTGACGCTTTTTGCAATGGAGTTGTACCAAAATGAAACCAATTTACATCGAGTTTACATCCAAGAATTCTTAAGAACAATTCTTGGTACAAAATACTACACAATCCAATTATGAAACTAATTTACATCCAATTAACATCCAAAAAGATTTTCATAGTAACCGTCTTGTTGGACCGATTTTCCTTGTAATCATGTGCACTTGATTACTTTAAATTACTAAAAAATCCAGCTGCCCGACACTAAGAAAAACTATTTATTTTTTAACTTACTCACTGCACCTCGGCTGATTACTGATCAAGCTCCCCAAGATTACTAGTAATCAGATTAAGTAATCAGAAGCTCCCCTTAGTATAAAAGCTTCTTAAAAAATCAATTGATTTTAGTAATTACACTTTGGTTTCTTCTCCCTGTATACTTATCGTAGCACCTCTACCCTCATTTTTTGTAATCAGCAAGTTTTTGTAATCAGGCTCGCTCCAGCCCACTTTTTCCTTCAAAATCCAGTAATCAGCAATCATCAATGGTGACGATGACAATACAGTTAAAACATAATATCTCCTTCAATATTGGGAGCCAGGAGACCAAACCGGTACCAAAATGTCCGCAATGACGAGGCGGTATCGATTATATTGAAGGGCTTTGCGTTAGTAGCTCAGGGGAGCAACAAAAATTATGCCATCATCATTGTTGTCATTGTTTTTCCTTTTGCAGAGCAAGCAACTTGGACTGCCCATCAGGGATACACAGTTAGGTACATGTCGTCATCATCGTTGTTGTTTGAAAGCCGGAGCGAGGAGAATACACAGACCCCTAGATCAAAGTCGCACAGTGCTTGTAGTTTGGACGCCGTGGATACACCATTCCCCTAGATTGGAGCTGGCAGTGCTTCTAGTTTGGACGCCCTCCGTGGACTACACCATTCCCGTAGACTGGAGCTGGCAGTGCTTATAGTTTGGACGCCGTGGACTACACCATTTCCCTGGTTTAGAGCTGGCAGTGCTTGTAGTTCATCAAAGTAATCACGCCCACATGATTACAAGAAAAAAATGGTCCAACAAGTCGGGTTATGCCAATAACTGTCAACTGTAGTGGCTAATCACATGGAAGTAATCCTCCTTTGTACCTGTGAACTACGCTGTGTATGAAATTGTGTGCTATTGAGTTTTAGTGTCTACTATGACTTCGAGATACTTCGAGAAGCTTCCCAGCTAGTTCAGTGATACGATTGGAAAAGAACTGTGTTCTTTGATAATCGGAATTCGGATGAGACTTCAAGGAGAAGGTTCTATTTGATGTTCGAATACGATTGAACAATGACAGAGGATCGGGAACGATGTCATTGACTCATGACTGAGGGAATGTGTCAATGACGCATGAGTGTGTCAGTGACTCATGACTGAAAGGGTGTGTCGATGACTCGTGACTGGACTGAGATAGTGTGTCAGTGACACATGATTGAAGTGTCTGTGCGTTGTTCAGTCTCCCTTACCATGAAACTTTATGATGGTTTGGCTGGGGTAAGGTGGCGAATGCTGATGCGTTCATGTGTTTGTCCGCGGCGTATAGTGACTGTGTTGTTTGTATGTACTTGTAAGATGGGATAGGGGCCTTCGTGGACGAGATCGAGTTTGTTGCGATCATGTATGGAGACGAAGACGCCTTGACCTACGACAAATTCGTGTTTTGTGCGTTTGCGGTTGGCGCGAAGGAGGCGGTTGTCAATTTGAGCTTGGCGATGTTTGGTTAAGGTAATGATGTCGGCGTGGAGCGGAATGTTGAGAAGCATGTCACGATTGAAGACGAGGGCACCGGGCGAGAAGTTTCCAAGTGTTGAAACTGGATTGCAACGAAGGGCGTGCATTGCTGTTGATATTGCTTCGTCGACAAGGTTATTGGCTTCTATTTTGGTTTTGGGGGGTTTCAGGTTTATCATGGTGCGTATGATTTGACCGATGGTCTTGTGGGTGGACTCGATAATTCCGTTGGCGGTGGGTGTGTGGGGGGAAATATTTATTGGTTTGATGCCTGCGTAATCTAACGGGAATTGAAAGTCGTGTCCGTTGAATTCGGGACCGTGATCGTGTACGATGCGTGAGGGACGAGGGTAACGGGAGAGCCAGCAGTTTTCGAAGAGCCGTCTGATGTTTTCGGCTGTTTTGGCTCCGGGGATTCGGATGATTTCGATAAGGCTGGTAACTGGGTTCGATGCATGTGAGCGCGTCAAATTTGAGGTTGATTTTGTTTATTTCGAACGTTCCATGGGCCAATGCAGTCGACGTGGACTTCAGACCAGGGAGTTATGGGAGCTGTGCGTGGTGCAAGTTGACCTGATTGTCGGGTTCCTGTACGAACAAGGGGGCAGATGAGACAATTAGATATGACGTTGCGACATACTGCGCGAAGGTTAGGGATGATGGAAGTGACGGCGGAGAATGGCTTCGAGTCTGTCCATGCCTGTGGAGTGAACTGTTATTTCGTGGTACCATTTGACGAGAGGAGCAAGCATGTCGTTAGGGATGACAATTTTCCACTGGGAGTTAGGTGTTAGTTCGTCGTATCGGCAAATGATGTCGACGTTGTCTAGTTTTTGTTTGAAAAATCGTCTGGGATCTTTTTGTGACAGGGTGAGAACTTTTGGGTCATGTGATTGATACTGGTGAATGGTCGTAAAATGAAATGGCAATCTGCCTTTTTGGTCGAAACGGGGGTGAATCAGATAGCTGTCTTCGACAGGATGACAATCAGTCGATGCAGCGCATGATGGCAGCGCCATTAGGCTCTCGGCCATTTGTTTAAATGAGAAGGAGTCGTCGTTGGAGACATCGTCAGTCGAAATTGGTAGTTGTGAAATATGAAGTGAGGGTTGTTGGGGTTCGGCTGAGGGAGTCGGCGACTGTGTTTTCTGGGCCTTTGATGTAATGGTAAATGGGGTTGTATTCTTCTAAGATTAGTTTCCATCGTAGGACTCGTTGGGTGTTGTACGTAGAAAGCTTGTAGGTTAGATTTTTGTGATCGGTGTAGAGGTGAATGAGTGCACTGAGGAGCATGGGTCGGTATTCTTTGAATGTTTCGACAATGGAAAGCAGTTCCTTTTCGATGGTGGTGTAGTTGGCTTGTGCTTGGTTGAGCTTGCGCATGAAATATGCGACGGGAATGTTGTTCTGTTTTATAACTGCGCCTAGTTGAAAGTCGGATGCGTCGGTATATATGTGAAACGGTATATTGTGATCTGGGTACGCGAGCATTGTTTCAACTGAGACAATGGATTTCATTTCTTCGAATGCTTTTTGGCAAGTGTCGTTCCATTGGAATGTGCGAGGAGTTTTCAAAAGATCAGTGAGCGGGGCGAGGATGTGAGAACGGCGTGGCCACATGTCGCGGTAGTATGTAACGAGCCCGAGGAAGGCTTCGAAGTTGTTTAAGGTTTTTGGGTGGTAGCATTGCTAAGATTGCCTTGATTTTCTTGATGTATGGCTTGATTCCGTTTGGAGTGAGCCAATGGCCGAGAAAATTCAGTTTCTTGTATGATCCATTCGCATTTGAGTGGATTGATTGCGAAGCCTTTGTCCTGTAAACGGGTGAGTACTGTGTCGATGAGTTGCAAGTGATCCTCGAATGTGTTGCTGAAGCAAGCAATGTCATCGATGTAAATTTCGAGATTTGGAATGTCGTGGAGTACTCGTTCCATGATTTCTTGTGCTACGTCTGGGGATTGAGAAACTCCCATTGGTAAGCGATTGTACTTGTAAAGGCCAAATGGAGTTGTGATAGTGGTTAAGTCTTTGCTTTTGTCGTCGAGGACAAAGGTATAGTATTGCATCGAAATGTCCATTTTGGTGAGGTATTTGTATCCGGAGCGGCGGGATAAAATGTCTTGAATACAGGGAATTGGGTAAACTTTGCGTTTGATGGCTTTGTTGAGAGCGCGAAAGTCGGAAACCCATCGAATTTTTCCGTCTTTCTTGGGAATGATGAAAGTTGGGGAGATCCAATTGGAGCGACCTTGGCGAGAAAGGACGCCAATGTTGACCAGGCGATCGAGTTCTTTCTTAAATAGGGGTAATTGTTTGTGGGGTACGGGGTAAGCGCGAGAACGATTGGGCTTGACAGTTTGATCGATGTCGAGATGGATTTCTTCGTCTGGATAATGTTTAAGGGTTCCATCGAAGATTGTTTGGTATTTGCAGAGAACTGAGTGTAGGCGGTCACGTTGTTCTTGTGACAAGTGTTTGCAGTTGTCAGATACCGTGCGAACGTCGTGCTGAGCATAAGTGGATTCCTGAATGTTGGTTTTGTTCGTTGTAAGTGCGAACGAATCGTTAGGGGTATTGTTGTCAACGTGGCTTGCGTGAATATGAAGAGCGAGTGCCGCAGAGTCGGCGTGCATGCGTGGGAATTGCCGCATCGGGATGGAATGTGTGGCTGTTTTGATTTCGTTGTTGTGAAAGTTCAAAACTATCTGAAAATGACGGAGGACGTCGCGTCTGATGATCATGTCGTAACGACAAGGGGCTTGGAACACGCGAGCGTCGAGGGTGGGAAGGATTATTTTGGGGGCAAGTTCCGGAAGTGTGAAATGCTGAAGAGAAATTTGTTGAGACGAGTTGAATTCTCCAGCCATCGTGATGCCAGAAATAGGAGTAGTGTTGGTAGATACGATTGTGACCGGAAGCGCGTGATGGCTAAACCAAGTTGTTTTGGAACCGGAGTCACAAAGAATGAGGAAGGGACGTGGGGAAGGGCAGTTTTGGAGAAGACGGGCAATTGCGATAGTATATGGAACAGGTTCCGAAGGTGGTTGTCAGTAGTCAGGTTGACTGTCGTAGTCGGGCTCATCGTCCTGATGATAACATTCGTCGTGTTCGTCGTCATATTCCTGTGTGAGAGGAGCGTCCGTTTGTGTATCTTGGTCGTGAAAATAATTGTCGTCATCACGTGGCCTGGAATCGGGATGCTCGTGGTCGAACTGTTGAGGGTCGTGATCGTAGTAAAAATCATCACCCATTTCTAAATGATGAGCATCGTTGGCAGCAGTGGAGCGGGTTCTGTACGGGCTGGTACGCGTTTTGCTGGCGGATTGCGAAACGAGTAGTACGACTAGCCGAGGATGGTTGGTCGGAGCGATTAGTACGTTCGGAACGAGGATAAGGACTGTATCGGCGCGGGGCATATCCGTGATTCGAGCGACTGGTCTGGGTTGAGTTGTCGCGAGTGTTGCGATTAGTGTATGCCGGACGGCGATATGTGGTGTTGTTGCCATACGTATACTGAGATGACTGAAGAGTAACGAGGGCGATTGTTGTGGCCGTTACCATTGCCGTTGCCGTTGCGGTTGTTGCGGTATCCATTGGAAGAGGAGGAGTGTCGATGCGATGGACGAGAGACTTGACCAGCGTCATGATGCAAACAGTTGTTGTTCCATGAACGCGACGAGACGATGAAGAGGAAAGTTCTGATCATCGAGTTGATTTCCAGTCTCGTTGAATTTGAGTTGCCAAGTCGGAAGCATGAGGCGAAAGAAGGCATTCTTCATGGTTGTCTTAGTGGGAAAGAGTCGCATTCCTCCGGATCCTGGTAGGTGAACGCTAAGAATGTTGATTAAGCGAAGGCGACCGGCGGCTGCGAAGCAATTCATGTGGTACGTTTTAGTTGCGTTGGACATGTATTCTTGCTGAATGAGAAACGCGTTGGACGGAAGAAAGAGGGAGATGAATGCGTTGAGATTGTTGGTAAAATCAGCATCTTGAATGCGAGAACCGGCGTCGGTAACGATTTCGTCCCAGGTGTGCTTGAGGTCGCCACCAAGGACTTCACGAAGTTTGTAATGTTTGGTATCGTCCTTGATGTTAAGATTGTGCGGTCCAACGGCGTCGATGAAATCGACTAGAACGCGAATGAGACGTTTGGAGTCGCTGGAGTTGGGGCAAAAGGTGGTATCCTGTTTCTTGACGGATGACGAAGAAGTTGTCACCGGAGGAGGGGGAGGAGGGAGGTTCGTGCCTGGGGTGCCAGGTGTGGTGGTGACCGAAGGAGAGGGACGTGTGCTGTACTGCGTGACACTGTGGACAAGACGAAACCGTGGGGTAATCTTCATAGCGAAGCTTGGGTTTGAAAAAGAAGGGGGCCTGCTTAGCGGCTTGAAGTTGAGCGACAGCAGACATGGTGAGTTAGAGGTTACGGTTAGTTTTTAGATATTTTTATCGATAAAAAAATTTCAAAGCGATATTGCGATTGAATTCAATATGAACTACGCTGTGTATGAAATTGTGTGCTATTGAGTTTTAGTGTCTACTATGACTTCGAGATACTTCGAGAAGCTTCCCAGCTAGTTCAGTGATACGATTGGAAAAGAACTGTGTTCTTTGATAATCGGAATTCGGATGAGACTTCAAGGAGAAGGTTCTATTTGATGTTCGAATACGATTGAACAATGACAGAGGATCGGGAACGATGTCATTGACTCATGACTGAGGGAATGTGTCAATGACGCATGAGTGTGTCAGTGACTCATGACTGAAAGGGTGTGTCGATGACTCGTGACTGGACTGAGATAGTGTGTCAGTGACACATGATTGAAGTGTCTGTGCGTTGTTCACCTGGGTGCTTTTGTCTCAGGTCTTGGCACATGTGAGCGATGAACAGGGCTGCTGAAGAGAAGCGCCTCTCCACAAATCATGCTTTACTAGCTTGTCCTGTGGCATGCCCAACAGCAAGGTAATATTAGCAGTTGAAGAACAATACTATATTATATCAGTTCCGTGCATGTTTGGGCACCATATCACATCATATGATTTGTAGGAACATAATGTGTAGCTTCAGGACTTGCTCGTCCCTCATTACTCATTGCCTGTACTTACTTTTTTTCTTCGCCAATCATCATCTAATTCTAATCATTCTAATATTGTTGCAGTGAAAGCCTTAGCAAAGAAGCTAATCCATGAAACTAATTAAGTTAAGTTAAATTGTTGCAAGCTACTATGGAACAGCCTCTGATGCAGCTGCAGCTACAGCTGACTGAAGTACTTTTGATCTATTTGATTCTTACAAGGTTCATAGCTGCTACTTCTACCATTTCTGGTAACATATTCAAATCATTCTAACACTCTTTTCTAACTTGGCTGTCATGGCTCATGTTCATCCAACTCCTATTTCTTTTATACGGTAGGGACCTCTTCTTTCGTACCAGCTGGTATATCATCTTTTGTTTTCACTAGAGCAGCAAGACTTGTTTTTCCCCAGCTTTAAATCAAGCATTACTACCTTCAGCTACTGCATTGCCAGCTTGGAATAATCTGCACAACACAAAGCAACCGACAACACAGCTCAAGCTTTTGTATGTTGCATCACAGATACATCAGATATTTCTCTTCATGCTCTTTTGCATTTGGTTTTGTTAAGGTGGTTCTTTCTTTCTCCCCGACATTACCGCCATTGAGACCGTAATTGTTTAATAGCTTAACAGCAATTCCGTTTTGTCATTCTAATTCCAGTAACTTGTCATAATTGGATCCACGTTGACATCAATTGTTCTATCTTCCAACGCCATTAGTTTGTGAGCTATTGCAAACCCATATAGTTGTATATGAAGGGATAAATACTGATACACTTCCATGTTTCTTTGAATCAATCATGTGGAAAAGCTTTGTCAGTACAGTCAGGTTCATTCCTCAGTGTTGGCTTTAAATTTTTGCATTCACTAAACAAGACCAAACAGGTAATAATTTGGGAATATACACCTGTCCTCTTTGCCTATGGCAAAGTATTCAGTTTTGTCTTGTTCTTCTGATACACAGAAAGTGTTCTTGAACAATTCAAAGCTGTCATCGATGGGCTGCCAAATGTTTGTCACATTAGGAACTCTTCTAAGAATGAAAGCCCTTATGACTGCATGATAGTTTGCAGCCTGTCATTCTTGTTGTACCCAAATTGATCAACAAAATAATGCATGTCTGAGGCGCTTCCTCAACACCAGGAAAAATTGGCAAAACAGTGTCATGGATATTCTTTTTAAGCTTAATAGCATCCATGCCAGCACTCACATTGCAATTTAAAAGTGGTGTTCCATCATTCAATTTCCTTCTTGAAATACACGCTACTGTCACTTTATTAATCTTGATCTTTCAATTCCTTTGGATATGTTATGATGATCTTTCAATTCCTTAGGAAATGCCTCTTGAATATACCTGTTTGCGCCAACCTTTGTGGTACTTTTCAGGTGGAAGTGGCCAGGGATAGGATTGCCCAAAGCTGTCTCGCTACCAACAAAAATAGTTGCCAGTACCATAGGATGATGGAACGACCTGAAAATAAGAGATACACATGGAAGCGATACTGGTACATAGTTGGTACGCACCATACCATTGGAAAAACTGTTAAATAAAACAGTCAGTTTTTCCCTCAAAAAATTCAATACAGCAGTAATCATCAGAGTTATTAATACCTTAAATTAACTTTAAAACAACGTTGATAGTCAGCTGTTCAAGTTATGTATTTACCCTGACCCCAACCCTAAACCCAACCCTAAACCCTAACCATATAGCCCTCAAAATCAATTAATTATTTCGAAAATAATAATTTTAGTTTCTCAAGATAAATAAGACTTTGAAAAAAGAATTGGTTGCACAAAATATTAAACGCGAATAATTTATTTTCATTTTCATTTTCATTTAATTAACGTCTTATTAACGTATATTTAATCAGAAAAATGAGGAGCAGAAAAAGGGCATACATAGGGGTAGTCAAAGCCAAAAAAGGGCTTCAAAAAACCCCAAACAAACTAAACTCCACCCCCCCCCCCCCCCTTTAACCTAGTCCAGAAGGACAGAGCAAACTAAAAGGGGGCAGTGAGAGATAAAAAGGGGATCGAAACCCCCAAAACTAATTAAGCTCCATTCCCCCTCTTTTTTTCTAGTACAAAAGTGACAGAACAAACTAAAAGGGGGCAGTGAAAGCCAAAAAAAGGTATCAAAAACCCCAAAACGAACTAAACTCCATCTCCCCTCTTTTTCCTAGTACAAAAGGACAGAGCAAACTATAAGGGGACAGTGAATGCCAAAAAGGATATTAAAAACCCAAAACAAAATAAATCCATCCCCTCCTCCTTTTTTCCTAGTACAGAAGGTCAAAGCAAACTAAAAGGGAGCAGTGAAAGCTAAAAAAGAGTATCGAAAACCAAAAAATGAACTAAACTCCATCCCCTCCGCCTTCTATTTTCCTAGCACAAAACAACAGATCAAACTAAAAGGGGGTATTGAAAGCTAACAAACACGAATTAAACTCCATCATCCCCTCCCCCCTCCTTTTTTCCTAGCACAAAAGGACAGACCAAACTAAAAGGGGTAGTGAAAGCTAACAAAAAAGTAGTTCCAAAAACCCTAAAGTAACTTAAACTTCTTCCCCCCTCCCTTTTCACTAGCACAAAATATGAAACAAATTAACAACTTGCTTCCAAACAAAATACCGTACCATCTTTTTGTGATCTCACCATGAATATTGTTCATACTATGGACAGGATGAATCGTAAAAGAAACATTTGAATGATTAATGACTGATTATGTGACTGATCAGACTGCCCAAACGGACTGATTTGGTGATGTATTATGTGACTGATTAGACTGCCCAAATTGACTGATTCAGTGACTTACAGTCACATTATCACTCACCAAATCAGTTGAGTAATCAGTTACGTAATCAGTCACATAATTAGTCACATAATCAGTCACCTAATCAGTCTATCAATCACCAAATCAGTAAAGTAATCAGTCGCACAATCAGCAAAGAAATAAGTCACGTAATCAGTCACTTAATCAATCACATCATCAGTCACATTATCACTCACTAAATCAGTCAAGTAATCAGTCACAATTCAGTGCCATTTGGAGAGAAAAACCATAACATTTTCTGCAGTTTGAGTGGGAATATTGTTCACACTGTGCATCAAATGAGTCATGGAAAATTATTCATGCTCTTGACCTTGACCTCATACTTTGGGAGTCATTACCTAATCATCAATCACTTTGTGCACTTGGGTTTGCACCTAGTGGTAATGCTGTTCATACTTTGGGACTCATTGCCTAATCCATAGTAAGTTTGGGCACTGAATTTTCAAAAAAATACTCTCTTGAGTGCCATTTGGGGACACAGACCACAACATTGTCTGTAGTTTGAGTGGCAGTGTTGTTCACACTATGCATCAGATGAGTCATAAAAACATTATGCATGCTCTTGACCTGATACTTTGGGACTCATTACCTAATCCATAGTAAGTTTGGGCACTGGATTTGCATAAAAAATACTCTCTTGAGTGCCATTTGGAGACAAAAACCACAACATTTTCTGCAGTTTGAGTGGCAATGTTGTTCACACTATGCATCAGATGAGTCATGCAAAAATTATGCATGCTCTTGACCTGATACTTTGGGAGTCATTGCTTACCAAGTCAGTTTGGGCACTGGATTTTGTTAATTTCCTTCTGTAATGGGTTGCTGAGCTGACTCAATCCAAAGCCAAAGACGTGCAACAGGAGCTGTTCTGTTGGGGGGATCATCCAGTTGAGGTGCCCTACTGTTGATACCCAGACTGATTATTCCACTACGGCAAAGCTAGGGCTAAGCCAGGTCTCTTCTAACTACCAATTATCATGGCACAGTCAGATAGACCTTAGGTTGGTAGTTCTACAATGATTGCATTAGAGCAAGATGTGTAAGGTTCAAGGTGATTTTAATCAGTTAATTCAAAAGTACAAGATAAAGAGCATGAGCTTGGTGCTGTAGAGCAAGATATCTCTTTTAATGCAGTAAAAGACAGTGTGGCTGCTAATGCAGCACTGTAGAATCACTTGCTTTATTATTATATATAGTGAGAAACTTCTGAGAACCTCTCCTTCAATCGTGGCTATCAAAACAGTTGTACCAAGTATGGGAACAGGGGTACGGAACATCTTAAGTATCAAATTGGCTGTCTGAAAAACAGAAGAGTGATCTTAAGTATCAAAACACATGATTGGGAGTATCGAAACAATGGTACGGAGTCTCAAAATGGCTATACCGAAAACAGACGATTAATCTTGTTGTAGTCATGAAAACAAAAGCAATCTTGCTTCCGATCTTAAGTATTGAACTTTTATTATGAAAACAGAAAAGAATGAGCCTTGAAAAGAATGTGCCTTTCTGGTCATTTTCCATAAGATATGTATTAATTTCCTTCTGAATCCGATTTGTTGAGAGTCTGATTCAAGGGCTTCTGACAAACAGCAACGCTGTGTTAGTGTGTTAGTAGACGAACAATTGTACTCTACGCGTGACAATTGTGGTTGGATACTTTCGGCAACGGATAATCGGACTACAGGCGAGACTAGGGAAACGCCAGATCTCCTCTTGCTGTGACTTATTCAGATTGCAGCGAGACAGACCTTAGTATGTAGATTACAGGTAGTTGGTAGCAACTAGTGTGAATTTTGGGATATAAATCAGTTGAATGTTAAAAGTATGAGATAAAGTGAAATCTTGCCGAAATGCAAGATATCTCTTTTATTGAGATGAATACGTTGCAACTGCTGTTGCGTAATGCTGAGATTACTCGCTGATTATTTCCGTGCATGTATTAGTCGTTGACCATATATATTTGTATGCATGTATATGTATTGTGTGAGAATCACATGCCAACGGTTTTCTTCTCTTGTTCCGTTAGGAAGACTCCATGAAATGTTTATCATTAAGGTCAGGAATTGCTCCCGTAGCTCGTGTGATATTTTATGAAATCAGAGTTTGCTCACCGAAGAACAATGGCAATATCGTAAGACAGGGATTGCTCACCGTTTATGCGCGGTGGGAATCGATGCGCCGTGGGAACCGATATGCCGTGGGAATCGATTACTTAGATGGATACGGGACTCATTGATTCATGCGCATAGGAAATCTACCCTTTGGTAACTTTGGTACTTCTGGTCACGAAAGGAATTTAATACTCCCCATGTCTCCTTGTGAAGGGTCATCACGCTCTACATGATGCTTCCATCATCTTGGAGAAGGTCGCCAGTATTACCACAGAAGTGGAATATGGGCCTGAGCAGTGGATACACAACTGAGTGACTCCAATGCTTGGTGAGAATGTCTGCACAGTTATCCTTACCTGGGACGTGCATCATTAAAATGAATCCTCTCGCTATCATGCTCCGTACGTAGTGAAACGATAGAATGTTATGACGCTTATGCAACCTTGCGTAAGGAAATGTCGACGTTTGGATCATCTTTTCGTTGTCACCCCAGGAGTATGAGATATCATGGACTCGTGTTCCGAGGTATCGGAACGAGTGGCGTAGATCGACAATCTGTTCGATGCAAGTTCTTCCTGCAACAAATTCAGCTCCAAAGGTGGCTGTTTCCGTAGTAGACTGCTTCTTTGAGAACCACATCATGGGAGTCTTGTTTGCGAAATGAAGAATGCCAGTAACTGCCTTGCCACTGAGAATATCATGCATGAGGTTGGCATCATAGAAGTGTGTTAACACTACTGTCTTTCCAAGCGGTGCAGGAGTGTCGTCGGGTAGCTCTTCAGAATGCTCCCCATAGACGGTGTTGGACCAGTCGATGGTGTCGGGTTTAGTCAATATAAAATCGGGCGGTTCCACGCGGAATCTGATTTTAAAATGTCTAAACTTGGAGATATATCCATAGATACGTTTAGCACGTTCGAGATGCCCATCTCGTGGCTGAGCTCTGAAACTTGAGAGCGTCATCACGGCTGTTTGTACATCGAAACGCCCAATAGCGATGATCCATTGGAGTGAACCGATCATACTTTGATATTTCTGTATACCGGTTTCTTCAAGAAAGGCTGAGGAGTCCAATTCAGGATGATCGTTCTCCGCGATGGGTGATCGGAACCTAGTGCTAGGTTTGCATCCGAACATTTGTTCGTAAGATGCTTCCATCTTTTCGATGAACTTTATGGGATTCATGCACAGAACACCATGTTCGTCGCGCTCAAATCCACATCCTAAATGAAAGTTCATAGGTCCGGATCCCTTCAATTTGAAGTTATATGGTGACGATTGCAATATCTTCAAGAAGGAATTGGGATCTGCCATGCAGAGACATAGGTCATCGACATATGTGCATATAAGCTCATATACACGTTCACCATGCTTGTTCGTTCCGGGTTTGAGGAATATTTCCGGTTCTGCGCGGGATCTTTCGAAGCCGAGTTCGATGAGACAAGCCGCGAGTAAGTCTCCAAAACACTTGCCTGAAGACCTGAGACCATATAGGGCTTTGTAAATGACCAACAGGTGACCCTCCAACGATCCGAATTCGGGACCTGCCTTGATGCATACTTTCTCGCAGGTGACTGCTTCTAAGTAGGCGTTACCTATGTCGGTGCCCCATGCTTCTAGATCGTTGAGTTCAGCTAGGAATAGACACATACGTAGACCGCGAAGAGATACGACGCCTGCGTAAACACTGTGGATAGGGGCCTCAGTGAGATTACCGTTAGCAACGAGGCGAGCCTTGTGTCTTCCGTCGTGTTTGACAGCGTATATCATGTGTACCTTGATCTGTTGGAATCCCGGGGGAATGGAGCTTGTCTTGTATACGCCTTTATCAATGAATGTATTGTATTCATTGAGTTGTGCCATTTCCAGAGTGGTGGCATCTTCCCATTTGGTGTTTCCGTTGGCTTGATCAAATTGGAGGGCTTCTTCGTGGCTACGAGGAACTTTGAATCCATATTGATACTGCGGAGTGGTACGGAAGGAACGTAGTTTGGCTTGGTGCACGAGTCGATCAAGTTTCTTGGTTCGTCGTGCTAGGTTGGTGATTCTTCTGAGACGTTTCCAACCCGGGAGATCAAGCAAGTTGTTGTCTTTCCCATATTTTGCAACGGTGACCGGGTCGTCGGCTGCAATGTTGGCCAGAGGTTCATATGTGCGTTCCATATTCTCCCATTCAATCCAGAGGTTATACTTGGAACCTTTGTATTGAGGATGCTTGTTATCCAGTGGACCTTGGTGTCCTAGGATGCGGCGAAAGGACCAGAGTTTGCCGTCTTCTTGTGTTGAATCACAATGTATGTAATTCATGAGTTCATTGTATGCAATGATATCATCGAGTTCGTCATCGGAGTGTTTGCACTTGAACTTGATGAAGTCTTTATTGCGTTCAAGACTGTCTTCAACATCGACAATGGTAAGACGCTTCCGGGTGCCATCGAGATTGGTTACAAGGAAGGAACGTCCTTGTAGATCGGCAATCGGGATCGTAGGAATGGTAATAGGTTTACCGTCATCGTCAAACTGTGCGTTACCTTCTTCGTCGGTAACAACTACCTGTGATGGGTCTACGGAAGGAGTAGCTGAGTTTGTGTGTGGGGTTGCGACGTCACTAACATCAAAGTATGCTAATTCCGGTGGGTCAAAATCATCTTCAGTAAGGAGAACGCCGTCGGATGTCTTGCTGAAGATGTGTGTCGTAGGAGGACCATCAAGACTCTCCCCATAGTTGTTAGGGAGTGGAGAAGGTGACCAGCTAGGGCTGTCATCGACCTTCTTATAAAGAAAGCTCGGTAACGAGGGGTGGGCGGGTGGGTGAAGATTTGGTTGAGTGCCAGATGCGTGGAGCGTGGTATCTGTTTGTTTGTTGGGTGCAGATGGAACGGTGTCATCGGCGGTGTCAGAATCAGCAGGTGAACCGTTAGGTGAAACTGAGCTGTTTGGTTTAGTAGACTCGTCAATGAGTTTATTCTGATTGGTATGCTCCCCATGTTTGAAAGCTGGAGCTTCTCCAGTGGCGTATATACGGGGTAAGGAATCCTTTGCATTACGCCATTTGATGAAACCATCATCAGTAAATAGGCCCGCGCGTTTGTTACGTGACTCAGGTGTAAGAGCAGATCGAACACCGGACCGGTCTAGTAACTTGTTGGTAACTGGGTCCCAGATGCGAAAGCAGAGTCCATTGCCAACATGTTCGGCGATGCCGACGAAATGACCGAGGCATTCGGTAGATTTGGTACCGAAAGGAGAGTCATTGGTCTTGAAATACACAGGTTCAAACCAGAAGAAGCTGGTGTATGCGCTGATGTCGCCAAGTGTACCCGTGGCAATGAAGATCGGTTGTTTATCGGACAGCGTAGGGTCAGAGACAACATTGAGGAGACCCGCGACGTATGTCATGCACAGTAACCACATGTGTGGCGGTGTGCCGGTACGACCCATGACGCGATTGACAATGCGTTTGAACGTTTGGTATCGTCGTTCGAATTGATTCTGGTGTTGATGGTACGGTTCACTTTGCCAGAGTCCAATCCATAACATTTTGAGGTAATCCATGACTTTCTTACTTGATTGATAGTTACCGTGGTCGCAAAGGAGGCGGATGGGCCTGCCCCATTTTCGAACAAAGTTCTGAAAGCAGGATAGGAAATCGCCGGTGGTACGCATTTCTTCAATGTGAATAATATGTGATTTGCGGCCAAAGAAGATCTGAGCAATCTTGGATCCACCATCAATTGCTGGGACATCTGAATAGACTGCATCGGACATAACATCGTCATTGAAGGGGCGAACGTTCATGGCCGGTTGAGGGGAATGAAACCGTTTGAAAATGTTACCATCAGGGCTAACCGCTAACGAACCGTATTGGGCTGAGTTTTCAAAAGTAGCTTTGATGCGATCGGTGGAAACCCAACAAAAGAAAGGTTTGAGGGATAAGTAGTCATGTTCGTTGGGGTATCTTTCGCGGGGCGTAGCTGCAATGCGTGTAGTGTCACTGGCTGTACAATCTGTCGGAAACGCAGTGACTGTTCCAGAGACTGCGGTTGGCGTGCAGCATGCGAGACGTTCTTGATGAGCGTAGTCAGTGGAAGTAAGCCAAAAGGAGCGATCGTTGTTCTTATGATCATCAATTGGAAGAAAGGGAGATCAGGTGGAATGGCTGGAATACGAGCTGAGGGATGTGACCGTGGAGGACCCGGGAGAAACAGATATATCGAATCCTTCAAGGCAGCGTGGGTTCCCATATTCGTCGTAATCGGCATAAGGGAGTTGCTGTGGTTGGGGAGGATATTTCTGGAGAAATTGTTCATCCTTTGCACTGATCGTGGTATTGAGAACAGATGGGTCCCAATGTTTATCGGACGTCATGATTACATGTGGTAGCGTGTCAAATTCGACAGTCGTATACTTTCGTATCGCAAGGTATGGTAAGCCGTGTCGTATGCTAAGAGGCAGTGCATAGCCATCGGAGGTGGTGATGACCTGTCCTCCACCTGCTTTGATGGACGTGTCGTCTACAGTGGAAAAATATGCTTCCATCTGGCCGGATGACAATATAGAAGGATGTCGTCCTGTATAGGCACATTCATTGAAAATAAGAATGACGGGGCCTCTGTTCGACATGGAATATGCTCCGCATGTAGCAATGGGAATGTTTTGTACCTGATGATTGTTAATGCCGGTGACGTTAACATATCGTGATGGAATATCCTTGGAGATAAGACATGCATCATTACCGATGATGCAGCCATTTGCGCCGCGATTGACCATGGCAAAACCAGGGCTAGTAACCGTAGTTTTGTGTATACGGTATGTGTATGACGTTACGGGACCATCATTAGGAAAGGTGAGATCATCCTCGGGAGTATACCACTGGTGAAAATTGGCGGAATACGATGGTGTTCCGACAGGTATTTGGGTGTCACCGTCCTTTTTGTACTGAATGTCAGGGTTGTTTGAAAGGAATCGAGCTGGATGCGCGGGTGACACGGAAGACTTGAGAGGTCGCTGGTCCTTAGACGAGGAGGTCGTGGATTTGTATACACCTAGGGATGCATGGAAAACGCCTCTACGATCATTCTCTACAGCAGGATGTAGGTCTGCTGCGGAATTGGCATGCTCATCCTTGGTCGAAGTACCGTCTTCTTGAAAAGATACCGAGTGTTCATGTTGGTATGCCTTTCGGATAATGGGTTTGACACTGTTGGGGTCAGGTTGGTTAGTGTTAAGTAAGTTGTGTCGCAATGAGGCAACCACAATTTTCTTGCCTTCCGGAGAAAAACTGAGCCAACTCTTCATGTCCTGACGTGACAAGGCCTTCCATATGTTTGTAGGCAACCTTGTGGTAGGGTCAGGGGTACGTCCAGCCTTAAACACAGCATAATCTTGATAGTCTCCTTCAAATTCGATGGGGAGAGCATAGTCCTCATAGTTTTGGATCGAGTCAGAAGAGAAATCATGAACGTGTGCACGTACGGTCGACCGAGGAGCAGACATCGCAGACTGGGAATCAAGTCGAGTTGCTTCGAGTAAAAGCGTGATTTTAAGATCGTGGATAGCAGCGGCTTCGGCAACTGCATCCGTTACGGTGCTATTCGTCCCACCTGGATCCTTGACTTTGGCAAACTGTTCGCTTAGCTGGAAGCTGGAATAGCATGCCTGACACAATGCTGATTTTACGGTATGGTACTCAAGGGGCTTGTTGGGAGGACGGAGCTTGTTGAGGTGATTCAATTCATCAAACCAATGTGTGATGAATTTCACTTTGGATTCCTTCCAATTGTTGAGATTCAACTTGAGCAACGCTTGTAGCTGAGTCGAGTTGTCGTATACCTTTGCTTTTGATTGGCTATGAAGGTTTACGAAGTCGAAGTAGGCCTTGCGTCCATCACGAGTGATAGAATGACTGTGTACACATGATGCAGAAAGGTCACTCTTGAAGACTTCCAACATTAGTACCCAGAAGAAGGCACATTGTTTGACGTAGAGATCACGGGTGTAACCCACAAGCGTGGCTGGAGGCCAAGTTTCATCGAGGAATGTCTCTGTATCGATGTCGTATGCCTCGAGTTTAGCTTTGAAACCGACGAGCCAGTGTTCGAATCTCGAGTCATTCGTGAGGGGTGTAAAGGACTTTTCATCTCGTGCTTTTCGGCACCATGATTCGTACTTTACCTGCTGAGGTGACTTTTTGTTACTTCCCGCCGGAGGAGGTGGTGGGTTCAGAGCAGATTCGTTACGTAAGCGTTGGGCACGCTCTCCGCGGAATGCCTGGAATTCCCTGTATGTATATGACTTTACATCTTTCCAGTCCTTCTCGTCTTCTCCTAGGTCGACACCTTCTTCTTGTAGGTCGATAGCGAAATCCGCAAGTGCTTCTATGCTCCTTTGGATGGATCGAGGGATATGCGTTGCCAATCCTTGCTCCATATAGGTAAGTTCGCGTGCAAAATCCGGTTCGATAAGTGCGTCGAGGAACGACTTCCACTCGCATAATCCGTCTTCTTTGAGAGCTAGGCACAACTTGCTAGTAATCTCACTTGTTACGTTGAGTAATGATATGAGTATCTTTCTCATATCAGCATCGAAGCTGGGAAAGCGTTCGATAGTGGTGACTTCGGCGTCATTCTTCTCTTCGCCTCCGAGTGCATTGATGGGCATTACCGGTATGTTCGGCATCTGTGGTGGTTCGGAGCCTTGGAAAGAAGTGCGTGGTAACTGAGAATGGGAACTGCTTCTTGTGCGATGTGCGACGTGCATATGCCAGCGTAGGGATTATGTTCAATTCCGTTCCTGTTCCTTCTTGTGTGCAAGCCTTCTTAGAGCTTGCGACTGTTAATCTATTAATTTCCTTCTGAATCCGATTCGTTGAGAGTCTGATTCAAGGGCTTCTGACAAACAGCAACGCTGTGTTAGTGTGTTAGTAGACGAACGATTGTACTCTACGCGTGACAATTGTGGTTGGATACTTTCGGCAACGGATAATCGGACTACAGGCGAGACTAGGGAAACGCCAGATCTCCTCTTGCTGTGACTTATTCAGATTGCAGCGAGACAGACCTTAGTATGTAGATTACAGGTAGTTGGTAGCAACTAGTGTGAATTTTGGGATATAAATCAGTTGAATGTTAAAAGTATGAGATAAAGTGAAATCTTGCCGAAATGCAAGATATCTCTTTTATTGAGATGAATACGTTGCAACTGCTGTTGCGTAATGCTGAGATTACTCGCTGATTATTTCCGTGCATGTATTAGTCGTTGACCATATATATTTGTATGCATGTATATGTATTGTGTGAGAATCACATGCCAACGGTTTTCTTCTCTTGTTCCGTTAGGAAGACTCCATGAAATGTTTATCATTAAGGTCAGGAATTGCTCCCGTAGCTCGTGTGATATTTTATGAAATCAGAGTTTGCTCACCGAAGAACAATGGCAATATCGTAAGACAGGGATTGCTCACCGTTTATGCGCGGTGGGAATCGATGCGCCGTGGGAACCGATATGCCGTGGGAATCGATTATTTAGATGAATACGGGACTCATTGATTCATGCGCATAGGAAATCTACCCTTTGGTAACTTTGGTACTTCTGGTCACGAAAGGAATTTAATAATATGAGCTGGATGTAGTCACATGCCCTATGCCTTAAGAGTACATGGCCTGAGAAGAATATTCCAATCCTGCTTACAGAGATACTCCAATCCTGCATACAGAGATACATAACCTGCTGAGTCTCATTATTCCAACCACATAAATGTGTTTAGGTGCATACAACTCAATTGGTTGTATCGTATCATTCCAGCTGCACTACTGTAGCTAAGTTATGTAAGAATGTACATACTTAAGTTAGAGTACCAGCCCTGTAGTTTCCTTGCATACATACGAAAGGAATTTAATTTGCCCCATCTTCTTGCATGTGATCAAGCGTACCACTGTACATATCACGATAAGAAGAATGAACAAATTTTGTAAGTATGTATGCAAAGTAATGTAGTATGCCCCATCTGCTTACTTGGGAGAAAGGAAGAAACCTTTATCACTATGCATCAGATGAGTCATACAAAAATTATTAATGCTCTTGACCTGATACTTTTGGGAGTCATTACCTAATCCGTAAATTTGAGCACTGAATTTGCATAAAAAATACTCTCGTGAATGCCATTTGGAGACGCAAGCCACAATTTTTTCTGCAGTCTGAGTGGCAATGTTGTTCACATTATGCATCAGATCATGAGTCATACAAAAATTATGCATGCTCTTGACCTGATACTTTGGGAGGAGTCATTACTTGCCAAGTCAGTTTGGACACTGGATTTGCATTAAAAATACTCTCGCCAATGCCATTTGGAGACAAAAACCAGAACATTTTCTGCAGTTTGAGTGGTAATGTATGTTGTTCACACTATGCATCAGATGATGACGCGTCAGACAAAAATTATTCATGCTCTGGAGTGGACCTGATACTCCTTGTTGTTTGGGAGTCATAACTTGCTCAGTAAATTTGAGCACTGGATTAGCATCAAAAATACTCTCTTGAGTGCCATTTAGAGACATAAACAACCATATTTTCTGCAGTTTGAGTGGCAATGTTGTTCACACAATGGATTAGAAGAGTCATGCAATTATTCATGGTCTTGACCTCTGAATAAATAGAAGTACTACCACCTTCGTGGTATTTCATACATACGCACTATTTAGGTATCCAACTGACGTACCGGTACCGTTGTACGAAGTACAACATAAGACAACAACTCCGATTGATTCATTCGCCCCTGCAAAGCGACCAATTCAAAATACTCCCAAGACAGGTACAGTACAAGTACCGGTAGGTACGTACGGTAGGTGATGGATGATGGACGATGATGGACGATGGACGATGGATGCATCTGATTCATCTGGCCACCACCGCCACAACTAGTTACGGTACACCTTGATTGTGTAGATTGTTCCTGGATTTTGCAATTTCATCGACACAACTCGTTCGGAAAACAGTCGTTGCGTAATTTCAGGTTGACACTTATCACAATGAAAGGGGACCAGCAACGAGATGTTCTACTTGTTCTCCACGGGAACAAACAAACCGGCCAGCTCTTGTTGGGACGGATCGACCGATTGACCAAACGATTGAAAAAAGAATTTGGCTTGGAAGCCATCGCACCAGATGGGCCCTTTCCCGCCGAAATGTTGAAAGACGTGGACGATGAAACGAATACTTTGCGAACCTGGTGGAAGAGGGACGGCGACAACTATGTGGGATTGGACGATAGCTTGGACATGATCCAAAAATTGCAAGAAGGGAGAAACGTCGTGGGGCTTTTGGGATTTTCGCAAGGAGCTCGATTCGTCCATTTATTGGCATCCCTGAATCAACAGCATCCCGATGCGTGGTTTCCGCATTTAAAATTTGTTATTTTCGCCGCCGGATACAACAAACCGCAGCCCACCAGAAATGATCCCCTACTGCAAAAGAGAAGATGATTCAGCAGCAACGTCCTTGTCGCCATTGCCGTCTCTGCACATTTGGGGATCAAAAGACGAACTTGTCACACCGGAAGAATCAGAGAGTCTAGCAGAACTCTATCGTGGGCACCGCATGTATGTCCATCCTGGAAAACATCACGTCCCCACAAAAGGATCGGAACTTAACGTTTACCTGGATTTCGTCCGGGAGGCTTTGCTCAAAGCATCGTCTTCAAATATGACAACAAAAAAATCGGGAGAAAACCGCGCCCAGGATTTCAAAACGCAAACGGTAGAAATCGGTGTAAACACAACCCCTGAGGAGGAAACAGCGGAAATGCAACGTGAAGAAATCCAGGCTCTGGAAGCCATTTTCCCGGGTGCAATCGACCTTCGATCGGGACGAAATGATTCAGAAGAAGACGAGGAAGATATTTTTGATTTCCCCATAGTGTACCGAATCGCTCTGAACGATATGGAAATGGACAACGGTGGGGACAGCGTAGCGAATGGGACCACTAATTGGCCAAAACATCCGCTAACAATCGAAATCCAATATCCGGTACATTATCCATCCGACGATTTGGAATCGCACCAAGAGAATTTAACAGTTCCGATTTTTAAATTGTTGCACCAAAATACTGTCTTCGAGTTTCCTTCTGCCATATCAGCGCAACTGGTTTCCATTCTCAACGAAACCGCTCGAAATGAACGAGGAATGCCCTGCGTGTTATCATGCCTTTATGCCGTGAGGGACTTTCTGGACCAAGACCGGGATTGGCAGGAATCCTCCTTTCCACCTACTGTTGTCAATGACAAATCTGGGACGACAAATAGCAACGAGGACGAAGTCGACGAAGGAAACAAGCTCCAGCAGGAGTACGAAAGCAATCGGGAACACCATCCACTCATTCGGGCCTCGTCACCCGCTGATATTCGTAGAGGTAACCTGGAAGGATTGGAAATAGCCGAAGCCTTGTTGCTTCAGTCCCTGCGGACCACCGAAATCAACTCGCATAGCAGCAATGCAGATGAAAGTGGTGGTAGCGGTGGAGGTGGGTCCTTTGGAACGTACACGATTGGTCTTGTTGGAAAACCCAGTGCTGGCAAATCGACGTTTTTCAATGCGGCCACGGCCTTTAGTCGACAGCGAGGCCAGCACCAGGAGGTTGCTTCAGGCAGCAATAGCAATGGCGAGAAAACTGCAGCCACTTCTTCCTCCAGCAATGACAATGACTTGGGCGGAGCAAGTATGGCGGCTCATCCCTTTACAACGATTGATCCTAACGTCGGATATTGCTTGGTACCAGCACCCATTGGATCCTGCCCTGAAGACGACGAAGAAGGTGACAACTTTGCTTCCTATGGATCGACTCACGGTCGAGATGCCAATGGTCGACGGTTCTTACCTGTCTTGCTGAAAGATGTTGCGGGGCTGGTTCCTGGCGCTTATCAGGGTAAGGGGCGTGGCAACCAATTTCTGAACGATCTGACGGATGCTACCGTGTTAATACACGTCGTGGATTCGTCTGGAAGTGCCGACGCCTCCGGAAACAAAATTATAGTTGATGACCACGAAGAAACAAAAACGGAAATGAATGGCAACGGAGACCAACAACAACGCACCAATCCTTTGGATGATTTAGCGTGGATACGAGCGGAACTCGTGGAATGGGTATATTCGAACCTCGTTGCCAAATGGGCGGTTATCTCTCGAAAGGGACGATCCAAATTGGCTGGCATGTTCAGTGGATACGGACAAAAAGTCGAAATGATCGAAACGGCCTTCTCTGCATTAGAAAAATTTCTCGAAGAACGGTATCAACGAGATCGTGCACTAGATAAAATCTACGAATGGGATGAATGTGATGTCCATAGAATGGTCAGCCTTTTTCTCGGTGTGCGCTTTCCGATGGCATTGTGCCTCAACAAGTACGATCTATCATCCGCCAAAACCTTTGTTAATGACATTCATCAATCACTCCCCGTGCATGGGGCCCATGTAGGGACTCCATTGTCAGCAAAAAAGGAAATGTCCTTTGTGAGAGAACAAATGATGCTTGCGAAGCTGCCAGCGGGTGCAACTTCGTCGAATGCTGAAATCCGCTTCTACGGCACCACCGCTGGGTGTATGGACATGCTTGACGTCTGCCATCTCTCTACGACAACCAATAATAGTATTCCCTGTTAGTGACATGACAACTTTTGCTCCCATGACAAGCCTGAACAAGGTCGCCACTGGCGATCCATCTCTGCCAAGCAGTGGGATGGTAAGTTGCATCCAAGCTGCCGGTGGATCCGCACCAAGTTGCTGGAATCCCGACGACAGAAATTATACAATGCCTTCAGGAAAGGACAGCAAAAATGGGAACCATGGGGTTGTTGACAAGCTTAGGGATGCGATTCTTATGAGGCCCGGATCTACTGTTGAAGACGTCTTTTTCACACTGAAGCGACTGGGTGCACTAGGTGGTGAGTTTGTCCGAGCAGAAGCCTCGTCTGGTGCCCCAGGCGAGCGCCCCAAACCGATTCCCAAGCAGGAACTCGTGAGCCGAAAGAACCGAGTGATCAAAATCATGACGAACAAGCGGACCCAGTGGCAAAGCTCGGCACCTGTGTCGAAGGAACGAAACCGATACCAGAGTAAGAGATAATCCTAATACAGCTTCTAAGTAGTTAAGGATTCAATATTCAAAACGGCATGTATCATTATTATTTGCGGTAGACGACGAATAGCAATTTATTCCAACGAATCTTGCTCCAGCCTCGCATTCCGTCTCCGCATTCTCTTCGTTGGCACCATACCATGAGATAATGGTAAGATTGTACCGTACACCATACGGTACGTATCCATATCTCTTTTTGAATCGATGCACTGACTACCGGTAAGTATTAGTCCAGCAGGGGTCAACAAACGTCATGAAGAATCAATAAAAAATCTTCCCACCACACTTCTGAATTCCAATCCTGTTTTCATGCACGACTCACGTTTCACTCTGCCTGGGCATCATTTTTTCGTTCCCGGATAACCACTACTTATCGCTACAAAATCAATCCTGTCTTGGTTGCGAAGAGAACTTAGTAGGCCCTAGTCGTGCATGCGTGAAATTCATTTCTTCGTAAGTAGATCGAAGCACCAACGGTTGTGTTGTATCGTGCGCGTTACACTCTGCTCTCTACGTAGAAAGATTACGTAATCTTACTGCTGGTACTGAATCGTATTCGTACCGTACGCCAAAATCCCAAACGCGATGGCAATACGAGTTCCGTTTGGGAAGAGATGATTCCGTAATTACCGTACCGTTACGAGTACTCTGGAGGAAATGACTGAATTCACGTAGAGAACTCGTAAGATCACCTGGTACGTGTAATTACTCGTAAACAATGTGAGATTCAAGATGTTACGAAAGATATCGAGTCTCTTAGTGTATTGCGGAAGAAGATCCTAGTCTCATAATTTTTTGTAAAAGTCACAAATCGAAACTAAAACCAACAACACCACGATAGAATAAAACCAAATACTAAACATCAAACATACAAATCAAGATGGGTTTTCTTAAGAGCATGTTCAAGCAATTGGAAAGTGAGGTCACCAAGGCCATGACCGAATCCCAACAAACCGAAGCTCAGACACGTCCCTCTGGAGCTCCTCCAACTCGTTGGGAGAGAGCTGTCATCGCACTCGACCAGGTTGTCGTCCAGGTTGTCAAGGTCGATCCCGACGGTGTTGATATCGTCTGCTTTGGTGGGGATGAATCTCCCGACTGGTACCGCAATGTCAAGAGCACCAAGGGACTCGAACAGATGGTCAATGACAAGCAACCAGAAGGTGTAAGTAACTGCAACGGAGTGTTTTCTTTGAAAAATCGTCGTTCCGTCATAGCGACATTCGACCCTGGTTCACGTCATTTGCTCACCATTTAATTTTACTTTCTCGTTCGACCACATTCAGCCCTGCAACATGGGTGCTGCTATGGAAGAATGCATGACAGAGGCCTTTTCGAAGGATTTGAACACGAGACCAGTCGCTCTTTTGGTCCTCACCGCGGGCAAACCCGATGATAACGAGGAGCTCAACGAATGTCTCACAGGAGCCGTGCAAAAATGCGCCGAGAGCTATGAGCAGTGCCCTATTTCTGTCACCTTTGTCCACATTGGAGACGATGAGGAAGCAGAGGAGTACTTGAAGTACCTCGACGAAGGCATCCAAGCTGATAGTGCGGTGAGCGGAGAAACATTCGACCTCGTTGATACCGTTAAGGACGAAGACATCAAAGCAGCAATGGCTGAGATCAAAGGCACTGAAGAGACCGGAAAGAATGGTGCTCTTTTTGGCGCAATTGCTGGAGCTGCCTTGGGAGTTGGTGGTATGTACCTTGTCAACAAGCAACAGGCAAAGAAGCGCACCGAAGGATGGAGCGGAAAATGGAAAGTCACCTACGAGGGAGAAGAAATTACTATCTTGGACATTGCCGACGATCAAGCTGGTAATCTCACCATCGAAGGTTTCCCATCCGGAGAGGCCACCACTGGAACTTACACTGCGGATGATGAAGAAGAATACGCCATCAGTTTCATCGATCCTTCAGGAGACTGGGAAATCGAGGGAACTGTCGAAGACGAGCATTCCATTGTTTGGAGTGACGGAACCCGATGGGACGAAATTCCTCCGGAAGGTGCATCATTTGCGTCGCTCGCTGCGGCCGGTCTCGGTGGAGCCGCAGCAGTCGGTGCCACTGGATACCTTTTGGACAAGAAATTTTTCACCAAGGCATCCAAGAAGGATCAATGCGATTACATTATCCTCATGGATCGCTCTGCCAAGATGGCAGTAGTCGATACCTCCGTCGGTCTTTAAGTGAATAACATTGCATTTCCAATGTAGATTGCTCGAGGCTCATGCTTGACAGCGCAAGCTGCTTTCTTGTTGAATTTTCTGAGCCACCAACGACGCTTCGATTGTTAGTTACTTCGTACGAAGTATTTTGTAAGAACTTGTCACTAGTATCTTAATTTTCAAAATTGAACAAAATGTCCACAGATCTATTATTATTATTATTATTATTATTCATGGGGATGCAACGGAACGAATTCAGCAGCTCTTACGTAGAATAGAAAATGAAACTATTGCTGAAGTTGCTGCTGCTTCTTGAGATTATCTTAATCGGACACTCTATTTTGACCGAACGGTTTAGTTTTATGTTGACATGGTTCATGCAATGAGTGTGAAGGAATTATGGGCAATACTATTATTTTCAATTCTTCGTTTCGTTTGCAGTCATATTACAGTACAGTACAACACCCAATGCTAGTATAAAAAGTACTCCTATGCAATTTGCTATCAATATTGACGCAAAAATGTAAGATTTACAATGCCATCTAACCAGTATTTCCCATCCCGTTGGCAACTCCGGTGATTGTGGTGAGCAAGCAATCCTTCAGTACCTGATCTTCTTCGCCATCATCGAACTTTCGAATTCTCTGAAGAGTTTCTGTTTGCAAGCAATTCAATACATCAACGTATCGGTTTCTAACGTCCAAAAGTTGCAGAAGGATTTTATTCTCCTCGCTCAAAACACCGTGACCGGTCAGGTCAAGAACAGCTTCCTCGGTCTGTGAGTGCAGGGCACGAATCTCTGCACCAAGTTCTTTCGCCTTTTCGTCAGATACAAGCATATTTTCATAGTGCTGGGCAACCTTGGGTTCGCTCTTTGCCAAGACCATTTCCACCATGTCAACGGTAGTGCGAAAGGATGGCCATCCTTGGTACATTTCGCGGAGTTTATCGCCATCTTCGCTCGCAAGGATCTTCTGGAAGGCCTCTCCGACACCTAGCCAGGTAGGAAGGTTCAATCGAGTTTGAGTCCATGAGAAGTTCCAAGGGATGGCACGGAGACTCTCGACACCGCCTGTGGGCTTTCTCTTCGCCGGTCGAGAACCAATGTTGAGGTTCGATAGTTCCAATTCGGGGGTGGCCGAACGGAAATAAGGCACGAATCGTTCGTCCTCGCTCACGATTTTGCGGTAGGCGTTACAGCTTACATCCGAAATAGTCTTCATAAGTGCTCTCCATTCGTCCGTGGGTCGAACGTGCGTGGTCAATTTCTCGGCCACGACGGCAGCTGTGTAAATGTCCATGGTTCGCTCTGCTCGATCCTGGTAACCGAAATTTTGGTTGATCATCTCACCCTGTTCCGTCACACGGAATCTTCCGTTGATGGTATCTGGGGCATGAGCCAAAATAGCCTGGAACGTCTGTGGATTTCCACCTCTTCCTACGGTTCCACCCTTTCCGTGGAAAAAAGTCATTTCAACATTGGCATCTCTTGCCACTTTCGCCTGCCATCGAGGTTGTTCATGGTATACATAACATACATATGAGAAAGAACATGACTATTGAGGGGAAAATCATTGCAATTTCCACAGTGCTCAATGCTCAATTTAAACTAGGTGATGAATCCTGCATTCGGGACTTACCAATGCCTCCTGGGTTTCGTACTGGGCCCAGCTAGCTGCAAGACGACCGGCATCCTTGGCACTGTCACTGTATCCAATCATGACCTCATGCTTCCCGTTGATTGCACCCATGTACACCGGAAGACTGAATAGTTTCTTCATAGTATCCGCGGCACCATTCAAATCATCCAATGTTTCAAACAGAGGCGCAACGCGCAGAGGCTTTTTCACACCGGCGTCCTTCTGCAACACCAATACTGCAAGAACATCGCTAGGACTTGTTGCCTGGCTAATTACGTAGGCTCCAAGGGATCCTTCGTGCTGTTCCTTAATCATGGCAAATGTTTCAAGAGTATCAACTGCATTCGGTGAAAAGAACTTTGGATGATCCTTCCATTCTCCAGCTCGGATCAGAGGTCTCGGCGATGCTAATTGTTGTTGCAACCAAGTTAGTTTCGTATCTTCGTCCCAATCAGAGTAAGAACCTAGTCCTAGGTAGCGTGTGATCGAGTCGATGGCCTCCTCGTGGCGGTCGCTTTCTTGGCGGATATCCAGAGTGACCATGGTCAGTCCAAATGAGTGCACGTTGCGAATAATGTCCGTCAAAAATCCATCTGCTTCGATTCCGTTGTCGGTCTCCATGAGAGATCGATGGATCATCATCAACTCGTTCAAGAGTTCTAGCTTGGTTGTGTAAACGTCTTTAACACCGTACTGCGACTGATGGCTCGTCGACTCGAGCTGTTCCTCTGCCCAGATTTTGGTGCGGTTCATTTTGGCAATCATTCCTGCCAAGACGACTCGGTAGGGTTCTTTCGTTTCCCCGGCAGCAGCACGGAGTTCTTCGTTGCATTCCATGATGGAGAGCTCGCTTTCCAATCCCTCCAAATCACGTTTCAACAAGCTTGCCGCTTGGGCCCGATTTTTCAGGTTGACTTCCCTCGTAACGTCCGGTGTCACGTTGGGATTTCCGTCGCGATCACCACCCATCCACGACGAAAAAATCACGGGACAAGCATCCAGAGGTAGGGATTTTCCAAGATTTTTCTCCATGACGGAATTCAGTCGCTTTAAAAATGCTGGCAGGGCTCTCCACAAGACGGTTTCGACAACAAGGGTTCCACGTTCTGCCTCGTTTTGGGGGGTCGGTTTTTCTCTTGCCACCTCATCCGACTGCCAAGTCGATGCAATTTCACGTTGCAACGCGCGATCCAGTTGGGTCTGATCATACCCGGTGGATGGAATGTTTCGTTCTCGCAAATAATCGGCCTTGGTAAGAAGCTGAGAACACCCATGAATTGGTTTCGTGGTAGAGAAATGAACAAAAAAAAGTTTGAGCACAAACTTACGAATCGGAATGTAATCTCATCGCGTGGAAAACCAAGAAACAAAGAAAAAATGGATTGTTTACCTACCCTTTGCACACGCCGTTGCTTTTCCAGGATCGTACGGCGATTGACTTCCGTAGGATGTGCCGTCAAAACCAATTCGACTTGCTGCGACGTGATGGCATCAAAAATTGCTTCGGGGCTGTGCCCCTGTTCCAAAAGCTCTTTCAGGGCTCCACCACTGCGTTATTTTTAAGTCGTGAACAAAGATATGCCATCAATGTGAAGAAATCGAAACGAGGGATAAGAGTATGATTCGAGAAAGGTTGAAAAATAATCACTGCGGCGACGAAATATTCGGAAAAAAATCCAACAATTCAATATAATGGAAACAACCCTGTGCCTAAGAACGATGCAAAGCCCAGCAATTGAATGCGATGCGTTGACGGTCGTATGCCGTCGCTGCAGGTTGGCACAACTACTCACCAGGAATCGTATCGATCGGGCAGGGCTTCTTCTCTGGTAGCCATGTTCAATCGTCGAATTCGGTGGTGAGATTCTCCGGCGTTGGCAATCGAGAGAAATCCATTGAAGGCCCGCGCAATGGTAAGAATTTCCTCGTTGCTGAGTTTGGCGCAGGCCTTGGTCAGCTCGGCAAAAATCTTGTCGGCTTCTTCGGCGGTTTCGGGGTTGCGCCCTGCCCCGGCTGTTCTCCATTGCTTGGACAAACCCCGGAGTTCTTCGATCTTTTGAAAAATATCTTCCCCGTGGTGATCCTTGACGATCTGTCCGAGGATGGATCCCATGGAACGAATGTCGGCACGCAGGGGTGCGTCCTTGTCGGCGTCGTCGTTGGATTTCATTTTTTGCATCACGTCGCTGTTGAAAAGCGTTTCTGGTTCGGCAAAGCTCGAGTACGACGAAAGCGATCGAACGTTGGAAGATGTAAAGAGGGTCTTGGAACGACGACCCATAGCTCGTGCCGCCGCTCTGGACGAAAATCGATGGCTCGTTGTGATTGTTGTCGTCGTCGTCGAAGAAGTTGCCTTTAGCGTCGACGACAACAGTCGGCGGGACGTAGGTGACCGCAGCATGGTGGTTGTCTTCGAAAATTTGATTCGTAACTTCGTTCGGAATGGGAGATGGAGGGTGGGAGATGCTGCTTCTGACTTTTTGTAAGTCGTTGGCCACTTCCGGTCGGAACTGAATAATTCTATTGCGATGGAACGAAACGGCGCAAAACTGCGGAGAACAGCAGAACAACAAAATCTAGAATGATTTTGTCGAACTTTCGGGAAGCAAGGGGGTGAATTTTCGTGTTGCTACCACGAGTTTCAAAGGAAGATGACGATGTCCGATACAAGTACATACTTCTACGCCATCTGCCAGAAGAATGCATAAAGATTCGCGCGTGATGTTTCGATCCTTTGCGCAATTGCCGGTGCGACGGAGAGAGAGAGTTGAAGTTTTTATTCGGCCCAGTAGGGACTCAATCTGTCCATCTTCCAGTCGTGCGTTTAGTTTGAATCGTGCATAGTGGATATTTGTCACACAGATGCAGAGGAATGCTCTTCCACATTAATAGCATCATGTTACAGTATGTATGAATACTCTGTGGCGTCCCCTCTAACTTTGAACCTTATTATTGATACCCGAACTGCTTGATAACTTCTGTTGAAGTGAAATTCCAACTAAAAATGAGCACATGGGATTCAATAAAAATGACGCAGCACCATCATTGTTCTTTCTAAGTCATGGGAACAAGAAGCAAAACCATACACTCAAGGGCAGGTGGTACCAGTTCTCTAACCCTCCCAACTCATGATCTATCCTCAGTTAGCTGGAAATCCCTTATCATGGTTATGGATATATTGATTTTTGATTGTGAGCCAACCTGGTCTGTTGGATGCCTGGGTAGCCTGGGTGCTGAAGGAATCCTTTGCAAATTATTATTACTTTACCAAGATTCTTTGGTTGAATCATTCATTGCCAACACATTTTCTTGTTTTTTGCCATTGTTTCCCTGCCATTATTTTCTGCCAGCTCCCATTTGATTATGTTGGCTCAATGTTCTACTCCCAGTCTAATTTGGTCTAGTAACAAGGTCTTTTGAAGAGGAGCAGGTCCATTGGATCTGCCAAATTTCTGAGAGATGCTTCCTAAGAACACACTCTATTCCAACATTGAGATCTGGTTTTTCTTTGTTATCCTTTCTCTTACTTAGCTTGTGCTAGATCTGAAGTACCAGTATCATGGCCCAAATCTTACCTGATAGTCTAGTGCTGGTCTGTTGGAGCTCCCCAAGCAAGCAAGCAGTGATCTGTGTCCAGGAATGGTGCTGGTGCTTGTGTAAATTGCAAGCATAATGGCAGCAGCAGCTACTGCAGCAGCAACAAACATCAGCATTGCTCCCTAGTAGTAATTTTGCTCAATACATTCACTTCTCAACTCTGAACTGATTGCATGTCTTGAACTCTCACACTGCTTTCTCTGGGGAAGACTCTGCCCAAGACCCACATGACCATGCCAAGCCCCCAGTAATTGTCCTAGTCCTGATCAAGCTATTCTACAATCTTAATCATAGCAGACATTAATTTGCAATGATATTTGCTGGCTGCTCTTGTTGCTAGTATCCTTGTCTTTGAAGACCGATATTGTATCCAACAGCCCAATCACCAAGAAACTTGTTTGACAGACACGTGCAATTGCATAAGGTGCTGTCCATTTTTATCATGGACTCATTGATACTGTTATTCAAGGTCAAAACACTGCAAGATGAAGATGCTCACCTGTTGCTGATATGTGTGAAAGGGTTGCTTAGCATTCACAGATTTGTCATTATTTGGCTTATTGCAAAAATCAAATGTTGTGTTCAGATGTAAAGTGCACTCTAAACACTAATTCTCCCAAACATTTTTTCCACCCCTTCAATAAAATCATGAGGGATGCCATTAGCCAAACCTAATGCAACTAACAATGTGGCTCTTGCAACAGCGTGTAAATGATAGATATCAACAACCTTGCATATCCACCAAGCCACGAAACCAATGCAATCGTGTATTCTTTACAAACGACGTGAATAGTATTTCTTCCAAGAACATGCGGTGGCTACTGATTCTAATAGTTATACTATGTAGCTATTAATACAAAGACTAAAATAATATTAAGCTTCAATTTCTTTGCTGTATTGTTTCTCCACTGGCAAGTAAATGATTCAATCGGATGAGGATATCACAAAACAAGGCATTGTGATGTCCTCAGCGATAGTTGTCGTCATCGCCATCGCCACCATTGGTTACGTACCGAAGAAATGAGAAGTGAATTATATATAATCAGAGGTTCCCTTTAAGAACGTATGCGCAGACGAGAGTTTTGCCGTTATGATTGGTCGACAAGTGATGATTATGCCATTCCTGGCGCTGGATTGCCTCCATTTTTGCTCGCCTCAGCAGCTCGTTGCCGAGCCAATTTCTTTTCGAGCGCTTTTTGCGCCACCAGATCTTCATAGGATCTGCGCTCGTCCCAGTTCTCGTTGGCCTTTTTGCGGAATTTGAAGAATCCAAGCATTCCAAGTACGTTGTTCCAGAATCCCATGAAGAAAGATCGGATGCTGAAGAAGGTTCCACTGCTCGTTGTTTTTGATTTGATTTCCTTGATTTGCAAAACAAGATCTCCGGTTCCTTCGGCACTTGCTGGAACTTTTTCAATGCAAGGGCGGACCCATTTTCCGTCCATCATGCACTCGCAGACTCCACATTCACCCTTGCCACATCCGTATTTGATGAATTGACCGGCCTGGGATGCAACATCGCGGATGGGTTGGCCGGCCCAGGCCATGCTGGTGCGAGTCTCATTGCCCTGTCGAAAGACGACTGGAATCGTTCCCTTTAGGCCGACGCCGTCGAATCCCAACGAGCCAGCGTCACCAGCGGAATCTGCAAGGGTTTCTTTTTTGACCCACTTCGGGACGTAGGGCTTCTTCTTATCGCTGCTTCCTTTCGTCGCGGCAGTAGATGCTTGTAGGGACGTCGTTGACGAAAACAGTGGAGACTGTTTTGCTATCGTACCCAGTCCAAAGGCTGAAGTTTGTGTGACTGGGAAGGATAGAAAGCATGCAGATGCAATCAATAGAAGTTGGAAAGTAGTGGCTGCAAGCATGGTCATGAATTTCGAATATTGGAGTTGGCGTAACCTGGAAATGAATTACTTCGCACTTTCTTTGTTATTCTGAATTTAAAAAATGGACAATAGATTCAAAAAATAATAATGAGCTACCGTATGGAATGGGAGTGATGTCGAGGAAGCGACTAGTGCCAACAGAAGTTACAAGTTAAAGCTCACCATCCGGGTGCTGATCCTCGCCTTGCCTTACTTCAAATTGATCAATTGATCAGGAAGGCAGTCGAAATCGAGACAAAATTCGTCAGAATGATGTATGGTACGTACCGGTACTCGTACTCGTACCTGTAATCTTACGAAGACGCGTCTTTCTAACGACCAATTAGTAAGTCACAGCTAGTATGTTCCATACCACATTGAAAATCCTCCTTTCCTTCTTTCTTATTCTGTCGAATAGTCGCGCGCATGAAGAATGCATTCTGTTCGCATTCTCTCCAGATTGGAGAGGAAAATTCGAGTCAAATAAATGCTACAACTTACGTCAGCGCGGGTAAAGATATCCCGAATATTCCACCTGGAAGGCCCTGCGGCTCATAACCGCGTAGGGAACCCGAATCTTGAATGTCTTTTCAAAATCGATCCAATCAATGCGTGTCTTTTTGGATGGAATCCAGGTGGATCCTCCATCGTAAATCGAAAAGACACCAAAAACACATGTCTGCCGCTGTTCTCTCCGTCACGCAATATCGTTCGTTATCAAACATGATCTAACAATAATATTGGATCCTCTCTCATCTTTTGTAACGGCGACTACATACCGGTATATTGTGTTTACGATACATCCTGCCTCTCAACAGTGCCATTCCATAAAATTCAAAGTTTACGACTTGAAAAACGATAGCAATTCAAGCATAATCTCAACATCTGCGAGTTGTACCAGGTATAGCTCATTAATCCCAACGATAGAACGGTACTCAAATTTCATCATCATTGTCATAAAGTTGTACAACACGGAATTGTCTGACTTTCGACGAGATTCAGTACAGAAGAATAAATCCAAGAAAGAACATTAGCGCACATCAAAATGGTATACTCATCACTATTCCGTGCGTTGCTACTAGCCGCTCTCACACTTTCGACGACGGTTGAAAGTTTCCAATGGATGTCGAAATTCAAAATGCCGACCTATAATCCCAACGACGAGATCAACAAAGAGAAGTTTGGAGATAGAAGTGAGTTTGCACTGCCTTTTTGTTCTCTTAACCTACTTTGAATCGGTATTTCCTCACGCGTGCCGTCTTCATGACATTCTTTGTTTGCAATTGAAAGAACTTGTTGTCATTACCGGAACGTCGTCTGGATTGGGCCGCAAGGCTGCCTTGGCATTGTTGAATTCGGGAGAGTACCACGTTATTGGTGCCGTTCGCGATCTCGATAAGATGGAAGCAGTGGCCGAAATTGATGGTTTTGACATGGATCATTTTACTCCAATGGAATGTGAATTGAATTCCTTTGCCAGTGTTCGCAAATTCTGTGACAACCTGAACGAATTCCGCACGGAAAAGCCTATCGACCGCTTGATTTGTAATGCCGGGGTCTATCAGCCAACCCTGGATTATGCCAAGTGGAGTGCAGACAATCACGAGCAAACGATGCAAATCAATTTCTTGTCCCATTTCTTGATGATTTCGAAGTTGCTCCCAAGCATGATGGACTCCTCTGACCCTAGAGTCATCATGGTCGGAAGTGTCACCGGTAATGATAATACGGTCGGTGGCGGTGGCGTCTACCCCATTGCTGATTTACACGAGTTAGAGGGCTTCGAGAAAGGATTCAAAAACCCAATCCCTATGGCCGATGGTTACGGATTCATCGGTGCCAAGGCCTACAAGGATTCCAAATTGTGCTTGATGATGATGGCCAATTTCTTGCACTACAAGTACAACAAGCTTACAGGTGTAACTTTCTGTTCCATGTACCCAGGATGCATTGCCGAATCGCCGCTTTTCCGTGAAAAGCGAGAATGGTTCCGCACTTACTTTCCTATCTTTATGAAATTTATCACAGGTGAGTACAGGTATCTAATCGAATTCGCCCCTATCATCCAGTCGTCACAGGAATTCATTTGCCATAGCATTCCAATTACTCATTCGCTTTGATTTTTCTAAAATATATTCAATATCATTGAACCTGCAGGAGGTTTTGTTGGAGAACACGAGGCCGGACAACGCCTATTCCAGGTAGCGCATGATCCCCGATGCTCCAAATCAGGGGTTTACTGGTCATGGAACGGGGGTCCTCGTGAAGGACGTGGTGCCGAAGCCTTGGAAAAGGGTGGTCAAATCAGCGGGGGCGGTGGAGCTGGAGGTGGATGGGATTCAATTTTCGAAAACGACCAATCCTCGAAAGTCCTCAACATCGATGCCGCGTCAAAATTGTTCGAGACTTCCTCCAAAATCACCGGTGCCGAATGGCCGACTTTGAAACAAATCACTAGTCCATGTCCAACACTGAAGGTGATTGGTGCCGTTACACAAGGCATGGTCAAACGTGAAGAGTTGAAACGCATGAGAGAGATGGGACGACCGGGCATGTCCGAGGACGATCTGGCAGTTATGGATAAGGCCATCGAGTTGGCTGCCGCTGAAGAGAAGGCTGCTGTAGCAACCCCAACTACTACTACTGTCACCAAAGAGACGGCAGCACCAAAGGCGAAATTTAGCAAGCGACAAAGGGTTGTCATGGTTGCTGATAAGACCGTATCCTTTGTATTGAAAAACACGGTTGGTCGTGTGGCCAGGCTTGTTGGAAGAAGGCTTTTGGGACAGATTCCCGAAACCGCAAAGAAGGGATCGTATTATGAGGAAGGGGGAATCAGTGGAGAAGCTGTTGTTGAGACCACTACGACTGTTGCTGCTGTCGTAGATCCAGAGGGAGTTGAACTCCTCGAGGAAGCGATTTCCGTCCAACTGAAAGAAGACGCTACGTCTAGTAGCAGCAACAGCGTTGCCGATACCGAAGACAAGGCGACTGTTCTTATATCGGCATAGATAGAACGGGAAAAGACGCTTGTGAAAATATCACAATGATGCTACCAAAACGAAGGTTGGACAAGATTGAACACAAGAACGTTGGACTATTTTTTTGTATTTCTACCCACAAGTCACTCAATGACGAGCACAGAATTTCATCCATGTAAAAACAGCAATTACAGAAGCAATCCAGTTTGGAGTTTTACGAACAGCATCTTGAAACAGTTGCCCTCTCGAAACCGAGACGGATCTTCCAAAAAGAAGAACTTATGCTCGCCTTTATTATTCTACCGATACTACTATACCGGTACTTGATTCGATTAAAAAAAAATAATAGAAGTTGAAAAAACTCGAAATTTTGTTGTTGCTTGTACCGTACCAGAAAACTTCTTTGAGGAAAATGGAATACTGTATTGTTCAGAGTGACACATTCTATGAGAACGTAGCGGACGGAATCGTTGCATGGGAGGCCGAGCGTGTTGAGGTCAGTGATGGGCATGGTTGACTGTGTGTACTAGTGTTTCTTTGTAATTGGCGTGTGGTGATCTATGAGTTCGATGGTTTATGGGAACAGGAAAGAGGCGCGAAGGGCGGTGCGGAAAAGGTGGGTTAGGCAGGAGGGTCACCGGTTGTGTAGTTGGCGGCGGCACGCTGGGATCTTAGTTTGGGAAGAGGCATGGTCACGTATAATCTGGTTGAACTAGCCACGGTTGGGGAGACCCTTGTAGGCTCGTGGTGTGTGGTCGTGGTGTGTCGCCGTTGGGCGTGGTGGTTGGCTGTTGTGGCGGGCAGTGCCAGGTGGATGTCTGTCACCAGTCTGGGAGGCGCAACAGGTGGCACGTGATGCGTTTTGATGCGTGAGTGCACCGGAAGACGTCCTACTAGGGGCTGTGTCTAATTAAATGTCGTTGATGGGAATGTGTTTGGGTGTTTGTGGGACGGATGCAGAGGTCCGTTTGATGCCGTGGAAATCTGTCCGGTGGAAATGTATTCCGGTGGAAGTGTCTGTGGGCTAATGTGAAGTGCCATGTGATAGCGTTACGGTGGACGGGAGAATGTGGAAAACGTGTTGGTGTGTAGGGTGCAGATTTTTTGTGACCGGGCACATCTCGGAATGGTTCCGGTTTGTGGGCGGGCGTCGGTAGAGTTGTGTAGTCAACTCGGGACATCATTCCTTAGTGTACCGTAGTGTGCTAGCGTCTAGCGTGCTGTGTGCTAGTGCGGGGCGTGCAGTGCGTGACTTAGTTAGTTCGCTCTTGTTGCACATCATCCTCATTGTCACGGGCCTGTGAAGGGCTGCTGGACAATGTGGTGAGTCTCTGGGCCTCACTCTCCTCTGTCTGGGCTCCTGGTTTGACCAGAGTCTGCCTAGGCGTCCACGTCTAGGTGGGCTGACTTAAATCATCGCCAAATTTTCCAGACATAACCTGTATTTGATACAGTATTCAATTGGGGAGAGGTGCGCATTGTTATTTTCTATTTCTAGATATAACTCATTGCCAAATTTTTTAAGCCATTCAAGAAAATTTTCAAATTGAATACTTTTGAATTAACCGTAGTACGGTAGGCTTCTAAAAATCCCTGTAGCTTTCAAAATTCCCGACACTGAATGAATGTTACTGTTAGTGTCAGGGAAAAAAAATCCTGTTGCTACTAAAGCACTTTTGGGATTTTGAGCAACTGGAATTTTATATGGACTATTGGCAATATTTATTCAGTGCCGGGATTTTTTTTCCTGGTGCTTCCAGAACTTTTTTAGTCTTCCAGGAAAAACAAATCAGGGTACTATATGTATGTACACCTCCTCTGTTTTGGTTGGCACGAGTCAACCCGCCCTCTCTAAAGAAAAATACGAGGGGTGGATATCATATGTAATCCCATGACTGTAAGAGGGGGCACAAAGGGAAGGAGGGGAGCTTCTTGCTAATCTACTAGGGTAATGTACTTTGGTGGGCTAATCTACTCCAGTAATCTACTTTGCCAAACTAATCTACTTCGGTAGGCTAATCTACTTTGGTAATCTACATCGGTGGGCTAACCTACTTTGGTAATCTACTTTGGTTGCAAGAAAACTACTTCGCTGACAAATCTACTTAAAAAACTATGTTGTTTGAGTGAAATCTGCTTTGAGTAAGGAAAAACTACTTCACGCAATCAAAACTTACTTTGTTTGAAAAAAATTACTTTGGTTCAAGGCACACTTAATTTGAAGTAATGACAAAACACATTTCTTCCCCACCTCCTATCTGAAGAGGAAAAAAAGTTGTGGAAAAAAAAGTTAAAAAGAAGAAAACAGTCCGGCCCCTGTGTAGGGTTAACAACCATTTTTAACGTAACCTAATTAAAAATTGTTTTCGTTTTCGCTCTGTGAACAGCCTAAGCAGGGTCCGGTACGAACAATGAACATGATGGATGCCATGTTTTCTGTTGCTTCAATCTGGCTACTACAACTTCCCCTTGTCCGAACTGTGTGAGCTGGGGATTCTAAGGGGCGGAAAACACTAAAAATAAACAATTTCTGGGTTTTAGTTGTGGGCTCTGGTAGTGTCTCTACGTTAAAAACTGTGTAATATTTCTGTATTTAAGGAAAAATATGCCTTAGATTAAGCTATATATTGATATTTTTGTTTTAAATACAAATTAGTAAATTGAATATATTATGCTCTGAAAAATATAGAGAACCCTTTTTTAAAACTTCAGTAAATTAACTGTTGATTACTAGGCTATACACTCTTGAAGGATTAGTATAAGGAGGCTATGCCGGCATGCGTGTGTCAGCCATCAGTGGAAAAAGGACAGTTTTAACCTGTACCACGCTGTAACTTGATAAGTAGTATCTGGAGTTAGAAGATGCTGAACACATCAGTGGAAAGCTTAAGTATGAATTTATTCAACCGTCGCGGAAACAGAAAATTGACTTTTTCATTTTTAGGGTTGTCTTGAACCCGGATGTGGGACATTTCTACATTACCATGCTTAAATACATTATCATACCATATGCATATCTATCCACATAAAAGGACAGTTCTATCAAATATTTTCCCCAAAACAAAAATTCACACCCTTATTTCCCATCACAACAACCCCCTCCCCCCCGCCCCGCAGGGCCTTGAATTGAAACTTGTCTCCTCAATCGTGCATATCGTACGTTTGTTGTCCGTCACCACCATGTCGAAAACTCGCGCAAATCGACAATGTGCGGTACGAGCAATTACGGTACGGTACAGTGCGTACGGTACATACTTGTATTGTAGGGGTTGTTTGGCAACGTCACTTGAGCTAACATCAATCAACCCTCAACAAAACATGAAAACAGAGAAGAAACATGCCCTCGCATATCACATCTAATGGTAAATCTTACGATGCACCTCGTTCTCGTACTGCCTTCGGAACAAATTACTTCAACTATTATTTAGTGTCCAACATCGTCAACATCTCCAACTGACTTACTATACGGAACAAATAGAGGAAAATGAGAAATTTTCAATCAGCAATTCTTCTTGCTCTCAGCTTGACGACTCAGGTTTCGTCGTTTACACCAACAGCGATGGGCAAAAAAACGTGTCTTTGCAGCAGTAGCCTTTGTAAAATGTCATCCCCAGAGGGAGAAGAAGAAGAACCACGTCTTCTACTTGGGAACATTGAAACGGAAATGCAAAGCGTCCGAGCTAATGCTGGTGTTGAGTATGACTTTGGAGCCATCGATTTCCTTGCCAACGCCAAGGCCCGGGCCGCGGCGCAGCTAGAAAGCAATAATAACGTCGCCGGGGACGAGGATTGGACAAATCTCGCCGAAGAAAAAAAGGAACAATTCGGTGAAATCGATGACTGGGAAAATTCCATGAAAGAAGCAGGGAATGCTGACAGCCAGATTCTCATGTTTACCGATCCTCCAGCTGACGGTGAGGACGGTGAGGGTGAGGACGACGAACCCAAGCTATTGCTATTTTAAAACGAAGAAAGCGACTCCGAATTGAATATCCGGCTGGTTTCCATCGTGCTCTCAGGGGTAAAGCTACATAGTTGAGGTGCAACAGTCATTTTATTCTCATTTAATGCAGTGCGAGAGACTGTGCTACTCATTTTACGAACAAAGAATATCACTTGACGAAGAACATTTTTTCGAGCAATTGGTAATCGTTCTAACGAGCCTCAAAGAACAAAAAGTCAATCTTAAAGCAACTTTGATGTATCGGTTGAAAAGAAATAGAGGCAACGAACGCGGAAATTGTTTTTGCCTTCAGTGTTTATACTGTTGAATTAAAACGATGATACAAAGATACAATGCACCCATAACACTAAATGCTTCGAAGACCATTCGATTTCACGTGTGAAAATTTGAATCAATCTCATTTGCCTCTTATGCGCAGTCCTCGGCGACTGACAACTATAGTTTGAATCATTATTTCATGAGTATGGTTGTTCACATTCCACTTCCACTTTCAGTTCGACAGATGGATAATCAGCAAATCAACTACTCCAATATTTACTGAGGAATACCAGCATTTTTTTGCACCAGACCGAAAGAATTTATCGCAGCAATACTCCATCCAACAGAAAATCTAAACAATAGATAGTATGTGTTCAGTAGACAGCAACAAACAATAACACTGTTGTAACTGCCACTACCAATACCACAATCATCATTCCTGATTTACTTTCTGTCTTGAAGTCAATTTGATTACTTTAAGTTGAAAGAAGAAAGGCAGATGCTGGCTTTTGTGCTAAATCTCAGTGTATACTGTAAGCACGACTGATCCTCAGGATAACACATCCAAACCAAACCAAACCAAACCAACAGAAGGAAACAAGGGATGCCAATCAGACATGCTGCACTATAGAAGTGATGGAGATAAAGGTCATCAGTAGTACCTTCATTGTCAGTGGCACTACCTAGTACCTTCAAAGGGTTCCAGGGTCAACATAGACATGATGGTCAAGCACCTCTTCAAGAAAAGGAGACATGGAATGACTCTGGAGTTCTGTAGGAGAGGCATTGGTCCATCCATGAGTGCGGACAAGACAATTGATGCAGTCGTGACAGGTAAGTTCATGATACTGTTGGGTTTGATGCAGATCATCATCAACACCATTATGTTTGCCGCAACTTTTTGTTACTGATGTTGAAGAGATGAAATTGACGCATCCCTCTTGTTTTGTTGATGATAAAGTAAACAAGATCAAATGTCAATGTTAATTATGTTTCCCACTAGACTTCTTCATTAGTAGTACTAGGACCACCATGTTACACAAACGAGATTCGGGGTTCTTGGGGAATCACGCGCATATGTGGGCCAAACTCCACTGGTCCCCATTGGTAATTTCATCCAACTTTTTGAAATTAATGTCAAACTCATAATATTTTTACGCACAGTATATCTTCCCACCCCACTGGCAACTGTTTTGGATCTGGTGGCCTGCAACTGGATTTGATGCCTGAAACAAATAGTGCATGGTAACAATTGCTGAATCAGTTCCTCACTTCTATCACTACTGGCTAACAATAGTCCATACTCCCAAATATCAGGTTTACTGTAAACAGTGCTACTTGTATTCACCTCTTATTATTACCAGTTACAGAAAGAAGAAGGTCACCAAGAAGAAGAAATCCCCCTTGCTTACAGCAAGACAAAGAAAGAATACAGGAGTAATTGCTTCGCCTGCTCTTCTGAGCCATATTTCACAAAACAAATCATGCTATTCTTACTATGACCGGTGTTTTGGGGGAGTTGGTTTTGCATCTTCCCTATTCATCAGAAGTTTGAAGAAAGAGGATGTTAGTGAGAAAATTGGTCTATTAAACACCCCTAACGACCCACTGAGTAGTGGTCTAGTGCCAGAGGTGCTTGACAATCAAGTTATGTATGACCCTTCTGTCAAACTGATGGAGCCTGCCTTGATTGGTCAGGAATTAGTAAATAACAATGACAATGACTCTGTTTCTGATGATAATTTTTTTCTCCTAATGTTGAGGATGACAAAGAAGGAATTGACAGCAAAGCCCCCCCTCTTTGAGTGTCAATAGAGAAGGCAACAACATGGCTGTTGATGATTCCCCTCCTGATTCGAGCATGGAAATTATAACACCGAATGTCAGGAGGCACGTATCAGACAAACTGAAGGTGAAGATCAAGTTAATGAAAATCATGCGGAATCATAGCATACCTTTAGTTGCAGAGAAGGAATTGTATGAATGAGCTATCAAATCGGAGTGTCTTAATTTATTTTCATGGACAAAAAGATAAGCTTGTACAGACAAGGTCAAGAGTCATGAAGGACATTTACCCAACTGTGCCTGAAATAGAAGGTGATGGCTTTGAACCCCTTCTCATTGATTGGTGTTACAAGAAATTGATCGGTGCTAACATTGCCAGTTGTAAAAAATCTACGTCTGGTTCTTCCAAAAAGCGCTCCATTCCCTATTAACAAATGTGACGTTGGTAAAGGAAGAAAACCTGTCTTCCCCTCATGCTGAAGACCCAGCGCTACCGGTCTACCATCTGGAACTACAGGTAAAATGGATATATATGAACTCCATCATGGTAAATGATGGATTGATACTTGGGAAAAGAGATGCAACAAAGATAGAAATAAAATTTTGGTTCCTATAATTCTCGACATGGATGGAATCGTAATTGACAATAGTGGTCAAATGACACTTACCCCACTGAACATTACACTTGGCATATTCAACATCCTACCTCAGAACGCTTGGCTGGATGCATGGGAGACTGTATATTTTCACCCCACAGGTACACCTGATAAAGGCGATGAATCAATCAACAATGTGAACAACCATCACTGTGACCTTTATGATGTACTTTGATCTTTGAAAGATGCCTGTAACCTAACTGATGGTATCGAATAGTCTAATTTGCCGTGGAACAAGAAGCGATGGTCTGTTTAAATGAAGTTTGCCGTGGCGTATTTCATAGGTGATACTCCCCAGCACGACCAACTTTGTGGACATTATCAAATGGCCAATACAAAGATGATTTGTAGGCATTGCAATTGTCCAAGGGCACTTGGTAATAATGCTCCTTTGAATGTTCTGAAGGTTTCTGTTCCAATTAAAAGTGGGAAGATGAAGGTGTCTAAGGACAATAATGGGGAAGAGTATCATTATGTCTGTCTATGGAAGATGTCTGATTTTACTGCTCCAACAGTGGAGGAAAGAGTGAATGTTGAACAATATTTCAATAATGTCTCCCACCACCGTGTACATAATGGTAACACTTTTTATAATCTTGATTTTGGAGAAAAGACACATAATATTCATCTAGCTTCACCGGGAGAGAGACTTCATATGCACCAACTTGGTTGCGCAAAGTGAGCAGCGGAGACGTTCCATGAGGAATTTTTAGGAAATAACACGTGGCTACTTGGTAACATGAACTGGATAGCCAGTTACTATGGTGCTGCTGTTCAGAGGCAATCTGATTGTGATTTTCGGCAAACCATTTTTTTGGAATCAATACATACAGCCAAGAAGGAGGAGAGCCAGTACATTGGCATGCTTTACATTTAAATGCTAGCACTGCTGTCCACTGAAGGTCATCAATTGTTGCTGTCACAAAAAACATCAACCAATCTTGAGAACAGGAGCAGAAAGTGTGAGGAAGAAATTGACAGAAGTATTTACGCCCTTGAGTTGTTGTTGGGTGTGGAAGAGCTCCTGAAATATGCTGGAATGTTTGATCAGGTTTTCAAACAAGACAAGAAGGGCGTTTTGAATCTTGACAAGATGGTTGGTCATTTTATTAACTGTATAAATAACTATCTACAATGAAGTAAGGGAGAGGGGAACAATCTGGTGAAGAATCACATGTGTTTTCATTTATCACAGTACATAAGATTGTTTGGTCCTCCAACAGGATGGGACTCCGCAGCAAGTGGCCTTCGTTTGGCTCTTTCATCTTTGAAAGATGCCTGCAACCAAACGGATGGTATTGAATGGTCTAATTTGCCGTGGAACAAGAAGAAATGGTTGGTTCGAATGAAATTTGCGGTTGCTTATTTCATAGGTGATACTCCCCAGCACGACCAACTTTGTGGTCATTATCAAACGTCGAATTCAAAGATGATCTGTAGGCATTGCAATTGTCCCAGAGCACTTGGTATTAACGCTCGTGTGAATGTTTTGAAGGTTCCTGTTTCAGTTCAAACTGGTAACATGCAAGTGTCTAAGCACCAAAATGGGGAAGAGTACCAATCCATTCGGCTCTGGAATATATCTGATTTTACTGCTCCAATGGTTGGCGAAGGAGTGAATGTTGAACAGTATTTCAAAAACATTTCTCACCATGGTGTACATAACGGCAACGCTTTTTATGATCTTGATTTTGGGGAAAACCCACATAATATTCATCTAGCGTCTCCCGGAGAGAGACTCCATATGCACCAACTTGGTTGCGCAAAGCGTGCAGCAGAGACGTTCCGCGAGGACTTTTTAGGCAATAACCAGCGGCTTCTTGGTGAGATGGAAAGGTTAGCCAGTTACTACGGTGGTGCTGTCCAGAGGCAATCCGATCGTGACTTCCCACGAACCAATTTTTCAGAATCAATACATACAGCAAAGAAGGAGGGTAACCAGTACATTGGAATGCTTTATATTCAGATGCTGTCACTTCTGTCTGCTGGAGGTCGTCAATTGTTGTTGTCTCGAAAGACTCCTTCCAATCTCGAGAACAAGAGCAGAAAGTGTGAAGAGGAAATTGACCGACGTATTTACGCCATTGAGTTGTTGTTGGGTATGGAAGAGTTCCTAAAGTATGCTGGAACGTTCGACGAGGTTTTCAAACAAGACAAGAAAGGTGTTTTGAATGTGGACAAAATGGTTGTTCTTTTCATTAACTGTATAAATAACAATCTTCAACGAAGTAAGGGAGAGGGTAACAATCTGGTGAAGAATCACATGTATTTTCATTTATCACAGTACATGAGATTATTTGGTCCGCCAACTGGGTGGGACTCTGCCGCGAGTGAGAGCAATCATAAAACAAAAGTGAAGGCTCCTGTGAAGAGAACCCAACAAATCAAATCCACACTAACCAAGCAAACCTGCAAGCAATTAATGGAGTACTGTACTATTGATCAACTTGACTGTGAATTTGATTTGTTCATCCACAACTCTACAACAGGAACAATGCATCTAAGGAGGGTGGTTGGTCAGCTGGGTCAAAGTTTTCGATTGGTATTATGGATGGTTTGCCTTACATGAAGTGGGACAAAAAGAAAATGCAAGTGTACCATGGTTTCCATTGGATGTTCTCAAATTTTGTTGTGACGTGGTCCTTCCGGCTGCAGGGACCAGCACGCTTCGTGGATCCATGGAGCACAAGATATATGACAATTATTGTGGGACGAAGTTACTATTTTGGGCCCATCCATTGTTTAAGTCTGATTTGGGACAAGTGGCAAATGTATGGTATGACTGGGAAAAGTTTCAACTAGACCTCCTGGACGGACGTGGGCTCCAAGTTTATCTGTGTCAGATTCTGTGCCTGCTTCATCTTGAAGGCTCTTTCCCCTAGTCAGCAGGTTTGAATAAGTACATGATGGTTACTACGACGCCGTTGCTCATTGCTTTGTTTCTGTTGACCCAATATCAAGTAATAGGGAGAAAGGGGGAAAACATTGCCACACATTGGTGAAGCAATGGGAGTTGCAAAACAAATTTTATTTCTTTGAATGCAATGCCATTGAGTCTGAAGTTGCCATGGTCAGAAACCTTGGTAACAAAGATCAATACTTTGTCCTTGAAAACAGGGAACAATGGTTGTTTAATTTTTGCAACACGATGGCTGGGTTGGAAACAAAAAAATCAAAACAATAGTGAAAGCCGGCAAAACCAGTAGTGATTTTTAATCCTTCCTGGAATGGCGTCGCAGGTAAATGCAGGTAATGATTGTATTTTATAATTGGTGGATTGGAAGTTTTGTACAAAACTTCCTCTTTTGCTGCAACTCCATTCCATGTTGACACAATTGATTTTAACATGGTTGATTGTTGTTCCACTTTTTTAAATCCCAGAACTGTGTAGTAGAAGTACAGTTTTCAGTATAATACAAATTTGAGGATTTTATTGGTGGAAGTTTTGACAAATTCCGGTCTGTTGTTCAGAAGTTTGTTTTGAAATTCATTGTCTGAAACAGTGTTGCAGGTTTAAGCGTCTGAAACAGCGTTGCAGATTGAATTGTCTGGAACGGCGATCATGACTTCTGAATTTGTAATGAATAATATTTCACCTTACATAACTATTTATACTTCCATTCTTACGTATGTAACAAATGTGGTGTGTGTACTCCTAAGTAGTGACAAGTTTTGCAATAACGGTTATTAGTAGTGTTTCACATGTCCCCATTTGCCACAAGGAACGGGATAGTTGTTGTACTCCTCCAAACCTTCAGCTGAATTCCAACGTTTTGTAAAGATGCAGCCAGTAGTGAATGTTCCTCTCATTTCTGCCGTCTTCTTCCTTTTTCTCTTTGTTCGTTAATTCTTTCAATTCGGGCTTTTTAGTCTTCAAATGTTTTCTTGATTTGTTCATGAATGAATTCCACTACTACTCTTTCATACATTTTCTCTCGGTGTCTTTCTGTGTTACCTTTACTTCATCTGCTTGTTCTGTGTTGGTTGTATACTCCTCAGTATTGTGGGGTGATACGGAAAGACCAAAGTTTAGCTTGATGCACGAGTCAATCAAGAAGTTTCTTGGTTTGTCGTGCTAGGTTGATGATTTGTTTGAGACGTTTCCAACCTGGGAGGTCAAGCAAGTTGTTATCTTTCCCATATTTGGCAACGGTAACAGGATCATCAGCCGCAATGTTGGCTAATGGTTCATATGTCCGTTCCATGTTTTCCCATTCAATCCAAAGGTTATACGTGGAGCCTTTGTATTGAGGGTGCTTGTTATCCAATGGACCTTGGTGTCCTAGGATTCGGCAAAACGACCAAAGTTTTCCATCTTCTTGGGTCGAATCACGGTGGATGTAATTCATGACATCATTGTATGCAATGATATTGTCAAGTTCGTCATCAGAGTGTTTGCACTTGAATTTGATGAAGTCGTTATTGCGTTCAAGACTGTCTTCTACATCGACGATGGTAAGACGCTTTTGAGTACCATCGGGGTTGGTTACAAGGAAAGATCTTCCTTGTAGATCGGCAATCGGGATCATCGGAATGGTAAGGGGTTTACCATCATTGTCAAATTGTGCATTGCCTTCTTCATTGGTAACAACTAGTACCTCTGATGGGTCTACTGTAGGAGTAGCAGGGTTGGTGTGTGGAGTTGTGACGTCACTAACATCAAAATATGCTAGCTCCGGTGGATCAAAATCATCTTCAGTAAGGAGAACACCATCGGATGTCTTGCTGAAGATGTGTGTCGTAGGAGGACCATCAAAACTCTCCCCATAGTTGTTAGGGAGTGGAGAAGGGGACCAGCTTGGGCTGTCATCGACTTTCTTATAGAGAAAGCTTGGTAGCGAGGGACGGGCGGGTGGTTTGATAATAACCTGATTACCAGATGCAGAAGGTTGAATATGGTCGGGTATCTGAACAGGAGGTGCTGTAGCCTGTTGCTCGGTAAGTACAGACGGCGTGGGTTTGTCATGTGCCGCAGGATTGCCGAGGCTTCGATCGGTGTCGGAGTCCGCAGTGGATTTGCCAAGAAGAGGAGTAGTTGGGATGTCCTGTGGTTTGGAATTTGCATTTGGATCATCTGTAGTGGTATGCTCCCCATGTTTCATGAGTGTAGTGGCGTCACCGGTGGCGTACAAGTGAGGTAAGGAATCCTTGGCCTGACGCCATTTGATGAAGCCATCATCGGTAAAGAGGCCAGCTCGTTTGTTGCGTGACTCAGGTGTAAGAGCAGAATGTACACCAGAATGGTGAAGCAATTTGTTGGTGACTGGATCCCAGATTTGGAAACAAAGTCCATTGCCCACATGTTCAGCAATGCCTACGAAATGACCGAGGCGTTTGGTAGACTGGGTACCAAAAGGGGAGTCATTGGTCTTGAAATAAACAGGTTCAAACCAGAAGAAACTGGTATACGCGCTTATATCACCAAGTGTACCGGTAGCAATGAAGACCGGTTGTTTGTCCAACAGAGTAGGATCAGAAATAACATTGAGGAGTCCAGCTACGTATGTCATGCACAACAACCATAGATGTGGTGGTGTGCCCGTACGGTCCATGACGGGATTGACAATACGCTTAAACGTTTGATAGCATTGTTCAAATTAATTCTGGTGTTGGTGATAGGGTTCACTTTGCCAAAGTCCAATCCATAACATCTTGAGATAATCGATGACCCTCTTACTAGATTGGTAGTTTCCATGATCACATAAGAGGCAAAGAGGTCTGCCCCATTTTTGAATGAAATTCTGAAAACATGATAGAAAGTCACCGGTGGTGCACATCTCTTCAACATGTATGATATGAGACTTCCGACCAAAGAAAATCTGAGCAAGTTTGGAACCGCCATCAATCGCTGGGACACCGGAATTAAAAACGTCAGACAAGACGCCGTCATTGAACGGTCGAACGTTCATTGCCGGCTGGGGGGAATGAAAACGTTTAAAGATGTTACCATCAGGGCTAACCGCTAATGAACCATATTGTGTTGAATTGTCAAAGGTAGCTTTGATGCGATCTGTGGAAACCCAACAAAAGAAGGGTTTCAGAGATAAGTAATCATGTTCATTGGGATAGCGTTCACGAGGTGTAGTTGTGATACGTGGAGTATCACTAACAATACAGTCTGTGGGAAAAGCAGTGACCGTCTCAGAGGTTAGAGGGGGAATGCAGCATGCGAGGCGCTCCTGATGAACATAGTCGGTAGGTGTAAGCCAGAATGAGCGGTCGTTGGTTCCATGATCATCGATAGGGAGAAAGGGTGATCGAGTACAATGACTGGAGTATGAACTGAGAGACGTAACCGTGGATGAGCCAGGAGATACAGAGATATCTAATCCTTCAAGACAATGTGGATTTCCGTATTCGTCGTATTCGGGATACAGAAGTTGCTGCAACTGGGGAGGATATTTCTGAAGGAAGGTTTCATCCTTGGCACTGATTATGGTATCGAGAACGGATGGGTCCCAGTGTTTATCGGATGTCATGATAACATGCGGGAGCGTGTCGAATTCATCAGTCGTATACTTTCGCATGGCAAGGTATGGCAAACCATGCCAAATGCTGAGAGGCAGTGCATATCTGTTGGAGGTGGTGATTACCTGCCCACCACCCGCTTTGATGGAAGTGTCATCGACAGTGGAGAAGTATGCTTCCATCTGGCCGGAAGACAAAATAGAGGGGTGTCGTCCCGTGTACGCACATTCATTGAAAATGAGGATGATGGGACCTCTATTGGAAACGGAGTAGGCTCCACATGTTGCAATGGGAATATTCTGCACTTGGTGATTGTTGATGCCGGTGACATTGACATATTGGGGCGGAATATCCTTGGAGATAAGGCATGCATCATTACCGATGATACAACCATTTGCACCTCGGTCGATCATAGCAAAGCCAGGATTGGTAACAGTAGCTTTGTGAGCACGGTAGGTGTATGAAGGTACCTGATTATCATGTGGGAAGGTTAGGTCATCGCCAGGGTTATACCACTGGTGAAAATTGACGGAATGGGAGGATTTTCCCACAGGTATCAGAGTATCACCGTCCTTTTTGTACCAAATGTCAGGATTTTTGGAGAGAAATCTTGCGGGATGTGCAGGCGACACGGAAGAGGGGTTGTTGGTCCTTGAGAGAAGAAGTCTGAGACTTGTATACACCAAGTGATGCATGGAAGACGCCTCTACGGTCATTTTCCACAGCTGGATGGAGGTCTGCAGAGGCATTGGTATGTGTATCACCATTTGAGGTGTCATCTTCAAGGAATGAGACAGAATGCCCATGTGCATATGGCTTCCGGGTGATGGGTTTAACGGCATAGGGGTCCGGCTGACCATCTGGGAGCAATTCGGACCGCAATGATGCGACCACTATTTTCTTGCCTTCGGGGGAAAAATTCAGACAATTTTTTGTGTCTTGACGTGATAGGGCCTTCCATATGCCAGTGGGCAAGCATGTGGTAGGGTCAGGTGAACGTCCAGCCTTGAATACCGCATAGTCTTGGTAGTCACCTTCGAATTCGATAGGGAGAGCATAGTCGTCAGAGTTATGTCCTTGTTCAGAGGAGAAGTCGTGTACATGTGCATGCACTGTGGACTTTGGAGCAGACATTGTGGACTGAGAATCGAGTCGAGTCGCTTCGAGTAGGAGCATGATCTTGAGCTTGTGGATAGCAGCGGCCTCAGCGACTGCATCTGTCATGGTACTATTCATGCCGCCTGGATCTTTGACTTTAGCAAACTGTTCACTTAGCTGAAAGCTGGAATAGCATGCCTGACATAATGCTGATTTTGCAGTATGGTACTCAAGGGGCTTGTTGGGAGGACGAAGCTTGTTGAGGTGATTCAATTCTTCAAACCAATGTGTGATAAACTTCACTTTAGATTCCTTCCAGTTGTTGAGATTCAACTTCAGCAAAGCTTGCAATTGAGTTGAGTTGTCATATACCTTGGCTTTTGATTCACTGTGAAGGTTCACAAAGTCAAAATATGCTTGACGTCCATTGCGTGTGAGGGAATGGCTGTGGACGCATGACGAGGATAAGTCGCTTTTGAAGACTTCCAACATAAGAACCCAGAAGAAGGCACACTGTTTGACGAATATGTCGCGTGTATATCCTTGTAGCGCAGCAGGGGGCCAGGTTTCATCGAGGAATGTTTTGGTGTCAATGTCATATGCCTCGAGTTTAGCCTTGAAGCCCATGAGCCAGTGTTCGAATCTTGAGTCATTCGTGAGGGGTGTGAACGACTTTTCATCACGTGATTTTCGGCACCAAGATTCATACTTCACTTGTTGAGGGGACTTGTTCTTATTTGTTCCCGGAGGAGGAGCTGGGGGATTCAGGATAGATTCATTCTGAAGGCGCAGTGCACGTGCCATACGGAAGGTACTGAAACTGTCATTCGTATATGACGTTACATCCTTCCAATTCTTTTCGTTCTTGCGCAAGTCATTTGAAAATTCCGTAAGTGCTTCTATGGTCCGTTGGATGGACCGATGGAGCTGGGTTGGTAGTCCACTGCCAGTATCCATGTAGGTAAGCTCGCAGGCAAAACCATGCTCGATGAGTGCATTGAGGAAAATTGGCCACTCGCGTAATCCTCCCTCGCGGAGAGCTTCACACAGATAGCTACTTTCTTCCTTTGCGACACAGAATATGGTTATGAGTATCAACTTCATATGGGGATCAAAACTAGGAAAGCTGGTTGCAGTAGCGGCGGTACCATCTCCAGAGTTGTTCCCACCACCAAATGGATTGGCAGGCATGTTCAATCTTAATGATTCTGATTGGTCAGAGGAATCGCGTGATGAAAGGAAACTGCTCCGTAGACGATTTGCGATTGGCATATGCCAGCGTAGGGATTGTGTTCAATTCCGTCCCTGTTCTTTGTGTGCAAGCCACCTTGGAGCTTGCGACTGTTAATCTATTATTTTCCTTCTGAATCTGGTCTGCTGAGAGTCTGATTCAAAGGCTTCTGAGGAACAGCAACGCTGTGTTAGTGTGTTAGTAGAAGAACGATTGTACTGTACGCGTGACAATTGTGGTTGGATACTTTCGACAACGGATAATCAGACTACAGGCGAGACTATGGAAACGTTGGATCTCTTCTTACTGTGAACTTGTTCAGGTACAGCAAGACAGACCTTAGTAATGTAGATTACAGGTAGTTGGTAGCAACTAGTGTGAATTTTGGGATATAAATCAGTTGAATGTTAAAAGTATGAGATAAAGTGAAATCTTGCTGAAACGCAAGATATCTCTTTTATTGAGATGAAATACGTTGCAACTGCTGTTGCGTAGTGATGAGATTACTCGCTGATTATTTCCGTACATGCATTGGTCGTTGACCCTATATATCTGTATGTATATATATATTGTGTGAGAAGCACACACCAACGGTTTTCTTCTCTTGTTCCATTAGGAAGATCCTATGATATGTTTATCATTATGATCAGGAATTGCTCCCGTAGCTCGTGTGATACTTTACGAAATCAAAGTTTGCTCACCGAAGAACAAGGGCAATATTATAAAACAGAGATTGCTCACCGTCAATGCGCGACGGGAATCGATGCTCCGTGGGAATTGATATGCCGTGGGAAATCGATTACTTTGGTTGATACGGGACTCATTTATTCGTACAAATAGAATATCTACCGTCGTGTAGCTTTGGTACCATTGGACACGAAAGGAATTTAATACTGGCTGCTGGCTGCTGGCTGCTGGCTGCTGGCTGCTGGCTGCTGGCTGCTGGCTGCTGGCTGCTGGCTGCTGGTTGCTGGTTGCTGGTTGCTGGTTGCTGGTTGCTGGCTGCTGGCTGCTGGCTGCTGGTTGCTGCATGCTGGTTGCTGGTTGCTGGTTGCTGGCTGCTGGCTGCTGGTTGCTGGTTGCTGGCTGCTGGCTGCTGGCTGCTGGCTGCTGGCTGCTGGCTGCTGGCTGCTGGCTGCTGGCTGCTGGCTGCTGGCTGCTGGCTGCTGGCTGCTGGCTGCTGGCTGCTGGCTGCTGGCTGCTGGCTGCTGGCTGCTGGCTGCTGGGTGCTGGTTGCTGGTTGCTGGTTGCTGGTTGCTGGTTGCTGGTTGCTGGTTGCTGGCTGCTGGCTGCTGGTTGCTGGTGCTGGTGCTGGTTGCTGGTTGCTGGTTGCTGGCTGCTGGCTGCTGGTTGCTGGTTGCTGGTTGCTGGTTGCTGGTTGCTGGTTGCTGGTTGCTGGCTGCTGGCTGCTGGCTGCTGGTTGCTGGTTGCTGGTTGCTGGTTGCTGGTTGCTGGCTGCTGGCTGCTGGCTGCTGGCTGCTGGCTGCTTCAAAACGCCGCTGCTCGCCGCTGGCTTCCTGCTGCTTGAAACGCCGCTCAAAACGCCGCTCCAAAACGCTGCTGGCTGTTGGCTGCTGGCTTCCTGCTGGCTTCCTGCTGCTCCTCCAAAACGCTGCTCAAAACGCTGCTGCTGGCTGCTGGCTTCCTGCTGCTCAAAACGCCGCTTGAAACGCCACTGCTTGCTGCTGACTTCCTGCTGCTCCAAAACGCCGCTGCTTGCTGCTGGCTTCCTGCTGCTCAAAACGCCGCTCCAAACGCCGCTCCAAAATGCCGCTCCAAAACGCCGCTCCAAAACGCTGCTGGCTGTTGGCTGCTGGCTTTCTACTGGCTTCCTGCTGGCTTCCTGATACTCCTCCAAAACGCTGCTCGAAACGCCGCTGCTTGCTGCTGGCTTCCTGCTGCTCAAAATTCTGCTCTAAATGCCGCTCCAAAACGCCGCTTGACTGCTGTTTGAATACCCTTCCCAATCAAAATCAAAGTAGAGTAACGTGTAGGTATCGAGTTGGTGTTATTTTGTACTAGTTGTACGGTGGTGAGCCCTCATGGTCTGTTCTACAGTAGGAGAAATATAATGGTTGTCAAAATGGAAATGGTGTTTGGATCTTCCTAATTTGCCGTTCGATTGCCCTTTGATTGTCATTCCTGGTCAGCAAATCAGTAGAGTAACATGCTGGTGTTCAAACCTGGTAGGATTTGTACATGTCTGCCTCCATTCTCTCCTTTATCCAAGGGGAAAGAGATGGGTTGGAGTAGGGCCCGTAGTTGTTGTTGTCTTTGCCATTTGAATACCCTTCCCGATCAAAAATGAAGTAGAGTAACGTGTAGGTATTTAAGTTGGTGTCATTTTGTACTATTTGTATGGTGGTGAACCTTCATGGTCTGTTCTATTGAAGGAGAAACAGAAGGGTCGTTGCAGGGTCGTCAAAATGGAAGTTAATGACATCAGTGATTTTGATGATCGGAATTCCTGTCAAAAATAAATCATGTCTTTGAGGGGTTTTCTGCTGTGTTTGCAGGGTCTTTTCACTTGTTCTTTTTTTGAAGAGATTTCAGTGTACGGAGCACACACATGTTCATTATCTGTAGACTTGTACATGGGTTTTGTACTGTGTATTTATTGTGGTATTTTGTACACAGTGTGGAACGCGGCAAAGGAGCAAACACATTCTGAAAATAATTTTATTTCATATCTTGGGTTAAGGTTAGGAAGTTTGGTAGCAAGAAATAGATTTTTAAAATCAATTTAGTCAAATTGAGAGATCAAGGGACATTTTGAGTCCTCGGGGAGAGTTTTTGTTGCAACCTGAGGGGGGTTGAAGCTCTTCACCACAAAAAATTGTGAATTTAAAAATTGCCCTTGCGCATAACAAAAGCAGGGTAGATTTTATAAAAATAGGGCTTGGGAGGGGTCGCGTTGGGTCGCATGACAGTTATCGGACGTTTGGTGCACCAAAAAAGCTATTCATCTATTCACTCGCGCATATATTTTTATTACTTTGGTCTTTTATTCCCTAAATGGTGGCGGGAATCACTCATTGTGATTGAAAAAGAACTCCTCGGAATTGATGTAGCGAGCCGAATGAAAGTAATGGTAGTGCCATGTGGCACTCCCTACAATCGATAGAGGGCCAGACCGGGGGAAATCTAGTAGAAATCTAGTAGATTTCACCATCACTAAAACCAGCTTCTAAGCACACGCTTAGACCCTGATAGCCTCAACAAGCCGCCCAAGGATTCCTCCAGCAAAGCGCAAGCCTACTACACTCCCTACCAGAACAATACGATCAATCCCCTGTATCACCGGATAAGATGTGTCACTGTATCACGATAGCTTGTACGGATAGGCTGCGACCGAAAGACTCGTCTGCAATCAAATATTACAGGCTAGCACTAGAACAAGCCTGTAAAGGATCATCCCTCCCGCAAAAGCAAGCAGCTCACTCTTTCTGTTCCTAAAACGATTAGTAATAAAATAAGTAAAAAGGCAAATCCGTCCTGGTCCAATAGGCATCCTATTGTACCCGTACGACAGCCTATCAGCGATAGTCATCCTATCTCGAACAGTCGCGAAGCAACTAACTACCGAGGCAACAAGTGCCAAAGAAGCTACTATCGACCGACAAGGCAACAATCACGTCCCACACCCAGCAGACGCACATGAGGCTTGTCCTCCTACGACAAGCAAACCAAGCCGCAGCTACTTACAACTGAAGCAACTAGCTACTACCAAAGCAACAAGCGCCGAAGAAGCTACTATCGACCGACTAAGCGACAATCGTGTCCCACACCCACCAGCACCTGGCCTACTACGCAGTTCGATAGCCTTCACCACCTTGTTCCTTGCGCGAGATCTATCATCGATTCTCAGACGGTCCAACCAAGCGGCGGGATGTTGACCTACTTGGAGTACTTCCGCGCTACACCAAGCCCCTTTGGGAGCTCGGCAGAGCGCAACAAGGCCTACGCCACCATCTTTAGCTACTTCACTCTGGCCTCTTCCCCCCAGGTCCTCTTGGACCATCTACTCAACCTCTTTGAGGCAGAGGCTGTGGGCGCGCTGGGGATCTTTGTAGCCAACCCCCAAGGCTTGCCCTGCCTCCGATTGGTGCATGGCCTCCGGAAGTACCTTGGTCCCTTGACACAACACAGCCCCAACAAAAACAAGGCCTTTGGGTACTTGGATGACATTGAAGGGGAAGCTGGGGAACTGGTTTTAGTGGATTCCGCCATGCTGTCCCCCACCATAGCCTCCCGGGTTCTAACCCTTGATCACCATCTGGCAGAGTTGGAAGTGCACCCAGGGAGACTGTCCATCCCAGTGATACCAGAAGGGACAGGCCATTCGGAGTTGATACGGGCCCACAAGGCATTCTTTATCCCCTTCGAGCTGGTGCATTTCCTCCTGGGCAAGGGGCTCTCTCCAAGCCAAGCCATGGGGGTCCTCCATCCCCAGCTTAATCGGGTGGGGCTAATGGAGTCCTGCACCCCCCTGTTCAATACTCTCTGGTTGGCTGGGAGTACAGCTACAGAACCCGGGGGAAACCCCAAGCTCCTTCAGCCGGGCCCCTCCTTTCGAAGTGAGACAGGCCTGACCAACTACATGAAGCACAAGGTGATGTACCGGGACCTGCCAGAATTGGAGCGCCCTTGGGACACACCTGGAGACCCTGCACTCACAGCAGCAGTCACAGCCCTCACAGACCACCAACTGAAGCTAAGCGAGAATATGGACCACAAGAGGTCGCAGCCAGTAAGGACCACTTGGGGCCCCTTGTACACCCAGCGCTTGCTTCTGCTCTGTGGTAAACAGGAGGAAGCGAACCTCCCCCCAATCTACCAGGCCTGGGCTCAAAAGAGCAAGCACGAGAGGACCCACATGATCTTCCAAAGCCAAGTGGCAGCCCGAGCCTCTGAGTTGGGGATCCAAGCCCCCTTGATCACTACTGCGGCCCTCAAATGCTTCCAGGATGGCAACTTCCATGGTACAGATCCTTTTGATGTGGCAGATGGAATACTCCCCATGGCTTTCACGCCCCCAGGTGGTTCTGCGGCCACCCTGAAAAGGGAGCAGGAGGCAGCAGCCACTGTGGCAGCATATGACACTATGATCTCCACTGAAGGCAACTCCCTCACCTTGAAGGACTCCCTGGAGCTTCAGAAGACTAAAGCCTACATCCCTGTCGACTGGACTGAAGCCACCACCCAGCTGGAGAGCTACCTGGCCGTCCTAGCCACCATTCTAGGACTCAACCATGATGTTGTCACCAGCTACCAACAAGGCCTCCGCAGGCTCAAGATCCAGCAGATGCCCCTCCAACGAGCAATTGCAGATGAGGTGGGAGAATTCCTCACCCCTGCCATTGTAGTATACTACTTCCAGATCCGTGTCAGGGGGTGGCTGGAGGAGCAGTGGGAAGCGGCCTCCACCCTTCCCTCCCCGGACTTTGGGGTGGACTTCCACACCTTCAGGATGAGCCAGAACCTCAACTGGCTCCCCAATGTCTCCAATGTGCCGGCCCTGAGACTCCTTCGACGACCAGACCCCCCCCATCCCCCACCAAGCCTGGCGCCAAAGGGGCCAGCAACAACAGCAACAACAGCAACACTCCGGCCAACACAGGAGCCCGCAACGCGACACCCCCAACACAGACACGACTCAACAACCCCAACCGGGACTCCCGCCTACGCGACAGCACCCATCCCATTGTCAAGAAACTGGAGTCAGCAAAAATGAGGGAAGCCATCCAAGCTATGAGAGACAAAGGAAAAGGCCCCCTCTCCAGACCAGAGGGCCAAGAGAGATGCCACTCGTGGCACATCAAGGGTGCTTGCTTCAACAGCTGCAAGCACATATATGACCACGTGGCCATCACTCCCACCAAGCCAGATCAACTCTGGCAATGGTGCCACGAGGCATATGCCTGACCGGTCGGCAAGCGCCATCCAATTCATGGCGTCGCGCCCTCCACACCCCAACTGGGGGGGATCATACGTAACAATCCATCATCTAACCTCGAATCTAATCTTCCATTACGCATCACACATGAATTAGGTAAGCCCAACCGCGTGCGTTTCAATTTGCATCCGCGTTTTGACAGGCCTCGGTCCGCGCCACGACTTCAAGGCATCGGTCCGAGCTCCGAGCCCCAAGTCACCCCCCTCCTGTCTAAGTCCAGCGACGTGCTGGCCTCTCCACCCAGCAACTTGCTGGCCTCTTCACCCAGCAACGCTGTGCCTTGGTCCAATCCCCAAGTCACCCCCCTGCTGCCACCCCTAGTTACTACAGGCGCCGCGCCACTAGTCACTACATCACTCTACCCCACCAACAGGCTCGACGTGCACATCAACCGGGCTATCAATGTCTACAACAACAGCACTAGCTGGGGGGACTTCATCCGGACCATCCGCGGACAAGGTGACATCCACCAAGATGTGGGTACTATCCACCATCCAGCCAGTCTCCTCTTAGCCCACTTCGGGAAAGATGGCACTCCTGCCTCCATGACCGACCCCCCTTGGGACAGTGCCCGGATTGCCGGGGCCATCGCCAGGGGCCCTCACCAATCCTCACACCAGGGCATCGACTTCCTGCGAGAGGAATATGCCGACATGATGGACAAGCAGCAATGGACTGTCCTCCCAGCCAGCCTCATCCAAGACCTTCCCGGCCTGCGTCTTAGCCCTCTGGGGCTGGTCCCCCAGCGAGGCCGACGCCCCCAAATGATCTCAGATTACACCTACTCTGAGGTTAACCAAGACACCATCCCGCTTGCCCCTGCTGACTCCATGCAATTTGGACGCACACTCTCCCGGCTCCTTACCAAGATGCACCGGGCGAACCCTCGGTTTGGCCCAGTCTACATGTCCAAGATTGACCTTGCGGATGGCTTCTATCGCGTCCAGTTGAAACCTGAAGATACAATGAAACTTGGAGTGCTGTTCCCCGCCAGGAATGGAGAGCCCCCTCTGATTGGCATCCCCTCACCAATCCCATGGGGTGGAAGTCCAATCCGCCCAACTTCTGTTCCTTCACAGAAACCATTGCAGATCTGGCCAACGCCACCCTCTCCACCGGGCTGGCACAGGCCAGGCGCCAGCCCCATCAACTGGATCTGCTGTCCGAATCCCATCCGGTCAAGCTGACCGGCACTCTTGGTCACGACATGGCACCTGACCCCAGCGGTGCCGACGCCTTGGCACATGCACAGAGCACAAACCCCAGCAAGAAGCCTATCCGCTACTGGGATGTCTATGTGGATGACTTCTGTGGCCTTGCGCAAGGCAACCAATGGACCCGCCGCGCCATAAAGCGCGTGCTCTTCCAGTCTTTGGACAAAGTCGTTCCGGCCCCTGGATGCCTCTGACAACCCCTTCAGACAGGAGCCGGCGTCCCTCAAGAAAATGCTCCAAGGGGACGCCACTTGGACCACCAAGAAAGTTATCCTCGGCTGGCTCATCAATTCCATCACCAAAACTATTAGCCTTCCGCCCCATTGAGTAGCACGCCTACAGGAGATCCTCCACTCCATTTCACCCAACCAGCGCCATGTCCCAATCAAACAATGGCACCAAGTCCTTGGGGAACTCCGGTTGATGGCCCTTGCCATCCCTGGCGCCATTGGCCTCTTCTCCACCCTCCAAGAAGCCTTCCTACACCAGGAACTGGGCAGGCAGCGCCTCCGGCTCACCAAGCAGGTCCATAACTTCCTCCAAGACTTCCAGTGGCTGGCCAAGGATCTCTCCAACCGGCCTACTTCCCTTGCTGAACTAGTCCCCGACACTTTCCCAGCCACCCTCGGCGCTTGTGATGCCTCTGGTCGGGGCATGGGGGGCATCCATTTTGTCCCCCTTCCAACTGGCGCGGTGCAGCCCATCATGTGGAGGCATGCATTCCCCAAGTGGGTCTCCACCCAACTAGTCACCTTTGACAACCCCAGTGGCACCATCACCAACAGTGACCTCGAGCTGGCTTGGCTCCATTGCCCATAATAATGTCCTTGCTCAAGCCGCCTGTGTCCAGTCCAGAACCACTCACAACTGCTATGACAACACCGCTGCTGTATACTGGCAAAGGAAAGGCGCCACTACTACTACTGGGCCTGCCGCTTACCTCCTTCGAATTCAGTCCCTACACCAGCGGCTCCATCAATATGTACCCCTTAGGGACTACATCCCGGGCCCAGCCAATCACCTTGCTGACCTCCTCTCTTGCTCTGACCTATCTGACACTGACCTTCTCTATCATTTCAACACCACCTACCCCCAGGACTTACCCTGGATCTTATGTCCCCTGAAGCCTCCCATGCATTCTGCTCTGACCTTAGCTCTATCCAGAAGACCATGCGCGCTTCAGTCCCTGAACTCTATGCCAAGCGCAAGGATGCCCATTGGGACCAATGGGTTCACTTCTGTTTGTCTCAAGGTTTTGACCCGCGCCTCCAGTCCATTCAGGATCCAATCCCCATCCTCCAAGTCTTTGCCAAACGCCTCCACGATGGCCACCTCTCTCGTAGCCACAAGCCCATCCGATCTCGCACAGTATTGGACACCCTCAGGTCAGTGGGCCAGATGCTTGCCCGCTTGGGGTCCAAAGACCCTCGAACCGACTCTACCGGCAGTCTTGACTTCCGGCTAACTGCCCACTTCAAGGGCTATGCAAAACTGGACCCAGCCCCTTGCAGGGTTAAACCAGTCCCCATCACCCTTGTCATGCATGCCCTGCGCTTTGCATACCATGACTCCCCTTCCCCTACCAGACAGGCCATTGCCAACATGATCTGCATAGCCTTCTTTTGCTGTCTGCGCCCTGGTGAGTACACGGGTACCACCAGGGATGACCAAGCCTTCCACCTAAAGGAGGTCTCCTTCTACCTTGGCTCCAAATTTGTCCACCATGATGGCCCTGAACATGAGCTCCTTGCTGCTACCTCTGTCACCCTCACCTTCACCACACAGAAGAATGGGGACAAATGTGAGTTAGTTGCTCATGCCAGGAGTGGTGACAACCTATGCTGCCCTGTGGCAGCATGCGCGCGCCAAGTGCTCCATCTCCGGGGCTGCTGCACTAGCACCCACCCCTTCAGACCAGCCCTCAAGCTTGCCAGTTACTTTGACAATGGGGTTCTCACCCTCGTTCGCGCAACAACTGTCACATCCTCCATGAGAGTCTATGCCCAGACCCTCTACCATACCACAGGCATCTCCCCTGCAGCAATCTCTGCTCGCTCCCTTCGAGCAGGTGGGGCTATGGCCCTCCTACAGGGCAAATGCGACTCTAATGTCATCAAGCTTCTTGCCCGATGGCACAGTGATTGCATGATGAGATACTTGCACCAGCAGTCCCTCCCCATCTTCCAGAATCTTGCCTCTGTAATGTTCAACAATGGAACATACTCCTTCCTGCCAGAAGAGTGGGTGCCGGCTGCCGCCCCCACTCCCCCTGGCAGCTCTCTCTGATTCCTCTTGGGGAATCTCCCACCCTCACGGTCTGGCCTCCATGTCCCTTCCAGGCCCAGTCTCCATCCCGCTCCCACCCTGTGGCTTGTGGCCCAATGGCAGAAAAGGCTTAACAGCCAAAGGCTTAACTGCCCAAGCTGTTAAGCCAGGCTGTGCGCCGGTGTGTGTGGGCACAGCAAACTAAGGGACCGGACTCTACAGCCTGCAAAACAACCAACAGGCTGGAGTTCCCGGCTCCCCCTCTAGCATTTGCTTAACCCACCAACACACCCATGAACTACAAGCATTGCACATACAGTACTACAAGTAGGCTGGCTACTGAGGCTATCACGAATGTAGTGAGTGATAGTTGATGTAGCGAGCCGAATGAAAGTAATGGTAGTGCCACGTGGCACTCCCTACAATCGATAGAGGGCCAGACCGGGGGAAATCTAGTAGAAATCTAGTAGATTTCACCTATCACCTAAAACCAGCTTCTAAGCACACGCTTAGACCCCCCGATAGCCTCAACAAGCCGCCCAAGGATTCCTCCAGCAAAGCGCAAGCCTACTACACTCCCTACCAGAATGATACGATCGATTCCCTGTATCACCGGATAAGATGTGTCACTGTATCACGATAGCTCGTACGGATGGGCTGCGACCAAAAGACTCGTCTGCAATCGAATATTACAGGCTAGCACTAGAACAAGCCTGTAAAGGATCATCCCTCCCGCAAAAGCAAGCAGCTCACTCTTTCTGTTCCTAAAACGATTAGTAATAGAATAAGTAAAAAGGCCCACCACGCCCGCCCGCCGAAAAGGCTTAACAGCCAAAGGCTTAACTGCCCAAGCTGTTAAGCCAGGCTGTGCGCCGGTGTGTGTGGGCACAGCAAACTAAGGGACCGGACTCTACAGCCTGCAAAACAACCAACAGGCTGGAGTTCCCGGCTCCCCCTCTAGCATTTGCGTAACCCACCAACACACCCATGAACTGCAAGCATTGCACATACAGTACTACAAGTAGGCTGGCTACTGAGGCTATCACGAATGTAGTGAGTGATAGCTCATTTTTTCAGTCGGAGTCATCGTCAGCGTAAAGTGCCAGGTATTGATTGTTCTGTATTCTTACACCACACGCATAATTTCTCTTCTTACACCACACGCATTTCTATTTTTTAGGCTATTATTTTTTCAAGGTGTACTTGTTCTCACCGTACCTGGGCCCTGTGCGAGCAAGAAAATACGGTACGTACCGGCAGGCTCGTAATTTACGTTTAGCTGAATCCTGAGATCTTGGAATTATTCGTACGGTACCGTGTTATGACGTACCGGTATTCTATCTTACTGATGCGTTTTGCAAGACTAAGGATTCCAAATTCCAAATTTGGCAGTTAATAAAAGTATTCGTCCGTTGGGTGTGATAAAAAAGTATTCATTCTATGTACTTTTTATTGAGTGATTCCCGGCAGTTCTAAACTAATAAAAGACCAAAGTAATAAAAAATATTCACGAGTGAATAGATGAATAAATTTTTTGGTGCACCCAACTGACGAACATTTTTATCAACTGACAGATTTGGAATTTGGAATCTCTAAGTACAAAACAGTAACTGTCTGTTTAAACACTACCCGCGCCACCTACCGGCCTGAAATGTTTGATTTTAGTGATTCCGTTCAAGTTTATTCTGTTTTTATTCACTTAATAAAAATTTAGAAGTCGATGCAGCCTCGACTTCTAAATTATATTCAATACTTAATATATCTATGTACAAAGTGAATAAATTTATTCCTTTGGTCGCAAAATTTTATTAACTTTCGATTCTATTCACTTTCATCTGGTGGGAATCACTCATTTTTTTTTGTTTTTTAAAAATAATGAGAGATTATTATTAGTATGTCAGAGCAATGTCCGACACCTCTCTTAGCAAAACGCGCGTGATTTAACCGTAACGGTCGAAATCTCTGACACTCTAAGATAACCACTTTACAGTAAAACTAACCAATCAGATTCAACCAAATTCGGCCATGGACGAACCTTCTCTGCGACCAAAAGACCAAGCCGGAAGCAATTACTCAGCCAATCAGATTAAAGGTGTCACTTTGCACTTCCCCCAGCCCGACCAGCAGCAAAATGCAAACGCCAACACAAACACAACAAACACATACACTTCAATCCTGACAAACAAAACGAAAAGTACATAAAGACACAAAAAACGTCGAAAACGTCGAAGCAACGAAAACAAGAACAAAACAGCCAAAACACTTGCAATTTCCACGAAATAACACCACCATCCTCAACAAAACACTCCCCTCGGTCTCCAGCAACAAAAATGTCCTACACAAGTGGCCTATTTGCCAGAGCAGCACGACATGTTCAACAGGATGACCTCGATGGTGTCCCAATTAATACCCAACTTGCCTACGGTCGCAAAGGGGCAGAGTTCCTCGAGTTTTGCACTACCATATTCGGCTACCTAGATTACCCACAAACGGTAACTGAAGAGAAGGTGTTTGGCTTCCTTTTCTATCAGTCATATCGATCCCGTAGGAGAAGAGGCCGGAGGCCCAAGAGGGAGGTGGGAACACCACAAATATTCGACCCCACCGACTATGGCGCCGTAATGGCCAAATACAACACCAATAGTAGTAGTAGTACTAGCAATCGCGAATCGCTGTTGGAGCTAGAGGAGATAGAACAGCATGATCCTGTAGGCTACGACACTGTGAATCAATACTTGTGTTCCATTCTCAAAATATTGAGGCACCAGAGGAGTCAAAATGCCAACAATCTTACAAAGGAACACATCAGATCTGAAAGAGTCACCCAACTGCTGCGAGTTGTTCAAGTTCGAAAGAAGAAGATCGCAAGAATGAGATTCGATGAGAAGATAGATCATGCCCTTTCACCATACATGAATGTGCAAAACATCGAGCGAATAGAGGATTTCTTGTTCTTTAAGAATTGTTACAAACCAAATTATCATGTGGCATCCTTGAGAGACAGATTCTGTTTTCTTATGACACATGGAGGGGTTCTCCGCGGCGAGTCCTTATTCAAATCCGAGCTGTCCGATCTGTGTGATCTTATCAAATATGATGAAGGCACACACGCCTGCCAGATCCTAATTATGCAAATAATAACAGGCAAAACCAACGGTCAGAAAACTTTATATGGACGCGTTATGAGACATCGAAACTGTTAACATGTGCCCGATTGGTGCGTTGGGCTTCTATTTGATGGCACGATTCCATTCAACGCGCGAGCTTGCTCACTATGACTTTGCAAGTAATGCCAATTGGTTTGACGTCAAATTACTCACAGATTGTACTAATAACTCGGACAATCGAGACTCAATCACGGACCAAGCGTTTGCCAATACAATGAAAGACGCGTGCAAGGCCTTGGGTATTGCTTCGAAGCACTTTGTTCACTTTGGACGAGGAACTGGTGCCGTTGCATGTGAGATGCAAGAGGTTGATCCCCAATACATCAAAATGATTGGCAATTGGAACCTTGATGTCAGAGAGGACCGATACTCTTCCAAACTCCCTTTGAAGGCTATGAGGGCATTGGCTGGGCATTCACAAGATAAAGGGGGGTTCTTCTTGCCAAGAAGTACTATCGATCCACCTCCGGAGCTTCGTCAACTTGTCTTCCCCTTCCTTGACAAGGCAATAAGCACCATCGATAATGTCCCAAAACCGACTGCTCGAGCTTTCTTTGAGCTCCTCCTCAATTTACAATGTGTGGTACTGCAGGACGCGGCCATCTTGATACACCAAGGTAGGAAAAACCGGCTCTTCTCCTTGCCTGCCTTCCAAACCGAACTGTTCAAGGCTTATCAAGCAACACTCATTGACAAGGTCGTTGCCGAAGCAACAATGGGCGCCGCTACTACCTCAATCGAAAGGAGCCTCGATGTTGCCCTCCCGGGGGTTCGCGACCGGCTGCACAACATTCATTCGGAAGTCCACAATGTTTGGAAGGATGTTGGGAGGGTGAAGGCTTCAGTTACTGGCTTCAGACAAGAACAAAGTGCTGTCAACACCCAAGTTCACCACTTCCTGCAGCACATGCATGCATATCAAATGGCGCCAACACCAACAACCCCAACAGAACCAACAATCGAGGACCCGCCGGATACTCGTCCAACAATAGGATTGTTCTGTAACCACAAGTCGGTTACGTCGATGTGGAATGAGTGGTTTGGACTTGGGGAATTTGTTGGTGTTGGCTTCCCTGAAGGGGGTATTGAAGACCTTGAAAAGATTGGCAGTCGATGGAGACAGCATTACAACTCAGCGGACCAGAAGCATTTCTCCAGACTCAAGTGTATTATTGGTTATGTGAAGAGTAGAGTTGTTGCCGGCGAATCCTTAGAGGCAGTACTGGAAGAAGGTGACACCTTAATGAAGGCAAAGAGGACCCTTTCAACAATCCACACCCATCTTCGAAAGGCCAAGTCCTTTAGACTTGATAGTCCCACCCCCAACAACGGATTGACATGCTGGGGAGCACCAGCAGCAGCACCCCCGCCACCACCACCAAACACGTTGTTGCGAAGCGTTTGAGCCGATTCAATTGGAGAGGAGAGGAGGAGTCGATCGATTGGAGAGGAGAGGAGAGGAGGAGGAGTCGATCGATTGGAGAGGAGAGGAGGAGTCGATCGATCGATTGGTGGAGAGGAGGAGTCGATCGATCGATTGGTGGAGAGGAGGAGGTGATCGATCGATAGGAGAGGAGGAGTCGGAGAGGAGAGGAGGAGAGGAGAGTCGATTGTTGATTGGAGGAGAGGAGAGTCGATTGTTGATTGGTGGAGAGGAGGAGGTGATCGATCGATAGGAGAGGAGGAGTCGGAGAGGAGAGGAGGAGAGGAGAGTCGATTGTTGATTGGAGGAGAGGAGAGTCGATTGTTGATTGGAGAGGAGGAGAGTCGATTGTTGATTGGAGAGCTGAGCCGAGTCGATTGTTGATTGGAGAGAAGAGCCGAGTCGATTGTTGATTCTGGAGACAAATCCCATGGTCGATCCGATTCCAAGATTGTTTTGCTTAGCATCAGTTTAGGATGAATCCCATGGTCGATTCGATTCCAAGATTATTTGGCTTAGCCAAGTTTAGCAGAGCCAAAAAAGATGCAGAGTTTAGTTCCAAATTTGAAATTATGAGCTCTTTGTTGCAAAAGTAGAAATTATGAAGTGGAATCACTTGTTATCTAGTAATATCGCGTGTCCGTAGTAGAATCACGTGCTTTCTATTTTCGTTTTGCAAATCTTTTTCTATTTTCGTTTTGCAAATCACTCCAACCAATCGTGTCGTCACCAACGGTCGATCGTGGAAATGGATCCCATTTACTTGAGTATCGAAGAACACGTCGTGTTTAGTTGAATATCAAAAAACAGAAATCAATTCGAAAAAGTTATGGGATTTACCTCGGCCGGCGCGTTTAGTCGCAGCAGGTAGGGCTGTCTTAATTTATGTTTGATCTTCAGTTCTTCATATCCAGGAGTGGGAATCAATTCGGGTTCGGGTTTGACTTTCATCATCTGCGGAGGTGCGGAGCTAGTACAAGCTAGTACAAAACCTACGCTGACTGAAAAAATAATAACTAGGGTTATTATTTATTTTTAGTATAAAATAACTGTGTTATTATATACTCCCTCTGTCCCAAAATATTTAGACAGTATGGACGTTAATACTTGAAATAAGGTCAATACTCAATGGATGCCAACCGGGCTTTTTGGGTTGAACTCTCCTTAATCAACTCCTCATGATGGGTTAAACGTTAGACATTTCAGTGGTATCCGTGTACCTTTCATAGGGAGTTAAAGAAGGGCTGTCACGCCTTGCAAAAGTGATTCCTCCGGTTAAGAGGGTTCTGCTGGTCGTTTTAACGTCTCGGTACTTTCACATGCAAGCTAAGACACTGAATTTTTGTAGGGGCATAGTGGTTATAAACAGTAAGAACATTCTTGTCCTTTCATAGGTGTTCCAAAGAGAGCCATTTTATGTGCTTGGGTCGGTTTAAAAAAACTCAACGCACGTAAAAAACATGTGTAGGGAGTTGAGTTTTACTGATCGGGAGTTTAGATCGCGCATTAATTTAGTACTAGTTTCACATGTTCCTACACACATAAATTTGATAATGTCTAAATATTTAGGGACACCAAAAAGTGACCATAATGTCTAAATATTTTGGGACGGAGGGAGTACTACTTTCGAAAATCGCGCGCGCAGGTCTGTCAGACAGTCTGACAACTGATCGATTCTGGTATAAATAATGAGAGATTATTATTAGTATGTCAGAGCATTGTCCGACACCTCTCTTAGCAAAACGCGCGTGATTTAACCGTAACGGTCGAAATCTCTGACACTCTAAGATAACCACTTTACAGTAAAACTAACCAATCAGATTCAACCAAATTCGGCCATGGACGAACCTTCTCTGCGACCAAAAGACCAAGCCGGACGCAATTACTCAGCCAATCAGATTAAAGGTGTCACTTTGCACTTCCCCCAGCCCGACCAGCAGCAAAATGCAAACAACGCAAACACAACAAACACATACACTTCAATCCTGACAAACAAAACGAAAAGTACATAAAGACACAAAAAACGTCGAAAACGTCGAAGCAACGAAAACAAGAACAAAACAGCCAAAACACTTGCAATTTCCACAAAATAACACCACTATCCTCAACAAAACACTCCCCTCGGTCTCCAGCAACAAAAATGTCCTACACAAGTGGCCTATTTGCCAGAGCAGCACGACATGTTCAACAGGATGACCTCGATGGTGTCCCAATTAATACCCAACTTGCCTACGGTCGCAAAGGGGCAGAGTTCCTTGAGTTTTGCACTACCATATTTGGCTACCTAGATTACCCACAAACGGTAACTGAAGAGAAGGTGTTTGGCTTCCTTTTCTATCAGTCATATCGATCCCGTAGGAGAAGAGGCCGGAGGCCCAAGAGGGAGGTGGGAACACCACAAATATTCGACCCCACCGACTATGGCGCCGTAATGGCCAAATACAACACCAATAGTAGTAGTAGTACTAGCAATCGCGAATCGCTGTTGGAGCTAGAGGAGATAGAACAGCATGATCCCGTAGGCTACGACACTGTGAATCAATACTTGTGTTCCATTCTCAAAATATTGAGGCACCAGAGGAGTCAAAATGCCAACAATCTTACAAAGGAACACATCAGATCTGAAAGAGTCACCCAACTGCTGCGAGTTGTTCAAGTTCGAAAGAAGAAGATCGCAAGAATGAGATTCGATGAGAAGATAGATCATGCCCTTTCACCATACATGAATGTGCAAAACATCGAGCGAATAGAGGATTTCTTGTTCTTTAAGAATTGTTACAAACCAAATTATCATGTGGCATCCTTGAGAGACAGATTCTGTTTTCTTATGACACATGGAGGGGTTCTCCGCGGCGAGTCCTTATTCAAATCCGAGCTGTCCGATCTGTGTGATCTTATCAAATATGATGAAGGCACACACGCCTGCCAGATCCTAATTATGCAAATAATAACAGGCAAAACCAACGGTCAGAAAACTTTATATGGACGCGTTATGAGACATCGAAATGTTAACATGTGCCCGATTGGTGCGTTGGGCTTCTATTTGATGGCACGATTCCATTCAACGCGCGAGCTTGCTCACTATGACTTTGCAAGTAATGCCAATTGGTTTGACGTCAAATTACTCACAGATTGTACTAATAACTCGGACAATCGAGACTCAATCACGGACCAAGCGTTTGCCAATACAATGAAAGACGCGTGCAAGGCCTTGGGTATTGCTTCGAAGCACTTTGTTCACTTTGGACGAGGAACTGGTGCCGTTGCATGTGAGATGCAAGAGGTTGATCCCCAATACATCAAAATGATTGGCAATTGGAACCTTGATGTCAGAGAGGACCGATACTCTTCCAAACTCCCTTTGAAGGCTATGAGGGCATTGGCTGGGCATTCACAAGATAAAGGGGGGTTCTTCTTGCCAAGAAGTACTATCGATCCACCTCCGGAGCTTCGTCAACTTGTCTTCCCCTTCCTTGACAAGGCAATAAGCACCATCGATAATGTCCCAAAACCGACTGCTCGAGCTTTCTTTGAGCTCCTCCTCAATTTACAATGTGTGGTACTGCAGGACGCGGCCATCTTGATACACCAAGGTAGAAAAAACCGGCTCTTCTCCTTGCCTGCCTTCCAAACCGAACTGTTCAAGGCTTATCAAGCAACACTCATTGACAAGGTCAGTTGCCGAAGCAACAATGGGCGCCGCTACTACCTCAATCGAACGGAGCCTCGATGTTGCCCTCCCGGGGGTTTGCGACCGGCTGCACAACATTCATTCGGAAGTCCACAATGTTTGGAAGGATGTTGGGAGGGTGAAGGCTTCCGTTACTGGCTTCAGACAAGAACAAAGTGCTGTCAACACCCAAGTTCACCACTTCCTGCAGCACATGCATGCATATCAAATGGCGCCAACACCAACAACCCCAACAGAACCAACAATCGAGGACCCGCCGGATACTCGTCCAACAATAGGATTGTTCCGTAACCACAAGTCGGTTACGTCGATGTGGAATGAGTGGTTTGGACTTGGGGAATTTGTTGGTGTTGGCTTCCCTGAAGGGGGTATTGAAGACCTTGAAAAGATTGGCAGTCGATGGAGACAGCATTACAACTCAGCGGACCAGAAGCATTTCTCCAGACTCAAGTGTATTATTGGTTATGTGAAGAGTAGAGTTGTTGCCGGCGAATCCTTAGAGGCAGTACTGGAAGAAGGTGACACCTTAATGAAGGCAAAGAGGACCCTTTCAACAATCCACACCCATCTTCGAAAGGCCAAGTCCTTTAGACTTGATAGTCCCACCCCCAACAACGGATTGACATGCTGGGGAGCACCAGCAGCAGCACCCCCGCCACCACCACCAAACACGTTGTTGCGAAGCGTTTGAGCCGATTCAATTGGAGAGGAGAGGAGGAGTCGATCGATTGGAGAGGAGAGGAGAGGAGAGGAGAGGAGGAGGAGTCGATTGATTGGAGAGGAGAGGAGGAGTCGATCGATCGATTGGTGGAGAGGAGGAGTCGATCGATCGATTGGTGGAGAGGAGGAGGTGATCGATCGATAGGAGAGGAGGAGTCGGAGAGGAGAGGAGGAGAGGAGAGTCGATTGTTGATTGGAGGAGAGGAGAGTCGATTGTTGATTGGTGGAGAGGAGGAGGTGATCGATCGATAGGAGAGGAGGAGTCGGAGAGGAGAGGAGGAGAGGAGAGTCGATTGTTGATTGGAGGAGAGGAGAGTCGATTGTTGATTGGAGAGGAGGAGAGTCGATTGTTGATTGGAGAGCTGAGCCGAGTCGATTGTTGATTGGAGAGAAGAGCCGAGTCGATTGTTGATTCTGGAGACAAATCCCATGGTCGATCCGATTCCAAGATTGTTTTGCTTAGCATCAGTTTAGAATGAATCCCATGGTCGATTCGATTCCAAGATTATTTGGCTTAGCCAAGTTTAGCAGAGCCAAAAAAGATGCAGAGTTTAGTTCCAAATTTGAAATTATGAGCTCTTTGTTGCAAAAGTAGAAATTATGAAGTGGAATCACTTGTTATCTAGTAATATCGCGTGTCCGTAGTAGAATCACGTGCTTTCTATTTTCAGTTTTGCAAATCTTTTTCTATTTTCGTTTTGCAAATCACTCCAACCAATCGTGTCGTCACCAACGGTCGATCGTGGAAATGGATCCCATTTACTTGAGTATCGAAGAACACGTCGTGTTTAGTTGAATATCAAAAAACAGAAATCAATTCGAAAAAGTTATGGGATTTACCTCGGCCGGCGCGTTTAGTCGCAGCAGGTAGGGCTGTCTTAATTTATGTTTGATCTTCAGTTCTCCATATCCAGGAGTGGGAATCAATTCGGGTTCGGGTTTGACTTTCATCATCTGCGGAGGTGCGGAGCTAGTACAAGCTAGTACAAAACCTACGCTGACTGAAAAAATAATAACTAGGGTTATTATTTATTTTTAGTATAAAATAACTGTGTTATTATATACTACTTTCGAAAACCGCGCGCGCGCAGGTCTGTCAGACAGTCTGACAACTGATCCCGATTCTGGTATAAATAATGATACGGGAACGACGCGGTAACACAACATACCGTTACGTACAATAATGCTTACAAAATAAGCAATGTATTGACTACGTACTCGCAAAGACAAACGCACTCACTAAACCGGTTCCGTGCTACCGGTAAATACTATCGGTACGCAACAAAACCGACAACACAGGAGCACACGAACCAATTTCCACGAATACAACTACGAAGTACGACAGTAACTGCAAAACCCCGTCACCGATGCTAACCGAATATCGAACCATGAGCCGGCAACAACGATGGTTGCACCCCAGGTCTAGGCCGGCTTTCTCCTCTGCCTCCATCCATCAAAACCGGCATCAGAACATGAACATGAACCAGCATCGGCACCGGCACCAACCACAAGCCCACGGAATTTCCGGGGACGCGGGGAGGCGAGCTCCCAAGCGACCAGAATGCGAACACCCGGTGCCCCCCGTTTCCCTACAGAGGGATTCCGGGAAACAACTTCGGGCGTCTGCGGTCCGGGGTGGACAGATCTTCGAAAAGGCATCGAGCCGAATGTCGCGCAATCGGGCGGCCCTCGAAAAGAGTGGAGATGCGGAGACATCCGTAGCCCTCGGCAGCCGCAGTCGAAATCGAGCAGAACAGCAGCAACAACAACAGCAACCAAATCAACAACCAAATCAACAACCAAATCAACAAAGGCGACGAAAACCGCAGCATCTCCCTTCCCGCCGCTTGCCAGAGGTCGAAGTCCTGCAACACCAATTCGCACAAAAATCTTTTTGCAGGAGTGCCATGATTCGTGATGGATTGAAACGCAAGCGACAACAGGAACTGACGCAACCCCGAAGGCATGCCGTAACGGCGAGTGTTACCAGAATGTCACACAAGACGAACGCGAAGGCCGAGAGAAGAACACCGAAGAGCAGCCGCGTGGTACCGTCTCATCTGCAGCGAGCTCAAAAGCAGCGTCGAACACAGCACAAGAACCGCAACAACAATAATCGGGAGCGCCAGAACCCGCTGGCGGATGAGCCGGCGCCGAAGGCTCCGGTATCGCCACGAACCGCCAACGCTGCCAACGATCAAGTCTTTGCGGCGAATGTGTCGGCCCGGGTGAACGGTCTCTTGGACAGTGACAACGAGAGTGGTGGCTCGGACCAAGAGGACGATAACGATAACGATGACGGTAATTTCATGGATAACGATGAAAACGATCAAACCCTCACGAACCCGAAAAGGTGCAGGGTCACCATCACCGTCGATAGCGATAGCGATAGCGATATTGACAGCGCCAGTGACTGTCACTCGGATAGAAACAAACAATACAAAGAAAACGGCAACACAATCAGGAACGGTAGTGAACGCAACAGCAGCAACAACAACAACAGCAGCAGCAGCAGCAGCAGCAGCGACCAACACAATCTGACATCGACATTGGCATCGGCTTCGAAAAAGGTCACGGCGGAAACGAGAGTGACAAACACTGAAATGAATAATTCGTTTCCCGAAGAGACATCAACAATGGCAGCGGTAGCGGCGCCAGGAGCGGAAAACAGTGGTGGCACCGCCAGTTACAAGGCCTCTCATCAAACACGAGGTGATCGATCTATCGAACGACGATCTCAGCGTCAAGATCGAGCCAGAAACGACAAATACCACGACCTCGTCGTCGTTATCGTCGTCGCCGCCGTCGTCGTCCAAAACCAACAGCAGCCATGCTTCCGTCACGCAATTCCTGATCGACGAGGGCATTGGACGAAATGCCGACCGTCACGAAATGGAAGGCTACGCCACCGAATTTCTTCGATTGGGCCTGCATTCGAAATCAATGATCCTTGATGCCCTCCTGGACAAGCATTACGTCCCCGATCCCGAGCCGGTAGTTCGCAAATGGGGTTGGATGAAGGACTTCCACAAAAATGTATTTCTCAACTGGATTCGGATACAACCGGGATCACTGCACCCACAATCGCACGGAGGCCAGCGTGACTGCGTGCAGGGTAGGGAGAGTCGGTCTCGTCGCGAACGCAGGGGGAGCTTCGATCTGTAACTCGATCGTACCTGCGGTACTTGAAGTTATTCGCAACCAAAAAAACATTCGAGGCTCTGCTGAGCATTGCTCATACCATGATTATATTTATTGCAGGATCATTGTGGTTTGCCGTTTCACCTAGTACTCGTACTATGAAGCGAATGACCTCTTTTGCGGATTGTACTGGGTCTGCTAAGCATCATTTCACGCGAATGAAACTGGCTTTTGGATCAGTGAAATATGAAGCATTGAAAGAATCCACGCACCCGGCAGATATACCGTGTAGCCCGGTTCAATCATCCACAATGGAATCGCGAACAAGTCGTGGTGCAATACACCTCAACCGGTATAGGCGCATATGAGTAATACACTATAATGTTATATTATTTGAGCCGCAATGGTGCTTTTCGTTCCAGAGTGTAATCAGTTTTTTTCTTCAAGTTGTTCATTAATTCTATTAATAAAGTTTACTTCAATTGAGGTTAGCATTCGTTTGTACGCTAAAATAAGTGTCGAACCACGTGTTACGTTAATCGATATATTTTAAGTATTAGTATTATTTATCGTATTGTTTACAAGAGTGTTAGGTTCCTCCTAACGTGAGCATAGAGTTGAGCACAAAAATATGAAGAAAGATACACGGCAGCGGATTCGCGTGCGCCCTGTTCTTGATGATATACCGGTATACTAAGAAACCGAGAGCAAATGATTGATGCAATACAGAGTTGCGCTTCGTTACAGGATTAGACCACGTGATGCACCCGCAGCCTTCGTCTCCTCGTTGACTTCGATTTCACCGACTTTGCTTCCTTGCCGGATTTATCGGACTTGAGCCCACCAAAACTAGCTTTTGCAACCTTCGCAGCGTCTGGTGATTTGTCACTTGCCCCAGATTTGTCGACCTTGACGGACTTGTTCGATCCCTTCATGGCTTTCTCCACTTTTCCCGTCTTAGTGGCAGTTCGGAGGAACGCTTTTCCAGGAGTTTCCAGCTTCATTGGCGTCATGGACATGGACACATCCCCGTACTGGATGTCCCTCCATTCCATCATGCTCTTCATTAGGTCCGCCGATCTCATTCCCATTCCCATCGACATGGACATGTCCATGGACATTGCAAATGGAGCATCGGTTGGAGGATCAACTGGGGCTTCGGTTGGTTCATCTGTAGGAGCAATCGGAGCATCCGTTGCAGGATCAACTGGAGCTTCGGTTGGTTCATCTGTGGAAGCAATTGGAGCATCGGTAGGAGGATCAACTGGGGCTTCAGTTGGTTCATCTGTAGGAGCAACCGGAGCATCGGTAGGAAGATCAACTGGGGCTTCAGTTGGTTCATCTGTGGAAGCAATTGGAGCATCCGTTGGAGGATCAACAGGGGCTTCAGTTGGTTCATCTGTAGGAGCAACCGGAGCATCGGTAGGAAGATCAACTGGGGCTTCAGTTGGTTCATCTGTAGGAGCAACCGGAGCATCGGTAGGAAGATCAACTGGGGCTTCAGTTGGTTCATCTGTAGGAGCAACCGGAGCATCCGTTGGAGGATCAACAGGGGCTTCGGTAGGCGATTTCGTTGTCACAGATACTGCAGGACAGTTTTCGAGAGAAGGTGGTTCCAAACTTGCCTAGAGACGTGGAGAGTAGCGGAAAACGTAAGGTAAATAATTCAAAAGTTTCCGAGAACTCGAACCCATCAACAAACACAACGACTAAACTTACGAAACTAGTCCATCCTGCACTTTCGCCGGCTACCAACGTAGGGTATTCGTCGCAAATATTGGAGAAAGCAATTGCGAAAAAATTCACAATGGGTTGCCCAGCAGCGTTGTGTGCAAAAATATTTAGTTGGATGACTTTTGGGACTTCGGTGTTGGAATCGTCTTCAACGATTGAGGAGTATTCGAACATGTCTCCGTCCATAAAGGTACCGGTGATGTTTTGTTGTGACAGAACATCAAATGATTGTCCGAGTTCCAAGACATCCACGTACTTGACCTCGACGGGAACCAGGTCTGTAATGTTTTGATTCTCGTCGCCGAACGGACTGATCTGACAAAAGGTCGCGGAAATACCTCCAAACCTGTTGACATTCACTGGTGGACACGTCAGGGAGAAGTCGAATTGAAAGCTGTATTGGGAAGGAGAGCACGAGCAAAGCTCTTCTTGTGCGGTCGCTAGTCCCAGAAACAAGGAGGCAGTTGCAAGTAGAAACATCGCCATGCATCCATCTGTTCGGTGTTGTCGGTGTATCGCCATCGTCTGAAAGTTTTGGGTTCCGATTTAAAACTACTTCGTAATATTGTATCCAACAATTATTGTGAAATGATTTGAGAAGGTGTATCACGTTACTCCTTCACATTCAGTGCCCGGGAAAGTTGGAGATGCGCTGAAGAATTCTTCAGTATTCGAAAACTTCTGAGAGAAAGAACGATATACGGTATGCAACAGAGCATTCGTATCGGAATGAGCAGCAGATTCTGATGGTTTTGTGAAGCAATTGCGTTGTTCAATCAAATTGCAGGATGAATTTTACGTATAATATTGTGAGCATCGGCCACAGTCGCTCTGGCGGGGGGCCGTCCAGAAATTCGGCTGGACCAAAAATTCAATTCTCAAATTTTTCGGTCAGTAAAGTGACTTGAAATCCTAAGTATTAAAATTAGGCTTATATGAGAAGAAAGAATGATTATACTCCGAACACACATGCACATCAGCGAACGGAGAACGAACGGAAGCAGAATCGATTTTTTGTCGAAATTTTGCGCGCTCCAGACTTTGTGACTTCAGCGCTATCCGTTTGATTCGTTTGTCCGTACCGATTGTTAAACGGTTGTCATCGTTTGGTCTGTTTCAACCCGAATACAAACGGTAAGATTACGGTTCGTACTCGTACCCGTATGGTAGACGAAGAGTCTTTCTCTAGTTTCGACGGACTGTTTCACCGGAATAGTCTTCGGGCGCTTGACTGCGAATTACTCAACAGCAAGCCCTTGAACAACGCACAGACCTACCGTACAGCGTCGCTCACCCGAAGATTCCGGAAGCTGGTGAGCGATACGGCACGATTTATACCGGCAGGCGGAATGAATCAATCCATTCCAATTTATTCATTCGAATATGTCGTGCGTACGGTATGCCTCTAAATGAGTGATTCCCAGCAATAATAAAGTAATAAAAGTTTGCGACCAAAGTAATAAATCTATTCACATAGTTAATAGATCTATTAACTATTGAATAGAATTTAGCAGTCGAGACTGCATCGACTTGCAAAACTTTATTAACTGAATAAAAACAGAATAAACTCAAAGGGAATCACTAAAATCAAAAAATCATCACGAATCAATCATGTGTGCACCTCTTCGCACCTCTTTTGCCGGGCACGCTTGCATGCTTTTTTGGTGATCATCGATTAAACAGACAGTTACTGTTTCTTATTTAGAGATTCCAAATTCCAAATCCGTCAGTTAATAAAAATATTCGTCGGTTGGGTGAACCAAAAAATCTATTCATCTATTCACTTGTGAATATATTTTTATTACTTTGGTCTTTTATTACTTTATTATTGCTGGGAATCACTCAATGAGTGATTGAGTGATTCCCACCAATAATGAGTGATTCCCACCTAAGGAAAACGAATATAATTAATAAAAAAACACATAAAAAGTATGTGTTTTCTATATAGATGTATTCACTTCTTAATAAAATTTGTCAGTCGAGGGGCTCTCGACTGACAGTTTTTATTCACTTAACTAACACTGAATAGATTTCAACGGAATCTTAAAATCAAACAGTGCACCTCTTGCACCTCTTTTGCCGGGCATGCTTTTTTTGTTTGTTGTTAAATGGCAAAAACGGTCCCACTTAACACCATGAATAAACAGGTTAAAAGGTACGAACCAAGATATCATTCAAAAACAGATCGATAAGTAAACACTTAATAGACCCTATGTGTATTGAAAAGAATAAATGTAATTGCCCATGAGGAAACTACTTAAGAAGATCGTGAAAAGCAATGCCAGTTCGGAATGGACCTCATTTATTCCATATATCACAATCAAACAAAAGGCCCATGGAATAAACTACTTAGCGGGTACTAGGCGGCACGGGTAGTGATGAAACAGACAGTTACTGTTTCTTCTTCAGGGAATTCCAAGTTCCAAATTTGTCACTTAATAAAAGAGTTGGTCGGTTGGGTGTGCTAAAAAAGTATTCATTCTATTCACTTCCAAATACTTTTTATTAACTTTTCATTCTATTCACTTTCCTTAGGTTGGAATCACTCAATAAAGTAATAAAAGTTTGCGACCAAAGTAATAAATCTATTCACATAGTTAATAGATTTATTAACTATTGAATAGAATTTAGCAGTCGAGACTGCATCGACTTTCAAAACTTTATTAACTGAATAAAAACAGAATAAACTCCAACGGAATCACTAAAATCAAATATTTTAGTCCCCAACGCACCAACGAATCATGTGGTGCACCTCTTGCACCTCTTTTGTCGGGCATGCTTGCATGCTACCGTACCGTATTTTTGGTGATCATCGCTAATTACTTAGGGATTCCGAATTCCAAATCCACTCGGTGTGCATAGTTAATAAAATCTATTGATCCGTTGGGTGCGCCAAAAATCTATTCAATCTATTCACTCGGGAATATTTTTTTATTACTTTGGTCTTTTATTACTTTATTATTGGTGGGAATCACTCATTCCCACCTCGAATAGTGAATAAAAGACCAAAGTAATAAAAATAATATATTCACGAGTGAATAGATAAATAGATTTTTTATCATGCCCAACGGACGAATACTTTTATTACCTGCCAAATTTGGAATTCGGAATCTCTGAATAAGAAACAGTAACTGTCTGTTTAATCACTACCCGCGCCACCGGTGCACATGACTGATTCGTGCGTTGGGTGACTAAAATATTTGATTTTAGTGATTCCGTTCAAGTTTATTCTGTTTTTATTCAGTTAATAAAGTTTTTCAGTCGGTGCGGTCTTGACTGAAAAAATATATTCAATACTTAATAAATCTATGCACTATGTGAATAGATTTATTAGTTTAGTCGCGAACTTTTATTATTTTATTCGAGGTGGGAATCACTCAATGAAGGTAACTTAGCTAGTAATACAACGTGTAGATATGTATGAGTTCAAATTGAACTAAAACTATGATTGTGAGCAAGCTCTAAGATCAACTAGTACTCCAACAAGCATTGAAAAAGGCTTGTCTTTATTTTGCTAAACATTTGCAAAGGCGTTGAACCTAAAATCCAACGGCCTTGCACATAGAGGAATTAAGATATGTATTTCATGCAGTCTTCAATATTGAAGGCCGGTTGGTGTGGCATTTGGTCTGACATCAGCATTTCAGCTTTTTATTAATTTTAGGAATACAGCCGCATGGGGCCTAAATACCACACTCATTTTTTTCTCATAAAAACTTCAATTGGTTGCACAGATTTTTTGTGCTTGCGCGCGCAACCAGTATGTGATAGTTAGTAAATTTTTAATTTACGTGACATGATTTCAGTTTCCGAATGTTCATCCATTGAACAACATGATCATCTAAGAGGAAGGAAACAGTCCCATTTGTATGAATTTTCTGGATAGTATATGAGCCTTTGCTCCTTGCTTCAAAAGCAGCTGGAATTCGCTCTTCATTTTTTATCATAATTTGGTCTCCAACACTGTAATCATGAAGAAGCTTCCTATGACTATTTTCTTTCATTGTGTTCTTGTCTGTTTGTGCTTGTTGTCTTTTGTTTCTGACCATGGTGAGGTCTGTAATCATCGGAATGGGAAGGAACATATCTCTGTGGAATGCAAGGGAACCGGGTGTCATTCCAAAAGTCTTGTGGATAGTCAATCTAACAGCAAACTGAGTGGACACAAATACACTATCAATAATGTATGTTGCTTGCTGGAAAGTCTGTGGTGGATTGGTATTGAGCTCAGTTTGCATTGCCAACTTGATGCTACCGTGCACTCTTTCAAGGACTGTGTTTGATTGTGGATTGCAGACTGAGCAAACCTTGGGTTGGATTCCAAGATTGTCAAGGTGGATTCTGAAGTCATTGCTCATGAAGTTGGTTCCTTGGTTGAAGATGTAGTTTACTGGTTTTGGGCATCTGGAGAGCCAATTGTTGTCAATGGCATGGACAGCCATGAGGCCGGCTGGATGTACTTGTGGCACAGGAATCATTTCCAAGAGGTTGGTGCACATGTCCATGATGGTGAATCCATTGAATTCAAGTGTTCCATGGCCAGGGATCTTGATCTTCTGAGAACCAATTCCATTGATTACAATTGTGTCCAAGTGGGCATACTGGTGTTCTTTGGTCGGGAGTTGGACATGGCTTTGGTGGTTATTCTTGTATTTTTGGCAAGCATCACAAGATTTGTTGCAGAAGGAATTGATTTGGTCTTTCAGATTTGGGGCGTACGGTATACGAATTGGTTGATGGTTTGATACAATCTTTCAGCGCCGGTATGGCCAAGCACATGGTGGTAATATTTGATTGTGGCTTGTACTTTGTTTGGAGGGGGTACTATTTTCTTTAAGCTATTGGATTCTACAATTCTCAAGTCTGTACCATTGAAATTCGCTGTGGTATATCTTGGATTGGTTGAGATATCAACATTGGCAGCTTGATCTTCCACAAGCTGAGCAAAGGCCAAGGGGTACATGGGGATGCCTGTTGGGTAGTTGATGAATAAATCTGAAAGGGAAAAGGTGCCCATTAGGTTGGTTGGATCTGGGCCAGTTGGATTGGTTGCAATTTCCGAATCTGTTGGAGTGGGAGATTCCTTCTTTTTCTCTGGGGATTGCTGAATCGGAAGCCTGGAGAGAGCATCAGCAATCACATTGTCTTTGCCTTTGATATAGCTGAAGACTGGAGAAAATTCTTCGAGGAGCATTCCCCAAGTCATAATCTGGTGACTTGTGAGGTTTGGTGAGTAAAGTTGATGTGGTCGGTCCATATGATGATTTCTGCACCCTAAAAAATTGGTCTGAATTCTTTGAAAACTTTGACAATACAAAGCGTCTCTTTGTCAACCGTTGGGTATTTCCGTTGAGCAACATTGAGTTTTCTGGAGAAGCAAAGGATGATTCTTCCTTCTTGGATCACAACAGTTCCAAGTTGGTAGTCTGAAGCATCAGTACAGATGTAGAAGGGCTTGTTTGGATCCGGAAAAGCAAGCAAGATGTCCTGTGCAATGAGGGCTTTGGCTTTGTTGAAGGCATTGATCAGCTCTGGTGCTGGTTGGAGTCTTCCTTTGGATCAACCGGAGAGGGCAGTGAGTGGCAGGAGGACCTCAGCTCTTCTTGGATAGAAGTTCCAATAGAAGTTGATCATTCCCACAAAGGATCAAAGCTATGTAATTGTTGAGGAAAAAGCCAATTTCAGGATGGGATTGGGTCTGATTCCATCTCTGGAAATGATGTGGCCAAGCCATGGTGCTTGTGATTGGAACCAATGGCATTTGGAGGGCTTGACTGAAAAGTTGTGGACCTTGAGCAGGGAAAGGACAGACAAGACAGATTTATAGTGAGATTCAAGGGTGTCAGAGAAGATTCTGATATCATCAATGTATACTTCAATGTCTTTCAGGTTGAGACGCGTCTGATCCATACAGCCATGGGCCCAGCTTGGGAAGTTGAGGAAGCCCATTGGGAGCCAAAGGAGTCTGAATTTTTGAAAGGCTGTAACAAGGACACAGAGCCAATTGGAGGCTTTGTCAAGCTTGAAGGTGTGGAGCTGCATGCTGACACCAATCAGGGTGACATATTTGGACCCTCTTCTTCTGTGGAAGATGTCTTGGATCTTAGGAAGTGGATAGTAGAGTTTCTTGGTGACTTTGTTGAGCTCCCAAAAGTCACTAATGAGTCTACAGGAGCCATCTGGTTTTGGGACTACAAATGTGGACATTCCCCATTCAGTTGCAGAACACCTTTCAAGGATTCCAAGTTTCACTTGCCGGTCAATTTCCTCCTTCACAGCTTCCTGTTGATCAAGTGGAATTGGATATGGTTGTTTGATGTGGTATGGCTTTGCATCTTGCTGGAGATCAAGATGGAACTCTTGATTAGGGAAAATGCCTAATTCCTTGTTGTTCAGTCCTTCAAAAAGTTCTTCTTTTTCAAGGAGAATCTTCAGCACGCAAGATTTCTCATGGTCTAAGAGGTGTTTTGCTCAGACACTGACTTGTGGAGGTCAGTCTTTTCATACTTGATGGATCCATTGGCATATGCTTGTTGAGTGGATTGGTTGGAGTAACTTTCTGCAACAGAGTTATGCTCTGCTGGCATGACTTTGTGGAGCATGGACTTGTTATCAAAGTAGTTTCTTGAGTGGAAGTGCATGGTCTTGTCATACCATTCTATAGTGCAAGCTTCAAAGTCTATATTTATTCCAAGGTCTCTCATTGTTCTTCTGCCAATGAGGAGATGATAGTTGATATTCTGGGTGACAACAAAATACTTGATCTTCAGCACTCTCATTGAGTAGGATGGCTCTGGAAGCATGATGTTCTCCAAGATCGCATAGTGGTTGCAAGTTGCTCCACCATTGGTTGTCTGCATTTGGATTGGCTGAGCAAGGGAGTGCTTGGTAACTCCAGAAGGGATGGAAGATTTGACAATGAGATTGTCTGTGGATCCAGAATCAAAGAGGGGCTTCAGATAGTATTTGCCTGTTGCGCCATTGATGAAGTTGCAGACACTGACTGTGGTCAGAGCAAGATCAACATCCTTGTCCTTGCTAGGAGCAACATTGCCATTGTTGTTGAGGGAATCCAAGGTTTTTGCTTTGAGGAATCGTTGAAGGTCTGAGTTGTAATACTCAGGGTCGATGTCGATATCAACATGGAAGAGATCAACCCAAGGTTCTGCTGGAGGTATTTATGAAGACACACATGTGTTACTCTGGTTCATGTGAGCTGTTGCCATAAGAGGATGAATTGCTTTATTGATTGCTGCTGCTGCTGCTGTTGAAATTTCAATCATTCACATGTGCGCCATTGCTGCTGTTATTGGGCCATTCCCGAAAACACAGAATATCTGTGTAATTTAGGTCGTGCACGATTGTGTGTCATCTGTCACTCAGGCCATTGTGTGTCTTTTTTACTCACATAAGCGTTTTTAAGTGTTTACGCCAGACGTACAAGACCCCTCGTAAACATGAATTACTCACAATTCTGTGTCGGTCATTTGGAATCCATGACTGCACCTTTTTCATTCCCTTGCTAGTAATCTGTCCGGTTATGTGTTATGTGTTCTTTCATCGTGTGTGTCGTACCAATCCTTGCTGTATTATGTATCTGTATGGTGTTGGTCCTTTTACGAGGTTAAGTAATAGTATCAAAATAAATGAGGCCCAATACGAGCTGGTATGGATTTTCATGATTGCAATAAGTAATTTCCTCACAGGGTGTTAAATGCATTCATTTGAATGCATATAAGGGATCCAATTGTTTACTTATTGATCCGGTCTTTACGTCCGATAACTGTCCCGCAACCCTTTTTTTTCGTCGCAAGGTACTTTTGCAACCCTGGCTTGTGTGTAATTTTAACACGAGCCCCCCCTGTGATTCAGTAGCCTACGTATCATTGCTTGTTTTTCTAACTCTCAATCCCTGGGTCGCAATGTTTTTTTCTCCTTGGATCCTAAATAATTATTATTAATTTTTAATAAAACCTACCCGTACAATTAAATTCTTGTGTTCGCGACACACAGACACTAAAATTAAATACGTAAGGTCATGACTCACAACCAGTAAAATTTAACATTAGTGCTCGCGGCACACCACCCTTAAAATTTATCTCCATTGCTCATGACACACTACCCTTATAATTTAACAATTGGGCTCATGACACACTGCCCTTAAAATTTATCTCCATTGCTCACGACACACTACCCTTAAAATTTAACCCTTGGGCTCGCGACACACAACCCTTAAAATTTAACACCATCCCTTGCGACTACCTACCACTACAGTTGAATTATGTGGGTCAAGAATTTTTCTAGTAGTATTATATGCAATATATGTATGATAGGTATGCGTACTCCTTTCAGTACATTTTAATCATTTGTGTCACAGAATCTACTATTCGCAACAACGGTATGCAATGTATGTATACTATGTACCTTTTACCCTAATCACTCTCCCCAAAGATTTACCCGTGTTGTAGGTGTAAACGAACCCGCGTCGAAGTAGTGAATGGACTGACACAATGAACAGTAACGATTCCAAAAACAATGCCTAAACTTCCTCCATTCCGCCAAGCAATTGCATCAATACAGGATCAATATAGTTGTCTTCCTCATTTTCCTCTTCAGCAAGATTACTAGCAACAGTGACACCGCCTTTTGATACAGTAGAGCTTTTTTCTGACTTGAATCTCTCCAGCATCATTTTCTCCAAATTTTTACCCGTTTCAGGATCTTCTCTTAATGTTTGTACCTTCCTGCACAATCTAGCGAACACTTGCCATCCTTTTTTGTCCCATCCATCTGCACTTTCACTCTTCGAATCGCAATGTTTTTTTCTCGTGTATTTTTTCTTTGTTTGTGTCGCGTCTGTTGCATCAAGTTTCCTTTGCTTCTGTTTTTCCCAATTGCTGTACTCATTGTCAATGATCATTAGGGAGAAAGCCTCATCCGTAACAGAAAAGATGTCACTAATAAGCTCTGTTGCCTTCCTCTGCTTAAAGTTTGTCCCCACCGGATTAACGGCAGACAGGATTCTTGTCACAAAATAATAAAACTCTTCATTATCTGCATTTCCATATCGCCAGTACTCATTGGCCGTAATTTCCACCGAGTCTGGATTCAGAGCTACAGTACCAGGGAATGATGCTTGCACTTTTGCTTTTTCACTATCAGCTGCAGTGATAACAACAAATGACAGTATGATATCATAGTATGGTGGGGTTAGTAGTATGTCAGACGTAGGCACATACGGAAGAATGTCAACAGCACAAGAATCTCCGCCCAATTCAACCATTACACCAACACATACCAAACCAATCTTTTCTTGCCAATGTTTGATTATTATGCATCAATTTTGCCAGGGCTTTAGGTACCGCATTATCAAAATATTCACAGAATTCCTTAATGGGGATATCTTTCGTAACGGAGATGCGACCCGCATCGGTGCCTTACACTATGACTCTTTCGGACAGCTCTTTTGATATCGGAAATTTCATGCCACCATACCGGTTTTCTTTTACATAGGCTCTCACATGTCCTTTGGTTGTCTTTCTATGTGTTTTCATCAGTTTCATAGCATCCATTGACATATGTATACTACAGTAACTCAATGTACTCACTTTATCAATGCTATTGCCACTCAGCACTGTCTTGAATGGAACCGTGTTGGTAGTTTTTGCAGCATCCTCTTTAGAATTCCCTCCCTTCTTACTATCACTCACCATTGTCAGTATCTTCTCTAGTAGTTCTGATTTCTTAGTCAAACCCTCTGTTAGCTTTTGCACCATGAGGGTCACGTCCGTCTTTTTCTGTTGTCTGCCGTCCGTAGTATTTTTTCTCTTTTCCCGTGGATATTTACACTATTATCTGTATTATTGTTGGATCTCCCAACATTGCTTCACCAAGCAAACTTAAATCACTGTCACAGTCACTTTCACAGTCACTTTCACTGTCACTGTCACTGTCACTGTCACTGTCCATGACGCTGATGTTTTCAGCTTTTCTTTTTTGTGGTGTCTCTCTTTCTGCAGTGGTGGTGCTTTCTTGTGTTGTTGCAGCCGCCGTGGTCTTCATGGTGGACATGGTGGTAATGCTTGTATTTTTGGTAGTATCTCTAATGTCTCCATCCCTGGCTGCGTTTGTCATAGCTTCTATTTTCTTTTCTTGCAAACGCGTTACTTTTGGCTTGGGGAGCTTTGACCATTTTTGTTTCGGCATCTTGAATTGAGATTTTCCCAATCATCTGTGTTTTTGGCAATTTTGTGAATTTTTATCATGCCTTGTTGTTACAGCAATTGTATGAATTCAGCAATTTGCATTAGATCTCTCTTTGCAGAAGCAGGCTTGTGATCGCAGGCCAACCAAAAAGAACTGTCTGCCTAGCCACACCAATTTCTTTCACTACATTCACTACTTATTTCAATAATAATAGTTTCTACGATAACAATGTACTGATGTACGTAGAATAATCTACCAAATGATGTGACACCCACACCCTATTTTTCCCCAAGTCCAGGACAAGAATTAACTCATTAGGTGGTGACACACAATCTATCAATGATTGCTAGTACTCACTTCTCTTTCTTTCATCTTTCATCTTATCCATAAGAGGAACAATGCTCATGGCCAAATCACAAAAAAGGTATTATTTTCTAATTTGTAATTGAAAATTAGTGTGTATTTCTCCTCCAAATCCACAACACAAATTAACCCCTAAGCTGGTGACACAGAAACTATCACTGACAACTCTCTTCTATTTCTTTCATCATGAATCTCATGCATAACAGGGTCCATGTTCATGGACAAATCACACCAAATGCCTTTATTTTATATTTGTTGTTACAAATTAGTGTGTATTTTTCCTCCAAATAAACAACACAAATGCACTCATTAGGTGGTGACACACTAGCTATCAAAGAGGGATAACTCACTTTTGTTCCTTTCATGATTCATTTTATCCATGATCCATGATAACATGAAAAATATGCATGGACAAATCACAAAATATGTCCTATTTTCTAATTTCTCAGTGCAAATTATTGTGTATTGTTGTTTTTCCCAATCCATGACCCAAATGCACTCATTGTGTGGTGGCACACAACCAACTATCAATGATAAACCACTTCTGTTTCTTTCATGATTCATCTTATCCATAATAGAAACAATATTCATGTACTAATCACCAAAAATATCTGATTTTCTATTTTCTAATTGCAGATTAGTGTGTATTTTTCCTCCAAATCCAATACCCATGTTGTAACTCTAAAAATCAACCGAAAGGTATAGGATAATTGAAATTTAAAGAGATGTGAGCTCAGAGAGAGGCTCTTAATTTTACTATGCATTTTCACTGTGTCGGGGCTCTCTGCTGTATTTTACTTGGTAGAGATCTTCCCCGGTTAATCGTTACTATCTTCATCGTACCGATATTGTCGCTGCTGTCTTAGCGTCTTACTGTATCGGTCATTCAATGGTATTGGTCTTTTACGAGGTTAAGTGTTTCTTATCCGGTGGGGCGTATGCTTGTTCGTAGAGTGGGAAGATAAATGAGGAGGCCCATTCGGAATCGGTATTGATTTTCTCGATTGCAATAAGTAATTTCCTCACGGGATATCAAGTATATTCTTTTGAATGTACTTATGGATTCCAAGTGTTTACTTACTGTTCAGGTCTTTGGATATGTCTTGTTTCTAACCGATTAACCCCTTTTGTTTGTAGTCCTAAGTGATATCGTTTTACCACTTAGGGATTTTCATGTAGTGGAGGTGCGTTTGATTCTAAGCTTAGGTCTTTGGAAAATTCTTATCTCGTATTGTCTTCCCGCACCTCGGTCGTTTCGTCGTTTTGTCGGCTTTTTCGATCGAATTTGATGCCGACAATGGCCCGTATTTTTCGCCGACAACAACCCAAATGCACTCATTAGTTTGTGACACACAAACCATCACACATAACTCAATTCTGTTTCTTTCATGATTCATCTTATCCATATCAGGAACAAGAATATTCATGGACTTATCACCAAAAATATCTGATTTTCTAATTTCCAATTGCAAATTAGTGTGTATTTTTCCTCCAAATCCCAGACCCCAATGCACTCATTAGATGATGACACACAAACCATCAAACATAACTCACTTCTGTTCCTTTCATGATTCATCTTATCCATAACAGGAACAATCTTCATTGACTAATCACCAAAAATATCTGATTTTCTAATTTCCAATTGCAAATTAGTGTGTATTTTTCCTCCAAATCCAGTACCCAAATGCACTCATTAGTTTGTGACACACAAACCATCAAACATAAGTCACTTCTGTTTCTTTCATGATTCATCTTATCCATAACAGGAACAATATTCATGAACTAATCACAAAAATTATCAGATTTTCTAATTTCTAATTGTAAATTACAGTAAATAATAGTATGGAAATAGTGTAGAAAACTACTTACATAGATTTTGTTAATAAATTTAGTACTTAAATAATGTAGTACGAAAATAGTGTAGAAAAACACGTAAGTAGATTTCCTACACGTATTCAGTACTAAAAAGGAATGTAGACAGACCTTTGTAAGAGCCACTCTTCGTTCGAAATAATTTAATTCATTTTTTAATGTTCATACGTACTTAAATAATATAGTATGGAAATAGTGTAGAAAACTACTTACATAGATTTTCTACATAAATTCAGGACTTAAATAATATAGTACAAAACTAGTGTAGAAAAACATGTAAGTAGATTTTCTACACAAATTTGTGAGAAGCTTCTCACGAAGCTTCTCACGTCACACTGTAAAATCACACTGTAAAATCACACACACTGTGCCAATCACACTGTTGTCACTCTAAAAATCGACCGAAAGGATAGGATAATTAAAATTTAAAGAGATGTGAGCTCATAGAGATGCTCTTAGTTTTACTGTGTATTTTTTACTGTGTTGGGGCTCTCTGCTGTATCTTAGATGATAGAGATCTTCCCCGGTTAGTTGTTACCATTCTTGTACCGATACTTTTGCTGCTGTTTCTGTGTAAGTGTTGTGTCCGTCTTACTGTATCGGTCATTTGATGGTATCGGTCATTTTACGAGGCTAAGTCTTTTGTTCGATGGGCCATATGCTTGTTTGTAGAGTAGGGAGATTAATGAGGCCCATTCGGAATCGGTATTGATTTTTCGTGATTGCAATAAGTAATTTCCTCACGGGATATTAAGCATATTCGTTTGAATGTACTTAAGCGTTCCAAGTGCGTCCGAGAACTGTTTTGCGGGGTTCGAATCAACTTATTGCGCACAAATTTTGTGCGTGATTTTAACACGGCAATATTTTCTTGACACCCTGAAATTCGCGAGTACATCCCGGCCAAGTGGCGGGCTATAAATAAACTCAGTACCATTTCTGTGTGCGTGATGCATGTTACTCTAATCATGATTAAAAATAATATATTTCAGTCTCTACTAGCAGAACCCAATTATTATTCCGTACCAACAACAATTTCTTCTATTCACGAATAAAAAAGAAATCTTGACTCAGTATTAATTCCAAAATATAAAGCTACAAAAACACAATTCGATTCTGCTCTCCTAATTGTGAATTCTATTTCTGGACTACGATACTATTCCCTTTTTAAAATGTAAATTCCATTATGCTTGATTTATTCCTATTGCAACGTATTACGAATCCTCCATTATCTCTAATATTCTCAATATTACGTTTATAATTAGTAGTAGTTTTGTATTATGTATGTACTGTTATTTTCTACATTAATTCACCAATAGATAAACTGGCATTCATCGATGCTGTTTTTGCCGGATCAATATAGACCTTCCTTTTCTTTTTCTTTTTTGGTCCACTACAACTACTGGAGCTGCTACTAGTAATATTTGCATCGCCATGCTTATTGGTGTAATCTGTCGAACTTTCGTTCCTGAATCTCTCCCTCATCATTTGTTCCAATTCCCTTCCTGTTTCTGGGTGTTTTTGCATCTCGCCATTTTTGCCGCACAAATCACTGAACAACTCTCGTCCTTCCTCCATCCATCCATTTCTGCTTCCACTGTCTGAATTGCAGAATTGTTTTTTGTCGCAGAATCATGGCATCACCCTTTCGCCGCTGCTGGTTCACCCATACATGATGCTCATTGTAGATCACTATCAATGCAAATGCTTCATCTGCTACAGAAAATATATCACTCAGCAAGTGCTTCTCCTTCCGTTGTTTGAAATTGGATTTTGTCGGATTGATTGCCGACATGATTCTTGTAACAAAATAATAAAAATCTTCATTTTCCGTGTTGTTGTATTTCCTGTATTGAGGGTTTAAAATACCTGTATCCTCATTTTCTGTGTCTTGAATAACTGCAACAGTACCAGGGAAGGTGATAGGGACTCGACCTTTGCTGTAATCAGCTGTATGGAAGTATCATCAGTATGAACGCGCAGCATGTTAGTTGTGTCAGACCAAAAATAGATTCCAAAATTCCTAATTTAAACAACCAATTCCCCAACCTGTATTTACCTATCCAGTTTTTTCTCGCTAATGTTTGTGAGTTATGCCTCAATGCAGTCAGTACTGTCCCTACTCGTTTCCTATAAAAGCAACAGAATGACGCCATTGGAATATTTTGTGGCACCATAACCACATTTGATTTAACAGCCTTTTCTATTACATGCGCCGTTACCTTGTCATCCATAGGGAACTTCATGTTATGGTACCAATCTTTTTTTATGTAATCTCTTAGCTGCTTGTCCAGTGTTTCAGTCATATCACTCAAAGCCTTAAGCATATCGTTGTCTGTTATAAGCCCATATTTGTCTGTAATTGTACTTACTACTTGTTCTCTTGTGTCAACGGCATTGTAACTATTGAATTCCTTTCGTACGTATGAAAGGGAACTACAGGCCAGTACTTGAACTTACGTAGCTTCCTACGTAATTTATAGTACTATAGCTGGAGTGGCAATACTAACGATCGAGTCATATGCCCCTCTGTGAGCAAGATTGGAGTATCTCTGTAAACAGGATTGGAATGTTCTTCTCTAAGGCTGATGACTGCATCCAGCTCATATCTTATGGTAAATGACCGGGAAGGCCCATTCTTTCTGTAAACAGGATCGAAGTTCGATATTTTGGACCATTCTTTCTGTTTTCACGATCAAAGTTCGATACTTACGATCGGAAGTAAGATTCCTTTTGTTTTCATGATCAAGACAAGATGAATTGCCTGGCTCCGGTATAGCCATTTTGATACTTCCCATCATGTGTTTCGATACTCAGGGAGGTTCGAAGAAGCTTCTTGTAACAGCTGTTTCGATGATCATGATTAGAAGGAAGAAGCTTCTCATGATATATATATATAGAGAGAAGTTCAATAACATGTGATTCTACAGTGCTGTATTACAGTGCTGTACGAAGTATTAGCGGTGTACTGTATTCATCACTGCACTAAAAGAGATATCATGCTCTCCAGCAAGATTACCCTCTTATCTTATACTTTTAACATTCAACTGATTTATATCCCAAAATTCACACTAGTTGCTACCAACTACCTGTAATCTACATTACTAAGGTCTGTCTCGCTGTATCTGAACAAGTTCACAGTAAGAAGAGATCCGGCGTTTCCATAGTCTCGCCTGTAGTCCGATTATCTGTTGTCAAAAGTATCCAAACACAATTGTCACGCATAGAGTACAATCATTTGTCTACTAACACACTAACACAGCGTTGCTGTTCTTCAGAAGCCTTTGAATCAGACTCTCAACGGACCAGATTCAGAAGGAAAATAATAGATTAACAGTTGCAAGCTCTCAGGCAGCTTGCAAAGAAGAACCGCCGCAACCAATCCAAACCGCCGCAGCCAATCCGACAGCAGACCCATTGATTTGATAGTTCTCTGATCCGATTACACACAAGAAAGACACCGATTGGACCCGCCGAAGTCTTTAATAGAAGCCCATTGCATTGGACTCGCCAATAGCAATATCCATCCAAGAATCTCACCTCCAACAGATTCCATTTTCCTCTGTGTCGCGATCCTTGGTGACCCTACCATTACCAAGATACCGATACCCCATCAACAATTACGATGCTTACAATTTGATTCTATGATCAATCACCTTCTTGATACACAAGAATCTACGATCGACGATCTCCGATTAACCGAATTTTCATTGCGCAAACAAGAGCAACAGCGCATTCGCCGACAGTTGTCATTTTGCAACCACCATTGTATTGTCTTTCGCAAACTCGTTCTTACGATCGATTATTTGCCGCCGCCGCCGTCTACGACAACAAAGGTAACGAATTTTCGTCGGTTGTCGAAGAAATCGAATATCCTTTGTCAATGACGCCGCTTCAACGCCGCCACCTGATACGAACGATCACTCCCCGCCGCTTCGCCGCCGTCTACGACAACAATGGTAACGGATTTGTCGTCGCTTCGTCACTTCTCCTCTTCAACGGCCCGTCGTACCTCATCGAAAGCAATTCCCCCTCATTATTCCGGACATAACGGTACCATCATGGTCCTCTATCTCCCAATATTGACAGAGATATCAAATTTTCTTTGATACGAGTCCAAACGGACAAAAAATAGTAGTGCCGCTATGTCCATTCACCAATCCAACATGTTGGATTCCGATCTCAAATTACTGTTTCCATCATTTGGTTTGAAACTTGCACATGTCCTACATGCAACACTGGATGTTCCTCAAGAAGCATGCAACCACGTTTGTGAGGCTCTCATTGTAGCAGGAGCAACCATCTGGAATCGATGCATTTGCGAAATTTATGAATATGGTTATATTGTTGACCTAGAATACCAAGCTCAGACCGGCCCCCGTTCTATCAGTATAAAAGATCAACACACATTAACTACATTTGTTGATCTTATCAATCATATCATTCCCCAAGCTGGCCGTCACTGGCATGACCACAATCAGTACCCTCGGTATGTTTTCCTTGCATTTTGCGATACAAGAGACCGGTCCAGGTGTTTTTTGTTGTGTGTGTGTGTGTGTGTGTGTGTGTGTGTGTGGTGTTTTGTGTTTTGTGTTTTGTGTTTTGTGTTTCATGTTTCATGTTTCGTGTTTCGTGTGTGTGCGTGTGTACGGTGTTTCGTGTATGTGTACGATGTTTTGTGTGTGGAGTTTTTCCGTGGCTTCTGTACTATGATGTTTGCCCTAACTTCTTCTGTGTGCTGTCTGGCTTGGGCGCGCCCTTATTTATTTGTAGAAGTAGATCACCTACCTGTGCAAGCCACCCCTCCTGCGCCATAATTTTTTCAAAAGGGAAACTTCTGATAACACTAAGGTTATGTATTTCAATCCTCTAGTCACCTGTAGAATCTCGTAGACTGCACCTAATATACCATACTGTCTTGTGTGCCATTTGTATCTACAAACCACAACATTTTCTGTACTGTGTGTGGCAAAGTTGTTCCCGATATGCATTTAAAAGTTGTTCCCAACATGCATTTGATGAGTCATGTGATATGCATTCATGGCCCGGTACGGATACTTTGGTACTAGTCATTACCCAATGAGACAGTTTGTTCCCTGGAATTGCACCAAAAATACCCTCATGTTTGCCATTTGGAGAGTCAAACCACAACATTTTGGGCATTCTGTGTGGCAAAGTTGTTCTCAATATGCATTTGATGAGTCATTATAAATGTATTCATGGCTTGGACCGGATACTTTTGGAGTCATTACCCAATAAGTCAGTTTGTGCCCAGGAATTGCACCAAAAATACCCTCATTTTTGCCATTTGGAGAGTCAAACCACAACATTTTGGGCATTCTGTGTGGCAAAGTTGTTCTCAATATGCATTTGATGAGTCATTATAAATGTATTCATGGCTTGGACCGGATACTTTTGGAGTCATTACCCAATAAGTCAGTTTGTGCCCAGGAATTGCACCAAAAATACCCTCATTTTTGCCATTTGGAGAGTCAAACCACAACATTTGCATCATTCTGTGGGACAAAGTTGTTCCCAATATGCATTTGATGAGTCATGATGAATGTATTCATGGCTTGGACTGGATACTTTTGGAGTCATTGCCCAATAAGTCAGTTTGTGCCCAGGAATTGCACCAAAAATACCCTCATGTTTGCCATTTGGAGAGACAAACCACAACATTTCCAGCATTCTGTGTGGCAAAGCTTGTTCCCAATATGCATTTGATGAGTCATGATAAATGTATTCATGGCTTGGACTGGATACTTTTGGAGGCATTACCCAATAAGTCAGTTTGTGTCCTGGAATTGCACCAAAAATACCCTCATGTTTGCCATTTGGAGAGACAAACCACAACATTTCCAGCATTCTGTGTGGCAAAGTTGTTCCCAACATGCATTTGATGAGTCATGATAAATGTATTCATGGGGACCGGATACTTTTGGAGGCATTACCCAATAAGTCAGTTTGTGTCCTGGAATTGCACCAAAAATACCCTCATGTTTGCCATTTGGAGAGACAAACCACAACATTTCCAGCATTCTGTGGGGCAAAGTTGTTCCCAATATGCATTTGATGAGTCCCTAATATGCATTTGATGAGTCATGAGATATATATTCTGTTGTAACTCTAAAAATCGACCGAAAGGTATAGGATAATTGAAATTTAAAGAGATGTGAGCTCAAGGTGAGGCTTTTAATTTTGCTATGTTATTCTTGTAGTTGACCGGTATCCCTGTGTTATACCAGTATGTAGAGATGTCTGAACCGGTCATAAATCATGTGCAATTTGTCGTAAGACAGAGAACACATGATGTGACGTAGATATCTTGATACTTGAAGCCATTTTATCTCTGGAGGAGTATAAGTAACTTTTTCAAGTGTAGAATGGATTTAAATACCGTAGAACGTACGTAACTACGTTACGTGTATTTTTGACCGACAACATATTCATGGCTTGGACTGGATGGTTTGGCAGTCACTACCCACTAAGTCAGTTTGTGCCCTGGATTTACAACAAAAATAGTCTCTTTTGTGCCATTTGGATACTGCTGTCGATTGTAGAAAACTACAGACGTACATTTCTACGCAAATTCGTTACCAGAAATTATCTAGTACGAAAACGGTGTAGAAAGCTACTGCTGTAGATATCCTATGCAAATTCGTTACCAGAAATTATCTATTAGGAAAATGGTGTAGAAAGCTACTGCTGTAGATATCTACGCAAATTCGTTACCAGAAGTTATCACCGGTACATGAAAGATCTCACTTTATCACAAGTTGAGAACTTTAACTAAAAAATAAGGGCTATATCATGCGCATTGTGCACAAATTTTCTTTATGATTCTATATTCAAAATATACTTAACATCCTCATCTTATTTAAGAAAATCGATTTATTCTTTATTATTCTATATTCAAAACGCACGCGCTGCGCGCGCGCTTCGCGATATTGTTTACTTAATGATCTCAACTTAATTAAGAAAATCAAATCATTCTTTATTATTCTATATTCAGTGAATTAGATCTCACAGGTTAAGTATCAATTTTTTTTCTTCAAACACACGCACACACACACACACACACACACACCGAAAAGTGATTTTACAATGTGATTTTACAGTGTGATTTTACAGTGTGATTTTCTTTTCTTTTCGCGAGGCAAAAAATACTCTTTCCCTTCATAATCTTACCGAACTTATCTTGAGCAGAGTTGCTTTACCGTACTTGTTGTACGATAAAGTACTCCGTCCGAGAACGCAGGATCCCACTGAGCTGATCAGCAATGATCACTAGTAGGCAGGGAATTCAGGCTCAAGGTATTTTAGTCCGAAATAACTGCCTTGGCTGAAAAAAGACAATATAGAGCTTCAGACGAGAGAGGAATTGCTGGATAGATATTGTTTGAGGGCCCGCAAGCATATGCATCTTGAAAACAATAAATCTGCATCCATTGCGTATTTATATCAACAGGATCAAGATCCAGTTTTTTGTGATATAGGAGTAAGAATTCTTCAAATCAACGGCAGCAACAACAACAATTTCTTCCCTGGTGCGGCAATCGGCAACAACGAATCATCGGTAAACGGTACGAATAAGAACGTTCATTGACTAACGCCTGTTTTGTTATTATTCCTTTTTATCACTGCAAAAAGAGGTATGTGGGAGCAGAGAGTAACAACAAATCGGGCCGCCTATTTGACGGTGGTACGGGAACAAATCGCCGGCACCACCAAATCAATGAGAGCAATAGTGATTTTGGCAACAGCAACAGCAGCTATGATTGGTGACAGCAAGCAGCAACCGCGAGGGGCAACAGCACCAGCAAGGGCATCGCATGTAAATTATATTATTTTGTTGTTACTATTTACTCTACATTGATAGATGCTCACCCAATTTTGTTCAATTATTATATATAACTAGTAGGATACTACAACGAATCGTCAACTACAAATCTTCGGCAACGAATCTTCTGAGCAACAGCAGCGAGAGTAACAGCGAGAGTCACACTTTCCAATCTCCCTCCATTCTACTACGATTGTTTCTCCGACAAAACGCTCGTTTGGTTCTTTCTTTGGTTAATTCTTTGCCTCACGTTATAGACCCACAACAGCAACAACGATCAAACCCCAAACGTCAATAACGTCGGCAACAACAGCAAAAGCAACAAGAACAGCAAGCGGCAGCAGCAAGCGGCAGCAGCAAACAACAACAATTGAACCGCAAACGGCAACAAAGGCAACGGCAGCAAGCGGCAGCAGGCAGCAAACCGAAGGCAACAACGAATCATCTGGCAATCCTTAGCAACAACGGCAACAAATTCATCACAGCAAAAAGAGCAAACGGCAACAGCAAGAGCAATCCGCCACAGCAAGAGCAACGGCAATCTTTCTTTTTTTCACGGATTTGTCCACGGCAACAGCGACAGCGACAGCGACAGCGACAGCAACAGCGACAGCAACAGCAACAGCAGAAGCAATCCGCCACAGCGAGAGCAACAGAGAGATCAACAGCAACAGCGGCGACTGGATTGTTTCTCTGCCGAATGTTCCTTTGGTCCTTTTCTCCGATTTGATTATTCGCCAACAACGCCAGGTCCACAACAAAATAACGTCGGCAGCAGCAACAGCAGCAGCAGCAACAGCAGCAATCAGCAACATCGTCAGCCACAGCAACAGCAGCAACAACGCCGGCCACAGCAACAGCAACAACAATCATCAGCAACAGCAATCAATCCACAATAGCAACAGTCGAATTGTTGGCAACAGCAATTGATCCGCAACAGCAACAGCAACAGCAACAGTCAAATTGTTCGGCACGATTGTTTCTCTGACGAACGTTCCTTTGGTTCTTTCTTTGGCTCATCTCTTTGGTTGATTATTCGAATCACGTCCTTCAATTGGATTTGATTGTTCCTTGTTGCAGCCGCCGCCTTGCCGCCAATGACCTCTCCAACAACAATGGGATTCAAAAGAACACCAAAGCAAATTGCAGAAAGAGCAACACAATAAAGAGCAATGAGACAACAGAAAGGTACAAGTAGACAGAGAATGACTTCAAATTTTCTCCAAAACGCAGCACGATCAACAACAATCCACCAAACTTACAACCACCTGTTGGAGATAAAACCAAAGAAGGCACGTCAAAGTATAAAGGCAAATCTCAAACATGTCGAGCAAATAGCTTTGAAAACAGTACACAAAAATGGCTTTAAAGGTAAACTCATGGAAACAAGTTGGGATTGGAAAACAGTTGGAGAAAAGGAATATCCATTGGGAGAGGCTGTGTCTATTGAAAGTTTCAGGACATTGGATAGTACTGACGAGAAGTTTATTTTAGCGTTCACCAAATCATAACCATCATTGCGAATATTTGCAAAAACTTCCACACAATTCGCAAAACAACGCTCGGGTACTCCCAAAAATATAGAAATTACCAGAACGTTTGCTGGGGAAATTGTTGAATCTAAACCCAAAATAGGCCTGAGGAACCAAATGTGATAGCGTCAACAATGGATATGCTATTATTGGGATGAGACCAAATCAATTGACATCAGGAAATGGTGTGTATGTTTTCAAAAAACAATGTGGACCCTACAACAAAAGACAACCTTGAACAGACAGCCCTACACATTGTGAAGGAAATGCAGTTTTGTTTAAGTCCAATGGCCAAATTTGTAAACCAAGAAACGACCGTGATGAATGAGGTTTTTAGTCGTACAATACTGAATGCAATCGGTCATCATTCAACGGCCTTTTCTATTGGAAAGGATTATCATTCAAAATGCCATATCGTTGCCGGATATGTTCTATACTAGGTGGACAGTTATTGCTCCAAAACATGTAAGTGATGACGAGGTTATATATTACTTTGTGTTCCCAAGCTATGAAGTGAAAGTACCGTTGCGATCTGGAGATAGTCTCCTGTTTAACCCTTCCATGTACCATCATACCTGTTTGAATCCTAAATACGAAAGCTGTTATATTATGAGCGCCTATGTATCGAGAAAAACTGTGCTAACAGCTAATCCTCTATAATAATATTAAACAATAATTTAAAGTTAGACGTTACATTCATGATCGCTACTCAATTGCAACTGCTGTCAGAACTATTGCTCTCTGAACTGGATAGATAATCACTGGATTCGTTATCATTCAATGCCATCTCAAATGGTTCCAACTGGATGTCGCCCTGAAGGGTGCATGCTTTGTACAAACATTTGTAAGACGGTGGTGTAGCAGCATTTTTGCTTTCAAAGAAATCAAGCCACGAGATACGATTGGATATCATGAGCCAATCACAATTTGTTATACAGCTGCCTTTTCCTTGCTCTGGGACAACTGCCAGCTCAGAATGGATAGTGTTGACATGAAATAGGTAGAGAGAATTCATGAGGCCCCCACGTTTGACAAATTCAGAAGCTGTTTTCTTTGGCTCATCTTGAAACCGGCAAGCAACGGCATACATTCTGTTTGTATCAATCAGATACCCACCAATACTACTGTATGGCTGCTTCAAATTCTGTACAGTTAACAAGCATAGCAGATGGCACGGAATGAGCTTTGGATTGTTATTCAAATCAAAGTCCAATTTCATCAAACACCAATCCATCCATACAGAGTTGAGCAGAGAACTGTCCAATCTATATGAAGGATGCAAGCGAAATCTAAAATTAGAACCACAAGCAACATCATAACGATTGTGTTCTGTAACTCCACAAATGTGCAAAGGATTCTCCAATAAAGGTAGCACAGAATCACAAACAAAGTCAAGTATGTCAGAAGGAAAAAATGGCTTGGTTTTGTTGGTAGAACAAAGCCACTTCATTGTTGATTCCCCATTCTTGGTTCTCATTATTTGAAAATGAGAACCGCCACCATCAGGACATTCAATTGGAGGAGGGTCAGGCAGGATTTAAGTTGTAGTGATATGTTGCCTGGCTTAGCATCATTTTCTCAGACTTTCGCTGCACCGTTTGATTGATTAGTGATACAGCATTACCTTGTGTATTCTTGGAAGGAGCTTTAATCTCAGTTTTATGGTGAGATTCATTAGGAGCACTGTCCCAGCCTGTGGGGCTTCCCCATAAAGAGATATAATCTGGTAGGTGAAAGTACAGGTGATTCTTGATTAGTTTTGTTCCCATCCCTTTCCTGTGACATGTTGAGTTTATACAATTGATAAAGTGCACGATTGTTTTTGAGAGATTCTTTAAGGAAGCATTTTTCATTCGACCGTGTTTAAGAAATTCTTCCATCGATAGAATGAGCTGAATTACCTCTATCTGTTTCTTTACAAAACGATGGTCACCAATAATGTCAGATCCATGTTTGGAAACCATAGCGATCAGAAGAGAAATAAGCATTCCAGAATAATCATGCCCTTCTTTCTTTGTGGTTGATAGAAGCTGAGTCCCAAATTTGGTGCGAGGAAAACCTCTATCAGACTGGCGTGATAACAAACCACCGCACCGTTGTGCTAAATGGCCAATACTGTTAGCAACAGACACACCGTGATTCAAATTGGGGGCATAAACACATGGAACACTTCCGTGGAGCAACAATTCAATTGACTTGGAAGCCCGTTTGGCAGTACCAAGCTGGTGCATGTGCAAACATTCGCCGGGAGTTGCAAAATGAATGTTGTTCTGATTTGCTACCAAAGCATAAATCATGAAATACATTCCTGATGTTGTGATGAGAGTTGTTTTTGAAGTTATTATTGATATTGTTTAGATCAGTGCCAGGAAAACAATGAAAATCAACAGGCGACTACTTCTTTGTTGCAGGTTGAACAGAAGGAATGTTTATGTTCGGAGAATAACAGTTGCAGTGACGGCACATCCGCATGACACCCTTATTGAAGGAGCCGTATTTTCCACACAATTTATCATGAAGTTCTGTGTCGCCGATAACATAGGCAATGGCAAATTTCATTTTTACCTTCCACTATTGATTTACATAGGGAAGATAATTCCATTTGATACCACCGTCTTCGTTACACGCGGCTTTAAAGGAACGAAAATGCTACTTCCAAACTATTGTGAAGATTCTGAATTTTTTCCTTCGAAGTGGCAGGACGAGAGTGTCTGGTTGACTCCCATTCTGGGTCGGGATGGAAGTAAATAGTTGTCCATGCTTCAGGTCGAGCACGGGTCTCCACATTAAAGATATCGAGTGTCATGTTCAATGGTGTTAACATAAGTTGTCTGTGCGCATCCAAAGATATGCCGTCCATGTAAAATATAATAGGAACAAGAATTTCTTGCGAATTGGGATTGCAAATTTCTTTCCAAGAAGATTTCCACCACGAGCCGTGATGCAATTCTGAGATTACAGAATGAGGATTCAACTCAGGATTATTGTTGGGAGATAGAGGGGTGGAATAGTTGGGAAAGGAGAGGTTTTCTTCTATTATTAGCTGATGGTCAGAAAGTAGAGAATAAATGGCATCCTTAAAAGAATGGGCATACACCTGAGTGGGCTTATTATCAGGTAACCAATTCAGTATATGAGGATAAAATTTCATATCGGAGAGACCCAGATTGGATTGGAGATTGTCAAAAATTGCTTTCCGAGATCTAATTTTGGCATCAGCAAAAATCAAAACCCGGTCTCATTTGACTTTTCTTTGCCCACTGGAAAATTGATTTGAATGTGTTCAGTGGCAATTTATGCCTGGCCATTGAATTCGTGAGTTCCAATTCAGCAAGAAGATGATGGGGCGGCGGTAGTTTTGTGTGGCTCTGAAATGCCTCCTCTCTTTCATTCAGATTAATTATTTCATGAAAAGATGGTGGTGGAGGGGCTTGCTGAGCAGTATTGACATTAACATCAGAACCATTAGTGTGATCTTCACTTGTTGTCTCCACAATCTATGTTGTTGGTAGAATTGTTGTCGTTATTTTCATTTACGTCAGCGACATTGTCATCCTCGTCATTGGCATTGTCAATATCATTATTCAGCGGGAATGCATCTTCATCTTGAACAGCAGAAACAGCCATGTGAGATTCAATGGCGTTCCTATCCATTGGCGGTAAAAAGACATCATGTACAATCTGTCTGTTTAGAACAGAATGAAGACCGGTGGCTGATTGACTTATGATGGTGTGGTGGGAGAGATGGGAAGGGGGAACAGATGGACCGTTTTGTGTCATAGTCATCCCAAAATCTGACGGAAAATGTCGAACAGACGGCAAGGTAGGCTGCACTTTAATAGAGGTGGAGAAGTTATAGATCTTTCGTTTAATTAGACCCTGACTATGGTAAAGATTGCGGCACACATGAAGACAATAAAGATGTCTTCTTAGGCCAATAGAGACGTATTTCAAAGTACCCTGCTTGTTTGCCGTGGATTTATATCCTAAAAAAACCTTTGATTCTTTTCCTTTCTTATCCCAGCAACCACGGCAGTAGAATAGAAGAGGAATTTTGATAACAGGAGGCATGATGTTGCGGAGTTGTTTGAAGGAAAATATCAGTAGAATGGGTCAAAAGGACGGAGGTCGAAAAGATGAATCGTTGAAAGGAAAAAATTAAATGTATTATTTTGTGTGTGATGTGTTTTCTTGTACGGTAGATTTCCTTACTACCATACTTTGATTGCAAAAATGGTCCGTGCAGTAAATGCATTACTACTTAGTGATGATTGCAACATTCCTCGTACAATATGTTTAGTAGTGCACAGTACAGTCAACTTCTTAAGAGGGTTAATACACAGCGCCGGACGGGTCAATCCCATCAGTTCTTCCATACATTCGTTGGCCGGCGCGTCAGTTCTTCCATACAGTGCACTAGAAATGTGAATCGAAATGAAAATTGTGGAAAATTGTGTTGTTGATTATCGAAGTGGAAATCGTGGACAATTGTGTTGTTGATTACCATTGAGTTGATTCCAACTTTCATGTACCCATAAAACCAACTACGCTATTTTGCATGAGTTATTACTAGTAGATACTAGTAATACATTATTTTCACTAGTACTTCATCATTATAATTCATTATTTCATTTTCTTTCCAAGCTGCAAAACAAAAACCAACGTGTTAGGTGTTACTACTAACTAATCTTCGAATCGACAATCTACTCTACTGATACTACTAATCCTAATCTTCCAATCTTCCAATCGAACCAACCATGGAGGGAATTTCCAAACAAGAAAAGATGGTTAGGGATCTTCTAGCCAAAGTACAACAAGAACACCAAGCTGAACTAGAACAAGAACAATGGAAAATGATTGTTTATCACAAGCAAGAGATTGCTTGACACCAACAAAATATTAGTAAGATTATTGCACAAACCAGCAATCATCCAGTCGTTCCCAATGGAATGAACGATCCAACAGGCAATCATCAAGTCGTTCCGAATGTAAACATCAATCCACCTTCCGGGTTATTGAAGAACGATTCAGATAATGGTGGCAATTCCAACGGTATAGCTTCTGAAATTACTACCGATCTACTTGCCATTAAACAGGAACCAAACCTGTAAGTGGAATAGCCCGCCTGGGGTGGATTCGAGTTGGAGTTGGAGTTGGAGGATTTGGGACGGAGCCCGTTATATGGTGGCAACATGTTGAGAAAATGAAAATAGTCATTTGTGCATAAGTTTTACACAAAATAGTGCTTGTCACGAAAAGAATATGATATCCTTAACCCTAAAATAGTTATTTTATTTGAGGAGTGACCAGATATTGTCTCGAAAGTAAAGGTGTGCGACGCGCGAGGTTTTTTAGTAGACACTGTTGTAACTCTAAAAATCGACCGAACGGATAGGATAATTAAAATTTAAAGAGATGTGAGCTCAGAGAGACGCTCTTATTTTTAGTGTGTATTTTGGCACTGTGTCGGGGCTCTCTGTAATTTTATATGGTAGAGATCTTCCCCGGTTATTTGTTACCATCCTTATCGTACCGATACTGCTGCTGCTGTTGCTATGTTAGCATCGTGTCAGGTCTTACTGTATCGGTCATTCGATGGTATTGGTCTTTTAGGAGGTAGTAGCTCATTCGATGGGCCTCGTGCTTGATCGAGATATATGGTGGAGTAAATGAGAATAAATGAGGCCCATTTGGATTCGGTATTGATTTTCATGATTGCAACTAGTGATTTCCTCACGGGGTGTTAAGTGTATTCGTTTTGAACGCACATAGGGAATCTAAGTGTTTACTTATCAATCCGGTCTTTAAAGATGTCTTCTTTTGAACCGGTTTACCTGTTTTGTTTGCAATCTTAAGTGGAATCGTTTTTACCACTTAGGGATTCCGAGTAGTGGAGGTGCGTTCAATTCTAAGCCGAATATTTGTACCTCTGTTGATTTCTTTGTTTCGTCGTCACATTTTTCGAGAGTTTCTGTTGCCGTATTTTTTACCGACAACAGACACGCGACCTAAAAAGATAGGAAATTTTAAAAATAGGGTCGAGAATTTTAAAAATACCGCACAATAGCCCGCGGGGGGTAGAGAAACAGTTCTCGGACGCTACTATGGTAGATGGATGAATCTCTCCATCCTCGCTGCCCTCCAAGTCCCCTCCAGGTCCCCAAGTCCCATCCAGGTCCATCTCCATGCCGCTCCTGCCCTGTGGCTTGTGGCCCAATGGCGGAAAAGGCTTAACAGCCAAAGGCTTAGCCACCCAAGCGCTGTTAAGCCTGGCTGTGTGCCAGTGTGTGTGGTGGGCACAGCAAACTAAGGGACCGGACTCCACAGCCTGCAAAACAGGCTGGAGTTCCCGGATCCCCCTCTAGCACTGCTTAACCCACCAACACACCAATGAACTACAAGCATTTCATATCCAGTACTACAAGTAGGTTGGCTACTAAGGCTATCATGGGTGGTGAATGTAGTGAGTGATAGCCGAGTATGCTACCTAGTATCAGAACGGGTGATCTTCGAAATGCCTAAAGACCTAACTCGCTTTTAGGTCAAAAAGTCCTAAATTTTGTATTTCGACTCGTAGTATCGTATCATTCCAGCTACAGTACTGTAACATACGCCGGAATGTACGTACATCAGTTAGAGTAGTGCTGTAGCTTCCTTTCATACGTGCGAAAGGAATTTAATATTTTTACTGACCTAAATTGACATTTTGGGAATAAGAAATTCGGCCATACAATAATTACAATAATATCCAAGGATAGAACCTAACCTGTTGTACTAAGATAAAAAATCGACCGGATGGATATTGATATTTTTGAATTAAAGAAGAAGTGAGCTCATGGAAACGCTCTTAGTTTTATTGTATTTTGTACTGTGTCGGGGCTCCCAGTAGTTTTCGTGGTCGAGATCTGAAAAATTTTACACAGATTTTTTGGCGGGCTAATGTATAAATCTCATTTTGGAATGTGGAATCTCATTTTGGAATATACGTGGAATTCTTCGTATGGATAAGTATAAACAAGTAGAGGCACGTGAAACATGTGGAAGTATAAACAAGTAGGCGCGAAAGAACATGTGGATTCCAAAAAAAAAGTGTGTACTACATAAATCATAGTCAACGTGAGCTAACACTATGATCTACGTAAGAAATGCTGACTGGTCAAGTAAAAATTTCCAGGTTTATGTACTACATAGAAGTATTTCGGGAATGACCCATTTGTTATCATGATCGTATCGGTCATTCGATGATATCGGTCTTTTATGAGGTTAAGTGGTTCATTTGATGGGCCTTATGCTTGATTGGGATATAAGGAATAAATAGGGCCCATTGGGATTTAATGTTGGTTTTCATGGTTGCAATAAGTAATTCCCCCACAGGTGCTAAGTGTGTTTGTTTCAATACACCTAAGGGTTCGAAGTGTTTACTTATTGGTATTATCTTTAAAGATGTCTTGTTCCAAGCCATAATACCTGTTTCGTTTGTAGGCTTAAGTGAAATCATTTTTACATTTAAGGATTCTGAGTAGTGGAGGTTAGTAGCAATAATCCTCGTGACTGACCTGATCGAGTCGCGAGGAGAAGTTGAAGTAAGCTAGTAATGACCAGAAGAAAGATTCTTAATGACCAGAAGAGGAGATTCCGATGACCTCTCAAAGGAGACCACCTGACATTTTACATTTACATATTGATTTCAATACCTATAATATTCATTTTATCACATTCTAAAAACGTACCGATAGTTGATACACTGTAATTACTATTAAAACTATCCAAAACGAAAATAAAATCACGTACAATACCCTGTTGTACAGAAAGAAGAAACATTACCAAGACTACTCAATGTGAAAAATACATACCACACGAAGAAATCGACAAGAAGAAATCAACAAGAAGTGAAGACCAACGTCCGATAACTGTCACGCGACCCTTTTTTTTTTTGTCGCAAGGTACTGTCGCAACCCCTTTTTGTGTGTAATTTTAACACGAGTCCCCCTTGCGATTCACTAGGCCAGTATCATGCCTCATTTTCTAACTCTCAATATGTGGGTCGCGTTTATTTTTTTTCCCTGGGTCATGAATAATTACTATTAATTTTTAATAAAACTTACCCGTACGATCGCGAATCACATTTACTAAAATTAAATACGCAAGGTCATAACTCACAACCACCCCCCCCCCTATGATTCGGTTGCTTCGTATCATGCTCATTTTTCTCACTCTCAATCCCTGGGTCGCGATTATTTTTTTCCTAGGGTCATGAATATTGATTTTTAATTTTTAATATCACCTACCCGTACATTCGCGAATCACATTTACAAAAATGAATTTTGCAATGTCATGACTCACAACCAGTAAAATTTAACATTAGTGCTCGCGACACACAACCCTTAAAATGTATCTCCATTGCTCGCTACACACTACCCTTATAATTTAATATTTGTGCTCGCAACAAACAACCCTTGAAATTTACTATCATTGCTTGCAACTACCTACCACTACAGTTGAATTATTCGGGTAAGGAATTTGCCTAGTATTATCGTATGCAAAATATGTATGATATGTACGAGTACTTCTTTCTGTACAATTTAATCGTATTTGTCACACAATGTACTATTTGCAATCATGGTATGCAACGTATGTAAGATATGTACCTTTTACCCAACTAATCACTTTCCTCGAAGATTTACCCGTGTCGTAGGTGTGAACCAACCCTCATCAAATTAGTGAATGGACTGACACAATGAACAGTATCGGTTCTGAAAACAAGGCCTAAACTTCCTCCATTTCGTCAAGCAATTGCCTCTATGCCGGATCAATATAGTTTTCATCCTCACTTTCCTCTTCAGCAAGACTACTTGCAACAGTGCCACCATTATTCGATACAGTACTGGTAGGATTGCTTTCTGAGTAGAATCTTTGTAGCATCATTTTCTCCAAATTTATACCAGTTTCGGGATTTTCTCTTAACGTTTGTATCTTCTTGCACAATTTATTGAACACTTTCCGTCCTTCTTTGTCCCATCCATTTGCACTTCCACTTTTTGAATCGCAATATTTTTTTTTCATGTATTTTGCTTTTTTTTTGTGTCATGTATGTTCCATAAAGTTTCATTTCCTTTTGTTTTTCCCAATTGCTGTACTCGTTGTCAATTATCATTAGGGCAAAAGCCTCATTCGTAACAGTAAAGATGGTACTAATAAGATCCTTTGTCTTCCTCAGCCTAAAGTTAGTCTTTCCCGGATTAATGGCAGACAGGATTCTTGTCACAAAATAATAAAATTCTTCATTTGCCGCATTTCTGTATCGCCGGTACTCTTTCGCCAGAATTTCCATCGATTCCGTATTTAGAGCTACAGTACCAGGGAATGATGCTGGCACTTTTGCCATTTCACTATCAACTGCGGTGATGTCATCAAATGGCAGTATGATATCATAGTATGGTTGGGTTAGTTGTATGTCGGTCGTAGGCACATATTGAAGAACGTCAAAAGTACCATAATTTCCAGATGATTCAACAATTACGCCGTCACTTACCAAACCAATTTTTCTAGCCAATGTTTGATTATTGTGTCTCAATTTAGCCAGGGCTTTTGGTACTGCATTATGCAAAGTATGCACAGAATTTCTTAATGGGTATATCTTTTGGAACGGATATTACACACTCATCGATTCCTTGCACGATTATTTTATTGGAGAGTGTGTTTGTTGTCATAAATTTCAGGCCACCGTACCATTTCTTCTTCACATATGCCCTCACCTGTCCTTCAATTGTATCTTTACATGTTTTCAATAGTTTCATAGTTTCCGTTTCCATACTATGTCTAGTTCCACAACTCAATGTACTCACTTTATCAACGCTATCGCCGCCCCGCACTGTTTTCAATGGTACCGTGTTGGTAGTTTTTGCAGCATCCTCTTTAGAATTCTCTCCCTTCTTACCTTCACTCCACCTTTTCAGGAAATCCTGTACTAGATCCGGATCCTCATTCGCTATTTCCGTTAATTTTTTTTCGTTCACGTTTTTCTTTTTCTGTTGTCCGCCCTCCGTAGTTTTTTGTTTTGTTTTCTCTTTGGTATTTTCTCTAGTATTCTTATTCTTTTTGGAGCTCCCATCATTGTCTTCACTAACCGAACTCGAATCAGTGTCACTGTCAGTGTCACTTTCACTGTCACTGTCGCTGCTGTCCATGATGCTAATGTTTTCCGCTTTCCTTTTTAGTGGTTTTTCTCTTTCTGCCGTGGTGGTGCCTTTTTGTGTTGCTGCAATGTTTGTGTTCGTCTCGCTGGACATGTTTGTAATGCTTGTATTTTTGGTATTATCTCTAGTAGTGTCTCCATCCCTGACTGCGTTTGCCATATCTGCTATTTTCTTTTCTTGGAGACGTGTTATTTTTGCCTTGGGTAGGTTGGACCATTTTTGTTTCGTCATCTTGTATTTCAAATTTTTCAATTGTTGGTGTTTTTGGCAATTTTGTGAATTTTTATGCTGCCTTGTTTTGTGATCGATTGTACGAATTCAGCAATTTGCAATACATTTGTCTTTGTCTAAGCGGGCTTGTGAGCGCGGGCCAACCAAAAAGAACTGTCTGCCTAGCCGCGCCATTTTTTTCTTCCGTACATTCGCTTCCTATTTCCAAACAAGTAGTACTAGTAACGGTACTAGATTGTACGATACCAATTTATTTTGATGTTCCCCATCCTACTACCGTATCACATCACTTCATATTGAAATCTGTAGAACCGAAAACAGGCACATTGTATGGAAAGGTGTTGGAGATAACAATTCTCTGTTAGGGAAAATCCGCACAACATATGCATTTTTGTTTTAAGGTTAAGTTTCTGTAACAGCGTTCCTGATTGAGTTGTCTGGAACCTCAATTCTGACTTCTTCATTTGTAAGGAACCAGTTGCATTGATGAGCCTGTAATGGAAAATAAGCACGATTTTTGCCACGGCGTTTCCGTGTTATGTGTCTGGAACAGTGTTGTAGCTAACAATTCACTGTTTTGGAAAATTTACAGAACGTCTTTATTAGCGTTTTAGGTTTAAATTTCTGGAACGGCGTTCCAGATTTAGTTTTCTGGAACGGCAATTCTGACTTTTTCATTTGTAACTAACGTTTTTCACAGTAGTTAATTATTATATTTACGTATTTAATGAGGACAGGATTGTGCACGTATTCGTGGTAAGTAGGGGTAAGTTTTTCCATAGTAAAGCTTGTTACTAGCACTATTTCACACGTCCCCATGCACCACAAGGAACGGGATAGTTATTGTATTCCTCTAAATCTTCCGGTGAATTCCAACGTTTTTCGTAAAGTTGTAGCCAGTGCACAATGTTTCTCTCCTTTCTATTCTCTTCCTCCCTTTTCTCTTTGTTTGCAAATTGTTTGAGTTTTCTTTTTTTCTTCTTAGACTGCTTTTTCGCTTTGTTCATGAATGAATTCCAATTGTTTTTATTCTTGTTGTTTATCTTCGTTTCTTTGTTTCGCTCCTTTCCGTCCTCGGTTTCTTCGATGTACATTATACTGTTTTTTTCAATGATTGCCTCTTCAGTCATTGTGTGCCATTCGTTTAACCAAAGGGTTGTCAGACAGGGACGGTTACCCGGGTGAAAATGTATGCATTGCTTTATGTGTTTTCTGACTTCCGGCGTCAGGTTACTCCATTTTTTTGGTGGAACTGTATGACCATTGAGTTCGAGCCTCTCTCGTTCTCCTGATTGTACTGGTCATCCAATACCCACATTGTTGTAGCACTGTATGTCCTCCGTTCCTTTCAATGCTGGATAACCGCATAAAATGTGTGCCACAATGATACCCAAAGCCCATACGTGGTCAATGGCATCAGTGTTGCCTTCCTTGTAGAAAGGAAATATGTCCTCAGTTACGTACTTCAAGCATTGTTCCCAAATTTCTAAAGCTTCTTCTTCATCGAAATGCCCTTTTGGGCTGTCGAGTCTATCTCTAACGTCGACTATCTTGTTGCATCCATTAAGTATTGTGAGTACCAAGTTGCCGTTTTTGGCACATAGCGCATCGAACCCAGTTTCAAAATGATATAAGAATGGATTATTCTTGTTGTTTTCGTCACCGTCATTTAGCTCAGTCATTCTTGCACAGTACTCCGCCGAATCCAAAAGATACCTAGGCTTCAATGGCTTCCTCTTGTACGCTGATTGTGTTGTTATGTTCTCCATTTTGCTCTTCGTTGTAATAATGATTTACGTTGGGCAAATACCAAGGTATTTTTGTTCAATTACTCGTTGTAAACTGTGAAGGAATAATTCTTACCGCACTTTAAGTGGTGTAAATTTCATCATCTCGCAACGATTCGGTTATATTCAAGTAACTGTGTCTTGTGGTTCGACTCCCCCTTAGAACGGTCCATACGTAGTACTTCCCTCCTTACTTTATGTTCCTACTAGTTCTATTTCTTTATTTTTTTGTGAACAAGTAGTAACCTAAGAAATAATGATTGCTTCTAAGTTTTTGTTGAGTGCAAAAGTTTGTTATTTTCTGTTGTTTTAAGGATGAATACTGTTCATTCTATGGATTGGTTAGAGTATGAAATTATATTGCCAATTCTAAGGCTGATACTTTAGTCTTTATGAAAGTTTTAATAGTTTTGTTGTTCCCTGGTCATTTTTTGTCCAAAACCAGTAACCATATGCACTAATTAGGTTGTGACACACAAACCACCTTGACAGATAAGTCACTTCTGTTTCTTTCATTAATCATCTTATCCATTACACTAACATTATTCATTGTTCAATCACACGAAAAATCTGATTTTGGAACTTTTAATTGCAAATTAGTGTGTATTTTTCTTCCCAATCCAGTCACCAAATGCAATCATTAGGTGGTGATACCCAAATCACGACAGATAACTGCCTTCTGTTTCTTTCATGATTCATCTCACCCATAACAGGAACAATATTCATTGTTCAATCACACGAAATATGGGATTTTCTATTTTTTAATTGCAAATTACTGTGTATTTATCCTCCAAATCCAATGCAATAATTAGGAGGTGGTGATACCCAAATCACGACAGATAACTCACTTCATTTTCTTTCATGATTCATCTCACCCATAACAGGAACAATAATCATTGTTCAATCACACGAAATATTGGATTTTCTATTGTTTAATTGCAAATTACTGTGTATTTATCCTCCAAATCCAGTACACAAATGCACTTATTAGTAGGTGGTGACACAAAAACTATGACAGATAACTCACTTCTGTTTCTTTCATGATTCATCTCACTCATAACAGGAACAATATTCATTGTTCAATCACACGAAATATGGGATTTTCTATTTTTTAATTGCAAATTAGTAGTGTGTATTTTTCTTCCCAATCCAGTCACCAAATGCAATCATTAGGTGGTGATACCCAAATCACGACAGATAACTCACTTCTGTTTCTTTCATGATTCATCTCACCCATAACAGGAACAATATTCATGGACTAATCACACGAAATATGGGATTTTCTATTTTTTAATTGCAAATTACTGTGTATTTATCCTCCAAATCCAGTACACAAATGCACTTATTAGTAGGTGGTGACACAAAAACTATGAAAGATAACTCACTTCTGTTTCTTTCATGATTCATCTCACCCATAAGAGGAACAATATTCTTTGTTCAATCACACGAAATATGGGATTTTATATTTTCTAATTGCAAATTACTGTGTATTTATCCTCCAAATCCAGTACACAAATGCACGTATTAGGAGGTGGTGACAGACAAACTATGAAAGATAACTCACTTCTGTTTCTTTCATTATTCATCTCACTCATAACAAGAACAATATTCATTGTTCAATCACACGAAAAATCTGATTTTGGAACTTTTAATTGCAAATTACTGTGTATTTATCCTCCAAATCCAGTACACAAATGCACTTATTAGGTGGTGACACACAAACTATGACAGATAACTCACTTCTGTTTCTTTCATGATTCATCTCACTCATAACAAGAACAATATTCATTGTTCAATCACACGAAATATGGGATTTTCTATTTTTTAATTGCAAATTACTGTGTATTTTTCTTCCCAATCCAGTCACCAAATGCAATCATTAGGTGGTGATACCCAAATCACGACAGATAACTCACTTCTGTTTCTTTCATGATTCATCTCACCCATAACAGGAACAATATTCTTTGTTCAATCACACGAAATATGGGATTTTCTATTTTTTAATTGCAAATTACTGTGTATTTATACTCCAAATCCAGTACACAAATGCACTTATTAGGTGGTGACACACACACTATGACAGATAACTCACTTCTGTTTCTTTCATGATTCATCTCACCCATAACAGGAACAATATTCATGGATTAATCACACAAAATATCTGATTTTCTATTTTCTAATTGCAAATTAGCGTGTATTTTTCCTCCAAATCCAGGACCCAAATGCACTAATTAGATTGTTGGTGACACACAAACTATGACAGATAATAACTCACTTCTGTTTCTTTCATGATTCAACTTATCCATAACAGGAACAATATTCATGGACTAATCACACAAAATATCAGATTTTCTATTTTCTAGTTGCAAATTTGTGTGTATTTTTCCTCCAAATCCATGACCCAAATGCACTCATTAGATGATGACACATAAACTATGACAGATAACTCACTTCTGTTTCTTTCATGTTTCATCTAACCCATAACAGGAACAATATTCATGGGCTAATCACACTAAATTTCAGATTTTCTATCTTCTAATAGCAAATAACTGTGCTTTTTCCCTCCAAATCCAGTACCCAAATGCACTCATTACGTGGTGACACACAAACTTTGAAAGATAACTCACTTCTGTTTCTTTCATGATTCATGTCCCCCATAATAGGAACAATATTCGTGGTTCAATCCCAGAAAATATTGGATTTTCTATTTTTTAATTGCAAAGTACTGTTTTTTTTCCCTTCAAATCCAGTACCCAAATGCACTTATTAGTAGGTGGTGACACACAAACTATGACAGATAATAACTCACTTCTGTTTCTTTCATGATTCATTTCACCCATAACAGGAACAATATTCATGGACTAATCACAGTAAATGTCAGATTGTCTATTTTGTAATTGCAAATTACTATCAGATTGGAATTACTATGCATTGATGGTACTACTAATATTAGTACTACAAGTATTAGTAACAACCTTCTGAGAACTTTGAACTACTAACCACTATGAACATCCATGTACTACTACTACGACTACAGTATTACTACAAGAACATGTAATAGTAGACTAATATGAAACAATTCAAATGATCCAGTACTGCGTGTTTTAGTACTACTCCACTAGTAGTAGTAGGTACTCTATTTTACTTTTGAATATTTCTTACGTACACAATAATTTTTTTGTTCATCTGAATCCAATGTGGAGAAGAAGAACTACTAGTAGTGACGGCGTTGTAGTAATATGATAACTTCTTTCCCGCTTAGGCCCTCTTTGCTCTTGTGTTCTATGGTGGTGCGTGGCGAAGGCTATGAATGTATACCCAATACAGCATAGTTTCATTATTTGAAGACATCCGACAACTTGGTGAACTGTGGTTTATCCGACCCCACACGGTCGTAAGGGAACCAGGTTGCGCGCTTCACTGTTGTACCATCCGGTAGTTTCTTGTGCACCATGTATCCAGGGTATTGAGGATAATGGTCCTTCTTCTTTGATGCATAACTTTTCACAACACCAGTTCCAGGTGCTGGCAGACCTGTGATTGTCACCTCACTACCAATTGCAAATTTAGGATACGAGATCACCGGGTCAGGATCTGCGAACAACACCTTCACGTTTCCGGAGTGCTTCTGTCTTATTACGTTGGCTGGTTTTGGGCAAGGAACTTGCAGAAGGTATCCAAGATCTTCAACGTGGCCCAGGTTTGGAGAAACCTTCCTCTCCTTGTACTTCACCTCTCCATTGGATTCATCTGATGCAGTCTTGTTTTTTTTTTTGGGTTTCCTGAGGAACGACTTCTTCTTCGACGCCGTTGATGCGTTCTCTTTAACTGCGTTTGGTTCTGTTGGAGGTACGTTTCCGTTTACTACTTCTACATCATCTTCTTCTTCATCATCATTGTTTGTGTTAACTACATCAATTGAGCTATCACTAGAGTTGTCGGTCGATTTGCCTTCCCAAGGAAATCGAAAGAATGATTCCGGTTCATGGATCTCTGTGTTAGTGAACACTATCCATCGTACGGAATACGTGTCATTCTCTTCCATGAACTTCTCGATCTTCTTCAAGTGTTTCTTCATGAAGTCCCACTTTGCAATGCCGGTAGCTTTGTAACTCTGACTCTTGGGTACCTTGATTTTTTCAAATAGTTTGATCAATGAGTCGCCATCGGATTGTAAAGTCTTTTCATCCTCTCGTGAAACAAAACTTACTTGCAAGCTTGCTTCAAACAGGTGTTTTTTGTTATTGAAAACCGAACACAAAAGTTCCTTTGTCAAGGGGACAAACAATTGTCCCCCTTCAGGTAGATAATTGTAAGTTGTCAGAAACCGCAAAGACCTCTCAAAAAACTTAGAACCTCCGAGTACTATTTCCGGTCGTGTGATGAAAATATCACTGAATACGAATCTCGTATGTTCCCAGAACAATCGATCGTCCACCGTGTACGTGCAGTTCTCATCAAAATTAAGGAACCTTGTGATGGATAAGCTGTAGTTCTCTTTTGCGATAGGGTAAGTATGTCGACTTTCCTTACCTCTCACAAGCTCAGGCGGACTTGGTTCTTCAAATTGAACGGATCGAGCACCGTCACTGGTGAAAATGAATAACCGATCTTTGCGGTGAGGTTCACCTGGATTAGAGCGCAACGACAAAGACATTCGCTCTGCTTTCAACAAATAGTCCAGACGGTCATGTGCATAGTCAACGTAAAAAGGAGTTTTTTCTTCGTGGCCAAGTACAGCCTTCATTATTTCCTTTGAAACCATATCCCTACTAACCGAAACACGTGTACCTTCAGCATCATGTAACAAACGAGATGTTAGAACATAGTCGAGCAATTCGTCGCAAACAAGATTCACCTCTTCAAGTTGGTCTGGTGTCGAAACAACATTGTCAACACAGGACAAACTCAGGAGGCAATGTTGCAACAATGTCTTCACGTGAACTTCGTCCTCAGGATCGTAATCGTCCACAAATATGTCACGTTTGGCCGTTTTCTTTTCAGTAGAAAGAGTGACCAATTGTTTGGCAAAGTCAACGCCTACTCTGTACAACTGGTTAAGAGTTTTCTGGTGCTCCATAATCTTGCAAAAGTGAAGAGAAGATAACAGGTTGAATCGAATAATCCCCACCTTATTGTCCACTCCTTGTATTGTGTATTTTCCAACCAAAAACAAAGAGTCATAGAGATTGGGCAATAGTTTGTTGTAAAAATTGTCATGTAGTAATGACTCATCGGGGAAGTGGTGAAGGCTGAGTTCTTCAAAAATTCTGGCCTTCTGTCGTTGGAAGCATACCCACAAATACACGAGGACCTTTTGAAACGCAAGGGGTATCTTGGACACATCGGAGGGCCATTCCAACTTGAGGTATTTTTGGGAATCAGTCAAGGGCACTATCTCAACTGCTGCAACACCATCTCTTATTGGTCCACCAACAACTTCGTTACCCCTAATAGAATTGATTTCTTTCACCAAATCATCAAAGGAGTGACTAGAGGAAAGAAAATGCCTCAATGCGTGGTTAAAGGAAAGACCTTCAAAGAACGAGACCATCTGCCGGACGTATAGCTTCCCTTTCTTTACATCGTCTTTAAATCTATGATTGAAAAACGGTCCTTCTTTTTCCGGTGAAGGTGCAGGGGGGAATTGGACACAACGTACGTACCAACGCAGTAAGCTTAAATACACTTTCATGTACTTCAGTATGGTGTTGTAGTTAACCACATTCTTTGCCCAGACAGAATGCGACGTGCCTTCCACTACTTCGTCTTGTCCTTGAACCCGGGTGAATTGTGTTTCGCCTGCCGTGGTATTTTCATCGATTTTGATAACGGAGTTGAGCGCTGACTGGAAGGAGTTCCATTTATCTTTCATTTTGTATTCCTTGAAACAAGTTGTCAGCCCCTTTGCATCCAAGATACAGACCTTCTTTGTCAACTGCGACCCGGAGTCACGTAGGAAAAGATTTACCATCACGTCAACAACCCTTGGTATAGGACCCGAGGATGGTTTGTCTGACGTTTCTTGCTCTCTGAAGTCAGGACGGGTTCCGGAAGAAGAAAGTTTAGTAACAATGAAAACCTTGTTCATGAGATGGCAGAAGACAGATTCGATGTCACGACTGACGGCAGTGATGAGTTCGTCCGTCAAAATATTCTCAGAGAATCCGTTAGGACCCTGTTGCTTCAGACAAGCTTTGACACGTCTTTTCATTGCATCCGTGTGATCCTTGTATTGGGAGTCATCATCAAATAATTCCAATGACAAACTTCGACCGCCTACATTTCCCAAAGACAACGAAGGTTGAGCAGCACCTGTGACTGCTTGATGTGGTGTTTCAGGAACGGCTGCTGGTATTTCTACCACATGACTTCTTTTCTTATTCTGTGATGGACTTTTCGATGTTTGGTGTTTCCTCTTCCTTGGTTTATCGACTGCACGCCCTTGACTGACCGGATGAGCTTTTGGATCGTTTGCAAACAACGTTGTTGGGGTATTACCTGAAGGTCTGTCTTGGTCTACGGCTGCCCCTTCATTTCGTGGTGGAGTAGATGCTGGAGTACCGTTGACTTCTGGCGCTGCATTTGTGCCGGCTACGTCGTTGGTTGGAGTTGCGGCTGCATCTGTGACTTCATCTGGTCTTGAATTAGCAATACGTTTAGCGGTACTTCTTGTAAGTCTCGCCATTGTTTGATTGCTAATTTAGAGAACAACGAAATAAAATTGTGTGAAAAGCAATCTAAGTTGCTACAAGTGTTTTTTTTGTCCCATATCAAGAGATTCTCAAATGAGGTAACGAAAAACAGGATCGACTCAACTTCAAACCTCAGCGACTCTATCGACAAACAAACATCATGCAACAATGTACAAATATTTCCACTTTAACGGTAAACAAATGGTACAGCCTGCAACGCCGTTGCAAACGAAAAGTGAAAACGTTACCAAAACAAACCACAACGATACAAAACACCGATCATCCATTTTGAGATACGGTAATGTATGTTAAGATTTTCCGACAAATAGTTTAAAACCCAGTAATTTTGTGATTTGCAATTGAAACCAAATTGGAACTCAAACTTTGCAACGCCGTTCCATGACTGTTGACATGAATTGTCCAAGAAACCGTTTCACCACCAAACCATACGTAGTACTTCATTTTGAGATTTGAAATTGAAACATGATTCGAAATTTCAAATTGGAACATGCTCCAAACAAAAAGCCTGAAACGCCGTTCCGGTGACTGAATTCTGAAATGTCGTTCCATGATTGATGACATGAATGGTTTAAAATAACCCTTCACAACCGAAACAGAAGTCATTAGTATTATCATACCTACATTACTACTACTACGTATACTACTATTGTAATATACCTGGACACAAAGGTTTCTGTCTACGTAGCTACTACTGTCGTAGAATACTGCTGGACAAAACTAGGCAAATTCATTACCAGTAAGATCACCGGCACACATGTGTTGTTAAGAAGTAGAACCTCACCGGTACATAAAAGTTCTCACTGCATCACAAGTTGAGAACGTTAAGAATAAAACTCATTGCACTACTTTTTATTGTTCTATATTCAAAAAGAGCGCGGGTGGAGATTTATTTACTTAATGTTCTTATTTTTAAATAAGAAAATGGAATTATTCTTCATTGTTCTAGACTTACAGCGGTAGATCTGACAGGTTAGTAAGTATCGATTCTTTGTTTGTAACACACATGCCCACACACACACACACACACACAAACAGTGAAAACATTTTTTTTCGAAATGATTTTACACTGTGATTTTACAGTGTGGTGATTTTACAGTGTTATTTTACAGTGTGATTTTACAGCGTGAATTTTTTTTTTTTTGAGTCAAAAAATACTGTTTCCCTTCATAATCATCTTACCAAACTTATCTTGAGCAGAGTTGGTTTACCGTACTTGTACGACAAAGCACTCCGTCCGAGAACGCGGGATCCCACTGAACTGATCAGCAATGGTCACTAGTAGGCAGGGAATTCAGGCTCGAGATATTTTAATCCGAAAAAACTGCCTTTGCTGGAAAAAGAATTGGACGGCATTGGACTGTAGAGGAATTGCTGGATAGATATTGTTTGGACTGCAGCCTTACATATACGTCTTGAAATCAATGAATCTGCATCCATTGCGTAGATATATCAACAGGATAAAATAAAGATCCAGTTTTTCGTGAGAAAGGAGTAAGATTGAACAACGTATCGGCAACAACAATTCGACTGACAATTTTCCCCTGTAGTTTGAGAGAACGGATCGGAACAAAATATCGGAACAACGGACCGAGGTACGGCAAATAACTATTGTAAGAAAAAGCAACGGTACAAATGGGAGAGATAGGCAATGATTACAATGCCACCTGCATTGCTGATAAGAATGTATTTCCTCCTTTTTCTATTTTGCTATTTTCATAGGACCGTATTGGAAACAACGGATCGGAAGGCAACAGTGGTTCGAAGGCAGCAAAAACAACAACGTAAGATAGAGGGACAATGATGCCTACATCCTGCATTGCTGATGATGTCTTACTTACTTGTGTTTCCCTCCTTCTTATTTTCATAGGTATGGATCAGTAGAACAATCAATTGGAGAAAACGTCCGACAAGGCGGACGCAGGATCGTAAAAATTTGATCAGACGAATTGAACGCAACAACAAAAGGAGGCCAACAGTGTAGGTTAGTGGCACGTAGATTATACTATTCTTTTGTTATTATTTACTCAATGTAGCACATCAATAGATACTCACCCATTTGGTTCAATTAACATATCATGATAAACTCAAATAAAATCGTAGACTACGGCAACAACAGAGAGCAACAACAGCAACCGGAAACCTCGCGACAGCGATAGCAAAAGCAGCAAGCGAGAACGATCCAAGCGGCCCCAACCGGAAACCATCAAACCAACAGCAGCAGCGATAGCAACAACAGCGCCAGCAACAGCAGCAAGCGGCAACAACAATAGCAACAGCAGCAATCGGGAAGAATCCAACTGCCTGCAAAAGTCAGAATTGCGGTTCCAAACAACTAATTCTGAAACGCCGTTCCAGAATTGACCAAGAAACGCCAATACAGCTGACGTTCAAGTCAGAATTGCCGTTCCAGACAACTCAATCTGAAACGCCGTTCCAGAATCTTGACCCGGAAAAGGCAGCAATACAGCAAACGTTCAAGTCAGAATTACCGTTCCAGAATACCAAATCCGAAACGCCGTTACAGAATCTTGACCCAGAAACGCCAATACACTAGACGTTCAAATCAGAATTGCCGTTCCAGACAACTCAATCTGAGACGAATTTCCAATACAGCAAACGTTCAAGTCAGAATTGCCATTCCAGACAACTCAATCTGAAACGCCGTTCCAGTAACTTGACCAAGAAACGCCAATACAGCAGACATTCAAGTCAGAATTGCCGTTCCAGACAACTCAATCTGAAACGCCGTTCCAGAAACTTGACCCAGAAATGCCAATACAGAGATTCTGCGGATTTTCAAGCGGGCGGAACCGGGAACGATCTAACCAACAGCGGCAGCGATAGCAACAGGTGGGAACATTCGAAGCGGCCACAAAAGTCAGACTTGCCGTTCCCGACAACTGAATCTGAAACGCCGTTCCACAAACTTGACCCGGAAACGCACTCCATGGGCAAATCGATTCATCGTCTTCCTCAAACAGCTAATCTGCAAAGAGTCCGGCACTGGTCACACAAGAATGGCACCCGGTGCAATGGGATTGAATACAACAACAAAGCAATTAGCACCAAAAGCAATGAAGCAAAAATCAAAGAGGAAATGTGGGAAGACAGAGAGAAAGAGAATGACATCAAAATTTCTCCAAAACGGAGCAACATCGTCATCAACAATCCACCAGACTTACAAACACTTGTCGGAGATAAAACACAAGAAGCATAAAAGTATGAAGGAAATTGTACAACATGTCGAGCAAATAGCATTGAAAACAGTTCACAAGAATGGGTTTCGAGGTAAATTCATGGAAACACGATGGGGTTTAAAAACAGTTGGAGAAAGGGAATACACATCGGAAGAGGCGGTGTCTATTGATAGTTTCAAGACATTGGATAGTACCGACGATAAGTTTCTTTTAGCAGTCGCGGAATCAGAACCATCATTGAGAATCTTTGCAAAAGCTTTCACAAAATGTGCAAAACGACGCTTGGGTACTCCCGAAAATATAGAAATTATAAGAACATTTGCTGCGGAAATTGTTCAATCTAAACCCAAAATAGGCCGAGGAACCAAACGTGACAGTGTAAACAGTGGATATGGTATTATTGGGATGAGACCAAATTGATTGAAATCGGGAAATGGTGTGTATGTTTTCAAAAAGAATGTGGAACCGAAAACACAAGACCACCTTGAACAGAAAGCCCTACACATTGTGAAGGAAATGCAGCTTTGTTTACGTGAAATGTCCAAATTTGTCAACCTTGAAACAACTGTGATGAATGAGGTTGTTAGTCGTACAACACTGAATGCAATCGGTCATCACGCTACGGCCTTTTCTATTGGAAAGGATTATCACTCAAAATGCCATACCGATGCCGATATGTTCTACACAAGGCTGACGGTTATTGCTCCAAAACATGTAAGTGATGACAAGGTGATTTATTACTTTGTGTTCCCAACGTATAAAGTGAAAGTTCCATTGAGGTCAGGCGATACTCTATTGTTCAATCCATTAGTATTACATAGCTGTTCGAATCCAAAATACGAAGGCTGTTATATTATGAGTGTCTATGTGTCGACAAAAACTGTGCTAAGAGCTGATCCTCTATAATATATTAAACAATAATTTAAAGTTAGGCGTTCCATTCACTTCGTTTGTTTTCCTGCGACATTGTGCAATCATTTCGGAGTAGCTATCAATCAAAACGTAGGAGAAATATGTTACGATCAATATGGAGGAGCATTCAATTCTTCACTAATTATTAATACTAAGTTATTATGGATATTGTAGTAGGAAAACAATTAAGTATTGGATGTATCAGAGAGGACCTCACTATCGTCATCATCGTTCGATGACATTGAACAATCATCACCTGAATTAGTAGCATCATCATTATTGTCGCTGTCCTCTTCAACAATAATGCATTGGGAGTAGAGTGCCTCTTCATTAGGCAAAGATGACATTGTCTTGTGGAATTCATCCAGCCAAGCCCTTCGATTCAAGACAACTAGATATGAGTTTGATTGCAACGTACCAATTGCATCAAGTTCTGGGACAACTGCTACATCGGAAAGTATGCTGTCGACATGAAATAAGAACAGGGAATTGTCGTCTACTTCACCTCTCATCACAAACGACAAAGCGGTTGGTAGTGGAGTGGATTTAAACTTGGTCACTACTGCATAAATGCCTTCGTCGGCAATTTTGAACTCAGAAACAAATGAGTAAGGCTGCTTCAGATTGTAGAGTTCAAGGAAACACATAATATGGCAGGGTATTTCACATGCGTCGACATCAAACAAGGCCCAATCATACCAGACAGAGTTTAGTTGGCCACCATTGGAACGATATCAAGGGTGGCTCCGAAACAAGTAATTTTGCTGTGTGCATTCGTCAAACCTGTTATGCTCAGTAAATCCTTTCACAAACGTAGAGTCCTCCAAAAGTGGAAGCACATTCTGACATACAAAAGACAACACGATGGGAGAAATATAGGGTTTTGTTTTGTTCGATGACCTAACCCATCTCATAGTACTTGCCCCATTGTCGTTAATGAAAACGTGAAATTTTGAACCAGAAACTTTGGGAGGGACTCGATTACCAGAAACATCTTCTGCCGTCACTAAATTAAACTTGGAAGTAGCTACTCGTAGCAGCATTTTTTCTTCCTGTCGCTTTGCCGTTTGCATTATCAATGTCGAAGCATTCTGTTGAGTGTTCTTCGAGGGTGCTTTGATTTCAGTTTTGTGGTGTGATTCGGAATAAGAAGAATCCCATCTGCATGGAAGTCCCCAAAGTTTAATGTACTCAACAAGGTGAAATTATAGATGGTTTTTGATCAGTTTTGTACCCATTCCCTCTCTGAGGCAGGTGGAATTAATACAATTGATAAAATGGATTATCATCTTGGGGAGATTTTCCAATCCAGAAATGGGTATATTCCCATGCTTCAAGAATTCTTCCATGGGCAGTATCAGTTGAATTACCTCTACTTGTTTCTGAATAAATGTCGCGTCCTTGATGATGTTTATTGCCACATCGGAACAAAGGGTGATCAGAATGGAAATGAGCATTCCCGAATAATCATTACCCTCCTTTTTGGTAATGGAGAGAAGCTGACTGGAAAACTTGGTTCTAGGGAAATCTCTGTCTGATTGCCTTGACAAAAGACCACCGTATAACTGCGCAAGTGAACCAATAGTAGCTGATGTGCCATTCGTGTTTAAATCAGGGGCATACCAACACTTAGGACTACCTTTTAACAATGAATCGAGTGATTCTACTGCCCGACGTGCTACACCCAGTTGATGCATATGCAAACACTCACCGGGAGTAGCAAAGTGAATGTTGTTGACATTACTACCAAAATTGAGGCTGTGAAAAGCATTTTTTATGGGATGGTGCAAAATGCTTTTGAAGTACTCCAGGTGTTCCCGTGCAGAATTGTTTGGGGGGGATTCAAAATCTTCTGGAACCCAGAGCCGAGTCAGTTCCTCCACTTGGGCTTTTGGTTTATGGATGACACGTGTAGGACATGTACAATGTCGGCACAATTTCTTCACCTTTTGCGTGTAGGATCCATACTTTCCACATAGTTTGTCATGAAGTTCTGTATCCCCAACAACATAGGCAATTGCAAATTTCATTTTCACTTTGAACACTTTTCCTGCATACGGAAGATAATCCCACTCCAACCTGCCCTGCATTTCACATACTTCCTTGAAAGATTAGTGCTTTGCAGGGGCCCTGTGGAGTTGTTGAATAGGTAGTTACTGTATGTATTGTAAGTATGTGTCAGTAAAGTTATGGTAAGAAGTACTCGTACGATAACGCGTGTGCATCAAGTAAGATCAGATTTACCAAAGGTGTTCTGATCTGTACCACCAATTCTTACCAGAACCAATTCTACAATTAGCCAACCAACCAAATTTATGTGTAAGCTATCAGCAAGGTATCTACATTCATAGGGGTGGGGTTACATTCGAACAAGCAAGTTGTAGGAGCTACCGGTAATTACGAGCTATCAGATCTACAAGCAAGCTGTCTATGTTCTTCTCAATCATACCAATTATTTGAAGACAGTGCAAATCCTGACCATCCCCAACCTAATATTAACTCACTCATCAACCCAAAAACTCACCAGATTTGAAGACAGTGCAAATCCTGCCAATCCCCGACCAAACTATAACTTAGTCATCAACAAAAAAACTAACCAGGTTTGAATACAGTGCAAATCCTGCCCATCCCCAACCTAAAATTTACTCAACCATCAACCCAAAAACCCACCAGATTTAAAGACAGTGCAAATCCTGCCAATCCCCAACCAAACTATAACTCAGTCATCAACCCATAAACCCACCAGATTTGAAGACAGTGCAAATCCTGCCCATCCCAAACCTAAAATTAACTCAATCATCAACCCATAAATCAACCAGATTTGAAGACACTACAAATCCTGCAAATCCCCGACCATACTATACCTCAGTCATCAACCCATAAACCCACCAAACTTGAAGACAGTAAAAATCCTGCCCATCCCCAACCTAAAACGAACTCAATCATCAACCAAAAAAACCACCAGATTTGAAGACAGTGCAAATCTTGCCAATCCCCAACCAAACTATAACTCAGTCATCAACCCAAAAACTCACCAGATTTGAAGACAGTGCAAATCTTGCCAATCCCCGGCCAAACTATAACTCAGTCATCGACCCAAAAACCCACCAGATTTGAAGACTGTGCAAATTCTGCCAATCCTCGACCAAACTATCTCAGTCATCAACCCAAAAACTCACCAGATTTGAAGACAGTGCAAATCTTGCCAATCCCCCGCCAAACTATAACTCAGTCATCAACCCAAAAACCCACCAGATTTGAAGACTTTGCAAATTCTGCCAATCCTCGACCAAACTATCTCAGTCATCAACCCAAAAACTCACCAGATTTGAAGACAGTGCAAATCCTGCCCATCCCCAAACAAAAATGAACTCAATCATCAACCCAAAAACCCACCAGATTTGAAGACAGTGCAAATCCTGCCAATCCCCGACCAAACTATAACTCAGTCATCAACCCAAAAACTCACCAGATTTGAAGAGAGTGCAAATCATGCCAATCCCCGACCAACATATAACTCAGTCATCAATCCAAAAACCCACCAGATTTGAAGACAGTGAAAATCTTGCAAATCCTTAACCAAACTAATTCGGTCATCAACCCATAAACCCACCAGATTTGAAAACAGTGCAAATCCTGCCCATCCCCAACCTTAAATTAACTCAATCATCAATCAAAAAACCCACCAGATTTGAAGACAGTGCAAATCATGCCAATCCCTTACCAAACTATAACTCAGTCATCAACCCAAAAACCCACCAGATTTGAAGACTTTGCAAATTCTGCCAATCCTTGACCAAACTATCTCAGTCATCAACCCAAAAACTCACCAGATTTGAAGGCAGTGCAAATCCTGCCCATCCCCAACCTAAAATGAACTCAATCATCAACCCAAAAACCCAACAAACTTGAAGACAGTGCAAATCCTGCCAACCCCCAACCAAACTATAACTCAGTCATCAACCCATAAACACACCAGATTTGAAGACAGTGCAAATCTTGCCAATCCCTGACCAACATATAACTCAGTCATCAATCCAAAAACCCAGCAGATTTGAAGACAGTGAAAATCTTGCCAATCCTCAACCAAACTATAACTCAGTCATCAACCCAAAAACTCACCAGATTTGAAGACAGTGCAAATCTTGCCAATCCCTGACCAACATATAACTCAGTCATCAATCCAAAAACCCAGCAGATTTGAAGACAGTGAAAATCTTGCCAATCCTCAACCAAACTATAAAGCGGTCATCAACCCATAAACCCACCAGATTTGAAGACAGTGCAAATCATGCCCATCCCCAACCTTAAATTAACTCAATCATCAACCCAAAGACTCACCAAACTTGAAGACAGTGCAAATCCTGCCCATCCCCAACCTAAAATTAACTCAATCATCAATCAAAAAACCCACCAGATTTGAAGAGATTACAAATCATGCCAATACCCGACCAAACTATAACTCAGTCATCAACCCAAAAACTCACAAGACTTGAAGACAGTGCAAATCCTGCCAATCCCCAACCAAACTATAATTCAGTCATCAACCCAAAAACTCACAAGATTTGAAGACAGTGCAAATCTTGCCAATCCCTTACCAAACTATAACTCAGTCATCAACCAAAAAACTCACAAGATTTGAAGACAGTGTAAATCTTGCCAATCCCTTACCAAACTATAACTCATTCATCAACCCAAAAACTCACCAGATTTGAAGACGGTGCAAAACCTGCCAATCCCAGACCAAACTATTACTCTGTCATCAACTCAAAAACCAACCCGATTTGAAGACAGTGCACATCTTGCCAATCCCCAACAAAACAATAACTCAGTCATCAACCCAAAAACCCACCAGATTTGAACACAGTGCAAATCCTGCCCATCCCCAACCTTAAATTAACTCAATCATCAACCCAAAGACCCACCAAATTTGAAGACAGTGCAAATCCTGCCCATCCCCAACCTAAAATTAACTCAATCATCAATCCAAAAACTCACCAGATTTGAAGACAGTGCAAATTCTGCCAATCCCCAACCAAACTATAACTCAGTCATCAACCCAAAAACTCACCAGATTTGAAGACAGTGCAAATCATGCCAATCCCCGACCAACATATAACTCAGTCATCAATCCAAAAACCCAGCAGATTTGAAGACAGTGAAAATCTTGCCAATCCCAAACCAAACTATAACTCGGTCATCAACCCATAAACCCACCAGATTTGAACACAGTGCAAATCCTGCCCATCCCCAACCTTAAATTAACTCAATCATCAACCCAAAGACCCACCAAATTTGAAGACAGTGCAAATCCTGCCCATCCCCAACCTAAAATTAACTCAATCATCAATCCAAAAACTCACCAGATTTGAAGACAGTGCAAATTCTGCCAATCCCCAACCAAACTATAACTCAGTCATCAACCCAAAAACTCACCAGATTTGAAGGCAGTGCAAATCATGCCAATCCCTGACCAAACTATAACTCAGTCATCAACCCAAAAACTCACCAGAATTGAGGACAGTGTAAATTTTGCCAATCCCCAAGCAAATTAAAACTCTGTCATCAACCCAAAAACCCAACAGATTTGAAGACAGTGCAAATCATGCCCATCCCCGACCTTAAATTAACTCAATCATCAATCAAAAAACCCACCAGATTTGAAGACAGTGCAAATCCTGCCCACCCCCAACCTTAAATTTACTCAATCGTCAACCCAAAGACCCACCAAACTTGAAGACAGTGCAAATCCTGCCCATCCCCAACCTTAAATTAACTCAATCATCAATCAAATAACCCACCAGATTTGAAGAGAGTACAAATCATTCCAATACCCGACCAAACTATAACTCAGTCATCAACCCAAAAACTCACAAGACTTGAAGACAGTGCAAATCCTGCCAATCCCCAACCAAACTATAACTCAGTCATCAACCCAAAAACTCACCAGATTTGAAGACAGTGCAAATCATGCCAATCCCCGACCAACATATAACTCAGTCATCAATCCAAAAACCCAGCAGATTTGAAGACAGTGAAAATCTTGCCAATCCCAAACCAAACTATAACTCGGTCATCAACCCATAAACCCACCAGATTTGAACACAGTGCAAATCCTGCCCATCCCCAACCTAAAATTTACTCAACCATCAACCAAAAACCCACCAGATTTGAAGACAGTGCAAATCATGCCAATCCCTGACCAAACTATAACTCAGTCATCAACCCAAAAACTCACCAGAATTGAAGACAGTGCAAATTTTGCCAATCCCCAAGCAAATTGAAACACTGTCATCAACCCATAAACCCACCAGATTTGAAGACGGTGCAAAACCTGCCCATCCCCAACCTTAAATTTACTGAATCATCAATCAAAAAACCAACCAGATTTGAAGACAGTATAAATCCTGCCAATCCCCAACCTAAAATTAACTCAATCATCAATCAAAAAACCCACCAGATTTGAAGACAGTGCAAATCCTGCCAATCCCCAACCTTAAATTAACTCTGTCATCAACCCAAAAACCCACCAGATTTGAAGACAGTGCAGATCCTGCCCATCCCCAACCTAAAATTTACTCAACCATCAACCCAAAAACCCACCAGATTTGAAGACAGTGCAAATCATGCCAATCCCTGACCAAACTATAACTCAGTCATCAACCCAAAAACTCACCAGAATTGAAGACAGTGCAAATTTTGCCAATCCCCAAGCAAATTGAAACACTGTCATCAACCCATAAACCCACCAGATTTGAAGACGGTGCAAAACCTGCCCATCCCCAACCTTAAATTTACTGAATCATCAATCAAAAAACCCACCAGATTTGAAGACAGTATAAATCCTGCCAATCCCCAACCTAAAATTAACTCAATCATCAATAAAAAAACCCACCAGATTTGAAGACAGTGCAAATCCTGCCAATCCCCAACCTTAAATTAACTCTGTCATCAACCCAAAAACCGACCAGATTTGAAGACAGCGCAAATCATGCCCATCCCCAACCTTAAATTAACTCAATCATCAATAAAAAAACCCACCAGATTTGAAGACAGTGCAAATCCTGCCCATCCCCAATCTTAAATTAACTCAATCGTCAATAAAAAAACCCACCAGATTTGAAGACAGTATAAATCCTGCCAATCCCCAACCTAAAAATAACTCAATCATCAATCAAAAAACCCACCAGATTTGAAGACAGTGCAAATCCTGCCAATCCCCAACCTTAAATTAACTCAATCATCAACCCAAAAACCCACCAGATTTGAAGACAGTGTAAATCCTGCCAATCCCCAACCTTAAATTAACTCAATCATCAATAAAAAAACCCACCAGATTTGAAGACAGTGTAAATCCTGCCAATCCCCAACCTAACATTAACTCAATCATCAATCAAAAAACCCACCAGATTTGAAGACAGTGCAAATCATGCCCATCCCCAACCTTAAATTTACTCAATCATCAATAAAAAAACCCACCAGATTTGAAGACAGTGTAAATCCTGCCAATCCCCAACCTAACATTAACTCAATCATCAATCAAAAAACCCACCAGATTTGAAGACAGTGTAAATCCTGCCAATCCCCAACCTTAAATTAACTCTGTCATCAACCCAAAAACCCACCAGATTTGAAGACAGTGCAGATCCTGCCCATCCCCAACCTTAAATTAACTCAATCATCAATAAAAAAACCCACCAGATTTGAAGACGGTGCAAATCCTGCCCATCCCCAACCTTAAATTAACTCAATCATCACTCAAAAAACCCACCAGATTTGAAGACAGTATAAATCCTGCCAATCCCCAACCTAAAATTAACTCAATCATCAATCAAAAAACCCACCAGATTTGAAGACAGTGCAAATCCTGCCCATCCCCAACCTTAAATTAACTCAATCATCAACCCAAAAACCCACCAGATTTGAAGACAGTGTAAATCCTGCCAATCCCCGACTAAACTATAACTCAGTCATCAACCCAAAAACCGACCAGATTTGAAGACAGCGCAAATCATGCCCATCCCCAACCTTAAAATAACTCAATCATCAATCAAAAAACCCACCAGATTTGAACACAGTGCAAATCCTGCCCATCCCCAACCTTAAATTAACTCAATCATCAATCAAAAAACCCACCAGATTTGAAGACAGTGTAAATCGTGCCAATCCCCAACCTTAAATTAACTCAATCATCAATAAAAAAACCCACCAGATTTGAAGACAGTGCAAATCCTGCCAATCCCCAACCTTAAATTAACTCTGTCATCAACCCAAAAACCCACCAGATTTGAAGACAGTGCAGATCCTGCCCATCCCCAACCTTAAATTAACTCAATCATCAATAAAAAAACCCACCAGATTTGAAGACGGTGCAAATCCTGCCCATCCCCAACCTTAAATTAACTCAATCGTCAATAAAAAACCCCACCAGATTTGAAGACAGTATAAATCCTGCCAATCCTTAATCTAAAATTTACTCAATCATCAATCAAAAAACCCACCAGATTTGAAGACAGTGCAAATCCTGCCCATCCCCGACTAAACTATAACTCAGTCATCAACCCAAAAACCGACCAGATTTGAAGACAGCGCAAATCATGCCCATCCCCAACCTTAAATTAACTCAATCATCAATAAAAAAACCCACCAGATTTGAAGACGGTGCAAATCCTGCCCATCCCCAACCTTAAATTAACTCAATCATCAACCCAAAAACCCACCAGATTTCAAGACAGTGTAAATCCTGCCAATCCCCAACCTTAAATTAACTCAATCATCAATAAAAAAACCCACCAGATTTGAAGACAGTGCAAATCCTGCCAATCCCCGACTAAACTATAACTCAGTCATCAACCCAAAAACCGACCAGATTTGAAGACAGCGCAAATCATGCCCATCCCCAACCTAAAATTAACTCAATCATCAATCAAAAAACCCACCAGATTTGAAGACAGTGCAAATCCTGCCAATCCCCGACTAAACTATAACTCAGTCATCAACCCAAAAACCCACCAGATTTGAAGACAGTGCAAATCATGCCCATCCCCAACCTTAAATTAACTCAATCATCAATAAAAAAAACCACCAGATTTGAAGACAGTGTAAATCCTGCCAATCCCCAACCTAACATTAACTCAATCATCAATCAAAAAACCCACCAGATTTGAAGACAGTGTAAATCCTGCCAATCCCCAACCTTAAATTAACTCTGTCATCAACCCCAAAACCCACCAGATTTGAAGACAGTGCAGATCCTGCCCATCCCCAACCTTAAATTAACTCAATCATCAATAAAAAAACCCACCAGATTTGAAGACGGTGCAAATCCTGCCCATCCCCAACCTTAAATTAACTCAATCGTCAATCAAAAAACCCACCAGATTTGAAGACAGTATAAATCCTGCCAATCCCCAATCTAAAATTAACTCAATCATCAATCAAAAAACCCACCAGATTTGAAGACAGTGCAAATCCTGCCCATCCCCGAGTAAACTATAACTCAGTCATCAACCCAAAAACCGACCAGATTTGAAGACAGCGCAAATCATGCCCATCCCCAACCTTAAATTAACTCAATCATCAATAAAAAAACCCACCAGATTTGAAGACGGTGCAAATCCTGCCCATCCCCAACCTTAAATTAACTCAATCGTCAATAAAAAAACCCACCAGATTTGAAGACAGTATAAATCCTGCCAATCCCCAACCTAAAATTAACTCAATCATCAATCAAAAAACCCACCAGATTTGAAGACAGTGCAAATCCTGCCCATCCCCAACCTTAAATTAACTCAATCATCAACCCAAAAACCCACCAGATTTGAAGACAGTGTAAATCCTGCCAATCCCCAACCTTAAATTAACTCAATCATCAATAAAAAAACCCACCAGATTTGAAGACAGTGCAAATCCTGCCAATCCCCGACTAAACTATAACTCAGTCATCAACCCAAAAACCGACCAGATTTGAAGACAGCGCAAATCATGCCCATCCCCAACCTAAAATTAACTCAATCATCAATAAAAAAACCCACCAGATTTGAAGACAGTGCAAATCCTGCCAATCCCCGACTAAACTATAACTCAGTCATCAACCCTAAAACCGACCAGATTTGAAGACAGCGCAAATCATGCCCATCCCCAACCTTAAATTTACTCAATCATCAATAAAAAAACCCACCAGATTTGGAGACAGTGTAAATCCTGCCAATCCCCAACCTAACATTAACTCAATCATCAATAAAAAAACCCACCAGATTTGAAGACAGTGCAAATCCTGCCAATCCCCAACCTTAAATTAACTCTGTCATCAACCCCAAAACCCACCAGATTTGAAGACAGTGCAGATCCTGCCCATCCCCAACCTTAAATTAACTCAATCATCAATCAAAAAACCCACCAGATTTGAAGACGGTGCAAATCCTGCCCATCCCCAACCTTAAATTAACTCCATCATCACTCAAAAAACCCACCAGATTTGATGACAGTATAAATCCTGCCAATCCCCAATCTAAAATTAACTCCATCATTAATCAAAAAACCCACCAGATTTGAAGACAGTGCAAATCCTGCCCATCCCCAACCTTAAATTAACTCAATCATCAACCCAAAAACCCACCAGATTTGAAGACAGTGTAAATCCTGCCAATCCCCGACTAAACTATAACTCAGTCATCAACCAAAAACCGACCAGATTTGAAGACAGCGCAAATCATGCCCATCCCCAACCTTAAAATAACTCAATCATCAATAAAAAAACCCACCAGATTTGAAGACGGTGCAAATCCTGCCCATCCCCAACCTTAAATTAACTCAATCGTCAATCAAAAAACCCACCAGATTTGAAGACAGTGCAAATCCTGCCAATCCCCAACCTTAAATTAACTCTGTCATCAACCCCAAAACCCACCAGATTTGAAGACAGTGCAAATCCTGCCCATCCCCAACCTTAAATTAACTCAATCATCAATCAAAAAACCCACCAGATTTGAAGACGGTGCAAATCCTGCCCATCCCCAACCTTAAATTAACTCCATCATCACTCAAAAAACCCACCAGATTTGATGACAGTATAAATCATGCCCATCCCCAACCTTAAATTAACTCAATCATCAATAAAAAAACCCACCAAATTTGAAGACGGTGCAAATCCTGCCCATCCCCAACCTTAAATTAACTCAATCGTCAATAAAAAAACCCACCAGATTTGAAGACAGTATAAATCCTGCCAATCCCCAACCTAAAATTAACTCAATCATCAATAAAAAAACCCACCAGATTTGAAGACAGTGCAAATCCTGCCCATCCCCAACCTTAAATTAACTCAATCATCAACCCCAAAACCCACCAGATTTCAAGACAGTGTAAATCCTGCCAATCCCCAACCTTAAATTAACTCAATCATCAATAAAAAAACCCACCAGATTTGAAGACAGTGCAAATCCTGCCCATCCCCGACTAAACTATAACTCAGTCATCAACCCAAAAACCGACCAGATTTGAAGACAGCGCAAATCATGCCCATCCCCAACCTTAAATTAACTCAATCATCAATAAAAAAACCCACCAGATTTGAAGACAGTGCAAATCCTGCCAATCCCCGACTAAACTATAACTCAGTCATCAACCCTAAAACCGACCAGATTTGAAGACAGCGCAAATCATGCCCATCCCCAACCTTAAATTAACTCAATCATCAATAAAAAAACCCACCAGATTTGAAGACAGTGTAAATCCTGCCAATCCCCAACCTAACATTAACTCAATCATCAATCAAAAAACCCACCAGATTTGAAGACAGTGCAAATCCTGCCAATCCCCAACCTTAAATTAACTCTGTCATCAACCCCAAAACCCACCAGATTTGAAGACAGTGCAGATGCTGCCCATCCCCAACCTTAAATTAACTCAATCATCAATAAAAAAACCCACCAGATTTGAAGACGGTGCAAATCCTGCCCATCCCCAACCTTAAATTAACTCAATCGTCAACCCAAAAAACCCACCAGATTTGAAGACAGTATAAATCCTGCCAATCCCCAATCTAAAATTAACTCAATCATCAATCAAAAAACCCACCAGATTTGAAGACAGTGCAAATCCTGCCCATCCCCGAGTAAACTATAACTCAGTCATCAACCCAAAAACCGACCAGATTTGAAGACAGCGCAAATCATGCCCATCCCCAACCTTAAATTAACTCAATCATCAATAAAAAAACCCATCAGATTTGAAGACGGTGCAAATCATGCCCATCCCCAACCTTAAATTAACTCAATCGTCAATAAAAAACCCCACCAGATTTGAAGACAGTATAAATCCTGCCAATCCCCAACCTAAAATTAACTCAATCATCAATCAAAAAACCCACCAGATTTGAAGACAGTGCAAATCCTGCCCATCCCCAACCTTAAATTAACTCAATCATCAACCCAAAAACCCACCAGATTTGAAGACAGTGTAAATCCTGCCAATCCCCAACCTTAAATTAACTCAATCATCAATAAAAAAACCCACCAGATTTGAAGACAGTGCAAATCCTGCCAATCCCCGACTAAACTATAACTCAGTCATCAACCCAAAAACCGACCAGATTTGAAGACAGCGCAAATCATGCCCATCCCCAACCTTAAATTAACTCAATCATCAATAAAAAAACCCACCAGATTTGAAGACAGTGCAAATCCTGCCAATCCCCGACTAAACTATAACTCAGTCATCAACCCTAAAACCGACCAGATTTGAAGACAGCGCAAATCATGCCCATCCCCAACCTTAAATTTACTCAATCATCAATAAAAAAACCCACCAGATTTGGAGACAGTGTAAATCCTGCCAATCCCCAACCTAACATTAACTCAATCATCAATAAAAAAACCCACCAGATTTGAAGACAGTGCAAATCCTGCCAATCCCCAACCTTAAATTAACTCTGTCATCAACCCCAAAACCCACCAGATTTGAAGACAGTGCAGATCCTGCCCATCCCCAACCTTAAATTAACTCAATCATCAATCAAAAAACCCACCAGATTTGAAGACGGTGCAAATCCTGCCCATCCCCAACCTTAAATTAACTCCATCATCACTCAAAAAACCCACCAGATTTGATGACAGTATAAATCCTGCCAATCCCCAATCTAAAATTAACTCCATCATTAATCAAAAAACCCACCAGATTTGAAGACAGTGCAAATCCTGCCCATCCCCAACCTTAAATTAACTCAATCATCAACCCAAAAACCCACCAGATTTGAAGACAGTGTACATCCTGCCAATCCCCGACTAAACTATAACTCAGTCATCAACCAAAAACCGACCAGATTTGAAGACAGCGCAAATCATGCCCATCCCCAACCTTAAAATAACTCAATCATCAATCAAAAAACCCACCAGATTTGAACACAGTGCAAATCCTGCCCATCCCCAACCTTAAATTAACTCAATCATCAATCAAAAAACCCACCAGATTTGAAGACAGTGTAAATCGTGCCAATCCCCAACCTTAAATTAACTCAATCATCAATAAAAAAACCCACCAGATTTGAAGACAGTGCAAATCCTGCCAATCCCCAACCTTAAATTAACTCTGTCATCAACCCAAAAACCCACCAGATTTGAAGACAGTGCAGATCCTGCCCATCCCCAACCTTAAATTAACTCAATCATCAATAAAAAAACCCACCAGATTTGAAGACGGTGCAAATCCTGCCCATCCCCAACCTTAAATTAACTCAATCGTCAATCAAAAAACCCACCAGATTTGAAGACAGTATAAATCCTGCCAATCCCCAATCTAAAATTAACTCAATCATCAATCAAAAAACTTACCAGATTTGAAGACAGTGCAAATCCTGCCAATCCCCGACTAAACTATAACTCAGTCATCAACCCAAAAACCGACCAGATTTGAAGACAGCGCAAATCATGCCCATCCCCAACCTTAAATTTACTCAATCATCAATCAAAAAACCCACCAGATTTGAAGACAGTGTAAATCCTGCCAATCCCCAACCTAACATTAACTCAATCATCAATCAAAAAACCCACCAGATTTGAAGACAGTGCAAATCCTGCCAATCCCCAACCTTAAATTAACTCTGTCATCAACCCCAAAACCCACCAGATTTGAAGACAGTGCAGATCCTGCCCATCCCCAACCTTAAATTAACTCAATCATCAATCAAAAAACCCACCAGATTTGAAGACGGTGCAAATCCTGCCCATCCCCAACCTTAAATTAACTCAATCATCACTCAAAAAACCCACCAGATTTGAAGACAGTATAAATCCTGCCAATCCCCAATCTAAAATTAACTCAATCATCAATCAAAAAACCCACCAGATTTGAAGACAGTGCAAATCCTGCCCATCCCCAACCTTAAATTAACTCAATCATCAACCCAAAAACCCACCAGATTTGAAGACAGTGTAAATCCTGCCAATCCCCCACTAAACTATAACTCAGTCATCAACCCAAAAACCGACCAGATTTGAAGACAGCGCAAATCATGCCCATCCCCAACCTTAAAATAACTCAATCATCAATCAAAAAACCCACCAGATTTGAACACAGTGCAAATCCTGCCCATCCCCAACCTTAAATTAACTCAATCATCAATCAAAAAACCCACCAGATTTGAAGACAGTGTAAATCGTGCCAATCCCCAACCTTAAATTAACTCAATCATCAATAAAAAAACCCACCAGATTTGAAGACAGTGCAAATCCTGCCAATCCCCAACCTTAAATTAACTCTGTCATCAACCCAAAAACCCACCAGATTTGAAGACAGTGCAGATCCTGCCCATCCCCAACCTTAAATTAACTCAATCATCAATAAAAAAACCCACCAGATTTGAAGACGGTGCAAATCCTGCCCATCCCCAACCTTAAATTAACTCAATCGTCAATCAAAAAACCCACCAGATTTGAAGACAGTATAAATCCTGCCAATCCCCAATCTAAAATTAACTCAATCATCAATCAAAAAACCCACCAGATTTGAAGACAGTGCAAATCCTGCCAATCCCCAACCTTAAATTAACTCAATCATCAACCCAAAAACCCACCAGATTTGAAGACAGTGCAAATCCTGCCAATCCCCGACTAAACTATAACTCAGTCATCAACCCAAAAACCGACCAGATTTGAAGACAGCGCAAATCATGCCCATCCCCAACCTTAAATTAACTCAATCATCAATAAAAAAACCCACCAGATTTGAAGACGGTGCAAATCCTGCCCATCCCCAACCTTAAATTAACTCAATCATCAATCAAAAAACCCACCAGATTTGAAGACAGTGCAAATCCTGCCAATCCCCAACCTAAAATTAACTCAATCATCAATCAAAAAACCCACCAGATTTGGAGACAGTGCAAATCCTGCCAATCCCCGACCAAACTATAACTCAGTCATCAACCCAAAAACTCACCAGAATTGAGGACAGTGCAAATTTCGCCAATCCCCAAGCAAATTAAAACTCAGCCATCAACCCAAAAACCCACCAGATTTGAAGACAGTGCAACTCATGGCCATCCCCAACCTTAAATTAACTCAATCATCAATAAAAAAACCCACCAGATTTGAACACAGTGCAAATCCTGCCCATCCCCAACCTTAACTTAACTCAATCGTCAACCCAAAGACCCACCAAACTTGAAGACAGTGCAAATCCTGCCCATCCCCAACCTAAAATTCACTCAATCATCAATCAAAAAACCCACCAGATTTGAAGAGAGTACAAATCATTCCAATCCCCGACCAAACTATAACTCAGTCATCAACCCAAAAACTCACAAGACTTGAAGACAGTGCAAATCCTGCCAATCCCCGACGAAAATATAAGTCAGTCATCAACCCAAAAACTCACCAGATTTGAAGTCAGTGCAAGTCTTGCCAATCTGCGACCAAAATATAAGTCAGTCATCAATCCAAAAACTCACCATATTTGAAGACAGTGCAAATCCTGTCAATCCCCGACGAAAATATGAGTCAGTCATCAACCCAAAAACTCACCAGATTTGAAGACAGTGCAAGTCTTGCCAATCTGCGACCAAAATATAAGTCAGTCATCAATCCAAAAACTCACCATATTTGAAGACAGTGCAAATCTTGCCCATCCCCAACCTAAAATGAAGTCAATCATCAACCCAAAAACCCACCAGATTCGAAGACAGTGCAAATCCTGCCCATCCCCAACCTAAAATGAACTCAATCATCAACCCAAAAACCCAACAGATTTGAAGTCAGTGCAAATCCTGCCCATCCCCAACCTAAAATGAACTCAATCATCAACCAAAAAACCCACCAGATTTGAGGACAGTGCAAATCTTGCCAATCCCCAACCAAACTATAACTCAGTCATCAACCCAAAAACCCACCAGTCTTGAAGACAGTGCAAATCATGCCAATCCCCGACCAAACTATAACTCAGTCATCAACCCAAAAACTCACAAGATTTGAAGACAGTACAAATCCTGCCCATTCCCAACCTAAAATTAACTCAATCATCAACCAAAAAACCCACCAAACTTGAAGACAGTGCAAATCCTGCCAATCCCCGACCAAAATATAACTCAGTTTCAAAAGATTTGTTCTTAGATCCAGTACATACTCATACTACATACCATGCTTGAGTCATACTTCACTTTTGAGGGGGTGAATGTTAAGGAAACTTTTTTTAAAATATTAGTCCCCCCCCCCCCCCCCCCCCCCCCGCCCCCCAATCCAGTACACACTCATACTGTAGTTAGCTACCTTCATACTTATTTTACCAATCAATCTATACTACCAATCAAGTGACGTCATTCGCGCGAGATTTTCCTTTAAAATGCGCAGTTGAAAACTAGTACAAGCAAGCAAGCTACATACGTTCATACCGATCTTACCAAGTGATCTATACTACGAATCAAGTGAAGCTTGGTATTCCCAGGCGACATTTTGTTGTTGAAAATGCTTACACAATTTACACGAATTTTGCTAGCGAGAGCCCCCCTGCCAATCGTTTGAATCGATAGATAGCTCAAACGTCAACAACAATGCATGTAGATGGGCGCTGGTACCTGTAGAACCTTCTAACTCCCTCTGGAAGCAAAGTTATGGCAGTAGCAAGATTGGTCTCCCCATGTAACCTTTTTGGTGTTGAAAATTCTTAGTACCCAAATGCACTAATTAGGTGGTGACAGACAAACTATGACAGATAACTCACTTCTGTTTCTTTCATGATTCATCTCATCCATAACAGGAACAATATTCATGGTTCAATCACACAAAATATCTGATTTTGGAATTTTTAATTGCAAATTAGTGTGTATTTTTTCTCCAAATCCAGTACCCCAATGCACTGATTAGGTGGTGACACACAAACTATGACAGATAACTCACTTCTGTTTCTTTCATGATTCATCTCATCCACAACAGGAACAATATTCATGGTTCAATCACACAAAATATCTGAATTTCTACTTTTTAATTGCAAATTAGTGTGTATTTTTTCTCCAAATCCAGTACCCCAATGCACTAATTAGGTGGTGACACACAAACTATGACAGATAACTCACTTCTGTTTCTTTCATGATTCATCTCATCCATAACAGGAACAATATTCATGGTTCAATCACACAAAATATCTGAATTTCTATTTTTTAATTGCAAATTAGTGTGTATTTTTTCTCCAAATCCAGTACTCCAATGCACTAATTAGGTGGTGACAGACAAACTATGACAGATAACTCACTTCTGTTTCTTTCATGATTCATCTCATCCATAACAGGAACAATATTCATGGTTCAATCACACTAAATATCTGAATTTCTATTTGTTAATTGCAAATTAGTGTGTATTTTTCCTCCAAATCCAGTACCCCAATGCACTAATTAGGTGGTGACACACAAACTATGACAGATAATTCACTTCTGTTTCTTTCATGATTCATCTCATCCATAACAGGAACAATATTCATGGTTCAATCACACAAAATATCTGATTTTCTATTTGTTAATTGCAAATTAGTGTGTATTTTTTCTCCAAATCCAGTACCCCAATGCACTAATTAGGTGGTGACACACAAACTATGACAGATAACTCACTTCTGTTTCTTTCATGATTCATCTCATCCATAACAGGAACAATATTCATGGTTCAATCACACAAAATATCTGATTTTCTATTTGTTAATTGCAAATTAGTGTGTATTTTTCCTCCAAATCCAGTTCCTCAATGCACTAATTAGGTGGTGACAGACAAACTATGACAGATAACTCACTTCTGTTTCTTTCATGATTCATCTCATCCATAACAGGAACAATATTCATGGTTCAATCACACAAAATATCTGATTTTGGAATTTTTAATTGCAAATTAGTGTGTATTTTTTCTCCAAATCCAGTACCCCAATGCACTGATTAGGTGGTGACACACAAACTATGACAGATAACTCACTTCTGTTTCTTTCATGATTCATCTCATCCACAACAGGAACAATATTCATGGTTCAATCACACAAAATATCTGAATTTCTACTTTTTAATTGCAAATTAGTGTGTATTTTTTCTCCAAATCCAGTACCCCAATGCACTAATTAGGTGGTGACACACAAACTATGACAGATAACTCACTTCTGTTTCTTTCATGATTCATCTCATCCATAACAGGAACAATATTCATGGTTCAATCACACAAAATATCTGAATTTCTATTTTTTAATTGCAAATTAGTGTGTATTTTTTCTCCAAATCCAGTACTCCAATGCACTAATTAGGTGGTGACAGACAAACTATGACAGATAACTCACTTCTGTTTCTTTCATGATTCATCTCATCCATAACAGGAACAATATTCATGGTTCAATCACACTAAATATCTGAATTTCTATTTGTTAATTGCAAATTAGTGTGTATTTTTCCTCCAAATCCAGTACCCCAATGCACTAATTAGGTGGTGACACACAAACTATGACAGATAATTCACTTCTGTTTCTTTCATGATTCATCTCATCCATAACAGGAACAATATTCATGGTTCAATCACACAAAATATCTGATTTTCTATTTGTTAATTGCAAATTAGTGTGTATTTTTTCTCCAAATCCAGTACCCCAATGCACTAATTAGGTGGTGACACACAAACTATGACAGATAACTCACTTCTGTTTCTTTCATGATTCATCTCATCCATAACAGGAACAATATTCATGGTTCAATCACACAAAATATCTGATTTTCTATTTGTTAATTGCAAATTAGTGTGTATTTTTCCTCCAAATCCAGTTCCTCAATGCACTAATTAGGTGGTGACAGACAAACTATGACAGATAACTCACTTCTGTTTCTTTCATGATTCATCTCATCCATAACAGGAACAATATTCATGGTTCAATCACACAAAATATCTGAATTTCTATTTGTTAATTGCAAATTAGTGTGTACTGTCTATGTGGTACTTGCATTACTACTGGTAGTAGTACCGTACCTGTAGTAGTACTTGTACTGCTTGGCATGTACTTGATGGTCTGTCCTTTTTCCGTTTTTATGGTCTGTGCTTTTTCCGTTTTTATGGTCTGTCCTTTTTCCTTTTTTATGGTCTGTCCTTTTTCCTTTTTTATGGTCTGTCCTTTTTCCGTTTTTTGGTCCGTCCTTTACCCCTATTTTTGTTTTTATTGTCTGTCCCTTATCCGCGGCTGGCATGCGCGCGCGTGCGCGCGCAGGCATAGCCAGAAGAATCAGGTAAAAAGCTGTTATTTTAATTCCATTAAAAACATCTGGTTCTCCAAGGTTTTTTTTGGGGTGTTTAGATAAGCCTCTTTTTTTTGCAGGAGTTTTCAAAAGTAATATTATTTGAGTCTCCATCTCACGATTAGATCTCTTGCCTGCTTCTTTTTCCACTTTTTGTTTTCGTACCGGTAATGGAAAAAGAAGCAAGCAAACAAAGAATCAACAACAATGAACCAAGAACAAGAACAATGGTGACAGTAAAAACTTGATATCTCCCTGAGTATTGGGAGATAGTAGACCAAACTGGTACCAAAATGTCCGCAATGACAAGGTGGTATCGATTATGTCAAACGGCTTTGCGTTCGTAGCTTAGGGGAGCAACGAAAATTAATTTCAGTCGTCGTTGTCATTGCCGTCGTCATCGTCAATGAAACCAAGAATGGTGACAGTAAAAAATTGATATCTCCCTGAATATTGGGAGCTAGGAGACCAAACTGGTACCAAAATGTCCGCAATGAGGAGGCGGTATCGATTTTGTTGAACGGCTTTGCGTTCGTAGCTTAGGGGAGAAACGAAAATTAATTTCGCCGCCGTCATTGCCATCGCAAGGTTGACGACGATGACAATGACGTGACGACCAACTTGATCTAAGACAGATTTTAATCGTATGATTTTTTTCTTTATTCAGGTTAAATCTTATGGTTACTTGCAACCAAAAAAATGAGAGTTTGCTACCATAAAAATGAGCGCGCGCCACTAGATATTACTATTGCTTTTAGAAGAAGCATCTCATTTCCGTAAATAATTATTTGGGTACTGTTTTTAATGATTTTTAGTCGTAGCGTTTGTACCAAGTCTACTTGTTAAAAACAGATTTTTTTAATATTTCTACGTATTTCCCCCCCCCCAAACCCCCCCCACATAAACTCCGTCTACAAGGTTACGTTGTCAACTCTTAGGATTAGGGTTAGTGTTTAACGTTCAACTAACAACTCCACCAATTGCAAAGCCGATGCAAGCGCGGTGTGTAGATTTTGAATATTATCTTTCGCCGTGGTTTTTTTTTTGTGCCTTATGCTCTCAATTTCAGTGTCGGGATGAAAATAAATTGTGGTCCAAGCATCAGGTTGTTTTCTTGCTTCAGTATTGAAAATAATAAGAGTCATGTTGAGAGGAGTGAGTGACAGACAGCCATGTGCATCCAAGCTGATTTCATCCATGTAGAAAATGATCGGAACAAGGATTTCATCATTTTCATTGCAGATCTGCTTCCACGATTCCGTCCACCAAGAGCCGTGGTGTAGTTCTGTTATGTATGTTTCATTGGTGAGTGGTGGGTTGTTTTCGGGTGAAAGAGGAGTCTCGACATTCGGAAAAGACAAATTGGTTTCTTGCATCAACTCCTTATTGGTCAGAAGGGAATGAAGTGCGTCTGGGAAGGATCGAACAAATATTTGGGTGGGTAAATTGCAAGGTAACCAGTTAATTATGTGTGGCTCGAACTTGGTCTCTGAAATACCCAAATTGGACTTGATTTCACTAAATATGGCTTCTTGATGGCGGGGGTAGATAGAGCTAAAGTCAACACCATGAATAGTTTGACATTCGTTTGCCCATTGAAAAATAGATTTGAATGTGTTTAGAGGTAACTTGTGTTTCGTCATTAGATTCATGAGCTTTATTTCAGCAATGAGCCTATTGGTAGGTGAAAAAGAAAGATGAGATCGGATCAATTGCTCTTTTTCATTGATGTTTGGTTGGGATGCGGTGGGTTCCGAAGCATCCATACCATTATCGTTCTGAATAGGAAGGCAATTTTCTTCATGAATAACCATGTCATCGTTGTTGCTGTTGTCTTCTGAAGGAAACAACTGTGATTCCATTACATTTCTATCCATTGGTGGAACAAATAAGTTGTGTACTACCTGACTGTTTAGAACAGAGATGAACGTTTCGTTTGAGGATGCCTTGTTAGTGTGAGCGGCAGCAACAGAAGCGGAAGGAACAATTGGACCATTCTCCGTCAATGTCAGGCCATATTGTGTAGGTGAATGATGAACTGTACTAGTGGTTTCTTCTTTGGCAGATGATGAAAATTCCATTAGGTTATGCTTTAAATAGAAATCACGGCAAAAAGCTATTGAATCAAGGTGACGTGAAAGGCCTCGTGATACATATCGGTATGATTTGTGTGTAGACAAATCTTGTCTGCTTCCGATGAATGTCTTCAATTTGCCCTTACAGGTCAGGCAGCTACGACATATAAATGATTTGGGAATTTTGGTATAACAACCACTCTTGAAGTGACGGCGACTTTTACTAGGTTGTGACATGTTATTCTATTGGAAGAAGGGAGGGGGAGAAATGGTTTCGATGGGGGTGTTAAATGTACATGATGAAAATGAGCATGATGCTATCAGATCGAGCATGAAAAGGCATGATGGTATGAAAAAAGAAACGTCGTGACATAGAAACAAGGCAGAAACATAGTACTAGTACGAAGTAGCAAACAAACACTTCTGAAAATAATTTTATTGCATATCTTGGGTTAAGGTTAGGAATTTGTTTGGCACCGAGATTTCAAATTTAAACATGATTCAAACACAAAAGCATGAAACACCGTTCCGGTTACTGAATTCTGAAACGCCGTTCCATGATTGTTGACATGAATTGTACAAAAAATCGTTTCACAACTCGAACAGAAATCGATACTATCATACCTACATTACTACTACTACTAGTACTATCATAATACACCCAGACACATATCTAAGAAAAAAGTATTTTTGGAAACAAAATAAAAGAAAGAATGGTGGTGAAATCGTGTAGGAGGAAGTTAGTGCTGTAGAGTTCTACAAAAATTCGTTAAGACGAGCATGATGCTATTGAAGCGAGCATTAAAAGGCACGATGGTATGAAAGAAGACACGACGTGACATACCGTAAAAAACAACGTGGAAACGTAGCAAACTAACACTTCTGAAAGTAATTTTATTTCATATCTTGGGTTAAGGTTAGAAAGTGTGGTAGTGAAAAGTAGATTTTTTAAATCAATTTAGTCAAAATGGAGAGATCAATGGACATTTTGAGTCTTCGGGGAGAATTTTGGTCGCAACCTGAGGGGGGTCGAAAATCATTACCACAAAAATTGTGAATTTAAAAAAATACCCTTACGCATAACAAACGCAGGGTCGATTTTCTGAAAATAGGGCTTGCGAGGGGTCACGTGGGGTCGCGTGACAGTTATCGGACGCACAAGCGAAAGAACCACGAAGAAGAGATATTCGGAATTGACGAATCGTAACAAGAAGAAGAAGAAGAGATCAACGCGGAAGAAGGTACTACTGCATTACGACATCAAGATGAACACTCAATTCCAACCGTGTATCCAATATAAAAGAACATTTGATATCACAGAGGACCATGACAACCACAATCTTGTAGTGGATTACGCAAGAGCCACGAACAGATCAGCAGGCAAGAAAAATATCAGAAGAGTGCAGGATCTGGATGTGGAAGAAATATTACATCCGTACAACATCTTTGTTGACGCGTGTGACGACTTGGGAATGCCAGTTGACAGGTGGCACACCCAATGGGGACAGTGCTTATCCCGAGGACCAAGAAAGAGGTGGAATAAGATAATAGCCGACAGGGAGATAGATCATTCCAGAGAAGGATTCAAAGCGACCGTACGAGCATAGTACATCAATGCCATCATACCGGACCCAGATGCTAAAGGAACAATGATAGAAGCATTTGAGCATTACCACATGGCAAAGCCCAAAGAAGTTTCAGAACGCGCCCATTTCAACAGAATTGACACGATACTCGATTATATTGACATGTTATCTGGGGATAAGCAACCACGATCTCACGGAACAGCAGAGGAAAATAATGTTCTTCAAGACACACCCTAAATCTTGGCAGAATTCGTACTACATGGACACAGCAGTGAATTTCAGAGCAGTAACCATCTTACAGATCAGGGACTACATGACTAGGAGAAAGGACAGAGCTGACAAAATGGAGAAAGGAAAGAATGATAGAACGCCTAGTAGGGAGCAAGAAAGCAGCGAACGAAAAAGACATCCAATGAGGGAGCGACGAAAGTGAAAGAGAAAACGTCGGACGAGACGATTGTTTTGAACGATGCAAGAGACATCCAAATGGGAATCACACTTGGGAGCAGTGCTACTTTTATCCAAAGAACAGACAACAGCATGCACCGTACCCACAATACACCACCAGCTCCAACAACTCTCATTCAGAAAATCCTAACCCACGATTTGGAGGACAACCTGGGGGACGATCCGGAGGTTGAGGCAATGGAGCGGGAAGAGGACCCGGCCACAACAACTACGGCGGACGATCTGGAGGCTCAGGAAACGGGTCGGATGCAGGAAGAGGATCTAATGAAGAAAGCAACTACAACCAATGGTGGGGACATGACACTAGCAATTATTATGGAGATGCCTATTCCAACGTCACAGCAAGCGACGCCAGTCATCATATGGCCCAGCAGGGACAAGGCCAGAATTGGAATCCATCATATCAATACGAATAAACGGAATCAATGAACACGGAGACGAACAATATAACAACACCAGGGCCGAACGCCGCTGCAAAAAGAAAACACCAGATGAGCCTGAATGGCTACTGGGAGAATACCAGACGAGAACGAATGGCTGCTGAGTAAAACACCAGATGAGCCCGAATGGCTGCTGAGAAGACACCAGACGAGCTAAGACAGCTGCTGAGAAACGCCAGATGAGCCTGAACAGCTGCTGCGAGAGAAACCAGATGAGCCGCGACGGTGTCTGCGAAAATACCAGCCGAGCCAAGAAACGGCTGCTGAGAACAAATAGAATACCAGACGAGCCAAGATGGCTGCTGAGAAATACCAAAACCAAAATCCACGGGGATGACAATGGCCGAGAAAACTATATCGCAACGAACGAAAGAATGATAGCGTGCATAGAATTACGACGATACGAGAGAACAACATATTTACGAACAGAACAATGGGAACACAATGTCTGAAGGATCGTGCCGTCCTATAAGAGACTGATACAGCAACAGCAACAGTAACAATAGTAGTAACAACGATCAATCGATCAGCCACTGTGGGGGATAGTGTAACAATAATCCTCATGACTGACCGATCGAGTCGCGAGGAGAAGTTGAAGTAAGCTAGTAATGACCAGAAGAAAGATTCTTAATGACCAGAAGAGGAGATTCCGATGACCTCTCAAAGGAGACCACCTGACATTTTACATTTACATATTGATTTCAATACCTATAATATTCATTTTATCACATTCTAAAAACGTACCGATAGTTGATACAGAGGTGCGTTTGATTCTAAGCCGAATATTCGTACCTCTATTAGTCTTTGATTTCGTCGTTGCGTTGCCGCGTTTTTAGACCGTATTTTTTTCGCAGACTACAAGAAGGCGCAAAAACAATAAGCAGGTTTGCGTGAGAAACAAAAATTCAAAGGTTCCAATTACCGTACATTTAGGTCAAAGTCCTAAAATAGAGGTTCGCCATCTAGGTGCAAACCGGTTTTTGGGCCAAAAAGTCCTAAACAATAGCCTTTCTTTTAGGCCCCTTCCGATTTAGGATTTAGGTCTTTAGGTATTTCGGGAATCACCCAATGCTATCACGCGCTACGTTTGTGATAGCTTCAGTAGCTAACCTACTTGTAGTAATGGATGTGAAATGCTTGTAGTTCATTGGTGGGTTGGTGGGTTAAGCAGTGCTAGAGGGGGATCCGGAACTCTGGTGGTATTGCCCAGAGGCCGGTCCCTTAGTTTGCTTTGCCCACACACACCGGCATACAGTCGGGCTTAACAGCTTGGGCGGTTAAGCCTCTGGCTGTTAAGCCTTTCCTGCCATTGGGCCATAAGCCACCGGATGAGAACGTCGTGGAGAGCGTGCGCGAGGGTCAGAGCGGGAGCTTGGAGTAGAGTGAGGGAGGGAAGAGGCACCAGTGTGCCTCAAAGAGAGCTGCCAGCAGGGGTGGGGTCCTCAGCCGGAACCCATTCCTTGGGCAGGAAGGAGTATGTTCCATTGTTGAACATGACAGAGGCAAGATTCTTGAAGATGGGGAGGGACTGCTGATGTAAGTAGCGCATCATGCAGTCACTGTGCCATCTGGCAAGGAGCTTGATGACATTAGAGTCACATTGCCCTGGAGCAGGGCCATGCCCCCCCCCGCGCGGAGGGAGCGAGCAGAGATGGCTACAGGGGAGATGCCGGTAGTATGAAAGAGGGTCTGGGCATAGACTCTCATGGAGGAAGTGACAGTTGCTGCACGAACAAGGGTGAGGACCCCATTGTCAAAGTAACTGGCAAGCTTGAGGGAGGGACCAAAGGGAGAGTTGGAAGAGCAACAGCTGCGGAGGTGAAGGACTTGGCGCGCACAGGCGGCAACGGGGCAGCAGAGTGGGTCACCACTTCTGGCATGCGCCACTACTTCCCCTTTATCCCCATTCTTCTGTGTGGTGAAGGTGAGGGTGACAGAGGTAGCAGCTTGAAGCTCATGTGCAGGGCCATTGTGGGGGACAATGCGGGAGTCACAGTAGAAGGAGACGTCCTGTAGGTGGAAGGCTTGGTCATCCGTGGTAGTACCAGTGTACTCCCCCGGTCGGAGACAGAAGAAGAAGGCGATGCAGATCATGTTTGCGATGGCCTGGCGAGAGGGGGAAGGGGACTCGTGGTATGCAAAGTGGAGGGCATGCATTACGAGGGTGATGGGAACCGGTTTGACCCTGGAAGGGGCCGGGTCAAGCTTGGCATAGGCCTTGAACTGGGCAGTTAGCCGGAAGTCAAGACTGCCTGTGGAGCCAGTGCGAGGGTCTTTGGACCCCAAGCGGGCGAGCGTCTGGCCCACTGACCGGATGGTGTCCGATACTGTGCGAGATTGGATGGGCTTGTGGCTACGTGAGAGGTTGCCATCATGGAGTCGTTTGGCAAAGACTTGGAGGATGGGGATTGGATCCGGAATGGATTGGAGGCGCGGGTCAAAACAATTGAGCCCACTGGTCCCAATGGGCATCCTTGTGCTTGGCATAGAGCGCAGTGACTGAAGCTCGCATGGTCTTCTGGACAGCGCCAAGGTCAGCGCGGAATGCATGGGCGGCCAAAGGTGGCATAAGGTCCAGGGCAAGTCCTGTGGGTAGGTTGTGTTAAAGTGATGGAGCAAGGCAGTGTCAGAGAGGTCAGATTGAGAGAGGAGGTCCGCCAGGTGATTGGCTGGGCCTGGGATGTAATCCCTGAGGGGGACATAGTGAAAGAGGCGCTGGTGCAGGGACTGGAGTTGGAGGAGGTAGGCAGCAGGGCCTGTGGTGGTAGTGGCGCCTTTGCGTTGCCAATAGACAGCTGCTGTGTTGTCATAGCAGTTGTGGGTGGTGCGGGCTTGGACACAGGCGGCCTGTGCCAGTATATCATTGTGGGCAATGGAACCGGCCAGCTCGAGGTCACTGTTGTTGATGGAGCCCTCAGGATTGTCGAAGGAGACGAGCTGGGCGGAGACCCACTTGGGGAACGCATGCCGCCACATGACGGGCTGCACGGCGCCATTGGGAAGGGGGACAAAATGGATGCCCCCCATTCCAAGACCAGAAGCATTGCAGGCGCCCAAGGTGGCAGGGAAGGTGTCCAGCACGTGTTTGGCAATGGAGGTAGGCCGGTTGGAGAGGTCATTGGCAAGCCATTGGAAGTCGCGAAGGAAGCTGTGGACGCGCTTGGTGAGCCGGAGGCGCTGCCTGCCTGGGTCCTGGTGGCGGAAGGCTTCCTGGAGAATTGAGAAGAGGCCAATGGAGCCAGGGATGGCAAGCGTCATCGACCGGAGTTCCCCAAGGACCTGGTGCCATTGCTGGATGGGGACATGGCGTTGGGTGGGTGCAATGAAGTGGAGAATCTTCTGTAGGCAGGCCACGCGATGGGGCAGAAGGCTGATGGTTTTGGTGACAGAATTGATGAGCCAGCCGAGGATAACTTTCTTGGTGGTCCAAGTGGCGTCCCCTTGGAGCATTTTCTTGAGGGAAGCTGGCTCCTGCCGGAAGGGGGTGTCACCAGTATCAAGGGGCCAGAAGACGGTGTCGAGGGATTGGAAGAGAACGCGCTTGATGGCGCGGCGTGTCCATTGGTTGCCTTGGGAAAGGCCACAGAAGTCATCCACATAGACATCCCAGTAGCAAGCCGGCGACTTGCTGGGAGTGGTGGCACTAGGAGGGAGCAGGGGTGGCTTGGAGACAGGAGTGGGAGGAGGAGGCGGGGTATGGAGGGCCGGAGCGGGTGGCGCAACGGGAGGCGCGGGAGTGGCTTCAGAGGGGAGATCCAGCCGATGGGGGGTGAGCCGGGCCTCGGCTAATCCGGTGGAGAGGGTGGCATTGGCTAGGTCGGCAATGGTTTTGGGGAAGGCGCAGAAGTTTGGGGGGCTAGATTTCCACCCCATAGGGTTGGTGAGGGGGATGCCAATGAGCGGAGCTTCTCCGGGGCGAGAGGGGAACAGCATGCCGAGTTTCATGGTGTCATCCAGGTGTAACCGTACACGGTAGAAGCCATCAGCTAAGTCAATCTTGGACATATACACTGGACCAAACCTGTTGTTGGCGCGGTGGAGCTTGGTGAGGAGTCGTGGGAGTGTCCGGCCAAACTGCATGGCTTTGGCAGGGGCGAGAGGGATGGTGTCTTGGTTGACGTCAGAGTAGGTGTAATCGGAGATCATTCGGGGTCGCCGGCCGCGTTGGGGTACTAAGCCAAGGGGGCTCAGACGGAGTCCGGGAAGGTCTTGGATGAGGCTGGGGGGGAGAACGGTCCATTGTTGCTTGTCCATCATGTTGGCATATTCCTCGCGGAGGAAGGCAATGCCGTGGTGGGAGGATTGGTGAGGACCCCGTTGGAGGGCAGCGGCAAGCCGAGGTTGGTCCCAAGGGGGGCCGGACATAGTGGCGGGGGTGCCGTCCTGGTCAAAGAGGGCCAGGAGGCGCCCTGCTGGATGGGGGATGGTGGCTACATCAGGATGGATGTCACCCCATCCTCAGATGGTCTGGATGAAGTCCCCCCAGCTCGTGCTGCGGTTGTAGGCAGTGACGGCGTGGGCGATGTGGGCGTCCAGCCAGCCGGGGGGGTAGCTGGATGAAGTGGAGGGGGATCGGACGCGGGGCTTGGACCGAGGCCTGGGTGAAGGGGAGGAGGATTGGACGTGGGGCTTGGACCAAGACCTGGGGGGAGGGGATGGGACGCGGGGCTTGGACCGAGGCCTGGTGGGAGGGAATTGGACGCGGGGCTTGGACCGAGGCCTGGGGGGAGGAGATTGGACGCAGAGCTGGGACCGAGGCCGTGTCAAAACGAAACGCACGCGGTTTGGTTTACCTAGTTCAGGCGTGAGTTGTAATGGTGGTGGATTAGAAGGGTGATTAGATGGGGGGGTAGATAGTCGTCGTGAGGAAGGCAGGGCCCCCCTCGGTGATTGAGAGGGCAGGGTCAAAGCGCCGAAGGGGTGCTTGCCATTCTGTCAGACACCAAAGGCGGCTTGGCACCAAGTCCAGACTTGGTCCTGTTCACTGCTGATGATGGCACCATGGTCATGTATGTTCCTGCAGTTGGTGTAGCAGGTTCCACGAAGGTGCCAGGAATGGCACCTGTCTCTGCCATCTGGGCGGGACAAGGGAAGGGTACCCTTGTTTTTCATGGTAGCAATGACTTCCCTCAGCCGGGCGCGTTGGACTTTGTGGGCTACCCCAGCCGTTTGTAGCTGGGGATCCAGGCTGGGGTTGGACACTCTGGTCCCCCCTGAGGAGCCTTGGTTGGGGCTGGGGATAGTCTTGCCTGGATTGGTGGGGCCTGGGTTTGCAGCAGGGGCAGCAACAGCGGCGACGCGACGCAGGTGCCTCAGAGCCGGCACATTGGTGACATTGGGGAGCCAGTAGAGGTTCTGGGTGATTCGGAAGGCTTGGAAGTCCTTCCCAAAGTCGGGGGAGGGGACAGTGAAGGTTGATCCCCATTGTTCCTCGAGTCATACGCGCACCTGGATCTGGAAGTAGTATACAACAATGGAGGGGGTGATGAGCTCTCCCAGTTCATCGGCAATTGCCTGGCGGAGGGGCATTTGCTGGAGCTTGAGCTTGGCGAGTCCATTCTGGTAGCCCTGCACGACTTGGTGATGCATGCCTAGAATGGTGGCCAGGACGGCCAGATAGCTTTCCAGTTGGGTGGTAGCTTCAGTCCAGTTGATGGGTAGGTAGGCCTTGGTCTTCTGGAGCTCCAGGGAGTCCTTCAAGGTGAGGGAGTTGCCTTTGGTGGAGATCATGGTGTCATAGGCCGCCACAGTTGCTGCAGCCTCCTGCTCTCTCTTCAAGGAGGCTGCTGATCCACCGGGAGGTGTGAAAGCCAGCGGGAGTATGCCGTCTGCCACGTCAAAGGGGTCAGTCCCATGAAAGTTGCCATCTTGGAACTTCTTGAGCGCAGCCGTGGTGACCAAGGGTGATTGGATGTGGAACTTGGCGGCGCAGGTGGCCACTTGGCTCTGGAAGATCATATGGGTCTTCTCGTGCTTGCCTTTCTGTGCCCAGGCTTGGTAGATGGGGGGTAGGTCGGCTTCCTCGAGCTTGCCACATAGCAGTAGCAGGCGCTGGGTGTACAAGGGGCCCCAGGTGTTCTTGACAGTGGCTGGGGGGCGACGCTGGTCTAGGCCCTCACTGAGCTTGAGCTGTTGGTTGGCGAGGGCAGTGAGGGTAGCTGCCAGCGTTGGATCTACCCCGGCTGGCTGGCCGGGTGCCAGCTGCTGCCCCGGACGGGAGGGGTGCTTCAAGCCCAGGAGGTCTTGGTATAGTACCTGATTTTGCATGTACAAGGTCAGACCGGGCTCCCCTCAAAAGGGGGTGCCGGGCGTGGCAAAGTGGACACCTCCATCGATGATGGTGGGTTCGGTACCTGCAGCTCGGAGGGTATTCAGTAGGGGGGTGCAGGTAAGTGCCAGGTTGAGTGTGTCAAGGTAGGGGTAGATGATGTTCAAGGCTTGGATTGGACTTAGGCCCTTGCCTAGGAGTAGGGACACCAATTGGAAGGGGATGAAGCAGGCCTTGTAGGGAGTGATGACCTCCATGTGAGGATCATCGCCTAGCACCATGGGGATCATGTGGGAGTGGTGAGCATGCTTGATGACGTCAAGGTGGCGGTCAAGGGACAGCACCAGGGTCTCGGGCGCCTGCTCAAGTAGGGCCTCATCCACTAGCACTAGCTCTCCTGCATTGCCTTCGATGTCATCCAGGTAGCCAAAGGCTTTGCCCTTGTTGGTACTTGGCGCGGTTAAGGGCCCCGGGTACTTCCGGAGACCGTGCACCAATCGGAGTCGAGCCCTCCCAAAGGTGTTGGTCAGGAATATTCCTAGGGCTCCCACAGCTTCTGGTTCGAAGAGGTCCAAGAGCCGGCCTAAGAGTATGGGGGTGGCTGTTTCCTCAGCAAAGTAGTCGTAGATGGTTTGGTAGGCCAGGTCCCGGGCAGGTCCCACTCCAAGGGGACTGGTGGTGGTCTGGTAATACTCAGTGTAGGTCAGCATGTTGTGGCTGATCGAAGCAGGTGCTGGGAAGGATTACAGCGCGGAAGCTTGGAGTGTCACCGGACAGAGTAGGATCGGCTGCAAGCTAGGATTGAAGAGGTGCAGGAGGTGCGGTGTGGAGACCAAAATCGAGTCGACTGGACGCTTGGAGGAGTAGTACGTATGGATACGTCTGGTTGTGGCTGGGGCCGGTCGCAGCTGAAACTTGGAGATGAGGCTTATCAAAGCCGGCGGTGTTTTTGGAGGTGCGGTTCTGTCAGTCAACTGGAAGCGTCAGAGTTGGCGTTCGTTGATTGGCTGGAGGTGACGCTTGTGAGGTGGTGACTCGATTGGAATCAACTGGAGGTGCAACCTAGGAGGGGAGCTTGGCTGAATCGATCAGCTGAAGGTGCCGCCGGTGGCCAAATCGATTAGCGCGCTTGGTGCGGTATGGAGGTGCGAGCTTGGAGGCGCAGAGAGACGTCGGAGTCGCCGGTCTCTTTTGGGTGCAAGTTGATCGGCTGGAGGTGCAGACAGGTGGCCAAATTGATTAGCAGAGAATAGTTGCGGTATGGAGGTGCTTGGAGGTGCTTGGAGGTGCGGAGAGCCGGTATCTTGGTGTCACAAGGGATCCACTGAAGGTGCAACCTAGGAGGGGCGCTTGGCCGAATCGATCAACTGGAGGTGCCGCCGGTGGCCAATCGATTTCCGGACGCTTGGTTGGGTATTCAAGGCCGGGCCTGCTGTAAGGTGACAGTAAGGAGCCGGTAAGAATGTGTGAGAGGTAAAATTGACTGCTGTACAAGTACACTAGGCCAGGCTAGGGGACTAGAACAGGTGGACTGCTGTATGGGTACACTAGGCCAGGCTAGGGGACCAACAGATAGGCTTTTCGTACGGGTACAATAGGATAACTATTGGACCAGGACGCGTTACCTATTTATTTATTCTACTACTAATCGGCTTAGGAGCAAAAGAGTGAGCTGTGGGCTTGTATTCTGCTGGGGGAATCCTCTACAGGCTTGTTAGCGCTTAGCCTGTATTTGCAGAGATTTGCTTGCAGAATTCGATGCTTGCAGAATTCGATGCTTGCAGAATTCGATGCTTACAGAATTCCCAGTAAGATTTGTACTGGTGTACCTACAGGGAATGTTCCGTACACACGGATGTTGCTGATTGCTGATACAGTGAGATCTTTCTCGAAGTACGTGCGCTGTATACTCAAGGTGGTTCCCCGGCTGGTCTGTACTTCACTACCATTCCCCTCATCCGGTTTGCTACATCAATTTTATTGGGAGTATTTTTTAAATATACCAACACATGCCCAAAATGACCCACTTTCTGGAAGAGGACCTTACTAATAGCCTTTTTAGGCCTTTTTCAGGTTTGGTTTTAGGATTTAGTGTGGTATTCCAACGCTCACAATTGAAATTACCCACGATTCAAGAAAATCTGAAAATACAATGCCACGCAAGCCGGTCTTCAATATTGAAGACTGGATGAAGAACATATCCAAATTCTCTATGTGCAATGTACATTGAATTTCCATTCAACGCCTTTTTACTGTTACAAGCTTTCTCAACGGCTCCTCGGAGTAGTTGACAAAGCTAGCTTACAATCTTAGTTTTTAACCAATACATAAACCTTATTTTAGTACCTTTTTCTAGAGGCATACGACACTGTTTAAACAGTCGAATAACTGCTTTGACATTATTACTACCGGTAAAGACTACTTCAACTACACAAACAAAAATTACCACTACAACTAACAAACAACTGACCCTGAAGATTGTCCAGTAACAAGAGAAAACAATGTCTTACTCCGTCATTCCCTTCAAATATGACTTTGATCAAAAGTCTATTGACAAAGTGGAATTCAAGAACACCCAAGAAGTCAATGGAGTTCAAGAAGTTACCAAGATCAAAATCCCCTTGATTACTGCAGGATCAACCAAACTACAAATCCTTTTTACCATCAATGAGTTCATCCGATCCAAGAAGATGCTCAACCTAACCACAGGACCAAGAATCTATGATAAGTTCGTAGATCTCCTCAGAGACTACACCGACAGTATCAACCAACGTTCCACAGAGAACTGTAGATAACTTCCAAGTCACAGTGGAAGAATTTGTCAACTACAAATTTGACAACAACCTTGATGCATATCAAAACCACAGAAGATTCCTTACCAACATCAAGAAGACAACCACCATGACAGTACACCAATTTGTCGCACAAGTCAACTTCCACAATCATGTTATCCTCCCACTACTTCCGGGACACCCACCAGAAGATGCAGAGATCAAGGAAAGAGAGTTCAAGAATCTAATCTTTGAATCGATGCCTGAGGATTGGAAACACACCTACCAGCAACACCACTATCCTCATAGAGATTCCCTCTCTGAAATGATGATGAGGTTTGAAAGGTATCAATATGCACAAAACCGAAAGAAGAAATCATCAGATAACCCATCTCAAAACACCAACAACAGCAACAACAATGCCAACAACAATCGTAACAACCGCAATGGAAACAACAATCGCAACAATCGAAATAATCGCAACAACCGCAATTGGAATCACAACAACAACAACAACAATAACCAACGCAACAACAACAACAACAACAACAACAATAACCAACGCAACAACCAAGGCAACAACAAAGGGCCGACTAGGATCTCCAATGACTCACCATGTCCTATCCATCCTGGTACTAATCATACTTGGGGTCAATGCTACACCAACAAGTATGGCACAAACTCCAATCAGTCCAATAACAACAGAGACAACACCGACTCGCATGTGAATGATCGCAGCAATTCCAACAACAGCAATCGATCCACTACCTCCTCTTCACATGGCAGTAACTACCATGAACCAGAACAACACATGTGTGTCTTCATCAACGAACCAGAAGAAACAACCATACCTGCAGCCCCTTGGCCGGATCTCTTCCATGTAGATATGGATATCAACGAAGAATACTACAACGCGGATCTTCAAAGATTTCCCTCTGAAAAGACCGATTACGGCAACAACAAGCAAGAGGTTGCTCCTAGCAACACAGATGTCGACCTTGCTCCAACCACAGTAAGTGTCTGCAACGCAATCAATGGATCCCTTGGAAAGTACTACTTGAAAACCTCTTCGATTCCAGGTCAACCGACAACCTCATAGTGGAATCAGCACTTCCCTCTGGAATCAAGAAGTATCTCTTAGACCAACCAATCCAAATGCAAACAACAAATGGCAAAACTACTTGCAACCACTATGTAACCTTGGAGAACACCATATTTCCAGAACTATCCTACTCGATGAAAGTCATACAAATCAAATGCTTTGTAGTTTCTCAGAACATCAACTACCATCTCCTCATTGGAAGGAAGACCATGAGAGACCTCGGAATGAAGATGGACTTCGAAACTTGCACCATCGAATGGTATGAGAAGACCATGGACTTCCACCCTCGAAGCTACTTTGACAACAAGTCCTTGCTTCCACAAGGTCATGTCTGCAGAACCACATGCCATTGCAGAAAGTTACTCCAACCAGTCTATCCAACAATCGTATGTAGATGGAACCACCAAGTATGAGAAAACTGACCTCCACAAGCTAGTCACCGACCAAACCCATCTCTCCTACCATGAGAAACAAGCCTTGTTACCAATACTCCTCCAAAATGAAGAACTTTTTGAAGGTTTGAATGACAAGGAATTAGGCATTTTCCCTAATCAAACCTTCCACATTGATCTCCAAGAAGGCACAACTCCATATAATGTGAAACAACCCTATTCTATTCCACTGCACCAACAAGAAGCAGTGAAGAAAGAAATCGATCGGCAGGTGAAACTTGGTATCCTCGAACGATGCTATGCAACTGAATGGGGAATGCCAACGTTTGTAGTGCCCAAACCAGATGGCTCCTGTTGACTCATCAGTGACTTCAGAGAACTCAATAAAGTCACCAAGAAACTTCACTACCCGCTTCCAAAGCTCCAAGATATCTTCCACGGAAGAAGAGGCTTCAAATACGTCACCCTTATCGATGTCAGCATGCAGTTCCACACCTTCAAACTTGATGAAGCCTCCACCTGCTTTGTGTCCTTGTTACTCCGTTCAGAAAGTTTTGACTGCTCCGATTGCCAATGGGCTTCTTTAACTCTCCAAGTTGGGCCCAAGGCTGTATGGAACAAATGCTCCTCACACTTGAAGGACATTGAAGTATATATAGACTGACATTGGTATCTTCTCAGATACACTTGAATCCCATTGCAAATCAGTCTCTTTGGTATCCTGTCCCTTACTGAAGTCCCACAACTTCTCTGTCAAGCCCTCCAAGTGCCACTGGTTTCAATCGCAAGCACCCTGGCTTGGCCACATTATCTCTTGTGATGGTATTAGACCCAATCCAAACAAGATTTCTCCTATCCTGAAACTTGCTTTTCCCTCAACAACAACCCAACTTTGATCCTTTGTTGGGATGATTAACTTCTATCGGATCTTCTATCCCAAACGCGCTGAAGTCCTTGCACCCCTTACCAACCTCTCTGGAAGAGCCAAAGGCAAAATCACTCCAACTCCAGAACTCATTGAAGCTTTCAACAAAGCCAGGTCCCTCATTGCCAACGATATCCTTCTTGCCTTTCCTGATCCAAACAACCCCTTCCATGTCTATACTGATACTTCTGACTACCAACTTGGAGCTGTCATCCGCCAAGATGGCAGGATCATCCTTTGCTTCTCCAGAAAACTCAATTTGGCTCAAAGGAAATACCCAACGGTCGATAAAGAGATGCTCTGTATTGTCGAAGTCTTCAAAGAATTTCGAAACATTCTTTGGGGTGCTGAAATCATAGTATGGACAGACCACATCAATCTCACCCGACAAAACCTTAGAAGCCATCGAATTATGACTTGGCGCATGCTCCTTGAAGAATTTTCCCCAGTATTCAAGTACATCAAAGGCAAGACAATGTCATTGCTGATGCCCTCTCAAGGCTCCCGCTCCAGCAAGACACTCCCGAGAAGAAGAAGGAGTTCTTCGGTCCTCCCACTCTCGCTCCTGATCCAATGGATGCCGGACTCGGACCTTGAAACTGACTTAACCGACTCCGACCTTCTCTCTCTTTCCGAATTGTTTCTTAACTACCCAGAAGACATTCCCATGTACCCCTTAGCCTTCAACCAACTCGCCCAAGATCAAGCAGCCAACATAGATATCTCTACCAATCCTCGGTACACAACTGAAAACTTCAACGGAATTGACTTAAAAATTGTAGACTCCAACGGCCGACAGAAAATTGTTACTCCCTCCAAACCGAGTGCAAGCCACAATCAAATACTACCACCACGTGCTTGGCCATGCCGGCGCAGAAAGATTGTATCGAACCATCAACCAATTCCTATACGCCCCAAACTTGAAGGACCAAATCAACGCCTTCTGCAAAACCTGTGATACGTGCCAACGATACAAGAATAGCCACCAAAGCCATGGACAGCTCCCTACCAAAGAACACCAATATGTCCCTTGGGACACCATTGCAATCGATGGAGTAGGCCCTTGGAAAATCAAGATCCCTGGGCATGGAACAGTCTCCTTCAACGGCTTTACCATCATGGACATGTGCACCAACCTCCTTGAAATCATTCGAGCCCCACAAGTAAACCCAACCGGCCTCATGGCAGTCCACGCTCTCGACAATGGCTGGCTCTCCAGATACCCCAAACCAGTAAATTGTATTATCGACCAAGGAAGCAACTTCATGAGCAATGACTTTCAACTCCACCTTGCCAACCTAGGAATCAAAGCCAAGGTCTGCTCAGTTCAAAACCCACAATCCAACGCCGTACTTGAACGAGTCCACGACACCATGAAGTCTGCAATGAGAACCGGACTCAATACCAATCCTCCACAGACCCTCCAGGAAGCCACCGACATCATTGATAGTGTGTTTGCTTCTGCCCAGTTTGCAGTTAGATCAACCATCAACAAAACGTTTGGAATGACACCCGGAGCCCTTGTCTTCCATCGCGACATGTTCCTACCAATCCCTGTAATCACTGACTTGGCCATGGTCAGAAACAAACGACAGGCTCAGATAGATAAGAATGCTATGAAAGAGAACAGCCATAGGAAGATTCATGATTACTGTGTAGGAGACCAAATTATGGTGAAAAATGAAAAGCAAATTCCTGGAGCTTTTGACGCAAGAAGCAAAGGCCCCTACACCATCCAGCAAATTCACACCAACGGTACAGTTTCCTTTTTCTTACGGAATCACGTGATCCAACGTATGAACATCCGAAACCTGAAACCGTATCACACCAATTAAAAATTAAATTTCTTATCTAAGCAATACTGGTCGCACACGACTAACAAAAATTCTGTGCCACCAATCGAACTTTCAAGAGAAGGAGAAGAGTGTGGTATTCCAACGCTCACAATTGAAATTACCCACGATTCAAGAAAATCTGAAAATACAATGCCACGCAAGCTGGTCTTTAATATTGAAGACTGGATGAAGAACATATCCAAATTCTCTATGTGCAATGTACGTTGAATTTCCATTCAACGCCTTTTTACTGTTACAAGCTTTCTCAACGGCTCCTCGGAGTAGTTGACAAAGCTAGCTTACAATCTTAGTTTTTAACCAATACATAAACCTTTTTCTAGAGGCATACGACATTTAGTGTCGTACGCCTCTAAAAAAGGTACTAAAATAAGGTTTATGTAATGGTTAAAAACTAAGATTGTGAGCTAGCTCTGTCAAGTACTCCGAGGAGCCGTTGAGAAAGCTTGCAACAGTAAAAAGGCGTTGAATCGAAATTCAACGTACATTGCACATAGGGAAGCACATGGAGAATTTGGATATGTTCTTCATCCAGTCTTCAAGGTTGAAGCCCGGCTTGCGTGGCATTGTATTTCAGATGTTCTTGAATCGTGGGTAATTTTCAATCGTGAGCGTTGGAATAAACACTCTTCTCCTTCTCATAAAAGTTCGATTGGTGGCACAGAATTTTTGTTAGTCGTGTGCGACCAGTATTTCTTAGATAAGAAATTTTTAGTTGGTGTGATATGGTTTCAGGTTTCGAATGTTCATACGTTGGATCACGTGATTTCTTAAGAGAAAGGAAACTGTACCATTGGTGTGGATTTGCTGGATGGTGTATGGACCCTTGCTTCTTGCATCGAAAGCACCAGGAATGAGCTTTTCATTTTTCACCATAATTTGGTCTCCTACACTGTAATCATGAATCTTCCTGTGGCTATTCTCTTTCATCGCGTTCTTATCTATCTGAGCCTGGCGTTTCTTTCTGACCATGGCCAAATCTGTAATTACAGGAATTAGTAGGAACATGTCTCTGTGGAATACAAGGGATCCAGGCGTCATTCCGAAGGTCTTGTTGATGGTTGATCTAACTGCAAACTGAGCAGAAGCAAAGACAGTATCGATGATGTCCGTGGCTTCCTGGAGGGTTTGTGGAGGATTGGTATTGAGTTCTGTTCTCATTGCAGACTTCATTGTGTCATGAACTCTTTCAAGTACGGCGTTGGATTGAGGGTTGCGGACGGAGCAAACCTTGGCTTTGATTTCTAGGTTGGCAAGGTGGAGTTGAAAGTCATTGCTCATGAAGTTGCTTCCTTGGTCGATAATACAATTTACTGGTTTGGGGTATCTGGAGAGCCAGCCATTGTCGAGAGCGTGGACTGCCATGAGGCCGGTTGGGTTTACTTGTGGGGCTCGAATGATTTCAAGGAGGTTGGTGCACATGTCCATGATGGTAAAGCCGTTGAAGGAGACTGTTCCATGCCCAAGGATCTTGATTTTCCAAGGGCCTACTCCATCGATTGCAATGGTGTCCCAAGGGACATATTGGTGTTCTTTGGTAGGGAGCTGTCCATGGCTTTGGTGGCTATTCTTGTATCGTTGGCACGTATCACAAGTTTTGCAGAAGGCGTTGATTTGGTCCTTCAAGTTTGGGGCGTATAGGAATTGGTTGATGGTTCGATACAATCTTTCTGCGCCGGCATGGCCAAGCACGTGGTGGTAGTATTTGATTGTGGCTTGCACTCGGTTTGGAGGGAGTACAATTTTCTGGCGACCATTGGAGTCTACAACTTTCAAGTCGGTGCCGTTGAAGGTTTCAGTTGTGTACCGGGGATTGGTAGAGATATCTATGTTGGCTGCTTGATCTTGGGCGAGTTGGTCGAAGGCTAAGGGGTACATGGGAATGTCTTCTGGGTAGTTAAGAAACAATTCAGAGAGAGAAGGAAGGTCGGAGTCCATTGAGTCAATTGCAGTTTCAAGGTCCGAGTCGTCTGTTGGGTCGGGACCGAAGAACTCCTTCTTCTTCTCGGGAGTGTCTTGCTGGAGCGGGAGCCTTGAGAGGGCATCAGCAATGACATTGTCTTGCCTTTGATGTACTTGAATACTGGGGAAAATTCTTCAAGGAGCATGCGCCAAGTCATAATTCGATGGCTTCTAAGGTTTTGTCGGGTGAGATTGATGTGGTCTGTCCATACTATGATTTCAGCACCCCAAAGAATGTTTTGAAATTCTTTGAAGACTTTGACAATACAGAGCATCTCTTTATCAACCGTTGGGTATTTCCTTTGAGCCAAATTGAGTTTTCTGGAGAAGCAAAGGATGATCCTGCCATCTTGGCGGATGACAGCTCCAAGTTGGTAGTCAGAAGTATCAGTATAGACATGGAAGGGGTTGTTTGGATCAGGAAAGGCAAGAAGGATATCGTTGGCAATGAGGGACCTGGCTTTGTTGAAAGCTTCAATGAGTTCTGGAGTTGGAGTGATTTTGCCTTTGGCTCTTCCAGAGAGGTTGGTAAGGGGTGCAAGGACTTCAGCGCGTTTGGGATAGAAGATCCGATAGAAGTTAATCATCCCAACAAAGGATCAAAGTTGGGTTGTTGTTGAGGGAAAAGCAAGTTTCAGGATAGGAGAAATCTTGTTTGGATTGGGTCTAATACCATCACAAGAGATAATGTGGCCAAGCCATGGTGCTTGCGATTGAAACCAGTGGCACTTGGAGGGCTTGACAGAGAAGTTGTGGGACTTCAGTAAGGACAGAACCAAAGAGACTGATTTGCAATGGGATTCAAGTGTATCTGAGAAGATACCAATGTCGTCTATATATACTTCAATGTCCTTCAAGTGTGAGAGCATTTGTTCCATACAGCCTTGGGCCCAACTTGGAGAGTTAAAGAAGCCCATTGGCAATCGGAGCAGTCAAAACTTTCCGAACGGAGTAACAAGGACACAAAGCCAGGTGGAGGCTTCATCAAGTTTGAAGGTGTGGAACTGCATGCTGACATCGATAAGGGTGACGTATTTGAAGCCTCTTCTTCCGTGGAAGATATCTTGGAGCTTTGGAAGCGGGTAGTGAAGTTTCTTGGTGACTTTATTGAGTTCTCTGAAGTCACTGATGAGTCAACAGGAGCCATCTGGTTTGGGCACTACAAACGTTGGCATTCCCCATTCAGTTGCATAGCATCGTTCGAGGATGCCAAGCTTCACCTGCCGATCGATTTCTTTCTTCACTGCTTCTTGTTGGTGCAGTGGAATGGAATATGGTTGTTTTACATGATATGGAGTTGCGCCTTGCTGGAGATCAATGTGGAAGGTTTGATTAGGGAAAATGCCTAATTCCTTGTCATTCAAACCTTCAAAAAGTTCTTCATTTTGGAGGAGTATTGGTAACAAGGCTTGTTTCTCATGGTAGGAGAGATGGGTTTGGTCGGTGACTAGCTTGTGGAGGTCAGTTTTCTCATACTTGGTGGTTCCATCTACATACGATTGTTGGATAGATTGGTTGGAATAACTTTCTGCAATTGCATGTGGTTCTGCAGACATGACTTTGTGAAGCAAGGACTTGTTGTCAAAGTAATTGCGAGGATGGAAATCCATTGTCTTCTCATACCATTCTATGGTACAAGTCTCAAAGTCCATTTTCATTCCAAGATCTCTCATTGTCTTCCTTCCAATGAGGAGATGGTAGTTGATGTTCTGAGAGACTACGAAGCATTTGATTTGTAGGACTTTCATCGAGTAGGATAGTTCTGGAAATATGGTGTTCTCCAAGGTTACATAGTGGTTGCAAGTGGTTTTGCCATTTGTCGTCTGCATTTGAATTGGTTGGTCTAGAAGGTTCTTCTTGATTCCAGAGGGAAGTGCTGATTCCACTATGAGGTTGTTGGTTGACCTGGAATCGAAGAGGGTTTTCAAGTAGTACTTGCCAAGGGATCCATTGATGGAATTGCAGACGCTTACTGTGGTCGGAGCAAGGTCGACATCTGTGTTGCTAGGAGCAACCTCTTGCTTGTTGTTGCCGGAATCGGTCTTTTCAGAGGGAAATCTTTGAAGATCCGAGTTGTAATATTCTTCATCGATGTCCATATATACATGGAAGAGATCCGGCCAAGGGGCTGCAGGTATGGTTGTTTCTTCTGGTTCGTTGATGAAGACACACATGTGTTGTTCTGGTTCATGGTAGTTACTGCCATGTGAAGAGGAGGTAGTGGATCGATTGCTGTTATTGGAACTGCGGTCATTCACATGCGAGTCGGTGTTGTCTCTGTTGTTGTTATTGGACTGATTGGAGTTTGTGCCATACTTGTTGGTGTAGCATTGACCCCAAGTATGATTGGTACCAGGATGGATAGGACATGGTGAGTCATTCGAGATCCTAGTCGGGCCTTTGTTGTTGCCTTGGTTGTTGCGTTGGTTGTTGCGTTGGTTATTGTTGTTGTTGTTGTTGTTGCTGTTGCGATTGCGATTGTTTCGATTGTTTCGATTGTTGTTGTTTCCATTCCGGTTGTTACGGTTACTGTTGGCATTGTATTTCAGATTTTCTTGAATCGTGGGTAATTAGTGCTTTGCAGGGGCCCTGTGGAGTTGTTGCGTACGTAGTTATTGTATGTATTGTAAGTATGTGTCAGTAAAGTTATGGTAACAAGTTCTACGACCAAAATATAACTCAGTCATGAACCCCAAAACCCGCTAGGTTTGAGCACTGTGCAAATCCTGCAAGTCCCCGACCAAAATAAAACTCAGTCATCAACCCAAAAACCCACCATATTTGAACACAGTGCAAATCCTGCCAATTCCCGACCAAAATATAACTCAGTCATCAACCCAAAAACCCACCAGATTTTAGCACAGTGCAAATCCTGCCAATCCCCGACTAAAATATAACTCAGTCATCAACCCAAAAATTCACCAGATTTGAACACAGTGTAAATCTTTCCAGTCCCTAACCAAAATGTAATTCAGTCATCAACCCAAAAACCCACCAGATTTGAACACAGTGCAAATCCTGCCAATCCCCGACTAAAATATAACTCAGTACTCAACCCAAAAACCAACCAGATTTTAGCACAGTGCAAATTCTGTCTATCCCCGACCAAAATATAACTAAGTCATCAACCCAAAAACCCACCAGATTTGAGCACAGTGCAAATCCTGCCAGTCCCCGACCAAAATATAACTCAGTCATCAACCCAAAAACCCACCAGATTTGAGCACAGTGGAAATCCTGCCAATCCCCAACCAAAATATAACTCAGCCATCAACCCAAAAACCCACCAGATTTGAACACTGTGCAAATCCTGCCGATTCCCGACCAAAATATAACTAAGTCATAAACCCAAAAACCCACCAGAAATGAACACAGTGCAAATCTTTCCAGTCCCTAAGCAAAAGCATGTTGTTGTCTTTTGCATATTTGGCCACGGTAACAGGGTCATCTGCAGCTATATTGGATAGTGGCTCATATGTGCGTTCCATATTTTCCCATTCAATCCATAGGTTGTATTTGGAACCTTTGTACTGAGGATGCTTGTTGTCAAGGGGACCTTGATGACCAAGTATGTGTCGAAAAGACCAAAGTTTGCCATCTTCTTGAGTGACATCCCTGTGGATATAATTCATGACATCATTGTATGCAATGATATCTTCAAGTTCATCATCTGTATGCTTGCACTTGAACTTGATGAAGTCCTTGTTTTGCTCAAGGCTGTTTTCAACGTCAACAACTGTCATTCTTTTCTGTGTGCCATCAGGGAGGGTCATTAGAAAAGAGCGACCTTGCAAGTCAGCAACAGGGATAGCAGGGATGGTGATGGGTTTGCCATCAGCATCAAATTGGGCATTGCCTTCTTCATCAGTAACAACTACTTCAGATGGGTCTACAGACGGGGTAGCAGGATTGGTGGGTGGAGGTGTGGCTTCACTAACATCAAAATATGCTAGCTCAGGGGGACCAAAGTCATCTTCAGTAACAGGTACGCCGTCAGGGGTTTTGCTGAAGATGTGAGGGGTTGGAGGACCATCAAGAATCTCCCCATAGTTGTTAGGGAGAGGAGAAGGTACATAGCTTCGGGTATTAGGAACCTTGGAATAAAGAAAGGTAGGCAAGGATGGCTGTGGGATGCGCAGAGGAGGTGATGCGGTGACTGAACTGGGTGATGTAGAATGTTGAAAGGAGGGACTATCACCAGAAGATTTAGGAGTGAGGGAAGCATCTTTGGCCTTGCGCCATGCAAGAAAGCCATCATCAGTGAACAAGCCAGCGCGCTTGTTGCGATGCTCGGGAGTTAGAGCAGAGCGTACACCAGAGCGGTCAAGGAGCTTATTGGTGATGGGATCCCAGATGGTGAAACATAAGCTATTGCCAACATGCTCAGCAATGCCAACAAAGTGGCCAAGACATTCAGTGGTCTGAGAGCCAAACTGTGTATCTGGAGTCTTGTAGTATACGGGCTCAAACCAGAAGAAACTAAGGTAGGGGCTGATGTCACCAATGATACCGGTAGCAATATAGAAAGGCTGTTTGTCAGAGAGAGTGGGATCAGACAAATGATTCATGAGGCGACCAACATATGTCATACATAGAAGCCAGAGGTGTGGTGGAGTGCCCGTGCGATCCATGATTCTATTGACAATGCGTTTGAAGGTCTGGTACCGGCGTTCAAAGAGATTTTGGTGTTGATGGTATGGTTCACTTTGCCATAAGCCAATCCACATCATCTTGAGGTAGTCAAGAACAGATTTGCTGGATTGGTAGGACCCATGATCACAGAGCAATCTGAGTGGTCTACGCCATTGCCGAACAAAATTTTGGAGACAAGGGAGAAAATCAGCAGTAGTCCTCATTTCTTCAACATGAATGATATGGGATTTGCGACCAAAGAAAACTTGAGCAATCTTGGAACCACCATTGATGGCAGGGGTGTCTGAATATACGACATCAGAGAGGATATCATCATTGAAAGGTCGGACATTCATGGCAGGCTGTGGTGATTGGAACCTTTTGAAGATGTTACCATCGGGACTAAGTGACAGTGAGCCATACTGTGTGGAATTGTTGAAGGTGGCCTTGATACGGTCAAGGGAGATCCATCCAAAGAAGGGTTTCAGTGACAGGTAGTCGGTATCAGTGGGCGATTGAACATGGGCTGCAGCAGTGATGGAGGTGGAAGGAGACTGGTTAGAGCATCTACTAAGGATGTCTTGATGGATGTAATCAGTGGGACTGAGCCAAAACGAGGTATCAGAAGCATCCAATACCTGGAGGGCGGGAGTGGAGGAACTGTTGGACAGGAACGAGGCGATCTCAGGAGACGAGCCAATGTTGATATCCCTGAGGGAGCCAAATTCATCATAATCTTGATATGGAAGTGATGTGGCAAGAGGCGGGTATTTCTGAATGAAGGTATCATCCTGGGGGGTATATGCGCGATCTAGTGTAGATGGGTCCCAATGCTGATCACTGGTCATGACAACATGAGGAAGATGAGCAAATTCGTCACTGGTATACTTGCGCATGGCAAGATAAGGCAATCCATGGCATATACTGAGTGGAAAGACATAACCATCGGTGGTGGTGATGACTTGGGTGCCGCCCGTCTTGATAGAGGTGTCATCTACAATCGAGAAGTATGCTTCCATCTGAGGAGAGGACAAGATGGATGGGTGTTGTCCAGTGTAGGCACACTCATGAAAGATAATGATGACAGGACCCCTGTTGGAAACAGAGTACGCGCCACATGTAGCAATAGGAATGTTCTGGATTTGATGATTGTTGATACCAGTCACATTGACATACCTTGGTGGAATATCCTTGGAGATGAGACATGCATCATGTCCTATGATACATCCATTTGCGCCTCTGTCAACCATAGCATAACTGGGTGTGGAGACATTAGTTTTGCTAGAGTGATATGTGGCAATGGGGTGTGACGGTGAAACATGAGATTCACAGTCCGGCGATGCCCAATGGTGGAATTTCACAGACATGGAAGACTGACCGGCAGGGACATAAACATTGCCTTCTTTCTTGTAAAGGATGTCAGGATTATCCGCAAGGAATCGGGCTGGATGTGCAGGAGAAACAGAAGACTTGAGGGGCCTGGTATCTGCTTGAGAAGATGTCTTGTATACACCAAGGGATGCATGAAAGGCGGATCTGGCGGAGCTTTCTTCATCAGGTGAGAGGACTTGCTCATCATCAGGTGATGAGGGGACCTGCTCATCAGTAAGGTGTTCATAAGCTCGGCGCGTGATTGGCTTGCTGGAATTGGGGTCCGGTGGCAGTGCAACATCAAGGAGCTCAGAGCGAAGGCAGGCAACTAGTCGCTTCTTGTCATCAGCTGTGAAGCCAAGCCAATGTTTCATACCTTGCTTGGATAGAGTTTTCCAAACAGCAGAAGGTAACCTTGTGGTTGGATCTGGGGTTCTGCCAGCTTTGTAAACAGCGTAGTCCTGATAGTCACCATCAAAATCAATAGGAGGTAAATAAGATGTCGAGTCATCAGTTATGCCAGAATATGTGGACTGCGTCACAGAAGAGAAATCATGGGTGTTGGCCTTAACGGACGTCCGACTTCGAGGCTGGGACAGTGATGCTTGGGAATCCAGCCTGGTTGCTTCAAGGAGGAGGACATTTTTCAATTCACTGATAGCGACAGCTTCATGCTGTCTGAACTTAATCATATCCTGTGCTGCAGGGGGATCATCAACCTTGCAGAATTGTTCGCTGAGTTGGAAGCTGCTACTACAGGCCTTGCAGAGGTGTGTTTTGACAGTGTCAAAATCAAGTGGCCGTTGTGGATCTCGTAGTGTGTTGAGATGCTCTAGCTGAGCAAACCACTGGGTGATGAACTTGACTTTGGTGTCCTTCCATGTCCTCAAGTCAATGTCCAATAGATGCTGCATCACAATGGAGGTATCATATACTTTGGATTTGGACCTGTCATGTAGTGCAACAAAGTCAAAGAAAGCCTGTCTGCCGTCTCTAGAGGTGGTATGGCTGAGCACACAGGAGTAGGAGAGATCACTCTGGAGGGCATGTAGAACAAGAGTCCAGAAGAATGCACATTGCTTGTCATGGAGGGCCTTCTCATACCCGATGAGTGGTACATCAGGCCAGCTCGGATCAAGGAAGGTACGAGTATCTATGTCAGATGTTTCCAACTTCGCTTTGAACTTGACAAGCCATCGCTCAAACGTTGCATCATTTTGCAGTGTTGGAAATGTGGTTTCATCCCTTGATTTCTTAGTCCATGATTCATATCTCAGCTGTTCGATGGGTTTGGAGGATCTTTCTTGTTGCCGTTGAGATGTGCTGTTGCGGGCTGATGTCTCAATGTCATTTCCAGATTCTCTTCTGGCTCTGACAATCCCACGACAGTAACTCTTAAAGGCATCCTTGGTATAATGGTTTCTATCCTCCCAATCTAGTCCTTGTGCTGCGAGGTGTTGTCCAAAGTCAATGACTCTCTGCAGGGTCATCTGTACATGTCGGTAAAGTGGTGTTCTTACTCCCCTTTCAAGAAACGCTAGGTCACCAATGTTCTCGATGTACAGGAAGTCTAACCACGTCTTGTACCGTCCGGCAATGAGCGCCTCGCACAGGGCGTCGTTTTGTTCCTTTGGCACATCAAAGGATTCATGTAAGAAAGTGGCTAGTGGTCGGTCAAACGATGGGAAGAGGTCTCTGATAGATGTGTCCTCTTCTTCATCATCCTGTCGGGTTGGACTGTCTTGTGGGTCGGTTGCCACCATGTCAGTTGTGGGTAGGCGAGGGGTGGTTGCGGCGCTCCCAGGTTGGAGTGTTTGGAACCGTCCTGTCGATCTGCTTCTTGTTCTCCCGGCGACCGGGATGGTGGGCATCGTTGTTGTTGTGTAATCGTGGGGTTACGACGTGTTCTTCGGATGGAGGTAGATTGCTATTGGCGTGTCCAATGCAATGGGCTTCTATGAAAGACTTCAGCTTGTTCGATTTCGTATTCTTGTTATACTGTAATCGGATCAGAGAGCTATCAATCGTCGGCCGTAGTCAAGTCAATTGATGGTCTGCTGTCGGATTGTTTCGTCGTCGTAGAGTGCTCCTTTTGTCGTCTTCTTTTGCAAGCTTCAACAAGCTTACGACTGTTAATCTGTTAATTTCCTTTTGAAACTGGCTGTTGAGCTGATTCGTCCAAAGGCAAGGAAGAGCAACGGGAGCTTTAACTGCAGGCCGGTTGAGGTGCCGGTCTGTTGTGTCCAATATTTCTCTGATATCCACTACGGTTGGATGCTAATCCAACCAGATCTATTCTGACTATCGACACCGACGCAATCAGATAGATCTTAGGCTTGTAGTTCTACAGTAGGACGCAGGAGGCGTCCGATGCAAGGTTTAAGGTTGAATAATCAAATAATCTAAAAGTATAAGCGTGTTGGCTTGCTGGAGAGCAAGTTACCACTTTAAAGCGTGCCGCCGCTAATACAGCACGATACGAGTATTTTACACGGTAAAATACCGTGTGTTACGTGTATACGGTAAAATACCGTGTTACGGGGAAATACCGTGTTACGGGGAAATACCGTGTTGCCGCTAATACAACACGTATTTTGTACAGCAGGAAACAAGTTCGTGAGCAAGCATCCGAACCTCTGCTGTCTTTTCTTGAAAACAGAACACTTAACAGTAGATGCCAGATGCCAGTATCTGTCACGCGTTCTTTCTTCGTTCTCTAAGTATCGAATAATTCGATCGTACGAGTGCCGACTAAAATATAACTCAGTACTCAACCCAAAAACCAACCAGATTTTATCACAGTGCAAATCCTGCCAGTCCCCGACCAAAATATAACTCAGTCATCAACCCAAAAACCCACTAGATTTTGGCACAGTGCAAATCCTGCCAATTCCCGACCAAAATATAACTCAGTCGTCAACCCAAAAACCCACCGTATTTGAGCACAGTGCAAATCCTGCCGATTCCCGACCAAAATATAACTAAGTCATAAACCCAAAAACCCACCAGATTTCAACACAGTGCAATTTTTTCCATTACCTAACCAAAATATAACTAAGTCATAAACCCAAAAACCCACCAGATTTGAACACAGTGCAAATCTTTCCATTCCCTAACCAAAATATAATTCAGTCATCAACCCAAAAACACACCAGATTTTAGCACAGTGCAAATCCTGCCAATCCCCGATTAAAATATAACTCAGTCATCAACCCAAAAACTCAGCTGATTTGAAGACACTGCAAATCCTGCCGACCCCCGACCAAAATGAAACTCAGTCATCAACCCAAAAGCCCACTAGATTCGAACACAGTGCAAATCTTTCCAGTCTCTAACCAAAATATAATTCAACCATCAACCGAAAAACCCACCAGATTTGAACACAGTGCAAATCCTGCCAGTCCCAGACCAAAATATAATTCAATCGTCAACCCCAAAACCCACCAGATTTGAACACCATCCAAATCTTTCCAGTCCCTAACCAAAATATAATTCAATCATCAACCCAAAAACCCACCAGATTTGAACACAGTGCAAACTCTTCTGATCTCGACCAAAATATAACTCAGTCATCAACCCAAAAACCCACCAGATTTGAGCACAGTGCAAATCTTTCGAGTCCCTAACCAAAATATAATTCAATAGTCAACCCAAAAACCCACCAGATTTGAACACAGTGCAAATCATGCCAGTCCCATACCAAAATATAACTCAGTCATCAACCCAAAAACCCACTAGATTTGAACACCATGCAAATCTTTCCAGTCTCTAACCAAAATATAATTCAATCATCAACCCAAAAACCCACCAGATTTGAACACAGTGCAAATCCTGCTGAACCCTGACCAAAATATAATTCAATCGTCAACCCCAAAATCCACCAGATTTGAACACCATGCAAATCTTTCCAGTCCCTAACCAAAATATAATTCAATCGTCAACCCAAAAACCCACCAGATTTGAACACAGTGCAAATCTTTCCAGTCCCTAACCAAAATATAATTGAATCGTCAACCCAAAAACCCACTAGATTTGAACACAGTGCAAATCTTTCCAGTCTCTAACCAAAATATAATTCAAACATCAACCGAAAAACCCACCAGATTTGAACACAGTGCAAATCCTGCCATTCCCAGACCAAAATGTAATTCAAACATCAACCCAAAAACCCACCAGATTTGAACACAGTGCAAATCCTGCCAGTCCTGGACCAAAATATAATTCAATCGTCAACCCCAAAACCCACCAGATTTGAACACAGTGCAAATCTTTCCAGTCCCTAACCAAAATATAATTCAATCATCAACCCAAAAACCCACCAGATTTGAGCACAGTGCAAATCTTTCGAGTCGCTAACCAAAATATAATTCAATTGTCAACCCCAAAACCCACCAGATTTGAACACAATGCAAATCTTGCCAATCCCCGACCAAAATATAACTCAGTCATCAACCCAAAAACCCACCAGATTTGAACACAGTGCAAATCTTTCGAGTCCCTAACCAAAATATAATTCAATAGTCAACCCAAAAACCCACCAGATTTGAACACAGTGCAAATCATGCCAGTCCCATACCAAAATATAACTCAGTCATCAACCCAAAAACCCACTAGATTTGAACACCATGCAAATCTTTCCAGTCTCTAACCAAAATATAATTCAATCATCAACCCAAAAACCCACCAGATTTGAACACAGTGCAAATCCTGCTGATCCCCGACCAAAATATAATTCAATCGTCAACCCCAAAATCCACCAGATTTGAACACCATGCAAATCTTTCTAGTCCCTAACCAAAATATAATTCAATCGTCAACCCAAACACCCACCAGATTTGACAACAGTGCAAATCCTGCCAGTCCCAAACCACAATATAACTCAGTTATCAACCCAAAAACCCACCAGATTTGAACAGAATGCAAATCCTGCCAACTAAAATATAACTCAGTCATCATTATACTAAGTAGAACAAGGCCTGCACTCAGTCATCATTATACTAAGTAGGACAAGGCCTGCAAGTTTCGAATCAATTGATTGAGTGGATTGGAAGTGTCAGAAAGTATCTAACCGGCAAAGCATTGGACACACAAGGTCCATTTTGAAGGTAAACAAGGAAAAAAAATGGTGAATATTAATATCTCCATACTGAAGTCACCGCGGGCAACGATATTGCAGGGATCCGTTCATTATACTTAGAAGGACAAGGCCTGCAAGTTTCGAATCGATTGATCGAGCACATTAGAAGAATCAAACCGGTGAAGCAGAAGGGAGAAATTTGGTTGTATTTCAAGGAAGCAACCCAAATAACGGCGACAGCAACTATCTCTATAACAACGACACCAACAGCAACGATATTGCAGGGGCTTCTTTATTACATCTATGAGAAGACACCTGCCAAGTTTTGTATTGATCCATTGAGCGGATTAGAAGGAACGGACTCAACATAGCAGAGTGACAAATTTGGTTGAATTTCAAGGAAGCAACCGAAATAACGGCGACAGCAGATATCTCTATAACAACGACACCAACAGCAACGATACTGCAGGGGCTTCTTTATTACATCTATGAGAAGACGCCTGCCAAGTTTTGTATTGATCCATTGAGCGGATTAGAAGGAACGGACTCAACATAGAAAAGTGACAAATTTGGTTGAATTTCAAGGAAGCAACCGAAATAACGGCGACAGCAGATATCTCTATAACAACGACACCAACAGCAACGATATTTCAGGGGCTTCTTTATTACATCTATGAGAAGACGCCTGCCAAGTTTTGTATTGATCCATTGAGCGGATTAGAAGGAACGGACTCAACATAGCAGAGTGACAAATTTGGTTGTATTTCAAGGAAACAACCCAAATAACGGTGACAGCAGATATCTCCATCCTGAGGTCGCCGCTGCCAGCGATATTGCACAGACCTCTTCATTACATCTATAAGGAGACGTCCTCTAAGTTTCGGATTGATTGATTGAGAGGAATAGAAGAATCGAACCGGTGAAGTAGATTGGGAAAATTTTGTTGTATTTCAAAGAAACACCCCAAATAACAGTCACAGCAGATATTTCCATATCGACGGCACCAACAGCAACGATATTGCAGGGTCCTCTTCGTTACATATATAAGAACACGCCGCGCAAGTTTTGAATCGATTGATCCAGCGGATCAGAAGAATCGAACCGGTGAAGCAGAGGGGCAAAATTCGGCTATATTTCAAGGAAGCAACCCAAACAACAGTCACAGCAGATATTTCCATATCGACGGCACCAACAGCAACGATATTGCAGGGTCCTCTTCATTACATATATAAGAACACGCCGCGCAAGTTTTGAATCGATTGATCCAGCGGATCAGAAGAATCGAACCGGTGAAGCAGAGGGGCAAAATTTGGCTATATTTCAAGGAAGCAACCCAAATAACAGTCACAGCAGATACCTCTGGACCACCGGCACCAACAGCAATGATATTGCAGGGTCCTCTTCATTACATATATAAGAACACGCCGCCAAAGTTTCGAATCAATTGATCTGGTGGATCAGAAAAAAACGACTCAACATGGATGGGAAAGATGATGGGCAAAATGTGGCTAAAAATGGGCCTCCAAGCCCCCGCCCGGTTGCTGTTGTTGCTCTCGCTCTGCAGCTCCATCGTTCCCGGTGACTGTTGCTCTCGCTGTTGCTTGCTGTCGAATTGATGAGCTGTTGCCGTTGTCATTGCCAACGATTCTATTCAAATATATGATATGATAATTGAACAAAATGGGTGAGTATCTATTGATGTAGTACATAGAGTCAATAATAACAAGAGAATAATATGATAATGTGCATGCCGATCGATTCGTAATTATCACCAACCGGGAAAATTCCCCGCACCTACAGGGAAGAATCAATGGTTGCTTCCGATTCGATGGTTGCTTCCAATCCGTTGGTTTTGATTCATATTAAATTCGCCGCACCTCAATCTGGACTCAATCGTTGTTCCGACAATCGTTGTTCCCCGCACCTCGATTTTCCGACAATCGTTGTTCCCCGCACCTCGATCTTCCGACGATCGTTGTTCCCCGCACCTATCCGTTGTTCTGATCCGTACCTTTGAAAATAAGAAGGAAAACAGTTGTGAGGAATACATCATCAGCAGTGTAGGATGTAGGCATCATTGTCCCCCATCTATCTATCTCACATTGTTCTTTTTGCTGCAGGCTCGCGTCACGTGTTGGATGCTGCTACTACAATCGTCCCGATGAAATTGTTGTTGTTGCTGCTGCCGTTGATTTGCAGCCTTCTTACTCCTCTGTCACGAAAAACAGTACCTCGTGCCTGTTGATATAGAAGCAATGGATAGAGATTTATTGCTTTCAAGACATATATGTTTGGGGGCCAATTCAAACAATATCTATCAGCAAACCACCTCTTGTCCAATGCGAGCTAATTCTTTTTCCAGTACAAGGCTGTTATTTCAGACTAAAATATAAGAGCACGGATAACCTGCCTAATACTGATAAAGAAGTATTAGGTGGAATCCCACGTTCACCGACGGAGTGCCAAATAGCAACTCTACTCAAATAAGTTGGATGTCAGAAGGCTAATTATGAAGTGAATATTTTTTTGTTGCGAGATAGAAAAAGTGATTTTTTTGTCTGTCGCAAGGTAAGAAAAGATTATTACTGTTTGTGTGGGAGAGAGTTTTTTTTTGGGGAGGTAGAAAAAAAATCATCGATCGAAGTACCGTAGAGGATACTTCAATCTTCTAAAAACTAGGAAGAAATCTACTTAAGTTGAAGTATGGAGTCTTTTTCAAACGTACGTACGACATTCTTTTTCGTACGAGATTCTTTTTCGAACGTCGTACGTACGAAATTCTTTTTCGAACGTACATACATACCGTACATACGAGATTAGTGCTTTGCAGGGGCCCTGTGGAGTTGTTGAATAGGTAGTTACTGTATGTATTCTAAGTATGTGTCAGTAAAGTTATGGTAAGAAGTACTCGTACGATACCGCGTACAATTTCTACTAGTAGTGTGCATCAAGTAAGATCAGAATTACCAAAGGTGTTCTGATCTGTACCACCAATTCTTACCAGAACCAATTCTACAATTAGCCAACCAACCAAATTTATGTGTAAGCTATCAGCAAGGTATCTACATTCATAGGGGTGGGGTTACATTCGAACAAGCAAGTTGTAGGAGCTACCGGTAATTACGAGCTACCAGATCTACAAGCAAGCTGTCTATGTTCTTCCCAATCATACCAATTATTTGAAGACAGTGCAAATCCTGACCATCCCCAACCTAATATTAACTCACTCATCAACCCAAAAACTCACCAGATTTGAAGACGGTGCAAATCCTGCCAATCCCCGACCAAACTATAACTTAGTCATCAACCAAAAAACTAACCAGGTTTGAATACAGTGCAAATCCTGCCCATCCCCAACCTAAAATTTACTCAACCATCAACCCAAAAACCCACCAGATTTAAATACAGTGCAAATCATGCCAATCCCCAACCAAACTATAACTCAGTCATCAACCCATAAACCCACCAGATTTGAAGACAGTGCAAATCCTGCCCATCCCAAACCTAAAATAAACTCAATCATCAACCCATAAATCAACCAGATTTGAAGACACTACAAATCCTGCAAATCCCCGACCAAACTATACCTCAGTAATCAACCCATAAACCCACCAAACTTGAAGACAGTAAAAATCCTGCCCATCCCCAACCTAAAACGAACTCAACCATCAACCAAAAAAACCACCAGATTTGAAGACAGTGCAAATCTTGCCAATCCCCAACCAAACTATAACTCAGTCATCAACCCAAAAACTCACCAGATTTGAAGACAGTGCAAATCCTGCCAATCCCCGACCAAACTATAACTCAGTCATCAACCCAAAAACTCACCAGATTTGAAGACAGTGCAAATCTTGCCAATCCCCGGCCAAACTATAACTCAGTCATCAACCCAAAAACCCACCAGATTTGAAGACTTTGCAAATTCTGCCAATCCTCGACCAAACTATCTCAGTCATCAACCCAAAAACTCACCAGATTTGAAGGCAGTGCAAATCCTGCCCATCCCCAACCTAAAATGAACTCAATCATCAACCCAAAAACCCAACAAACTTGAAGACAGTGCAAATCCTGCCAATCCCCAACCTAAAATTAACTCAATCATCAATCAAAAAACCCACCAGATTTGAAGACAGTGCAAATCCTGCCAATCCCCAACCTTAAATTAACTCAATCATCAACCCAAAAACCCACCAGATTTGAAGACAGTGTAAATCCTGCCAATCCCCAACCTTAAATTAACTCAATCATCAATCAAAAAACCCACCAGATTTGAACACAGTGCAAATCCTGTCCATCCCCAACCTTAAATTAACTCAATCATCAATCAAAAAACCCACCAGATTTGAAGACAGTGCAAATCCTGCCAATCCCCGACTAAACTATAACTCAGTCATGAACCCAAAAACCGACCAGATTTGAAGACAGCGCAGATCCTGCCCATCCCCAACCTTAAATTAACTCAATCATCAATCAAAAAACCCACCAGATTTGAAGACAGTGCAAATCCTGCCAATCCCCGACTAAACTATAACTCAGTCATGAACCCAAAAACCGACCAGATTTGAAGACAGCGCAGATCCTGCCCATCCCCAACCTTAAATTAACTCAATCATCAATCAAAAAACCCACCAGATTTGAACACAGTGCAAATCCTGTCCATCCCCAACCTTAAATTAACTCAATCATCAATCAAAAAACCCACCAGATTTGAAGACAGTGCAAATCCTGCCAATCCCCAACCTAAAATTAACTCAATCATCAATCAAAAAACCCACCAGATTTGAAGACAGTGCAAATCCTGCCAATCCCCGACCAAACTATAACTCAGTCATCAACCCAAAAACTCACCAGATTTAAAGAGAGTGCAAATCATGCCAATCCCCGACCAACATATAACTCAGTCATCAATCCAAAAACCCAGCAGATTTGAAGACAGTGAAAATCTTGCCAATCCCCAACCAAACTATAACTCGGTCATCAACCCATAAACCCACCAGATTTGAAGACAGTGCAAATCCTGCCCATCCCCAACCTTAAATTAACTCAATCATCAATCAAAAAACCCACCAGATTTGAAGACAGTGCAAATCCTGCCAATCCCCAACCTAAAATTAACTCAATCATCAACCCATAAACCCACCAGATTTGAAGGCAGTGCAAATCCTGCCAATCCCCGACCAAACTATAACTCAGTCATCAACCCAAAAACTCACCAGATTTGAAGACGGTGCAAATCCTGCCAATCCCCGACCAAACTATAACTTAGTCATCAACCAAAAAACTAACCAGGTTTGAATACAGTGCAAATCCTGCCCATCGCCAACCTAAAATTTACTCAACCATCAACCCAAAAACCCACCAGATTTAAAGACAGTGCAAATCCTGCCAATCCCCAACCAAACTATAACTCAGTCATCAACCCATAAACCCACCAGATTTGAAAACAGTGCAAATCCTGCCCATCCCCAACCTTAAATTAACTCAATCATCAATCAAAAAACCCACCAGATTTGAAGACAGTGCAAATCCTGCCAATCCCCGACCAAACTATAACTCAGTCATCAACCCAAAACTCACCAGATTTGAAGAGAGTGCAAATCATGCCAATCCCCGACCAACATATAACTCAGTCATCAATCCAAAAACCCACCAGATTTGAAGACAGTGAAAATCTTGCAAATCCCCAACCAAACTATAACTCAGTCATCAACCCATAAACCCACCAGATTTGAAAACAGTGCAAATCCTGCCCATCCCCAACCTTAAATTAACTCAATCATCAATCAAAAAACCCACCAGATTTGAAGACAGTGCAAATCATGCCAATCCCTTACCAAACTATAACTCAGTCATCAACCCCAAAACCCACCAGATTTGAAGACTTTGCAAATTCTGCCAATCCTCGACCAAACTATCTCAGTCATCAACCCAAAAACTCACCAGATTTGAAGGCAGTGCAAATCCTGCCCATCCCCAACCTAAAATAAACTCAATCATCAACCCAAAAACCCAACAAACTTGAAGACAGTGCAAATCCTGCCAATCCCCAACTAAACTATAAGTAATAAGACCAAAGTCGTAAGCGTCGTTCGGTTGATTAGTTAGTTAGTTATTTCTGTTTTACTTTACGGTGTTGGAAAGAGTTATCGATAAGATTATGATCGGATTGTTTCTGGACCATATTGTTCTCTCAATTACTAATTTGTCTTTACTTTGTGTGGGGGGCGTGTGGATACTCATATCGTGCGTTTGTATTCAGTGCTTTAAGTATCCCTCGACTCTCACTTGCGCTTATGTATAATTTACTTATTGCGCTCCTCCAGTGATAGTTCTTGGAATCAAACGTCTCGCGGTGTATTTACGTATCACGTATTTTCGCACATATACATATCACGTATACGTAAATACGTATCACGTATACGTAAATACATATCGCGTATACTTAATTCCCTTTCACGAATACGTAAATTCTCACGTATACGTAGATTCTACGTTTTACGTACTTACTGTACGTTCACGTATCACGTCTCTTTTAGTAATTCAACAATAAGTCAGTCATCAATCCAAAAACTCACCAGATTTGAAGACAGTGCAAATCTTGCCAATCCCCGACCAACATATAACTCAGTCATCAATCCAAAAACCCAGCAGATTTGAAGACAGTGAAAATCTTGCCAATCCCCAACCAAACTATAACTCGGTCATCAACCCATAAACCCACCAGATTTGAAGACAGTGCAAATCCTGCCCATCCCCAACCTTAAATTAACTCAATCATCAATCAAAAAACCCACCAGATTTGAAGACAGTGCAAATCCTGCCAATCCCCAACCTAAAATTAACTCAATCATCAATCAAAAAACCCACCAGATTTGAAGACAGTGCAAATCCTGCCAATCCCCGACTAAACTATAACTCAGTCATGAACCCAAAAACCGACCAGATTTGAAGACAGCGCAGATCCTGCCCATCCCCAACCTTAAATTAACTCAATCATCAATCAAAAAACCCACCAGATTTGAACACAGTGCAAATCCTGTCCATCCCCAACCTTAAATTAACTCAATCATCAATCAAAAAACCCACCAGATTTGAAGACAGTGCAAATCCTGCCAATCCACAACCTAAAATTAACTCAATCATCAATCAAAAAACCCACCAGATTTGAAGACAGTGCAAATCCTGCCAATCCCCGACTAAACTGTAACGCAGTCATCAATCCAAAAACCCAGCAGATTTGAAGACAGCGCAGATCCTGCCCATCCCCAACCTTAAATTAACTCAATCATCAATAAAAAAACCCACCAGATTTGAACACAGTGCAAATCCTGTCCATCCCCAACCTTAAATTAACTCAATCATCAATCAAAAAACCCACCAGATTTGAAGACAGTGCAAATCCTGCCAATCCCCAACCTTAAATTAACTCAATCATCAATCAAAAAACCCACCAGATTTGAAGACAGTGCAAATCCTGCCAATCCCCGACCAAACTATAACTCAGTCATCAACCCAAAAACTCACCAGATTTGAAGAGAGTGCAAATCATGCCAATCCCCGACCAACATATAACTCAGTCATCAATCCAAAAACCCAGCAGATTTGAAGACAGTGAAAATCTTGCCAATCCCCAACCAAACTATAACTCGGTCATCAACCCATAAACCCACCAGATTTGAAGACAGTGCAAATCCTGCCCATCCCCAACCTTAAATTAACTCAATCATCAATCAAAAAACCCACCAGATTTGAAGACAGTGCAAATCCTGCCAATCCCCAACCTAAAATTAACTCAATCATCAATCAAAAAACCCACCAGATTTGAAGGCAGTGCAAATCCTGCCAATCCCCGACCAAACTATAACTCAGTCATCAACCCAAAAACTCACCAGATTTGAAGACAGTGCAAATCCTGCCAATCCCTGACCAAACTATAACTCAGTCATCAACCCAAAAACTCACCAGAATTGAGGACAGTGCAAATTTTGCCAATCCCCAAGCAAATTAAAACTCTGTCATCAACCCAAAAACCCACCAGATTTGAAGACAGTGCAAATCCTGCCCATCCCCAACCTAAAATTAACTCAATCATCAATCAAAAAACCCACCAGATTTGAAGACAGTGCAAATCCTGCCAATCCCCGACCAAACTATAACTCAGTCATCAACCCAAAAACTCACCAGATTTGAAGACAGTGCAAATCCTGCAAATCCCTGACCAAACTATAACTCAGTCATCAACCCAAAAACTCACCAGAATTGAGGACAGTGCAAATTTCGCCAATCCCCAAGCAAATTAAAACTCTGTCATCAACCCAAAAACCCACCAGATTTGAAGACAGTGCAGATCCTGCCCATCCCCAACCTTAAATTAACTCAATCATCAATCAAAAAACCCACCAGATTTGAAGACAGTGCAAATCCTGCCCATCCCCAACCTTAAATTAACTCAATCGTCAACCCAAAGACCCACCAAACTTGAAGACAGTGCAAATCCTGCCAATCCCCAACCTAAAATTAACTCAATCATCAATAAAAAAACCCACCAGATTTGAAGAGAGTACAAATCATTCCAATCCTCATCCAAACTATAACTCAGTCATCAACCCAAAAACTCACAAGACTTGAAGACAGTGCAAATCCTGCCAATCCCCAACCAAACTATAACTCAGTCATCAACCCAAAAACTCACCAGATTTGAAGACAGTGCAGATCCTGCCCATCCCCAACCTTAAATTAACTCAATCATCAATCAAAAAACCCACCAGATTTGAAGACAGTGCAAATCCTGCCCATCCCCAACCTAAAATGAACTCAATCATCAACCCAAAAACCCAACAGATTTGAAGACAGTGCAAATCCTGCCCATCCCCAACCTAAAATGAACTCAATCATCAACCCAAAAACCCACCAGTCTTGAAGACAGTGCAAATCATGCCAATCCACGACCAAAATATAACTCATTCATCAACCCAAAAACTCACCAGATTTGAAGACAGTGCAGATCCTGCCCATCCCCAACCTTAAATTAACTCAATCATCAATCAAAAAACCCACCAGATTTGAAGACAGTGCAAGTCTTGCCAATCTGCGACCAAAATATAAGTCAGTCATCAATCCAAAAACTCACCAGATTTGAAGACAGTGCAAATCTTGCCCATCCCCAACCTAAAATGAAGTCAATCATCAACCCAAAAACCCACCAGATTTGAAGACAGTGCAGATCCTGCCCATCCCCAACCTTAAATTAACTCAATCATCAATCAAAAAACCCACTAGATTTGAAGACAGTGCAAATCTTGCCAATCTGCGACCAAAATATAAGTCAGTCATCAACCCAAAAACTCACCAGATTTGAAGACAGTGCAAATCTTGCCCATCCCCAACCTAAAATGAAGTCAATCATCAACCCAAAAACCCACCAGATTCGAAGACAGTGCAAATCCTGCCCATCCCCAACCTAAAATGAACTCAATCATCAACCCAAAAACCCAACAGATTTGAAGACAGTGCAAATCCTGCCCATCCCCAACCTAAAATGAACTCAATCATCAACCAAAAAACCCACCAGATTTGAGGACAGTGCAAATCTTGCCAATCCCCAACCAAACTATAACTCAGTCATCAACCCAAAAACCCACCAGTCTTGAAGACAGTGCAAATCATGCCAATCCCCGACCAAACTATAACTCAGTCATCAACCCAAAAACTCACCAGATTTGAAGGCAGTGCAAATCCTGCCCATTCCCAACCTAAAATTAACTCAATCATCAACCAAAAAACCCACCAAACTTGAAGACAGTGCAAATCCTGCCAATCCCCGACCAAAATATAACTCAGTTTCAAAAGATTTGTTCTTAGATCCAGTACATACTCATACTACATACCATGCTTGAGTCATACTTCACTTTTGAGGGGGTGAATGTTAAGGAAACTTTTTTTAATATTAGTCCCCGCCCCCCAATCCAGTACACACTCATACTGTAGTTAGCTACCTTCATAGTTATCTTACCAATCAATCTATACTACCAATCAAGTGACGTCATTCGCGCGAGATTTTCCTTTAAAATGCGCAGTTGAAAACTAGTACAAGCAAGCAAGCTACATACGTTCATACCGATCTTACCAAGTGATCTATACTACGAATCAAGTGAAGCTTGGTATTCCCAGGCGACATTTTGTTGTTGAAAATGCTTACACAATTTACATGAATTTTGCTAGCGAGAGCCCCCCTGCCAATCGTTTGAATCGATAGATAGCTCAAACGTCGACAACAATGCATGTAGATGGGCGCTGGTACCTGTAGAACCTTCTAACTCCCTCTGGAAGCAAAGTTATGGCAGTAGCAAGATTGGTCTCCCCATGTAACCTTTTTGGTGTTAAAAATTCTTAGTACCCAAATGCACTAATTAGGTGGTGACACACAAACTATGACAGATAACTCACTTCTGTTTCTTTCATGATTCATCTCATCCATAACAGGAACAATATTCATGGTTCAATCACACTAAATATCTGATTTTCTATTTTTTAATTGCAAATTAGTGTGTATTTTGTCTCCAAATCCAGTACCCCAATGCACTAATTAGGTGGTGACACACAAACTATGACAGATAACTCACTTCTGTTTCTTTCATGATTCAGCTCATCCATAACAGGAACAATATTCATGGTTCAATCACACTAAATATCTGATTTTCTATTTTTTAATTGCAAATTAGTGTGTATTTTTCCTCCAAATCCAGTACCTCAATGCACTAATTAGGTGGTGACACACAAACTATGACAGATAACTCACTTCTGTTTCTTTCATGATTCATCTCATCCATAACAGGAACAATATTCATGGTTCAATCACACAAAATATCTGAATTTCTATTTTCTAGTTCCAAATTAGTGTGTATTTTTTCTCCAAATCCAGTACCCCAATGCACTAATTAGGTGGTGACACACAAACTATGACAGATAACTCACTTCTATTTCTTTCATGATTCATCTCATCCATAACAGGAACAATATTCATGGTTCAATCACACTAAATATCTGATTTTCTATTTTTTAATTGCAAATTAGTGTGTATTTTTTTTCCAAATCCAGTACCCAAATGCACTAATTAGGTGGTGACACACAAACTATGACAGATAACTCACTTCTGTTTCTTTCATGATTCATCTCATCCATAACAGGAACAATATTCATGGTTCAATCACACTAAATATCTGATTTTCTATTTTTTAATTGCAAATTAGTGTGTATTTTTTCTCCAAATCCAGTACCCCAATGCACTAATTAGGTGGTGACACACAAACTATGACAGATGACTCACTTCTGTTTCTTTCATGATTCAGCTCATCCATAACAGGAACAATATTCATGGTTCAATCACACTAAATATCTGATTTTCTATTTTTTAATTGCAAATTAGTGTGTATTTTTCCTCCAAATCCAGTACCCCAATGCACTAATTAGGTGGTGACACACAAACTATGACAGATAATTCACTTCTGTTTCTTTCATGATTCATCTCATCCATAACAGGAACAATATTCATGGTTCAATCACACTAAATATCTGATTTTCTATTTTTTAATTGCAAATTAGTGTGTATTTTTTCTCCAAATCCAGTACCCCAATGCACTAATTAGGTGGTGACACACAAACTATGACAGATAACTCACTTCTATTTCTTTCATGATTCAGCTCATCCATAACAGGAACAATATTCATGGTTCAATCACACAAAATATCTGATTTTCTATTTGTTAATTGCAAATTAGTGTGTATTTTTTCTCCAAATCCAGTTCCTCAATGCACTAATTAGTTGGCGACACACAAACTATGACAGATAACTCACTTCTGTTTCTTTCATGATTCATCTCATCCATAACAGGAACTATATTCATGGTTCAATCACACTAAATATCTGAATTTCTACTTGTTAATTGCAAATTAGTGTGTACTGTCTATGTGGTACTTGCATTACTACTGGTAGTAGTACCGTACCTGTAGTAGTACTTGTACTGCTTGGCATGTACTTGATGGTCTGTCCTTTTTCCGTTTTTATGGTCTGTCCTTTTTCCGTTTTTATGGTCTGTCCTTTTTCCGTTTTTATGGTCTGTCCTTTTTCCTTTTTTATGTTCTGTCCTTTTTTCCGTTTTTTGGTCCGTCCTTTACCCCTATTTTTGTTTTTATTGTCTGTCCCTTATCCGCGGCTGGCATGCGCGCGCGTGCGCGCGCAGGCATAGCCAGAAGAATCAGGTAAAAAGCTGTTTTTTTAATTACATTAAAAACATCTGGTTCTCCAAAGTTATTTTGGGGTGTTTAGATAAGCCTCTTTTTTTTGCAGGAGTTTTCAAAAGTAATACGGAGTATTATTTGAGTCTCCATCTCACGATTAGATCTCTCGCTTGCTTCTTTTTCCACTTTTTGTTTTCGTACCGGTAATGGAAAAAGAAGCAAGCAAACAAAGAATCAACAACAATGAGACCAAGAACAAGAACAATGGTGACAGTAAAAACTTGATATCTCCCTGAATACTGGGAGATAGGGGACCAAACTGGTACCAAAATGTCCGCAATGACAAGGTGGTATCGATTATGTCAAACGGCTTTGCGTTCGTAGCTTAGGGGAGCAACGAAAATTAATTTCAGTCGTCGTTGTCATTGCCGTCGTCATCGTCAATGAAACCAAGAATGGTGACAGTAAAAAATTGATATCTCCCTGAATATTGGGAGCTAGGAGACCAAACTGGTACCAAAATGTCCGCAATGAGGAGGCGGTATCGATTTTGTTGAACGGCTTTGCGTTCGTAGCTTAGGGGAGAAACGAAAATTAATTTCACCGCCGTCATTGCCATCGCAAGGTTGACGACGATGACAATGACGTGAGGACCAACTTGATCTAAGACAGATTTTAATCGCATGATTTTTTTCTTTATTCAGGTTAAATCTTATGGTTACTTGCAACCAAAAAATGAGAGTTTGCTACCATAAAAATGAGCGCGCGCCACTAGATATTACTATTGCTTTTAGAAGGAGCATCTCATTTCCGTAAATAAATGTTTGGCTAAGCTTTTTAGCGATTTTTAGTCGTAGCGTTTGTACCAAGTCTACTTGTTAAAAACAGATTTTTTTAATATTTCTACGTATTTTCCCCCCCCCAAACCCCCCCCACATAAACTCCGTCTACAAGGTTACGTTGTCAACTCTTAGGATTAGGGTTAGTGTTTAACGTTCAACTAACAACTCCACCAATTCTTCGTACGTACGAGATTGTTCGTACCGTACTCGTACAGTACCGGTACGAATCAAATTTTTTTGTCGTCGTTGCCAGATGAGAGAGTTTGAATTTGCGTTAATGACGAAGAGACAAAGTAGGACTACGTAGAATTTTTTATGTATTTCCCCCCCCCCAAACCCCCCCCACATAAACTCCGTCTACAAAGTTACGTTGTCAACTCTTAGGGTTGGTGTTAAACGTTCAACTAACAACTCCACCAATTCGAACAAGGTACATACCGTACGTACCGATGCTACCAAGTGATCTCTTACCAATCGATCGGTATGAGAGTACCGTACCGTACAATATTTCGCACCTCGGTTTGTTGGCTTTTTCGATCGAATTCCGACAGCTTCGTACTCGTACTCGTACCTAGGTGATCTATTACCAATCGATTTGTATGAGAGTAACCGGTACCGCACCTCGGTTTGTCGGCTTTCACCGGTATGAGAATTCTAACAAGTCCGATATTATTTTTTCTCACCAACTCTCTCATCTGGCAAGGTTGACAACGAGGACGACCAACTTGATCTAAGACAGATTTTAATCGTATGATTTTTTTCTTTATTCAGGTTAAATCTTATGGTTACGTGCAACCATAAAAATGAGAGTTTGCTACCATAAAAATGAGCGCGCGCCACTAGCTATTACTATTGCTTTTAGAAGAAGCATCTCATTTCCGTAAATAATTATTTGGGTACTGTTTTTTACGATTTTTAGTCGTAGCGTTTGTACCAAGTCTACTTGTTAAAAACAGATTTTTTCAATATTTCTACGTATTTCCCCCCCCAAACCCCCCCCACATAAACTCCGTCTACAAGGTTACGTTGTCAACTCTTAGGGTTAGTGTTAAACGTTCAACTAACAACTCCACCAATTTTCAATCGTGAGCGTTGGAATACCACATTTAGGCATTTCGGGAATCACCCATTGACACGAAAGATCGCTCGCGAACTAGCAGGAGTTCGAAAACAGAAGGATCAGCTTCTGAGCATCGTACTATATGTAACTACCCCTCCTCCGATTTGGTTGGCACGTGTCAACCCCTCTCTAAAGAAAAATTCGAGGCGCGCGCGCCGAGAATTTTTCTTTAGATAGGGGTTGATTCGTGCCAACCAAACGACTCAGAGTATCGGGGGTGGGAGTTTTCTTTAGGATGCTTCCTTTTTACGAGGGCGCAGCCCGAGTAAAAAGGAAGCATCCTAAAGAAAACTCCCCCCCCGATACGAGGAGGAGAGCAAGGAGGAGGGGTAGTTAGGTATGTAATACCATGGTCGTAAGGGAGAGCACAAAGGGAAGGAGCGGGGGGGGGAGCTTGCTAGCGAGCGTCGGTTGCTTGTAGTTGCTGCTGTTGGGGGGGGGGGGGGGGGGGGGCTTCTTGTTGCTAGCGTTGCTCTTTGTTGCTGCAGTTTCGCGGGGGGACAAGGATAAACCTGCTCTCCCCGCAGTCTACCGTGTTGTATGTGTGAAAAATTACTTTAGTATGGGAAAACGGTACTAAAGTAATTTTTCGGACTCCGTGTTAATCCAATCAAAAAGTATTTTTAGAATATTTTCACACACAACTCCGTGTGTTGAACAAGTACTTACTTGTTCAACACACGGAGTTGTGTGTGAAAATATTCTAAAAATACTTTTTGATTGGATTAACACGGAGTCCGAAAAATTAATTTACCGGTACGGTAGGATCTAGTAGAATCCCTACTAAACCCTGGATTTTGGAAAATTCCCCGTACAGTAGGATCTAGTAGTATCTCTACTAGGTCCTGGATTTTAGAAACTTAATCACGCATATATTTTCAGCCGTTAATACCGTTCAAAAGTATTTTTAGTGTTTTGTCTTAAGTAACTTAGTATTTTTAAGCTTTTGTCACATACCAACTCCGGGTGTTGTTGAGCAATATATATGGCAAAGAGGGAACTAACGCGGGATTAGCAATTGTAATAGCAACAGGGATTTCGCTCATTTGATTCCTTCTCATTGTGTAGAATCAAGTAGAATCCCTACTGCAACCTTGATTTATTGCTGTTTTCCCCCGTTGAAATTCATTATTTCAAAATCAAGCACTTTGCAAAAGCATTTTGCAAAAGCAAATCCCCCCCGCTCCCCCGACCATGGGAATAGACCCTTTTCGCTGCTTCATATCCTATTACAACAACAAGAAACCCATTCTATCACAATGTAAGTCATTGCCGGTTCTTCGTTTGCTGGGGGGGGGGGGAGCTGTTAAGGCTGTTGCGGTTTGATTCATCATCATCGTCGTCGTGTTGTCGTCATTTGTTATTCCGTCTATTACTCACAACACTCTTCTTCTTTTTGATTCTTTGGACCATGGGAATACTAGCCCCTTCCAGCAACCATGGTTTGAACTATTCCACCCTGAAAGAGCAAGCAAGGCTGCTCCAGCTCGTCGGACTCGGTCTAATGCTCAAGATCTTTGGTCTCGGACTCGGTCATCTACCAATGCAACAACAACAACAACCCAACGTCGGTCTGTACTAGCAGGACGCAACAAACCTGATCTTGGGGACCGGCGTCCGGACAATAGTAAGCAATGATGCCTGCTCTGGTCTAGGGGAACAGTGTATTCTCGCGACCGTAATTCTTGCTCTGTGCCTATGAGCGGCGTTGATACGAGGAGCCGAGTCCCTACAAGAATGGTGAATTCGGCCCTACAACAAGCAGCGTCTTTTGGCCCCAACAGCCTCAATATTCATCATGACTTGCTCTCTAGCAAGAAATAGGTCTGCAGATTAATTCTAGCTCTTTTTTTGGCATATACCCTGGTCCCTAGTAGTCTGCTGTGTATTACTAGTCTGTTCTGGGAGTATCAAAAAGAGTGCTACTAGTAGGTGAATAGTGCTCAGAATACGACTGGAAATCACGACAGAAAATTCTAGTACCGTACGGTACGAAGGCACCAAGTAACACTAGTAGAAAATCACATAGTACCACTTCTACTCATACTACGTACCACTCATGCGGAGTATTGCGGAATTGCCAAAGTATCAACCCATTATCAGAGCAGAAAACACTACTAGAAATCGTGTAGCAATTCTACGACAAATTTTCGAAATTACTTGAGTATCATGCCATTGTCAGAGCAGAAAACACTACTAGAAATCGTGTAGCAATTCTACGACAAATTTTCGAAATTACTTTAGTATCATGCCATTGTCAGAGCAGAAAACACTACTAGAAATCGTGTAGCAATTCTACGGCATATTTTGGAAATTACTAAAGTACCACCAAAGTTACAAAAGTAACACCCCCTCCTCTGCACCTTTTTCGCGCCCATTGAGTCTGTTTTAACCCCGTGAGTCCCTTTTATTTTTTCTTACTTAGGCGTCGATTTTGAGAGTGCACGTGCTCTCCCGTACGAGCCATGGTGTTACTACCGTACCAATGTTGTTGATGCAGGGAGATCTTTGAATACTCAAGGGTGATCTCTGGCTCGTACGTCGTACGGGTTCCAATTGTTGATTTCGTTCAATCCGCACGTTTTATTACTTACGGTACGGACTGTCTGAACTGAATACAGTAACACGTCCTTATTAATATAGTTACTACCTGTCGATTAGCAACGAGAGTGACGAGTTTCGAAAGGAAATGAACAGAAACGAACCGCACTACTCGTATGTAGTGGAGGTGTAAACTGATACTATTCACAGATACTGCTGAAATTGACGGGGACCCCGATGTGTGTGATAATTTGAGGGTCATTAGAACGCGTTCTTTGATCTTCTGACAGTTTTATAAAAAAACTTATGCAACCATCTTGAGCTTTTGCCACTAGATTCATATTGGAATTTTCGCTCCGTTTAAGTGTCGATACATCTGTAAGGGCTAATTATCTTCTGATTCCAAATAATAAGACTACACTGTTCGTATTAGCGCTTCCCCGAACGAAACAGATACAGGTGAAAAAAAAGACGACAATCGTATTCAACGAGGACAGTGTGGTTAGGACAGCTCCCGACAGTAAGACCGTGTTTTTTGAAAACTACCCATTTACTACGCAAAACTGGGATGTACCACGGAACATAAGTTAGACTGGCTATATTTCTACAGACGATGGCTCCGATTCGATTAACAGAAAACAATCCACCCTCATTGGAAGACTACACGGCTTTCCACGGTATGCTCTGTCGACCGAAAGCTGCTCTTCGGTGCATCGAGAGTTTCAATCAAGGGGCGGTGTTGGTTATCGCAACTAAGTCGACGATCATTGACGCAGAGGGAAAAAATAACAATTTCATGCATTTTTTCAAGTTGAACGAAAAACCGCTGTTTTCGCTGAATATTTGGACCTATTACCTGGCTACAATATCGACACTGACACTTTTCTGCAGCTTGTTGCGTCGGACGCGTATGATAAAGGCCGTGGAGTACAGTGATGGTAAGAGTGGCACGTCATCAGACGAGAGTCTCTGGCGGTTTAAAAGAGGCGATGACAAATGGATCGAGTCATCATTCTCTCTGTCAGAGGAGAAACATAGTCCTCTCCAGTTGCCTCCTGAAGCGATGGAATATATCATCAATCGATCTATTGTTCTCGGTCATCTCCCAGAAACACATGGTTGTATGAAAAGAGAAGCAAGCAAAGACGCTAAAGATGAAACCGAAGCCACACCCCTGGCATCGACACAAAATAAAATCACGATTCCAGAAGTCACTTTGATTCGGCGTTTCGAGTATGACTTCGGTGGTTTTATTTCCGTGATGATGTTGCACTTTGTTTGTACCAACGGAAGGACACACCTAGTAGAGATCCTTAGGATAAATGATGGGAATGCATTGGGAATCTTTGTGCACGGTCTTTTCGAAGCAATCAAAGAGGCAACGAGAGGCATCTAACTACCAAGATGAAAAACAGCACGGCAAAAGCTAGTGCAAGAAGCTGAACGAGCCACTCGAAACTCTTCCTGATGGGAATTAAGGTTAAGGATATTATGATTACTGCGATACTAAAAAATACATGGAAACACAACAAAAGGACAACGAAGGATCCTAACAAGCAAAACCTCCACATATGTTGGAAAATTAAATCTAGTGAAAGTTATCATTGACAAACTGATCTTGTAGGCCTATTCTCTGAGAACCAGGGTGATTAATGTCATTTGCAGTAGCTCGGTTTGATGATCTAGGTGCTCAAAATAATTTTGTTCCAACATAGCCGTTTCATCAGTGTACGAAAACACAGAAAGAAAGATGGCTAAGGAAGCAAAAGAAAGTGCCAACAAGAAAGGCAATGAAATTAGACCGGATGAAGAAAGCATCGACCCGAAACCAAAGAAAACACGAGGAAAGTTCAATAGAAAGAAGAAGAAACATCGTGATTATGGGGAAAGCACGAAACTCACCGGACTAACCGAAGAAATCAAGAATGATACATTCACGTACTACGGGGGAAATTGAGCAAAACAATGGTTGAAGTCACGACAAGCATTCATCACATACGCAGGAGGCAAATATGGCCAAAACACAATGGCTTCCCTACTAAACGGACGGCACACCATAGTGGCTGTTGAAGAACCAACCAGATACACCAAGGAACAACTAGCAGGATTAGACCCATATGAAGCAAAAGAATGGGAATTTGACTTCAAAGAGTATCAAAGCACAAAGAAAGAACTCAAAACATACCTTGGACGCCTATTCAACAAACTATGGGGACAATGCGACCTGCCCATGCAGAACAAGATCAAGTCTAATGAGAATTGGACCAAGATACAGCAATCCGGAAACGTCCATGAACTGCTCTCCATCATCGACTTCATCTGTACTACCAGTGACCAAGAACAATACAGTGCAGTGCAAGCCTTCCTCACCAACAAGAAACTTCACAACCTACGACAACACGATGACTGACCACTATCAGAATACTACCACGAATCCGAAATGTTTGTAAAGGTCACAGAACACCAAGGGAATGAATACTGCCCCGTAAACATCATAAAGGAGATCATTGATGAATCCAAAACACTCAAGGCAATAAAACCTGAGGAGATACCACCTGAACAACAACAAGAAATCAAAGCAAAAGCGTGTGAGAGATACCTTGCTACAGTGTTCATGATGAACTCCAATGACCGCAAATACAGGACATACAAGGATAGCGTGGCAAACGAATACTTACAGGGATACGATAAATACCCAAAGACCGTGCTCGACGCAAAAACAATCCTCGACCAGTACAAGTACAAGCCACAAAAGACTGGAAGGGACAAGAAACAAACAATTACCGAACAAAGTCACCTGAGCAAAGGAGAAACACCATCACAAGATGACGAGACGGAATCAGAGGAATCTGAAGTGGAAGGAAACCAGACCTACAGTAACAACCCCCAACACCAACACCTGACATGCTATCAATGCGGCCGAACCGGACATATCGCCCCTGTGTGCAAGGGAACCACCAAGAAAGACGGAACATCTATTGATGACTCGCTAGGAGATAAGAACCAAGTCAGAGCCACCACCATGGTATTGAACGAATCTGATAAGGAGGACAGCAGTGTGAGTCCGGGAGGTCTATACAGTGATTCAGGCCAAGATGACAGTAGTGGGTTGGACAACTACCTCAATGACGATGATGATGCCTATAAAGTTGGATGGACATTTGCGACTTCAGGGAAATCTGTCATCATTGAGGATCTCAGAACCAAACACCACCACACGTTCAATCAAACAAAGAAAGGAAAACTCAACAAATGCTGGATCCTGTTAGATAACCAATCGACGGTACACGTCTTCTGCACTAAAGATTTTCTGACCAACATCAGAGAGGCAGTCAACGAACTACATCTCTACACCAATGCCGGAATGACAGTAATAACACTGATTGGAGACTTACCAGGATTTCGACCGGTGTGGTATCATGAAGATGGAATTGCAAACATACTATTCTTCAATGGGGTAGCAATGGCACCCGACTACAGAGTGGAATTCAGCAACCAAGCTATAGGGAACCAATTTAGGGTAACAAACCCCATTGGCAATGTAAAAGAATTCAGACCATCTTCAAAAGGACTTTACTAGTGGGACAGCTCACATCTGTTCCACACACCAAAAGAACAGAACATGGTGATATCAACACCAAAACTCTTCTATAATGAAGGAATAACACTAATCGAAACAGTGGAAGGAAACAAAGAAGCGCTGTATACCAACCGGGACGTACTCCGAGCAGAGCGAGCACAAAAATTCCAACAGATAGCCGGACACCTAAGTACTAAACAACTTCTTCAGATTACACAAAAGAATCAGTTAATCAATTGTCCAGTCATGCTGGATGATGTCAGGCTTATGAACAAAATTCTGGGTCCCAGCATTGCAGGACTAAAAGGGAAAACCACGTGACAAAAGAAACAAACAGTAGAGCCGGAAATAGTACCAATGCCAGAACACATACGGGAACAATATATGTTGATCATGCTGGCGATTGGCGTCATGTATATCAAGGGCATCCCATTACTCAAAAGCATATCGCGCAACATCCACTATGGAGCATGCCCTCCACTACCAAAAATGACACTTAGGGACATATCAGAAGCCCTACAACAGATCAGAGAATACTACACGAAAAGACATTTCAAAATCACTACAATACTTGCAGATGGACAGTTCAAGGGACTACAACACAATCTCACAAAGCAACAGATTAACTCAATATAGTATCCAAAGATGAACATGTCCCTGAGATCAAATGATACAACAGAACACTAAAAGAAAGATGCAGGTGCGTATACAGTGAGATCCTGTTTAAGCGATTGCCCAAATGAATGGTGGTGGAAATGGTCCGCACTATCGTCTTCTATCAAAATACCTTCCCATGGGCTGGAGGGATATAGAACACCATTGCACCAACTACTATTGTCACGGGAATGGCCCCTGACTATAACCTACATTTCCATACACCATTTGGCACATATGCACAAACACACAATGAAACTAACAATACTATGCGCTCTCGTACAACTGGAGCAATCGCAATGGGACCAACACAAAACTTCCAAGGAGGCATGAATTTCTTCAGCCTCACATCCGGTAGATCCTATCTTGAAGCTCCAATGACTGCACCATCTGTCCAATGCCCAAGGATGCAATTCGTCGCGTTGAACACATTGCTTGCCACAATCCCATTGGCCTCCAATTCCATGACCGCAACAGCCAACCTTACGACAGTGACTCTGAGTCAGATATTGAGAACGACCCAGCGCCGGCACCTACACTTGATCCCAACCCTGCAGGAGTGACCCCGCCAAGCCCGACACACGACGACTCCGACAACGACGCAACCACCTCAACCAGCAAAGCTACAGGAGTGAACACGGAAGACAAAGACGCTACAGGAGTGGACAACCGCACGGCTACAGGAGTGGAGAACAACAACAACAACAACAACAACCCCGAGGAAGATACCGGGCAAGCCGAAGATAACAACACAGACGATGACGATGCATCCGTAGGGAACACGCCAACTGAAACAACACCACGATCCTCATACGGACGCAGAATCACAAGAGGCACAAGCCGACCCATGGATGACCAATTTGAATACCAATATGTGCAGAGTATAATCAACCCAACCAGTGGGGACAGGATTGAACCAGTCACATCAAGCAACAAACGACAGAACAGTGAAAAGGCAATGAAGTTCGTCAACGAAGAATTGAAGCGAGACACCACTATCAAGAATTGAATACTTGTACAATATAGTCTACAAGCTGGACTGAAGAAGTTTGGGGAAGAAGGAATGAGAGCAACAATGAAAGAACTCAAACAGATGATTAGCCGAGAAGTTTTTGGAGAAATTCCATACAAATTGATCACACAGGAAGATTAGAAACGGGCACTACCCATCCTACTATTCCTATCCACCAAACGGAATAACACCATCAAAGGACGCGCATGTGCAGACGGACGCCGACAGAAGATATGGACCCAGAAGGAGGACACATCGTCACCAACAGTGGCACCTAAGGCGCTATTCTACACCCTAATGATTGATGCAATGGGAGGCAGAGATGTGGCGACTTGTGACCTACCAGGACACTTCCTACAGACAGATATGGAGGAAAGGCTAATACTCCGACTGGACGGAGCGTTGGCCAAACTGCTAGTCAAGATAGATCGGAAACGATGGAAGCCATACCTCAAATATGAAGGAAGAAAACCAGTCATATATGTGATATGCCGGAAGGCTATATATGGAACAATCACAGCCACCCTACTATCATACAAGAAGCTATCAGACACTTAACGGAGTGGGGATACGAAATGAACCCATATGAGCCATGCTGCTGGAACAAAATAGTCAAAGGAAACCAAATGACCGTGGTATTTCATGTGGTCGATATGAAAATAAGCCATGTGGATCAAGAAGCTGTATCAGGGCTCATCAGGCAACTGGAAGGTATATACTCCAAACTGGATCCCATGACAGTGCAACGTGGAAAGGTGCACCAATATCTCGGAATGACTATTGATTTCCGAACCAAAGGAGAAGTACAAATAAGTATGTATGATTACATAAAGAAAATGATCGACAAACTGCCAGAGGAAATGATTGGAACAAAACCAACAGGGGCAGCCGAACACATATTCAAGACAGATATCGATGAGGCCAAGAACATGCTTGACAGCAACAAGAAGGGCGTGTTCCGTTTGATTTAAGCACACGGACTATTCCTGAGCAAACGAGGACAACCCGACCTACAAACACCAATATCATTCTTATGTACATGGGTACATAAGCCAGATATACAGGATTGGAAGAAACTGACACACACAATGAAGTACCTACAAGGCACAGCATATCTACCACTCATCCTACGCACAAATGGATCAGAATCAAAAATATACATCAATGGGGCACATGCAGTACACGCAGACATGAAAGGACATGCAGGCGTGTATGCAACAGAAGGAACTGGAGCAGTATGTGTCATCAACAAAGAACAAATTGAATACAGTGAGCTCAACAGAAACAGAAATTGTTTGCACAGGTGAAAAGGTTCCAAAGCATACTATATGGTACAGGAATTTCCGTGTTGCCCAAGGAGGGAATAGCAAAGAAGATATACTATACCAAGACAACAACAGTGCGATCCTATTGGAGAAGAATGGAAGGATGTCATGCCGTAAAGGATCAAAACATATTGCAATAAGATACCTTTTTGTCACAGATCAAATCAAGAACAAGGAATTCGACGTTGAGTATTGCCCAATGGGAGAGATGATTGCAGATTACTTTACAAAGCCTCTACACGGAAACACGTTTTGAACATTTAGAAACCTCATATTAGGAGTAAGAGAGGAAGATTTCGAAACATACGAAGACATATACAAAGAAACCCTGAAACTATATGGACTAGATGATACAAAGACCATCGGGACCACAGGAGTGTGATGGGAATTAAGGTTAAGGATATTACGATTACCGCGATACTAAAAAATACATGGAAACACAACAAAAGGACAACGAAGGATCCTAACAAGCAAAACCTCCACATATGTTGGAAAATTAAATCTAGTGAAAGTTATTATTGACAAACTGATCTTGTAGGCCTATTCTCTGAGAACCAGGGTGATTAATGTCATTTGCAGTAGCTCGGTTTGATGATCTAGGTGCTCAAAACTTCCTACCCTTACAAAACATCTGAAGAATGTCACATCAACTTTATTTTTATTCTGTGCACGTAATTCACATCACTGGTTTTCGATTTCTAATCATAAATTACACTACTCAATTGTTGGAATAAGATAGAGTTGGAGCGGCGAGCGGAAATTCAGCGGCCTGGATCAAGATGAACTCAAAGGAGTTGTTGTCGATGGGTCCAAATCAACGCAACACAACAAGCTATATGAGGGGCTCAAGATAGTTGGTGGTAAGAAGAACTCCAAGGTGAAGACAACCCTCATCAGCATGAAGCCATTGACCGAAGACGATTTCCTACCAGCCATGCCAAGCCCAGCCGACTACACCGTCCTGGGAACACGGGGGGAAGAGGTCGTTGACCCTGACAAGAAGCGCCTCCTTGAACAACTATGGATCAAGAAGGGGGAGCGGGCAACAAAGAAATATGACCAATACATCGAGGACATGAAGAGACTGTTCTCAACTGCAGAAGGACAGCTCAGTCCCAAGGTGAAGCAACATCTAAAGACCAACAAGTCTTGAACAGGCGTTGAGGACGACCAAGTCACTCTCAGCATGCTTAAGCTGTTGCGAGAATTCTGCTATTGGGACAGCGCGACCAAGGTGCATCCAATGGTGGATGCAGCTAACAAGGTCTACAAGTTCTTCTCCTGCAAGCAGGACGCCAACAAAAGTGCGGCAACGTACCCTGAAGAAGTTAAAGCATGATTCAATGTGATGACATCAGCTGGGATCACAATCCAATCCGATGCCATGATTAAGTTGGCACTGAAGAAAGGGTTCCCTGACAAGTCCTACACTGACTACACGAAGATGGATGAGACCAGCAAGGCCAAGATTAAAACACTGGTGGAGGACATGCTCCTGTCTGTGGTGATTGTGAATGGATGCAATACCAAGACCCATCGTAACTTGTCTGGGGTCCTCAAGGACAACTACAGCCTCGGATTGGATGTCTACCCAACCTCACAGCCAAAGGCCCTCAAATTGATGAACCAATACAAGTCAGTGGCGCACACAACACCAGGACAACAAGTCAACAACAATGGTGGGTCCGGTGGGCGCCGCGCAACCGGGAACCCCACTAGCAACAGCGAGAAAGGGGGTGACACCGCCAACGAAACAGTCCTTACAACTAACGACATCACAACACCTGCTACAGCAGGTGACTCCAAGGTAGCTGAAGAAGCTCACCAGATCCTTATAGCTGGAGTCGAAGATGGAGCCTTCGATGAGGAACTATGTCTTGTCCAGCTCAGCACGCCGACTATGCCTCACCAAACCCCAGAAAAGTCCAGGAGTGTGGGGCCCGTGATGGCAAGCTACAGTGTTAGCAACAAAGTGGAATGTATACTCTCGCAATCTAATGGGAGTATCGATACATACTGGATCTTACTGGATAGCCAGGCTACCTGCAACTGTGTGAGTAACCCTGCGCTGCTGAAGGACATCCGACCTCATCCAGAGGGGCGGAAGGTCCAAATCCATTGCAATGCAGGAGTGGTCGAGATCAATCTGATCGGTGAACTCCCAGGTTTTGGAACTGTCTGGTTCCAGAAAGGGGGTATGGCCAACATTCTGTCACTCAGCTTGGTATCAGACCAATATCGGGTGACCCTAGACACTATCATCACCCAATCTTTCTTCGTGCATAAGCCTGATGGGTCCACTTGGCGATTCGATTGATCACCCAATGGGTTGTACTACTGTGACCTAAGAGAGACAGATGGAACTATTCTTGCCATCACTTCAGTGGAAGGACAAAAGAAACTATACTCTGATCTGGACATACGCCAAGCCACAAAGGCCTGGAAGCTGCAGGATGCCCTGGGTTTTTCCAGTATAAAGGACTACCTCCACATTGTCGACAATAATCTACTACTTAACTGTCCCGTCACCCGGCAAGACATCAAGATTGCTGAGGATATTTTTGGATGTGGTAAAAGGGAAGGCAGTCTGACAGCAACCCTCACACGTTCGAGAGGACGTGGATCCTATCCCGGTCGAGATTTTAACTTGATACAAGGCTGTGGCCCTCAGTATCAATATCTTCACAGTCAATGGGATCAAATTTTTCAGGAGCGTCTCCCGGCATCTGTATTTTTGGACGGTGAGCGACATTGAAGACTCATCCCAGTCCACCATCCTTCAGACGCTTGGCGCCATTATTGGACTGTATGCCACACGAGGGCTAGTCGTGACGGTAGTGTCTGGCGATAATAAGTTCAACTGTCTTGAGGAGGCCTTGCTATCCAGGGATCCGCCGGTCCGATTTGAAGGAGTGGGAAGAAATCAACATGAACCTTAGGTCGAGCGGGACAATCAAACATGCAAGGAGCGCATTCGCTGTATGTTTGCATTCATCCCATTCAAGCGACTGCCCCGCTGTGTCACCATAGACATGGTGTCGGCCAAAATCTTCTGCCTCAATAACTGGTGCAATTGTGTGGGCGTGTCCAGCACTCTTTTGCCCCGACAGCTGATGACAGGCATACGCCTTGACGCAACAAAGCACTGTAAGTTCCAATTTGGGGATTATGTTCTAGCACATGATGACACAAGTGACAACACAATGAACCCAAGGGCGTGGGACGCAATATACCGCCGGCCAACTGGGGACCGCACTGGGGCCATGTACCTCTTCGACCTCCATACATGCCGTCGCATCCGGCGTCGGACCGCAACCGCCGCACACATGATAAATACAGTCATCACGCGTGTGGAGGCCATCGCTGCTGAACAGAATGCCCCCATTAGCCTCATGTGTGGCGACATGGACGCCCACACAACTATTCTGGATTTGGACACTGCATCCGTTGGATCTGACGATGGAGCCTCCAACTGCTCATTTGCACTGAGTGAGATTGGTTCAGTTGAGAATGGAGACAGCCCTGGGACAATAGACCCCAAGGAGCCCCATGACCTACAAGAAGACCAGGCACAATACGAGAATGACGCTGACAAGGAAAGCCACCATGGTGATCTGTCACCGCAAGAAGATCAAGAGCCAGTGGGGGCACGCACATTAAGTGATGTGGATGGAGGAGCTGATCCAAGTGACATTGATAACAAGGACGGCAAGGATGGCACATCCGTTGAGCCACCCAGTGCAGAAGACACGACTGACTCCGGCTCTGAACGCAAAAACAATGCTGATGGAGCAAGTGTTTCAAGCGCATGCAGCGCCAACCAGCCCACAGGGGCACGGGACGACCCAGCCGGCGGGGACAATTTTGCCCCCACCAATGACAGCCATGACACGCTACACACTCACAACGAGAGCACTAGTAGCTTCAATAAAAACAATACGCGATACACAACAGTCAGCAATGGTGCTAAAGGACCATGGCATATGACCCTCAGGCCACACGTTACACGTGGACACAACAAATTTGGAACAGCAGAGGGCTACCAGCCCAACATCCACCACCGGAACCTCTCATCTATCCCTTAATTGGAGTAAAATAAGGTGCGAAATTGCACCTTATTTTATACCTAAAAATTACTAGTAATTTTTTCCCCTTTTTTGTTCCGACAACCCAACAACAACAACAACAACAACAACAATGCCATCGCCGCTGTCGATGACGACGCCAACCAACACCGACACTAAAGTAAAGAGTGGAAATAACATAGAACCTGCTAATTGTTACTTGGAGGAGGCCTCCCTTTTTAACTGTTTAGAGAGTTTTTTTTTTGGCTTGCAATAAGATCAACACTGGTATGAAATGTGGTGTAACAATCTGAGCAAAGGTTGGCATTGCACGTCTTGCAGAGTACTACATGGCTTCCTTTTTGCACTCCAGCAGCCCACCAATGCAGGGCACACTTGGGATGGCTGCCTGTAGCTACAGCTGGTAAGTGTGAGAGCGCTGTATTACATCTGATTGCGAAGCAGCCATCTGGTGAAAGGGACTTGTCATTCATCTTTGCAAACCTACCAGCAGCGGATGACGAGTCACCTGATCCTGAAGAAAATGACAAGCTAGAGACTGTAGAGGACGGCCATTGATTCAAGCTTGCGCTTCCTGGAGATGTGAAAGGTGCTGCTGTTGGTGGCTTTTGATGCAGCAGACTCTGGATTGATCCAATACAAAGCAATTGACTTGCGGAATTCATACTGAGACATCAAATTCTTTCGGGGGATTCCTTCTGCTTCATTCACAGACCGGTATAACACATAGGCATTCGTGAGACACACTCCAAGCCCCCAAAACATGAGGGCCCACCACCATTTCCTGTTGCGCAACCAGGTTTGAACTTGATATGACTCGCGTAATTGATCTGCAATGTCAACAGCACCCATTTCATTGTTGTACTTATCAATAAAATTCATGCGAAGGAATCTGAGGTTTTCAATCCTTCCTGTGTCCACATTGTAGACAGGCTTTTCCTTCACTATCCACTTGATCACTGATGCCTACCATGCTTAAGTAGTGGACTGGCTTTGTATCATACACACTTGAAGCAATCATATTCTTGGACAGTGGGTCACCTTCAAGAATAGCAGCCTTCACTGCACCCCCAACAGCATGTGCCTGCTTTGGATTTGTCACTTCTTCCTGCAGCACACACCCAGGCAATCCACGTCCACCCTTCCCTGTTACTCCATGGCACAGCACCTTGTAAGAGTGATTGAACACGGCGCGACAGAATGGAACAGAGTTGTATAAGTTGTCCATGCTGACCCTGTGATAGCAATCCTTCAGTGTATCAAAGAGAGCCATCGTGCGGGCGTGAAGAGCAGACAAGCCTTGATTAGTGTATCTGGCTGGTGGTGGATCATTCCTCATGTAGAATTGATAGCAATAACCAGCGTTGCACAACACGTCAGCTTGGAAGCCATCCCCAGCATTCTTGTAAGTGATCCGCTTCTTGTCTGGGTATTTCCCTTGGAACCCCATAGTCATCTCATCTACTGAGACGCCAGGTCCAAGTTGCCAGCACTGGGGGAACATGTGGTTCATAAACTTGAGCAACGGCCATACCTTCCAGTTAGGATACCGTGTCCTAAGGGGTGGAAGTATCCTTGGATCCTGGCAAGCAAGAAAGGCTTTGAAGTGCCTGTGGCGCCGCTCTGCATTTTCACCAAAGCTCTGATAAATGAAGTCGTTGCCATTAACCGGATCAACAATTTGCGGACGGAACTTCATTTCAATCCTAGGGGAGGGGGATAGTCCATGGAAGATATACACGCCAAAGTGTTGCCGCAGTTCACTTGCAGTGAAGTTCTTGTAGTCCATGTACTGACTACCACCAGCTCCTGCTTCAGCTACACCAGCCTTGAGGTTTGTCCATGTTGACATATCTTGAAAGCTGAAGGAATTTCCCCCCCCTTGCTTCTTCAAAGGAAAGAACAGCTCAATGAACTCATACGGCTTGGTACTAGAAGAAAGGTTGTGCTTCCTTGCAAACTCTGGATCAACAGTGCCCTTCTCTCGTACTTGCTGCTCTGTCAATGGGTTACCTTGTTGGTCTCTCTTTAGGTTGCCCTTCCGATCGAACGTGTAGGATGTAGTTTTCCCTGGGAACACAGGGACATCAAATTGTTCTGCAAAATCATGCTTGATAGGGATGAAGTCTGCAAACTCTTCAGGGACAGTTGGAGCTCTTGCTTTTGCATCAAATGAAGGATTTACTAGCTCTGACACTGCTGTGGTTAGTGGAAGAAGCTCCCTCCAGCAGGCGCCGGCGGGGAGGGTCGAGTTGGCTGCTTTCCTTGTATTAGTCGTCCTCTTCTTCTTTTCCCCCTTACCGGGCGCCTGCTTCAATCCTCCCTCCTCCCCTGCTGCAGCCAAAGGTCCCACAGGAAGCCTCTTCAGTAGAGCAGCCCATAGTCGCTCTTGTAGCACTGTTTTGGTTCCATAGATAGTAGGACATCCTCTAGATTTGAGCTCTGCATGCAAATCTTTCCTTGGCATCCTATCAATGGCACTATCATCAATTGGGACATGATTTTGTTCAACCGGCGCTGGAGCGCTGGCGGTCTCGACATATTTGATACCTGGAGAGGGGACTGTATCCCCTGTACTAGCGGCGGTAGTGGTGGCTGATGTTGACTCAGGGATAATCAATACCTCCTTGGCCTCTTCCTCGTCCTCACCCTGTACAGCGTCATAAAATGGACCAATTTCATCATCCGTATCATAGCCCGATTCAAAACGATTTTCAATGGTGGACTCGCTTCTCCTAGTGAATCCAACAAGGGGCTTCCTGTGGGCTTTAAATGGACGTGGGTGGGGACAGACTGGGGTGTAGAGTGTGCGCCATCGGCAGCATGATTTTCTCTTTTTTTGAGGAAAATTGTCCTTTACCATGATCCTTGTTTTTTCCTTCCCCCTTTGAGGAATTGATTCATTCTTTTTGCTTATCCTCCCTAATACTAGTAGGGAGAGATCCGGACCGTTCCCCTGCTGTTGGAGCACTCACAGTGGTCACCTCTCCAATTTTAGTGAGGTCAGGAAGGGAAGCATCCTCAGGGAACGATGCCAAATTACAAGATGTGTCCTTATTTCCTTGAATATTGGATGAATCAGTGCGGACTTCTTGTGGATTATCTGCAGGTGGTAGGGGAAGAGGTTGGTGTGCTTGGATTGCAGTCGGAGGCTCTGTGGAAGACTGGGTATATGATTTCACCATGGTCAATTTTGGGTGTTCATAAGGTACATGGTGTTTTATTTTCAACTTTCAAGAACTTTCGCTGCTCACTGCTGGCCAAGTTTCAGCTTGTAGGACCTATGTGATAGTTCATTCTAGACCAAAATTTTACTTAGATAACGAATATGCTATTGGTTTGATCTAGAAATTGATTTGAAGATTACCAAAAACCCTCCAAAAATTGGTAAATAAGGTGCGAATTCGCACCTTATCCAATCAAGGGATACATTCGGACATATTCCAAGGGGGTTTCAGGAAAGCTGTCGCGAAATTAGAGGCTGACCAAGATAAGTACATGTTCATATTGCACGCTATAGCCACATACAATAACATTGATGCATCACTAGTCACCAAGCAATATGGCATGAAGGCCGGATTGAAACTGTTTGGGACAGCTGGTCTGCAAGCAGTAATGGCTGAGCTCAAGCAGCTGCACAACGGCAAGGTGGTGCACCCTGTGCACATCAGAGACATGACACGAGATGAAGTCAAGCGGGCTCTCCCATATCTAATGTTCCTGAAGAGAAAGCGGTGTGGAAAGATCAAAGCCCGTGGGTGTGCCGATGGGAGGTCCCAACGCAATTTTATTTCCAGGGAAGACACCTACCCACCCGATGTTTCCCTTCATGGCCTTATGCTCACTTGCCTGATTGATGCGATCAAAGGCCGTGATGTTGCTACAGCCGACATCCCAGGGGCCTTCCTACAGACTCCAATGCCCAAAGGGGAAGTAGTGCACATCCGCTTCAATGGACCCATGGCCGAGCAATTGCGGCGCATCAACCCTGAACTCTATGACAAGTACATCATGCAGGGGTGACGGGGACAGATTCTCTACACGCAAGCCAACAAGGCAATTTATGGCACTCTGTAGGCAGCCTTACTGTTCTGGGAACGCCTGTCAGGACAGCTAACCACATGGGGCTTTGAGCTCAATCCATTTGACACGTGCACGCCAACAAACTGATCAATGGATCACAGTCCACAATCATTTGGCACGTTGATGACCTCAAGATCTCCCACAAGGACCTGAATGCTGTAACAACAGTCCTGGATGACCTTGACAAAGTTTTTGGGAAAGAAATCCCACTCCTCGTGGCCAGAGGCCGAGTCCACGACTATGTTGGAATGACCATTGACTACAGTGAACCCAGAAAGGTCAAGTTCAGCATGTTCGATTACCTTGAAGGGATTGTAAGCAAGCTTCCCAAAGAGCTCATTGAAGGAAGAACAATCCCAACCCCAGCATCAGATCACCTGTTCAAGGTGAATGCTGAAGGGAATAAGATCAAGCTTGTGGATGCTGAGACATTCCATAAGCACGTGGCACAGCTCCTGTTCGCAAGCAAGAGAGCCAGGCCGGACATACAACCATCAATTGCGTTCCTATGCACTCAGGTCTCCAGCCTCGGCTCCGATGACTGGAAGAAGCTTCGGATGGTCCTCGGGTACGTCCGGGACACTATCTTTCTTCCCCTGGTACTGGGATGGGACAGCACTGGGAACGCCTACTGGTATGTTGATGCCTCCTTTGCAGTGCACTCAGATATGAAGAGCCACACAGGCGGGGTGCTCACGTTTGGGCAAGGTGCTGTCCTTGCACTATCTACCAAGCAAAAGCTCAACACTAAGAGCTCGACCGAGGCCAAGTTAGTGGGAGTTGATGACTCACTACCATATAACTTATGGTGTTATTATTACCTCAAGCGGCAGGGCTAGTATGCTGCCCAGACCGAACGCGGCACTGACACCACCCATAGGTTAGGTAACAACAATATACTTAACCAGGACAACACAAGTGCAATGAAGCTGGAAATGAATGGTAAGTCATCCAGCACCAACGTCCGATAACTGTCACGCGACCCCACGCGACCCCTCGCAAGCCCTATTTTCAGAAAATCGACCCTGCGTTTGTTATGCGCAAGGGTATTTTTTTAAATTCACAATTTTTGTGGTAATGATTTTCGACCCCCCTCAGGTTGCGACCAAAATTCTCCCCGAAGACTCAAAATGTCCATTGATCTCTCCATTTTGACTAAATTGATTTAAAAAATCTACTTTTCACTACCACACTTTCTAACCTTAACCCAAGATATGAAATAAAATTAGTTTCAGAAGTGTTAGTTTGCTACGTTTCCGCGTTGTTTTTTACGGTATGTCACGTCGTGTCTTCTTTCATACCATCGTGCCTTTTAATGCTCGCTTCGATAGCATCATGCTTGTCTTAACGAATTTTCGTAGAACTCTACAGCACTAACTTCCTCCTACATGATTTCACCACCATTCTTTCTTTTATTTTGTTTCCAAAAATACTTTTTTCTTAGATATGTGTCTGGGTGTATTATGATAGTACTAGTAGTAGTAGTAATGTAGGTATGTTAGTATTGATTTCTGTTCGAGTTGTGAAACGATTTTTTGTACAATTCATGTCAACAATCATGGAACGGCGTTTCAGAATTCAGTAACCGGAACAGCGTTTCATGCTTTTGTGTTCGAATCATGTTTAAATTTGAAATCTCGGTGCCAAACAAATTCCTAACCTTAACCCAAGATATGCAATAAAATTATTTTCAGAAGTGTTTGTTTGCTACTTCGTACTAGTACTATGTTTCTGCCTTGTTTCTATGTCACGGCGTTTCTTTTTTCATACCATCATGCCTTTTCATGCTCGATCCGATAGCATCATGCTCATTTTCTTCATGTACATTTAACACCCCCATCGAAACCATTTCTCCCCCTCCCTTCTTCCAATAGAATAACATGTCACGACCTAGTAAAAATCGCCATCACTTCAAGAGTGGTTGTTATACCAAAATTCCCAAATCATTTATATGTCGTAGCTGCATGTCCTGTAAGGGCAAATCGAAGACATTCATCGGAAGCAGACAAGATTTGTCTACACACAAATCATACCGATATGTATCACGAGGCCTTTCACGTCACCTTGATTCAATAGCTTTTTGCCGTGATTTCTATTTAAACCATAACCTAATGGAATTTTCATCATCTGCCAAAGAAGAAACCACTAGTACAGTTCGTCATTCACCTACACAATATGGCCTGACATTGACGGAGAATGGTCCAATTGTTCCTTCCGCTTCTGTTGCTGCTGCTCACACTAACAAGGCATCCTCAAACGAAATATTCAACTCTGTTCTAAACAGTCAGGTAGTACACAACTTATTTGTTCCACCAATGGATAGAAATGTAATGGAATCACAGTTGTTTCCTTCAGAAGACAACAGCAACAACGATGACATGGTTATTCATGAAGAAAATTGCCTTCCTATTCAGAACGATAATGGTATGGATGCTTCGGAACCCACCGCATCCCAACCAAACATCAATGAAAAAGAGCAATTGATCCGATCTCATCTTTCTTTTTCACCTACCAATAGGCTCATTGCTGAAATAAAGCTCATGAATCTAATGACGAAACACAAGTTACCTCTAAACACATTCAAATCTATTTTTCAATGGGCAAACGAATGTCAAACTATTCATGGTGTTGACTTTAGCTCTATCTACCCCCACCATCGAGAAGCCATATTTAGTGAAATCAAGTCCAATTTGGGTATTTCAGAGACCAAGTTCGAGCCACACATAATTAACTGGTTACCTTGCAATTTACCCACCCAAATATTTGTTCGATCCTTCCCAGACGCACTTCATTCCCTTCTGACCAATAAGGAGTTGATGCAAGAAACCAATTTGTCTTTTCCGAATGTCGAGACTCCTCTTTCACCCGAAAACAACCCACCACTCACCAATGAAACATACATAACAGAACTACACCACGGCTCTTGGTGGACGGAATCGTGGAAGCAGATCTGCAATGAAAATGATGAAATCCTTGTTCCGATCATTTTCTACATGGATGGAATCAGCTTGGATGCACATGGCTGTCTGTCACTCACTCCTCTCAACATGACTCTTGGTATTTTCAATACTGAAGCAAGAAAACGACCTGACGCTTGGACCACAATTTATTTTCATCCCGACACTGAAATTGAGAGCATAAGACACACAAAAAAAACCACGGCGAAAGGTAATATTCAAAATCTACACACCGCGCTTGCATCGGCTTTGCAATCTTTCAAGGAAGTATGTGAAATGCAGGGCGGGTTGGAGTGGGATTATCTTCTGTATGCAGGAAAAGTGTTCAAAGTGAAAATGAAATTTGCAATTGCCTATGTTGTTGGGGATACAGAACTTCATGACAAACTATGTGGAAAGTATGGATCCTACACGCAAAAGGTGAAGAAATTGTGCCGACATTGTACATGTCCTACACGTGTCATCCATAAACCAAAATCCCAAGTGGAGGAACTGACTTGGCTCTGGGTTCCAGAAGATTTTGAATCCCCCCCAAACAATTCTGCACGGGAACACCGGGAGTACTTCAAAAGCATTTTGCACCATCCCATAAAAAATGCTTTTCACAGCCTCAATTTTGGTAGTAATGTCAACAACATTCACTTTGCTACTCCCGGTGAGTGTTTGCATATGCATCAACTGGGTGTAGCACGTCGGGCAGTAGAATCACTCGATTCATTGTTAAAAGGTAGTCCTAAGTGTTGGTATGCCCCTGATTTAAACACGAATGGCACATCAGCTACTATTGGTTCACTTGCGCAGTTATACGGTGGTCTTTTGTCAAGGCAATCGGACAGAGATTTCCCCAAAACCAAGTTTTCCAGTCAGCTTCTCTCCATTACCAAAAAGGAGGGTAATGATTATTCGGGAATGCTCATTTCCATTCTGATCACCCTTTGTTCCGATGTGGCAATAAACATCATCAAGGACGCGACATTTATTCAGAAACAAGTAGAGGTCATTCAACTGATACTGCCCATGGAAGAATTCTTGAAGCATGGGAATATACCCATTTCTGGATTGGAAAATCTCCCCAAGATGATAATCCATTTTATCAATTGTATTCATTTGACCTGCCTCAGAGAGGGAATGGGTACAAAACTGATCAAAAACCATCTATACTTTCACCTTGTTGAGTACATTAAACTTTGGGGACTTCCATGCGGATGGGATTCTTCTTATTCCGAATCACACCACAAAACTGAAATCAAAGCAACCTCGAAGAACACTCAACAGAATGCTTCGACATTGATAATGCAAACGGCAAAGCGACAGGAAGAAAAAATGCTGCTACGAGTAGCTACTTCCAAGTTTAATTTAGTGACGGCAGAAGATGTTTTTGGTAATCGAGTCCCTCCCAAAGTTTCTGGTTCAAAATTTCACGTTTTCATTAACGACGATGGGGCAAGTACTATGAGATGGGTTAGGTCATCGAACAAAACAAAACCCTATATTTCTCCCATCGTGTTGTCTTTTGTATGTCAGAATGTGCTTCCACTTTTGGAGGACTCTACGTTTGTGAAAGGCTTTACTGAACATAACAGGTTTGACGAATGCACACAGCAAAATTACTTGTTTTGGAGCCACCCTTGATATAATTCCGATAGTGGCCAACTAAATTCTGTCTGGTATGATTGGGCCTTGTTTGATGTCGACGCATGTGAAATACCCTGCCATATTATGTGTTTCCTTGAACTCTACAATCTGAAGCAGCCTTACTCATTTGTTTCTGAGTACGAAATTGCGGACGAAGGCATTTATGCAGTAGTGACCAAGTTTAAATCCACTCCACTACCAACAGCTTCGTTGTTTGTGACGAGAGGTGAAGTAGACGACAATTCCCTGTTCTCATTTCATGTCGACAGCATACTTTCCGATGTAGCAGTTGTCCCAGAACTTGATGCAATTGGTACGTTGCATTCAAACTCATATCTAGTTGTCTCGAATCGAAGGGCTTGGCTGGATGAATTCCACAAGACAATGTCATCTTTGCCTAATGAAGAGGCACTCTACTCCCAATGCACTATTGTTGAAGAGGACAGCGACAATAATGATGATGCTACTAATTCAGGTGATGATTGTTCAATGTCATCGAACGATGATGACGATAGTGAGGTCCTCTCTGATACATCCAATACTTAATTGTTTACGTAGTACAATATCCATAATAACTTAGTATTAGTAAAGACTTTAATGCTCCTCCATATTGATCGTAACATATTTCTCGTACGTTTCGATTGATAGCTACTCCGAAATGATTGCACAATGTCGCAGGAAAACAAACGAAGTGAATGGAACGTCTAACTTTAAATTATTGTTTAATATATTATAGAGGATCAGCTCTTAGCACAGTTTTTGTCGATAAATAGGTGCTCATAATATAACAGCCTTCGTATTTTGGATTCAAACAGCTATGTAATACTAATGGATTGAACAATAGAGTATCGCCTGACCTCAATGGAACTTTCACTTTATACGTTGGGAACACAAAGTAATAAATCACCTCGTCATCACTTACATGTTTTGGAGCAATAACCATCAGCCTCGTATAGAACATATCGGCATCGGTATGGCATTTTGAGTGATAATCCTTTCCAATAGAAAAGGCTGTTACGTGATGACCGATTGCATTCAGTGTTGTACGACTAACAACCTCATTCATCGCAGTTGTTTCAAGTTTGATCCATTTTTCCATTGGACTTAAACAAAGCTGCATTTCCTTCACAATGTGTAGGGCTGTCTCTTCAAGGTTTTCTTGTGTTTTCGGTTCCACATTGTTTTTGAAAACATACACACCATTTCCCGAATTCAATCGATTTGGTCTCATCCCAACAATAGCATATCCATTGTTGACACTGTCATATTTGTATCCTCGTCCTATTTTGGGTTTAGCTTTGACAATTTCCCCAGCGAACCTTCTTGTATTTTCTATATTTTCTTTGGTACCCAACCGTTCTTTTGCAAACTGTCTGGAAGCTTTCGCAAAGATTTTCAATGATGGTTCTGATTCTGCAAATGCTAAAAGAAACTTATCGTAGTTACTATCCAATGATTTGAAACTGTCTATAGACACAGTCTCTGTCGATGGATATTCCTTTTCTTTGGCTGTTTTCCAACCCCAAGTTGTTTCCATGAATTTACTTCTATAGCCATTTTTGTATACTGTTTTCAATGCTATTTGTTTGACATGTTGGAGATTTGACTTTATCCTTTGACGTGTCTTCTTTGGTTTTATCTCCGACAGGTGTTTGTAAGTCTGGTGTATTGTTGTTGATGGTGCTGCGTTTTTGAGAAAATTCGAAGTCATTCTCTGTCTACTTCTTGTACCTTTCTGTTGTCTCTTTGCTCTTTGTTTTTTTGCTCTTTCTTCAATTAGCTTTGGTTTTCTTTTGAATCCCTTCGTTCGGTGTCGCCGCCGACGCATTGCCGACAATGACATCTCCAACAACAATGTAATTGACGACTCGAATTGGCATTGGAGTAGGAGACGAATCGAATTGGCGTTGGACTAGGAGACGAATTGCGAGGGGGACGATGAGGAGCAGCGTTGGAGTTGTAGACGAATTGTCGTTGTAGTAGGAAGTTCGATTGTTCCCGGTCGTTGCTGCTGTTGCTCTCGCTGCTGTTGCTCTCGCTGGCTGTTGCTCTCGCTGCTGTTGCTCTCGCTGCTGTTGCTCTCGCTGGCTGTTGCTCTTGCTGGCTGTTGCTCTCGCTGCTGTTGCTCTCGCTGCTGTTGCTCTTGCTGCTGTTGCTCTCGCTGGCTTTTGCTCTCGCTGCTGTTGTTCTCGCTGCTGTTGCTCTCACTGGCTGTTGCTCTCGCTGGCTGTTGCTCTAGCTGCTGTTGCTCCCGCTGCTGTTGCTCCCACTGCTGCTGCTCCCGCTTGCTGCTGTTGCTATTGCTGCCGCTTGCCGCTGTTGTTATCGCTGCCGCTTGCCGCTGTTGTTATCGCCGCCGCTTGCCGATGTTGTTATCAATGCTGCTTTCCGATGTTGGTAATCTGCAGAACGTCTGTATTGTCGTTTTAGGGTCAACTTTCCAGAACGGCGTTTCAGCTGTTGTTGTTATCTGCCGTTGCCATTGTTGACAATCCTATTATATTATATGACAGGATAAATGAACAAAATGGGTGAGTATTCATCTAATGGTGTACTACATAGAGTAAATAATAACAACAACAGAGTAATATAATCTACGTCCCACTAACCTACACCGTTGGCCTCCTTTTCTTATTGCTTTCCAATTGTCCAATTGATTTGATGCTTATGATTTCAAGGGAAGATTTGCCGCACCTTTAGTGTTCCGATTCGCCGCACCTATAGGGAACAGTACGCCGCACCTCCAGCGTTGTTTCCGATCCGTTGTTTCCTGTTGTCCGTTTACGTTGATCTGTTGTTGCTCCAATTGATCGTTGTTCCGATCCGTACCTATGAAATTAAGAAGGGAAACAAAATTGAGGAATACATCATCAGCAATGTAGGATGTAGGCATCATTGTCCATCTATCTCACGTTGTTCCTTTTGCTGCCTTTGACTCTGTGTTGCCTTCCGATCCGTTGTTTCCAATCCGGTCCTAGTATGAAAAGAAAAGAAAAATATAAGGGAGGAAATACATTATCAGCAATGCCAGAGGCAGTATATCTCTCTCATTCGTACCGTTTCTTCTTCCGACAATCGTAGTTCTGACAATAGTAGTTGTTCCCCGAACGTTGGTCCGTTGTTACGATCCGTTGTGTCCACCTCCTCCCGTGACAATTTGTCGCACCTCAAGGGAAAATTTGTCGGTCAAATCGTTGTTGCCGGCGATACGTTGTTCAACCTTACTCCTATATCACGAAAAACTGGATCTTTATCCTGTTGATATAAATACACAAGGGATGCAGATTTGTTACTTTTCAAGACGTGTTTGCGGGCCCTCAAACAATATCTATCAAGCAATTCCTCTCTTATCCTGGTCTCTATTGTCTTTTTTCAGCAAAGGCAGTTGTTTCGGACTAAAATATCTCGAGCCTGAATTCCCTGCCTACTAGTGATCATTGCTGATCAGTTCAGTGGGATCCCGCGTTCTCAGACGGAGTGCTTTGTCGTACAAGTACGGTAAAGCAACTCTGCTCAAGATAAGTTCGGTAAGATTATGAAGGGAAAGAGTATTTTTGGACTAGAAGTGAAAAAAAATTCACACTGTAAAATCACTCTGTAAAATCACACTGTAAAATCACACTGAAATATCACCACACTGTAAAATCACACTATAATCATTTTGAAAAAAAATGATTTTGCTGTGTGTGTGTTTGTGTGTGTGTGTGCATGTGTGTTCGAAATAAAAGAATCGATTTACTAACCTATCAGATCTACAAAGTAAATCTAGAACAATGAAGAATATTTCCATTTTGTTCATTACAAATAAGAACGTTAAGTAAATAAATCTCCACCCGCGCTCTTTTTGAAAAGAGAACAATAAAAAGTAGTGCAATGAGTTTTATTCTTAACCTTCTCAACTTGTGATGCAGTGAGAACTTTTATGTACCGGTGAGGTTCTACTTCTTACCAACACATGTGTGCCAGTGATCTTACTGGTAATGAATTTGCCTAGTTTTGTCCAGCAGTATTCTACAACAGTAGTAGCTACGTAGACAGAAACCGTTGTGTCCAGGTATATTACGATAGTAGTACTAGTAGTAGTAGTAATGTAGGTATGATAATACTAATGACTTCTGTTTTGGTTGTGAAGGGTTATTTTGTACAATTCATGTCATCAATCATGGAACGGCATTTCAGAATTCAGTCACCGGAACGGCGTTTCATGCTTTTGTGTTCGAATCATGTTTAAATTTGAAATTTCAAAATGAAGTAGTGCGTAAGGTTGGGTTGTGGTGAAACGGTTTCTTGTACAATTCATGTCAACATTCATGGAACGGCGTTTCAGATATCTGTAACCGGAACTGCTTTTCAGACGTTGTTTTTGAATCATGTTTCAATTTCAAATCTCAAAATGAAGTACTACGTACAGTTTGGTGGTGAAACGGTTTCTTGGACAATTCATGTCAACAGTCATGGAACGGCGTTGCAAAGTTTGAGTTCCAATTTGGTTTCAATTGCAAATCACAAAATTACTGGGTTTTAAACTATTTGTCGGAAAATCTTAACATACATTACCGTATCTCAAAATGAATGATCGGTGTTTCATATCGTTGTGGTTTGTTTTGGTAACGTTTTCACTTTTCGTTTGCAACGGCGTTGCAGGCTGTACCATTTGTTTACCGTAAAAGTGGAAATATTTGTACATTGTTGCATGATGTTTGTTTGTCAATAGAGTCGCTGAGGTTTGAAGTTGAGCCGATCCTGTTTTTCGTTACCTCATTTTAGAATCTCTTGATATGCGACAAAAAAAAAACCTTGTAGCAACTTAGATTGCTTTTCACACAATTTTATTTCGTTGTTCTCTAAATTAGCAATCAAACAATGGCGAGACTTACAAGAAGTACCGCTAAACGTATGGCTAATTCACCACCAGATGAAGTCACAGATGCAGCCGCAACTCCAACCAACGACGTAGCCGGCACAAATGCAGCGCCAGAAGTCAACGGTACTCCAGCATCTACTCCACCACAAAATGAAGGGGCAGCCGTAGACCAAGACAGACCTTCAGGTAATAGTACCCCAACAACGTTGTTTGCAAACAATCCAAAAGCTCATCCGGTCAGTCAAGGGCGTGCAGTCGATAAACCAAGGAAGAGGAAACACAACACATCGAAAAGTCCATCAAAGAATAAGAAAAGAAGTCATGTGGTAGAAATACCAGCAGTCGTTCCCGAAACACCACATCAAGCAGTCACAGGTGCTGCTCAACCTTCGTCGTCTTCGGGAAATGTAGGCGGTCGAAGTTTGTCATTGGAATTATTTGATGATGACTCCCAATACAAGGATCACACGGATGCAATGAAAAGACGTGTCAAAGCTTGTCTGAAGCAACAGGGTCCTAACGAATTCTCTGAGAATATCTTGATGGACGAACTCATCACTGCCGTCAGTCGTGACATCAAATCTGTCTTCCGCCATCTCATGAACAAGGTTTTCATTGTTACTAAACTTTCTTCTTCCGGAACCCGTCCTGACTTCAGAGAGCAAGAAACGTCAGACAAACCATCCTCGGGTCCTATACCAAGGGTTGTTGACGTGATGGTAAATCTTTTCCTACGTGACTCCGGGTCGCAGTTGACAAAGAAGGTCTGTATCTTGGATGCAAAGGGGCTGACAACTTGTTTCAAGGAATACAAAATGAAAGAAAAATGGAACTCCTTCCAGTCAGCCCTCAACTCCGTTATCAAAATCGATGAAAATACCACGGCAGGCGAAACACAATTCACCCGGGTTGAGGGACAAGACGAAGTAGCGAAAGGCACGTCGCATTCTGTCTGGGCAAAGAATGTGGTTAACTACGACACCATACTGAAGTACATGAAAGTGTATTTAAGCTTACTGCGTTGGTACGTACGTTGTGTCCAATTCCCCCCTGCACCTTCACTGGAAAAAGAAGGACCGTTTTTCAATCATAGATTTAAAGACGATGTAAAGAAAGGGAAGCTATACGTCCGGCAGATGGTCTCGTTCTTTGAAGGTCTTTCCTTTAACCACGCATTGAGGCATTTTCTTTCCTCTAGTCACTCCTTTGATGATTTGGTGAAAGAAATCAATTCTATTAGGGGTAAAGAAGTTGTTGGTGGACCAATAAGAGAAGGTGTTGCAGCAGTTGAGATAGTGCCCTTGACTGATTCCCAAAAATACCTCAAGTTGGAATGGCCCTCCGATGTGTCCAAGATACCCCTTGCGTTTCAAAAGGTCCTCATGTATTTGTGGGTATGCTTCCAACGACAGAAGGCCAGAATTTTTGAAGAACTCAGCCTTCACCACTTCCCCGATGAGTCATTACTACATGACAATTTGTACAACAAACTATTGCCCAATCTCTATGAGTCTTCGTTTTTGGTTGGAAAATACACAATACAAGGAGTGGACAATAAGGTGGGGATTATTCGATTCAACCTGTTATCTTCTCTTCACTTTTGCAAGATTATGGAGCACCAGAAAACGCTTAACCAGTTGTACAGAGTAGGCGTTGGCTTTGCCAAACAATTGGTCACTCTTTCTACTGAAAAGAAAACGGCCAAACGTGACATATTTGTGGACGATTACGATCCTGAGGACAAAGTTCACGTGAAGACATTGTTGCAACATTACCTCCTGAGTTTGTCCTGTGTTGACAATGTTGTTTCGACACCAGACCAACTTGAAGAGGTGAATCTTGTTTGCGACGAATTGCTTGACTATGTTCTAACATCTCGTTTGTTAGGTGATGCTGACGGTACACGTGTTTCGGTTAGTAGGGATATGGTTTCAAAGGAAATAATGAAGGCTGTACTTGGCCACGAAGAAACAACTCCTTTTACCGTTGACCATGCACATGAGGGTCTGGACTATTATTTGAAAGCAGAGCGAATGTCTTTGTTGTCGCGCTCTAATCCAGGTAAACCTCACCGCAAAGATCGGTTATTCATTTTCACCAGTGACGGTGCTCGATCCGTTCAATTTGAAGAACCAAGTCCGCCTGAGCTTGTGAGAGGTAAGGAAAGTCGACATACTTACCCTATCGCAAAAGAGAACTACAGCTTATCCATCACAAGGTTCCTTAATTTTGATGAGAACTGCACGTACACGGTGGACGATCGATTGTTCTGGGAACATACGAGATTCGTATTCAGTGATATTTTCATCACACGACCGGAAATAGTACTCGGAGGTTCTAAGTTTTTTGAGAGGTCTTTGCGGTTTCTGACAACTTACAATTATCTACCTGAAGGGGGACAATTGTTCGTCCCCTTGACAAAGGAACTTTTGTGTTCGGTTTTCAATAACAAAAAACACCTGTGGGAAGCAAGCTTGCAAGTAAGTTTTGTTTCACGAGAGGATGAAAAGACTTTACAATCCGATGGCGACTCATTGATCAAACTATTTGAAAAAATCAAGGTACCCAAGAGTCAGAGTTACGGAGCTACCGACATTGCAAAGTGGGACTTCATGAAGAAACACTTGAAGAACTTCGAGACGTTCATCAAAGAGAATGACACGTATTCCGTACGATGGATAGTGTTCACTAACACAGAGATCCATGGAACGGAATCATTCTTTTGATTTCCTTGGGAAGGCGAATCGACCGACAACTCTAGTGATAGCTCAATTGATGTAGTTAACACAAACAATGATGATGAAGAAGAAGATGATGTAGAAGTAGTAAACGGCAACGTACATCCAACAGAACCAAACGCAGTTAAAGAGAACGCATCAACGGCGTCGAAGAAGAAGTCGTTCCTCAGGAAACCAAAAAAAAACAAGACTGCATCAGACGAATCCAATGGAGAGCCGAAGTACAAGGAGAGGAAGGTTTCTCCAAACCTGGGCCACGTTGAAGATCTTGGATACCTTCTGCAAGTTCCTTGCCCAAAACCAGTCAACGTAATAAGACAGAAGCGCTCCGGAAACGTGAAGGTGTTGTTCGCAGATCCTGATCCGGTGATCTCGTATCCTAAATTCGCAATTGGTAGTGAGGTGACAATCACGGGTCTGCCAGCACCTGGAACTGGTGTTGTGAAAAGTTATGCATCAAAGAAGAAGGGCCATTATCCCCAATACCCTGGATACATGGTGCACAAGAAACTACCGGATGGTACAACAGTGAAGCGCGCAACCTGGTTCCCTTACGACCGTGTGGGGCCGGATAAACCACAGTTCACCAAGTTGTCGGATGTCTTCAAATAATGAAACTATGCTGTATTGGGTATACGTTCATAGCCTTCGCCACGCACCACCATAGAACACAAGAGCAAAGAGGGCCTAAGCAGGAAAGAAGTTATCATATTACTACAACGTCGTCACTACTAGTAGTTCTTCTTCTCCACATTGGATTCAGATTAACCAAAAAATTATTGTGTACGTAAGAAATATTCAAAAGTAAAATAGAGTACCTACTACTACTAGTGGAGTAGTACTAAAACACGCAGTACTGGATCATTTGAATTGTTTCATATTAGTCTACTATTACATGTTCTTGTAGTAATACTGTAGTCGTAGTAGTAGTACATGGATGTTCATAGTGGTTAGTAGTTCAAAGTTCTCAGAAGGGTTACTAATACTTGTAGTACTAATATTAGTAGTACCATCAATGCATAGTAATTCCAATCTGATAGTAATTTGCAATTACAAAATAGACAATCTGACATTTACTGTGATTAGTCCATGAATATTGTTCCTGTTATGGGTGAAATGAATCATGCAGGAAACAGAAGTGAGTTATTATCTGTCATAGTTTGTGTGTCACCACCTACTAATAAGTGCATTTGGGTACTGGATTTGTAGGGAAAAAAAACAGTACTTTGCAATTAAAAAATAGAAAATCCAATATTTTCTGGGATTGAACCACGAATATTGTTCCTATTATGGGGGACATGAATCATGAAAGAAACAGAAGTGAGTTATCTTTCAAAGTTTGTGTGTCACCACGTAATGAGTGCATTTGGGTACTGGATTTGGAGGAAAAAAGCACAGTTATTTGCTATTAGAAGATAGAAAATCTGAAATTTAGTGTGATTAGCCCATGAATATTGTTCCTGTTATGGGTTAGATGAAACATGAGATTTGGAGGGAAAATACACAATCATTTGTAAATAAAAAATATAATATCCATTATTTCGTGGGATTGAACCATAAATATTGTTTCTGTTACTATGGGTGAGATGAATCATGAAAAAAAAAAGTGAGTTATCTTTCATAGTTTGTCTGTCATCACTGAATAAGTGCATTTGGGTACTGGATTAGGAGAAAAAATACACACTAATTTTCAATTAAAAATTCCAAAATCAGATATTTGGACTGATTAGTCCCTGAATATGGTTCCTGTTATGGGTGAGATGAATCATGAAAGAAACAGAAGTGAGTTATCTTTCATAGTTTGTCTGTCACCACCTCCTAATAAGTGCATTTGTGTACTGGATTTGGAGGATAAATACACAGTAATTTGCAATTAAAAAATAGAAAATTTGACATTTAGTGTGATTGAACAATGAATATTGTTCCTGTTATGGGTGAGATGAATCATGAAAGAAACAGAAGTGAGTTATCTTTCATAGTTTTTGTGTCACCACCTCCTAATAAGTGCATTTGTGTACTGGATTTGGAGGATAAATACACAGTAATTTGCAATTAAAAAATAGAAAATCCCATATTTTGTGTGATTGAACAATGAATATTGTTCCTGTTATGGGTGAGATGAATCATGAAAGAAACAGAAGTGAGTTATCTTTCATAGTTTGTCTGTCACCACCTACTAATAAGTGCATTTGTGTACTGGATTTGGAGGATAAATACACAGTAATTTGCAATTCAACAATAGAAAATCCAATATTTGGTGTGATTGAACAATGAATATTGTTCCTGTTATGGGTGAGATGAATCATGAAAGAAACAGAAGTGAGTTATCTGTCGTGATTTGGGTATCACCACCTAATTATTGCATTGGATTTGGAGGATAAATACACAGTAATTTGCAATTAAAAAATAGAAAATCCCATATTTTGTGTGATTGAACAATGAATATTGTTCCTGTTATGGGTGAGATGAATCATGAAAGAAACAGAAGTGAGTTATCTGTCATGATTTGGGTATCACCACCTAATGATTGCATTTGGTGACTGGATTGGGAAGAAAAATACACACTAATTTACAGTTAAAAGTTCCAAAATCAGATTTTTCGTGGGATTGAACAATGAATAATGTTAGTGTAATGGATAAGATGATTAATGAAAGAAACAGAAGTGACTTATCTGTCATGGTGGTTTGTGTGTCACAACCTAATTAGTGCATTTGGTTACTGGTTTTGGAGAAAAAATGACCAGGGAACAACAAAACTATTAAAACTTTCATAAAGACTAAAGTATCAGCCTTAGAATTGGCAATATACTTTCATACTCTAACCAATCCATAGAATGAACAGTATTCATCCTTAAAACAACAGAAAATAACAAACTTTTGCACTCAACAAAAACTTAGAAGCAATCATTATTTCTTAGGTTACTACTTGTTGTTCATACAAAAATAAAGAAATAGAACTAGTAGGAACATAAAGTAAGGAGGGAAGTACTACGTATGGACCGTTCTAAGGGGGAGTTGAACCACAAGACACAGTTACTTGAATATAACCGAATCGTTGCGAGATGGCGAAATTTACACCACTTAAAGTGCGGTAAGAATTATTCCTTCACAGTTTACAACGAGTAATTGAACAAAAATACCTTGGTATTTGCCCAACGTAAATCATTATTACAACAAAGAGCAAAATGGAGAACATAACAACACAATCAGCGTACAAGAGGAAGCCTTTGAAGCCTAGGTATCTTTTGGATTCGGCGGAGTACTGTGCAAGAATGACTGAGCTAAATGACGGTGACGAAAACAATGAGAATAATCCATTCTTATATCATTTTGAAACTGGGTTCGATGTGCTATGTGCCGAAAACGGCAACTTGGTACTCACAATACTTAATGGATGCAACAAGATAGACGACGATAGAGATAGACTCGACAGCCCAAAAGGGCATTTCGATGAAGAAGAAGCTTTAGAAATTTGGGAGCAATGCTTGAAGTTATTAAATTCCTTTCGTACGTATGGGAACCACAGGCCGGTACTTGAACTTACGTAGAAATCTACGTAATCTACAGTACTACAGCTGGAGTGGTACAATAATACCGACGAGTCATATGCACCTATGTAAGCAAGATTGGAGAATCTCTGTAAGCAGGATCGAGTCATACGCACCTCTGTAAGCAGGATTGGAATATTCTTCTATCTATGGTAAATGACCGGGAAGGCCCATACTTTCTGTAAACAGGATTGGAATATTCTTCTCGAAGACCGAATGACCGGGAAGGCCCATTTCCTTTCTGTTTTCACGACCAAAGTTCAATACTTAAGATCGGAAGCAAGGTTCGTTCACGACCGAATTGGAATGTTCGATGACTGCATCCAGCTCATATCTTATGGAAAATGACCGGGAAGGCCCATTTCTTTTCTGTTTTCACGATCGAAGTTCAATACTTAAGATCGGAAGCAAGATTTCTTTTGTTTTCATGACCAAAAACAAGGTGAATTGCCTGGTTCCGGTATAGCCGTTTGATACCTCCAATCATGTGTTTCGATATTCAAGGAGGTTCGAAGAAGCTTCCTGTAACAGCTGCTTCAGTGATCACGATTAGAAGAAAGCTTCTCATGATAGCACGCGATTCTACAGTGCTGTACGATTAGAAGGAAGCTCCTCATGATAGCAGTGATTCTACAGTGCTGTACGATTAGCAGTGTACTGTATTCATCACTGCACTAAAAGAGGTATCATGCTCTCAAGCAAGATTACTCTCTTATCTTATACTTTTAACATTCAACTGATTTATATCCCAAAATTCACACTAGTTGCTACCAACTACCTGTAATCTACATACTAAGGTCTGTCTCGCTGCAATCTGAATAAGTCACAGCAAGAAGAGATCTGGCGTTTCCCTAGTCTCACCTGTAGTCCGATTATCCGTTGCCGAAAGTATCCAACCACAATTGTCACGCGTAGAGTACAATCGTTCGTCTACTAACACACTAACACAGCGTTGCTGTTCGTCAGAAGCCCTTGAATCAGACTCTCAACGAATCGGATTCAGAAGAAAAATATAGATTAACAGTCGCAAGCTCTCAGGCAGCTTGCATAACAATCAGAACAGTCAACGAAAATCCGACAGCAGATCATCGAACGCTCGACTACGGCTGACGATCGATAGTTCTCTGATCCGATTATACAAGAAAGACACCAATCGGACACACCGAAAGTCTTTATTAGAAGCCCATTGCATTGGACACGCCAATCGCAATCTCTCCATCCAAGAATCCCTCACTCGACAGATTCCATTTTCTTCCGCGTCGCAATCCACAGTGAAACAATACCTCGCATTCTGATCCCGACGCCCATTTGATTGTGCTAAGCACCATAAACCACCGACTGCAATTGTTCCATCAATAATTGCCTTATCAGAACCACTCGTACGATGCTTACCATTTGATTCTACAATCAATCACCAAATCTACGATTGCTTATTCGCTGACGACATCACACCTTCACTGGCCCGTCGTATTCCATCGAAATCGCCGACGCTATTTATTATCAACGCCGCCACAACGACGACGGTCCGATTAAACGAATTTTCGTCGGTTTTCGAAGTAATACAAATATCCCTCGTCAACGACGCCGCTCCGTCGCCGTCTACAACTACAACGGTAACGAATTTGCCGTCGCTTCGCCACTTCGCCACTTCACCGACCCGTCGATTATACGATCGATTCTTCGTCGACGACAACGATATCAAGAACAACAACAGGAAACGAATTTTCCGTTGCTTCGTAATATTAGAAAGCCCGTCGTATTGCATCGAAAACGATTCTCCACATTATTGTGAACATACTGGTATCATCCTTGTCCCCTATCTCCCAATATTGACAGAGATATCAAATTTTCTCAGTACAAGAAGGACACCATATCGACAACAACCGCAACGACAGCATAGTGCCACGATGTCCATTTACGGCCCTGATCTCAGATTACTGTTTCCATCATTTGATTTGAAACTTGCAGAAATCCTAAATGCAACACTGAATGTTCCTCAAGAAGCATGCAACCACATCTGTGAAGCTCTCATTAGAGCAGGAGCAACCACCTGGAACCGATTCATTTGTGAAATTTATGAATATGGTTATATTGTTGACCTGGAATACCAAGCTCAAACCGGCCCACGTTCTATCAATATAAAAGATCAACACACATTAACTACATTTGTTGATCTTATAAATGATATCATTCCCCAAGTTGGCTGTTACTGGTATGACCACAATCAGTACACTCGGGATGCTTTCCTTGCCTTTTGTAATGCGCGCAACCAGCACCCTGAACTAACTGTTGTTCCAACCAAGGCTAATGCTGCTATTCTGGCGCCACAACCCAGCGTACAAGCTCAATCTTGCCTGATAAAACCACCAGTCTTACTGCCGGTGTCATCTTCGGTATCTGCTTCCATCACGCCTCCAGTACCTGTTCTCGTCACGCCTCCAGCACACGTTCCTGTTACAACTCAAGCATCTGCTTCCTTCCCATCTCAAGCACCTAAACCTGCTTGTGAAACGCCTGCCATCTCTACTACTATTGCCAACAATGAGAACCCGCTTGGATCTCCTGAACCGCATAAGTTAGCCCTTCCCAATACTGATCTCGTCCCTGCTTCCACAAATACTCCATCCTACACTTGGACTTACTTCCCCAGCACTGAATCAGTTCGATTCAAACGAGTAATCTCTTCAACCATTCCTATTGTCCACCCGGACACTCCATCTGGTGATGTTTTCTCTACACCGAACCATAAGCGTCACTCCCCACGTCTTTCCCTTAAGCCTTCATCTAATACAGCATGGACGTTTCATCCTAAATCTGCTACTGTGACATTCCACCGGTCACCCAAGAAATTTTCTTCTCACAAGCCCAGTACTTGCATTCCTTCATTGCAACTTCCACCATCTGGGGCATTTTCTAAGGGTAGTGTTGTTCCACGCTCAGTTCATGCCAACCATAGTGCCGTTCCAAACCCAGTATATGTCTATTCACAATCAGGTGTACCTTCTTGCCCTAATCGGGAGGCTACTATTTATGGGGTACATTCTTTGACCTACGACTTGCCTGCTGTGTGCTTCACCAAACGGCATCGTGATGCTATCAAGCTCAAGCTGTATCACCTACATGCTACTCTCTTGGTTGCTAATTGGACTTACGATGACATTGCTTGATATGGGGCATGTCTGGATTCCTCCAACTCGATCGGTTTTTTTCTACGATTTGATCATATTCTACAATTAGTAGATTGACGTTTCTACGATTGATCCGATTCAATTTGGAGATTCGATTCTATGTTTCCATTTCGATCTACTACGATTCGATTCTACGAATTGATTCTCAAGCTACGCTTGTCTCCTACGACTTGCTCCAGGTATCGGTATATCGGTTCACTCTACGATTCAAGATCAACAATCTGATGTATATACACAGCCAATCAGTATCAGACCGACGATACTACGATCCGATTCATTTCAAGTTGGTATCTGCGAATCCACTTCCTCCGAATCGATTTCTGTATCATCTCAAGCTTGATATCTCCAAATTGATATCCTACGAACCGATTATGGTATCCACAAATCTATTCCCTATGGGTCGCTTCTGTATCGATGTACTATCGGTCCAATCTGGTATCTACAAATCGGTTCCTTACCAAGCGTTTATGGTATCTACAACCGTTCAATCGAATGTGGGCTTCGCTTACGCTGGTATTTGATCAATCACATCCTCCGATTTGATTCTACGATTCGCTCTACTACGATTCAATTCTACGACTTGATTGCTCTTCTTGATTCACGATCAAAGCTACGATTGGCTACGGTTGGGGCATTCTTATCCTTTAGCACCCATCTCACTCCAAGATCGAAGCTACGATTTGCTACGATTGTATTTGATCCATAAATTTGTCTGCAATTTATTCTATGATTGAATCCTATTGATACGATTCAATTCGAATCAATTCTCCAACGCCAAGACGAGTACGATTTGATCAGTCCAAGTTGGTTTCCTCCGAATCGATTTCTATGATTCCCAAGCTTGGTTTCTACAAATCGACTTCCTACTGTTCAACAATCGTTTTCTATGAATTCGTCTACGATTTGATTCTCCGATCCAAGCTTCAGTTACGACTGAGTTTAATCAATCGATTTCTATGATTTGATCAATCGCTCTCTACTACGAGCCGACCTTCAGTCAATCGTATGGTTTGATCAATCGATCTCTACTACGAGTCAATCACATTCTCCGACTCGATTTCTACGTTCATTCCAAGATAGATATCTATGATCTGATCAATCACATCCTTCGATTCGATTCTCCAATTCAATCTACTACGATTCAATTCTACGACTTGATTCTCAAGCTGCGCTTGTCTTCTATGACTTGTTTTCAAGTATCTCCGATTGATCCAAATCTACGATTAGTTGATGCCCATACGAGAGACATCTTAATCTGTATGCATCGATTTCTACGATATGGTCCATCTTCTATGACTTGCTTCATACGCCACGATTGATTCTATGTCTTCACTTCCAGCCAATATATGGTGATTTAAAATATACGGTTGTGCATCCTACGGTTGTGCTTGATCTATGAATTTGCCTGCAATCAATTCTACGATTGAATCCTTTTGATACGATTCAATTCTCCGAATCGATGCTCCACTACAATCGATCCTTCTTCTTTCCGAAGTATGTGATACACTTTATCACGTGCAAGAAGATGGGGCATATTAAATTACTTCTGGTACTCACGAAATTTACTTGTTCTTCTTTTCGAGCTATGTGATACACCTGATCACGTGCAAGAAGATGGGGCATATTAAATTCCTTTCGTACGTATGGGAACCACAGGCCGGTACTTGAACTTACGTAGAAATCTACGTAATCTACAGTACTACAGCTGGAGTGGTACAATAATACCGACGAGTCATATGCACCTATGTAAGCAAGATTGGAGAATCTCTGTAAGCAGGATCGAGTCATACGCACCTCTGTAAGCAGGATTGGAATATTCTTCTATCTATGGTAAATGACCGGGAAGGCCCATACTTTCTGTAAACAGGATTGGAATATTCTTCTCGAAGACCGAATGACCGGGAAGGCCCATTTCCTTTCTGTTTTCACGACCAAAGTTCAATACTTAAGATCGGAAGCAAGGTTCGTTCACGACCGAATTGGAATGTTCGATGACTGCATCCAGCTCATATCTTATGGAAAATGACCGGGAAGGCCCATTTCTTTTCTGTTTTCACGATCGAAGTTCAATACTTAAGATCGGAAGCAAGATTTCTTTTGTTTTCATGACCAAAAACAAGGTGAATTGCCTGGTTCCGGTATAGCCGTTTGATACCTCCAATCATGTGTTTCGATATTCAAGGAGGCTCGAAGAAGCTTCCTGTAACAGCTGCTTCAGTGATCACGATTAGAAGAAAGCTTCTCATGATAGCACGCGATTCTACAGTGCTGTACGATTAGAAGGAAGCTCCTCATGATAGCAGTGATTCTACAGTGCTGTACGATTAGCAGTGTACTGTATTCATCACTGCACTAAAAGAGGTATCATGCTCTCAAGCAAGATTACTCTCTTATCTTATACTTTTAACATTCAACTGATTTATATCCCAAAATTCACACTAGTTGCTACCAACTACCTGTAATCTACATACTAAGGTCTGTCTCGCTGCAATCTGAATAAGTCACAGCAAGAAGAGATCTGGCGTTTCCCTAGTCTCGCCTGTAGTCCGATTATCCGTTGCCGAAAGTATCCAACCACAATTGTCACGCGTAGAGTACAATCGTTCGTCTACTAACACACTAACACAGCGTTGCTGTTCGTCAGAAGCCCTTGAATCAGACTCTCAACGAATCGGATTCAGAAGGAAAATAATAGAAGTACGTAACTGAGGACATATTTCCTTTCTACAAGGAAGGCGGCACTGATGCCGTTGACCACGTATGGGCTTTGGGTATCATTGTGGCACACATTTTATGCGGTTATCCAGCATTGAAAGGAATGGAGGACATATAGTGCTACAACAATGTGGGTATTGGACGGCCAGTACAATCAGGAGAACGAGAGAGGCTCGAACTCAATGGTCATACAGTTCCACCAAAAAAATGGAGTAACCTGACGCCAGAAGCCAGAAAACACATAAAGCAATGCATACATTTTCACCCGGGTAACCGTCCCTGTCTGACAACCCTTTGGTTAAACGAGTGGCGCACAATGACTGAAGAGGCAATCATTGAAAAAAACAGTATAATGTACATCGAAGAAACCGAGGACAGAAAGGAACGAAACAAAGAAACGAAGATAGACAACAAGAATAAAAACAATTGGAATTCATTCATGAACAAAGCGAAAAAGCAGTCTAAGAAGAAAAAAAGAAAACTCAAACAATTTGCAAACAAAGAGAAAAGGGAGGAAGAGGATAGAAAGGAGAGAAACATTGTGCACTGGCTACAACTTTACGAAAAACGTTGGAATTCACCGGAAGATTTAGAGGAATACAATAACTATCCCGTTCCTTGTGGTGCGTGGGGACGTGTGAAATAGTGCTAGTAACAAGCTTTACTATGGAAAAACTTACCCCTACTTACCACGAATACGTGCACAATCCTGTCCTCGTTAAATACATAAATATAAAAATTAACTACTGTGAAAAACGTTAGTTACAAATGAAAAAGTCAGAATTGCCGTTCCAGAAAACTAAACCTGAAACGCCGTTCCAGAAATTTAAACCTGAAACGCTAATAACGACGTTCTGTAAATTTTCCAAAACAGTGAATTGTTAGCTACAACACCGTTCCAGACACATAACACGGAAACGCCGTGGCAAAAATTGTGCTTATTTTCCATTACAGGCTCATCAATGCAACTAGTTCCTTACAAATGAAGAAGTCAGAATTGAGGTTCCAGACAACTCAATCAGGAACGCCGTTACAGAAACTTAACCTTAAAAATAAAATGCATACGTTGTGCGGATTTTCCCTTACAGAGAATTGTTATCTCCAACACCTTTCCATACAATGTGCCTGTTTTCGGTTCTACAGATTTCAATATGAAGTGGTGTGATACGGTAGTAGGATGGGGAACATCAAAATAAATTGGTATCGTACAATCTAGTACCGTTACTAGTAGTACTACTTGTTTGGAAATAGGAAGCGAATGTACGGAAGAAAAAAAATGGCGCGGCTAGGTAGACAGTTCTTTTTGGTTGGCCCGCGCTCACAAGCCCGCTTAGACAAAGACAAATGTATTGCAAATTGCTGAATTCGTACAATCGATGCCAAAACAAGGCAGCATAAAAATTCACAAAATTGCCAAAAACACCAACAATTGAAAAATTTGAAATACAAGATGACGAAACAAAAATGGTCCAACCTACCCAAGGCAAAAATAACACGTCTCCAAGAAAAGAAAATAGCAGATATGGCAAACGCAGTCAGGGATGGAGACACTAGAGATAATACCAAAAATACAAGCATTACAAACATGTCCAGCGCGACAAACACAAACATTGCAGCAACACAAAAAGGCACCACCACGGCGGAAAGAGAAAAACCACTAAAAAGGAAAGCGGAAAACATTAGCATCATGGACAGCAGCGACAGTGACAGTGAAAGTGACACTGACAGTGACACTGATTCGAGTTCGGTTAGTGAAGACAATGATGGGAGCTCCAAAAAGAATAAGGATACTAGAGAAAATACCAAAGAGACAACAAAACAAAAAACTACGGAGGGCGGACAACAGAAAAAGAAAAACGTGAACAAAAAAATTAACAGAAATAGCGAATGAGGATCTGGATCTAGTACAGGATTTCCTGAAAACGTGGAGCAAAGGTAAGAAGGGAGAGAATTCTAAAGAGGATGCTGCAAAAACTACCAACACGGTACCATTGAAAACAGTGCGGGGCGGCGATAGCGTTGATAAAGTGAGTACATTGAGTTGTGGAACTAGACATAGTATGGAAACAGAAACTATGAAACTATTGAAAACATGTAAAGATACAATTGAAGGACAGGTGAGGGCATATGTGAAGAAGGAATGGTACGGTGGCCTGAAATTTATGACAACAAACACACTCTCCAATAAAATAATCGTGCAAGGAATCGATGCGTGTGTAATATCCGTTCCAAAAAATATACCCATTCAGAAATTCTGTGCCTACTTTGATAATGCAGTACCAAAAGCCCTGGCTAAATTGAGACACAATAATCAAACATTGGCTAGAAAAAATTGGTTTGGTAAGTGACGGCGTAATTGTTGAATCATCTGGAAATTATGGTACTTTCGACGTTCTTCAATATGTGCCTACGACCGACATACAACTAACCCAACCATACTATGATATCATACTACCATTTGATGACATCACCGCAGTTGATAGTGAAATGGCAAAAGTGCCAGCATCATTCCCTGGTACTGTAGCTCTAAATACGGAATCGATGGAAATTCTGGCGAAAGAGTACCGGCGATACGGAAATGCGGCAAATGAAGAATTTTATTATTTTGTGACAAGAATCCTGTCTGCAATTAATCCGGGAAAGACTAACTTTAGGCTGAGGAAGACAAAGGATCTTATTAGTACCATCTTTACTGTTACGGATGAGGCTTTTGCCCTAATGATAATTGACAACGAGTACAGCAATTGGGAAAAACAAAAGGAAATGAAACTTGATGGAACATACACGACACAAAAAAAAAGCAAAATACATGAAAAAAAAATATTGCGATTCAAAAAGTGGAAGTGCAAATGGATGGGACAAAGAAGGACGGAAAGTGTTCAATAAATTGTGCAAGAAGATACAAACGTTAAGAGAAAATCCCGAAACTGGTATAAATTTGGAGAAAATGATGCTACAAAGATTCTACTCAGAAAGCAATCCTACCAGTACTGTATCGAATAATGGTGGCACTGTTGCAAGTAGTCTTGCTGAAGAGGAAAGTGAGGATGAAAACTATATTGATCCGGCATGGAGGCAATTGCTTGACAAAATGGAGGAAGTTTAGGCCTTGTTTTCAGAACCGATACTGTTCATTGTGTCAGTCCGTTCACTAATTTGATGAGGGTTGGTTCACACCTACGACACGGGTAAATCTTCGAGGAAAGTGATTAGTCAGGTAAAAGGTACATATCTTACATACGTTGCATACCATGATTGCAAATAGTACATTGTGTGACAAATACGATTAAATTGTACAGAAAGAAGTACTCGTACATATCATACATATTTTGCATACGATACTACTAGGCAAATTCTTTACCCGAATAATTCAACTGTAGTGGTAGGTAGTCGCAAGCGATGATAGTAAATTTCAAGGGTTGTTTGTTGCGAGCACAAATATTAAATTATAAGGGTAGTGTGTAGCGAGCAATGGAGATACATTTTAAGGGTTGTGTGTCGCGAGCACTAATGTTAAATTTTACTGGTTGTGAGTCATGACATTGCAAAATTCATTTTTGTAAATGTGATTCGCGAATGTACGGGTAGGTGATATTAAAAATTAAAAATCAATATTCATGACCCTAGGAAAAAAATAATCGCGACCCAGGGATTGAGAGTGAGAAAAATGAGCATGATACGAAGCAACCGAATCATAGGGGGGGGGGGGGGGGTTGTGAGTTATGACCTTGCGTATTTAATTTTAGTAAATGTGATTTGCGATTGTACGGGTAAGTTTTATTAAAAATTAATAGTAATTATTCATGACCCAGGGAAAAAAATAAACGCGACCCACATATTGAGAGTTAGAAAATGAGGCATGATACTGGTCTAGTGAATCGCAAGGGGGACTTGTGTTAAAATTACACACAAAAAGGGGTTGCGACAGTACCTTGCGACAAAAAAAAAGGGTCGCGTGACAGTTATCGGACGAAGTAGACCAGGCACATCAACATTTGATGTTTCCTCATCACCGACCAAGTGAAAAGAGGGGAAATTACCATACAATACTGTCCAACCGGTGATATGCTTGCGGACTACTTCACCAAGCCATTGCAGGGGTCATTATTCTGGAAGTTCCAAAACACTATCATGGGGGTAACGGACGCAGAATACCTGCAATACAAACAGCACTATGAGGCCCGCAAACTGGGCACACCATTTCTATTCACCCATGACAGTGTGTCATTGCTGAGTAGCAGGAGTGTGTTGGTGGTGCGCCAGATGCGCGCGGGCCGGAGTACAAATAAGGTACTCACATCCTACCGTACATGCATACCCCACCCATGGACGCCGGAATGAAAGCCGGGTGGCAAGTCGTGATCTTGGGAATGTGGAATCTTACCACTTTATCAATGTTCGATCAATACTAGCCATCCATACTGCACGTTGTTGGCATCCATCCAATTGCCACATGTGCACATCCACTGGCTGCCACCACTCGATAACCAGCTATCATGGATGTGCTCATAGTTTAATTGCTTGTATCTAACCAATAGGGTTGATTACACTCTTTAAGGTTTTGTAGTACTAGATCTGCTATTAATTCAACAGTATGTGTTTCATATGTATTCACTTCTTCATAAAAATTGTCAGTCGACATGTATCCGACCAACAGTTTTTATTCACTCAACTAACACTGAATAGATTTCAACGGAATCTTAAAATCAAACATTTCAGTCACCCAACGCATGAATCAATCGTGTGCACCTCGTGCACCTCTTTTGCCGGGCATGCTTTTTTTGGTTGTCTTTAAATGAAAAAAAACAGTCCCACTTAACACCATGAATAATCAGGTTAAAAGGTATGAACCAAGATATCATAAAAAACAGATCGATAATTAAACTTTTAAAGCCCCTATGAGTATTGAAAAGAATAAACATAATTGCCCGTGAGGAAACTACTTATAGAGATCATGAAAAGCAATGCCGGTTTGGAATGGGCATCATTTGAAAGAAAAGAAGAAAGAACATTCATTCGAGATAGCAAGCAGACGAAAGCAAGGTTGCACACGACATCTGCCCGCGCTCAACATTCTCCGATACCACCATTCCATGCCAAATGTTCTTCGCATTTGCAATGCTCGCACTGCATAATATGGTAGACCATATGGCGGCTCACCAGAGCTTCAAAAACGAATACTTCCATCATAACCGGGTCAGGCGAGTCCCACTCTTGGCGATAGTAATCCTTTGGGGAGAATTCCTTCCTGTGAAACGTTTGAATGGATTAAGCTCGTGCAAAGCCAGATTTCGAGCCCAATGCTTAGGAAGAAGAAAGTGTGATCGTTGTTGGACAGACGGTACACGAACGAAGGACAGACGAAATAATACGATTGAATTTTCACGATTACATAATATCTAAATAGATGAATTTGGAAAGGCCGACCTCATGAGGAAGAGAACAGCAGTACAACGAGAAGCATGTGAGCAGCACACATGAACAGAAAAACACAGCAAGACAGAGACAATTCACAATATTCTCACTTTTGTTGAATTTACCCATTCTAAAACATAATTACTAAAATACATTCATCAAGTACACCTTTGTCCTCTACATATTCTTCTTCATTCGAGAAGTGACTATAGTAGTGCTGTAACTTTGATTTCAACGTAAATTCAACAAAAGGGATTATACTAAACTCACTTCATCAAGGAGATCAAGTGACCATGACTACAGATAACCCAATGACCGATTCGGACAAGAAGCCCGACAATGAGGCAAGTAAGAAGACCAATGCATGGAGCAACGGTAAGAAGCAAAACAAGACCTCATCCAAACGATTCCAAGGAGGAACAACCGGTCTAGAAGATGACATCTTCTACTTTGGGAAAGGAATGAACACCAAGTGGCTCGACTCAAAGGAAAAGCTTCTCAACTACATCGGAAAGAAGTACTCTATGAGCGAAGCATCTTCCATTGAGAAAGGATGACTGACCCTCATCGGTATCACCAAGCCCGATGATATCAAAGACAAGAAAGTCTTCGATAAAATGGATTTCCATCTTCAGGAAGAACGGAAGCTCGACATGAAAAGGTACAATGAAACCACGGCATTGGTCAATCAAAACCTCACTTCCTGTTACGCCATCATCTGGGGACAGCTCACGCAAACCCTTCGCAACAAGATCAAGGCAGAATCTGATTTTGACAAGATTGACAATGCGAAGAACTCTCCAAAGCTCTTCACACTCGTCACCAAGATATTCAATCAAACCGCAACCATTGACCATCAACCAACAGCCATTATCACCAGTCTATATACCATGATTGGACTGAACGGATTGAACATGACTTTGTCAGACTACTATGACCATTTCATGGAAAGAAGCACGTCCGAGAACTGTTTCTCGACCCCCCGCGGGCTATCGCGCGCTATTTTTACAATTCTCGACCCTATTTTTTAAATTTCCTACCTTTTTAGGTCGCGTGTCTACTAAAATACCTCGCGCGTCGCACACCTTTACTTTTGAGACAAATATCTCGTCACTCCTCAAATAAAATAACTATTTTAGGGTTAAGGATATCATATTCGTTTCGTGACAAGCACTATTTTGTGTACAACTTGTGCACGAATGACTTATTTCATTTTCTCAACATGTTTCCACCATACCGGTATAATGGGCTCCGACCCAAATCCTCCAACTCCAACTCAAATCCCAGCTCCAACTCCATGTCAACTCCAAGTCAAATCCACCCCAGGCGGGCTATTGCACTCAAGGGTTTTGTTCGTGTTTAACGCCAGGAAGATCCGCTGTATTTTAAGAAGCTACACCGTCGGAATCGCCACTCCAATGTTGTTCGCTGCTCTCAAATAACCCCCCGCTTTGTGGATAGATGCTGCTGGTTACATTCGGATCGACTTGATCATTGCTAGTAGGATCGACGCTTTCAATTTTAACGTTTGGATCATTTCTTTTTTCTTCACGAATCTTACGAATCATTTTTTGGATTCGAGCAGTCTCTTTCTTGTGATAAACAAGCATTTTCTGGAGTTCTTGTTCGAGATTGGCTGGGTGTTCCTGAACCACCTTTTGTAGTTTGTAAATTCCCTCCATGGTTGGTTCGACTGTCGATTGGATGATTAGTATTAGTAGTATCAGTAGAGTAGATTATCTATTCGAAGATTAGGTCGTAGTAACACCTAACACGTTGGTATTTGTTTTCCTCGTTGGAAAGATAATGAAATAATCAATTATAATGATGAAGTACTAGCGAAAATAATGTATTACTAATATCTACTAGTAATAACTCATGCAAAATAGCATACTAGTTGGTTTTACCGGTACATGAAAGTCGGAATCAACTCGATCGTAATCAACAAAACAATTGTCCACGATTTCCATTTCGATAATCAACAACGCAATTGTCCACGATTTCGTACTAGTATCTACTAGTAATAACTCATGCAAAAATAGCGTACTAGTTGGTTTTACGGGTACATGAAAGTCGGAATCAACTTGATCGCAATCAACAAAACAATTCTCCACGATTTCCATTTCGATAATCAACAACGCTATTGTCCACGATTTCCATTTCGATTCACATTTCCGTGCACCTTATGGAAGAACTGACGCGCCTGCCAACAAATGTTTGGAATAACTGATGGGATTGACCCGTCCGGCGCTGTGTATTAACCCTCTTAAGGAGTTGACTGTACGTACTGTTCACTACTAAACATATTGTACGAGGAATGTTGCAATCATCACTAAGTAGTAATTACTTTACGGACCATTTTTGCAATCGAAGTACGGTAGTAAGGAAATCTACCGTACAAGAAAACACATCACACACAAAGTAACACATGTAATTTTTTCCTTTCAACGATTCATCTTTGTGATCTCCTTCGTTTCGACCCCATCTACTGATATTTTCCTTCAAACAACTCCGCAACATCATGCCTCCTGTTATGAAAACCCCTCTTCTATTCTACTGCCGTTGTTGCGCGCTGAATGGCAAAAACTCCAAGTTTTTAGGATATAAATCCACGGCAAACAAGCAGGGTACTTTGAAATACGTCTCCGTTGGCCTAAGAAGACATCTTTATTGTCTTGATGAGTGCCGGGATTTCTACCATAGTCAGGGTCTAATTAAACGAAAGATCTATAACCTCTCCACCTCTATCAAAGTGCAGCCTACCTTGCCGTCTGTTCAACATTCTCCGTCTGATTTCGGGATGACTATGACACAAAATGATCCATCTGTTCCCCCTTCCCATCTCTCCCAGCAACACACTGTCACAAGTCAGTCAGCGACGGGTCTTCATTCTGTTCTAAACCAACAGATTGTACATGATGTCTTTTTACCGCCAATGGATCGGAACGCCATTGAATCTTACATGGCTGTTTCTGCTGTTCAAGATGAAGATGCATTCCCGCTGAATAATGATATCGACAATTCCGATGACGAGGATGACAATGACGATGACGTAAATGAAAATAACGACAACAATTCTACCAACAACATTGATTGTGGAGACAACAAAGAAGATCACACTAATGGTTCTGCTGTTAACGTCGTTACTGCTCAGCCCGCCCCTCCACCACCATCTTTTCATGAAAGCATTAATTTGAACGAAAGAGAGGATGCATTTCAAAGCCACACAAAACTACCGCCGCCCCCTCATCTTCTTGCTGAATTGGAACTCATGAATTTAATGGCCAGACATAAATTGCCACTGAACACATTCAAATCCATTTTCCAGTGGGCAAAGAAAAGTCAAATGAGACCGGGTTTTGATTTTTGCGATGCCAAAATTAGATCTCGGCAAGCAATTTTTGACAATCTCCAATCCAATCTTGGTCTCTCCGATATGAAATTTCATCCTCATATACTGAATTGGTTACCTGATAATAAGCCCACTCAGGTGTATGTCCGTTCTTTTAAGGATGCCATTTATTCTCTTCTTTCTGACCAGCAGCTAATGATAGAAGAAAACCTCTCCTTTCCCGACTATTCCACCCCTCTGTCTCCCGACAATAATCCTGAGTTTAATCCTAATTCTGTAATCTCAGAATTGCATCACGGCTCGTGGTGGAAATCTTCTTGGAAAGAAATTTGCAATCCCAATTCGCAAGAAATTCTTGTTCCTATTATATTTTACATGGACGGCATATCTTTGGATGCGCACGGACGACTTACGTTAACACCATTGAACATGACACTTGGTATTTTTAATGTGGAGACTCGTTCTCGACCTGAAGCATGGACAACTATTTACTTCCATCCCGACCCCGAATGGGAGTCAACCAGACACTCTCGTCCTGCCACTTCAAAGGAAAAAATTCAGAATCTTCACAATGGTTTGGAAGTAGCGTTTCGTTCCTTCAAAGCCGCGTGTAACGAAGACGGTGGTATCGAATGGAATTATCTTTCGTACGCAAATCAACAGTGGAGGGTAAAAATGAAATTTGCCATTGCCTATGTTATTGGCGACACAGAACTTCACGATAAATTGTGTGGAAAATACGGCTCCTTCAATAAGGGTGTCATGCGGATGTGCCGTCACTGCAACTGTTATTCTCCAAACATAAACATTCCTTCTGTTCAACCTGCAACAAAGAAGTGGTCACCTGTTGATTTTCATTGTTTTCCCGGCACAGATCTAAACGATATCAATAAGAACTTCAAAAACAACTCTCATCACAACATAAGGAATGTATTTCATGATTTATGCTTTGGTACTAATCAGAACAACATTCATTTTGCAACTCCCGGTGAATGTTTGCACATGCACCAGCTTGGTACTGCCAAACGGGCCATCGAGTCAATTGAATTGTTGCTCCGCGGAAGTGTTCCATGTGTTTATGCCCCCAATTTGAATCACGGTGTGTCTGTTGCTAACAGTATTGGCCATTTAGCACAACGGTACGGTGGTTTGTTATCACGCCAGTCTGATAGAGATTTTCCTCGCACCAAATTTGGGACTCAGCTATTATCAACTACGAAGAAAGAAGGGCATGATTTCTCTGGAATGCTTATTTCTCTTCTGATCGCTATGGTTTCCAAACATGGATCTGACATTATTGGTGACCATCGTTTTGTAAAGAAACAGATAGAGGTAATTCAGCTCATTCTATCAATGGAAGAATTTCTTAAACACGGTCGAATGAAATATGGTTCCTTAAAGAATCTCCCAAAAACAATTGTTCACTTTATTAATTGTATAAACTCAACATGTCACAGGAAAGGGATGGGAACAAAACTAATCAAGAATCACCTGTACTTTCACCTACCAGATTATATCTCTTTATGGGGGAGCCCCGCAGGCTGGGATAGTGCTCCGAATGAGTCTCACCATAAAACTGAGATTAAAGCTCCTTCCAAGAACACGCAAGGTAATGCTGCATCACTAATCGGTCAAACGGCGAAGCGAAAGTCCGAGAAAATGATGCTAAGCCAGGCAACATATCACTTCAACTTGCATCCGCCTGATCCTCCTCCAATTGAACGACCTGATGGTGGCGGTTCTCATTTTCATATAATGAGAACCGAAAATGGGGAATCAACAATGAAGTGGCTTCGTTCTACGAACAAAACCAAACCATTTTTTCCTTCTGACATACTCGACTTTGTTTGTGATTCTGTGCTACCTTTATTGGAGAATCCTTCACACATTTGTGGAGTTACAGAGCACAATCGTTTCGATGTTGCTTGTGGGTCTAATTTTATATTTCGCTCGCATCCTTCATATAGATCGGATAGTTCTCTGCTGAACTCCGTCTGGATGGATTGGTGTTTGATGAAATTGGACTTTGATTTAAATAACAATCCCAAGCTCATACCGTGCCATCTGGTATGCTTCTTAACTGTACAGAGTTTGAAGCAGCCATACAGTAGTATTGGTGGCTATCCAATTGATACAAACGGAATGTATGCTGTGGCTCGTCGGTTTCAAGATGTGCCTAAGAAAACAGCTTCTGAATTTGTCCAACGTGGTCGCCTGATGAATTCACTGTACCTATTTCATGTCGACACTATCCATTCCGAGCTGGCAGTTGTTCCAGAGCAAGGCCTTGATGGGTCCATAACCAATTGTGATTGGCTAGTGATATCGAATCGGATCTCATGGCTAAATTATTTTGAAAGCAAAAATGCTGCTACACCACCGTCTTACGAATCTTTGTACAACGCATGCACACTACAGGACGACATCCAGTTGGAACCGTTTGAGATGGCATTGAATGATAACGAATCCAGTGATTCTCTATCCAGTTCAGAGAGCGAAAGCTCGGACAGCAGTTCCGATTGAGTACCAAGGGTGAATGTACCGGCTAACTTTAAACTATTTTTTAATATTACTATAGAGGGTTAGCTCTAAGCACAGTTTTGCGAGATACATAGGCGCTCATAATATAACACCCTTCGAATTTGGGATTCGAACAGCTATGTAATACTAATGGATTGAACAATAGAGTATCTCCTGACCTCAATGGAACTTTCACTCCATACGTTGGGAAGACAAAATAATAAATCACCTCGTCAGCAGACACTTCCGCCGGAGCAATTACTGTCAAACGAGTGTAGTACATGTCATCGTCCACATGGCATCTAGAATGGTAGTTGCGACCGATCGAAAATGCTAAGGCCTGCTGCCCAATTGCATTTAGCTTTGTACGAGACAGAATCTGAGACAACACATCCATTTCCTCCGCAACAAATGGTTCGACGTCAATTAAACTATGATGCATATGCTTCACAATTTCAACTGTTGTCTCTTCTAGCTCTAGTTTGATGCTGGGATCGACATGACTTTTGAAAACATACTCACCAATATTTGAATCCAATCTTTCTGGTCGAATTCCAATGATAGCATAATCATCATTGATACTGCCGCGCTTAACCCCTCTTCCAACGGTTGGTTTTGCTCCAACAATGGCAGGAGCAAACTGTCTCAACAATTCGATATTATTCTTCGAAGCGAGGTGTCGTTCCGCAAAATGGCGTGAAACTTTGGCAAAAATTCGCAATGATTGTTTAGAATGATCAAACGCTAGAATATGCTCATTCTTCGTACTATCCAATGTACTGTAGTTTTCAATTGACAAAGCCTGTTCCGGTTGATACTTCTTCTTTCCTCCTATCTTGCCACCCCAATCTGTCTCCATGTATTTACCTTCCACCACAGTTGCTCGGCAATATTTTTTCAGGGCTATTGTACAGACGCCATCTTTGCAAGTTGAACGCCTATTCTTTTCCTTCTTCCTCGGTTTTATCAGAGACAAATTTGTATAAGTTTTGTGGCTTGTTGACACCGGTGCAGCAACCTTAAGAAAATTTGAAGACGTTTTCCATTGACTTCTGTATTCCTGTTGTCTCTTTGCTCTTTGTTTTTTGGCTCTTGCTGCAATGTTCTCTGGTGATCTTTTGAATCCCATTGTTGTTGGAGGAGACGGATTGTTGCCGTTGCCGTTGCCGTTGCCGATGGAGGACGATGACACGACGATTCGACGTTGGAGTGGAAGACCAATTGCCGTTGCTGTTGCCTTTGATGGAGTGGAAGACCAATTGCCGTTGCTGTTGCCGACGCTGGAGTGGAAGACCGATTGCCGTTGCCGTTGCCGTTTCCGTTGCCGTTGCCGGGACGACGTTGGTGTTGCGGATCGATTGGTGTTGTTGGATCGATTCGTTTTGCAGATCGATTTGTGTTGCAGATCGATTGGTGGTCGAGCGATTCCTGTTGCAGATCGATTCCTGTTGCAGATCGATTGGTGTTGGATAGATTGGTGTTGGATCAATTCGGAGCGATTCGGTGCCAACGATTCGTTGCCGCTTGCCGGTGGAGGAGGAGCGATTCGATGCCAATGATTCGTTGCTGCTTGCCGGTGGAGGAGTAGGAGGAGCGATTCGATGCCAATGATTCGTTGCTGCTTGCCGGTGGAGGAGTAGGAGGAGCGATTAAATGCCAACAATTCGTTGCCGCTTGCCGGTGGAGGAGGAGCGTTTCGCTGATTCGTTGCCGCTTGCCGGTGGAGGAGGAGGAGTAGCCTTTCACTGATTTGTTGCCGAGCGCCGGTGGAGGAGGAGGAGGAGCGTTTCGCTGATTCGTTGCCGTGCGCCGCTGATTTGTTGCCGAGCTATTGCTGCCGCTTGCCGCTGTTGGTCTCGCCGCCGCTTGCTGCTGCTGCTCTCGCTGCCGCTTGCCGCTGTTGCTTTCGCTGCTGCCGCTTGCTGCTGTTGCTTTCGCTGCTGCCGCTTGCTGCTGTTGCTCTCGCTGATGCCGCTCGCGACTGTTGCTCTCGCTGCTGCCGCTTGCCGCTTGCCGCTGTTGCTCTCGCTGCCGCTTGCCGCTGTTGCTCTCGCTGCCGCTTGCTGATGTTGCTCTCGCTGCCGCTTGCCGCTGTTGGTCTCGCTGCCGCTTGCTGATGTTGCTCTCGCTGCCGCTTGCCGCTGTTGCTCTCGCTGCCGCTTGCCGCTGTTGCTTTCGCTGCTGCCGCTTGCTGCTGTTGCTCTCGCTGTTGCTCTTGCTTTGCAATTCAATCGTTCCCGGTTGCTGTTGTTGCTCTCTGTGGTACGACGAGTCGTTGCCGTTGTTGTTGCCGACGATTCTATTCAAATAATATATGATAAAGGAACAAAATGGGTGAGTATCTATTGATGTAGTACATAGGGTAAATAATAACAACAGAATAATATGATAATGTACATGCCGATCGATTCGTAATTATCACCAATCAGGGAAAATTCAGCGCACCTACAGGGAAAGATTCGTTGCTTCCGATTCAATGGTTGCTACGATGGTTTCGATTCGTTGCTTCCGATTCTATAGATTCGCACCTACAGGGGAAGATTCGTTGCTTCCGATTCGATGGTTGCTTCGATGGTTTCGATTAGTAGTTGCTTCCGATCCGGTCCTATGAAAATAAGAAGAAAAACAGAGAGGAAATACATTATCAGTAATGCCGGTGGAGTGGAAGACCAATCAAATCAATTGCTGTTGCCGTTGCCGTTGCCGTTGCCGATGCCTAGTATCTCTCTCATTCTTACCTTTGCTTGTTCCGACGTTCCGACAATCGTCCCGATGAAATTGTTGTTGCTGCTGCTGCCGTAGATTACTTCTTACTCCTACGTCACAAAAAACAGTATCTTGTTCCAGTTGATATAGAGGCAAGGGATGCAGGTTCATTGATTTCAAGACGTATATGTAAGGCTGCAGTCCAAACAATATCTATCCATCAATTTCCCTCTCGTCCAATGCTTTCTATTGTCATGCAGTACAAGGCTGTTATTTCGGACTAAAATAAATGAGAACGGATCGTTGTGCTCAAAGAGGGTCGGATCCCACGTTCTCGGACGGAGTGTTGATTGCAAGAACCAACACTCTACTCAAATAAGTCGGATGTAAGAAGGCAGATTATGAAGTGTATTTATTTTTTGTTGCGAGGTAGATTGTTTTTTTTTTGTTGCGAGGTAGAAAAAGTGATTTTTTTGTCGCGAGGTAGAAAATAAAATTACTGTGTGTTTGTGTGAGAGATTTTTTTTTTTTTTTTTTTCGCGTCGCGTCGCGTACGATTTTCGATCAATGTATCTAGTACATCATGTAGAATTCTACATGAATCCTACACGTTTTTAGTACTAGATAAATTCTCAGTACTGAATCCGCGTAGGTTTCTACACGAAAAGATGTTTACTTCTCACTACATAATTTTTGGTATTGAATCCGTGTAGGTTTCTACGCGAGTAGATTTGAACGGTCGAACGTTGGAATTTTCTTATTAGTACTGAATCTACATGCTAGTACTGAATATACGTACATGGTACAGGGGGGTAAATAACTTGCGAGAAGTCCACATATACGAACAAATAATTACTGAATTTGCGAACAGGATGTAACCCTAACCATATTGGGAACAACTTTGCCACACAGAATGCCAAAAATGATGTGGTTTGACTCTCCAAAGGGCAAGCATGAGGGTATTTTTGGTGCAATTGCAGGGCACAAACTAACTTATTGGATAGTAATGACTCAAAAAGTATCCGGTCCAAGCAATGAATACATTCATCATGACTCATCAAATGCATATTGGGAATAACTTTGTCACACAAAATGCCCAAAATGTTGTGGTTTGAATATACAAATGGCAAACATGTGGGTATTTTTGGTGCAATTCCAGGGCACAAACTAACTTCTTATTGGGTAATGACTCAAAAAGTATCGGGTCCAAGCAATGAATACATTCATCATGACTCATCAAATGCATATTGGGAATAACTTTGTCACACAAAATGCCCAAAATGTTGTGGTTTGAATATACAAATGGCAAACACGGGGGTATTTTGTGTGCAATTCCAGGGCACAAACTAACTTATTCGGTAATGACTCAAAAATTATCTGGTCCAAGCCATGAATACATTCATCATGACTCATCAAATGCATATTGAGAACAACTTTGTCACACAGAATGCCCAAAATGTTGTGGTTTGACTCTCCAAATGGCAATCATGGGGGTATTTTTGGTTCAATTCCAGGGCACAAACTAACTTATTGGGTAATGACTCAAAAAGTATCGGGTCCAAGCCATGAATACATTCATCATGACTCATCAAATGCATATTGAGAACAACTTTGTCACACAGAATGCCCAAAATGTTGTGGTTTGACTCTCCAAATGGCAATCATGGGGGTATTTTTGGTGCAATTCCAGGGCACAAACTAACTTATTCGGTAATGACTCAAAAAGTATCTGGTCCAAGCCATGAATATATTCATCATGACTCTTCCAATGCATATTGGAAACAACTTTGTCACATAGAATGCCCAAAATCTTAAGGTTTGAGTCTCCAAATGGCAAACATGTGGGTATTTTTGGTGCAATTCCAGGGCACAAACTAACTTCTTATTGGGTAATGACTCAAAAAGTATCGGGTCCAAGCCATGAATACATTCATCATGACTCATCCAATGCATATTCGAAACAACTTTGTCACATAGAATGCCCAAAATGTTGTGGTTTGACTCTCCAAATGGCAAACACGGGGGTATTTTGTGTGCAATTCCAGGGCACAAACTAACTTATTCGGTAATGACTCAAAAATTATCTGGTCCAAGCCATGAATACATTCATCATGACTCATCAAATGCATATTGAGAACAACTTTGTCACACAGAATGCCCAAAATGTTGTGGTTTGACTCTCCAAATGGCAATCATGGGGGTATTTTTGGTGCAATTCCAGGGCACAAACTAACTTATTGGGTAATGACTCAAAAAGTATCGGGTCCAAGCCATGAATACATTCATCATGACTCATCCAATGCATATTGGAAACAACTTTGTTACATAGAATGCCCAAAATGTTGTGGTTTGACTCTACAAATGGCAAACACGGGGGTATTTTTGGTGCAATTCCAGGGCACAAACTAACTGATTGGGTAATGACTCAAAAAGTATCTGGTCCAAGCCATGAATATATTCATCATGACTCTTCCAATGCATATTGGAAACAACTTTGTCACATAGAATGCCCAAAATCTTAAGGTTTGAGTCTCCAAATGGCAAACATGTGGGTATTTTTGGTGCAATTCCAGGGCACAAACTAACTTCTTATTGGGTAATGACTCAAAAAGTATCTGGTCCAAGCCATGAATACATTCATCATGACTCATCAAATGCATAGTGCGAACAACTTTGTCACATAGAATGCCCAAAATCTTAAGGTTTGACTCTCCAACTGACAAACATGAGGGTATTTTTGGTGCAATTGCAGGGCACAAACTAACTTATTGGGTAATGACTCAAAAAGTATCCGGTCCAAGCAATGAATACATTCCTCATGACTCATCAAATACATATTGGGAATTGATGTAGCAAACCGGATGAGGGGAATGGTAGTGAAGTACAGACCAGCAGACCGGGGAACCACCTTGAGTATACAAGCACACGTACTTCGCGAAAGATCTCACTGTATCAGCAAGCAATATTGGTGCGTACCATATTCCCGGAACGTTCCCTGTAGGTACAGTACAACTCTTACACGAATTCTGCAAGCATCGAATTCTGCAAGCATCGAATCTGCAAGCAAATCTCTGCAAATACAGGCTAAACGCTAACAAGCCTGTAGAGGAGTCTCCCAGCAGAATACAAGCCCACAGCTCACTCTTTTGCTCCTAAACCGATTAGTAGTAGAATAAATAAATAGGTAACGCGTCCTGGTCCAATAGTTATCCTATTGTACCCGTACGACAAGCCTATCTGTTGGTCCCCTAGCCTGGCCTAGTGTAACCATACAGCAGTCTCCTGTCCTGGTCCCCTAGTCTTGCCTAGTGTACCCGTACAGCAGCCAGTCTCTCCCTAACACACTCACACCTCAACAGCTCCCCTTTGTTTACCATAGGCCCGGCCGTGATACCGTCGACTCCGACGTCCCGTGCACCTCCAAGCACACAAACCAGCCGCGAGTAGACCTCCAATTGACTTCTCCGATAGTCCCCACAGAGCAGCAACGCACCTCCAAGCGTCCGCGCATGGCTTCAGTACCGGGTTGGCACCTCCAGTCGTTTCTTGTTGGATTCCCTGCTACCAGATACGGACGCCGTGAATCAAATTTGGGCTACTACCGGTCCGCACCTCCAGTGATTGTTACCTCGCCTCTTCTTCGAGCGGCCAGACGTATCATTCGTACGGACTACTCCAAGCGTCCAGCCAACTCGATTGGTCTCCGCAGATCCTGTACCTCCAGTTGATTTCTGTGACACCGCACTTCCGGTGCTCTTTGTGACCCCAAGATACCGGCGACATTCCGCACCAATCTGCCAACGATCCGCACCTCCAATCAGCCCGTAGATTCCAATACCGACTACTCCGATCACCAGCTCCAACCTAGCGTCACCTCCAGCCGATCAACGAACGCCAACTCCGACGCTTTCAGTTGACTGACAGAACCGCACCTCGACACCGCCGGCCTTGATAAGCCTCATCTCATACGTACTACTCCTCCAAGCGTCCAGTCGACTCGAATTGGTCTCCACATCGCACCTCCCGCACCTCTTCGATACTAGCTTGCAGTCGATCCTACTCCATCCGGTGACACTCCCAGCTTCCGCGCTGTCATCCTTCCCTGCTTCGATCAGCCTCAACATGCTGACCTACACCGAGTATTACCAGACCACCACCAGTCCCCTTGGAGTGGGACCTGCCCGGGACCTGGCCTACCAAACCATCTATGACTACTTTGCTGAGGAAACAGCCACCCCCGTACTCCTGGGCCGGCTCTTGGACCTCTTCGAACCAGAACCTGTGGGGGCCCTAGGAATATTCCTGACCGACACCTTTGGAAAGGCGCGCCTCCGATTGGTGCATGGCCTTCGGAAGTACCCAGGGCCCTTGACCGCGCCAAGTACCAACAAGGGCAAGGCCTTTGGCTACCTGGACGACATCGAAGGCGATGCAGGAGAGCTAGTGCTAGTGGATGCTGCCCTCCTCGAGCAGGCACCCGAGACCTTGGTGCTGTCCCTCGATCGCCACCTCGACGTCATCAAGCATGCTCACCATTCCCACATGATCCCCATGGTTCTAGGCGATGATCCTCACATGGAAGTCATCACCCCCTTCAAGGCCTGCTTCATCCCCTTCCAATTGGTGCCCTTACTCCTAGGCAAGGGCCTTAGTCCAATCCACGCCTTGAACATCATCTACCCCTACCTTGACACACTCACCTGGCACTCACTTGCGCCCCCCTACTGAATACCCTCCGAGCTGCTGGTACCGACCCCACCATTGCTGATGGAGGTGTCCACTTTGCCACACCCGGCACCCCCTTCCGAGGGGAGCCAGGTCTAACCTTGTACATGCGCAATCACGTACTATACCGGGACCTCCCGGGATTGAAGAAACCCTCCCATCCGGGGCAGCCGCTGGCACCCGGCCAACCAGCCGGGGTAGATCCCACGCTGGCAGCTACCCTCACCGCCCTCGCCAACCAACAGCTCAAGCTCAGTGAGGGCCTAGACCAACGTCGCCCCCCTGCCACGGTCAAGAACACCTGGGGCCCCTTGTACACCCAGCGCTTGCTGCTGCTGTGTGGCAAGCTTGAGGAAGCCGACCTACCCCCCATATACCAAGCCTGGGCACAGAAAGGCAAACACGAGAAGACCCATATGATCTTCCAGAGCCAGGTAGCCACATGCGCCGCCGAGTTCCTCATCCAGGCACCCTTGGTCACCACGGCGGCACTCAAGAAGTTCCAAGATGGCAACTTTCATGGGACTGACCCCTTTGACGTGGCGGACGGCATACTCCCTTTAGCTTTCACTCCCCCCGGTGGATCCGCCGCCTCCTTGAAGCGGGAACAGGAAGCTGCAGCCACTGTGGCGGCCTACGACACCATGATCTCCACCGAAGGCAACTCCCTCACCTTGAAGGACTCCCTCGAACTCCAGAAGACCAAGGCCTACCTACCCATCGACTGGACTGAAGCTACCACCCAACTGGAAAGCTATCTCGCCGTCCTGGCCACCATTCTAGGAATGCATCACCCTGTCGTGCAGGGCTACCAGAATGGACTCGCCAAGCTCAAGCTCCAGCAAATGCCCCTCCGCCGAGCAATTGCCGATGAACTAGGGGAGCTCATCACTCCCTCCATTGTGGTATACTACTTCCAAATCCGGGTGCGGGGTTGGCTTGAGGAACAATGGGGATCAACATTCACTGTCCCCTCCCCCGACTTTGGGAAGGACTTCCAAGCCTTCCGTATCACCCAGAACCTCTACTGGCTCCCCAATGTCACCAATGTGCCGGCTCTGAGGCACCTACGTCGCGTAGCCGCCGTGGCTGCCCCTGCTGCAACCCCAGGCACCCCCACGCCCGGCAAGACTACCCCCAGCCCCAACCAAGGCTCCGCCGGAGGTGCCCGCGTCTCCAACCCCAACCTGGATCCCCGGCTACAAACGGCGGGGGTAGCCAACAAAGTCCTACGCGCCCGACTGAGGGAAGTCATGGCTACCATGAAAGAAAAAGGTACCATTCCCTTGTCTCGTCCGGATGGCAACGAGCGCTGCCATTCCTATCACCTTCGAGGAACCTGCTTCACCAACTGCAGGAACATCCAGGACCATGGCGCCATCACTAGCAGTGAACAGGACCAAGTCTGGGCTTGGTGCCAAGCCGCTTTTAATGTCTGACCGAATGGCAAGCGCCCCTTTGGCGCGTTGACCCTGCCCTCTAACTCACCAAGGGGGGCTCTGCCTTCCTCCCGACGACTCCCTATGCCTCCCCCTCCCTTACGAATCACACCGGAATTAGGTAAGCACAACCCGCCCGCGCGCGCATGTACCCCTCTCGCCGTGTATGTGCCTCCCAAACGTTCTACAGGTTCCACGACCTCCCCCCCACCTACTCCCGCATCCCCAGTCCCTCCTCCGGCTTCGGCATCCCCTCTCCCTTCCTCCCCGCCCCCCTTGTCCTTGCCTAGGCCCGAGCTCCTCGTCACTGCCAAGTTGCCTAGACCCAAGCGCCTAGTCCTCCCCCCCCACCCATTGCCTAGGACAGAGCTCCTCGTCACTGCCCCCCCGTTGCCTAGGCCCGAGCTCCTCGTCAACCCCACCAACCCATTGCTTAGGCCCACCCCCCCGCCGACGCCTACGCCAGAGACCCTCCGCCCGGCCCCACTCTCCGTTCCCCTCATCACTCCCTCCCTCTACCCCGTCGACCGGCTCGACGTGCACATCAACCGGGCTGTCACTGTCTACAACAACAGCACCAGCTGGGGGGACTTCATCCGGACCATCCGAGGACGGGGTGACATCCATCCTGACGTCGCCTCCATCCCCCACCCCGCGGGGAGCCTCCTTGCCCGCTATGGCAAGGACGGCACCCCCGCCTCCATGTCTGGACCCTCTTGGGATCCACCTCGCATTGCTGCTGCCCTCCAACGGGGTCCGCACCAATCCTCCCACCAGGGCATTGACTTCCTTCGCGAGGAGTATGCCGACATGATGGACAAGCAACAATGGACTGTTCTCCCTGCCAGCCTCATCCAGGACCTCCCCGGACTCCGACTGAGCCCCCTTGGCTTAGTCCCCCAACGAGGCCGCCGCCCACGCATGATATCCGATTATACCTACTCGGACGTCAACCAAGACACCGTCCCTCTTGCCCCTGTGGACGCCATGCAGTTTGGCCGGACACTCCCGCGCCTCCTCACCAAACTGCACCGCGCCAACCACCGATTTGGTCCAGTGTATATGTCCAAGATTGACCTTGCCGATGGCTTCTACCGCATCCGATTGCACCCCGACGACACCATGACGCTCGGCGTCCTGTTCCCCTCTCGCCCTGGGGAAGCTCCACTCATTGGCATCCCACTCACCAACCCTATGGGGTGGAAATCCAGTCCTCCCAACTTCTGTGCCTTCACTGAAACCGTTGCGGACTTGGCCAATGCCACTCTTGCCACCGGGCTTGCCGCGGCCCGGCTCACCCCCCATCGGTTGGATCTCCCCTCTGAAACCACCCCCAGCGCGCCTCCCATTGAGCCACCCGCTCCACCCCCCACGGCGCCTCCTCCTCCTCCCCCTACGGCCTCCACGCCGCCCCTCACCCCCCCTAGTAGCACCACTCCCAGCAAGTCGCCGGTTCGCTACTGGGATGTCTATGTGGATGACTTCTGTGGCCTTGCCCAGGGCAACCAATGGACACGCCGCGCCATCAAGCGCGTTCTCTTCCACTCCCTTGACACAGTCTTCCGGCCCCTCGATGCCTCTGACACTCCCTTCCGGCAGGAACCGGCTTCCCTCAAGAAAATGCTCCAAGGGGACGCCACTTGGACCACCAAGAAAGTCATCCTCGGCTGGCTCATCGATTCCGTCAACAAAACCATCAGCCTTCCTCCCCATCGGGTGGCCCGCCTACAGGAGATTCTCCACTCCATCTCACCCACCCAGCGCCATGTCCCCATCAAGCAATGGCACCAAGTCCTGGGGGAGCTCCGGTCAATGGCACTGGCCATTCCAGGCTCCATTGGCCTCTTCTCCATTCTCCAAGAAGCCTTCCGCCACCAGGAGCCAGGCAGGCAGCGCCTCCGGCTCACCAAGCGCGTCCACAGCTTCCTTCGCGACTTCCAATGGCTTGCCAATGATCTCTCCACCCGGCCTACCTCCATTGCCGAACTCGTGCCGGACCCCTTCCCGGCCACCTTGGGCGCCTGTGATGCTTCGGGTTTGGGCATGGGGGGCGTCCATTTTGTCCCCCTTCCCACGGGCGCCGTGCAGCCCGTCATGTGGCGGCATGCGTTCCCCCCGTGGATCTCAGCCCAGCTCGTCTCCTTCGACAATCCTGAGGGCTCCATCACCAACAGTGACCTTGAGCTCGCCGGTTCCATTGCCCACAATGATGTCCTGGCTCAGGCTGCTTGTGTCCACGCCCGCACCACCCACAACTGCTATGACAACACCGCCGCTGTCTATTGGCAACGCAAAGGCGCCACTACTACCACAGGCCCTGCAGCCTACCTCCTCCGGCTCCAGTCTCTGCACCAGCGCCTCTTTCAATATGTCCCCCTTAGGGATTACATCCCGGGACCCGCTAACCACCTGGCGGACCTCCTCTCTCGCTCTGAACTCTCTGACACTGCCTTGCTCCATCACTTTAACACGACCTACCCACAGGACTTGCCCTGGACCTTATGCCACCTTCGGCCGCCCATGCATTCCGCGCTGACCTTAGCGCTGTCCAGAAGACCATGCGAGCCTCAGTCACTGAGCTCTATGCCAAGCGCAAGGATGCCCATTGGAACCAATGGGTTCAATTCTGTTTGTCTCAAGGCTTTGACCCGCGCCTCCAGTCCATTCAGGATCCAATCCCCATCCTCCAAGTCTTTGCCAAACGACTCCATGATGGAAACCTCTCACGTAGCCACAAGCCCATCCGATCTCGCACAGTATCGGACACCATCCGGTCAGTGGGCCAGACGCTCGCCCGCCTGGGGTCCAAAGACCCTCGCACCGACTCCACAGGCAGTCTTGACTTCCGGCTAACTGCCCAGTTCAAGGCATATGCCAAGTTGGACCCAGCCCCCTCCCGGGTCAAGCCGGTCCCCATCACCCTCGTGATGCATGCCCTCCACTTTGCATACCACGAGTCCCCTTCCCCCACCCGACAGGCCATTGCAAACATGATCTGCATCGCCTTCTTTTTCTGTCTCCGACCTGGTGAGTACACTGGTACTACCACGGATGACCAAGCCTTCCACCTACAAGACGTCTCCTTCTACCTTGACTCCCGCATCGTCCACCACGATGGCCCCGCGCATGAGCTCCAAGCTGCTACCTCTGTCACGCTCACCTTCACCACCCAGAAGAATGGCGACAAAGGGGAAGTAGTGGCGCATGCCAGGAGTGGTGACTCACTATGCTGCCCCGTTGCCGCCTGTGCGCGCCAAGTTCTTCACCTCCGAAGCTGTTGCTCTTCCAGCGCTCCCTTCGGTCCCTCCCTCACGCTTGCCAGTTACTTCGATAATGGGGTCCTTACCCTTGTTCGCGCAGCCACTGTCACTTCCTCCCTGAGAGTCTATGCCCAGACCCTCTACCCTACCACTGGCATTGCCCCTGCAGCCATCTCTGCTCGCTCCCTTCGCGCGGGAGGGGCTATGGCCCTGCTCCAGGGCAAATGCGACTCTAATGTCATCAAGCTCCTTGCCAGATGGCACAGTGACTGCATGATGCGCTACTTACATCAGCAATCCCTCCCCATCTTCAAGAATCTTGCCTCTGTCATGTTCAACAATGGAACATACTCTTTCCTGCCCGAGGAATGGGTTCCGGCTGCGGACCCCACTCCTGCTGGCAGCTCTCTTTGAGGCACCCTGGCGCCTCTTGCCTTTCCCTCCCTCACTCTGCTCCAAGCTCACGCGCGCGCTCACGCTCTCCACGCCGTTCCCACCCGGTGGCTTATGGCCCATTGGCAGAAAAGGCTTAACAGCCAGAGGCTTAACCGCCCAAGCTGTTAAGCCCGACTGTACGCCGGTGTGTGTGGGCAAAGCAAACCTCTAGCACTGCTTAACCCACCAACCCACCAATGAACTACAAGCATTTCACATCCAGTACTACAAGTAGGTTAGCTACTGAAGCTATCACAAACGTAGCGCGTGATAGTTGATGTAGCAAACCGGATGAGGGGAATGGTAGTGAAGTACAGACCAGCAGACCGGGGAACCACCTTGAGTATACAAGCACACGTACTTCGCGAAAGATCTCACTGTATCAGCAAGCAATATTGGTGCGTACCATATTCCCGGAACGTTCCCTGTAGGTACAGTACAACTCTTACACGAATTCTGCAAGCATCGAATTCTGCAAGCATCGAATCTGCAAGCAAATCTCTGCAAATACAGGCTAAACGCTAACAAGCCTGTAGAGGAGTCTCCCAGCAGAATACAAGCCCACAGCTCACTCTTTTGCTCCTAAACCGATTAGTAGTAGAATAAATAAATAGCCCGCCACGCCCGCCCGCAGAAAAGGCTTAACAGCCAGAGGCTTAACCGCCCAAGCTGTTAAGCCCGACTGTACGCCGGTGTGTGTGGGCAAAGCAAACCTCTAGCACTGCTTAACCCACCAACCCACCAATGAACTACAAGCATTTCACATCCAGTACTACAAGTAGGTTAGCTACTGAAGCTATCACAAACGTAGCGCGTGATAGCAACTTTGTCACACAGAATGCTGTAAATGTTGTGGTTTGACTCTCCAAATGGCAAACATGGGTGTATTTTTGGTGCAATTCCAGGGCACAAACTAACTTATTCGGTAATGACTCAAAAAGTATCTGGTCCAAGCCATGAATACATTCATCATGACTCATCCAATGCATATTGGGAACAACTGTGGCACATAGAATGACCAAAATCTTAAGGTTTGACTCTACAAATGGCAAACATGGGGGTATTTTTGGTGCAATTCTAGGGCAAAAACTAACTGATTGGGTAATGACTCAAATAGTATCGGGTCCAAGCCATGAATGCATTCATCATGACTCATCCAATGCATATTGGAAACAACTATGACACATAGAATGCCCAAAATCTTAAGGTTTCACTCTCCAACTGACAAACATGAGGGTATTTTTGGTGCAATTCCAGGGCACAAACTAACTTATTGGGTAATGACTCAAAAAGTATCTGGTCCAAGCAATGAATACATTCCTCATGACTCATCAAATACATATTGGGAACAACTTTGTCACACAGAATGCTGTAAATGTTGTGGTTTGACTCTCGAAATGGCAAACATGAGGGTATTTTTGGTGCAATTCTAGGGCACAAACTAACTGATTGGGTAATGACTCCAAAAGTATCCGGTCAAAACTATGAATACATTCATCATGACTCATCAAATGCATATTGGGAACAACTTTGCCACTCAGAATGCCCAAAATGTTGTGGTTTGACTCTCAAAATGGCAAACATGATGAGGGTATTTTTGGTGCAATTCCAGGGCACAAACAGTCTCATTTGGTAATGACTACCAAAGTTTTTGTACCAGGCCATGAATGCATATCACATGACTTACGAAATGCATGTTGGGAACAACTTTTAAATGCATATTGGGAACAACTTTGACACACACAGTACAGACAATGATGTGGTTTGTAGATACAAATGGCACACAAGACAGTACGGTATGTTAGGTGCAGCAGTCTACGAGATTCTACATGTGACTAGAGGATTGAAATACATAACCTTAGTGTGATCAAATGTTTCCCTTCTGAAAAAATTATGGCGCGGGAGGGGTGGCTTGCACAGGTACGTGCTCTACTGCTACAAATATAACAGCGCGCCCAAAACCAGACAACACACAGAAGATGTTCGGGCAAACAACATAGTACAGAACCCACGGAAAAATTCTACACACAAAACATCGTACACATACTACACGAAACACCGTACACACACACACACACACACGACACACACAACACACACAACACAAAACACCGTACACAACCCGACAAATTATTAGTACACACACAAAACCACACAAAAAGAAACACATGATTCTTGATCGACACCGTATTCAGAAAATAAAATAAAAAAATATGAATGCTATCGGAAAGACACGACGAAGCAAAAAATCCGAGGGGAAGACCCTTCGAAACAACAAAACCATCCGGCCCGGTGATCATCAAAATACAGGGGACAACAACGGTAAGAAAAGAAGAGTTAAAACAAACACCGCAATTACTAACAAAGTGTGTAACAGTAATACCACAACTATGAACGCATCAAAGGGCAACAGTAAAAAAAATGGTTCCGACAACACAATTTCTACTACTACAAACACGGAAGAACAAAACACCATCAACCAGAGTAACGAACCAGCGCTGACCATTACCAACACAACCACCACTACAGTAACGAACCAACAGAAAGAAGGAACAAAAACCAATGTGGTAGAGAAAACATCTAACGGAGAATGCTACAATTTAGAGGATGTTGCCGAACATGTCATGAAAAATATCCAATATGACAAATTGGCAGAGGAAGTGGCAAAACGCTTACGGAAACAAGAGAGGGAACCACATATAGGGGTGGGAAAGGTAGTAATGGTACCTAAACAAACGGAGGCAACCATGCAGGGAGAGGGGAGTTACAATGCCGGCGACACAAGAGAACGAGCAGTAAGTACAATTACAGACGAATATGGACTTATAATAGACAACGATATGCTTAAGGCTTTGAGTGATATGAGTGAAAGAGTGGAGAAGCAGCTAAGGGATTACGTCAAAAAACATTGGTACCCCAACATGAAGTTCCCTATCAATGACAAGGTAACGGCGCTTGTAATAAATAAAGCTGTTGGAGAAAGTGCGGTTATGAAGCCACCAAATATTCCACTTGCGGCATTCTGTTCCTTTTACAGGAAACGAGTAGGGACAGTACTGACTGCATTGAGGCACAACTCACAAACATTAGCGAGAAAAAACTGGATAGGTAAATACAGGTGGGAGAATTGGTTGTTGAAATTAGGATTTTGAGAATCTATTTTTGGTCCGACAACACTAACATGCTGCCCGTTGATACTTATGATACTTCCGTACAGACGATTACAGAAAAGGTCGAGTCCCTATCACATTCCCTGGTACTGTTGCAGTTATTCAAGACACAGAATATGAAAACACAGGTATTTTAAACCCTCAATACAGAACATACAAAGACGCGGAAGATGAAGATTTTTATTATTTTGTTACAAGAATCATGTCGGCAATCAATCCGACAAATTCCAATTTCAAACAACGGAAGGAGAGGCACTTGCTGAGTGATATATTTACTATAGCAGATGAAGCATTTGCATTGTTACTAATCTACAATGAGCATCATGTATGGGTGAACCAGCAGCGGCGAAAGGGTGATGCCACGATTCCGCGACAAAAAAAAAAATTCTGCGATTCAGACAGTGGAAGCAGAAATGGATGGATGGAGGAAGGTCGCGAGTTGTTCAGTGACTTGTGCGACAAAATTGGCGAGATGCGAAAACACCCAGAAACAGGAAGGAAATTGGAAGAAATGATGAGGGACAGATTTAGGAACGAAAGTTCGACAAATTACACCAACGATAAGCAGGGCGATGCAAATATTACTAGTAGCAGCTCCACTAATTGTAGTGGACCAAAAAAGAAAAAGAAACGAAACGTCTATATTGATCCGGCAATAACAGCATTGATGAATGAAAGTTTATCTATGGGTGAACTAATGTAGAAAATAACAGTACATACATAATACAAAACTACTACTAATCTTGAACTTAATTTTGAGAATATTAGAAATAATGGAGGATTCGTAATACGTCGCAATAGGAATAAATCAAGCATAATAGAATCTACATTTTAAAAAGGGAATATTGTAGTCAAGAAATATAATTCACAACTAGGGGAGCAGAATCGAATTGTTGTTTGGTAGATTAATATTTTGGAATTAATACTGACTCAAGATTTCTTTTTTATTCGTGAATAGAAGTAAGTGTTGTTCGTACAGAATAATAATTCGGTTCTGCTAGAGACTGAAATAAATTATTTTTATTTGAGAGTAGAGTAATGTGCATCACGCGCACAGAAATAGTGCTGAGTTTACATATACCCTTATACGATCGTCGCGAATTTCAGGGTGTCCAGAAATATTGCCGTGTTAAAATCACGCACAAAATTTGTGCGCGAGAAGTAAATTCGAACCCCGCGAAACAGTTCTCGGACGCAAAGCAGCGAAGCATTGCGAACTTGACCTATCCTTATTGTCGAAGATGCAACAATGCCTCATGACTAAAAGTCTCGCCGCACATGGAGGGGACATCAAAAATGGTGATCATGTCACATACATCAACGACATCGACAACCACTCTCTCAACCAGTTTTTTGGCCCTCATGTTCCTTCGCCAAGCCGGTGATCGTTTCAAGGAATGTCGACGTGACCTCAACAATGATTTCATCAAAGGAATCGATCATATCCCAGCCACAGTCAAAGAAGCATACAACATTCTCAAAAACTATGACATGGCTGAGAAGAAGCCATTCAATCCAAGAAAGAAGCAAGGGCAAAAGAAGGACCCTGGAACAGACGACTCGCCCAAGACTGCTCACATCTTCCAGCAAGGTACCAATCCTAATACGGACAACAAGCCCGCAAAGGATTTCCATTAGGTGTAACCGCTGCCAATGCACCTGACGGAGAGCAGCACGACAAAATGAATAAGTGGAGAATCATCATCTGCTACAAATGCGGTCAAGAAGACCATATCGCACCATCATGTACCAAAACAACCACCGTAGATGGAGACTGCATCAGTCCGGACTCTAATGCAAAACAGTATAGTCCAAGGAATACGGGCATATCTCATGTTCATTTCGCGGATCAAACCCAAGCAGCCTCGCTGAACAATTTTGACTTTAGCGAGGAACTAGTAGACCAAGATGACTACTTTACCGCATATCAGTTCACCCAATCCACCACCGTATACACTGAGAACATACGAGGGAACTCAAGATACTGCCTCAACATGAAGGATGTCCAAGGCAGACTGGAACCGTTCTGGGTACTTATTGACAATCAGTCCATAGTGCACATATTTTGGAATGCCATGGTGTTCTTGGTCAATGTTCGGAAGACCCACAAGAAATTGGACCTCCACACCAATGCCGGAAGCGTTGTCATTGATGATGTGGGGGAACTGCCTGGGGTAGGCACTGTGAGGTTACACAGAAACAGGATAGCCAACATCTTATCATTCCATGTGTTACAGAACGTCAACCATTTCGAGATCGACTATTCCACTTGGCCGAATCAACAGGGTGTCAGGGACAAATCATTTCGAATTGAAACACCAGCAGGGATCCAGCATCGATTCCAGCCAGATGGGAGAGGCCTGTATTACCTTGACTGTGGCAATTACTTTGGATGCGCAAAAACCAACACTGTCTTTGGGACCAACATAGTGAAGCCTCAAGGTGTGTCCCAAGATTTGAGCCCCATGACAATTGCCGAGGGAAGAAACCTCTCATACCGTCGCCATTTTCAGGTAATCTTTGGGGAATATGCTCAGACGTATGAAGGCACCGACAATACCATGAAATCACGCACTGTCAGCGCCATTGCTTTGAGTCCAACAGGCAATGCCCAAGGCGGAGTGCGCTTCCTTAGTCTACTCACAGGACACTACCTTGAGCGCGCACATCCTGACTACAACCTGTTGCCCATGCCTGAAGAAGCCATTGCGCGAGTCCATCGTCTTGCGCACAGTGCCCGTTCCGGCCTTCTGTTTGCTGACCGTACTGGCCATATGCTTGCAGAGGACCCGGACTCTGATGACGACACCACCAATGAGGATTATGTTCCCCCATCTGTTGATCCACCTGACATTTCTCTCAACCCTACCGAGTCCGAGGAAGATGATTTCGATTCTGAATTCCAGAACGCTATCGAAACCACAGGAGTGCCCAACGTGGCTGCTGATGAAATCCCAGGAGTGGATAACCCAGATGTGGATGTCCCAGACGAGGATAATTCAACCAGACCCAATCAAGGTGATGATATCATCGAGACCACAGGAGTGGATGAGGAAATAGATCCCTTCAATGCTAATGCAATCCCAACTGCTGAAATGGATACCGGATACCGTACAGCAAGCGGCAGAGCTGTAATCAGCACTCGTGACGATGACTTTCTTTACAACACAGTTGGCACTGTGTGCACTCCACTGCCAACCAATCTCACGGAACAACAGAACTTTGTGAATGCTTTGGACTACATCTCAAAAGTTGAGCGCAATGAGGATCTCATTGACCATTATGTGATGACACAGATGAGTATCAGGGAGGGTCTGAAGACTTTCGGAGACAAGGGAAAGCAATCTATCATGAAGGAGATCAACAATCTTGTAAGCCGTGACTGTTTTGGTGAAGTTCATCAGGAATCTCTAACATCCGAACAGAAACGCCATGCTCTGCCTATCCTGATGTTCATGCTTGTCAAGCGTGATGGGCGGTTGAAAAGCCGAGGATGTGCAGACGGTAGGCCACAGCGACTGTGGACCACCAAGCAAGATAATTCTTCTCCAACACCAGCCATCGAGGCAATCAAGTACTTCTACATCCTAGCAACCATCACATTGACGTCGCGTCATTTGACATTCCAGCACAGTTCCTACAGACTGATATGAATACCCGATCGTTTATCGTATCCGTGGTAAAAAGGGTTACACTGCTCACCAAGAACGTCGCCCATCCTCCATATAGTACAGTCTGCTTTTTCCAACACATTTTGCAGAACGTGGCGAATTGCACGTGCAGCACAATGTTGACAAAGGATTACTAGTTCTATTGCCAAATCTAGCGCATTCAGATTCAGAATTAAAACTTTGTTTCAAGTATTGAATGGCTAGAATTCACAACTTTTTTGTGAAACCAGTCGTGCTCTGCACCACTGTAGATCCTCGCACCCTCCATATAGTACAGTCTGCTTTTTCCAACACATTTTGCAGAACGTGGCGAATTGCACGTGCAGCACAATGTTGACAAAGGATTACTAGTTCTATTGCCAAATCTAGCGCATTCAGATTCAGAATTAAAACTTTGTTTCAAGTATTGAATGGCTAGAATTCACAACTTTTTTGTGAAACCAGTCGTGCTTTGCACTGTGCATCCTCGTGACGCCCCACTCTTCCAATTGCAGTGAAATCGCTTTCCGCAGCATATCGGTTTCATTCATCTCACTGTTTCGAGATGCCTCTGCTCTCATCTTTGCAAAGTATGTTTTCCCGAAGGAATGTATTAGTGCGTGCGCGTGTTGAGTGTGTAGCAAACAGGGAACACGGAAGTTCGAATGAGCGAAACGTATTTTTTGCGAACCGCCATTCGACTACGTGAACACTATTCATAGATCGATACCGTAATCGTCATCGTTGTCGACGATGGCGATAGATGAAACGTCCTCCAAAATTGTGGTTGGAAACGAACCTGTGAGATCCTCCGTGGTGGCTTAACTGGTGCCGTTTGTGTCGGAACAAAAATTCATCGGCATGATCAGCAGCGACGTCGACAACCCAGCATTTTACTCATACCGTTCGGGTTCCAATTTTCCACTGGTAACCATCGTCGGCGCAAGGCCCTTGGGAATGGGGTCCAGGCACGCATTGCGAGTTGTGAAAAAAAGGGTCAAGTTATCTTCAACGAGAGATGTGAGTGGCGACTTGTAAGAGGCGGTGTCTTGTATGAGAGGAACGAGTAGTATGGTGGAAGAGAGCCAGCAGCTTATTGTTGCAAGGGAGAAAGGGAGGATTCGTCGATCGGTCACCCTTGGATTTTCAACCATAGGTAGACCAGGAAAGCGGCGTTTTGGAGTGGTGTTTCGAAGTCCGAGTGGGCAGGGAAGCGGCATGTGGATGTCCGAGTGTCAGCTTTGTTAGGTGGTTAGTTGTTTTCAGGGAGCCAATCGGCTTTTGGTGCAGTCCGGTCAGTTCTTTCATTTTGAGAGAGGAGAGCATAAGATGAGGCAAAACCCAAAAAGCCCCTAGTGTGTTACAAAGATATCCAGTTTCAAAAATTGAACAATCAAGTACAAGAGACCTTTGATTTTCAAGCAAACTAAGACTTCAAAGTCTGCCATCCAAAGTATCCCGAGAAACTGATTGAGATCTTTGATTTGTTTTTGGAAAAGATTGAAACACGGGCGACGAAAGGAAAGGACAAGAAAGATCGCGGTAGTACATCCCCATCCTTACCCACGGGAAATGTCTTTTTATATGACCTCGGGCTAAAAGTCCGCATCAATGCCATCGGGGAAACTGCCAAACATCAATGGTTGTTTTTGAATGAACTAAGTATCTGCAATCTCGCCGAGTATTAGAATAGAGGGAGATACAAGTTATAAAAGTGATCACACCCGGATACCGTACGTCTAGAGTTCGCGTCCAGTGACTATCGTTGTTTCGAAGGCGACAGTTGTTTGACTGGAAATGCTACTTCAACTTGGTTCATTCTAATGGAGTCCCAAGGTGATAGGAAATTCCCTGTCGTCAGCCCTCAGGTGTATACAATGCTCACAGCTGGAAACATTGGATGTACGAAAATCGTACTCAAGTCGCCTACGGTATTCCGACATCGTTTCTAGACGACTTCTGATGTTTCCAATTTGTTTCAAGAGTCACTGGTCTCTAGCTCTTGTCTTTGTTGCACCGAATGCAGAACACTGGCAAATTTTCAGGGTCGAGTATCGAAAGGACATTTCTTTGTTATATGACGAGAAAAAACAACTGGGCTTCACTATCCACCGACATAAAAGAAACAAAAAATATTCGGCTGTGGGAAAAATGTCCAGCAATGACACAAAAGGAAAGTCGGATGATGTTGATTGTGTTTGCTGCACGAGGAGAAACAACGGATGACCATTAAACGTTTTTACTTCAGAGCAAGCTTATCGATGATACAGAAATGCTGCGAATACAGAATGATTCGTTTTGTTTCATGATTTACTACCTGCTTCATTCTTGTGCTAGCTCTTCCCGGTCGGCCTTGTCCATGACTCGTTCGGCCGTTACCCTACAGTATCGGATATCGCAGCATGGTATCAGAACGGCAGAAGTAAAACGTAGCCCCATCCGTAAAATAGATATTCCGTCAAAGGCAAACATAGACAAACGAAAAAGGCCCATAGATGACGGTTACAGAGATAATCGTGTTAGAACGAACATGCACTTACACAGAAAAATAGGAACAGAATGAAACATAACATAACATAACATAACATAACAAAACAAAACACTGCATTACGCAACGTACACGTAATCGAATCCGAGCTCGATGCGTCTTCCACGTTGGATCTTTTCTGTCGCTGCGTAGCTTTGTTTCTCCAGGTCTTCCAGCGTCTTTCTCATTTCGCTGGCCAAGCCCCGCGACGGGAACCTCGAAAGCTTGTTGCGGGCAACGTTGATTTGTTTGACAATGGTGTGGTGCCGATACAGGATGGGGAATTCTTTCGAATCGATGTGTTTCAGTTGCGGCAGCGCCACCGATGGATCGCCGCTCTCAGTGGCGGCATTGGTTGCCAACCGGGCGACCTGTCGCTCGACCCATTCCTTGGGATATTCCCTGTAGCAACGATCGCCCGCCAACAAGATGCAGGCGTCCCGGACCTTGCGGACTTTGCATACGATGTTTTGCGGTGCACTCGGGGGATCGTACTCGTCGGGGATCGGTTGGAGGCCCACGATGTACAGGCGACCACCAGGCTTCAACCGTCGGGCCAGTTTTTCAATCATTCGGTCCTGGGAGTAGTGACCAGGCGGAAAGCCGGCCATGGCCCCGATCAAATAGTCGGCCAGAATGGTGTCGTAGAGCTTGGTGGTTTCGACGTTGGCGTCGTCGCCATCGCCATCGACAGCATCAATGCTGGCCAGGCTCTGTTTATCGTCGTTGTCGGCGGGGAACCAGTTCCCAATGACTACCTTTCCGAGGTGGGAAATTCCCAGTTCGTCGGCCTCCTTCTGGACGTTGCTGCGCATGCCTTCGTCGGCCGTCACAGCGACAAATTCCGTCATGTTTTTCGTGCCTTCCTCGTCGAATTCACCGCCCAGAGTTGCGATCCACCGCAGCGAGTGCAATCCGGTTCCTGCGTCAAGAAACGATCCAAAGGGTTTGTCACCCTGGAGCTTTTCGATGTGGCCAAAAAGGTAGTCGTCGGGTCCGTAGACCAAGCGCTCCTTGGGTATCCGTTGTGTTGATTTGGGTGTAAGGGAAGACATGCTCCGAACAAAGTACGCAGAAAATAGTCCTGTCAAAGCAAACGCGGCTGGCAGGGAGAGTTTGATTACAGCAGCCTTCCGGACAAGAACCGAATTCATCTGCCGAATTTTGGAAACTGTTGTTGTTGGGTAGGAACTTTCGGACGAGATCAATCGATATATCGATGTTGTGCCAATCCAAAATGGAAACAAGCCAAAGAGTTCTGCGTTGCGTTGCGTTGCAGAGGTATCCTCAACGATCCTGTTGACTGCGGTCAATAGACTTCAGTGCGAATACTACTATTATTCATTTATTTTGTTCCCAAATTGAAAATGATGTTTGAACGACAACAACTATCGTCGATCGACGTCGTCAGTCGTCAAAAAGGCCAAGAGGAAAATGGATTTTAGTCGGAAACTGTCGAGAAGCCGTGAAATTGCTTTATTGCTTCTTCTCTATCAACCATACAATACAAATCCAACCTTTGTTTTTAAAGAAAGACCTATTATTGTGCAGTTTGTGATGCACATGCGACTGATTTTGAGTTTCAGTCTTGTATTCATTCGCCGAAGACTCGTGACTGGGGAAAAAGATATTTTGGTCTGTGCCTGTACGTACATACGTACATACCGTGTACCGGTAATACCGGTATCCCTCAGGGATGACATCCCTGAGCCCTGATGTTTTCTGGTTTTTGCGATCTCTTCTCGTCAACACGAAGGTGGGTTGTTGCCATAAAAAATTAGCTATGGAGACGCATCGAGTAAGATCCTACCGGTACGAGCACATACTGGTACGCAATTCCTATTAGGTGTCCACCGGTTCACGTAGAAATCCTTACTAGAGGACCTGCACTGGGCGGACAGCTGATTGGAAATGTGTAGCACGGTATGTCCCTCCATACAAGAATAGAAGTATTAGGTAACTTACCATAGTTCTCAAAAACCTACTGCTTCCAAGATGTTATTCGAATACTGTAGTGACAACGATCATATCCCAGAACACACATTCCGTGCTCTGGCGTCGGAAGTCAATGGAAATAATAGTGAAGGGATTATGGGGTCGTGATCGGCAAGAAGATCTGCACAGACCCATTCATCGATCCACGCCACTATGACTACTGCTCGTAAGTTGAAACGAAATTCAGAGAAGTAAGAAAATGAAAGGAAACATCAGAAATGATATCGAACGGATAAATTGTGCCTATTGCTTCGCTCCAATGAATTGTGCGGTCTTGGCGCAATCTGAGCGATGCTGCTGATCATGTGCATCTACGGTATTCAAAGGATTCGAAATCTGGAAGCTTTTTATGATACAACCACCGAAAGTTTATTTCGTGACGACAACTTCCATGTGCGCTATGATGGATACGGCAACTAGTGTGTCATGATTAGTAGCATCGAAATGACTGCGGCACTGCTGGGGTATGCGCAATATGGCACCCGCGTTTGACTCTTGTCCTTGATTGATGCTATGCACATTTTGTCGTCAAAACAATGCATCGATTTCATCCTCATCAACGTCTCTCGCAATTTGTTTTTACTTCGAGTGTTCCGTCAGATGAGATACACGCGATCCAGGATGATGCAATGATACAGCTCCAGACCCGAAGCTTTCAACGAACAAGCGACTAGACTGAATCAGAGCGAAAATGAACCATAGCTCTAGTGGAAGAGTGGATCTCTTGCAGCTAGTTAATAAAATCACTGACATATTGTAAAACAGCTATGAAATGCATAGTGAAGGGCATACAGAAAACTTAAGGGGTTCACCATTACATGCCCTCGGTTTTTCAACAAAAACTCAGGTTGTTTACTAGCTACTCTCTGCTATATCCTTGTGGAAATCTAGTACAAATGAGTCGGGGCCGGAATATAAACGCGTGGGCTCAAGTCAGCCATTGAGGCAAAAAACAATTACGGTCGTAACCAATCACAGAAGAACCCATTCCATCTAATGGCCATCTGGAGGTTGCGATCGCATTGTTTCGATCCACCCATCGCAAATGGGATTGGGGTGGCGAGAGCAGCGGGCATTCATCGAACGAATACAGCAGTACATGATACAGCACACAGCTATAATGTTTGTTAGAGCATTCCCGCAACTTCCACCAGATTAGGTTGCCATACGGTACTTTCGAGCAAGAGATCTCCAATTTAGAAATGGCTATTCAGGGACGTCGTAAAAGTTATCATGATCTATCCTATCCTGTAGACGTGAGTTGATGCCCTCTCTATTATTTTTCAAACAAGAGGTAAAATACTGTACTTTCCTTCTAGTGGACTTCGCCTTCCGCTACATATCGTCGTAGTAAACCGTCGGCTGACCAATTTTCTGAGGGGATCGACCAAACCAAACGCTACATCTCATTTTACTGACTCTTAATTGTTTTGGAAAGCGTTCTTCCTTCAGAGCGAGTCGGAAATCATTGTCGCTTCCACAAAGAAGCGCGTCACTCCGAAAAAGGAGCCAATCCACAATCATACTCCGTTTCGTCTCGTTCTGTGCGGTTCGGTGCGAGTAAGATGCCACTCCAACGTACCAGCGTCGCTTCCAGCCTCCAAGCAATGCGAGACGGAATCAAACAAAAAAAACTGAACGCCCGTTGGATTGGGGTTGCAATTAGAGTTCGGAGCTCGACCGACGCCGTTCGTGTGACGATGACTCGTTCATTGCCAACCAAAGCAAGGGAACCGCGATCACAACCGCTGCTGTTGCCAGAACCATGGGGGTCCACAACCGACTGGACACAGCAGGAAGATTCTCTTTGCTATTGCTGCGGGGAAGTGTTGGCTGTGGGTCATCGGTCCTTGGTTCCTTGCACTCGCGAGCGAGGTTGGATTCCAGCGATTTGGTTTCAGTGACTTTCAAATCGGATTCGAAACATCGATCGTCCTCAGAAAGTGTATTGCTTCGACCGTTGGCCACAGTGTTCCATTCGGCTTCGCCGAGTTCGATCGGTGCTTGACCACAATCCGAAACTACTTCCTCCATAATCGGTTCCCTTTCTTCCTGCTCCACTTTTTTATTTTGCGCTTGCGCAATCGAATCGCCAAGGTTTTGGCTCATCGAAACCGTTTCCTCTCTATGGGGGCTCTCCTTGCGAGGGCGCGTAGGGTCGTGGTCGCCATCGCTCTGTTGTTCTTTCTTATTCTCCTTTTCTCGCTCCGGTAAAAATATTGAGATGGATTTCTCCGTAATGAGTATCTCGTCTTCATTTGCGACGTCAATCACGTTGCTTGGGAGTTTGTGCTTTGCAGTGTCGACTAACGAATCCTGGACTTGATCATTGTCCTTTTCCTCGTGGTCTGACTTGGCGGTCTCGTGTGATTCCTGTGGCTCGTCGGGCAAGAAGTTAGAAATAAACTCGACCAATTCGTCGTCGTTCTCGCTGTCATCATCTTGTTTCTTGGTTTGTGTCTCTACGCTGGATTCATTCTGTTCTGGTTGCTCTGTGTGGTCATCACCTCCACTTTCCTTGATTACAGATTTAACACCAGGTTCTTGTGTTTCCGGCAAGAAGTTGGAAAGGAACTCGTCCAGCTCGTTGTCTTGTGTCTCTGCCTTGGATTCGTTAAGTTCTGGTTGCTCTGTGTCGTCATTGCCTCTGCTCTCCTTGATTCCAGATTTGACTTTGGCTTCTTGTGCTTCTGGCAAGAAGTTGGAAATGAACTCGGCCAGTTCGTTATCGTTGTCGTTGTCATCATATCGTTTTTTGGGTTGTGTCCCTACCTTGGATTTGTTCTGTTCTTGTTGCTCTATGTTTTCATTGCCTCTGCTTTCCTTGGTTCCAGATTTAACTTCGGGTTCTTGTGATTCTGGCACAAAGTTGGAAATAAACTCTGCCAATTCTTCATCGCTATCATCTTCTTCTTTTATTGTCTTTGTCTCATCCGTGGTCTTGTTCTGTTCTGGTTGCTCTGTGTCGCCATGGCCTCTGCTTTCCTTGGTTCCAGATTTAACTTCAGGTTCTTGTACTTCTGGCACAAAGTTCGAAATAAACTCTGCCAATTCGTCATCGTCATCACCATTGTCTTCTTCTTTCGTTGTCTTTGTCTCATCCATGGTCTCGTTCTGTTCTGGTTGCTCTGTGTCGTCATTGCCTCTGCTTTCCTTGATTCCAGATTTAACTTCAGGTTCTAGTGCTTCTGGCAAGAAGTTGGAAATGAACTCTGCCAATTCGTCATCGCCATCATCTTCTTCTTCTTCTTTCGTTGTCTGTGTCTCGTCCATGGTCTCGTTCTGTTCTAATTGCTCTGTGTCATCATTGCCTCCGCCTTCCTTGATTCCAGATTTAACTCCCGCCCCTTGCGCTTCCGGCAAGAAGTTGGAAATAAACTCCGCGAATTCATCATTGTCATCGCCATCATCTTCTTCTTTCGTTGTATGTGTCTCATCCGTAGTCTCGTTCTGTCCTCGTTGGTCTTCATCGCTGTTGCTGCTGTCCTTGATTCCAGATCTAACTTCAGATTCTTGTGCTTCTGGCAAGAAGTTGGAAATAAACTCGGCCAATTCGTCGTCGCCATCATCTTGTTTCTTGCTTTGTGTCCCAACCATCATCTGGTTCTGTCCTCGTTGATCTTTGTCACTCTTGCCAGTGTCCTCGATTGCAGATTTAATTTCGAGTTCTTCTGCTTCGGGCAAAAAGTTGGAAATGAATTCGGCCAAATCATCGTCCTCCTCTTCCTGTTTGTTGCTCTTGTGTTCCTTCGTTTCCTCTTTCGATTCTTGCGGTGGTGGTGGTAGTGGTGGTGGTGGTGGTGGTGGTGGCTGTTGGTCGGGCAAAAAATTCGAGAGAAACTCGGCCAGTTCTTCGTCGTCCTCGTCGTCGTTGTTGTCACTGATCTGGTGGTCGTTGTCAATGTCATTGGGTGCCGTCGTTTCCTTCCCGGATTCGTGCGGTTTGGGTTTCGGTTCCGCTTCAGGTGGCTCGTCGGGCAAAAAATTGGAAATGAACTCGGCCAAATCATCGTCGTCGTCGTCGTCGTTGTCGTCGTTCTCATCGCTCAATCTTTGAGGAGAGGCATCTCCTTGCGTGGTGGTTTCCCCGCGATTCTTCCCATCGCCTTTGCCATCCTGATGACTGCTCGATGACGACGAGTCGTCGTCCTCGTCTTGTTCGATCGAAACCGGCGGTGGTGGTGGTGGTGGTGACTTGTTGGTGCTTGGTGCCTCAGTGGATGGTTTCTCCTGCTGCTTCGCAACGCCGTCGCTCCTCGCTGCCTCTTTTTGTGCGGCCCGCCGGGTCATTATGGCCACGTCGCGGTTCCAGGATGCTTCGTCGTAGTGTCCGAGATACCGGAGGGCTGCTCGCTGGTTGGGTGTCAGGTCGTTCCACTTCCGAACAAAGACGGGAAGATCCTGGCTGTCTTCGTTCCACAAGGCTTCCGTGTAGCCCACTTCTACCGCGTTGACCCGGACGACGGGTGGCAGATCGACCCATTCCAGGTCGGAATCTAGGATCCAATTGTAGGGAGGCAAATTCGAGTTTGAGTTTGAGTTCGAGTTGGAACCAGAAGTTGCTTCTCCGAAGTGTTTCGACTGGCGATCCTGTGCCGCTTGGTGGGAGTTGTTCGTTCGTGGGGGCGGTTGCTGCTGCGGCTGTCGCGGGGGGGACGCCGAGAACGATCGATTGCTGGTAGTAGTAGCAGCGGCTATCGGAGACGGCAGTCCACCCGAGGTCAAAAAGGCGAGAATATCCTCGCGGGGCAATTCCATGATTTCGTTGAGACGATCCTGCAAGATCTCAGCTTTTTGGTGCAGGATTCGTTCTTCGATTTCCTTGCCGGTGTGCGGTTGTCGCAGTTCGGTGGGGTGCGGAGGAGGGCTGCTGCTACTGCTGCTGCTGCGGTTTCCGCTGCTACTGCTGCCGGTGGTGTCGTCGATGGGACCTGGAGATCCGCAGTCCGCCGCCGAGTCGTCATTGTCGTCGTCATTGTCATTGTTGTTGTTGTTGTGGGTCGTTGTGACCTCCAGGAGAACGTCGTCGTCCGCATCGTACTCAAAGTCGATCTCGTCGTCGATGGTGTCGTCGTCGTAGTCGAAGTCGCGGCCATCGATGGTCGACGGCACCAACAGGTCGACCAACTTGGCTTGGACCAGTTCTCGTATTTTCGACATCATCGAGTTGTGATGGATTTCCGACTTGGAAAACCACAGGTTCGGCTTGTCGGTGGGATCGACCCGGGGAATCAGCATCACCGAGTTTCGTTCCTCGCAAAAGGAAACCGAAACGGAAACCGAATCGGCGGTCGATGCCGGGGTCTTTGCGTTTGCCACCATCCCTGCAGAATAATGATGGAATAGAAATAAACTCTATACTGTACTGGTAATTACCGTACCGGTATGGAAAGAACGAAACCAACAAAAAGAAAAGTCAATCAATCAAGGAACCGTTTGAATCTGTGTACCGTCCGAAATGCCAAATAAGTCTTTGGTGCCGTGTTGAAGTGTAAGGAATTGAGAATACAGTAGTGCTTGTGAAGTTTCAAAAGTATGACCTCAGATAGGTACGAGCTACCAATATCTGCAGGAACTGAGCTAAACTGAACTGAACTAAAGTAAAGTACAGTAAAGTAAAGTGACCCGACCGTGACATGATGTCACAATACGGTAAAATATCCCGATCAAAGAATTATTATCACGGCACTGACTTCGCTGTAAGAGAAACTGAAGGTTTTTGTCACCCATCGACACAAACACCGTCGTAATCTTACTCGTAATAGTCGAAACGCTCACTCCTCCGTCAAACTCGAAAACGTCGTAATTTACTTGAGTTGTACCGTACGGTACTTATACTACGGGTACAAGTACGAGTACGTACCTACCGTACGGACACGTTTGTACCGAACTGCTATTGTTCCAACAATACCCGGATGTGCATCGATTCTTGTACCGGGTACAATTCTTACGAATTGGAAAACTTCCGCGATGGAGGCAATTCTTTTTCAGGAGGATGACCACGACTACCAGAAAGTAATCTTACCTAGTTGCGCTTATGACCTCTTACGTACGGTACGGTACCATGTACCGTAGAGGTCATTTTTCATCAATTATTTCATGGTAATGCTGTCAGATTATATTCATACTCTTTGTATGTACCAGTGTACCCTGTCTAGAGCCATTGGGTCATTCCCAAAATAGTCTGGGTAGGGACCCAGATTTAATCTGAGTAGGGGCCCAGATTAAATTCTGTAACATTTTGACCTAGATTTGCTTAGGAATCCAAGCACAGGAGGTTAAATAAATGATGTGTGCACAATGTTCAATAATGCGAGTTTCCACATGCTTATTTAAATTGTTACTCCATATTATTTAAACTCCTTCTTATTCCGAAAATGAGACTTAAGCCAAAATCTGGGTAGGGTGATTTTCATTCCCAAAATACAAAAATCTGGGTCCCTACCCAGACTATTTTGGGAATGACCCATTGAGTAACCCCCAATACTCAAGTACGAGTACGAGTACTGGTACCAAGCACAAAAACTCCTGTTTCTCTCAACAACAACAAATAAATAACACTGTATACATACATACCGGTACCATATCCTACCACCATAAACCTTATTGAGTGATTCCCACCAGATGAAAACGAATAAAATTAATAAAAAAACACATAAAAAGTATGTGTTTTCTACATAGATTTATTCATTTCTGAATAAAATTTGTCAGTCCATACGTATCGACTGACAGTTTTTATTCACTTTTTTAACACTGAATAAATTTCAACGGAATCTTAAAATCAAAGATTTCAGTCTTAATCAATCGTGTGCACCTCTTGCACCTCTTTTGCCGGGCACGCTTGCATGCTATTTTTGGTGATGAACAATATCTTCGCTTAGAATCAAATGCACCTCCACTACTTCAAAATTCTTAATTGGTAAAAACAATTACACTTAAGGCTACAAAAGAAACAGGTTAATCGATTTGGTCCAATACACCAACAAAGACCAAATTGATAATTAAACACTTGGAACCCATATGTGCATTTAACAAGAGTACATATAACAGCCCGTGAGGAAATTACTTATCGCAAGCATGAAAATCAATACCGGTTCGGAATGAGCCTCGTTTATTCCATATATCACGATCAAGCAAAAGGCCCATTGAATAAACTACTTAACCTCAAGAAGGCTTGGCGGGTAGGTGGCGCGGGTAGTGATTAAAAAGGCAGTTACTGTTTCTTCTTTAGGGATTCCAAATTCCAAATTTGGCAGTTAATAAACGTATTCGTCCATTGGGTGTGATAAAAAAGTATTAATTCTATATACTTTTTATTAACTTTCGATTCTATTCACTTTCATCTGGTGGGAATCACTCATTCAACTTCTCAATCAGAAGAAGTATCGAGTTATTCCCGAAACGATTTTAACCCAGATCAATTTTTTGGGTTTTTTTGCAATTCGGGAATGAAAATAGAAAATTAACATACCCAGATTTTGGCATGCCAGCGTCTACAGTATCATTTTTGGAATAAGGAATTCTTCCTATGGACAATTATAATTGCCAAATTTGTCCTCTTGATACGATTAAAAATGTGGGTTTAATAAATCAGATTTTAAGCAACTCAAGTGATACTCAACTGACAACATAAATTATCATTTTACTCCTGTCAATCTGTTGACTATGTCACTTGAGTTGATTGTTTGCTTGTATCTTTTAGTGCAAGACAATGATGACGATGGTGATGGTGATGATGAGGACAATGCCAAAGAAAGGCACAGAGAAAGGCTTCAAAGAGATAGAAGAACACCAAGGATAGCCCTTTGACGTAATTATGAGTCCCCCCTTCTTTATCTGTTCAACTCAGGCAATGAACAGGCTCTTCTCAACTACTGTGGTGTTGGCCACTGGGTCTTTGGAGAGCTTCTAGGTCTATTTTAACCTATATTTGATATTTACACAATTGATAGAGACACCGATGCTATCCATAAGCAGAAGATTGCCACCACAGGAAGAAAGCGCAAGGCAAATGCAACTTGCTGTCTTGGTCTAGTACTTCATTGGTTTCAAACACGAGGATCTGTTGCAAGATCTGTGCCAATGGCATTTGGACTGACCTCTACCATTGTGTACAAATGGTTGGCGTTCTCCAGCAAGGTTCTTTTGTTTGTATTGCAGAAACATCCAAATGCACCGCAATTGGTGCCAAATGTCCCAGACTACATGAATGCCGCATCTGGGGTGCAGCTGATGGACTCAAAAGTCAAAATTCAGCAGTCTTCTAATTGGTTGGTTCAGAGTCACTTTTACAATAGCTGGGTCTGTGACAGGTATGCCAACAGTGTCTTTGTCTTTGCAGCCAATGGGAGAATCTGTATTTGCAATTACAACTGCCATGGTACCTGGCACGGCAGCACAATCACAGATCATGGTGTTTGTGACAAAGTAGAAGAATTTTTGTCAAGTACCGTGCAATGATTTACGCCGACTCCACATTCAGGTTTTATACAGGGAGACATCACTGCCTTGTCCATAGTTTGCAGACTGATCCGAATACCCCAAAGGCCCTTCTGTTCAATCAAGAAGTAACAGCCCTTTGCCAGTTGTCAGAGTGGGGAATGTGAATGATCCAGGGGCAGTTTTCCCAAGTGAAAGACAAGCTCATATTGGAGACATTTGGAGATGAGAAGATCATTATGAACTTGGTGATTCTTCTGTACAATTACCAAACAAGTGCCGTTGGCCACAACCAGATCCTGGATGTTTTTATGCATTGATTGGGTGGGTGCTTCTCTTATACCAACAAGCCAACAGAGGATGTCACCATCATGTTTGAGTAGCCAAGCGTTGAGCTGTTGAGGAGTAGAGTCAATTCCTGAGCCATTGAGCCAAGCCATTGGAAGTTGCACTCTGGCTTAAGTTGGAGTTGGACTTAAGGTTTGATGTGAAAGTTGGACTTGAGGTTCAAAAGTTGGGCTTAAGGATCAATAGAAGTTTTGCTTTTGGATTTTGCTTTGGATGGTTGAGTAGATTGTCAAACCAATTCATTGGAGTAGATCGTTGATTGATCGATTGATTTGTTGGACTTGGACTTGGATCAATTCGATCTGGATGATCGATCCACCATGGTCAACTTGGATCAGTTGGTCGATTGCAAAGTGTAAATGAAGATTAATCTCTAAGGATGGATTAGATTTGGACATAGTTTTTGCTGTTGCTAAGTTTTGGAAATATGAGCTTGGAGTAGAGCTTGGAGTGAGCTTGGAGCTATCAATTAGGAGTAGTTTTGATCCATCCAAAGTAGTTTGGCTTGGGGTGTTGGTTTGTAAAAACCGCACGACTCCTTAAGAGGAGTTCAACACAGCGCCGGACTAAGTTAATCTCATCAGTTCTTTGATGTTTGGACGTGGGAATTGTTGGGAATTGTTGGCGGGTGCGTGTGCTTGCATACATGGACGTGGAAATCATTGATTCCAATCAATTTGATTCCAATTGATTTCAAACTTTCATGTACCGGCTTTACAATTTTGCAAGTTCTTTTGGTTTAGAACTCTAATTCATTATTCCTTGCTTAGCTCATAATTTGTTTTCTTGAAAAAACAAAAGCAACAACAAATCTATGTGTTAACTTCAAATCTACTAATCTTCAAATTGTCTGCATCCAAATTCAAATCTGGATCAGTATCTTTCTAACAATTGACCATGGTGATAAAGCTAAAATTCAAAGCCGACAATCCATGCTGGGCGGAGGTGGTTATTGACCCAAGTCCATATCCAGTTCAAATTGTTGAGAGCCCGGTGTCATCACTTGATCCATGTCAAAGTGCAACCATCCAAGTCAAAGCCATCTCTGTCATAGACCCCATCTCTTGTCACATGAGGTGGGTGGAGCCTTCCCTTGAAATCAAAGTTGACGGGACTGCACCACTGCCTGTTGCAATTAAATTGGAACCAATGCCTTAAGTAGAATCTCCAGCTCCAGGGAATTCTTTGGCTGTGGAATTTGAGTTGAGAAGGTGGCGACATCTATTATGACTGCATTGAAGCATTCAAAGGCATTCCCTCTTTGTCGCCTATCAGCTTCCAAGACAGTCTTTCTATGTTTCCTTCTGAGCCAGGAATTCTCTCTTCTTTGTTCCCTCTCATGCTCAGAATTCTCTCTCAAGAAAGCAAGGATTTCCTGGCTGTTGACTTTGGTGTTCCTGTATTGTCTCTTGGCAGACCAAGGAGAGGGAGAGGAAGCGGACCAAGGAGAGGGAGAGGAAGCAGACCATGAGCAAACGACAATTGCTGGGATTGCTACCGGTACGTATACGTCTCCGGCAATTGGTGCGTTGAGTTCTGGTTAGGAAGGTTGACGTAGCGGCGGCTGGGTTGGGTTGGTGGCGGTTGGGTTGGTTGCAAAGGTTTCCGGAGCGGAGGACTATCATCACTATTAGTATTGTAGTTGTCATCTGAAATGTCAAGGTCATCATCCTCACCACTACTATGGAATTCTTGTAACCTTCTTCCAAATCGAACTCCTCATCTCCATCACCGACTTCCACCTTGTTCTTAATCAACCACTTGATCCTTTTCGTCAACTGTACCTCCTCCCGGCAATTTGGATTGCGTCAATAAAAATATATGTACAGTAAAGATTGGTGTATTTCCTACGGAGGTTTTGAACGCTTTCTGTCAGTATCAGGGAGATTGTCTCTATGGGTTTGGGCAATTAAATCCCAGTCTTTGGGACTAAGGGGAAGGACATCTCTGATAGTGTGGAGCAGTTGGATGAGTTTGGTTTTGCTGTAGTTGCTCACCCTGGACTTGCGTCCTACCCATGATGGATTCTTCACCATCACCGTTGTTGGCTGATGATTATAAAAATTATGTTGGGAGCTGAATACATATCTCCTCCCCCATCGTTGTCACATACTAACAACAGCAGATAAAGCATCATTATTGATACGGTTTGGTTTTTGAGCGTGGGAAAATATTTTGTAGTGTAATCAGCCAAAATTGGCAATCCATGATCCGTTGGTTGTGTGATAAGTCAGTTGGGTGGGTGTAAGGGAATGCAAAAAAAAATCAGTCTGGTATTCCATGCGCAATTGCAAAAAAATCTGGGTAGGACACAGATAGTTGTCGACGTGAGCTCATGTCAACAACTATCTGGGTCGGAAAAGACAAAAACGGAGGTACAGATCCAATTCTGGGTAGGACCCAGATTCATTTCGGGAATCACCCATTAGGAGTAAAATCTACAAGGATCTTTATGCAATACTTCACCACCCGCGGCTCTCACAATTTCTATATTTTGTGCGTATCCTGCATCCACGTCCTATCTCCTATCTCCTATCTCCTATCGTTATTGCTTCCTGAGAATTGTGTGATCGTATCACGAGGCGTTTTGGTCAGGTTGTTGCTAAAATGTGTAAAAGTACTTTTCATGGAGGCGGAATCATACGTGTACATGGTATTACATCATTATATTATAATAGCTATGTGTGTGAATTTGATCAATAGGTATATCGTTTGGCATCGCTAGGAGAGAACCCAAGACTTTTTTCTCATCTCTCGACCCATCGTCGATTGTGCTTGTCCTCCCTCTGGTAGAGAAACCCGTCGCTTCCGGTTGAGGTTGCTATTGCTATTGGTGCCGTGTCCCCGCCATTACATTATACTTTCTTATAGTCCCTTGTTGTACCGAAAGACCGTCACGGCATTTCCTTGCTGGTCCCGGAGGTGGTGGAATCGCTCCTCCAGGTCCTCGGCGTAGATGGTTCCGTTCTGCGGAAAGAGGGCAATGGTGGCCGGCAATCCAAAGCCGAACCCCAGCATCACAAAGGTCACGTTGAACGGCATCGTCAGGAGGCGTCGGTTCTGTCGCACGATCGGATCCACCACGGCCAGGGCCAGGGGCGGAAACAAAAAGACTGGCAGGGGCAAGACCATTCGCGAAATGATCATTTCAGACAGGGCTTTCTTGGCGGCCAGTTGCGAGGAACCGACGACCACCGGGGCCGCGGCCTCCTCGGTCCCAGCCGAAGACGACGGCGCAGTCGACGCCGGTGCAGCAAAAGGTGCGTTGTCGCCGGCATTGGGTTCGTAATACACATCGATTCCGGTGGTCAGCTCGTTCCGTCGCATCAAAAAGACATTGATGGCCGCCGCCGTGATAATGGCCGGCAGCGCCACGAACCGCTGCACCGAGACTTTTTGGACCGCCGTCAGACGCTTGGTGCGATCAATGGCCGTTTTGAGGCCCATGGACATCCCGATGGAACCGGTGACGGCTCCCATGTATCCCTGCATGACAGCGGAGGTGTTCAGCGGCTGGGTTGCGTTCCGGTTGTAAAAGTTGACCAGGGCGTTTTGGGTCTGATTCATCCAGTGAAAAAATAAGATGGCGGGCGTCGAGGTTGCCATGATGGCACCGACACAAACGGGTCCGTTGTAGGGCTGTGTGGTTGTGCGCGCGATTGCGAATTATTGCATTGTCGTTGCCGTTGTAGTTGAGCGTGGTTGTGCGTAATCGGTCGGTGCCACGGGGGTTGGCATTGGTGAGTCGGTGTGCGGTGCAATAGGAGAATCGATCGACGAGTGCAATTCATGAATATCATCCCCTACAAATCGCAGTTTTGGATCTTTTTCGGGCGGCATTGCTGTTGCGTCGTTCTGCGTTGTGTTACGTACCACATATCCCGCCATTCGAAAAGGCTGGGGAATGATTTCGTTCGTGTCGGGATGAATGATGGCATCCTTTATTTTCTTGGCCTGCCACAATTTCTCGTTGTCGAATTGCTTGACCGGTGTGTTGTTGCTGCTGCTTCCACTGTCCAGCGGTGTTTGATGGCTTTCGAATTCCTTGAGGAGCTGGACCGCGTTGTTCAGTTCTTGTGTCGAACAAAAGAGTGTTCTCGGATCGACAACGTCCATCATTTTTCGAAACCGCCCATAGTAGGTCGATTGATCGTATCGATCGCCCTTCATTGAAAAAGGTGGCACGTCATTGGTGTTGCCGCTGTTGTCGGCCGATCCCTGCGGAGGAACGGCAATGGCACTGCTGGCACTGGCACTGGCACTGGCACTGGAACTGTCGGGAACCACCATGATGTCGAGAACGAAACTGAAACTGTATCGAAGCTGCCTTTTGCGTGGAAAGATGCGGTTTGCAAGAGGTAAGATTACCGGTGTGTCAATGACTGTGTGGGTGCGATGATGGATTAGGTGATGATTTTGACACTGCTTAGGATAAGATTACTGCCGTTCGGTACGTCCTCGTACGGGGAAAATGAATGAAAGGAATCGGACATTAGACAAGAAACAGATGCTGTGTGGTTTAGTTCTTCTTCGTGTTCGGGAATTTGTGCATCCCAAAGCGAATCTTATCCACGACCAGATACCGTAATAGTCTACTCCATTCAATAGTACCGTAATTACGAAGTACTCAATTTTGTATTACCGGTATGAAGTACCACGTACGGTACGTGCCAGTACGACAATAAAATTACTTGTATGTACGTACGAGTAGTACTCGTAATCCTACTATGGCCTGTTTTGGGTGTCCCAAAATATTTAGACATTATGAAAATGAATCCATGTACGGTAGAAAGACGTATTCCGTACCAGCAAAATACATAGTCGCGCAGTGGATGTTTTTACATGCGTTGAGGTTTCAACGAGTTTCTTTGACATCCATGCAAATGGCAAACGCAGGAGCATAAAAGGCTCTTCTTTCAAACACAAATGAGATTACAATAATATTCTTAATGTTTCTAAACACTACGTACCGTACGTACCGGTATGCCCATTGAAAAGTTCAATATGTCGAAAGGACCAGTAGAACCCTTTCTATTATTATTATTTGTTGCAATATCTCAGAACGGAGTATTTTTCACTCTAGTAGCGGGCAAATTCGCCGCAGCAGTTAAGTGCCGGTACCGGTAGTACTCAATCACGCATCGTTCGGAATTCTTTTCGCAACCACCAATCAAATCAATTCAAAACAGTTCTGGTTCCACCTCAGTTACTAAATTAGTCGAATGAGTCTATCATCGGAGCAATCGACCGTTGGTCGACTCGATTGTAAAAGACCCCGCTCTGCATGACACCTAAAGAGGATTAATGGTCATTCCAAATGTCCCAAACTGTCACAACACCAATCGCCGCCTGCTTCAACAGCGAACCCGAGCAATCTGAATAAGAATTATGGCATACCGTATTGTACCTCGTACCGTACCGAGTTCAAAATACCGTACGGTACGATTACTATCAGTGGAGGACGAAGAGGAAGATCAGTGTCCTACTGTAATCTTAGAGTCTGTTCTAATCGACGAACAGCCGTATATCATACATATAGCAAGTAGGACATCCAATTTGACCCTTTAGCTATCAATCAACTTAGTTCCAACACACACCGCCCAACACCAATACAAAACACCATGAGCGAACAGGACATCATCAACGCATTTAAGGTTTTCGATGCCGACGAGACGGGAAAGGTCAAGTCGGAAGATGTCGTTGATGCCCTGACCACCTTCGGCACGATGAGCACCGACGAAGCGGAAAAACTCATCAAGGATGCCGGCGGAAAGAGCAGCTTTGATTACACCAAATTCGTACAGGAGATGAATGCCAAGGCCCAGGCGAAGGCCGTTTAAGGACAAGGAAGGACCGGTAAAGGAATGCAGGACAACTCAAGGAACGGAATGGAATGGAATGGAAGCAATGCAGTCAGTTCAATGTACTAATTATTTACAAGATACGATCGATACCAAACAAAAACAAGAAAAAACTTTTGACTTAGCGACTACACCATGTGGTTCTATTCTTTATTTTTCTTGTGAGTGTGATTTGCCGAGGGACAAAATCGAATCCACGGGAGGAGCTAAGCGTGGATGGACGGAATGCATGAATCATTTCTGAATAAAAGGTCAATGGTGTTCGCAGTCGTCAGTGATGCATGGCTGCTATATACGAAGTACAATATAGATAAAGGGTAGAAGATTATCGAAACAGACTCAATGGCTGCATGCGCACTAACAAATTGAAAACAATAGCGTGTGTTCTACTTCGCATCTGCTCGCAATTCTTCAGCAAGACCGTAGATGAAACGATGGCATCTTGGGAGGAGATTTGTCAATTCCAATCAATTCGTGTCAGCGGTAATTTTCTTGAAGAATTGTCAACAGAAAAACAGTATGCATTCGTCCGTGCTCTAAGCCATCATTCGTTCCCCGAGCCGCAGTCGGATAGTCACAGACTCCGTCAGCAAATCCGTCAGCAAGTCCGTCCGAAAGTTCCCTCCTCAGTTCACCTTGCTCTGGCCCTTCTTTTGCCACTTCCAATAGGGGACAAACCGCGACGCCAACCGCTGCAAGCACAGCGATTTCACAACAATGCATTGCGGCTCGAGCGAATATTGGATCGATTTCACCAGGGCGATCGTGTCCAGCAATCCGTCGGCTCCCGAGAGTCCCCCCACGTCGACGTACACGGCATCGAACCCGATGGTGCGTTCGTCGACGGGAACCTCGCGCTCCTCATAGTACTCTTGCTGCAGCCGCAGCAAGCCCGCCGTCTTCCAGGCATCGCCCGTTCGGAAAAAGACGTCCGGGTATTTCTTCTGGGCCTCCTTGATGATCTTGCTGCCCACGTCGACTCCCATGACGTGGTCGAATTCCTCGTTCAGCAAGACGGTGGAGGTTCCAAAGTGGCACCCCACCTCCAGCACGAACGAGCCATTGGAGGGATCCTTTGCGTTGTCGTTGTCGTCGTCGCCGCCGCTGTGGTCGGAACCCGGGCTGCTCGCCTTTAGGCGGGATTGTTGGAGGAGCGTCCGAACGCCCGGGATCGTTCGTCGGTAGTCGTGAACCCCAACCGTGGCCACGATCCGACAGAGGCGGTTGTGGTTGGTCTTGTTGGGATCCAGCCAGGGGACGGTGTAGGTCAGCTGCGAGGCGACCGAATTGAGTCCCAGGGACTTCACGAGAACGTATTTGAGGCCGTGGTACTCGTTGTTTTCGTCGCCTTCTTGGCAGCTCTTGGCCGCCATGGCCGCCATTTGTTCGAACTCCAAAATCAGATCGAGGCAGGTCCATTCCAGATCGTTTCCGACAATTGCATTGACATCCAATACCAAAACGTCGTACCGACACGATGGCGACGACGAGGATGCGTCTCGGAAAAAGGCGGATCGCCAATCGGACAGCTTGTCGATCTCGCGAAAGTCCAGGTCGCCGGCGGTTCCGTCCTCCTCCGAGTGATCACCCAATCGCATAGCGTTGATTCTCGTCGTTTCGTTGGGTGACAGGGTTTGTTGTTTGTGCTTGGCCGCGGCCTTGGGGTAGTCCCGCTTTACGTCGCAAAATACCGACGAGGGAGAGGCCCTCTCGCATATGGCATCCGAGACCTCCCGCAGCTGCGACCCCAGCTCGGCCACTACGTGGTCCTTGGTAACGACGGAATTGACGGCGTGCACCAGTTCCTTGGTGGACGAGCAGCAAATGATCTTGGGGGGCTTGCGGTCTCGCTGGTCCTTGAGTCGCTTCTGGGTTTTCTTGGCGGTACCTTTCTGGGACGACGAGGCATCGCCGGACGTTTCGAGTTCCGGTGTTTCGGTGCCGGAAGCGCACAAGCGGCTGGTTGTAACAGTAACGTCACGCAACGGTTCCCAATTCAATGCCGACCGATGCCGATGTTGTCGTGTTGCCCTTGTTTCTTTCAATAGAGCCACCGGAGAGTTCGAGCTCCATGCTTTGACCGGAGAGGCCGACAAGCCAAGCAATGCTAGAGCCGCACCGGCAAGTACTACCGATCGACTGTCGATCGTTGTCCACGAATTGTTTCTGTTTCTCCCTCTCGCTCTGCGCTGGTGTTTGGTATTGCTGCGATTCATGATCGTGAACTTGCTTGTTTTTCTGGCTTTCGTTGTTGGTGTTGTGTTCCTTCCTGGATGTTCACCTTCCCGGATGTTCAAACCCGATCCGATCTGTCGTTCGCTGACGATCGCTGATGGATGGACTGATGATAGATTGCCTATCTCTTCGGGGTACCGTACCGGCATTACTGTACCGGTATTTGTTGCGATAATAGAGGATTGATTGATTCGTTAGTTTTTCGTCAAGTTTAGTGATTTTTTGATGGTTGGAAGTTGGAAGCATGATCGGTGATGCATTGTTATGATTAATGTGTATATTTCATACGTACATGAGACATCGATCGTAAATCATCGACCTCGTACGGTACGTACTCGTACTCGTACACAGGAGTCTCGTACATAGGTACCGTATTAACGATGCACTGCACCATGCACTCCGAATACCGTACTGTTTGAAACGCTCGTTTGTGCCTGCAGGCTTTTGGCGAGCTCGCCACTTCGTTCGCGCAGCTCCAGCTTATGATTCCATCGCTTTCTTAATTAAAACTGTCGTGCAGTACCGTACGTACAGTACGGTAAATACTGCTATGTACTCGTACGGTGCGAATTTCATTCGGTATTGAAGCAGCTGATAATTGTTACGAACATTATGTTACGTACGGTACTCGTACTCTTACGTAGCGGTATGTACGATACGATGATCATCGATTACAACGACGTCGTTACTCTGCTGCGTATTTGAGAGCGGAGAATGTCGTGTGACCCAACCAAATTGTGCAAAATCTGACGATAATTCGTGTGCAACGCCGGTAGGAAGAAAACCGATAAGTTACCTACCCGGGAGAAGAGTACAGTAAAAAATACCGGTATTTTGTGCTTGTGTTTGAATGAGATCTGCTGTTGTCACGCAGAGTAATAATCTACTGTTCTTGTAACAACCCTGTGCATCACAGAAGAATACAGCACCAACTAGCAAATAGCACCCAAGTAGCAGTCAACAATTCACAGAGGCAAAGAAACGTAGTTCTATTGATAGAGAGGAGAGATCACGCACTATAGCCAACTGATTGAGACTCTCTTTTTCCCGTTTGAAAAACACACGATACAACACAACACAACACAACACAACAAATAACCAATCAACGATGTCCGCTGCCGGTGCCGCACGGGGCCCTCTGGCCTTTTTGCTCCAATCTCAAACGGGACAATGGCTGACAATTTCCATGGGAGCCATGTACGCCTTCCCGGAACAGGCCAAGATGGTCCTGGGCGATCTGGGATCGTACGCGCTGCTGGCCCGGCAAATGTCCGGGTTCCAGGTTCCGTCCCTCGATGACAAGCCCTCCACCGCAATGGTTCCCGCTCCACCTCAACAAATCGTCATTCACCAGACCCTCCCTTCCGGCGATGGCAAGAACCAATACGTGGGATTCCTGGTCAAGATCGTCGTTGGGGGTTCGGCCTGCTGGATCGGATACTTTGCCCTCACCAACGCACTGCCCGAATACATCCAGGAATTCTTCCCCGTCACGCGCAAGTTCTTTGCCAAAACGTCCAAGTTTCTGGTGAACTCCCTCGAAAAGGTCAAGGAAGTCCTCGAGGAACAGATCGGTGTTGTCTCGAGGAAACAGGACGACCTGGCGAAGAAGCTGGATGGAACCCACGATTCCGTCAAGGGACTCCACAAGGAACTGGGAGATGCCCGGAACGACCTGGACCGATTGGGAGATTCCATGACCCGGCAGGAATCGACCCTCAATGCCTCCCACAAAACCATGAGCTACACCTCCAAGGGTGTCACGCTGCTGGTGCGATGCGTTGCCTCGATGCTTCCCACCAACGACCGAACCGTTATCGATCTTGCCGAGTACATCAAGGACGGGGAGGAAATCCAGAAGCACGAGGAAAAGGAGCTCCGCCAGAAGCGACTCGCGGGCGTCAACGTGCGCAAGACGCCCTTTTCGTCGATCGCACCGGTGCCCCGGGAGCAGCCCTTGCCGAACCTGGTGGTCCGAGAGTCGCGTGCGGATTCGGACATGGATTCCCTGGAGGACGTCCATTCCGTGCTCGGAATCCGACCGGGACATCTTCTTGTGTCGTAATTGTCGTAAAGTAAACAAACGCAGCAGAGGAAGCGAAGTGAAGCGAAGCGAAGCAGCAACAGAAAAAACGAAAGCCGGATGCCGCGGACCGGGTGCTCGCGATGCGGCGCGTTCGGTTTGATCAATGGATTGGATTGGATTGGATTAGATTAGATTGAATCCCACACGAAAGTTCTTCGTGTGTTGTTTGTACAATACCGTCTTTCGATAGTGAGAAAGACTGAGGGAAACACTGACTATATTAATAACGATACTAATGAAAGATAAAGTCACTTAATTGTAACGAGAAAGCACATGCCTCAGATTTGTTCGCACCACAACCACAGTGCATGTGGTAGGCGCTAAGCATCACATGTAGGGAAACGGTGGTAAGATCGTCAGGATGAATTTTTCAATTTGTCTCATTAATTCATCCATTCATCATTCATTCATTCTGAGTCCATAGAAGCGTGTCCTTTATCTGTGTTTTATTCCAAAAATTACTTTTGCGAGAGTGAAGTGTCATGGTTTGGTTTCCATCCAAAAACCCAACGAGCCGTAGCCCATCGGCTTCTAGATCTGTCACGCGCTTGCTCGCTCTTCGGCAGGAAGTGTGGGGTGCTGGCTGGTTGGTGGCAAACTTCCCAGCACAGCACGCAAATGAATCTCCACCAACCACTCCCGAGACCAAGCCGCAGCGTTCGCCAAGTGCCCCGACCGGTAGAATTTCGTGTCTTCGTGTTTGGTACTAGTGCTTGCCGTGCAGAACGGTAGTACTTCCTCGATACCTCAATAGGATGCAGGATGCTGCCGACCTGGAAAAGCCATTCATTTTGGAGTGTTCTCCGTTTGGTACCCTGGATTGAATTGCATTGCAGCACTGGTCCGGTTCGCGTCGTGTCGCGTCCTTTTCGCCCTTGCTTTTATGAGATCACATAGATACAATTTCATAAAAAGATGTCGAACCAAAACTCGTTGCTCCGGACGGCAACGAGGATGCAACGACCTGCTGGACTCTACCGCGTCGTGCTATGCAAAGCCATCGTGTTCGACCCACCTCCAATGGTTTGGCGTTGACGTTGACGTTGACGTTGTCATTGATGCAGCCGCTGATCCATGATCGATTGGGCGACTCGTGGATTTTCTTGGAGGCAAGAACGATCTCCTGTGGTGATGGTTCGGTGACAGCGTTGTGTACCGGAATATCCGGTAATGTTTGGAACAATCGTCGGATTGTTTCGGCCCTACCACCAACGTCTCGTGGGACGGGTTGATCAGTGCAGGGATGCTACGCGACGAGATGCGATCAAGAAATACTACAAGATCTCACCAGTGCGCACTATCCCTCTCGATTGGAGATCGACAATGGCAGGGGTGGTGGGCGAAGCTATGAATGGATGGAGCTGGAATCTGTTCGTTTACAGACATTCCTTTTCTTGCCTGCCTTGCCTTCTCGATGAAGTGCGGAACGCATGGATTTGATCCGGGATACTGTAAGACCAACAATGAACTTTGCACTATAATATGTTTTAGCTCCAAACGTTGCATCGCTGACAACAACTTTTCTAATTGACCATGTCGATTCAGTAGATTGAAGATGCCAGATGTCTGACAGTTTGAAGGAGAAGGAGGGACGGAATGAAAAAGTGAGATGAATTTCGAATTTCGACAATGATTCTCTTCTGCGGTTGAGTCCTGTCATGGACGTCAAGAAACAAAGAACAAAAACAATCTTCAATCTTACACGCGTCGGGAAACTTTTCCGTGCAAGATTGAAAATCTGCCGATGATTCGTGCCGGTATGAGTACTTACCGGTACAAGTACGAGTACGAGTACGTACTCGTACGAGTAGTATGAACTACTAAAACGAATATATACCGGTACGCGTTCCAAGCATGGGTCCTGTTTCGGACGTTGTTTGCATTTGCCTTCATGAAGCCAAGTACGGTACGTAGCATACCAACAAAAGCAACGACGACACTACCGTGGAGTGTTGCTGCAACCTTAACAACGTTCGGAGACAATCAGAACAGGACCTAGAAAATGGCAACCGTGTCTTCGAGGATGTTAATCCTCGCATCCGTGGCATTGCAACTGCTATCGATCCACCACCATGTTTCCTGCGCTTCGTCCTTCGCTCCACCGAACACGCCTTCCCGCCGCGATTGGTCGGTAGCGGCCGCATCGACAGCGACTAGCACCGATACGGGTTCCGCAACGAAGAGCGACGCTTCCGCCTTGTTCGAGGAATTTGCATCCTTTTTGCAAACCCAGCAGAGCGAAATCATCGAGCAGATCGAAGAGCTCGAACGCGAATGCGTAGCAGACGGAGATGAAGCGCAGGCATTCACAAGGGACTGCTGGGGTGTGTTCGCGCAAGACGAGAAAGCCGGTGCTACGAGTGGCACCGGCAGCGGAGGAATCACCCGTGTCATTCAAAAGGGCGCCATCATCGAAAAGGGAGCCTGCTCCCTGACCCTGCTGAGGAACGGAAAACTCACGGCGGAACGGGCCGCATCGATCCGTGGCCGACAAACCAGCAACGATGGCACTTCCATCCAGGAAGGCGACACATACTGCGCCGCTGCCCTGTCGATGGTCCTCCACACGCGATCGCCCATGGTGCCCACCTTTCGATCCGACGTGCGCATCTTCCTGGTCGAATCGTCTCCGGGAGACGAAACCGAACCCAAACAAACGGTGGCCTGGTTTGGTGGCGGCAGCGATCTGACCCCCTACTATTTGGTCGACGAGGACATTTCCTTTTTCCATCGGGCCATCAAGGACGTCTGCGAGAAACACTCGGACAGCGACAACCAGATCGATTATCCCACCATGAAACGAGCCTGCGACGACTATTTCTTTTTGCCGGCCCGCAGCGAACACCGTGGCGTGGGGGGAATGTTCTACGACGATCTACCGGCCACGTCCGCGACTCTCGCCTTTGCCAAGGACGTAGCCTCCGGGTGGATGCCCTCTTGGTTTCCCATCGTCCGACAGCGGCAGTCTCTCCCCTACACCGAGCAGCAGCGGGAGTGGCAGTTGCTCCGCCGGGGCCGGTACCTCGAATTCAATCTGCTGTACGACCGCGGCGTTAAGTTCGGACTGGCAAACGCCAACCCTCGCGTCGAGGGGGTCATGGTGTCGGCGCCGCCACTCATTGCGTGGGAATACAACCACAAGATCGAGCCCGGGAGCGAAGAAGACCGCTTGATGGCGATTTTAAAGACTCCCATTGACTGGGTGTAAACGGGACGAAAGCACCCTTTGGGACGACTAAACTGCCAATGGCAATGGCAACGATTGCCTCGATGAGTAACGATTGCATCACACACTGGAAGACAGTGACATGCAATATGCAACGCACTCTTCCCAGCCAATGCATGTCGACCTCATAACCCACTTTCCACCGCTTTTATTCATACAGCAGTATTCTTCTGCTTTCTGCGCAACATGACGGAAAGACTAGATCGCAATAGTATAACAGCGAAACGGTAGTTTTTGGAAGTGCAAAAGTTACACGTGCCTGAGTATTTTCTAATATTATTCTTACGCGTAGGAACAAATCAATTGCAAGAGCATTCGATACGCCAGTGCCATATATTTGTGTGCAGATTAATAGAACTGAAAGGACACAGAGCAGGAAGGATTACCATAACATTATCGATTGCATTGCCGAATATTGTTCTGCCGTCTCGCATGTTTCGGAACAAATGGCTATGTGAGTCGAACTGAAATATTTTTGGACATGGCACCGAGCAGAGTATCAAAAGATAATAGCATTCGACTGCACCTCGGTCTTCATTTGACTGCATTCTTACCGTGAAGTGAGCACTGATGATGGTGAGGCCATAACACTATTATTGTGATCACATCATCATCATTCCTTAAAGGAAAACCCTATGTCCCATGTGAGAAGAAAAGTTTCGACGCCGAAGTACGATAGTCCTAGTAATCTTACGGTATGTACCGTAGGTACAAGCTACGATGTACACTTATCACGTATGATTAAAACGCGAGTGCGTGAATCGTGGCACAGGACCACGAATCGCGACTCAAAAAGATGGTAGTTTTAAAAAGAGTTGGTCTTACCGCATTCCGAGGAGACTCATAAATAATTCTGGCACGACCAAACTTCATTATTATTACTTCTATTTTATTTTTTATCATGCCGTGTATGCATACTGCTACTGATGTCTATCGCTGGACAAGAATCGTTTAAGCAGTCCGAACAAACAGCTGTTGGGTGCACGAAGTCTTGTATCAATTCATTGCCGCAGTCTGCAGCTGTACAAACATAGTCAGGACCCAAATCCGAACACTATTTGTGTGAACGACGTGTCGATTGGCATCAAATAGCAAACACAAAGAGCCTCGCAATACCTCGAGTTGGAGCAAAGAGGTTCAAACGGTGTACCATTTGATTTCGCCAGAGCACTTTCATGCGGTTACAAGTTCGGCTATGATTCCCCAGCATCCTAGCAATCGCCGCAAACGCAGCCGTTCGTCTGTTTCCGACGAACAAGACGCGGATGAGGCGCACGTTGCCCAGAGCAGAGCGACGGAAGCGCCCTAGATGTCCCCAAGCAATTGTGACAAGGCACGAAAATTGGTAGAAGATTCGCGTGTGTTACTGACCTTGACCAAAGACATTCAAATGGTTTCGATCGAAGACGATATCTTCTCGCTGGTGGAACGCCTTACTCAAAACCCAGTCGGACTTCATTCGCGAAAACACTCCATGTCACGTCGATATCGCGTATCACCGCACTCGCAGCCACAATCTGAAGACAATTGGAACGAACGGCCTTTTGTCGCGTTCAGAACATCGATACAATCGAAACTGTGGACCTGCACGGTGACGGGATCTACTGCTCGGATAATCCCTTGGATCATGTGTTCCCGATGTACGAAGACACGACAATCATATTAGTCCGAATGAAGGGGAAAGAATGCAAAGTCGGTTCGTATAAGCCTCCTTTCAATGCTGTCATACCCGCCAAAACTAGAAGCTGCATTCAGTGCATTCCACTTTTTCGTTTTCCGTTTGAACTTATGGTCGGTAATTTCCTTCAAAGCTTGTCGGACCTTCACGCAAAGTTGTAGATACTGCTCGACAATATATTCAACGGAGGACATCCCACTCCGATCAACAATAGTTGGGGAGAAAATTGCGGTTTGAAGCGTAGGATTAACATACTGCTACGGATAAAGCATAAGTACCATCCGGACTCCATCCAATCTACTACTGTATGGTATTCAGCACCCGACAGACCATCTACCGATCACTGCGTTAATACCAACCCCAGACCTCTCCTTACATCAACGTCACTGACAAAAGGCTGCCAAATATGCCGCAAATCACTTTTCCAGGGGGGCAAGGTAGTTCAGATCAAGTACAGCCGTGAAAACGCTCACAAAGCGTGTTTTCTTCAAAGAACGACGATACCCTCGGGCCGCATGATCGTACACCGTAGTTGTAGTTCTTGCGCCGGTTTCGAACATGCTAAAGGCATACTCATTATCTATGATTTTGATCCACAACTCCAGAAACAGTACCATCCGAATCCCGGAGCTCCAGTTCGACCCACCATCCATTTGGCCTTCCTACCCGATTTACACGAGGGCAGAAACCTGCTGAAACGGCTGACGTAGGTCTTTTCTCAGGGCATGCCCTTCAAGGGGGGGGGAAAGACAAGATCCCCCATCTGTCGAACTCGATCGTGTGGGCATCGATCCCACACAAAACCAGAACACAAAATGGAGGTGCGAATTCCTATCCCGATCCGTTCTATTTTTCTAGCTGCAACAGCGAGCTGGATCGATTGTTTGTTCCACCCGCCAATTACCTCCCCGGACCCCTCACCAGCTCCATTTTTACATAAGTTTCTACATTGGATCTTTTTGAGATGCGTTTTTAGAAGCGGATGCATGAATGAAAGAATTGCATGGGTCCAAGCATTTATAAATGCCGAAGTAACTCTTATAATATCCACGGTTTTTCGTGCATAAACTCGCTCTTAGAGTTGTGTAATCCTTCGAAAGTGTTTGAGGACTTGCAGCTCCACGATCTCGGAGCGAAACAAACCGATCAACCCGGTATCATTGAGTTCCGAAGCACGCTTGTCACCGAGACATAGGCAGCGACGACTATGTCGCCGTTGGACCACACCCGGCCGCTAGAAACGAGGCTACCACGATGAGAAAGCCCCCCGTCGCTTCATCCCGAGAGGGGCATTCTCCCAATATCCAAAATCCGAGGAGGGCCGCAAAGACGGGTTCGAGCGACAGCAGGACGTTGGTTTCGGCAGCGGGGACCAAGGCCTGCGCCTTTTGCTGGCAGACGTCGGCGATCGTGCACGGCCCGATTGCAGTGTAGAAGAGTATTCCCCATGTGACGGGATCGTCCTTCCATCCCTTCCACAGCACCAGGGCACCGCTGGTTCCGTCGCGATTGTGCCAGAACAGGGACGCCAGCATCCACAGGCTGTACAGAATTGCCAGAATCGTATTCTTGACGAGTTGGGTCGTGGTTTCGTCAAAGGAATCCCCCTTGGCGCTCAATCGGCAAATGTACAAACTCCAGCAAATTGCCGCCAGCAAGCAGCAGGCATCGCCCCAAGCCGGGGATAATGACACGGACGACGACGACGACGACGACGAGGCATCGTCGGCGGCTCCTTCCGAAGCATCGTTGGCAACGGCATCATTGGCAGCCGCACCGGACTCATCCTGGGAAAGGATCCATGTGCCCGCAAGAGCCAGGACACAGGCCATCCAGACCACAACCGTTCTGCGGCGATGGTGTGGCGGAGTTGGTTTCGTTTCGTTGTGGTTGTGGTTGCGGCTGCGGGCAAGAAACAAGGACGAGATCGACGACAGTAGGGGAGTCCACACCACGCTCGTAGCGACCAAGAACGAGGCCCTCGCACCGTGCGTCACGAGGAGACTGGTATTGATGAGTGCTTGTGTGCCGAAATTCCACAGGGCGAGTTCCAGGGCAAACCATCCCAGCGCTGCTCGGTTCGGATTCCGTTTGGGTTTGAGATGAACAATGCTGCCGCTGACATTGTCATTGTAATTGCTGCGGTGTGTGGCAACATACCGTTGTTCCCACCACAGCAGTGGCACAAAGCCAAGAACGGCAAACCATCCCTGAATTGCCGACGAAATGCTCGGTGTGGGCGGATCGGGACGGGCAAAGACCATTCGCATGCTCACGTTGAGGGATCCATAGACAACTGCCAGCGAGACGAGCACCAATCGACCCCATAGCCACGTACGGGAAGACAGCGAGAACGACGAGTAATTCCCGATACCAGCAGTGATGGAAGACGACGCCGTCGTTTGAAGAAAGGGAGAGTCCAGATTCGCGGTGCTAGAGTCGTCCAAGGAGTCCTGCGTGATTCCAATTGGGTGGCGAAAGGGATCTTCTGCATCGATGGGAAATCCATCGCATTCATCTTCGTTTTGGCCAGAAACGTATCCACCATGAAGCGGAAAGAGAGGAAGGGAATCCGACATCGTTGACAATGGAGAAGAATTCGAATCGTGGCCGTACAACAGTTTCCTCGCCATCTTCGGCGGCGGTGTTCCGTCAAATTTGGAATCGATTCGTCCCGTTTCCCAACGACTGTTATATTCGCAGTGGGGCGTATTCTTTGTAGGATTGAAACCTTTGTCTTGATGAAAAGATCTCCGTATTACCTTTTCATACGTCGATGTTGAGAATACTGTTCGGCATCATTGGTACCGTACCGTATGCACTTCGTACATCCTTGGCATCCTTGGCAACCTTGGCAACCTTGGCATTCTTTGTTGGCATCCGTGATTCACGAAGAGACGAATGAATAATAGTACGGTACGTATCCGTACCGTACCGTACCTACCGGTACGGTACGTATCCGTTGAAAAACATTTCCAAAAAAAGGAAAAACATGCTGATGTTTTATTGACAACAACAAACTCTCTGTCGGAGAAAAGCTGCCAAAGTGTATGTGGTTCAGACTAGTATTTTAAATTGCACAAGAAGGCACCTACATAAAGGAGGATATGCTGATGCAGGACAATCAAAGGGGCATGGTGCTTCTTGAAAACAACGGACGCCGCTCCTCCTCCTTCTTTGCTCTCCCTGGCTGCTGGATGATGTCTGGAAAGGGGAGGAGCAAACACATCGGTACTATACTACTACTAGTAGTACTAGGCTAGTACGGTACTTCATCACAGGCCCGATAGTACTAGCTAGGAAAAGCATATCAAAGTGGAGTATTGGTTGCTAACAGAGGAATTGATTGCCAATTTCTTCTTCAGCGAGCCTCTGCAAGGGGTGTTGTTTCAAAAGTTCGGAAATACCATCTTGGGCATTGACGCAAAGGTCTTTGATGAGCACAAGGAAGAGTATTACCAGATCTTGGAAAACAATGCCAGAATATGACCTTGCGGGCCAAGCAGATATTAAATTCCTTTCGTACGTATGTACGTAATTTACAGTACTACAGCTGGAATGGTACGATAATACCGTTCGCGTCATATGCACCTCTGTAAGCAGGATTGGAATATTCTTCTATCTATGGTAAATGACCGGGAAGGCCCATACTTTCTATAAACAGGATTGGAATATTCTCATATCTATGGTAAATGACCGGGAAGGCCCATTCTTTCTGTTTTCACGACCAAAGTTCGATACTTAAGATCGGAAGCAAGGTTCTTTCACGATCAAAGTTCGATACTTAAGATCGGAAGCAAGGTTCTTTTGTTTTCATGACCAAAACAAGGTGAATTGCCTGGTTCCGGTATAGCCGTTTCGATACCTCCAATCATGTGTTTCGATACTCAGGGAGGTTCGAAGAAGCTTCCTGTAACAGCTGCTTCAGTGATCACGATTAGAAGAAAGCTTCTCATGATACATATATATATACAAGTTCGATAGCAGTGATTCTACAGTGCTGTACGATTAGCGGTGTACTGTATTCATTACTGCACCAAAAGAGATATCATGCTCTCCAGCAAGATTACTCTCTTATCTCATACTTTTAACATTCAACTGATTTATATCCCAAAATTCACACTAGTTGCTACCAACTACCTGTAATCTACATACTAAGGTCTGTCTCGCTGCAATCTGAATAAGTCACAGCAAGAGGAGATCTGGCGTTTCCCTAGTCTCGCCTGTAGTCCGATTATCCGTTGCCGAAAGTATCCAACCACAATTGTCACGCGTAGAGTACAATCGTTCGTCTACTAACACACTAACACAGCGTTGCTGTTCGTCAGAAGCCCTTGAATCAGACTCTCAACGAATCGGATTCAGAAGGAAAATAATAGATTAACAGTCGCAAGCTCTCAGGCAGCTTGCATAAGAAGAACAGTCGACGACAATCCGACAGAAGACCCATCGATTCGATAGTTCTCTGATCTGATTACCCACAAAGACACCAATCGGACACGCCGAAGTCTTTATTAGAAGCCCATTGCATCGGACACGCCAATAGCAATATCTCCATCCAAGAATCTCTCACCCGACAGATTCCATTTTTTCCCCCGTGCCGCGATCTCATCATTAGCAAGATACCGACACCCCATCAACATTTACAATGCTTACAATTTGATTCCAGGAACAAGCACCTTCTTGACACACAAGAGTCTACTACGATTGACGATCACTGATTGACCGAATTTGCGTTGCGCACACCAGAACAACAAAAACACGACGTTTTTCTACAACGACGAAACAACGAATTCTGTTGCTTCACCGCCGCGCACTCCACGAACGACGACGACATCAACAATAACCGATTCTACGATCGCTTATCCGCCGACGACATCGTTTGAAAACTACCATCGATCGATTGTTTCTACAACAAACATCGTTTGGAAACTACCATCAATCGATTGTTTCTACAACAAACGAATTTTCGTTGTTTTCACCGCCGCGCATCAAACAGCAACAACGACAACAACAGCATCGACAACAAAATGATTATACGATCGATTCTACGTCGACGACAACGATATCAAGAACAACAACAGGAAACGAATTTTCCGTTGCTTCGTAATATCAAAAGCCCGTCGTAGCTATTTGAACGCCGCCGCCACCAACAACGACGATCCGATTAAACGAATTTTCGTCGCTTCACCACTTCACCGACCCGTCGTATTGCATCGAAAACGATTCTCCACATTATTGTGAACATACTGGTATCATCCTTGTCCCCTATCTCCCAATATTGACAGAGATATCAAATTTTCTCAGTACAAGAAGGACACCATATCGACAACAACCACAACGACAGCATAGTGCCACGATGTCCATTTACGGCCCTGATCTCAGATTACTGTTTCCATCATTTGATTTGAAACTTGCAGAAATCCTAAATGCAACACTGAATGTTCCTCAAGAAGCATGCAACCACATCTGTGAAGCTCTCATTAGAGCAGGAGCAACCACCTGGAACCGATTCATTTGTGAAATTTATGAATATGGTTATATTGTTGACCTGGAATACCAAGCTCAAACCGGCCCACGTTCTATCAATATAAAAGATCAACACACATTAACTACATTTGTTGATCTTATAAATGATATCATTCCCCAAGTTGGCTGTTACTGGTATGACCACAATCAGTACACTCGGGATGCTTTCCTTGCCTTTTGTAATGCGCGCAACCAGCACCCTGAACTGACTGTTGTTCCAACCAAGGCTAATGCTGCTATTCTGGCGCCACAACCCAGCGTACAAGCTCAATCTTGCCTGATAAAACCACCAGTCTTACTGCCGGTGTCATCTTCGGTATCTGCTTCCATCACGCCTCCAGTACCTGTTCTCGTCATGCCTCCAGCACATGTTTCTGTTACACCTCAAGCACCGGCTTACTTCCCATCTCAAGCACCTAAACCTGCTTGTGAAACGCCTGCCATCTCTACTACTATTGCCAACAATGAGAACCCGCTTGGATCTCCTGAACCGCATAAGTTAGCCCTTCCCAATACTGATCTCGTCCCTGCTTCCACAAATACTCCATCCTACACTTGGACTTATTTCCCCAGCACTGAATCAGTCCGATTCAAACGAGTAATCTCTTCAACCATTCCTATTGTCCACCCGGACACTCCACCTGGTGATGTTTTCTCTACACCGAACCATAAGCGTCACTCCCCACGTCTTTCCCCTAAGCCTTCATCTAATACAGCATGGACGTTTCATCCTAAATCTGCTACTGTGACATTCCACCGGTCACCCAAGAAATTTTCTTCTCACAAGCCCAGTACTTGCATTCCTTCATTGCAACTTCCACCATCTGGGGCATTTTCTAAGGATAGTGTCGTTCCACGCTCAGTTCATGCCAACCATAGTGCCGTTCCAAACCCAGTCCATGTCTATTCACAGTCTGGTGCACCTTCTTGCCCTAATCGGGAGGCTACTATTTATGGGGCACATTCTTTGACCTATGCCTTGCCTGCTGTGTGCATCACCAAACGCCATCGTGATGCTATCAAGCTCAAGCTGTATCACCTACATGCTACTCTCTTGGTTGCTAATTGGACTTACGATGACATTGCTTGATATGGGGCATGTCTGGATTCCCCCAACTCGATCGATACGGTTGAATATGATCAATCATATCCTATCATTCGATTCTACGATTTAATCTAGTATAATCACAAGGTTTCCATCGATTGTTATTCACATCCGATGACTCCTCATCTGTTGTACAATCGCATCACCAAACTTCGATTACGATTGTATTTGATCAATCGCACACTACGATCAAGCTTCGCTTACGGTTGTATTTGATCAATCGCATACTACGCTTCGATTCTACGACTGGATTCTCAAGCTGCGATTGCCTTCTATGACCTGTTTCCAAGTATCCAGCGATTTGATCATATTCTACGATTTGATCCAATCTACGACTGATCCAAGCCTACGACAGATCCAACGCCAAGACGAGTACGATTTGATAATGATTCTACGATCCCTTCAAGTTGGTTTCCTCCGAATCGATTTCTATGATTCCCAAGCTTGGTTTCTACAAATCGACTTCCTACTGTTCAACAATCGTTTTCTATGAATTTGCCGGCAATCAATTATTCGATTCATTTCCAGATTGATATGAATTTTCAATTCTACAACTTGATTGCTCTTCTTGATTCACGATCAAAGCTACGATTGGCTACGGTTGGGGCATTCTTATCCTTTGGCACCATCTACAACTCGATAATCGATTCATTTCTAGATTGGTATGAATTTGTCTACAATCAATTCTACGATTGAATCCTATTGGTATGATTCAATTCGAATTGGTATGAATTTGTCTGCAATCAATTCTACGATTGAATCCTATTGGTATGATTCAATTCAAATCAATTCTACAAATTACGCTTCCTACCTCAGTTACGATTGTATTTGATCAATCTAACAATCATCCAATGACTCCTCGTCTGTCATACAATCGCATCACCAAGCTTCGATTACGATTGTATTTGATCAATCTACTACGATTCGTCTACGATTTGATTCTCCGATTCGATCTACGATTAATTGATGCCCATCTGGGACATCTATGAATTTGCCTGCAATCAATTCTACGATTGAATCCTTCTCCGAATCAATGCTCCACTAAGATCTTCTTTCCGAAGTATGTGATACACTTGATCACGTGCAAGAAGATGGGGCATATTAAATTGCTTCCACATACGTACTCACGAAATTTACTTGTTCTTCTTTTCGAGCTATGTGATACACTTGATCACGTTCAAGAAGATGCGGCATATTAAATTCCTTTCGTACGTATGTACGTAATTTACAGTACTACAGCTGGAATGGTACGATAATACCGTTCGCGTCGTATGCACCTCTGTAAGCAGGATTGGAATATTCTTCTATCTATGGTAAATGACCGGGAAGGCCCATACTTTCTATAAACAGGATTGGAATATTCTCATATCTATGGTAAATGACCGGGAAGGCCCATTCTTTCTGTTTTCACGACCAAAGTTCGATACTTAAGATCGGAAGCAAGGTTCTTTCACGATCAAAGTTCGATACTTAAGATCGGAAGCAAGGTTCTTTTGTTTTCATGACCAAAACAAGGTGAATTGCCTGGTTCCGGTATAGCCGTTTCGATACCTCCAATCATGTGTTTCGATACTCAGGGAGGTTCGAAGAAGCTTCCTGTAACAGCTGCTTCAGTGATCACGATGAGAAGAAAGCTTCTCATGATACATATATATATATATACAAGTTCGATAGCAGTGATTCTACAGTGCTGTACGATTAGCGGTGTACTGTATTCATTACTGCACCAAAAGAGATATCATGCTCTCCAGCAAGATTACTCTCTTATCTCATACTTTTAACATTCAACTGATTTATATCCCAAAATTCACACTAGTTGCTACCAACTACCTGTAATCTACATACTAAGGTCTGTCTCGCTGCAATCTGAATAAGTCACAGCAAGAGGAGATCTGGCGTTTCCCTAGTCTCGCCTGTAGTCCGATTATCCGTTGCCGAAAGTATCCAACCACAATTGTCACGCGTAGAGTACAATCGTTCGTCTACTAACACACTAACGCAGCGTTGCTGTTCGTCAGAAGCCCTTGAATCAGACTCTCAACGAATCGGATTCAGAAGGAAAATAATAGCAGAACCTGGCTGGCAACCACAAGATCATAGGAGTGCGTTGGACATACAGACAGATATGAATACGTCAAACCAAAGAAAACAGAGCATTTGTTGGTTGGACTTGCAAGAGTCAGAAAGATTTGAGAACACACACATCTCACCACATACTATATTGGAATACATATGACATACATTTTTCCTGAAGAAGATGCGAAGACATACCATACAAAGAGAGCCAAATCAACAAAGAGCTCCCTTTTGATCAATTTACCTCTTCAGAAAGTACATAAGAATATTTATCAGAACAAATCTCTGCCTACCTCTACTTGCAAATTTGTCACATAGTAAAGCAGTAGCTTGCAAGCGCATAGGCTTCAACATGAAATAATCAAAAATGGCTCACATTATAGTATTTGTTGGCACTTGAAGGGGCAAGGTGGAGTTGTTGCTGATTATCATCTCCTAAGCTGGCCTCTTCAGTTTGTCAGGGGGGGAAGGAGGATAAGTGCATACAAATATGAACCAGGGAGCACTGAATAAAGCTTAAGTACATATGGTTGTGTGCAACCAAAAGTTATATCAATTGTCCAATAGGTAACCTTTACTTAAATGCAGAACTCTCTCTCTCTTGTTTGCATCAGTAGAATTATTACTAGGGCTACAACTGAAAAACTCAGTTTTTAAATATTTTTAAGTTTTGTCCCCCTCAAACTCCCTCTCCAACTGTCAGTAAGGTTGTAATGAGAGTTGAATAGCCAAATATAACAACTCCACCAATTTAGTTTTGTCTACATTGAGTCATCAAGCCATTTTGATGAAAGTAACATAATAACAACACCAGTCTGCTACTAGAGATGGGATAAGTGTGCACTTTTAATGGTCTAAAATCTACACTAGTTGATACACTTTTTCCCTGAATATACTAGCTCTCAACCTTCACATCACCACTAGAGCACATTAACTTAGACATGGGGTACACACCCTACTAAGTCCACCAGCAGTACAGGGTTCACCAGAGGGTTTGTAACCCACACTAAGCTTGAATAGGGTCTCCTGTAAGGGCTCACCAAGGAATACAACCAAGTTTATTTACAAGAAACTCCGGTACCCTATCACTTGGGCAACATGACACAACTAAGCAAAACTGAAAATAGTAATGACTCCATATCAGTCTGAGGGAAAATGATTTTGAACTTTACCATTCATTACAATTCCCCATGTTGTAGGAATGCAACACTGTACTGTATCTATGATGGACTACTTCAATCATGATGCTCCTGGGGATTGCTCCATAGAGTGGCACAACAAGTAGCATAGAAGCATAGAAAGAAACAACTACAGCCTATTTTTTTCTGGATATGTTGGCTCTTAGCCAATACATGCACATACTATCATTCCCAGCATGTGTGAGATGAGCACACCAAATCAATACAAGAATGTTGAAATTTAACATCGAGAAAATCACCCCTCCTTGCAAGTTTTCAACTGGCATATTATGTTTCTGAAACAACAAGCACCATTCCTAACACCAGTGAAACCAAAGTTTGACTGAATTCCAGTCAAATAAAAAAGAAGGGATGTGGGTGCTTGTCCTACTACTACTATTAGTAAGACTAGAAGTACTACTACTAGTAGTACTAGTACTACTAGTAGTAGCACTCCTGAACAACAATGGAATCATCAACAGATCACGATGATACATTTTCACTGGCTTTGTCACAGATGGTACTATCTATCAGCTGCTGTAGATGGTCTTGCTGGGCATCCACTTTGGCTTCTACTTGAGGAAGATTGTGGGGCAGTTCTTCTATCAGTTCCATCTACCGTACCTGTCTGTTGTTCTTGTTCACCCTTGTTCGCTTCTGAAATTCGTGTTTTATCGTATGCACGACAGGCGGTTGATGGCATTGCCGCATTCCGATACCGGGCGCTATTCATGCAGGCATGAACCGCAGACGAAGAGGATAGTAACTTATGATATGTACCGGTATCGTACGTAAACCTCAAGTAAACCGCCTACGGAAACTCAAAAAATAATGCGGAGTACCGAATTTCAAATTTGGTGTTCCAAAAAACTTAATAAAAAACATTATTTCACCGTTTCATGTATGGTACCGTACGTATGGATATCCATACGTACTGTACAGCACAATCGGTACGGTACAAGTCACAACAACTCCCCGTGCCCTGCGAACCAAGGACGAATTCGAGAAGAGGGACCAACCGGAACTAAAAATCCGCATTGCCATTAGACGGGATTGTATTTTATTTCTTGTTCTTAATCCAACATCGAATCTAATATTATGACAACCGGAACAGGGGAATCGTCCCAGGAAGATGGCACCATCACGAATGCCAATGACACCAATGAGAACTCTGTGGATACGGATGCGGATGCCGATGCCACTGGCGCCGGAGCAACGACAAGTAGCAGTAGCAGCAGCAGCAGCAGCAGCAGCAGCGATCCCGAACCCATCGGAAAGGAGGACCTCATCGAACTGATCCGCGCCGTTAAATTCAAGAATCCCGACTTCTCCCAGCGACAGGTCTACAACGAAATCGTGACCGAAATCCCGTCCCGATTTCCGCAGTACGCCAATTCCCTCTCCCCGGAAACCCTCGGCCTGAACGACGTCAAAAAGGCGTGGAAAAAAGCAATTCTTCAGCAACAGCAACAGCAACAACAGCAACATCCTTCGGCATCGAATGGAAACCGCAACAACCCCAACGCCGACCTCGCCGAACGATTGAAAGGCATGACCACGAATCCGAAGCTCTATACGATTGGTTTGGATCACGCTGCTTCCGACGGGAACCATACCGCTGCGGCGGCACGAGCCTACGTCGCAAGCTTCTTGGAAGACGAGCGCGCCGAGAACAGTGCCCGGGAGCGGGAGCTCCTGGAGGATTACGTGCACGTCTTTCTGGACGTGCCCGCGGACACCTCCGTTGCCACAAAACCCCACCAGGCGCTCATCAATTTCCAAACCAACAAAATGGCCCCCGCCACGGCGGCTGCGAAATCCAGCGGTGGTGGAAGCAGCAACAAGAAAAAGAAGGGGGGCAAGAAAAAGGCCGCGGCGGCGGCGGCATCAGATGCCAATCGCACCGCCGCTGCTGCCGCCGTTGCAGTGGCTGCCGCTGCCCCCTTTGAGGATGCAATTGTCGTTAAGATCCAGATGGCTGCTCCCCTGGACGAGAACGACACCGCTCGGCATCCCATGTTGCTGTACGACAAGACGAGGACCTACAAAACCTTTGTTCACCCGTCCGGTGCCCTGACGGGAGCCACCGATGACGAGGACGAGGACGCCAAACACGACACTACCGATGGCTATTCGAGGCTGGCCCACTGGATTCGCAACCAGGGAGTCCGGGGCGCACTGGGCACTTCGGGCGGCACCAAGGCCTATTTTTACGGGAGACTGACCCAAGCAGCGAACCACAAGGCGACCAACAACAATCACAAACGAATACTTAGTATCTACGTCAAGGAATTGGTTCCGTCCGTAGGCCACGATTTTTAGTCTAGCATTGTCACGCAGACGATGCATAATATATAATTATGTACAGTTTGTACGCACATACTTCGTATTTTATAATATCATAGCTATCATCGATCTACAAACATACACCATACAACGTACAACATACTCAATTCTATCGGTCGTGCCAGCACCGCGGCTCGAGTGTTGTCCGAATACCGCATCACAGCATAGCACCGTGCTACTCACCCGCAACATTGTTGTGTTCCTAGTGGTTCTCGGCTATTGTTTGCGTTGTGATTCCCCACTCCAAGACAACACAGCACACCCATGCCTTGGCTTCCCCGTTCGTGCTTGGTCCTCGTTCCCGAGATCCTTCCTTCCAATCCGCGGCAGCTTGAAGGCCCCCGGTCCCAATGGATGCTCTCGTTTCGTGAACCTTGGGATGGCGGGATATCGGAGCGTTCTAGAAAACGCCTCGCCGTATCTGCCGACTCCTGTTTCCAAACAGGTCACAAAGGCAGTGCAGCATTTTGCACGGATGAAGCAAATAAGCGAAGCAAGGTTTGTTGGGCTCGCTCGTGATAGATTTGATTCTGGCGGCGACCGCGAAAGGACCGACTATTCGAAGCGGTCCAAGGGTTGTGTCCGAAACCACGGAACTACCAAACGCGCAAAATGAGCAATCCAAGGAATGGAACCGGGGAAATGCAAGGGCTTGAACTGGGCCGAAGAGAAGGCGCAGCCAAGGGATTTTTCACTGTGTGGAAGTCAAGGTTGTGACCATGGGCCTGATACGGGGCATCTCATTCCCTTCACTTTGCCGCCTGAGAATAGAAATGTTACAATTGCACGGACAATTTGGACGCTCGTGGTCTATGGAAACCATTTTAAAAGGGGGAAATACTATGTTGAATGTGTGAATAGAAAATGATCTTTATTTTTGAACAAAACGTCCACCACCTCCTGGTACGAGTAAAATTTTACTTAATGCAGCGTAATCGATTATTACTTCCTTTATGCCTTACCGGTAGTAATTATTGTTAGGGGACGCATAATCTTACGTTTAGTAATCTTACTGTACGTACTCGTACGTACCGTTTTACTTCGTCCTTCGTAGTTTTTTAGCAACTCCGCCTATTGGCAACACAAGAACAAATAATGTGCCTGTTTAATTATTTGCTTCTATCCCGTTCGGAAAAATAACTCGTGTCCTCAGCCAATTTTGAAGCATACCGGTAGACCCGTGCATTTGGAATACTTCGTATTATTGTTAATACTATTACGAAGTAATTTTTTAAGATGTGTTGTACGGTATCGTACGAAGTACGAGTAATTACGGTATTAAGTAAGTTACATGATCTACATACACGAGCAAGTGTTGCAACATTTACTGGTAAAAAATACGTAAGATTTACCCGTTCATAATTACCGTACGTTGTGAAAGGTGCGCGGCAGTCGCAATTTTTTCGCGATTTCGGTTTTGACTGTTGATTGGATAGGAGGTACTAAGATACACATAATTACCGTACATAATGTGTTGAAATCGAATTGAATACCAAACTCTTAAAAAGCGTACCGTATTTATTTGTACCGTACAGCAACTAACTCGTCAGCTAATGCGTATTGAATCATGAGAAGCACCGAAGCAAAACATATTTTGCAGAACAACAACAACATCGATTCTTGTCAGTACGAGTAGAAGGCTCGCGTCTTCCAGCTCGATCTTAATCGGGCTAGCTTACTGTGACTCTTAGTTAGCTAGCTAGTTTCTCCTCTCGAATTCTTTCGACGCAGCAATACACATAGTAAATCCCGAGAGCAACAAACTCATACACAAAATGAGCGAGGAAACCAAAACAGCCGATGTAGTAGATTGTGCGGACGGTGTTGCAAATCCGTTCCGGTCGCCATCGTCGGACAAACCTTCGTCTCCCAAAGGCAGTTTCGACAAACAAAGCCGTCGATCGACTCTGCGGGAAGAAAGTGCCACTTTCCGGATTGGTATGAATAGCCACCACACAACTCACCAAAACAAGAACGGCACTGAAAATACTGATATGACCAATAATAGTACCACCACTAGTATCAGCTCTCGACGAAGACCACGGTCCGTGTCCAACCGATCGTCATCGGTATCGGTATCGGAACGTCTTTTGATGCCCTTCTCGGGGAACAACGAGGAGGAGGAGGAGGAGAAAAACGGTAGTAGCAATCACAGCAACAGCAAAAACGACGAGACCAACATTGCCAATGCCAACATCCGGGGAAGCCTTGCGCCATCGCGCCTTGTGCACCGGAAGCGAACCCCACGGTATTCTTTTGACAGCATCAGAGGATCGCAGCCGCAGGTATCGCCAATAGGGAATAGGGGCAGCGGTCACACGACGGTGTCTTCGGTTTACACAGAAATCTCCTACCATTCCGACAACAGGGACACGCTTTCTCAAGATGCGAATGGCAACAACACTCGGGCAGGCATCACTCCATTGCGTCTTTCAAACCGTACGCGAGCCCCGCGGTTTCCGATAGCTAGCAGAGGATCACAACAAAGGATGCAGCAACAGCAACAGCAACAGCAACAGCAAAAGCAGCTACCGTCGCCACTTTGGAATCGCAACAGCGGGCATTCGACGGTCTCGTCGTACACCGAGATCACGTACCATTCCGACAGGGACACGGTGGCTTCCCACGCCGACGAAGTATCGATCAGCGACTGCTCGTCGTCGTATCTTGTTTCGGACAGCGAGATTGGCGATCGAACAACTGCTGCCGACGCTAACGTCCTCGACCAGAACAACTCGCAAACGGATGCCGATGCGGATCGCAACGATGCCGAACCGAAGGAGGAGAGCAGTATCGGTCTTCAACCACTCAACAACACCAGCCAGCGTACCGTACAATCGTTCTTTTCGTTGAACGACCTGTCCTCCACCGGCACTATTTCCAGTCTTTCCGTGGCAGAGAACGACGATTCTTATGAGGACTGCGTTGACGATGACGGTGGTACCAGGGGCAGCAACACCGACGGCGAGGAGGAGGAGAAGAAATATTTCAACGACGACGAACACAAACGACGAATGGAAATCACTTTTGCGTCTTCCGTTGCCGAAGCTCAGCAGCAACATCAGCATCAGCATCAGCATCAACATCAACAGCCACCGGGACACAACCGACGATCCAGAGGACGAAGTTTGCCTAGTGGTCGGTGTAGTCCTCCAGATGATAAGAACGAGCAATGCGAAGGTAGCAGCATACTCACGAACGGCGAAACCGACAACGAAGAGTTTACCACAGATGAAGGGCAACCGCAGGTTGGAGAAGAGTTTTACGATGACTTTGAGGAGGACGAAGAGTATGTATTGAACATTCACGAACACGCCGCAGGTTACGACAAAGAGTACGTCGAAGAATATATCATTGAGTCCGTGAACGAGAAATCGGTCCTGGAAGAACAGAATCTAAAACATTACGAAGACGGAAGAGTCCTTCTCGTCACGGACGACGGGGAGGAGTGGGAGGAAGAGGTGGAAGAAGGAGTTGGTGACGGCAACGACAACGACAAGGAAGGGGGAAGGGGGCCCGAGATGGAACGGAGAGAAACAGAAGTACAATAATCACTCCGGCAATTGGGGCTCAAGTTGAAATAGTTTGAAGTTTGTTTGGAAGCTGAATTTTTTAGAAAACGGAAATAAGCAATTATGTAATTACTAATTACACCTCGCAGTAATCTTACGCATCCCCTAATAATTGAGACTTTTTGAGCCAGGATCGAAAAGCGATGAAATTTCCATCCAATCAGAACTGAATTTCAACTCAACTTGCCCCAACCATAAAAATTAAAACGGAATGTCAACTTTCATTCAAATACTGTAATTGAATTGAGCTGTATGGCCAGCTATCCTCAACCCAAACAGAAATCATATCAAAACTCAATTTCGCGCTTTAAGAAAATCAGAACTGTTACACTTGCACATAAGATTACAAAATTATGTGTACGTGTACTTCTACGGTACGTTTGGTGTTCCTTCACGAAATTCATTTCGATTCTGACCGACCCGGGGCGCAGTTGCCGTAAAGATTGAGCGCAATACTTCATACTGAAAAGAAATACGGTACTATTCTAATTCATCCAAGTCGAGGTCGAAGTGCATGGAGCCAACCAATTTCGATTATTCCAGGACTTTTCTCACATTGGGACTAAAGAATCTCGTTGTACATCCGGCACAAAAAAATCAGTCGTTTGATGTGCTCAGAAAAAGCAAAAGTTAACATGAAACTCTATATCTTTGTGTTATCAATTGAGATATACTATGTCGAAGACCCTTATTTGACGTAGCGCGCACCCATCTATGTTGAAGTTAGAAATGGACTAGATGGCATCCAATAGTTGAAATCATCTTTTTTCAGGAAAAGTTCGGAGGGTTCTGGTTGTGAAATAGTACAGAAATCTTTATCGAGCTGTCTTTCGCTAGTTTTGAACCGGATCAGTTCATCAGCGATGTCGCAAATACTGTCAGTGCTTTTCTGTTGAAAATCGTGAACCGATTTCCCATCGAGCAGGTCCGGTCGACCCCGCACTAGAAACGGATGCCTGCACTCTCCACGTCTTGGGCCAGTGAATGTTCTTTGGAATCCATAAAGCTGAAGCTGTCGTAGAAACGATTTGTATCGTTTCTGGTTGAAACCGTTTTGTTGTAGCACTTCCAATATTGCTGTCTCCCCTGCGATTCTCTGCTGGTTATCGTCTCCAGATTGGAGACAGTTCGAGTCGGCGTGTATTTTGAATGAATTACCGTCGGGCATCCATGAAATGACATGGTCGTAACCGAATAGTTTGGCGTTTTCCAGCATAGAGTAAAGGCGCTGCGGAAAGAGCGGTGTCCTTTTCTTTATTGGGATTGCTACACGCTTGTCAATCATTTTTTTACTTTGGTTCGGAGCAAATACGAATTTATAATTTATGATAATATTATGATGAGGGGGAAAAGAAGAATACAAAAATAAAGAGGAATGATTATTATTTCATCTCAAAATGTTGTGACAGAGAACAAGAAGTTTTACTTCAATGTAAAGCGAATACCGTACGATCAATCATTTCTTTCTTATAGAGGCTATTCTTTTAATCATACGTCATTCTTCTTTCTCATTGCTATTGATACGAGAACTTCAATTGAGGGAGTCATTAGTCCGAAGCCTTTTGTTTTTAACTCGTTCCATAGATTGAACAACCGTCCCAAGCTTTAAATACGAGCTTAAATTCGTACGCGCACTTCATCTTCAATTTTGTCCCAGTTATCTAAGCTTTTTTCATCGATAGCCCTAAAACGCCTTCGAAGCAATCCATCCCGGCACGGCAAAAGATGTGATGGGTTTTATCGTGAATCGGTTCAGATGAATCTGAACTTTTCCATTCAAAGGGTTCCAACGACATGAACGATCCAGCGACATGAACGATCCAACGACACGAGCGAAGTGATACAAGGTAAACAGAAGGAAACAATAATACTTGTATGGAGTCCACTTGTTCATTTCTCGTTTCCCATGGCCTGAGAAATCCACCATTGAAGCAGGTATATCGTGCACGTTCAAGTTCGCATGCTCCTCAAGCTTACAAGCTTCAAGGGCGTTTCAGCGAAAATCTCTAGCATAAAGAAGGGGGGAGATGTAAGTCTAGCTTCTCATTATTTTGAGCTAGTATGATAAAAGACATCGAGAAAATGCTTTCGCCATGTTCGCCATAGGAGGATAGAATGCCATGTGCGTGAGTGAAATCGCAAATGGGAAGCATTGGGCCCTGTACCGTAGCACTATTACATTTCTCTTTGCCCAATAGCGTGCAATCTTGAGAGTTGAAAAAAACATCTATCGCAACGATCATTTGTAGATCAATTCGAAGTGACGAAGAAAAACTATAGAGTATGAGACACGTAAAAATATCTCTCTCACTCATGGATTACATATTTCTTTGTTCAATTACCGGAAAAATTGTCTTTGTTCATCGTCATTCGATGCCGTTTTTCGTCATTACTACGCAATACCAATTAGCTATCCTCCGGCTCACGTAACAATTATACTAGATGACGTGAATTGGGCGGGCAGCTGATGGAAATTGTGTATCAATGCGATTTGGGTCTTCCACCTGCTCTCAAGCCGTGATTACATCATGATTACACGAGATCGATAATTCATGCTCGCGATCATAAATGAAGACAACGTACAGATTGATACAGTCATCAACTGAGTTCCATTAAATCACTTGTTACAACAAGAAAAAATCAAGTGAATCGATAAATGATTTTATGAGCATTGGTGGTGAGAGTCATAGTTTGAAAGAGAATTACACAAACACCAAACTAGTACAAAGTTATCGATAGACGAAAAATGTGTAGCGGTTGTATACTTCTCTCGCGCAAACTTTCATAAAAAATATAAGCCACTTCTAGTGCCATTTCATTGTTGCTTTGGTGCTGATCTACCCCTGACATTAGGGGTAGTCATGAAGCTACGGCTTCACTTTAGAGTATTCCGGCAATTGAAGAAACACAGGCGGCCGCTTCTCTGTGAAAGTGCAGAAGCACTCTATTCTGAACTCACAAGTGCACGACCCAGCGGAAAGGAGATCCGCACGAGTAAGAAAGTGAATTTTGGTTGTACACGTAGCGTGACGTGCCATGAAAGTTTTCATGAGTGGAGGCGTATGGTACCAGTATTTTCGAGAAGGGTTTGAGGATATTTTCTTTTCAATCGTAGTCTTCTAATTCTAGCTGTTTTCGAATCAAGCATCCAAACTCTTTCCGTCGAAAAGATAACTGGTATTGAGTACGGTAGCACTGGTACCAGCTGTCGGTCGATGCCGAAACAAGTTAAAGCGTGATTTTTGTCTTCAAACGAATTGCACTCAACGGGGTACGCGGACAGTAATTTGTGAGCATTCGGATTTTCTTGCAACCTCTGTCCAAACGCACAAGTACGCGCGCGTGGAGAATAGCGCGTGAGAGGCTTCTTGGTTTTCACTCCACACGGCAAGATTTCGACCCCAACAAAGAAGAACTCACTCATCACTCACGCACTTGAAAATGATGAGTCACTCTGAGTCACAAAATAAGATTGTGTTACTCATCGGCATGTTGTGGTTTTGCGTAAAGCGTACGAAAAGACATCGATACAATCGATTATGATATCTTTCTCGAAGAGATCGGGTACGAATGGTACAAGTACGACGAGTAATCTTACCTTTACATGCCCGTACCACATGAGATTATGGAAGCCCACGACAGATTTTTGTTGCGTGCCTCCCATCTTTGTCCCGAATCGTCCACCACCGCATCTGATGGCCATCAGTAGAACGATTCACGTTCGGTCTCTTTCTTCAGAATCTGCGTTACTTACGTACTCGTGTGGTACAGATTGTTGTTGAAAACATGTTACCGAACGACTTTTTCCCTTAACACGAGGTGTTTGGAAAACACCAACGCTACCTTTTGGAATCACAAAATAAGAAAGCTAGTTACCAACAACATCCACTATGAAGTTCATCTCAGCTATTGTCTCCGCCGCCTGCTTGGCCGCTTCTGTCGACGCCTTTGCTCCTTCGTCTCCTGTAGGTGCGAAGTCCTCTGCATTGAACCTAGTTGTTGGTGAAGCTGCCCCGGACTTCTCTCTTGTCGACCAAAACGGAAAGACCGTCAAGCGATCGTCTATCAAGAAACCCCTTGTCGTTTACTTCTACCCTGCCGATTCTACTCCTGGGTGCACCAAGCAAGCCCAAGGATTCAACGCTCGCATTGAAGAAATCCGAAAGAGTTACGGTGCCGATGTTGTCGGAATTTCTGGACAGGGTGTTGAATCTAAGCAAGAGTTCGCACAGAAGGAAGGCTTGACCTTCTCAATTTTGGCCGACGAGGATGATGCCGTCCGCAAGGAATTTGGTGTTCCCAAGGCAGGATTCGGTCTTTTCCCTGGCCGTGTCACCTACGTTTTGGACAAAGCCGGAGAATGCGTCTGTGTATACAAAGACCTTGTCGATGCCGAGTCTCACATTGACAAGGCAGTTGAGGCGCTCGAAGAAATCAAAAGCAACGCTCCTTCTGGAGGAATCGGTGGATTCAAGATTCCTAGCTTCCGCTGAATAATATCGTCGTGTAGTTCGTCCATTGTGCGCTGATTCTCGATAAGTTGTTAGTTCGAAAGGAACGCATCGAAAGAAGTCGTCGACCCCTGATAGAGTAGAAGAGACTAATGGCTATCGAGAGGGATAAATTTTGTAATTACTATTATTCATTCAACCATACTTTATTTGCAATATGAGGACAGTGTTCTCGAGCATTTCACTTTGGATGTAACTGTGAAGATTATCAGACTTCTCCGTTGTCTTCATTGGCGGAAAAAATTATCAAACACTATCGTATCCTGTAGCACCTCTTCACCGTGGTCAATAGAGAAGTTCGACATCCTGTGTTAGAACGAATATAGCTACCGTACCGAACAACTTATTCCTGAACTTTCGAACTCACGTGGGGTGTACAGGTAACAAGCGGACTGCATGGATCTGGCCACAAACATTATGTGCCTATGGTCCTTCGTACCGAGGCATCTGTTTCAGGTATCTGTTTCATCTCGCTTTCGGTTCAAGCCTCGGTTTTTCAGTTGACTGGTGCATTTCAAAAATCATACCTAGATTGCGACGACACAGCCAAGGATGTAACTTGCTCAAAATCTTTCTGATCACTGTTCTTGAAAGGCCATCTTGAAAGGTAGGTATCCGTGTTAAAACAACAGCGCTGTGAGCTACTTGTGCTACACAGTGAGTGACACCTAATAAAGAATTGTGACAAAAGCTTTAGCTTATTGTCTATCCTATTAGTAAGTTTAAAGAAAAAGAATGATATCAGTAATCAGTCTGTGTCTCATTTGCTCCATCATTTACCGGTTTGCGTTTTCGAATTCCTGTGAGTAACCGGTATGTGGTATTTCATCTTGTTTTTATTAAATACTTCTAGTATGTTGGCCCGCCGGCATTGTCTATGTCGTTCCAACAATCCATCCTTTTGCTTTCATTGATCGGATTGGATTCCTCTTGCTTCCTATCTGTCTCCGTACTGGTGGGCCCTCCGGAACTCACAGATTTTCACGCAATTTTCAAGCTCGATTTTTGGGGGATTTATTCAATAAATGTCCCAGAAGTCCATTTGGCTATCACGCACTTCGTTTGTGATAGCTTCAGTAGCCAACCTACTTGTAGTACTGGATGTGAAAAGCTTGTAGTTCATTGGAGTGTTGGTGGGTTAAGCAGTGCTAGAGGGGGATCCGGAACTCTGGTTGTATTGCCCAGAGGCCGGTCCCTTAGTTTGCTGTGCCCGCACACACCGGCGTACAGTTGGGCTTAACAGCTTGGGCTGTGAAGCCTCTGGCTGTTAAGCCTTTTCTGCGGGCGGGCGTGGTGGGCTATTTATTTACTTATTCTACTACTAATCGTTTAGGAGCAAAACGAGTGAGCTGTGGGCTTGTATTCTGCTGGGGGAATCCTCTACAGGCTTGTTAGCGCTTAGCCTGTATTTTGCAGAGATTTTTGATGCTTGCAGGATTCGATGCTTGCAGAATTCGATGCTTACAGGATTCACAGTAAGATTTGTACTGTACCTACGGGGAACGTTGCTCTTACTGATATTGCTGATACAGTGAGATCTTTCTTGTCGTAGTACGTGCGCTGTATACTCAAGGTTGTTCCCCTGCCTGTCTGTACTTCCCTACCATTCCTCTCATCCGGTTCGCTACATCAACTAGTATCACGCACTACGTTTGTGATAGCTTCAGTAGCCAACCTACTTGTAGTACTGGATGTGAAAAGCTTGTAGTTCATTGGAGTGTTGGTGGGTTAAGCAGTGCTAGAGGGGGATCCGGAACTCTGGTTGTATTGCCCAGAGGCCGGTCCCTTAGTTTGCTGTGCCCGCACACACCGGCGTACAGTTGGGCTTAACAGCTTGGGGTGTGAAGCCTCTGGCTGTTAAGCCTTTTCTGCGGGCGGGCCAGAAGCCACCAGGTGCGAACGCCGTGGAGAGCTTGCGCGAGGAGCATGGAGAGCTTGAGCTAGGAGCAGAGTGAGGGAGGGAGAGGCATCAGGGATGCCTCAAAGAGAGCTGCCAGCAGGGGTGGGGTCCGTGGCCGGCACCCATTCCTCTGGCAGGAAGGAGTATGTTCCATTGTTGAACATAACAGAGGCAAGATTCTTGAAGATGGGGAGGGACTGTTGATGCAAGTATCGCATCATGCAGTCACTATGCCATCGGGCAAGGAGCTTGATGACATTAGAGTTGCATTTGCCCTGTAGCAGGGCCATGGCCCCACCCGCGCGCAGGGAGCGGGCAGAGATTGCTGCAGGGGAGATGCCAGTGGTATTGTAGAGGGTTTGGGCATAGACTCTCATGGAGGAAGTGACAGTTGCTGCTCGAACAAGGGTGAGCACCCCATCGTCAAAGTAACTGGCAAGCTTGAGGGACGGGCCGAAGGGGGAGCTGGGAGAGAAGCAGCTTTGGAGATGAAGGACTTGGCGCGCACAGGCTGCAACCGGGCAGCATAGTGGGTCACCACTCCTGACATGAGCCACAACTTCCCCTTTATCCCCATTCTTCTGTGTGGTGAAGGTGAGGGTGACGGAGGTAGCAGCTTGGAGCTCATGAACAGGGCCATCGTGCTGGATGAATTTGGAGTCCAGATAGAAGGAGACGGCTTGGAGGAGGAAGGCTTAGTCATCCCTGGTAGTACCGGTGTACTCACCAGGGCGTAGACAGAAGAAGAAGGCTATGCAGATCATATTGGCAATGGCCTGTCGGGTAGGGGAAGGGGATTCATGGTATGCAAAGTGAAGGGCATGCATGACCAGGATGATGGGGACCGGCTTGACCCTGGAGGGGCCGGGTCCAGCTTGGCATAGGCCTTGAACTGGGCAGTTAGCCGGAAGTCAATACTGCCTGTTGAGCTGGTTCGAGGGTCTTTGGCCCCCAAGCGGGCGAGCGTCTGTCCCACTGACCTGAGGGTGTCCGATACTGTGCGAGACCGGATGGGCTTGTGGCTACAGGACAGTCGGCCATCATGGAGGTGTTTGGCAAAGACTTGGAGGATGGGGATTGGATCGTGAACCGCCTGGAGTCGTGGGTCAAAGCCTTGAGACAAATAGAATTGAGCCCATTGGTCCCAATGGTCATCCTTGCGCTTGGCATAGAGCTCAGTGACTAAGCTTGCATGGTCTTCTGGATAGTGCCAAGGTCAGCGCGGAGTGCATGGGAGGCCAAAGGTGGCATAAGGTCCAGGGCAAGTACTGGGGAAAGCGGGTGTTAAAGTGATGGAGCAAGGCAGTGTCAGAGAGGTCAAAGCGAGAGAGGAGGTCAGCAAGGTGATTGGCCGGGCCTGGGATGTAATCCCTGAGGGGGACATATTGGTAGAGGCGCTGGTGCAGAGCCTGGATTCTGAGGAGGTAGGCAGCAGGTCCTGTGGTGGTAGTGGCGCCTTTGCGTTGCCAATAGACAGCTGCTGTGTTGTCATAGCAGTTGTGGGTGGTGCAGGCTTGGACACAGGCGGCCTGTGCCAGTATATCATTGTGGGCAATGGAACCGGCCAGCTCGAGGTCACTGTTGTTGATGGAGCCCTCAGGATTGTCGAAGGTGACCAGTTGGGTGGAGACCCACTTGGGGAACGCATGCTGCCACATGATGGGCTGCACGGCGCCATTGGGAAGGGGGACAAAATGGATGCCCCCCATGCCAAGGCTAGAGGCATCACAGGCGCCCAAGGTGGCCGGGAATGGATCGGGGACTAGTTCAGCAAGGGAAGTAGGCCGGTTGGAGAGATCAGCGGTAAGCCATTGGAAGTCCCAAAGAAAGTGGTGGACGCGCTTGGTCAGCTGGAGGCGCTGCCTGCCGGGGTCTTGGTGTCGCAAGGCTTCTTGGAGAATGGAGAAGAGGCCAATGGAGCCTGGTATGGCCAGAGCCATCAACCGGAGTTCCCCAAGGACTTGGTGCCATTGTTGGATGGGGACATGGTGTTGGGTGGGTGTAATGGAATGCAGAATGTCTTGTAGTTGGGCCACGTGATGGGGAGGAAGGCTGATGGTTTTGTGAATGGAATCGATGAGCCAGCCAAGGATGACCTTCTGGGTTGTCCAAGTGGCGTCTCCGGTGAGCATCTTCTTCAGGGAAGCTGGCTCCTGTCGGAATGGTGTGTCAGAGGCATCCAGGGGCCGGAAGACTTTGTCCAGGGATTGGAAGAGTATCCACTTGATAGCGCGGCAGGTCCAGCAGTTGCCTTGGGCAAGGCCACAGAAGTCATCCACATAGACATCCCAGTATTGTACTGGAGTTTTGGAGGGCGAGGTGCATGGGGGGTTGGCAAGGAGCGGGCTGGCTTTGGAGGGGAGGGCCAATTGTGAGTGGAGAGCCGGGGCAGGGGTGGCTTCTGAGGGGAGGTCCAATCGATGTGGTGTGCGCCTGGCCTCGGCTAGCCCGGCCGAGAGGGAGGCATTGGCGAGGTCAGCGATGGTTTCAGTGAGGGCACAGAAGTTGGGGGGGCTGGATTTCCACCCCATGGGGCTGGTGAGGGGGATGCCAATGAGGGGAGGCTCTCCCGGCCGGGAAGGGAACAGGACGTCGAGCTTCATGGTGTCCTCTGGGTGCAACTGGATGCGATAGAAGCCATCGGCGAGGTCAATCTTGGACATGTAGACGGGACCAAACCGGGTGTTGGCCCGGTGCAGCTTGGTGAGGAGTTGTGGAAGTGTCTGGCCAAACTGCATGGCGTCGGCAGGGGCTAGAGGGATGGTATCTTGGTTGATGTCAGAGTAGGTGTAATCGGAGATCATTCAGGGGCGCCGGCCTTGTTGGGGAACAAGGCCAAGGGGGCTCAGACGGAGACCGGGAAGGTCTTGGATGAGGCTGGCGGGGAGAACAGTCCATTGTTGCTTGTCCATCATGTCGGCATACTCCTCTTGGATCAATGCCTTGGTGGGAGGATTGGTGAGGCCCCCGTTGGATGGCAGCCGCAATCCGATTTTGGTCCCAAGGGGGCCCAGACATGGCAGCTGGGGTGCCGTTTGTCCCGTAGCGGTCAAGGAGGCTCCCTGTTGGATGGGGGATGGTGGCTACATCAGGGTGGATGTCACCAGGGCCTCGGATGGTCCGGATGAAGTCCTCCCAGCTAGTGCTGTTGTGGTAGGCAGTGACAGCGCGGGAGACGTGCGCATCCAGCTGGTCGGGAGGATAGGGTGATGTAGGAGAAGGGGAAGGAACGCGGGGCGCTGACCAAGGCCTTGTGGGAGAGGGAGGGGGAGGAACGCGGGGCGCTGACCGAGGCCTTGTGGGGGAGGGGGGGGGGGGGCAATTCGGGGCTCGGACCGAGGCCGGGATTGGGTAGGGACGCGGGGGTTGGACTGAGGCCTTATGGGAGGAGATTGGGAAGGGACGTGGGGGTTGGACCGAGGCCTTGTGGGGGTAGAAAGGGAAGGGGAAGGCACTCAGGGCTCAAACCGGGGCCTTGGCATCAATGCGGAAGGAACGCGGGGAACGGATCGGGGCCTCGGCATCCGAGGGGGCATGGGCATAGAGGGCAAACCGAAAAGCACGCGTTTGGGGAGCTTACCTAGTTCAGGGGTGATGTGTAATGGTGATGGAGTAGAGGAGTGGTGAGGTGAGGAAGTAGATAGTCGTCGTGTAGGCAGGGCCCCCCTTGGTGGTGTAGAGGGTAGGGTCAAGGCGCCGAGGGGGCGCTTGCCATTCTGTCAGACTCCATAGGCTTCTTGGCACCATGTTCAGACTTGGTCCTGCTCACTGCCGGTGATAGCCCCATGGTTGTGGATGTTTTTGCAGTTGGAGAAGCAGTTACCCCGGAGGTGCCAGGCATGGCACCTGTCGCGGCCATCTGGGAGGAACAAGGAATTGGTACCTTTGTCTCTCATGGTAGCTATGACCTCCCGTAGCCGGGAGTGTTTGACTTTGGTGGCTATACCGGCGGCCTGTAGCCGGGGATCCAAACTTGGGTTGGACACCCGGGCCCCCCCTGAGGAGCCTTGGTTGGATCTGGGGGTAGTTTTGCCCGGCTTGGTGGGGCCTGCTGTAGGGGGAGTAGGGCTTGCGGCAGGGGCAGCCACTGCGGCTGCGCGGCGCAGGTGCCTCAGGGCCACCACATTGGTGACATTGGGGAGCCAGTAGAGGTTCTGGGTGATTCTGAAGGCTTGGAACGTCCGATAACTGTCACGCGACCCAACGCGACCCCTCGCAAGCCCTATTTTCAGAAACTTGACCCTGCCTTTGTTATGCGTAAGGGCAATTTTTAAAATTCACAATTTTTTGTGGTGAAGAGTTTCAACCCCCCTCAGGTTGCGACAAAAACTCTCCCCGATGACTCAAAATGTCCATTGATCTCTCAATTTTGACTAAATTGATTTAAAAAATCTATTTCTCGCTACCAAACTTTCTAACCTTAACCCAAGATATGAAATAAAATTATTTTCAGAAGTGTTTGTTTGCTATGTTCCTGCGTTGTTTCTATGTCACGTCGTGTCTTCTTTCATACCATCATGCCTTTTCATGCTCGCTCCAATAGCATCATGCTCGTTTTCATCATGTTCATTTAACACCACCATCAAAACCATTTCTTCCCCTCCCTTCTTCCAATAGAAGAATATGTCACAACCTAGTAAAATTGCTGTCACTTCAAGAGTGGTTGTTATACCAAAATAACCAAATCATTTATCTGTTGTAGCTGCATGTCCTATAAGGGCAAGTCGAAGACATTCATTGGAAGCAGACAAGATTCCTCTTCACACAAATCATACCGATATGTATCACGAGGCCTGTCATGTCACCTTGATTCAATAGCTTTTTGCCGTGATTTCTATTTAAACCATAACCTAATGGAATTTTCGTCATCTGCCAAAGAAGAATCCACTACTACAGTTTGCCATTCCCCTTCACAATATGGCTTAACATTGACCGAGAATGGTCCAATTGTTCCCTCCGCCACTGTTGCTGCCGCTCACACTAACAAGGCATCCTCTAATGAAACTTACAACTCAGTTCTAAACCGTCAGGTAGTACACAATTTATTTGTTCCACCAATTGATAGAATTGTAATGGAATCACAGTTGTTTCCTTCAGAAGACAACAGCAACAACAATGACATGGTTATTCATGAAGAAATTTGCCTTCCTATTCAGAACGATAATGGTATGGATGCTGCAGAACCCACGGCATATCAACCAAACATCAATGAAAGAGAGCAATTGATCCAATCCCTTGTTTCTTTTTCACCTACCAATAGGCTCATTGCTGAAATAAAGCTCATGAATCTAATGACAAAACACAAGTTACCTCTAAACACATTCAAATCTATTTTTCAATGGACAAACAAATGTCAAAATATTCATGGTGTTGACTTTAGCTCTACCTTCCCCCGCCATTGAGAAGCCATATTTAGTGAAATCAAGTCCAATTTGGGTATTTCTGAGACCAAGTTCGAGCCACACATAATTAACTGGTTACCTGGCAAGTTACCCACCCAAATATTTGTTTGATCCTTCCCAGATGCACTTCATTCCCTTCTGACCAATAAGGAATTGATGCAAGAAAAAAATGTCTTTTCCAAATGTCGAGACTGAAAACAACCCACCAATCACCAACGAAACATACATAACAGAACTACACCACGGCTCTTGGTGGACGGAATCGTGGAAGCAGATCTGCAATGAAAATGATGAAATCCTTGTTCCAATCATTTTCTACATGGATGGAATCAGCTTGGATGCACATGGCCGTCTATCACTCACTCCTCTCAACATGACTCTTGGTATTTTCAATGTTGAAGCAAGAAAACAACCTGACGCTTGGACCACAATTTATTTTCATCCCGACACTGAAATTGAGAGCATAAGACACACGAAAAAAACCACGGCGAAAGATAATGTTCAAAATCTACACACCGCGCTGGCATCGGCTTTGCAATCTTTCAAGCAAGTATGTGAAATACAGGGCGGGTTGGAGTGGGATTATCTTCCGTATGCAGGAAAAGTGTTCAAAGTGAAAATGAAATTTGTGATTGCATATGTTGTTGGTGATACAGAACTTCACGACAAACTATGTGGTAAGTATGGATCATACACGGAAAAGGTGAATAAATTGTGCCGACACTGTACATATCCGACACATGTCATCCATAAACCAAAAGCCCAAGTGGAGGAACAGACTCAACTCTGGGTTCCAGAAGATTTTGAAAGCCCCCCAAACATTTCTGCAAGGGAATACAAGGAGTACTTCAATAGCATTTCCCACCATCCCATAAAAAATGCTTTTCACAGCCTCAATTTTGGTAGTAATGTCAACAACATTCACTTTGCTACTCCTGGTGAGTGTTTGCATATGCATCAACTGGGTGTAGCACGTAGGGCAGTAGAATCACTCGATTCTTTGTTAATAGGGAGTCCTAAGTGTTGGTATGCCCCTGATTTAAACACAAATGGCACATCAAGTACTATTGGTTCACTCGCGCAGTTATACGGCGGTCTTTTGTCAAGGCAATCGGACAGAGATTTCCCTAGAACAAAGTTTTCAAGTCAGCTTCTCTCCATCACCAAAAAGGAGGGTAATGATTATTCCAGAATGCTCATTTCCATTCTGATCACCCTTTGTTCCGATGTGGCAATAAACATCATCCAGGACGCGACATTTATTCAGAAACAAGTAGAGGTAATTCAACTGATCCTCTCCATGGAAGAATTCTTGAAGCATGGAAATATAACCATTTCTGGATTGGAAAATCTCCCCAAGATGATAATCCATTTTATCAATTGTATTAATTCCACCTGCCTCAGAGAGGGAATGGGTACAAAACTGATCAAAAACCATCTATACTTTCACCTTGTTGAGTACATAAAGCTTTGGGGACTTCCATGCAGATGGGATTCTTCTTATTCGGAATCACACCACAAAACTGAAATCAAAGCACCGTTGAAGAACACTCAACAGAATGTTTTGACATTGATAATGCAAACGGCAAAGCGACAGGAAGAAAAAATGCTGCTACGAGTAGCTACCGTACTTCCAAGTTCAATTTAGTGATGACAGAAGATCTTTCTGGTAATCGAATCCCTCCCAAAGTTTCTGGCTCAAAATTTCACGTGTTCATTAACAACGATGGGGCAAGTACTATGAGATGGGTTAGGTCATCAAACAAAACAAAACCCTATATTTCTCCCATTGTGTTGTCTTTTGTATGTCAGAATGTTTTTCCACTTTTGTAGGACTCTACCTCTGTCAAAGGATTTACTGAACATAACAGGTTTGACCAATGCACACAGCAAAATTACTTGTTTCGGAGCCACCCTTCATATCGTTCTGATGGTGGCCAACTGAACTCTGTCTGGTATGATTGGGCCTTGTTCGATGTCGACGCATGTGAAATACCCTGTCATATTATGTGTTTCCTCAAACTCTACAATCTGCAGCAGCCTTACTCATTTGTTTCTGAGTACCAAATAGCCGATGAAGGCATTTATGCAGTAGTGACCAAGTTTAAATCCACTCCAACACCAACAGCTTTGTCATTTGTGACCAGAGGTGAATTATACAAAAATTCCCTGTTCTTATTTCATGTTGACAGCATACTTTCTGATGTAGCAGTTGTCCCACAACTCGATGCAATTGGTACGTTGCAATCAAACTCATATCTAGTTGTCTCGAATCGAAGGGCTTGGCTGGATGAATTCCACAAGACAACGTCATCTTTGCCTAATGAAGAGGAACTCTACTCACAATGCACTATTGTTGAACATGACAGCAACAATAATGATGATGCTACTAATTCAGGTGATGACAGTTCAATGACATCAAACAATGATGACCATAGTGAGGTCCTCTCTGACACATCCAATACTTAATTGTTTACGTAGTACAATATCAATAATAACTTAGTATTACTGAATCGAATGCTCCTCCATATTGATCGTAACATTTTTCTCCTGCGTTTTGATTGATTGCTACTCCGTAATGATTGCACAATGGTGCAGGAAAACAACAGAAGGGAATGGAATGTCTAAATTTAAATTATTGTTTAATATTATTATAGAGGATTAGCTCTAAGCACAGTTTTTCTTGATACATAGGTGCTCATAATATAACAGCCTTCGTATTTTGGATTCAAACAGCTTTGTAATACTAATGGATTGAACAATAGAGTATCACCTGACCTCAATGGAACTTTCACTCCATAGCTGGGGAACACAAAGTAATAAATCACCTCGTCATCACTTACATGTTTCAGAGCAATAACCGTCAGCCTCGTATTGAGTGATAATCCTTTCCAATAGAAAACGCTGTTACGTGATGACCAATTGCATTCAGTGTTGTACGACTAACAACCTCTTTCATCACGGTTGTTTCAAGGTTAACAAATTTGGACATTGGACTTAAACAAAGCTGCATTTCCTTCACAATGTGTAGGGCTTTCTGTTCAAGGTTGCCTTTTGTTGTAGGGTCCACATTGTTTTTTGAAAACATACACACCATTTCCCGATGTCAATCAATTTGGTCTCATCCCAACAATAGCATATCCATTGTTGACACTATCACATTTGGATCCTCTGCCTATTTTGGGTTTAGCTTTGACAATTTCCCCAGCGAACCTTCTTGTATTTTCTATATTTTTGGGAGTACCCAAGTGTTGTTTTGCGAATTGTGTGGAAGCTTTTGCAAATATTTGCAATGATGGTTCTGATTCGGCGAACGCTAAAACAAGCTTATCGTCAGTACTATCCAACGACTTGAAACTGTCAATAGACACAGCCTCTGCCGATGGATATTCCTTTTCTCCAACTGTTTTCCAACCCCAACTTGTTTCCATGAATTTACCTTTAAAGCCATTTTTGTGTACTGTTTTCAATTGATGTAGCAAACCGGATGAGGGGAATGGTAGTGAAGTACAGACCGGGGAACCAGCACCTTGAGTATACAGCGCACGTACTTCGCGAAAGATCTCACTGTATCAGCAATCAGCAACATCGGTGCGTACCATATCCCCAGAACATTCCCTGTAGGTACGAACCTCACTGTAGGTACGAATCTCACTGCAAGCAGAACAAGCATCGAATTCTGCAAGCATCGAATTCTGCAAGCAAATTCTGCAAGCAAATTCTACAAGCAGAATCTCTGCAAATACAGGCTAAGCGCTAACAAGCCGGTAAAGGATTCCCCCAGCAGAATACAAGCCCACAGCTCACTCTTTTGCTCCTAAACCGATTAGTAGTAGAATAAGTAAATAAATAGGTAACGCGTCCTGGTCCAATAGTTATCCTATTGTACCCGTACGACAAGCCTATCTGTTGGTCCCCTAGCCTTGCCTAGTGTACCCATACAGCAGTCTAGCTGTCCTGGTCCCCTAGCCTGGCCTAGTGTACCCGTACAGCAGTCAATTTAACCTCTCACACATCACCGGCTCTCTATTGTCAAAACCAGGCACGGCCTTGATTGAGATACCGGCTTCGCGGATAGTCCATCCTTCTCCAAGCTGCAAATTGATTGGTCACCGGCCCGCACCTCCAGTCGATCGGCTCACGCTTGACCCACGCAAGATACCGGCGACTCCGGCATCTCTCTGCACCTCCAAGCACCGCTTTGCACCTCCATACCACACCAAGCGTCCGCTAATCGATTGGTCACCGGCTGCACCTCCAATCGAGTTATTCGGCCAAGCACCCCTCCTAGGTTGCACCTCCCGTTGATTCCGATCAATCTACCAAGATACGGACTACTCCAACAATCCGCACCTCCAAGTGGCGACAATCTGCACCTCACCTCCAAGCGTCACCTCTAGCCAATCAACAAGGACGCCAACTCCGACGCTCCTCCAGTCGATCGACTCGCCCCCTGACGTCTCTCTGCGCCTCCAATCTCGCACCTCCATACCGCACCAAGCGCACCTCCAAAGTCCGCGAATCAAGAGACCGGCGACTCCAGCGTCCTTCACATCCGACAGTCTGCACCTCCAAGAAGCGTCCGCGAATCAAGATTGGCGCCTCCAACGTTTCTCTGCCATCCGATAGTCCGCACCTCCAAGCACCAGCGAATCTTCCATCCATCCCCAAGCAGAACATGCTGACCTACACTGAGTATTACCAGAGCACCCCCAGTCCCCTTGGAGTGGGACCTGCCCGGGACCTGGCCTACCAAACCATCTATGACTACTTCGCTGAGGAAACAGCCACCCCCATTCTCCTGGGCCGGCTCTTGGACCTCTTCGGACCAGAACCTGTGGGGGCCCTAGGAATATTCCTGACCGACACCTTTGGAAAGGCGCGCCTCCGATTGGTGCATGGCCTTCGGAAGTACCCGGGGCCCTTGACCGCGCCAAGTACCAACAAGGGCAAGGCCTTTGGTTACCTGGATGTCATCGAAGGCGATGCAGGAGAGCTAGTGCTAGTGGATGCTGCCCTCCTCGAGCAGGCGCCCGAGACCTTGGTGCTGTCCCTCGATCGCCACCTTGACGTCATCAAGCATGCTCACCATTCCCACATGATCCCCATGGTGCTAGGCGATGATCCTCACATGGAAGTCATCACCCCCTTCAAGGCCTGCTTCATCCCCTTCCAATTGGTGCCCTTACTCCTAGGCAAGGGCCTTAGTCCAATCCACGCCTTGAACATCATCTACCCCTACCTTGACACACTCAACCTGGCACTCACTTGCGCCCCCTACTGAATACCCTCCGAGCTGCCGGTACCGACCCCACCATTGTTGATGGAGGTGTCCACTTTGCCACACCCGGCACCCCCTTTGGAGGGGAGCCAGGCCTGACCTTGTACATGCGAAATCAGGTACTATACCGGGACCTCCCGGGCTTGAAGCAACCCTCCCATCCGGGGCAGCAGCCGGCACCCGGCCAAATAGCCGGGGTAGATCCCACGCTGGCAGCTACCCTCACCGCCCTCGCCAACCAACAGCTCAAGCTCAGTGAGGGCCTAGACCAACGTCGCCCCCCTGCCACGGTCAAGAACACCTGGGGCCCCTTGTACACCCAGCGCTTGCTGCTGCTGTGTGGCAAGCTTGAGGAAGCCGACCTACCCCCCATCTACCAAGCCTGGGCACAGAAAGGCAAGCACGAGAAGACCCATATGATCTTCCAGAGCCAGGTAGCCACATGCGCCGCCGAGTTCCTCATCCAGGCACCCTTGGTCACCACGGCGGCACTCAAGAAGTTCCAAGATGGCAACTTTCATGGGACTGACCCCTTTGACGTGGCGGACGGCATACTCCCGCTAGCTTTCACTCCCCCCGGTGGATCCGCCGCCTCCTTGAAGAGGGAACAGGAAGCTGCAGCAACTGTGGCGGCCTATGACACCATGATCTCCACCGAAGGCAACTCCCTCACCTTGAAGGACTCCCTTGAACTCCAGAAGACCAAGGCCTACCTACCCATCGACTGGACTGAAGCTACCACCCAACTGGAGAGCTATCTTGCCGTCCTGGCCACCATTCTAGGCATGCATCACCCTGTCGTGCAGGGCTACCAGAATGGACTCGCCAAGCTCAAGCTCCAGCAAATGCCCCTCCGCCGAGCAATTGCCGATGAACTGGGGGAGCTCATCACCCCCTCCATTGTGGTATACTACTTCCAAATCCGGGTGCAAGGTTGGCTCGAGGAACAATGGGGATCAACCTTCACTGTCCCCTCCCCCGACTTTGGGAAGGACTTCCAAGCCTTCCGTATCACCCAGAACCTCTACTGGCTCCCCAATGTCACCAATGTGCCGGCTCTGAGGCACCTGCGTCGCGTAGCTGCCGTGGCTGCCCCTGCTGCAACCCCAGGCACCACCACGCCCGGCAAGACGACCCCCAGCCCCAACCAAGGCTCCGCCGGCGGTGCCCGAGTTTCCAACCCCAACCTGGATCCCCGGCTACAAACGGCGGGGGTAGCCAACAAAGTCCTACGCGCCCGACTGAGGGAAGTCATCGCTACCATGAAAGAAAAAGGTACCATTCCCTTGACTCGTCCAGATGGCAAAGAAAGGTGCCATTCCTATCACCTTCGAGGAACCTGCTTCACCAACTGCAGGAACATCCAGGACCATGGCGCCATCACCAGCAGTGAACAGGACCAAGTCTGGACTTGGTGCCAAGCCGCCTTTGGTGTCTGACCGAATGGCAAGCGCCCCTTTGGCGCGTTGACCCTGCCCTCTCACCCACCGAGGGGGGCTCTGCCTTCCTCCGGACAACTACCTACGCCTCCATCTCCGCCCTTACGAATCACCCATGAATTAGGTAAGCACAACCCGCCCGCGCGCGCATGTACTCCTCTCGCCTTGTATGTGCCTCCCCACCGTTCTACAGGTTCAAAGACCCCTCCCTCCCCCCCACCTACTCCCAAATCCCTAGTCCCTCCTACGGCTTCGGCATCCCCTCTCCCTGCATCCCCCTCCACTTCCACCTTGTCCTTGCCTAGGCCCGAGCTCCTCGTCACTGCCAAGTTGCCTAGGCCCGAGCGCCTAGTCCTCCCCATTCGCCCATTGCCTCGGACTGAGCTCCTCGTCACTGCCAAGTTGCCTAGGCCCAAGCGCCTAGTCCTCCCCACCCACCCATTGCCTAGGACAGAGCTCCTCGTCACTGCCCCCCCGTTGCCTAGGCCCAAGCTCCTCGTCAACCCCACCAACCCATTGCTTAGGCCCACCCCCCCGCCGACGCCTACGCCAGAGACCCTCCGCCCGGCCCCACTCTCTGTTCCCCTCATCACTCCCTCCCTCTACCCTGTCGACCGGCTCGACGTGCACATCAACCGGGCTGTCACTGTCTACAACAACAGCACCAGCTCGGGGGACTTCATCCGGACCATCCGAGGACGGGGTGACATCCATCCTGATGTCGCCTCCATCCCCCACCCCGCTGGGAGCCTCCTTGCCCGCTATGGCAAAGAGGGCACCCCCGCCCAAATGTCTGGACCCTCTTGGGATCCACCTCGCATTGCAGCTGCCCTCCACCGGGGTCCGCACCAATCCTCCCACCAGGGCATTGACTTCCTTCGAGAGGAGTATGCCGACATGATGGACAAGCAACAATGGACTGTTCTCCCCGCCAGCCTCATCCAGGACCTACCCGGACTCCGCCTGAGCCCCCTTGGCTTAGTCCCCCAACGAGGCCGACGCCCACGCATGATATCCGATTACACCTACTCGGACGTCAACCAAGACACCGTCCCTCTTGCCCCTGCGGACGCCATGCAGTTTGGCCGGACACTCCCGCGCCTCCTCACCAAACTGCACCGCGCCAACCACAGATTTGGTCCAGTGTATATGTCAAAGATTGACCTTGCCGATGGCTTCTACCGCATCCGATTGCACCCAGACGACACCATGAAGCTCGGCGTCCTGTTCCCCTCTCGCCCTGGGGAAGCTCCACTCATTGGCATCCCCCTCACCAACCCTATGGGGTGGAAATCCAGTCCTCCCAACTTCTGTGCCTTCACTGAACCGTTGCGGACTTGGCCAATGCCACTCTTGCCACCGGGCTTGCCGTGGCCCGGCTCACCCCCTATCGGTTGGATCTCCCCTCTGAAACCACCCCCAGCGCGCCTCCCATTGAGCCACCCGCTCCACCCCCCCAGGCGCCGCCTCCTCCTCCCCCTACGGCCTCCACGCCGCCCCTCATCCCCCCTAGTAGCACCACTCCCAGCAAGTCGCCGGTTCGCTACTGGGATGTCTATGTGGATGACTTCTGTGGCCTTGCCCAGGGCAACCAATGGACACGCCGCGCCATCAAGCGCGTTCTCTTCCAATCCCTTGACACCGTCTTCTGGCCCCTCGATGCCACTGACACTCCCTTCCGGCAGGAACCTGCTTCCCTCAAGAAAATGCTCCAAGGGGACGCCACTTGGACCACCAAGAAAGTTATCCTCGGCTGGCTCATCGATTCCGTCAACAAAACCATCAGCCTTCCTCCCCATCGGGTGGCCCGCCTACAGGAGATTCTCCACTCCATCTCACCCACCCAGCGCCATGTCCCCCTCAAGCAATGGCACCAAGTCCTTGGGGAGCTCTGGTCAATGGCGCTGGCCATTCCGGGCTCCATTGGCCTCTTTTCCATTCTACAAGAAGCCTTCCGCCACCAGGAACCAGGCAGGCAGCGCCTCCGGCTCACCAAGCGCGTCCACAGCTTCCTTCGCGACTTCCAATGGCTTGCCAATGATCTCTCCACCCGGCCTACCTCCATTGCCGAACTCGTGCCGGATCCCTTCCCTGCCACCTTGGGCGCCTGCGATGCTTCGGGTTTGGGCATGGGGGGCGTCCATTTTGTCCCCCTTCCCAATGGCACCGTGCAGCCCGTCATGTGGCGGCATGCGTTCCCCAAGTGGGTCTCAGCCCAGCTTGTCTCCTTCGACAACCCTGAGGGCTCCATCACCAACAGTGACCTCCAGCTCGCCGGTTCCATTGCCCACAATGATATTCTGGCTCAGGCTGCTTGGGTCAACGCCCGCACCACCCACAACTGCTATGACAACACAGCAGCTGTCTATTGGCAACGCAAAGGCGCCACTACCACCACAGGCCCTGCAGCCTACCTCCTCCGGCTCCAGTCTCTGCACCAGCGCCTCTTTCAATATGTCCCCCTTAGGGATTACATCCCGGGCCCCGCTAACCACCTGGCGGACCTCCTCTCTCGATCTGAACTCTCTGACACTGCCTTGCTCTATCACTTTAACACGACCTACCCACAGGACTTGCCCTGGACCTTATGCCACCTTCGGCCGCCCATGCATTCCGCGCTGACCTTAGCGCTGTCCAGAAGACCATGCGAGCCTCAGTCACTGAGCTCTATGCCAAGCGCAAGGATGCCCATTGGAACCAATGGGTTCAATTCTGTTTGTCTCAAGGCTTTGACCCGCGCCTCCAGTCCATTCAGGATCCAATCCCCATCCTCCAAGTCTTTGCCAAACGACTCCATGATGGAAACCTCTCACGTAGCCACAAGCCCATCCAATCTCGCACAGTATCGGACACCATCCGGTCGGTGGGCCAGACGCTCGCCCGCCTGGGGTCCAAAGACCCTCGAACCGACTCCACCGGCAGTCTTGACTTCCGGCTAACTGCCCAGTTCAAGGCATATGCCAAGCTGGACCCGGCCCCCTCGCGGGTCAAACCGGTCCCCATCACCCTCGTGATGCATGCCCTCCACTTTGCATACCACGAGTCCCCTTCCCCCACCCGACAAGCCATTGCAAACATGATATGCATCGCCTTCTTTTTCTGTCTCCGCCCTGGTGAGTACACTGGTACTACCACGGATGACCAAGCCTTCCACCTACAAGACGTCTCCTTCTACCTTGACTCCCGCATCGTCCACCACGATGGCCCTGCGCATGAGCTCCAAGCTGCTACCTCTGTCACCCTCACCTTCACCACCCAGAAGAATGGCGACAAAGGGGAAGTAGTGGCGCATGCCAGGAGTGGTGACTCCCTATGCTGCCCCGTTGCCGCCTGTGCGCGCCAAGTCCTTCACCTCCGATGCTGTTGCTCTTCCAGCGCTCCCTTCGGTCCCTCCCTCACGCTTGCCAGTTACTTCGACAATGGGGTCCTTACCCTTGTTCCCGCAGCAACTGTCACTTCCTCCATGAGAGTCTATGCCCAGACCCTCTACCCTACCACTGGCATTGCCCCTGCAGCCATCTCGGCTCGCTCCCTTCGCGCGGGTGGTGCAATGGCCCTGCTCCAGGGCAAATGCGACTCTAATGTCATCAAGCTCCTTGCCAGATGGCACAGTGACTGCATGATGCGCTACTTACATCAGCAATCCCTCCCCATCTTCAAGAATCTTGCCTCTGTTATGTTCAACAATGGAACATACTCCTTCCTGCCCGAGGAATGGGTTCCGGCTGCGGACCCCACTCCTGCTGGCAGCTCTCTTTGAGGCACCCTGGCGCCTCTTCCCTCCCTCACTCTGCTCCAAGCTCACGCGCGCGCTCACGCTCTCGCTCACGCTCTCCACGCCGTTCCCACCCGGTGCCTTATGGCCCAATGGCAGAAATGGCTTAACAGCCAGAGGCTTAAACGCCCAAGTTGTTAAGCCCGACTGTACGCCAGTGTGTGTGGGCAAAGCAAACTAAGGGACCGGCCTCTGGGCAAACCAGAGTTCCGAATCCCCCTCTAGCCCTGCTTAACCCACCAACACACCAATGAACTACAAGCATGTCACATCCATTACTACAAGTAGGTTAGCTACTGAAGCTATCACAAACGTAGCGCGTGATAGTGCTATTTGGTCGACATGTTTGAGATTTGCCTTTTTATTTTTACGATCCTTTTTGGGTTTTATCTCCGACAAGTGGTTGTAAGTTTGGTGGATTGTTGTCGATGGTGCTGTGTTTTGGAGAAAGTTTGAAGTCATTCTCTGTCTACTTGTACCTTTCTGTTGTCTCATTGCTCTTTGTTGTTTTGCTCTTTCTGCAATTAGCTTTGGTGTTCTTTTGAATCCCTTTGTTCCTTGTTGCCGCCATCGCATTGCCGATGATGACATCTCCAACAACAATGGGATTGACGAACCGAATTGGCGTTGTAGTAGGAGAAAAGGAGTGCCGTTGGAGTAGGAGATAAATCGAATTGTCGTTGGAGTAGGTGACGAATTGCCGTTGGAGGACGACGACGAGGAGCACCGTTGGAGGACGACAACGAATTGCCGTTGCCGACAATTTGACTGGTACTGTTGCTGTGGCCGACGTTGTTGCTGCTGTTGCCGACAATTCAACTGTTGCTGTTGCTGTTGCTGTTGATGTTGATGTTGATGTTGCTATCGCCGACGCTGTTGCTGATGTTGGCGACGGTTTGACTGTTGCTGTTGCTGTTGCGGATCGATTGCTACAATTTGTTGCCGTTGTTGCCGTTCTGTTGCTGTCGCTGTTGCGGATCGATTGCTGTTGCTGACAATTGTTGTTGCTGTTGCGGATCGATTGCTACAATTCGTTGCCGTTGTCGCCGTTCTGTTGCTGTTGCTGTTGCTGTTGCTGTGGCTGACGTTCTTGCTGCTGTTGCTGACAATTCAACTGTTGCTGTTGCTGTTGCTGTTGCTGTAACCAACGTTGTTGCTGCTGTTGCCGATGGTTTGACTGTTGCTGTTGCTGTTGTGGATTGATTGCTACAATTCGTTGCCGTTGTTGCCGTTCTGTTGCTGTTGCTGTGGCCGACTTTGTTGCTGCTGTTGCCGACAATTCAACTGTTGCTGTTGCTGTTGCTGTTGCTGTAGCCAACGTTGTTGCTGCTGTTGCCGACAATTCAACTGTTGCTGTTGCTGTTGCAGATCGATTGCTACAATTCATTGCCCTTGTTGCCGTTCTGTTGCTGTGGCCGACGTTGTTGCTGCTGTTGCCGACAATTCAACCGTTGCTGTTGCTGTTGCTGTTGCTGTAGCCGACGTTGTTGCTGCTGTTGCCGACGGTTTGACTGTTGCTGTTGCTGTTGTGGATTGATTGCTACAATTCGTTGCCGTTGTTGCCGTTCTGTTGCTGTTGCTGTGGCCGACGTTGTTGCTGCTGTTGCCGACGGTTTGACTGCTGCTGTTGCAGATCGATTGCTACAATTCGTTGCCGTTGTTGCCGTTCTGTTGCTGTTGCGGATCGATTGCTGTTGCCAACAATTGTTGTTGCTGTTGCAGATTGATTGCTACAATTCGTTGCCATTGTCGCCGTTCCTGTTGCCGTTCCTGTTGCCGACGATTGTTGTTGCTGTTGCTCTCTGTGTCTAGTGAGATCAGTGTCTATTGTAGTATCCTATACTAACGATATAATATTTGGAAAAAATGAGGTGAGTATATATTGATGTAGAGTAGACGATAACAAAAGAATAAACAATTGAAATGCAAACCTACACTCTTCTTTCTTCAGCAATGGTACGGTCACTCGATCGATACTTGGGGATCGTATTGGTTAGCTACTTGTTGCTGTCAACTCTTTGCCATTTGTTGTTGTTATTACCACAGTCGTTGTTTGTTTGCTGCTCCCTTGTACTGTTTGTTTCGTTGGTTCCTCTGTGTTGTCCCTGAAATATTCAGAAGAAAAGCCAAAGTTAGAAAATACATCATCTGTAATTTGGTTGGCAGAGCATGATCATTGTTTATCTATCTCACGTTGTTCACTGATGCCCTTTTGCTGTCAAATTGTTGTTGCCGATACGTTGTTCCGACAATCGTTGTTCCAACAATCGTTCTTCCGACAATCGTCCCAATGAAATTGTTGCTGTTGCTGCTGCCGTAGATTTGAAGAAATCTTACTCCTATATCACGAAAAACTGGATCTTGATCCTGTTGATATAAATACGCAAGGGATGCAGATTTATTGCTTTCAAGATGTATATGTTTGCGGGCCCTCAAACAATATCCATCCAGCAATTCTCTCTCGTCTGAATGTCTATATTGTCTTTTTTCAGCCAAGGCAGTTATTTCGGACTAAAATACCTCAAGCCTGAATTCCCTGCCTAGTAATCATTGCTGATCAGTTCAGTGGGATTCAACGTTCTTGGACGGAGTGCCAATGGTACAAGTACAGTAAAGTAGCTCTGCTCAAGATAAGTTTGGTAAGATTATGAAGCAGGGAAAGAGTATTTTTTCCTCGCAAAAAGAAAACAAATTGCACTGTAAAATCACACTGTAAAATCACTTTTTGATGTGTGTGTGTGTGTATGTGTGCGTGTGTGTGTGTGTGAGAGAGAGAGAGAGAGAGAAAGAGAGAGAAAGAGAGAGAGATTTTTGTGTGTACAAACTGTGTGTTCGAAAAAAGAAAAAAAATTGATAGTGTGTGTGTGTTCGAAGAAAAAAATATCGATACTTGACCTGTGAGATCTAATGCAGTAAATATAGAACAATGATGAATGATTTGACTTTCTTAATTAAGTTGAGAACATTAATGAAATAATATCGCGCAACGCGCGCGTTTTGAATATAGAATAATGAAAAATAGTGCCCTGATTTTTTACTTAATGTTCTCAACTAGTGACACAGTGACATCTTTCATGTACCGGTGGTACCTACAGTACCAAATGTGTGACGGTGATTTAACTGGTAATGAATTTGCGTAGCATTCTACAGCAGTAGCTTTCTACTTGATTTTCGTACTAGATAATTACTGGTAATGATTTTGCGTAGCATTCTACGGCAGTAAATTTCTACACCATTTTTGTACTAGTTAATTTCTGGTAACAAATTTTGTAGAATCCTACGACAGTAGCTTTCTACACAAGTTTTGTACTAGATAATTTCTGGTACTGAATTTGCGTAGATGTCTACTAAAGTAGTTTTCTACACCATTTTCATACTAAATAATTTCTGATATTGAACTGGCGTAGCATTCTACGACAATAGCTTTCTTCACAATTTTCGTACTAGATAATTACTGGTAAATACAGCCGTACCTTTCTACACAATTTCACAACCATAAACCCTTTTTTTTATTTTTTTTGGAACGGCGTTCCAGAAAATGCTATTTTGTAGATAGGCCCTCCAACACAATAGTAGTTTTCTACCCTAGTGTCGTACTATATAATTTCTTGTAACGAATTGGCATAGATATCTATAGCAGTATCTTTCTACAGCGTTTTCGTACTAGATAATTTCTGGTGACAAATTTGCGTAGAAATATACAGCACTTTGTTCCTACACAATTTCACCACCATTATCCCTTTTTTCCTTTTTTTGGAACGGCGTTCCCAAAAAATGCTTTTTCCTAGATATTGGTAAACCCCAAACACAATAGTAGCTTTCTACACCAGTGCCGTACTATAGTTCCAAAAAATGCTCTTTTCGTATAGGGGTAAACACCCAACACCACCCCTTCTCACACCCCAATATTTTTAATTTCTACTGAGCTAGCCTTTAATTTACTCATCAATTTACCGTTTTTCTGTTTTTTGTAACGGAGTTGCAGGAAACCGTTTTGGAGACCAGAAATTGACACCACTTTTTGAATGTTTTTGTTGCAGGTTTTCTTTTTCAAATCCATGCCATGATATTGTTTACCTCTTTCTCCGTGTAGTACATCAACGTTGTATTTCTTGCAGGTTATTCAATGAAGGATGGAGTATAGGTATGTTGTAGTAAGCGTCAGCATCGCTGCACATTTGGTTTAATAGACCAACAACACACTAACAGGAACGTTTCACATTGTTTTTGAGAAATGGTTTCCACTTATCTCTTGCTACGTGAGTGGTGTACTCAGATGAAAGCTGTTTCAAGCTATCGAATCCTTTCTACATTTCATGTTTTGTTGAAACAAAGGATACCTTTATTCACAAAACATTGATTCTGATTGTTTTCAAACAGTAAAAGAATTATTGATTTGTTACGTCTTTTTCTAATCAGATTGTAACAATTTCTAATCAGGTTTGACATTAGCAATGACACGTAACAACAATACCCATGGAAAGCGTCCACCCGCTTCTAATTCTAACAACAAAGGGAACATGGCGAAAAGGGTTAGAGTGGAAGATCCACCACCAAATACTCCTGCAAAACATGATGACGATCAACGGAAACATCGTATGTCTGAGGAAAACAATTTTAAAGCCGCACTCAGCAATGAGTCCTATGCAACCGATGAGTTTTTAAGGAATCTCAGTTTGGAGGTTACAACATGTTTCACTGCATTGACAACCAAGGTTTACCTTGTATCCAGTATTATTGAATCCGAACCAAGGGCAGATCTCAGTAAGACCACGTCAACTACGTCTTGGTCAGAGAAGAAGGGTAGGAGAAAGAAGAAAAAATCAGACACCACGTTCAGTGACTTGGGACCTATTCCCCAGCAAATAGATTGATGGTAAATTTGTTTTTGTCCAAAGTTGAAAACGGCGTGACTGGAGTGTTGGAATTATTGACCAGGAAGCAAATAAGCGAGCGATTCAAGGACTACGACCTGAACAACAAGTGGTTAAACTTTGAGTCGCTTTTAGGGAATGTTGAGGACAAAATCAGTGGGGCTTCTCTGTATGGGCGTAACGTCATTAACTACGGAAAGTTAAAGAAGTACATGTTATTTTACCGTGAAATCTTGGTTTGGTACATGAAGAATGTTCAATATCCACCAGGGCCAGACAATGCATCTGACGGTTTGTTCTTCCATACCAAATGCAAGAATGGCTCTCCACATTATTCAAAACAATACGTCAATTCCATGAAAAACTTCTTGGACTGCCTTATGGCAAATTCATCACTCCGTGTTTCATTGAGTCATCGCTACAATCAGGTGGAGTTAGACA